>CM046300.1:22449233-23857760 GCA_025267735.1 Mactra quadrangularis | reverse complement strand
TACGATGAACGTCCTGCTCGGGTGTTTTGAATCGGCAACTGGCAACTGGCAGCCAACTTCACGCCTCAGCTGCCAATTCGATTTTTTTAGATTTTGGCGCAGATACGTCGCCCTTTGCACTGGTAATGCGACGAACGTTCCGAGCGGGTGTTTTGAATCGGCAACTGGCAACTGGCAGCCAACTTCACGCCTCAGCTGCCAAATCGATTTTTTTAGATTTCGGCGCAAATACGTCGCCCTATGCACAGGTACTGCGACGAACGTTCCGCGCGGGTGTTTTGAATCGGCAACTGGCAACTGGCAGCCAACTTCACGCCTCAGCTGCCAATTCGATTTTTTTAGATTTCGGCGCAGATACGTCGCCATATGCACAGGTAATGCGACGAACGTTCCGCGCGGGTGTTTTGAATCGGCAACTGGCAACTGGCAGCCAACTTCACGCCTCAGCTGCCAATTCGATTTTTTTAGATTTCGGCGCAAATACGTCGCCCTATGCACAGGTACTGCGACGAACGTTCCGCGCGGGTGTTTTGAATCGGCAACTGGCAACTGGCAGCCAACTTCACGCCTCAGCTGCCAATTTGATTTTTTTAGATTTCGGCGCAGATACGTCGCCCTATGCACATGTACTACGATGAATGTCCTGCTCGGGTGTTTTGAATCGGCAACTGGCAACTGGCAGCCAACTTCACGCCTCAGCTGCCAATTCGATTTTTTTAGATTTCGGCGCAGATACGTCGCCCTATGCACATGTACTACGATGAATGTCCTGTTCGGGTGTTTTGAATCGGCAACTGGCAACTGGCAGCCAACTTCACGCCTCAGCTGCCAATTCGATTTTTTTAGATTTCGGCGCAAATACGTCGCCCTATGCACAGGTACTGCGACGAACGTTCCGCGCGGGTGTTTTGAATCGGCAACTGGCAACTGGCAGCCAACTTCACGCCTCAGCTGCCAATTCGATTTTTTTAGATTTTGGCGCAGATACGTCGCCCTATGCACTGGTAATGCGACGAACGTTCCGAGCGGGTGTTTTGAATCGGCAACTGGCAACTGGCAGCCAACTTCACACCCAGCTGCCAATTCATTTTTTTTTTGTTAGCAAGCACTATGTACAGGCACTGCGACGAACGTTCCGCGCGGGTGTTTTGAATCGGCAACTCGCAACTGGCAGCCAACTTCACGCCTCAGCTGCCAATTCGATTTTTTTAGATTTCGGCGCAGATACGTCGCCCTAGGCACATGTACTACGATGAACGTCCAGCTCGGGTGTTTTGAATCGGCAACTGGCAATTGGCAGCCAACTTCACGCCTCAGCTGCCAATTCGATTTTTTTAGATTTCAGCGCAGATACGTCGCCCTATTCTCAGGTACTGCGATGAACGTTCCGCACAGGTGTTTTGAATCGGCAACTGGCAACTGGCAGCCAACTTCACAGCTCAGCTGCCAATTCGATTCTTTAGATTTCGGCGCAGATACGTCGCCCTATGCACAGGTACTGCGATGAACGTTCCGCACGGGTGTTTTGAATCGGCAACTGGCAACTGGCAGCCAACTTCACACCTCAGCTGCCAATTCGATTTTTTTAGATTTCGGCGCAGATACGTCGCCCTATGCACATGTACTACGAATCACTTTCATAATGTATTTCCTATATATATATATATATATATATTTAATGATGTTATACATAACACAATCACAATGTTCAGATGTCTGTTTTTCAAGATATTCACATTTTATGACTTGAAAATATTGATAAACAACCATGTTTTTATCCGGATCATAAAACGTTTGAATTGTTTTATATCAAACGTCTACGGGATTTGATAATAGTTTTCGGTCCATATTTCCGTACCTGAGTCCGAATTTGATAATGAATACAAGAGTAGTCGTTCTTTTAATAGTCAAAGGAGCTCACCTTTGTAACTTTTTTATCAATCATTTCTCAATACTAATATCAGACCTGAAGTGGTATAGTCATTTAGTTTCCGACTAGAGCACTATATGTTGGGTCAAGTTATGTTAAAAATAATTATTGTCAAATATATGCCATCAAGTGTTTGCATTTCTTTATGTGGTTACAATTTATTTTTTCACTAAATGTTGGTCACATACTTATGTTTCTGTAAATACAGCTTCTCTCAATGAGAATATTTTTTCTCATATCAACATGTACTTTACAAATGTGTATATGTAGTTAAATGTATTTGTCTTTATTTGTATACTTATAAATGTATAGATGGATGTTTGTGTATAAGTGTGTCAGGAAGAGTGATAGAATGTGAGTAAATTTTGGACTAGGGGGTTCAGGTGACGTGACGTTGCATGACATCGTCGTGACGTCGACGCAATGTTTTGAGTTTTATACTAAAGTTTAATCCCTTAATTTGATTTTATTACGGACAAATAAAAAACAATAAGAATGTGTATTGAAAGAGAAATCTTTAATTAATCATTTCATATTTTTTTCTTGAAAAAAAACGTAACAAGAATCCTGCATAAATGATGATAGAAAACAACTCCTGTTGCCGTCGAACGCGACGTAAACATGCAATGGACGCGGATTCGCGTCATTTTGACGGGGTGTGGAAAAGGCTTATGCAGTTTGCTAGAGCTCGCTTCCAACACAGAAAATCGATTGACCAATCAAATTGTAGCTTTCACAAGCAGCTTCTCATTGGTGAATGAACGTTGAAAATTGCATTATCAATAATAATTTGACATGTAAACAAAGAAAGTTTTCCAAGTTTTTGTTATGTTTCAATTGATTTTACATTGACGTTCAACTTATTCTCTGTTTATCATACCTTTATAAATTAGAAACAAAGATTTATGATGAAGAAACCTGTAACATAGCTCTAGCAAACGTGTATTTCCAACCCTACCGTTCGAGATTTTTTGACATTTTCTGAACGTCACGTCATCCCACCCACCGGTCATCGCTGGCTGACGTCATTTCTCCACTACGTCATTTTTTCTCAGATCAGTTTTCCTCCTTCTACCTTGGTCAATACTCCACTTTCTATAAGTGACGTATATGTACATAGTTACGCATCGTATTTAAGTTAACAATATTCATCTTCAAAAATATAATATGAAATGTTAACTTCGTACATGATCATTGCTGGTATTTTTTTTAAATTCAACTCACATGAAAGTTTAATCCTGAATAACGGACATAACTCTTCTCTCACATACGCTTCTGATCAACGATAAAGTTCTGACTTGAAAACGCCGCATTCACCATTCACACGATTTTAATTCATATTAGAATGAAAGTCTGTCTTTTAAATAAATTGGCAGCTGAGGTGTGAAGTTGGCTGCCAGTTGCCAGTTGCCGATTCAAAACACCCGCGCGGAACGTTCGTCGCAGTACCTGTACATAGTGCTTGCTCACAAAAAAAATTGAATCGGCAGCTGGGTGTGAAGTTGGTTGCCAGTTGCCAGTTGCCGATTCAAAACACCTGCGCGGAACGTTCGTCGCAGTGCCTGTACATAGTGCTTGCTAACAAAAAAAAATTAATCGGCAGCTAGGTGTGAAGTTGGCTGCCAGTTGCCAGTTGCCGATTCAAAACACCCGTGTAGGACGTTCATCGCAGAACCTGTGCATAGGGCGACGTATCTGCGCTGAAATCTAAAAACAATCGAATTGGCAGATGAGGTGTGAAGTTGGCTGCCAGTTGCCAGTTGCCGATTCAAAACACCCGAGCAGGACGTTCAACGTAGTACATGTGCATAGGGCGACGTATCTGCGCCGAAATCTAAAAAAATCGAATTGGCAGCTGAGGCGTGAAGTTGGCTGCCAGTTGCCAGTTGCCGATTCAAAACACCCGCGCGGAACGTTCGTCGCAGTACCTGTGCATAGGGCGACGTATCTGCGCCGAAATCTAAAAAAATCGAATTGGCAGCTGAGGCGTGAAGTTGGCTGCCAGTTGCCAGTTGCCGATTCAAAACACCCGCGCGGAACGTTCGTCGCAGTGCCTGTACATAGTGCTTACTAACAAAAAAAATGAATTGGCAGCTGGGTGTGAAGTTGGCTGCCAGTTGCCAGTTGCCGATTCAAAACACCCGTGTAGAACGTTCATCGCAGTTCCTGTGCATAGGGCGACGTATCTGCTCTGAAATCTAAAAAAATCGAATTGGCAGCTGAGGCGTGAAGTTGGCTGCCAAGTGCCAGTTGCCGATTCAAAACACCCGAGCAGGACGTTCATCGTAGAACATGTGCATAGGGCGACGTATCTGCGCCGAAATCTAAAAAAATCGAATTGGCAGCTGAGGCGTGAAGTTGGCTGCCAGTTGCCAGTTGCCGATTCAAAACACCCGCGCGGAACGTTCGTCGCAGTGCCTGTACATAGTGCTTGCTAACAAAAAAAATCGAATCGGCAGCTGGGTGTGAAGTTGGCTGCCAGTTGCCAGTTGCCGATTCAAAACACCCGTGTAGGACGTTCATCGCAGTACCTGTGCATAGGGCGACGTAATTGCGCTGAAATCTAAAAAAAATCGAATTGGCAGCTGAGGCGTGAAGTTGGCTGCCAATTGCCAGTTGCCGATTCAAAGCACCCGAGCAGGACGTTCATCGTAGTACATGTGCATAGGGCGACGTATCTACGCCGAAATCTAAAAAATCGAATTGGCAGCTGAGGCGTGAAGTTGGCTGCCAGTTGCCAGTTGCCGATTCAAAACACCCGCGCGGAACGTTCGTCGCAGTGCCTGTACATAGTGCTTGCTAACAAAAAAAATGAATTGGCAGCTGGGTGTGAAGTTGGCTGCCAGTTGCCAGTTGCCGATTCAAAACACCCGTGTAGAACGTTCATCGCAGTTCCTGTGCATAGGGCAACGTATCTGCGCTGAAATCTAAAAAAATCGAATTGGCAGCTGAGGCGTGAAGTTGGCTGCCAATTGCCAGTTGCCGATTCAAAACACCCGAGCAGGACGTTCATCGTTGTACATGTGCATAGGGCGACGTATCTGCACCGAAATCTAAAAAAATCGAATTGGCAGCTGAGGCGTGAAGTTGGCTGCCAGTTGCCAGTTGCCGATTCAAAACACCCGAACAGGACATTCATCGTAGTACATGTGCATAGGGCGACGTATCTGCGCAGAAATCTAAAAAAATCGAATTGGCAGCTGAGGCGTGAAGTTGGCTTCCAGTTGCCAGTTGCCGATTCAAAACACCCGAGCAGGACGTTCATCGTAGTACATGTGCATAGGGCGACGTATCTTCGCCGAAATCTAAAAAAATCGAATTGGCAGCTGAGGCGTGAAGTTGGCTGCCAGTTGCCAGTTGCCGATTCAAAACACCCGCGCGGAACGTTCGTCGCAGTACCTGTGCATAGGGCGACGTATTTGCGCCGAAATCGAAAAAAATCGAATTGGCAGCTGAGGCGTGAAGTTGGCTGCCAGTTGCTAGTTGCCGATTCAAAACACCCGCGCGGGACGTTCGTGGCATTACCTGTGCATATGGCGACGTATCTGCGCCGAAATCTAAAAAAATCGAATTGGCAGCTGAGGCGTGAAGTTGGCTGCCAGTTGCCAGTTGCCGATTCAAAACACCCGCGCGGAACGTTCGTCGCAGTACCTGTGCATAGGGCGACGTATTTGCGCCGAAATCTAAAAAATCGAATTGGCAGCTGGAGTGTGAAGTTGGCTGCCAGTTGCCAGTTGCCGATTCAAAACACCGGCTCGGAACGTTCGTCGCATCACCAGTGCATAGGGCGACGTATCTGCGCCAAATTCTAAAAAAATCGAATTGGCAGCTGAGGCGTGAAGTTGGCTGCCAGTTGCCAGTTGCCGATTCAAAACACCCGCTCGGAACGTTCGTCGCATTACCAGTGCATAGGGCGACGTATCTGCGCCAAAATCTAAAAAAATCGAATTGGCAGCTGAGGCGTGAAGTTGGCTGCCAGTTGCCAGTTGCCGATTCAAAACACACTAGCAGGACGTTCATCGTAGTACATGTGCATAGGGCGACGTATCTGCGCCAAAATCTAAAAAAATCGAATTGGCAGCTGAGGCGTGAAGTTGGCTGCCAGTTGCCAGTTGCCGATTCAAAACATCCGCGCGGAACGTTCGTCACAGTACCTGTGCATAGGGCGACGTATTTGCGCCGAAATCTAAAAAAATCGAATTGGCAGCTGAAGCGTGAAGTTGGCTGCCAGTTGCCATTTGCCGATTCAAAACACCCGAACAGGACATTCATCGTAGTACATGTGCATAGGGCGACGTATCTGCGCCGAAATCTAAAAAAATCGAATTGGCAGCTGAGGCGTGAAGTTGGCTGCCAGTTGCCAGTTGCCGATTCAAAACACCCGAGCAGGACGTTCATCGTAGTACATGTGCATAGGGCGACGTATCTGCGCCGAAATCTAAAAAAATCAAATTGGCAGCTGAGGCGTGAAGTTGGCTGCCAGTTGCCAGTTGCCGATTCAAAACACCCGCGCGGAACGTTCGTCGCAGTACCTGTGCATAGGGCGACGTATTTGCGCCGAAATCTAAAAAAATCGAATTGGCAGCTGAGGCGTGAAGTTGGCTGCCAGTTGCCAGTTGCCGATTCAAAACACCCGCGCGGGACGTTCGTGGCATTACCTGTGCATATGGCGACGTATCTGCGCCGAAATCTAAAAAAATCGAATTGGCAGCTGAGGCGTGAAGTTGGCTGCCAGTTGCCAGTTGCCGATTCAAAACACCCGCGCGGAACGTTCGTCGCAGTACCTGTGCATAGGGCGACGTATTTGCGCCGAAATCTCAAAAAATCGAATTGGCAGCTGAGGCGTGAAGTTGGCTGCCAGTTGCCAGTTGCCGATTCAAAACTCCCGCTCGGAACGTTCGTCGCATTACCAGTGCATAGGGCGACGTATCTGCGCCAAAATCTAAAAAAATCGAATTGGCAGCTGAGGCGTGAAGTTGGCTGCCAGTTGCCAGTTGCCGATTCAAAACATCCGCGCGGATCGTTCGTCGCAGTACCTGTGCATAGGGCGACGTATTTGCGCCGAAATCCTAAAAAAATCGAATTGGCAGCTGCGGCGTGAAGTTGGCTGCCAGTTGCCAGTTGCCGATTCAAAACACCCGAGCAGGACGTTCGTCGTAGTACATGTGCATAGGGCGACGTATCTGCGCCGAAATCTAAAAAAATCGAATTGGCAGCTGAGGCGTGAAGTTGGCTGCCAGTTGCCAGTTGCCGATTCAAAACACCCGCGCGGAACGTTCGTCGCAGTGCCTGTACATAGTGCTTGCTAACAAAAAAAATGAATTGGCAGCTGGGTGTGAAGTTGGCTGCCAGTTGCCAGTTGCCGATTCAAAACACCCGTGTAGAACGTTCATCGCAGTTCCTGTGCATAGGGCGACGTATCTGCGCTGAAATCTAAAAAAATCGAATTGGCAGCTGAGGCGTGAAGTTGGCTGCCAATTGCCAGTTGCCGATTCAAAACACCCGAGCAGGACGTTCATCGTAGTACATGTCCATAGGGCGACGTATCTGCGCCGAAATCTAATAAAATCGAATTGGCAGCTGAGGCGTGAAGTTGGCTGCCAGTTGCCAGTTGCCGATTCAAAACACCCGCGCGGAACGTTCGTCGCAGTGCCTGTACATAGTGCTTGCTAACAAAAGAAATCGAATCGGCAGCTGGGTGTTAAGTTAGCTGCCAGTTGCCATTTGCCGATTTAAAACACCCGTGTAGGACGTTCATCGCAGTACCTGTGCATAGGGCGACGTATCTGCGCTGAAATCTAAAAAAAATCGAATTGGCAGCTGAGGCGTGAAGTTGGCTGCCAATTGCCAGTTGCCGATTCAAAGCACCCGAGCAGGACGTTCATCGTAGTGCATGTGCATAGGGCGACGTATCTGCGCCGAAATCTAAAAAAATCGAATTGGCAGCCGAGGCGTGAAGTTGGCTGCCAGTTGCCAGTTGCCGATTCAAAACACCCGCGCGGAACGTTCGTCGCAGTGCCTGTACATAGTGCTTGCTAACAAAAAAAAATGAATTGGCAGCTGGGTGTGAAGTTGGCTGCCAGTTGCCAGTTGCCGATTCAAAACACCCGTGTAGAACGTTCATCGCAGTTCCTGTGCATAGGGCGACGTATCTGCGCTGAAATCTAAAAAAATCGAATTGGCAGCTGAGGCGTGAAGTTGGCTGCCAATTGCCAGTTGCCGATTCAAAACACCCGAGCAGGACGTTCATCGTAGTACATGTGCATAGGGCGACGTATCTGCGCCGAAATCTAAAAAAATCGAATTGGCAGCTGAGGCGTGAAGTTGGCTGCCAATTGCCAGTTGCCGATTCAAAGCACCCGAGCAGGACGTTCATCGTAGTGCATGTGCATAGGGCGACGTATCTGCGCCGAAATCTAAAAAAATCGAATTGGCAGCTGAGGCGTGAAGTTGGCTGCCAGTTGCCAGTTGCCGATTCAAAACACCCGCGCGGAACGTTCGTCGCAGTGCCTGTACATAGTGCTTGCTAACAAAAAAAATGAATTGGCAGCTGGGTGTGAAGTTGGCTGCCAGTTGCCAGTTGCCGATTCAAAACACCCACGCGGAACGTTCGTCGCAGTGCCTGTACATAGTGCTTGCTAACCAAACAAATGAATCGGCAGCTGGGTGTGAAGTTGGCTGCCAGTTGCCAGTTGCCGATTGAATTGGCAACTGGCAACTGGCAACTGGCAGCTAACTTCACGCACCTCCATTAAGTATCTGGAATTTATCGCAATTTAACGAACTGATCAAACCGGTAAATAGAACTCAAGCGTTCATTTGTCTGTCTGGTTGGGAAATTAAAACCTTTGACCAAACTTCCAGCAAAAAACGTTTTTGGTATGGCCATGGAATGACATTAAATTTAACATTCATCTACTGTAGGACAAAATTACAAAAACACATTTGATATATATTTTACGCGACTAAAACGCTACATATCAATTTATTTCCTGTAGGTAAACGTTGTAAGACAAAATTGATCGTGTTATTTACAATTGTTTATAAACATTATGCTTATTTGAAAGAACAATTCATATACTGGATTTACTCAAATGTAAAAGGACATGTGTTCGGCTCTCTGACGACTTGTTGATATTCTTATGATAAAGGGAAGTAACTGATCTTAGGAGTGTGTCGTCCGGAACACCTCTACAATTCATTGAATCCATAGTGAATGACCGAGGTGTTCCGAATGGAGTTTGTGTGAAACCAACTCGGACAACCATTCGGAACATCCTCGGCCATTCGCTACGAATAACTTATTCTTTCATGAAAGGTCGAGGGTGTTCCGAATGCTCGGACAACCACACGGATGATTCCGTTAACTGATGAACATCTGTGTGTTGCTCCGAGACCGTATGTGCACCGCAACGGTTAATTCCCTTTGCCACCACATAAGTTCGTCCGTAAGAGAGGCGACTATCATTTTCATTTCTATGAATTAAGGATACTTTAAGTAACATATAATGTTCAAAATACATAAAAATAAATGAAAACAGTATAAAAATTATTTTGTTAAATAACAAGATTAATTTTGATGTTTACACAGGTTACCTAAAGTATGTAAAGTAGCTCAAATGGCGTAATGTAGCGCGAAGAAATGTAATATAGAAAGTCAGTTTTAGTTATTTGGAAGATAAATGATGTATGTGAAGACAGCAGTAACAGCAGTACAGCAGTACAGCAGTACAGCCCTACTGCCAGAATTTTCGGCAGTACAGCAGTACAGCCCTACTGCCAGCAGTACAGCCCTACTGCCAGAATTTTCGGCAGTACAGCAGTACAGCCCTACTGCCAGAATTTTCGGCAGTACAGCAGTACAGCCCTACTGCCAGAATTTTCGGCAGTACAGCAGTACAGCCCTACTGCCAGAATTTTTGGCAGTACAGCAGTACAGCCTTACTGCCAGAATTTTAGGCAGTACAGCAGTACAGCCATACTGCCAGAATTTTCGGCAGTACAGCCTTACTGCTAGAATTTTTCGGCAGTAAAGCCTTACTGCTTGAGTTTTCGACAGTACAGCAGTAAAGCCTTACTGTTTGAATTTTCGGCAGTACAGCATTACTGTTAGAATTTTCGGCAGTAAAACCTTACTGTTAGAATTTTCGGCAGTAGGGCAGTACTGTTGCAGACTGCTGTATCATTCTAGCAAATCATTCTTTATTTTACCTCTCAGAATTCTCAGATCATAAAAGCTATATGTTTGAATTCTCTATAAGGTCCAAAATTAAAAAAAGAACATATAGAGCCAATCTAGGATGTGGGATATGTTAAAATCAATACTATGAAATATGAAAATAAAAAAAAGTTTGTTTGTTTTAATTGGGTTAAACGTCGCATTCAACTCACATTTAGGTTATACAATGTATATACGACATCCAGCTCTTCCTACTATAATACCCTACCACGAGACTGACAACTCATGTATAGGGTATGACATCGTACCGCGACCGGACTCGAACCCGTGATCTCCGGATTCGAAGTCAGACATGCTACGCCACTGCTGCAGCTAAATAAAGAAGTAGAATGAAGGAACACATTTAGTGATCCGAGGACTTGGATAATTATATACATGTTTTTTCTTGTTAAGTTTATATCTATGTTTTATTTACAAAAAAATGTTCTACACGATCACAAGTTACTGCTGGTTCTTGTGACACTATGACCATGAAATATTCCATTTACTTCCCATTTTCGGAAAGCTGAATGAACAAGCTTTCTTTTGGTATAAATACTGCTACAAGTTCGAGTAAGTATTTCACTCTGGATGAGTTATATAACGAACAGTTTTTCAATTTTTTTTAATTCTCTACACAGAGAACTGCTTCAAACGTACAGAAGGACCTATCTCTGATGTCAATATTTGCAACGTATTTGTAATAATATCAACGGCAAAAGCATGTTTATGCAATGTTTACAAATAACCATAAAGAATAAAAAATACGGCTTTATTAAGTGATGGAAGTGCTTCAAGAAATATACTAAATATTTTTGTTTGGTAGGTACCTTTTTTACAAAAAAAAATGTCCTGCACTACCGCAAGTTACTGCTGGTTCTTGCGACATTATCACCAAAACATATGCCATAAAATACACGTTTTCTGAAAGCTGAATGAACAAGCTTTCATTTGGTAAATAATACTGCTACAAGTTCGTGTAAGTATTTAACTCAGGACGAGTTATATAACGAACAATTTTCAATTTTTATTTCATTTCTCTACACAGAGAACTGATTTAAACGTACAGAAGGACCTATCTCTGATGGCAATATTTGTAACGTATTTGTAACAATATCAACGGCATTACATGTATATGCAGTGTATAAAATAACCATAAATAATGAAAAATACGGCTACATTGAGCGATCGAAGTGCTTCAAGAAATATATTCAATATTCTAGTTTGGTAGGTACTTTTTAAAAAAAAAATGTCCTGCGCTACCGCAAGTTACTGCTGGTTCTTGCGACATTATGACCAAAACATATGTCATAAAATACACATTTTCTGAAAGCTGAATGAACGAGCTTTCATTTGGTATATAATACTGCTACAAGCTCGTGTAAGTATTTAACTCTGGACGAGTTATATAACGAACAATTTTCAATTTTTATTTCATTTCTCTACACAGAGAACTGATTTAAACGTACAGAAGGACCTATCTCTGATGGCAATATTTGTAACGTATTTGTAACAATATCAACGGCATTACATGCATATGCAGTGTATAAAATAACCATAAATAATGAAAAATACGGCTACATTGAGCGATCGAAGTGCTTCAAGAAATATATTCAATATTCTAGTTTGGTAGGTACTTTTTTACAAAAAAATGTCCTGCGCTACCGCAAGTTACTGCTGGTTCTTGCGACATTATGACCAAAACATATGTCATAAAATTCACATTTTCTGAAAGCTGAATGAACGAGCTTTCATTTGGTATATAATACTGCTACAAGCTCGTGTAAGTATTTAAACCTGGATGAGTTATATAACGAACAGTTTTTTTAATTTTTATTTGAATTCTCTACACAGAAAACTGATTCAATCGTACAGAAGGACCTATCTCTGATGGCAATATTTGCAACGTAGATGTAACAATATCAACGGCAATAACATGTTTATGCAATGTTTAAAACTAACCATAAAGAATATAAAATACGGCTTTATTAAGTGATCGAAGTGCTTCAAGAAATGTACTAAATATTTTTGTTTGGTTGGTACCTTTTTTTAAAACAAAATGTATTGCACTACCGCAAGTTACTGCTGGTTCTTGCGACATTATGCCCACAACATATGCCATAAAATACACATTTTCTGAAAGCTGAATGAACAAGCTTTCATTTGGTATATAATACTGCTACAAGTTCGTGTAAGTATTTAACTCTGGACGAGTTATATAACGAACAATTTTCAATTTTTATTTCATTTCTCTACACAGAGAACTGATTTAAACGTACAGAAGGACCTATCTCTGATGGCAATATTTGTAACGTATTTGTAACAATATCAACGGCATTACATGCATATGCAGTGTATAAAATAACCATAAATAATGAAAAATACGGCTACATTGAGCGATCGAAGTGCTTCAAGAAATATATTCAATATTCTAGTTTGGTAGGTACTTTTTTACCAAAACAAATGTCCTGCGCTACCGCAAGTTACTGCTGGTTCTTGCGACATTATGACCAAAACATATGTCATAAAATTCACATTTTCTGAAAGCTGAATGAACGAGCTTTCATTTGGTATATAATACTGCTACAAGCTCGTGTAAGTATTTAACCCTGGATGAGTTATATAACGAACAGTTTTTTAATTTCTATTTGAATTCTCTACACAGAAAACTGATTCAATCGTACAGAAGGACCTATCTCTGATTGCAATATTTGCAACGTAGATGTAACAATATCAACGGCAATAACATGTTTATGCAATGTTTAAAACTAACCATAAAGAATATAAAATACGGCTTTATTAAGTGATCGAAGTGCTTCAAGAAATGTACTAAATATTTTTGTTTGGTTGGTACCTTTTTTTAAAACAAAATGTATTGCACTACCGCAAGTTACTGCTGGTTCTTGCGACATTATGCCCACAACATATGCCATAAAATACACATTTTCTGAAAGCTGAATGAACAAGCTTTCATTTGGTATATAATACTGCTACAAGTTCGTGTAAGTATTTAACTCTGGACGAGTTATATAACGAACAATTTTCAATTTTTATTTGAATTCTCTACACAGAGAACTGATTCAAACGTACAGAACGACCTATCTCTGATGGCAATATTTGTAACGTATTTGTAACAATATCAACGGCATAACATGCATATGCAATTTATGAAAATGACCATAAAGAATGAAAAATACGGCTACATTTATTGATCGAAGTGCTTCAAGAAATATATTCAATATTCTTGTTTGGTTTGTACTTTTCACCAAAACAATGTCCTACGATACCGCAAGTTACTGCTGGCTCTTTCGACAATATGACCAATACATATGCCATAAAATTCCCCCTATTTTAAAAGCTAAATGAACAAGCTTTAATTTGGTATAAAACACTACTACTACTTCTCGTTTGTTTTTTACACTATATTAGTTTTATAAACAACATTTTTGTTCATTCGAATTTCTACGCGAATCCAAGGGGTTTTTTTTCAGAAAATTATTCAACGTGATTACAAGTAAGTTACTGCTGGTTCTTGTGACGCTAAAAACGAAAACTATGCCATTTAATACCTATTGTCGTAAAGCTGAATGAACAAGCTTTCAATTGGTATATAATACTACAACCAGTTCGAGTGAGTATTGCACACTGAACTAGTTTTATTGCGAACATTTGTTCAATTTTCATTAGAATTCTCTACTATGGTTTGGATTAATGTGTAGGTAGGACTTTTTTTTTCTATGTCAATATTTGTTGCAAATATGAATAAAAACCAATGAAAATTTATATCAAAATAACGGGAAAAAAATACGATTTCATAATCATAAGAAAGTTTTTTTCTATTATGGTTGAAATAAGTGCTCTAATGGGTTGGTTATGTTCAGATACTTCGCTAAAAATTTCACTTCGCTCAAAATTTTACTTTGCTATAGTAAGTTACTGCTGTTATTTTTTATCCGAAGACCGGGTCTGTGTTCCATTTAATATACATACTCACAAAGCTGAATGAACAAGCTTTCATTTGGTATATAATACTGCTTTATGTTCAAGATAGTTTTCCACTTCGGATATGTTTTATTAATGACATTTTTCGATTTCCATTCGAATTTTTCATCTGGAGTTGGAAATAAATGTGCGTATATAAGGCCCATCTTCAATGTCAACATTTGTTACAGATCTGCATCAAAAGACAAGAATTATTTATATCGAAATAAAGATAAAACATGCACGATTATATCAACATGAATTACATAATACTGGTAGAAGTAAGAGCTTAAGCGTTGATTATGTTCACGTATTTCGTACAAAATTTAACATCGCTTTATATTGCGAGTTTCTGCTGTTTTAGTGTTATTATGGTCAATAAATATACTATTTAACATACATTTTCAAAAAGCCGAATGAACAAGCTTTAGTATGGTATATTATTCATCTCAACTGTCATGTTAGATTTTATACACTGAATAAGTTTTTCTTATGACAAATTTTTCAATAATTTCATCGTGGTTATCATTCTTGATATTTTCTCCGCCGAATGAAATATTTAGCCGCAGATTAAACTTGCGTACCGAATATCTGTTAGATGTTAAACGTTTGATTTTGAACAAAATCATTCCCTTTCGTAAATCTTATCTTGCACGTATGATAAGTCATGTTATATTTGATAAGTAAAGTGTAAGAAAATAATGCAAATAAAAACAGAATAATCATGGTTCATGTTATAAAATTAACTTATATTTTAGATCAACTTCCGGGTATAGAAAGACAGCGGAACCAAATTGTTTTCGCGAAAACATTTTTTTTACGCAAACAACAAATTATTATGTGAAGGACTTTTGTAACAAAACTAGCTCATTTAACGTGTTTTATAATATGCTTTCATAAATATCAAGTTTGTTTGAATAAAAACCATATCGTATTTATGTAACAGGTGGTAACGAATATGTAAAAATGAAAAATCAAGTTGTTTCCGCTATCTATCTTTACCCGGAAGTTGGTCTTAAATGCGGAGAAAATATCAAGATTAATTACCACGCTGAAAGAAATGTCATAAGATAAACTTATACAGTTTATAAAAACCAACATAACAATGTATCATGTATAAAATTAAAGCTTGTCCATTCGACTTTTTGAAAATGTATATTAAATGGTATATTTACCAGTCACAACAACACCAAAAACAGCAGTAACTTACAATATACATGTAAAATGGTATTAAAATTTGCACGAAGTACGTAAACTTTACCAACGCTTACGCTCTTTTTTTCAACCACTAATAAAACAATTCGTGCTGATGTAATCGTCCATGTTTTCTCTTTATTTTGATATAAATTATCATTGATTTTTATGCAGATATGTAACAAATATTGAGAGAAGTCTTGAAATCTGCACATTTAATTTGAATCCCGAGTAAACATTCTAAACTTGAAAGATATGTATTAAATTAAATATATCCGATGTTGAAAACTATCGACAACATAAAGCAGTACTATATACCAAATTAAAGCTTGATCCTTTAGCTTTGTGAATATGTGTATTGAATAGTATGTTTACCCAGTCATTGGATCACAAAAAACAGCAGTAACTTACAATAGCGAAGTTAAAGTTTGAACGAAGTACGTGAACATAACCAACCCTCAGAGCTCTTATTTCTGCCAGTATCAAAGCAATGAATGTTAATGTAATTGTCAATGTTTAATATGAATTACCATTGTTCTATATCCATATTTGCAGCAAATTTGAAATTTAAGATAAGTCCTATCTGTACATTTAATCCAACGCCGAGTAGGGTTCGGATAAAAATTGAAGAGCATATTCCTAATAAAATTCGTTCAGTGTGAAATTTTGCCACGATCTGGTAGAAGTATTATATACCAAATGAAAACTTGCTCATTCAGCTTCACGAAAACGGGTGATAAAAAGCATAGTTTTAGCGTCACAAGAACTAGCAGTAACTTGTAAAACTTTTTGGAAAAACACAGGGATACTAAATCTACAAGATTTTTTTAAAGTTTTATTATAGATTATTATCTTTAGCCGTAGTCTTTTACGCCTATTTAATACATACATGTAAAACCCTAGATTTTTTAAACATATTCGATGCAAATATTGACATCATAAACAGGCGCTATCTGTACGTTTAACTAAGTACTCTGTGTTGAGAGTTCAAACGAAAATTGAAAAACTGTTCGTAATAAAACTCATCCAGCGTAAAATACTTAAATGAGCCTGTAGCAGAATTATATACCTAATGAAAGCTTGTTTATTCATCTTTACAAAAATGGGCACTACAAAGCATACTTTTCATTCATAACGTCACAAGTATCAGCAGTAACCTCTGATTGCAAGGGACGTTTTTTAAAAAATCACTTAAATTTTAGCATCCCAAAACGAATGTATAATATGTATATATTTTTAAACAGTCAAGTACTTACAATGTTGTTTGTAGCTGAGTTCTTTCATTCTTCATTCTTATTTAGATAAATGTTACGTCATAGCTTTTTTAAACACTGTTGGAAAACATTGGCATCAAAAATAGGCCCTATATGTATGTACAATATGGACCTTCGCGTAGAAATTCAAATGAAAAAAAATGTTATTTATAAAACTAATATAGTGTCAGAAAAAAACAAGAAGAACTAGTAGCAGTATTATATACCAAATGAAAGCTTGTTCATTCAGCTTTCAGAAAATGGGTATTTTATGGCGTATGTTTTGATCATATTGTCGCAAGAATCAGCAGTAACTTGCGGTAGCGTAGGGCATTTTTTGTAAAAAAGTACATACCAAACAAGAATATTGAATATATTTCTTAAAGCACTTCGATCACTCAATGTAGCCACATTTTTCATTCTTTATGGTTATTTTTATACATTGCATATACATGTAATACCGTTGATATTATTACAAATACGTTGCAAATATTGTCATCAAAAGTAGGTTCTTCTGTACGTTTGTATCAGTTCCCTGTGCAGAGAATTCAAATAAAAATTGAAAAACTACTTGTAATATAACTCATCCAGTGTAATCTACTTACACAAACTTGTAGCAGTATTATATACCAAATGAAAGCTTGTTCACTTAGCTTTACGAAAATGAGTAGCAAATGACACAGTTTTCGATCATAGCGTAACAAGAACCAGCAGTAACTTCTGATTACGAGGGTTATTTTTTGTAAAAATATGTTTATTTTACTAACCCAATAGAACTCATCCAGTGTAAATAACTTACACGAACTTGTAGCAGTATTATATACCAAATGAAAGCATGTTAATGCAGCTTTCAGAAAATATGTAATTTATGGCCAATGTTTTGGTCATATTGTCGCAAGAACCAGCAGTAACAAGAGGTAGCGTAGGACATTTATTTTGTTAAAAGGTATCTACCAAACAAGAATATTGAATATATTTCTTGAAGCACTTCGAACACTTAATGTAGCCGTATTTTTCATCTTTTTTTGGTTATTTTCATGCACTGCATATACTCTTTATGCCGTTGATATTGTTACAAATACTTTGCAAATATTACCATCAGAGATAGGTCCTTCTGTACATTTGAAACAGTTCTCTGTGTAGAGAAATCAAATAAAGATTGAAAAACTGTTCGTTATATAACTCATCCAGAGAAAATTACTAACACGAACTTGTAGCAGTATTTTATACCAAATGAAAGCTTGTTCATTAAGCTTTCAGAAAATGGGTATTTTATGGCATATGTTTTGGTCATATTGTCGCAAGAACCAGCAGTAACTTGCGGTAGCGTAAAACATTTTTTTGTCAAAAATGTACATACCAAACAAGAATATTGAATATATTTCTTGAAGCACTTCAATCACTCAATGTAGCCGTATGTTTTCATTCTTCATGGTTTTTTATGCATTGCATATCCATGTTATGCCGTTGATATTATTACAAATACGTTGCAAATATTGACATCAGAGATAGGTCGTTCAGTACGTTTGAATCAGTTCTTTGTGTAGAGAATTAAAAAAAATGAAAAACTGTTCGTTATATAACTCATCCAGAGTTAAATACTTACACAAACTTGTAGCAGTATTATATACCAAAAGAAAGCTTGTTCATTCAGCTTTCCGAAAATGGGAAGTAAATGGCATATTTCATGGTCATAGTGTCTTAATGTGTTCCTTCATTCTACTTCTTTATTTAGCTGCAGCAGTGGCGTATTGGTTAGCATGTCTGACTTCGAATCCGGAGATCACGGGTTCGAGTCCGGTCGCGGTACGATGTCATACCCTATACATGAGTTGTCAGTCTCGTGGTAGGGTATTATAGTAGGAAGAGCTGGATGTCGTATATACATTGTATAACCTAAATGTGTGTTGAATGCGACGTTAAACCCAATTAAAACAAACAAACTTTTTTTATTTTCATATTTCATAGTATTGATTTTAACATATCCCACATCCTAGATTGGCTCTATATGTTCTTTTTTTTAATTTTGGACCTTATAGAGAATTCAAACATATAACTTTTATGATCTGAGAATTCTGAGAGGCAAAATAAAGAATGATTTGCTAGAACGATACAGCAGTCTGCAACAGTACTGCCCTACTGCCGAAAATTCTGGCAGTAGGGCTGTACTGCTGTACTGCCGAAAATTCTGGCAGTAGGGCTGTACTGCTGTACTGCCGAAAAGTCTGGCAGTAGGGCTGTACTGCTGGCAGTAGGGCTGTACTGCTGTACTGCCGAAAATTCTGGCAGTAGGGCTGTACTGCTGTACTGCTGTACTGCTGTTACTGCTGTCTTCACATACATGATAAATGTTATATAATAAGTATTATGTTAAAGATATTCGCTTATAGTGTCATATTAAGTGGCATGTAGTGAACGACGTAGCTCATTCCCATTATTGCGCACTCTCTTGTATCACCTGTGAATGCATTTAATAATATTCCTCTTTCTCTGACAATAGTTTAATTATTTTCGCTACATTGCGCTTGACATACTTTAAGCAACCGACGTTGTAAACACTAGTCACACGGAGCAACTAGCGTCACATAATTATCATACGAAACTCCATGGCCAATGGGACTCAACAAGGAATCTGGGTTCTTATACATTCATGAGACGAAGCACGTGACAGTTAGGCCGGATGAAGCCTTTTGATTAGGCATATGACACAAAAGTAGTTCAAACATGACGTCTAAACACAGAATGCACGGACATGTTAAGACGCCATGTTGGAACTACTTTTGCGTTAAATGACTGCTCTTTTATAGCAGTCCATATCTTATAGCATATCCACGATCGATTAGGCGATAATTGATATCTAGAATAAAGTTCATAAATTTTAAAGACACGATTCCATGCTATTGCTGAAAAAGAAAACATGCTTTGCAAAGTCTAGCAAGTTAAAGACATGAAATCTTTTGCATAAAATGTTACGTGCTTCGCCTCGCGTACGTAACAAAAACAATATACTTGGTGGAACCCAACGAATCCTTCCGAAATTAATCATTCAATGAATGGTAAAGATGTGTTCCGAATGATGTCTGAGGTTTTTCGTAGTGATGATGATGGCCGGAAAGAATTTTACGTGACCCAAGCTGCGCCATGTGACATTATTCGTTCAATGAATGATCGAAACATTCTTAATTGTAATATAAGTAAAGGCAGTGGTTAAAGTAGCAGCGCGTGACGTAACCTATGTGAGGAGTTTGGTAAACCTCTTACCGGAGTTGAAGTTCTTACATCACCATTCTTCGTAACAAGATTCGGAACTTCTCGGTGATTTTCCACTCAAATATACCTCAGACATCGTATCGAGAGATAAAAGTTCTAACATGGATACAGTCATTAAGGTAAAAATCATTGAATATATGTTCATTTTAGGAAATATAATCTGAAGAACACAGAAGCACGACTTCTTTGACACGGCGCTTTTAATGAAATGAAATTTGAATAAAAATAGTAAAAACAATATTGATATGTGTATTTATGAAAGAAAACGAGAGCTAAGTTCTTTTCAAAGTATTAAGAAAATCTAAGGCTAAATTAGTACAGTATGTTTACTTCTTAAAGTTTGAAATGTGATTATTTAACAAAATAGCGGACAACCGTCGTTGTAAATATTTGTCTTTAGCACGTCCGTGTATAAGTTCAGCACCATGAGCCTACAATTTATTTGCTGGCCTGATAACTTTCTGTATCACTAGCACTTTTGACGTCCTGGGAATATTTCATTTAAAGATTACCAAGGTATTCCGAATGTCGCCACAATTATCAATAGGAAAATCTCGAAGGTCTGCCACGCATCTAAGGCTCTACCATCAAAAGTAGTACAATGTAGAACTTAATACGACAAATTATATAGACCAGCAACTACATCGGTGGCAAGTATTGCTAAGTTATGATCCACACGCATATTGACCGCTATTCTACCAACTGAAATGTTAGGAAATAAAGGCATAAGAATTTCTAAATACTTATTATCACAGTCAACTGCATTTTTCTTAAGCTGTGGTCACATATACATTGTAGTTCAGTCACGTAGTAAAATTTGAACGTAGTATGTCTTAGTGCAAATCCAAGTCCTGTTTCCGTGTAGCCCATGTTATATTTCCACAAAAGCTTTATTCAATGAAGTTCATGTTTATTATAAAATCAGAGTTGCTATGTTAGAAATAGATCTAATATCTCCCAGTTTGATGTCCAAGGCATATTTGCGTAGGGGTTCCTATTGCACAGTTAAGTCCCTGCCAACGTCTTGACGCATGAGTGACGTCGTTATGGTAATACCTCCCAACTTAGTCAAGTATGTAACCTATCACACACACCAACCATTTATTGGGTATACTACGTCGTAATGATTTAAAGTTGCACCAATCTCATTGAAACTAGATCGTATGTACCAGGATACGCCCAGTCACCGCGAAACATGGCGGACCGACGGACATGTCCGGCAAAAATTTAGAAGGTCCGTCGATTTGCGCAGGTTCACAGGACCGACTGTCCGTCAAAATCTACACCTGAGAATAATAACATTTATCCGAAAACGGGACAATTTTTATGTCAACGATACGGTAATTCCTTGCTTTATTTTAATTAGTTAAAAATATAAATAGACATGCAAACGCCGAGCAGAGTTGTCGTATATTCGGCGATTTAACTAATTTACGACAGTCGTCATATTATGTGACAAGTTGATCGTGACGTTAGTTACTATATATCCCTTGAGTATTTCGGTATTTATCATAATAATTTCAAGTTGTAATATTGACTTATTACGTCACAAATTGTCATGTTCACGGGGAGTCGATATTTTAATTGTTTGCAGCAATTAAAATCAATATAAATCCTTTGTTTGAAAACGAAAATTGATGTTAACAATTTAATATGTGTGTCGGCATTTTTCACACTCTGTCGATGCTTGATAGCGTATCAATGTCATAATTGCAATGTCTCATTGTGTAACTATGGAGTCTAATTTAATTTAATTGTTAGTTTGAATGAATTCTTAAAACAAGCGTGACCTAGCTTTTTTAATTGTTGAATTCTTGTTAAACAAATAATGGCCGGTTTTGAAAGAAAACGATATCGGCGATTGCAGGAAATTGATTTTCTTTGTTTCAATTTACTTATAATTGTCAATGACGCCCGTATCTTTATCATTTTATTCTAAGAAATTCAATTAATGCTCTTTCTTTTCTTTTTCTGGAAAACAAAAACATAAAAAACCAACCTAACAAATTTTCAACGAATGTGCGTATTTTATCGATATGCATAGACGCACAGTGTCGTTTGCTGATCGTGAAAGGAGTGAAAGCATGAAGTTGTCTATCGATATGAATGGAAGAAAACGCAATATCGTCTACTTAACAGTCTATGACTCGTAATTGTGGAATTCACTCTTATATTTAAAAAATAGCGCAGATTTTCGGCACATACGCGCGAACTTAAAATCATAAACAAAATTGTAAAATTTTCACAAAAGTAATCGTCAAAAAACCTGTTTGACATTAATTTACAACAAAATTATGCTATTAGTCACTTTTTAGAATTCTCTTTCGTAAAAATGAAATCCCTTCAATCATTGTGACGTAATGCTATTTATTTTCGCAACCCAGGCAAATTAAGATAAAACATACTTAAATCTACGTCATAAGCTTACACCAAGAGTGTAAGTAAGGATAGAAATTGTCAACTTTAATTAAAGATCATAAACTGAACAATTCAACTTATTCTAACCGGGGGAGTATTTTTTAATATCAATAATGGGGTTTAGTTTATAAAAATATTTTGAAGGAGCCAAACCCGGTCAAAAACGATGGGAACCGTCTGACATGGCAGGAATTAATAAACTAAACAAAAATGACAGAAGTACTAGCAAAAAGCGGCCCGACCACAGGAGCCTGGCACACGTTTCCTACTTAAAGAGAAAAGGTCTCTAACGCCTGTTCAACAGTCGTACTTTTCAAATCGTCACCACACTCGTAGAAACAGCCTGATCGTCAAATATTTTTTTTTCACTATTCTAGAATGAACTATTCTACATAAAATAGTTTCTATATGAAGAAAATATTTTACAATTATTGAAATGGTCCCATATACATGTATTCCCAAATTGCCCTAAACTTTGTTCGATGACAAACAACACAATCACAAAGAAGGATTGCTACACCATATATCTGAAAGAATGTTTTGAGATTATGCATAATTTTAATTGTGAATTATTGAATAATAAAGTCATTATGATTAATATGCAAATCTATGAGTTTTAGTTGTCAATTCAATAAAATATGTTAAATATCTCCGGTCCTGTAAAACTTAGCCCGGTCCTGTAAAATTGGAATCTTTACAGGACCTACTGTCCTGTAATAATTCGCTGAGTTTCGCTGTGACTGGATACGCCCCATGACGAATGCCTTCGGGGCGATACAAAATGACACCTGCAACACTAGCCAAGTTGAACACCATTTTGATGAACAAGACAATCAAGCTTAGCTCAAAGATAAAACTCGTGCGTTCCATTGTCTATATAAAAAGAGTGCTATGTAATTGCTGTATTCAATAATAATAATAATAATAATATTATTATTATTATTATTAATATTATTATTGATTATAATGACCTGTCAACCAGTCTTTTCCATCCATCCCTAACCTTCGCGCATTTGACCACGTCGCTCAACTTTAATCCTGTCCATTCTGTAATGTAGTTTTCCCATCTCTTCTTCTGTTTTCCTTTCTGTCGTCCTCCTCTGACTGTTCCCTGGAGCACTGTCTTGGCAAGCCCCTCTCTTCATGTTTTGTGGTCGGACCATTTTAGTTTTGCGCCTCTTAATGGAGGTTATAATACCTCTATATGACTAATGTCTTGCTTTATTCTGTTTTGACTTCCTAATTTGTTATATGGTCTTTGTAAGACTCCAGTCTTCTGAAGCATCCTATATCTGAGGTATGAATCCTCTTCTCTAATTCTGCTGTAAGGGTCCAACAGGAGATTGAGTTGTCAAGGAAACGCTGGAGTTTTATCTTCGAGCTGAGCTTGATTGCCTTGTCCTTCATAATGGTGCTTAACTTCAGCTAGTGTTGCAGCTGTTACTGTCACCATGGCAATTACCTCAAACTTGGTCCCCTCGTTTGAAACTATTGTTCCAAGGTATTTAAAATTCTTCACGATTTGAAGCTTTTTTCCAATGGCAGTGATGTCAGTCAAGGATGCCATTGTTAATGTATGTCATTAGTTAAGTTATGTTTGCAATGGTCTCCATACCCTAAGCAGTCGAGGATGTGTCTAATTTCCTGACCAGGTTCTCTAGTTCTTGACCTGAGCCTGCAAGTCCATCTATATCATCAGCAAAAGGCAGGTTTGTGATTGTTCTGGGGATGCAAGTCTATCTATATCATCAGCAAAACGTAGGTGTAGGTAAGTGATTGATCTGAACCTGCAAGTCCATCTATGTCATCAAACAAAAGTAGGTTAGTAATTGTTCTGAGCCCACAATTCCGTCGATATCAACAGCAAAACGTAGGTAAGTGATTGTTCTGAGCCTGCAGGTCCATCTATATCAACAGCAAAACGTAGGTTTGTGATTGTTCTGAGCCAACAAGTTGACCTATATCATAAGCAAAACGTAGGTTTGTGATTGTTCTGAGCCTACAAGTTGATCTATATCAACAGCAAAACGTAGGTTAGTGATTGTTATGCCACCCAGTCCATATTTATCAACAGCAAAAAGTAGGTTTGTGATTGTTCTGCCACCAAGTTCATCTTCACAACAGCAAAACGTAGATAAGTGATTGTTCTGAGTCTACAAGTCCGTCTATATCAACAGAAAAAGTAGTTTAGTGATTGTTCTGCGGCCAAATTCATCTATATCATCAGCCAATAGTTGGTTTGTGATTGATATGAGCCTACAAGTTCATCTGTATCAACAGCAAAACGTAGGTTAGTGATTGTTCTGAGCCCACAAGTCCATCTTAATCGACAGCAAAAAGTAGGTTTGTGATTGATCTGAGCCTGCAAGTCCATCTTTATCAACAGCAAAACGTACGTTAGTGATTGTTATGGCACCCAGTCCATCTTTATCAACAGCAAAAAGGAGTTAGTGATTGTTCTGAGCCTACAAGTCCATCTATATCAACAGCAAAAAGTTGGTTAGTTATTGTTCTGCCACCAAGTACATCTATATCAACAGCAAAACGTAGGTTTGTAATTGGTCTGAGTCTACAAGTCCATCTATATCATCAGCAAACGTAGGTTGGTGATTGTTCTGAGTCTACAAGTCCATCTATATCAACAGCAAAACGTAGGTTAGTGATTGTTCTAAGCCTACAAGTCCATCTATATCATCAGCAAAACGTAGGTTAGTGATTGTTCTAAGCCTACAAGTCCATCTATATCATCAGCAAAACGTAGGTTAGTGATTGTTCTAAGCCTACAAGTCCATCTATATCATCAGCAAAACGTAGGTTAGTGATTGTTCTAAGCCTACAAGTCCATCTATAGTAACAGCAAAACGAAGGGTAGGGATTGTTCTGAGCCTACAATAGAGGCAATACCAAGAAGACAACAGTGAAAAATCAGCCTCGACTCAAAGTTTTAAAGAGCTGTATTTTTTAAATTCTTGTTTAGTTTTAAACTTTTTGTTAACACACTGGAAAACTATCCCTTTTCAGAGTGCTACAGTGACAATTTGACGCCCTTTTAGAATAGGAAAATCGTTGATAGGTTTTTCATCGTGTTTGCAAAAAGTATAAAACTGGCGTTGGATATGTAATGCTCAGCAAATAGTGTACACTTTTCTGTTTAGCCTCGAGTATGTATCATGTAATTTGACATGAATTAAAATACTTATAGCTCTTTGAAACACGGAGTCGAAGCGGATTTTATCGTTCTCTTCTGGAAACCGAAGCATTTGTGAAGTCAAAGTCATAGTCACGTGGTATTGTCACGGTGCACAAAGTGCATAAAGTACCTCTTCTCTCACATAAAAATTTTGCTGGTCCTGTGAAATTTGATCGTTTGCTTAAAGTTCCCCTCAAAAAACATTAGTCGAGTGGTAAACTAGGCCGCTGGCAAAATTATTTTGTGCAGAAGATTCAACGTAAACATTTAGAATGCACAGGCTTATGAGGATATTTTCTATGCAAGAAAAGGAACAGCTTATTGAACTATTACAAATTTGTCTGTCGCAAGAATTTGACAAAACAAAAGCTTGCTTACCTTCTGGTATCACATGACTATATACCCTGTCATTCAAAACGTCTCAATCATTCATTGAATGAAAATTCTCGGAAATACTGGATTTTAAATACATATGCGAGGCGAAGCACGTAACGGTTATGCAAAATACATGTAGTTCTTGTAGAATACACTCAAGGCTCTGTTGACTAAAGATAATTTCACTTTAATGTGTTGCATCAAATTTATAGACTAGAAACTAAACCTAATCGCCTCAAAGATCGTGAATTTGTTTACTTCAACACTGGCAAAAACAAGTTTTCAAAATGACTTCTAAGTACATGGATGTCCGAGGTTTTTCGTAGTGAATGGTCGATGAGTTCCGAATGTGTAAGTAATGATCTTACTTACACATTCGGAACTCATCGACCATTCACTACAACGGTACGGTAGTTTCAAAATAGCGTCTTTATATGTCCGAGATTATTCGCAGCGAATGGCCGAGGAGTTCCGAATGTATCGTAACGGAGCGTTTTGGAACGTTCAGGGTAATTGAACTGGTTAAAGGTTTCTTAAACCCATTTTTTGTTTTACATATGTTACTAAATATTGTTTTACAATATCATTAAATCGTGTTTTGTAAAGAAAACGAGACATTAATCACCGCCTAAAACGATCGTTGATTTGTTTACTTCAAACACCGGATAAAGCGTTTTATTTGCCCATGTGACGCAAAAGGAGTATCAATATGGTGTCTAAATATGTCCGAGGTTATTCCTAGAGAATGGCCGAGGAGTTCGATCCTAATAAACGAAAGTGTGAGATCGATATACAACACATTTAGGTGATTTGCCAGAAAAATGAACGCCTATTTGTATCTGAGATACGTTTAAACAATGACTTACAGTTTGACACGTTACGTCTCTTAATATAGTGTTGCAGCTTGTTTGCTGGTTGTTGTCATAAGCTACCGTATGATAACAAAACCGGAAAATAGTGACTGCAGCAGCAGATATATGTATATATATATGTAAGCTACAAATGGCTTTATACATATTAAGGGGATATTTAAGTGGAAGCAGATACAATAACAGTATGCTAGCATCTATGCTCCTATGCTAGCATCCGATTATGATTTTACCTCAACCTAAAGAGTCATGTTTGTAAGCTAAAGATGGAAAAATATCTGAATGATTTAATGGTGCAGAAGAAGATCGCAAGAAGTAATGTCACAATTTAGTAAGCAAGTAAAAATAACTTTGACTTTCATGTTCTTCAGTGAACAGCTATAACGACCTGGTGCTGTCAGCCCTCCTGCATGATTTCTGAACAAAAATGTATGTAATGGTCGCGATGACAAAACAGTTCTAGTAAATTACTTTCTTTTGGGCATGAATGACATTTACATTGCATAAGTAAACCATCCTTGCTGAGAAAATGACTTCCGGAGGCAGGAAATGCTACGGCGTAACCTTTACCTGCACAGTGATTGGCTGACGTTGATTTTATTAGCCAATTAAAAATGCTGTTTCAGTTATAACGGAAAGACACTTCCAGTTCTGTCTAGGGGAAGAAAATTTCATGTTTTATATAAATTGCATCACAGTTAGATGTTTCCTATTTTGTGAGACACAAGAAAGAGATTTTAGAAATAAAATCAGAAAATGTCTTAAAATAGTTTCCTAAACCCTTATTCGTAGTACCGGAAGTATCAATCGAAAGTCAAATGTCACGTTGTTTCCGTATATGTAATCATGATTACTGGAACATTTGTTTGAAATGACTTTGAATATCATTAATGAGAAGTAAGGTCAATATTATTTGCTCTGGTGTTTTATCTTGGTATGGCGTAATAGGGGTGTAACAATACGGTAAAAACCGTATTGCAATATATTGCAATACACGAAACCCGTATTGCAATATATTGCAATATATTGCAATACATACTGTTCTTTTGTGCATGTATGCATAGCATGAATTAATACACATGTATCGTCTTAATTTGATTGGCATTGTACATAGATATTTGTATTTCCAAAGAATCTGTACGTATTATGCAAATGTTTGAATAAGTTAGAAAAAAAAGGTTTTGGATGGACTTTCAAAGATAAATATTCTCTCACTTTACGAAAAGTATTTCAAGTTTCCGAACCCATTTTAACATTTATTCAAACGTTTAAATTTCAGATTCTGATAAAAACAATCAGTTTGGAACATTACTAGAAAACCGGTTCAGAGAAAAACGAACCGGTTAAAAACCGCCAGAAGTCGTATTGCAATATTAACCGGTATATCGGTTAACCGTTACACCGCTATGGCGTAATGTAGCCAACAGCTAGGCTTGACTAGGCTAAAAAGTTAAAACACCACAAAGAAACTATAATTATTTGGGTTATATTGTAAGTCAAAACTAAAAGAAAAGAAAACAACTCTTATTTTAATTTTATTTTGTATAGATAGGTCTATGTTTATTGTTTTGGGGTAATTGATCTTCAGTTCATTTTCTCTATCCCAGTTTCATGGTAATTGGTCTACCATGATACAAAGTCTAGATTACCTGCCACTTTCCACTATTGTTATCGGGTCAGGCAAAGCACAATAATGGCTACCCCCTCAGTTATTATTCAGGTAACGAAATTTCGTTTACGTTTTCTTTATTTTGCAAGAGCATTTGCTGACGGTAATAACTTTAGTAGGAGTTCGGTGCTATATTGGTCATTCGAAGTTGAGTTTTCTGATTGCATGTATATTTAGCGGACGATGAACTGCAAACCATGTCTCGAAGTTCACACAATTCGGATGTGGATGATTCTCATTAGAATTTCGGATACTTTATTTAGCATAAATAAAACCGAACGACTAAAAAGTATCCACGGTTATTCTTGTACAATGATCCTTTGATTTAAGCTTTTGTAATGGGAAATGTTTTTTTGAAAACGTTTAGTATCCAATACCTAATTCATTAAATCGGGCGCGGCTATTATCATGCTTTGCCTGACGTAATTTTACCTGTCAAAATACGACTGGGAACCAGACAACCATGATACTTTGAATTAGCTGCATTATCTGTCCGAACTGCATTTCAAAACAGTTAAGTGTTCTTAACCCATTTAATAATCATGCCAGCATTGTGTTCCTTTACTAAAAACTTGCGCCACGTAAAGCTATAGTTTGAAGAACTACTTGTGGAACCGTTTTGCTTCCAACTAGTTAATCCAAGATGGCAACTTTCACAATCAAAACTACAGAGCAATGTACTTACGTGGCCGCCATATTATTTCGAACCACCTCTTAATTACGTTCGCATATGTTCGGAACGTTAGAGGATTACAAACCGTTTCTTTTCGCAAACGATCGCCCAATTCGCGAACGTTCTCGTTAAAGAACGCAGTGCTCAAGGTTTCATTATATTAGGCATTTGAGGATTTCTTGACCGAACAAGTCGAGTATGTATTCATAATCATACACAGCTGGATATCATTCTGTATACAACAGATATAGACATAACACTAAGTTGCATCCTTGCTTTTATAATTAAGTCAACTTTACATCTTGGCTCAGTACCGGAAACCAGGCTTTTAAGTACAGCATGACCAGACCCATATAGACTAGTCTAAACCTAATTTGATCCCAGATACTGCAAATGTTAATGATGGCTTCATGCAGTTAGTAATAACACATGCTCTTAAGAACTTGCTGGTTGACCTTTAAGTATTATTATATAAGAATTGTAATTAAAATAATCGAATTAGTAAACATATCAGGAAGAATACCCAGTGAAATTAACACAGACCGACGAGTAGACACGTTCAAAGGCTAAGTGGGGAATTATTTTACATTTTCAAAAATGTTAAATTATAAGAATGAGACACCAAAAACAAATAACGAAAGCAATAACTTAAGGGCGGGGTTCTGCCTTGGTACGGTTAGCAGCAAAATGACTGCCACTAAGAGTTTTAACCAGGTTCTATGGTACACGAACCTCACACTTATCCCAAAAGATTCAACTGCAAACAATAACAAATTGTCTTGACGAAACACTTCTACCCACCTTTGACTCGACAATGTCAAAAACATTGAAACACCTAAAACGCTATTAAAGCATTGCTAAGGTTAAAGGCAAGTACGCAATGACCTTACGGAGACCATAACACGTGACGTAAAATAAGTAAGAAGATGACAACAGATATTAAACGTGAGCTGCAACGTGACATTTGACAACTTCCACCTTCAATTCGTGACAAAACAGTCGTAAAAATTAAGAAAACTTCAAGTCATTATTAACTATCGTGGTGACGTGATAAACTGCTTCCCACTTCTAACCTTACTCTTGTGTTGTGTTACCTTTTTGTTTATATATTTTTTCTGATCAATATTTCAAGAATTTTGAATTCATACGAACTTCCGTTTTTATTTATAGTTTTAGTCGTGAAGTTAATATAACTCCTGTAGGATCATTGTGTTTAAATAATCATTCAAGTCTAAACTCTCCGACACCCACGCACTAAAGATAAATAAAACAAAAATTAATATTCTAATGCTTTTCCATATCTTGATTGTGCCCTACTCGTCAAATATTTCAAGTAATATCATATTATTGCTTGTATTCATTATCTTGAAAAATCAGGGTGTGATTTGATGACTGAAATTCAAGCACGCAGGGAAACCATCTTTAATCTGAACCATCTTGTATCAGAAATAATATGATTTATTGCATAAAACGAATTACAATGTTTATAGAAAAATAACAAAAATAGACATATAACGTATCTTTTTACAATACAGTATATTGTATTGCATAAATTTATCAGAAATGCATAGGGGACCATTTTGTATACGAAACACAAAGTGGGACCATCTTATATCAGAAATTCATCGGGAACCATCTTACAAGTATCATCATTCGGAACACCTCGATCAGTCATTGAATAAATAAACTCGTAAGGATTCATGGGGTCCACCAATAACCCTGGGCTTTTACTACATACGCGGGGCGAAGCACAGGCGAGGCACGTTACGGTTTTGTAAAATGGTTCTTGTCGTGAACACATTAGGCTTTGTAAATACATTTCTTTTGTTATATATATAATTATATATTGTTCGGCGGATATTATTTATCAAGCATTTCAAATATAAGGACTAACAACGAGACATTTATCACCGCCTAAACGATTACACCGGTTGAAGTATTTTGTTTGGACATGTGATGCAACGGTGGTTTTAAAATGGCGTCTAAATCAATATGTCCGAGGTTATTCCTAGTGAATGGCCGGAGAGTTCCGAATGTTTTACTTATTTATTTATTTATTGGAGTTAACGCCGTGTCAACACAATTTAGGTCATTTTACGGCGTCCAGCGCACCTAACCTAGCTTTCCTGGACCATTGTCTATAACCAGTACTCACTTACCCTTCCGCAAGGCGGGAAACTTCTCCATATTATCTAATAAATGGAGGAAAATCGGCATTATTGTCAATTTTTCATGGAAGGGTATAACCTCCCCGGAGTGTTTCGAACCCGCACCCCCTCGGGCACGAGATACCAACTGCGCTATCGACCTGGGTTCTCCAGATGTTTGTATCATGTGTTCAAGACGACGAGGATTTATACAGCAATGAGCTGCTTGTACTTTTCAATGTGGTTCATTTTGATATACAAGTTACGTCAAGTACAATGTGTCGAGAGAAAGCTTAACCCTCAAAAATTCAGAATCCTCAGACATCCAAGAGATTTTATTAGTTATTTCTTGGAAAAAGGCGATTGCGTGGAATTGTTTTTGCGCAAAAAGAGGGAGCTACAACCAGTTACTATGTTTTAACTATGTTTTACAGCGGTCGGTATTGGTTTTAGCAAGGTATTTTCTGGAGTAGAAACAGTTGCAACTTCAATAGTGATACTTCTATTAGAAACATCCACCATCTACGCTAAGATGTACTATAAGGGTTTTATATATTTACAATGTATAGGACTACAGTAAGAATTGATGCATCCAGTCCTTGAAAACGACATAGGCTAGGAGGGCCGCAGAACGGGTTTCTTGGCTTACATCCAAACTCCCCGCTTTTCCCCAGGGATGGGGCGTGGATTAAAATGACTTGTGCATTATTTGGTTTCACACTCAGTGACAAATTTCTCAGGTAAAAACTGTATGTTGAAATGTTCGTTGGTTTTTGTTCGTAGAAATTAACATAATAATTATATTAACATTTTTATTGTGTCCACCAGGGGGGGGGGGCGTAAGTGAAAAATGATACGAATGTTAGATGATGTCACCAATAGTACTTAATGAAAATAACCTTTCATGCTGATACGCCTATACAAATATGAATGACCCTTTTAGGAGAGGAATACACCATTTAAATAGACAGATCGTCAATTCAACTTTCCGGTCAATCTGCCGACAGAGCGTACGTAACATAAGTGTGGGAGAGGGAAATAGAGATATGACATTTAAATAATTATAATGTCCATTAGCGATTGCCATCTTAATTATAACATTTGTTACATTATGAAAATGACATTTGGGAAGTCTGGCGTAAATCCCATGTTTTTATTTAAAAAAATGAGTCGTTTCTGATTAGGGGTGTACCGAGATACCGGTTAATATTGCAATATGAATTATGACGGTTTTTAACCGGTTCGTTTTGTCCTGAACCGGTTTTTGTCGTTTGTGCAGTACTGATGGTGTTTATCAGAATCAGAAATTTAAGTAGTTCAATAAATGTCAAAATGTGTCGAAAACTTGAAATAATCTTATTGTGCTTTGAAATGTTAAACGTTTCGTCAAATGAGAGAATAATAAATTTTCAAAAGTCAGCTTCAAAATTTGCATTTTCTAACATATTTTACGCAAGTCATTCAAATATTTGGATATGAAATTACACATACGCGTGTAAGGAATGCAATGCATGTGCATTAATTCATGCTTTGCATGTCTATCAAAAAAACCGATATGTATTGCAATATACAAATGTATTGCAATACGGGGTTTAAATATTGCAATATATTGCAATACGGGGTTTACCGTATTGTTACACCCCTATTTCTGATGCTTGTCTTTAGAAATACCAAATATATACATTGCCCTAAAAGTTCTTTGGTAACTCCAGTGTGTTTCAGTAACATTTTGTTAGTTTTTGAAAGGTGAATGAATTAGTTGAAATCAATGAACGAACATCTTTAAGGTAGAATGCCCATAATGCCAATTTACTGTAGCAAGGACCCTATATAACATGTATAGGGTCATTAAAAAATCGTAGGACATGCTCTTAGCATTGGTCCTACAACAATTCTAGGATTTGACTTAGGTGCGCTTCAACTGAAAGTCTTAGGACGAAAATTAACCAAGGAGTTCCTTTTGAAATGGAGGAGACGTTGGTGCATAAAAAGGAAACATCCTGTTCAAGCGGTCATTGTATTTAAAAGGAAATCTAACGGGGCGAAAGAGAATATTGGCATACTGACTCAGTCTGTGGATGACAGACGGGAATCAGTAGCAAATTGTATCCATCTTTGACGACAAGAAAGAAAAGCCAGTGTTGGGGCTGAAATAGCGAAAAATCTAGAAAATCAATTTCCACGACACGTTTGTTCAATATCCACCCAGTGAGATGTTTTTAAGCCGAGTGATAGTCAAGTTGATCTAGCCATGCAGGCTATGGGTTGCAAAAGAGCATGAAGCTATCCCATCTTGTGATCATCGATTCAATGTGTCTTGGGTTACAAAGTGCAACACGTCAATGAAACAATTTTGTTAATCACACAAAGCTCTGTAAACATGATACAAAATAAAACAATTCGCAATTATTATCTTAAAATTCAGTTTGGATTAAAAACGCTCCTATGACTGCCCAAGACCACTCCTAAAGTTAGGAGCATTTTCGTCCGAGGATTTTATTAAGGAATTATATAATGAAACGTACTTAGGATTTTTCTTGATCCTAGGACTAAATTTGGTCCCAGGAATGTCAACGTAACGCAGCCAATGACTGTAGTAACTTTTTTTGAAAACTTTGATAAATAATTACAAAACATAATATTTATAATTCATTACATTATTTCAATAATTTTTAAGGCGTTAATTTTACAATAACATCATTATTTAGCAAAAATATTAATGACACGTTTAATAAAAGTAAGTTGTTATCACCCTTTGATATGGAAAAAGTGTAATGTTTAATTTGTCTATACAGAATACGTGTAGTAGTTAATATATTTTAAAAATCTGATATGGAGAAAACATTAGTCATTCATTGTACAATTATATTTAGTTTTCTGAGAAATTTTCTGTGGTCATTGACAATATAATTACCTTTTACGTCAATAGTCATAATGCATTTATGAACAAATAAAAAGCAGATTTTACCGATCAAATGTAGTTACACACAGTCCTTAGGTAAACAATACCTCTCATTTCATTGACGTATAACCAGATAGGCCGTCTGTTTATAACATAGTTATTATCAACGCAATGCTAACATCCTTTACAGTTCGTCATGATACAAAAACAAACCCTGTTCGTGTAAACAATACAATAAACAAATCCATGACAAGGGATACTCAGGATGACAATAATATATATTTTTTTTTATTAATTTATTTATTATTATTTCATTATTATTGATTACTAATTTTAATATGTTTTATGAGTGTCTTGTTGGTGTAATGGTAAAGCGTTCTACCCTTACTAGCATAAAAGACAAGAAGGTCACCGGAGGATTTATCCCCCGCACTAATTTTGTTAAACTACCTTAAACTATACAACCTTTATTATCAATACTGCCCTACCTTTGGAATGGATTGGTTTATTTTAATGTTTACACAACCGCATAATGTTATTATATAAGAACTATATGTTTGCTTGTTTGTTTCTTTTATTTATTTACATGGTATATATTGTATTAGCAAAAAAAACTGTCATGTTTGTGTTGAAATAAATTTTTAAAAACTTAAACTTGAAAACAATAAATTCTACTTCCCATAACAAAATATCAAATTACCCATAATTCCATTCGTAGATTGTCGGGTATATCCGTATCTATATCATTCTAAACTCCTTGGCGATTTTCGGCAGAAGGGTGTCTACGTAGATAGGTGTCGTGGCTTTCCGAATGGTAGAATATTTCAAAGTTGAATTAACTTGGCGATAAGATTGTTACGAGCCAATTGTTATTAGCTGTGTTACTATTATTGAACTAATTTGATATGAAGTCATTAGTTCTGTTTAATCTAAAAGTGAAAACAGATCTTAGGCAATACAATTTATTTTTTTCAGAGATAAGAGACACGCCCAGTAAGTCATTCACATATACAACAGTTCAATAATTCTTATATTGTGAGCATTTAGGTTCATGTCTACTATTATGCATGTATATATAATCATGTATACGTATTTTGTTACTTCCAGTTTTGGGTGTAACTAAAAGATCCTATGTTTACAACGATGAAGTACTATAGTACAGTAAATGAATAAACTCTAAAGTTGTTGAATAAAGGGTGCTTTACACCTCTGTTAAAAGGTCAATAGACAAATAGATATATTTATTTCGGGTTTGAAAGAATTACCTAATAACAATATATATATATTCATTCATAAAGTATATGACATGCAATCTGCACCAAGGGTCAAACTGAAAAGAGAAAACGCTTATTTCCATTGTGGGTCTTTGTGCCTGTGGCATGACATAGAGAGGCAAAAATAGCATGTAAACCAACATACTTTCCCTACAAGCGGTGATATTCTGATCACCGAAACTTTTAACTAAACACCAAGCACATATCTTCATTCTTCACCAGCTGCTTATGAATGTCCTGGGTAATACAGGTGTTAGATGGAGAACAGCCGAACAATATATGACTATATACAAAGGTGTGCTGAGCCTGGACAGTAATCAAACATACAAAACCCTAGGTTGTTCATAGTCGACGCGCAACCGAACCAGCTAACCGATGGAGTTTAGTTGAATGATATTACATGCACTGAATCTTGAAATAAATTTATGCATACATTGAAGTTTAACGAGTGATGCGGAACAAATGCTGAATGTCGCAATTGCATTAACGATAAATGTAGCAATAATGAGTCTAAAAGTCATTTCATTGTAACAGAACATGATTGTTTGTTCCGTAGAGAACCCGGGTCGGAAGTGCAGTTGGTAGCGCGCCTGGATTTCGAATTAAGTGTCAATTATCCTTCATTAATAATGTTTATGGAGAAGTTTCCGGCCTTGTGGAAGAGTATGTGAGTACTGGTTATAGACAAGGGTCCAGGAAAGCTAGGTTAGGTGAGCTGGACACCGTTGTATGACCTACACAATGTGTTGCTACGGCGAGTGTTTAACCCAACAAAATATTTTTTTCTGTAGAAAAAAATAATTCCTGACCAAGTATTATGTCTAACAAGCAAACGGAAGACGAAATGTTCGTTGAACACGGAAATAAAGATTCTAAGTGAAATAATAAGAGTTGAAGTTGATTTTATCTCCTTGGAATTAAAAACCCATGTTACCTATATATTAAGAGTCCTTGCTATGTAGTCCTTGACTCCTTATTGGTTTTCAAGTAGTCTTCACTTTTCACAATGAGATTGATCTCAATTGTCTATCAACATACAACCAATATAATTGAAATCATCCTTACATCTCACCAGTGGTCACAACTGTCTCAGTTGAAGTGTGTTCAACTTATTTGATAATTTGTCATTTAACTTTGGTCTTTTTGTTGTGGTTAACTGAGGTCAATCCCGTATTGTTTTGTGTGAAATCGTGGTCAAAATGGTGCGGTCAGCACGCTGGTCGCCTTTGGTAAAAATGTCTAAATGCCCTTTGGCTTTATTCATATTATACTATGTATTTATCATTCTCGTACACAGAGGTTATCAAGATCATCAATCTAACTAGTATCGAGAATCTTGACAGCCTCTGGGAACGAGAAAGATATTTATATGTATGATAAGTAATATGTGATTGTATCATTGTATATATTTGTACATATGATTTGCAAATAGTTGTTATGCAGTTGCTAAATTCAGTATTGGAGGAAATTAATAAGTGAAATTCAGACATGGGGCCCTCCTTTGTTTAGCTCTATTTTCATATAGATGTGACGTAATTGTGTACGAACATGTATATAAGTACCCACAAGGTTGGCATTTCTCAACTTGATTGATCTAGATTTTAAATATTAAAAGCCTGATTTTGTCTAAAGTTTTGTTATTGGTAAATTTGTTCAACTGTTAGTGGCGCTTACATTAATCACGGTTATTTAAATACTCGATTATCGACAAGGAGTACAGAAATAGTGTAATGAGTATTTAAAACAGCGGGATGAACGTATGCTCCACTGACAATTTAACAAAATTTATCATCATCACAAATCTTAGCAGAGTTTTGACCTTCAGTCAAATATACTCCTTTCAAGGTCATTGTCTTTTGAAGGGTCAATATAAAGGGCAAACTACTGTGTTCTTCAAACAAGCTTTATTTACATTATCTACATATTATAAGTATAACAAGCATACAAGTAAAAAATACATGTGCTCAAAGAAGTCGCTACCTAGCGCTATTAAAGTGTATAAATCTGAGGATGAATAATTTAATGAAATATTCATTTATTTACAAGAATAATTTCAAGAGGCCAAAAAATCAAGACAAACTATGTATACAGTGCACACACATCATGTCCTCCGACTTAATTACACTAAACAGTTAAAACTAGTTTTTTATGTCATTCCATGCACAGCTCGTACATTTCTGATTGCGCGGACTTTATTGATTTGTCCAAAAAACAGTATCGTACAAACACCTGTTCTCGGACCTCATCTGATTTCGAACCTTTAATAAAAAAGTTGTTTACTTTGCTACATTATTGCGTATGACGTCATCAATTCGTGTGCACAATGTTAAATAAACAATCGACGCAACTACAACTGCAAAACGAGAATAATGCGCAAGAAACAGGTAATTAGAATGAATATTTTGTGATGGTGAATATTTTTCAGTAAATCCTTATTACCTTTTTCTCCTATGTCAGTACAATCCATTAAAAATTGTTTATAAGTATGTTATTGCAAAACAAGCACATGGCAGGTAGCCATTCCTGTCTTCTGCTCATAAAGTCATGTGACAGCTAATTATAACCTCACAAATAGCCAAAGTCGGTAGAAATTCGAAATTAGGTCATCTATTTTTAGCCGCCATGACAGTTGTCAGATAATGGTCGTGTTTTTTCAGGAAGAATTTGGATTAGTTGCAAATATAAAATATCAATAAATATATGATAGAAAAGTGGAATATATGTTAAAATGTGTATTTATAATGTATTTTTCTAAAAAAAATGTTGCATTAAAATGATTAATTAGAAATGGCTCATTGGGTCCTTAGAGGTTTGAGAACCGGTGTGTTCACCATACAATAAAGTTCCAATATAAGGATTGTCAAACTCAATAGTCTCAATAGCGGAAGTCCGATAGTCTTAATAACGGAAAGGTCTATAATATATTCAATCAATTATGTCCTATGTCCCATAGACTTATTTTTTTTTAATATATAAACGCTCGGTGGCCATAACAATGAGATACTAATTTATAGTTTGATATTTATGTGCCACAATTAATCAGTTATAGATTTATACCAGTTAAAAAGCGCTTGTGTAAATCAAGTATACGTATACAGCACAGCGGTTTTGCTGCAATGCAAAACCAAGATATAGCGCTATACTCACACACATATTCATGCATTTAAAAAGCTACAAAATAGAGAAAACAAATAAATGAGTCATACATAGTATGACTAACTTTAAAACATGTATATTGATGTTAAATAATCATATAGCTTGTAAAAAATAACTTGAGAGAAAAAACTTACTTGTAAAATACATAGTTGTCATACATTTGATCAATTAAATATGGTGTATTTACCTAAGCATATAATACATAAATTATATTCTTTCACATGTCAATTTGCATAAACTATAACAATGAGTCTATTCAAATGACAGATATAAATTTTGCGAGATACCCACACGTGCATCAATCGGATTTAATCGACAATTTTCGTTGAAAAAATTAAGCAGTATTAATTTGTATTACTGTTCCAGGTACATTTGTATTTTATTTACATGATTGTGAATATGCATTCACATACCCTTCTCAAGTCGTGCGGACTTCACTAAATGTCAAAGCAAAGCCATTGAGTTCATTTATCTGGACTATCAAAATCAATGGCCTCAATAGCGGAATGACCATTTTTCTCAAATTAATTATTTTGGACTTTATTACCTTAAAAATTGCAATTACTAATGTGCATGGTTTTTACAGTATAATAATAAACTGTACTGCTCAGTAACCATTTCAAGTTAGAGTGAATTGTTGTGGTTGAAAGTCACGTGATCACGTGCTATGCTGACTATAAGCGTAAGATTGCTATAATACGACTTACTATCGATAACTAAGTATTAAAACCAATGGGATTAACGTATGCGCCACTGACAGTTGTTTAAGATTTAACATTACTGAGTCATAGATAAATTATTCACACGATTTGTCGATACAGGACAAAATCATAAAATTCACCCAATATCTTATCATATATTCAGTAGCCTTGAATTAAGTGTCTATAAAAACTGTTAATTTAGTTATGATTACATGCATTGGGTATGTTTACATACAACTGTAATCCATAAAAAGGGAAATGATGTAATACAATTAATATTTAATTAGTCAGTGGTATCATAACATCGCCTGACAAAAGGTATTCATGTTAAGTTGCATACAGACATGAATAAATATATAAAATACAAAACCACAAGGTTGTTTGTCGTATTGCTCATTTCAGTTAATGGTGTGCTCTAGAATAAAGACACACAGACCACATAAATTTGAATAATTTATCTTTCATATAATGTAATCGAAGGAAAAAGCTGAACGACGTATGTCTAATCGATAGAATAGTACGAGGCAATTATATGATAAATGTATATTTTTGCATGCATGCCAAAGCCTTTTGACTAGTGTAGAGGGGCATTAGCCAATATATTGATGTAAGTTCATGCGGTACCGATGTCAAGCACTTGTCACACTTGATATCATAGCTCATGCGTAATGAAACAGCTGCGCAGACTCTTCTGATTAACATAAATTATATTATTTAAACGATCGTTTGAAATTTATCAATAATACATAATTAACTTTGTTTAATCTTAAATTTCATATACTACCACAATGACAAACTCATGTATATCAAACTCTCAATTAAACAGTACATTTATTAACTGTAATCAAAACTACAATGTGTCCATGTAGCAAACGAAATTTAAAATGAGGACAAAGTAATAAATAAGGCAATTGCACGTTATGTGGACGATAAAATCGTTCCTGAACAAATTATCATACTTTAAGATCACACATAATCGAACACAAATGAGCCGAACAATGTTCCACTCGATTGCAGACAGTCCCAATCAAACATGCTCACAGATAAAAAACTTCAAAGTCAAATAAACGGTTCATACATCATTAAACTTGGACGGAACGCTGCGCACAAACGGTGATATGTTGTGAAATTGTGCTGAACTAACAATTTGTTTATTATGCATTTCACAGAAACATCGGAAACGGGACTTCCGTAATAGACTTTTTGAAAAACATGGCGGTAATTACAGCAACTTGAATTACCCTTTCAGTACGTGTTGCTGGTAAATAAAACTTGATTTTTTTTCACCACGATTGTTTAATCGAACACAAACAATATAGCGGTTCTTGTCTGCCTGGTGAGTTCGTTCAATTACATTCAGAAACAGCTGTATAATGCGGGGGAGCTTCAATACCAGTAGTTAAGTGAAGTTTTCTTATACATCCGTTCAGTTGACCATCTTTGTCCTTAAATACAAATAAAACATTTCCGTTATAACACTAAAATCCAATGTTTCTATTCAAAACAATATTTATTAGTCGTTTCATGACGTCACTGACGATAGGGGGCGTTGTGTCAGTAAGCAAAAAAGGAGGATCCATTTCTATTCAATTGAAAATATGCTTGAGTTTCCATTGTTAAACGGACCTTGATTTCCGCTTGTTTACACCAAAATAGGGAGTACTTTAAAATATTAATGGACCAAAAGGTAACGTCCATGACGTCATAGGTATTCTGTTTTGAAAAAAAAACAAGTTTTTTGTTATTCTGATTTATTTTATTATTAGGACCAAAGTAGAGAATGTTTGTCTGAAGTAGGCCTAATCAGAAGCAACAAAAATGAAGGTGCTCGTGTACGATTGATGTTTCTAAGATTAGATTCTATGACATAATGATCCTTTATGTATAAAGAGTTTATTTGTGACAATAACATTCCATACCCAGAGGTTATCTGGTTAAGCTCCGGGTATGAGAATGTGACAGTTACTGCCTTATATTTAAACTGAATAATTACATTATGTATATGTACCGACTCAAATATAATCAAGATTATTCTATTCCCCATAGTATTAACTTCAAACAATATCTGAATTCTAATTTAGTATATTTTCTATTTTTTTCTATCGACTTCGAAGGAAAATTTTCTGTTTAGAAAGTATGGACGTAAATGCTTTAAAGTAAAATGACAAAGAAAGCTAGCTGATTGCGAGTGTTCATTTTCAAGAGAAAATGTCTTGTATGTTTACTTTACAAAGTATACTTTGTAAGTATCCCTTGTAAGATTGTCCAAATTTGTCTGAAATCTTATGAGCAAATTTATTTTGGGAATTATAGTAATTAATACTTAAAACTTTTGCATGATTATTATTTCATCAAATAAACCATTCAACTTAACATGTCACGCCCTTCTATGACAATGAAAAAAATGAAAATAGAAAATCAGTTAAAATTGGATTAAGAGAAGAGTCATGATGAATGTTGTTTCAGGTCTATGTTTATGTAAATAAGAGGATTTATGTAATTCTATTATTTGAGATTTAAACATAATAGCTAAATTTCAAGACTTTTAGGACTATATTTTTGTTCTCTCAAAAATAACTATGACAAAAGTATTAAATAGCACTCATGCCAAATAATGTGCAGCGAAGGCAGTAGTCGTGACAAAAGATCAAGTACCACTTTAAAAAGGTCCACATTTGTTCCCCTCATTACGGCGGTTATCAGCTCTTGAAATTGTTTTTCCAACCAAAGGCCAAAGTACAAAATTTAGGAAACCATGGAACAAATAACTAGTACTATATAACGCTAAATACAAATTCACCGATTTATATCGAAATTTTGAAATTTGAAAATTATTTGACAATTTACATATGATAACGCAATTAATAATTAAAAAGCAATGTTGTAGTGCTCAGTTTTATACATGAGGTTTCCAAATGTTTAGAAGCAGACTGTAACAATTCCTCATTATAAGCCGCCGCGGATGATTACATTAGGCCGCGCATGCGTAATTAAATACATAGTTACTTCTGGAATCAAAATAGTCCACTTTGCGCGTTAACAAGCAGACGATACAGTTGCTGCAAATTAAGTATATCTGAACTGGCTAAGTATTTTTATAATCGGAAATATTTGGGAAACTTGTATCGCTTCCGTTTGGTTTATAATACCAAGTCTTCATGCCCCATGTCTGGCAGTGCTATCAGCGCTTTGATTAAACTATATTGTACTTTGTGTTGTCCTGCTTATCGTCAACTGTGCGTAAACAACTTAAAAAAAAACGGCTGATATCAGCAGAAAACGTTCAGCACTATTAAATTGACATTGATATTGTATCTTTAATTAATAGAATTCTGAAGATGCCAATTTCGATTTTTAATTAACTTGATTTTAGCTCGGGATTAGCTATATTGGTTTAGTTAAGCATGTAATTTAATACCAACACGGAGAAATGTGTCAATAATCTCACATTGATAGTTCAGTGTAACAATTTAATGAGTACATTGTACTATACATATCAAAACATAAGAGTTCGAATCGGCGTCCGATTTTTTTTAATTCGTCATTTAATCAATTCGTAACCAAATGTTTTAAATTAACGTGTTTACGACTAAAAGCGCTCGCCCGGAAATTATTTTATACACGCAATGTTTCTGAAAAGTTGTTTACGTCAACATATTTTTGTCAATAAAAATCAACCTATCTAATGACGACAACATAATTGTGCAACTTGGTCGTAAACACGCGTGAAAATATCGAGATCGACATCGAATACTAGCTGGTTCTGATTGAAGTCGTTTTAATGCTTTATTGTCATTCTTTAATTACCAAATAAGCAAAGGGATGATTTCCCTGGTTGCATCACTATTTAACAAACTTGGGTATTCAAATCAATACTGTTAAACAAATCTTCGTACATATATTACTCTGTACTCATTTGAACTGTTTTTGAAGTTGTTGCACTTCACAAGGGTCATTCGTCTTTGATCCCACCTCAAAGAAGATTGGATTAACTGAATTAAACATTAATGTTAACATTTGAGCTTGCATCATTGCTTTAGGTAAGTTAAGACTCTTAACCTAAGAGTAACAATTATGACTAGTTGCCGTGTCGCTATTAGTATGGATACGATTTTGGTCACAATGTATTATATTCGTATATTTGTATTTGTGTACATATATTTAATTATATATGTTCGACGTATGTTGAAATTGAAGAAACAAATAGTATTTAAACTAAGTTTGTATCAATTTACGCGTATTTGGTCAAAACTTAGTCCGGAGTTTATTTTCACTTAAGGGGGAATAGTGGTGGGAAATAGCGAGAAAATGGACTTGGAGGAAATAACTAATTTTCTTCATTTTTATACTTTAAGATTATGAGAAAACAGTATGATATTATAAGATAAGAGTCTACAGAAGACTATTTTGTCATGTTTCATGCTACATACAAGATAGCACAACTTACAGAAATTGGCAGAAATTAACTCATTGGTACTAACACATTTTAAGAACAAGAAAATTTCGCCTTAAACAAAGGAAAATGCATACATTTTAAATGGGAAATGATGCCCAATATCGGCTCAGAAATGGCTTGGGAAAACACTTTAAGTCTCAGACTTAAATTACTCATGGCAATATTTTATAATATGTAATTTGTCATACGTTATATCTATTTCCAATATTTTGCTGTCACAGGTGAAGAAAATGTGCATTCTGACCAGGACTCGAAACCGGAACCCTTTGCTTACAAGGTGAATGCTATCCAGACTGAGCTACCGGCCACTTACATATTTTTCTCCAATTATGCGAACAGGTAAGTATCTAGACACTGTGATCTTATACTAACGTACCTTTAATTCATGTATATTATGAGATGTATCATGTTCAGGATTGGTACTACCAAAATTAACAGATGTAAAACCTCCACAGCCGACATAATATTGTTCAAAGAATTCCATCTCATCGAGCATCATGATACCCTTCTTCTTTCGACGTTGAAATTTTACCTGAAAAAGATCCATTATTCTGATTATTAATAATTTGTTTACAGTCTTACGTAAAGAACAGAGTACTTTATGTCTCGTTTTTTGTGCATTCATATTTTTCATATAGTTTTACAAAGTTTCTTTGCTGCATCACCTCCATTACATACTTTATGGTTTAATAACACGAAATAAAGAGTTAATACCTTAAAGGGGAGTGCTCGTAACTAGGTTGTGATAACATGTGGGTGGGCCCCTTTGACATTTTCATTTTATACTTGCTACATATTTGCGCTTGGTTATCGCCGTAGCAACACATTGTGTAGGTCATATAACGGAATCCAGCGCACCTAATCTAGCTTTCCAGGATCCTTTTCTATAACCAGTACTCACATACCCTTCCACAAGGCCGGACACTTCTCCATATACCTTATTAATGGAGGAAAATTGACATTATTGTCAAATTTTCATGGAAAGGTATAACCTCCCAGGGTGATATTAGAACACGAACCCCTTCGGGACACTAGATGCGAAATCCAGGCGCACTATCAACTGCGCTACCGACCCCGGTTACTTAGTACATATAAGATGAACATTTCTTAACATTTTAGTTTCTTTTCGGAAGATGTATAGTTTACGGATGAATTGTATTCGGATGTTCGATTTTCTACTGTACTTTACCACCCTAAGAAATAAGTTAAAACATTAAACTTGCCTTATGCCATTCCCCATCGTCCACACGAATTGAAGGGATAGTAATATCTACATAGGATGATTTACAGCGGATTTTAAACTGTAAGTAACCTTCAAGTATGCCACATGAAACCATATCATACTCATCATTTCTTCTGACAGCGTAGAACAATGTTGCATTAGAGGATTGGGTACGAAACTCAAATCTCAACGAGTGTCTGAAAATAATAAGATAAATTCAATAAAAAAATTTGTTGAATGAATTTATATTTTTGAACGGTATTTTTTAATTTTTGAAAACAAATGTTGTGTGCACAATTTCAGATTATATGCATTTTATTTTCACTTTGTGAAAAATACACAAATAGCCCGTTGCATTTTCGGTTGTGTTTAACGCCATAACAACACATTGTATGGGATATATCGATATTATCGAGGCAGTCAGTCAACCTAAATGTATGTATTTATCAATGAATTCACTACGTTGAAGACGCTTGCAAATACATGTATAGTCTGCTTCATTTGAAACTTATAAACCAGCAGAGGGAATAGTCAACAAACATACGCTAATATAAATCATTTTTTTCTAGTACACATTCAGGGCTGTCAGTGCTTTGATTCATGCATTGTTAATTTATGACACTCGTTTGCGCAACAGCGTAACAAAGACTTGGTGCTTTCCAAACTTGTGTGCAAAATACAGAGATTTTTCCTCTTAAAGTATTAAAAAGGTATACATAAAAATATGCATTTTTACATGGCATGTAAAACCGTTAAAAAGTTTAAAACCATCATTTGTAGTTATATCGACACGCGAAGTTAAGAATGATAAAAGGTTACTACATGTATACATTAAAGTTAATACTTGCATCATTATTTTGTCATTCAAAACATCGTACAATTACTAAATATTATAATTATTATGCAAGGCTGATCATCCTTTATCCACAATAACATAATGAACATGTATATGTATGGTATTATAATCTAATAAATTTTCATGATAAAAAGCCACACAATGAACGACACTCCAATAAAAGTGATTTAATATCGACCACAAAATACATTACTATCTTTGTTATCAAACCTATCAGCCATGATAAGTTACAAATTTATCTATTTGACGACATTTTAGTATTTAAATACACCGAATATGTTTACTTCAACAATGATAATAAATTATATCAACCGTAGACGTGCTAAACACGTGTCTAGATTCTTTCGCCTATCTAAGTTCTGGTTTTTGCTCCTATCCATGTTTTCGCTATACTCAACAAATTTTCGAGATGTTTTTATATATATTTTTGTCTACAATTTTATCAGTAGATGTACTACAACTGGCAGCTTATTTCACCATTCGGAACACCTCGACCTTTCATGAACACATCGGAGATCGACATCGTACGGAATCAACCAAGTGTTACCGAATGCTAATTATTCAATGTGCCATGAATGCGTTAACCTTGTTCATTTTTCTAGGAAGACTTTTAAGTGCCACGAACGAATATCGAACCCCTTTAACTTATTTAGAAATCCAGCACATTTACCATGGCCGCAGCTTGCTAAGGGGCATATAAAGGGTCTTACAAGTTGCATTAAAACTGATACATGTATATGTATATAAAGCGATATTTTAATGAACTTTTTACACTCATAAAAACCCATTATTATCATATAAGGATTTTTATAACTTTCAATCAGTCAGGCCCCATACCTTTTATATTAGCCTCATTTCATAATTTCATTTACTCATTAAATTGCATCAGATTATTCATGTAAGATAGATGAAATATCATAGGTTTGGAAATAATTAAAACCCCAAATATTTAACTCATATTACATGCATCAATGGTAAATATACAAGATAGTTCATTTTAAATAGGTGACACATCGCTGTTGTATATGTATGTTAAAAGGCAACGTTTTTTCTCATTTACTGAAGTATTCATAACGTAAGTTTACACTTTAAATGCTTGAAATACATTTAAACGTACACACGTAATTAAAATCACTTAATATAGAAACATGAGAATGTACAAAATGTATATATGGAAGGGTGTGGTCTGACATGCTAACATTGTTCATATAAAAGATCTTAGGGTGATAATAATCTATCGAAAAAACTGTTCAGAAGTAAAGCGATAGTCTGAAATATGTAATGTATATATAATAAATGACAATTGTTTAAAGAATGAGTCATCTAATGAGTGGATACGGATGAAAGGTGTTGGTATTCTCCATTTAGAATATTTATTTTCAGTATAGCTTTTTTCAACCCTAACCCTTACCTCCGTTGATCTAAATATCATTTTATCTGTAGTGAGTCGACAGTACTCCAAAGAGTATTTAAATCAGCCGGGTTAATGTATGCGCTACTAACAGTCGAATAAAAGTTAACAATACAAGTATATATTCAACACGGTATATACCAACCTATTTCCGATGTACATGTACGCAATAAATAACAGACATAAGAACTTGAAGACCCTTATATAGCTGTTCAGTGATTGAAATACATTATGTAGGACGCTTGCAAAAAAAACTCATTGACTTTTTAAGCAAAAATAAATCGTGTATGGATTTCGATAAAATACAATAAAGATTATCGCTCTCTGAGAGTGTCATTGCAAATACTGTTCTACGGTATGGACACTCGAAATCTGATCTAAATTTATTTATGTGACTAGATCTATTATGAAAAATATGATGGCAAAACATATCCAGCTAGATTTCATTTTCTGAGGAACAGGACCGAAGCGGAACCAAATGTAAACCTGGCTAAAATGACAACACACGAGGTCAGTATCCTAAGCATATCGCAAGCTAGCGCTTCATCCTTTGGTACTCCGATTTGATATCACACACTTGTTCCCTTTTATAGCACAGGAGATTGACATTTTATATCATACTACAAAAATTCCCCTCCTACATATATTATAGCTGTAAGAATGGTATCGGGGAACAAAGGAGTTACTTAGCTATATCCTTAGAAAAACGCATTATTGACGTAAGTTACGGATAAGTTGGAGTTACGCCACTTCTTAAGTTAAGAAAACGTTGATGAAACGGTACCCTGGAGCTCAAATGGATAGTAACTCTGAACGTTTTGTTAATTCATTGAAAACTAGAACACTTACCCATCGTGAAATGGTTCAGACAGTGCATCAATATACACTTTACTATATGACAATGGTTCGATCTTTACACCATCACTGGACTGTATATCTATACGAGATCTCTGAAAATATAATACATAACACTTTACTTTAAGACAATGGTTCGATCTTTACACCATCACTGGACGAGATCTCTGAAAATATAATATATAAATTGTACAATATTTTGAGGTTAATACAGGACAAGGCTTAAATGGATAATGCCCAGAGATCTGCATTCTCGTATCCAGAGGTTATCAAGATTCACAAGATAGCCTTCGGGTACCAGAATGCGAGAGCTCCTGTTTGACGGCACTATAATCTTGGCGTCATTTTTATGCGCCCAATGATTCGAGTCTTAGTTTGTGCGGATTATGCACAAAAATATCCTTTGACAAGACGTGAAAGAAATATTTAAACACGTGACCGTCATCTACATCTGCAAAATGTTCAAAATTTGTAAGCATATTTAGTGAACAATGAATGAGTACCAAAGTATATACGGTGCAATGTATTTCAACTGTCGTCTCTCAATGACAGCCATCTCTCTTCAATCGTTACTTCAAATCAAACGGCTACATTGTATATGAAGAATACAATTTAATTGTCCTCCAAAAAACAGTCATACCACGCCTACCACACGAGCCTTACTTGAGCGATGAAACAAAATGGCTTCAGTGACTTAAAATTTCTGAAGAGTACAATGACGTAGACACGGACTATAGAAATACATGTATACGTGATACTTTTTACTTTTCTCATAAAATAAAACACGTCTGACATATTAAAGAAATGGAAACTTAATTCCAAATAAATAACACGACAGTTTTACGAAGGTTACGGAAATACTCGATGATTCACGAGTGTTGTCGACAAGTACATGTAGGCTATTGAAACGCCTCGGCTTTTTCCGTTGCGCATCGGAAATGTGGGAGTTTTTCCGATTGACAGTCAATGTGCTTTCATGGTTATAAAGTCATCTTGTGGGAGAGATATATTAAATTTCAATTCACTGTAATTAGTTCTTGAGATCGCGAGCAAATCAATCAACAGAGCGACCTACCACGTGAGGCACCATGTCGCTGATATTTTTTTCTAATCACGATGTGGGAGTGTGGTGATTATGTAAACGTGTCGAATTATTAAAGATCTTGAAGATTTAAAATGTTTAAAATGAAGATGTCTCGTTACCATGGGATTTATAAATTAAAGTTTTAATGCCATGGTATTATATACATAATCAGGTGGATGAAATACTTTCTTCAGCGCCAACGCTAAGCTTTACTATAATAGGAAGTTTCTCTTAATTATGAGGGGATGAAACCATTTTTGTGATTTTTATTTTTTTCTTTTACAGTTCGTTGGGTCAATATTATATTTCTGCGAGACGTATTTTCGAAAGAGCTAGAATATCAAGCAGCTTAAAGTACGTAAATGTTAAGCTTAGGCGGGCCCAGCTGCGAGAGTGAACCCCTAAAAGTTTTTTAACTATTTTTACTCAAAAATGGACAATACTACAATAAGGAATTTCAAAGATTGTCTAAGGACTCCGTCTTTGCCAAATAAAAAAACAACCATGCAAACCATTCTCAACTTCAAAATTTTCCATTGATAAAATGTTACGCAGTAGTTTTCCCCTGACCGCAATACAAAATGTATGTAACAAAAAGTGGAGTGATTTTCTTTATTTGAAAATACAATAATTTAATAATAATATTATCAAAGCCGAAATTGAAATGTTTAAAAATATACAATACATGTATCTTGTTTTTATCTTAACATTATAAAATAGTCAAACGATTTAATCTGATTTCTTAAATCGTCGATTTCTATTGCTATATATAGGCGCGGATGTTCGTTCGTGTATTTAACCGTGCCCCCTACATGGAATATAATCGCAACTAATTTATGTAGTTTACCAATTTTTATATTGCCGCGGTTTTGTAATTTAAGTATCAAAATAGTAAATCAAGCATGAATGGGTTTCAACTATGAAAACCCAAAATAATGTCGTTACCATGATTTAGGATGATGAAATCGGGGTAAAGACAAACAAAAAATCTAATAAATTGGTAACCAATAACAAATTACAGTAAGTTGACAGTAATAAGGCCACTTGTGAAGTGTTCAGTGATCACAGTAATTTAAGAAATACAGAAAAGACTTTCGTGCACATTGAAACCTATCAAATCCATACTAATGATTACTCCTTACACATTAGATTCAAGTACTAATCGAGCAGGACAAAAATGCGAGCGAAGTGTTAAATGCACCCTGTATAACTGGCAAATATTTTAAAGATTTAAGTTTCCTCTTCTTGCCATACAAGATCCGGAAGTACAGTTTTCCCTGTACATAGTGCATACAAATTCTGTATAGGTTCGTTAGTGTAGTTAAATATGATAAATATGGTACAATACTGTTAATAAATTAAACTTCAAGTAATACAAAGTATTATATAAATATTTTGATTGAATGAAAATAGGTTTGTTTTAAATAAGTACTATTTTAAACATAGGTCAAGAAAATTAGACGACCAATCTATATAGCGGCATACGACCGACTTAAAATAAAATTTCTTTTATTCTGAACGGGTATTATTGTACTAAATCTAGAGCATTTGAGATTGATTAAAAAATCAAGGTTATTTTAATTAACGATTGATTCATGTCTCTATTTTTAAGTAAGCGCTATAAAACTAATAAAGAACTCATAAAACGAAACATAAAACAAAATTCCAAAACAGCGAGAAATAAGTTATATCTTTAATAAACCGGATTTTGGATTATTTCTTAAAATTTACGACTGTCAAAAATAAATAATGTACTGTTTTGTGAGGATAAATTTAGAAAATTTACATCCTTAGATATTGCAAAAATATGTTTTCCGCTGTTTTTAATTCGCATTTTTGTGTGAATATTTAATTAACAAGCCATGGTTACACTATTTAACAAATTACATGGAGTGTTTAAAGTTATTAAAGGAAGTTGAGGATTTATAATATAAATGAAGAATGATCAATTAACTGTATGAAATATGCGTCGGAGATTATGCTGGAATCTCTAATATACTAGTACATAGGAGCCTTCATTGTTCTCACATTTCATTTATAGCCTCAGTTTCTATTCATATCACCTCATAGAAATTGCTCGAATAGTTTGAATTAACTTCACTCGTAACTGATACACCTGTAAACAAAGTGTATTCGCAGCTTTGAACTTCATTGTGAAAACATGGTTTGTAAATTTTGACGGAATTGTAGAGATCCTCGATGAAATTTTATACATGTTCCTCGAATTGGATGGAAAAATCACGAATTTGACCGACTTAAAAAGCTGACTTGATTTATTGTTGGCCAATGTTCTTCATATGCTGTATATATGTCAGAATTGTGTACTTTAGCATGTCAATGTATTCATATAGGCCTCATACGTTTCCTCTAACAATTTAAAACCCGGGTCGGTAGCGCAGTTGGTAGCGCACCGGGAATTCGAATCGGCTGTCTCGAAGGGGGTAAGGGTTTCCAAACTCACCCAGAGAGGTTGTACCCTTCCATAAAAATATGACAATTATGTCAAATTTTCTCCATTAATAAGGTGTATGGAGAAGTTTCCAGTCTTGTCTTAACTAGTACTTATGCCTTGTCTATAACCAGTACTAAGCTGTAAAACAGCTTTGCAAAAATATACTGCAAAAATCGTTCTAATATGTTCGAAGAAAATAGTGTGTATGTTATTTACATGTAGCTTTCCATTCGACACATTTCAAACCTGTAGTCTACAGTATACACAAATGTATATATACAGTAAGTCATTGACTCCATCAAGAACATTTTTCTCACATTGGCTTGACTTGCGACAATTGCGACAAAACATAATATTAACACACTTGTTCAACTTGTAAATTTTTCAAGTACATTAAACCCTACACTAAGATATTTACGTAAAGGATCAAACTTGAAACGTGTGTTAGTCCCAAAGTACGTTCACCGTCTTCGAAAGTGTGTCGGCACCCGCCTGTTTTTATGTTATATACAACTACGGACAAATTATCATCAGGCACATCTATATGATATGAGTAATTTTCGCTCGCCAGGACTAATTTTCACTAGTCGCGAGCTTCTGGTTAGTGAGAAAGGGCAATGACTGCATTGTACTAAACCAACACTGTCTACAGTTTTAATAAAGTTTTGTTATGTTACTAAATGATAGAAATAGAATTCAGACGATTGGATAGCTATCATTTGACTGCCAATATTTGTTAATAACTGATAAAATTAAGAGATAGTTAAATTCATATCATTGAAAACTCAATAATTTGTTCACTATCATGTAGTTAGAAGCACAGCGGCCTAGCGGTGCGTAATATGGGGTCTTACTCTCCATTAAAGAATTCGTATGCGGTCAAATGAGAACTTGATATAACAACATAGCGACTCAAATATTAAAGCGCCCCATAGCGGAGTTACATTGTAAGTTGGAGCCCGGCAATAAATACATGTATATCAATATTATACCATTGTGATCCAATTTTAAGCCACTTCAACAGTAAAGGTCAAAAATTGAGAAAATTAAGCGCCACTTGTACTACAGCTTTTTTCTATACTCAATCACCAATTTTACTTTGTTAATTTATGTAGAGATATTGAATGTAATGATATGGACTGACATTCAATGTTCACCAACATCGCGTAAACAAAATCAGACATCTGCCAGGAAATTGAATATAAAATATCCACATTCATGTAATTACAATGTATATATTTTGAAAATATTGCCATTCTTAAAAAAACCTAAGCGGCCGGTCGTCAACTTAAATTCTGTTGAAATTTACTTATACCGTGGCGGTCACTGCTGCGAGTAAAACGCTAGACATCAGAAATTTTAACTTACTGGAAAGTCGATTAGGTGCGGTTCGATTTTATCTTTCGATTCAAATTTTTTAGATTTGATTTATTAAATAATATAGTTTATTCCGAATTTCATTAAAACATTCATTTCAGCTAAAACTATAGCAATTATTAATCAAATAAAAGTGTAATTTAAATTTTTAACATTAATTCAAATCAAGATCAATAAAGCAAATGAATTTTCCTATTAATATTATTAAACCGCATTAGTATAGCGCTCTTTTCATACTGAATATATGTTCAAAAGCGCTTCACAATCAAGTTTACTAGCTTAACTTTGTAACTAAAAGTCTTAAATTCTTATTTCTTTTATGGACAAGTTTAAAGGTCGGTATCGAATCGAAAACCGCCGGTCCGATTCGAAATCGACTTGGCGCCCTCGCAATCGATTTTTGATTCATCGAGTCGTTGCATCTCAAGTCAGAATACATGTAAGTTACAATGTAGAAAATTTATCACTGATTGAATTTCGGTAAACAAAATACTATTTTGAAGTACCCGATATATACCTTTGATTTAATTATATTATTTTTGTTTCGGATCAAAGCCCACCGTCTATGCAGAAATCGTAGCTTCCTTTCATGAAAATTAGCCGTAGGACCCTCTATGCATAAGTCGTCGTTTTCTTTCAAACGAATTAGCTTAGAACCAGAAATACTTAATAATCAGAATGTTCCAACTATAATATAGCGTCGCATGTTGAAAAAAACAATGTCTTAGAAATTGAATATGTTTTAAATATTATCTTAAGTTGACCACTATGACACTCTGAGGCTCATTGTCACTCATTTATAAGGTCGTTATATTGTCAGTAACTATAATATTTGTCAACGCTGTTTTCGTAGATAACAGTAATCAAACATACGTCAGAAATCAAGATGAAATGAGTCTTGTATTCATCGTCCACATGATATTACAAATTTGAAACTTTACTAATTCCTTAAATAGTTTAATAAATGGTTACGTTCACAGGTGACTGACTCAAATTTTCCATGTTATAGTATATATAGAGATATTATAATAAGGAAAATTTGAGTCAGTCACCTGTGGTTACGTTTATAGCGATCTTATACTAAAGACGACCAGCTCGCTTCCGATCCATTTAGGCCACAACAAGTTGATACGTTTTACGGATTTTTCTGGAAAAATGGGGCGAGTCAGCGAAGAAAAAAATCTTTAAATAGCGGTTGGGCCAAATTCTTATGAACGAATGAGGAAATAAAAATATTTATATAATTATTAAATTGTAATGCTATTAAATAACATCAATTTTGATGGTCCAAAAAAAGGAATCTTGCTGTTTATTTCGTTGGGTAAATATCAATCAAAGTTCCTCGGAAGAAAACTATTTTAACAGCACTTACCCCTTGACACGTTGAACGGTTTCTCCTCAAACTTCTTGCTTCAGAATAACAAATTGTTGTCAGGATAATTAATTTGAGTATCCTTATCATTTCACTAATTTTAAACATTGTCCTGATTTATGTTGCTTTTAATTCTAATCTTAAAAAAGAATTTGCGGTTAAAACAATTGCCTCCAGTTATTATCGCCAAAAATAAATAAGTAAGTCTATTTTCGTATTGTCTTTACTTAACAAACTTTTATCTTTAATCTAACCTGACTTTGAACTGTTAACCAAAAGTGTTCTTAATTTAACGGTTTTCTTTCAAATGTAAATTAAAAATAAAACTTGCTAAAGTATCGTTTGTTAAAATATTTTTTTATTATAACCGAACAGTATTGGTGATTTCAGTTCAACGCTTAGTAAAATATTGCCGTTTGATTGTAGTATATCCCCGTATTTAAATACTCCACCGCTCATGTGAACTGAATGATTTACTTATAGTTTTCATTCATAAAACCAAACGATATAGTATCGACTTTCAACCGCCTTTTTATCCAATCGCTCTACGGTTGTCGTAAATATTGAGGCATGCGCAATGGAGAGTTTGCGCCATATATGGATTATCAGTACTCACAGCCATAAACAAATGATGTCACCGTTTGTTATCACACGTACATTAATAGAAAAGGTGAGTAATATTAATAAATTTGAAGTATAAACTAACAAATGATACCTTCGAGACGACTCAGGAAGATTAATTGCTTACAAAAAAGATAACAACAAAAACTGTAATCATGAATGACTAGTAATGAAATATGATATTGAAATTTCTAAATAACTCGCCTGACGTAAAACTGTACGTACGTGACATATTTGGATTAGTATAGTAAGATTATTTTTCCTTGTTTTCTATAAATAAACATCCTCGTTTCATCATGAATGGATATTGTATGTAGGCTACAATATGAACAGGATCTCGGAAGTCAAACCTCCTCATTTGGACATTCTCGTACCAACAGGTTAAAAAAGAAAGGTTTGAAAACATATCAGGAACAGCAGAGGTAAAAACCAGCAACAGTCCGCCCACACAGTCAATAAGCAAAATGGAGATGTTTCAGAATTTTACAATTTTGTTACAAAAAGGACACCGCACACGCATATTATGAAAACAAGAACCTTAGGGATTTCAGCCTGGGAAGGGACATTGACAAAATGATAAAATCAAGATTGTCGATGCTTGATAACTTCTGGATACGAGAATGCATTTGGATGTACATGAACACGAACACTTCGCAGCTTTCCCTATAGCTTAAATCTAAAATTTGAAACTGGTAAACAACTTCATTGACTTCTAGTCCATGTTTTCAAAGTCTTATCGCATGGTTAAGGTTTGTAAAGGAGGATGTTCATGTTAATGTCATAACAGACAAGGAACTATCACATTAGTTAAGCCTGTTAATGAAAGGACACACCTTCTTGTTTACTTTTAGAGAAATACAATTTATTACAATTCCAAGACGGCTAAGAGTGGTAAGTACTGGCGGATCTTAAATCTTTTATATAATGGGTATTGAAACGAAGATTTATTTCACAATACAAAGTTTATAATTCTATGTTGCTATAAATAGTTTCTACAAAACATAATTTGAACTTTTTTGTTATTTTTTTTTCAAGTAAACAATATTACCTAACTGTTTTATTTTTACTTTCATAAGAACATTAACATAAAAACTTTTTATGACCATCTCTCAACTACCGTCATCTCTCAACAGTACCAACGTTCCAATAACCGTCACCCCTCAACAATAACCACCTTCAAATAACATCCATATCTGTACAATAACAATCTTAAAAAAACACCCATCTCTGTACAATAACAATCTTCAAATAACATCCAGCCCTGTACAATAACAACCTTCAAATAACATCCATATCTGTACAATAACAACCTTCAAATAACATCCAGCCCTGTACAATAACAATCTTCAAATAACATCCAGCCCTGTACAATAACAACTTTCAAATAACATCCATATCTGTACAATAACAACCTTCAAATAACATCCAGCCCTGTACAATAACAACCTTCAAATAACATCCATATCTGTACAATAACAACCTTCAAATAACATCCAGCCCTGTACAATAACAATCTTCAAATAACATCCAGCCCTGTACAATAACAACCTTCAAATAACACCCAGCCCTGTCCAATAACAACCTTCAAATAACATCCAGCCCTGTACAATAACAATCTTCAAATAACATCCAGCCCTGTACAATAACAACCTTCAAATAACATCCATATCTGTACAATAACAACCTTCAAATAACATCCAGCCCTGTACAATAACAACCTTCAAATAACATCCATATCTGTACAATAACAACCTTCAAATAACATCCAGCCCTGTACAATAACAATCTTCAAATAACACCCAGCCCTGTACAATAACAACCTTCAAATAACATCCAGCCCTGTACAATAACAATCTTCAAATAACATCCAGCCCTGTACAATAACAACCTTCAAATAACATCCAGCCCTGTACAATAACAACCTTCAAATAACATCCAGCCCTGTACAATAACAATCTTCAAATAACATCCAGCCCTGTACAATAACAACCTTCAAATAACATCCAGCCCTGTACAATAACAACCTTCAAATAACATCCATATCTGTACAATAACAATCTTCAAATAACATCCAGCCCTGTACAATAACAATCTTCAAATAACACCCATCTCTGTACAATAACAATCTTCAAATAACATCCAGCCCTGTACAACAACAACTTTCAAATAACATCCATATCTGTACAATAACAACCTTCAAATAACATCCATATCTGTACTATAACAACCTTCAAGTAACATCCATATCTGTACTATAACAATCTTCAAATAACATCCATATCTGTACAATAACAACCTTCAAGTAACATCCATATCTGTACTATAACAATCTTCAAATAACATCCATATCTGTACTATAACAATCTTCAAATAACATCCATATCTGTACTATAACAACCTTCAAGTAACATCCATATCTGTACAATAACAATCTTCAAATAACATCCATATCTGTACTATAACAATCTTCAAATAACATCCATATCTGTACTATAACAACCTTCAAGTAACATCCATATCTGTACAAAAACAACCTTCAAGTAACATCCATATCTGTACAGTAACAATCTTCAAATAACATCCATATCTGTACTAAAACAACCTTCAAGTAACATCCATATCTGTACTATAACAACCTTCAAGTAACATCCATATCTGTACAAAAACAACCTTCAAGTAACATCCATATCTGTACAATAACAATCTTCAAATAACATCCAGCCCTGTACAATAACAACCTTCAAATAACATCCATATCTGTACAATAACAACCTTCAAATAACATCCAGCCCTGTACAATAACAACCTTCAAATAACACCCATCTCTGTACAATAACAACCTTCAAGTAACATCCATATCTGTACAATAACAACCTTCAAATAACATCCAGCCCTGTACAATAACAACCTTCAAATAACACCCATCTCTGTACAATAACAACCTTCAAGTAACATTCATATCTGTACAAAAACAACCTTCAAATAACATCCATCTCTGTACAATAACAAACGTCAAATAGCATTTATCTCCAACGCAAGTGTTATATACTTTTTGATAACATACTGGTAGACTGTTCCTTTTCAGAGTGCTAGAGTGAATTGTCGTCGCCCCTATTGTTAAGAAAAACGTTGGAAGATTTTCTAGGGTGTTTGCAAAAAGTGTAACATTTGCGTTCGAGATGTGATGCAAAGCAAATAGTATACATTTTCTGCTTAGCCTTGAGTTGGTATCATGTAAATTATGTAATTAATTACTAACTACCCTTTAAAATTCTAAGTCGAGGAAGATTTTTTCACGTTTCTTCCTGAAAATGAAGCATTTGTTATGTCACAGTCGTGTGGTATTGCCTCCGTGTATAAGTGATTTTAAATATTAAATAATAAAGACTGGATCATCGTACAAAAACTCTAGTGAATTATGACACACTAATCTTATAAATATTTATGAGCACATTTTTCGTTGTAAATGACTCTTATCATTTCTTCATTATGTAGTCTATTTTAAAATTGTTCACTAGCGAATTTACTAAGAACTTAATGTTATGTAAGCTTATATTTTAGTTTCTCTTAAACTTGATATGCTGCAGACAAGCGGTAGGATGACATTTCGTATGGTGTTCTTGCTTAAAAGACATGAAACATTGTGGTTAACGCTTTGTGGTGTGTTTAAAGGGGCAAACATCTGTAATTCAGTCATACGATATAAATAATATACACGTTTTCTATAGAATAAACATGATCTCTATCCTCAAAGACCATAACAAGATGTGTATCCTTTCTTATCATTTCTTCATTATGTAGTCTATTTTAAAATTGTTCACTAGCGAATTTACTAAGAACTTAATGTTATGTAAGCTCATATTTTAGTTTCTCTTAAACTTGATATGCTGCAGACAAGCGGTAGGATGACATTTCGTATGGTGTTCTTGCTTAAAAGACATGAAACATTGTGGTTAACGCTTTGTGGTGTGTTTAAAGGGGCAAACATCTGTAATTCAGTCATACGATATAAATAATATACACGTTTTCTATAGAATAAACATGATCTCTATCCTCAAAGACCATAACAAGATGTGTATCCTTATTTTAAGATAGATTGTCTTTACTAAACCATATGTCATTACCAAAAAAAACGTGCTTACTTAAAAAGATTAAAAAAAGATTAAAAATCTTAAGGCGTAATGTACATGAAAATGGTAAATACCATATTTTTGTTATAAACCTCAATATGTCAAAAACATGATTCGGATATTCGTAGAGATGTTAAAAGAATAAATTCCAATAGAAAAAAGACGTTGTTTCTTAACATCCCACGTTATATTAAAATGCCAGAATCTGTCACTATATGTCAAATGAAGGACGTATTGTTTTTCATTTTACATTTCTATATTGTATAACAACAAAAAAGGACAAAATCTGAGAACAATGTGGTTACCACGCAACCAGAAAAACAGCCAACTTTGAATAGTCATGACGGTGAAGCCAACGAAGCAAATACCAATAAGATTTGTTAAATGTATACAATTTTAAGGTGACATAAGTAAGTTTTAAAGGTTATTAAAAACCTTGTTCTTATGAAACACTTGTATTTGATACTAGGGTGTTGTCTTTTATTTTTATCTCAAGTAATAAATTTTTAAGTTATTCTCATATTTTTAACTAAATAATCATATTTGTCATTATAAACTATACAGAGGTTATCTTACTATTTAATATATTTTATTCAATGCTATTTTTGCCACGTTTAAGTTATCGCGCTTGCTTTTCTCTCTATTTACAAAACTTGTAAAAGTCACCTTCTCCTGCGTATCTGTCTTAAATATTTGATACTATTTACAATATTTAATATATAACCCTTTTAACCCTTGTCAACTGTATTTATTTATATTTATTTATTTATTGGAGTTAACGCCGTATCAACACAATTTAGGTCATTTCACGGCGTCCAGCGCACCTAACCTAGCTTTCCTGGACCATTGTCTATAACCAGTACTCACCTACCCTTCCACAAGGTCGGAAACTTCTCCATATTATCTAATCAATGGAGGAAAATCGACATTATTGTCAAATTTTGGAAGGGTATAACCTTGTCAACTGTGATACTTGCTTGTGTTTCGATTGAATTTTCATCAAAATTTACCCTTATAGCATTATACAAAAATTACTATACTGCATATGTATATTCAAGTGTACATTGTTCTCAAATGTTCTCTCTTTTTCAACTATATGTTATTGATTATGTATAATGTCATTGTAACGTGATTGTATATTTTATGTAATAAATTGTATGTTCACGCGGGTCTATTGACCTATTGATTTGAAAATAAAATCTTCTTCTTCTTCTATATCATCTTGATATTACAGAAGAGTTCTACTATTATATTTACCGAAGTCGACGGTCATCATTCAGGGATCTATTCTTCTCAAATTTAGCATTGGGGACGTAAAAACCCGTGATTTTTTCAGTAACCATGGTGTTCCTTATAGCGGAACATTATTGACCAAAATCCACAACCGTATGAATGTCTTGAACATACGTTCCCTATATGTTCAAGAGTTATTTCAATATAAATAGACACCAAACTTATCTATTATGTCAAAAATACACCATTAACGCATTCATATAAACCTGTTTTGTATAACAGGCATCATACTGTTGCCATCTCTATTTTTATACATATTTTATCTCATGAAATAGTCAATTTTGAAGACATCTTTATAATTCTTAAAAGTAAATATTTCAATTTATTTTACATTCAATCACAGATCTAATACCTTTGCACGTGCGCATGCCCGTAACTATAGTAATCAGTACAAATAACGCGGCTAATATGCTGAACGTAACCTTCTGATGTTGCTAGGCAACGGTTCCACAGTAAAACAAGTTTTCAAGTATATGCTTTGAATGTAGAAAAAATGTACTTGTAGATATGTGATACAATGGCATGCCAAAATTATCTGTGCCCTTGGTGGGGTTCGAGCTCGAGACCCCTTGATCCCAAAGCACTGAAATATTCGTCTTACCTGCGTTCAAAACTAACCCGGGTCAGTGGCTCAATTGGTAGCGCCTTGATTTCGAATCTAGTGTCCCGAACGGGGTACGTGTTCGAAAATACCTTTTTTCACATTTATTTGTATAAAAGTAATAGTTAGTTAGTAAAAACGAAAAACATTTACGTTTATTTGAAATAATTATTTTGTTTAAGCGTAAAATTACTTTGTTTTAACAAAATCATATTTTGTAGAAACGAAATAATACTTTGTAAAAACGAAATAATAATTCGTAAAAACGAAATGATAGTGAAATTAAAAAAAAAAACTATTTCAAAATGTAGGCTCGAGTGTCTATACGTCATAACGTACAAATTAATACCATTGACAAATGACGTATTTAAACTATGAATTTATCTCTCCTACATTTTCTCCTTGACAATACCTCATTAACTTAAATAGAATATAAATTAGTATATATACTTATTTCTTAATATGTTCTTATAATGTAAAAGTAATTGAAGATAGCGCCGACGCCATAAATAGTCAAGGATACATATGTTTTCTTACTTATCAAATGTAGGAAGGTTCTACTACTTTTTAAGAATTTGTGTATTATTGCACACTCCATATTTATGTTATGATTTTGAAACTATTTTCATAACATTTGACCGGATCCAAAAAAAAAACGACACGTAAATAACAAATCTAAACAGATACATAATGGTATTACGATATATATTACAGTTCGTACAAAAAATGTAAACTACAATGAGCTAATCCACGAATAGGGATGATCAGGATCCAATTATATATAGTTCGTATATAGTAACAAAACGTGTTTATGTAAACATTAAAATGAACCAATCCTTTCCAGAGGTAAGCACTATGGAAAATTAGGGACTTTTGTCAGTTATCTTTCCCTGATAAAATCTAAAGCAATCCAATTGGTAAGTAGGTCCAATCAGTTGGAATCCTCGGATTTTATCATTGAACTCCTATGTAAGGATAATAAAATATTTCCTCTAATATCTTTCTCGTTAATTAGGATATTAACATGAGTGATGGAATTTAGATAGTTCTTAACCCAAACAAAGCTTCGCTTGATTTTCAACAAATTAAATGATTTACACAAAAAAGTTTTTTAAGATTAATTGTGGCAAATTGACATAAAGAAGAAAGGGTAAAATCCGAGTAATTCAACTGATTGGTTCTACATATTTGAAGAGTATACACAGGGGAAATAGTTGCCTAATGTTCCTTATTCAAGTTGTATAGTTCTTTACAAAATGAGTGTGGCGGATGAACTACCACCCCTGGTCAATCATGCTTGTGACGGTAGAACGCTTTACCATAACACCAACATGACACTCATAAAATATATTAAAATTATATTTTCATTGTCATCTTGAGCATCCTCTATCGTGGATTCGTTTTTTTGTATTGTTTTTATAACAGTGTTTTGTTTGTTGTTGTTTTTTTGTTCGAACTATAGTATTACAGGTCGTCCACGTAAACATAGCCAGTTTCATTACACACCAATATTTAGGGGTGAATTATTTTTACGATTTTGTACTTTAGTTAGTTTACACTTATTTTATAAACACATCATTATTTAAAAGTTACAATGTGCATACACACTATTTAAAAGAAATGTTTTACATAAAAATGGCCTGTTTTAATCAGTAAATGCTGTTCATGCATTAGCTGATTCACCTATTTTGTTGGCAAGTCCATTGATTAAAGTACAAAAACACGCATGACCTAGAATACGACCTGTAATTTTGTTGATACGTCAGTGTCTTGTTGATGTCGTAGTCAAGCATATTACAGTTACAATCAAATTCATGATTGATTATGGGGGGGGGGGGTATCTGTGACACTAATTTTGTAAAAATTAAACTATACAAGTTTCATTTTCAGTACTGTCCTGCCGTTGGAATGGATTAGTTTATTTTAAAGCACGTAATGTTATTTTGCGCAAACTATATATTATAATTATACTATTTTAGTTGACTATTTTTTTTTGTTATGTTTGAGTACCAGTACTGATGTCATGATTAAGAAATTGCATGAAACCAAACACTCTCTCAAAAATATTAGTATGTTGTTAAACAAAATGTACTGGATATATCATAAAGGTCTCCAAGCATGCTTTTATAAGAATAGAGGTTTTGTAAAGATCATTAAGCATGAGTTTCCTAAAAAAATAAATAAAAGGTCTGAAATTATGCCTGGAACGCATAGATCTATTTATGAATGATCATAGGTTAAAGCCAAACCATACGGTATATTAATTTCTTCGTAGCCGGTCACAAGCCCGGTTGAGTAATGATGGGGGCGATCAAAACTGCTCCTTAGAAGACCAACAAAGAAAGTAGGTTCTTCCAAATGAATTTCTTACAAGACACTTAAGTTATGTATATGTTCTAGCCAGCGTCTGCACATTATGCATCCATAGGAGCGGATGAACCCTGGTGAAACTAATCAAATAAAACAAACAAGAAATAGTTTGTTATCACTGTCACAAAACTATAGTAGCATTTTTCTCGGGCTCGTTTCGCTCGCCTTTGGCGTAACATAGATCTAATGGTTATGTAGTTTTATACTATTAATATGTTGCGTCATTCTATAAACAGTGTATAATGTGGTTGTGGTTCGAAAGTTTGGACCCCCTCCTAGAAAAAGTTCGCCCCCAGAAAAAGTTTGACACCCTTTAAAAAGAATTCAAAAACCCTAGAAACAATTCCTGGATCCGCCCCTGTTCTATATACATAAACATTATGGTTCAATGAACCAGTGGTCAGTGACATCTCTATCAGACAAAGTGTGAATGTTTTCTTTTTTTTAAATTGTTTGTTAGGTTATTTACCTTGATGCTAACTTTTAACAATTACCTGTAAAAAATATCAATAGATTTCCAATTTAAAACAAAGGTGTTAAAAAGTAAAAACTGCAGTTTTATTGATCTGCACTCGTTGGCCTGAATGCCAGAGCACGATCAGTGACTGAACTTAAAACGCATAGTGTAATTATACATGTATATTGTACAACAGCCACTTAAAAGGTTAACAAACTATTGTTTTTCGCCAATTTTTCTTTCTAGATATAATTTATTATTAAATGACACCAATTATCGTATAAAAAGGCTAATACTTTTAGATTGCCGGGAAATTCTCCAACTGATCGTTGACTCTAAATTATCCGCGCAAAAATTGAATCGATCGGAATGGACAATTGTTATTTAACATGTGCAATTTCGAAAAAAAATGAAAAGAAGTCATTATTGTATGCGCTTTTTTAATCTTATCTATTTCTGTTGGTGGGTTGGTATGCAAAAAATGGACGAAAACTAGTGTTTGTCGACCATCTTATGATAATTTCATACACTACTATTTCAAACAATAACAAGCCTTTTATTGTCACAGGAGACTATGATATATGCATGTAGCGCCACTAAACGTCTCAGCACTGACACTATATGTCGCAACCAACGCTAAACGTCGCCACACTGACACTGTAGTGCCGTTAAACGTCGCACCGCCGCTAATATAAACGTCGCAACTGACGTTAAACGTCGCAACACTAACGCTAAACGTCACAACCGCCGCTAAACATCGCAATCGCCCTGCCGGTAAACGTCGCAACCCTGACGCTGAACGTCGCAGAAAAATCGACTAACGTTAAACGTCACAACACTAACGCTGAACGTCGCACTAAGTAAGAAGGTATGATTTCGAGCCTATTCCACACGCAAGTAGTACATAGGACAAAACTGACTTTAAGGCAACATCTCTTAGACTCGTAGCAACCATCAACATATCCATAGCAACCAATTTTTTGTCCATAGCAACCACTCTTACAACCTATGCAAATCGCCATAAGGTCCAAAGAAGCAACTACATGTATACCGTCCAAAGCAACTTATTTGATTTCCATAGCAACCATTATTGCACCTTTACCATTCACTTAAATGTCCAATTCAATAACTCTCGCGGCCATTTTCTCAGTGTCTTTTTTATCATCTTCTGATTATTTTCAAACTTGATCAATTTGGGTGTTGCAGTAGCTGTGTTGCGACGTTTAGCGATGAGTGCAGCGCCGCTATAAACGTCGCAACGCCGCTATGTTGAACCTCATTTTTCACAACCCGTGTTTTTCACAACTTGTGAAAATCGCGTACGCAATTTTCACAACTTGTGAAAAACACGTTAGTAACTTTCACAAGTTGTGAAAATTGCGTACGCGTTTTTCACAATTGATCAATGTGAAAATTACGTTAGACATTTTTTTCGATTTTTAGTCCTAACGCAATTTTCACAACATGGGTCAATATCATAGTGTATTTTAAAGTATATAATAAACAAAATTAATGTTTCAGTTTTTTTTCAAATATTTTATTTAAATGGTTAACATCCCAACATGAGTGCAAGATGACCTAACTACCCTAAGGTGTTCAACAAGCCAGTATTGTACCTTATTTTACTACCTTTACGTACAAGCAACCACTTTAGAACATAGAGAAGCCATCTTAAGGTCATAGTAAGCACATAACTCCCATGGTACTGTTATTATGTCCGTATTCACTAGGTTTGCATCCAAAGCAATCGCCTCCAAGTTCATATCAGCTGCTCAAGCACAGCACGAATATCCATGGTAACATTTATGTCCATAGCAACTTCTATCGAGTCTTAGTCGTTTAAGTAAATGAGAGGGATTCAAACTAGCGACTCTTTGGGGACGAAGCATGAAGTACACAACCCATTATCCGCCCTGACACTAATATTTATTTATTATGCAACGATGGCAACATGAAAATTCTACAGTATTTCATATTTTGATAAGATATACCGTTGGTAAAAAAAGGTTTACATGTTGGGAAGATGCATGCATATTAAACTTATATAGATATAATTATAGCATAAATAATTGATATAAAAAGTAAAGGTCATTGTATCTTTATTATGCAAACATTTGTCAATTGTTAGTTATATTTTGTGAATTGTAACACAGTGGTCACTTTCAGAGGTACATATTTCATCGTCAGATTTTTACCGACGCTCAATACTGGAATTCATATGTTGTATGAATGGTATCCAAATTGTTGTGAAAGTGTGCCGATAAAACCTCGAGGCGGGCAATATATTCCAGTATTGAGCAAGTTTGCCATTTTGAACATCGTTTTTCACAAACCGTGTTTTTCACAACCTGTAAAAATTACGATCATGGTTTTTTCCACGTTTATTACAACCCGTTTTGTTATAAAAACCCTAGTTATATTAAAGATTTATTATTAACGGGTTGATAAGTTAAGCCACGTTTGTAATAACTCGTTTGCAATGAAATATGACAACTTGTTTTTCTGTCGAAATCTTCAAATTAACATGGCAAAATGTAAGTAATTTGTCTATTTGAACATTAATGTTTGATTGTTAACCATTACTTTCTCGCTTTACAATTAATTTAAGTATCTAACTATATTTTATAATAAAATTAATACAACTAGACACTTTATTACATTTCGTGTTTTTTTTTACAAAATGCGTCTGTATGTTTGAAATAACCCGTTATGTAATGATTATTACAATTCGGATTCTTATTACTAAACGGGTTGTAACAAACTTTGAACCTCATTTAAAAAAACTACTACCAAAAAAATTACATGAGTGAAAAATGCGTTAATACCAAAAAACTCAAGTTTTTCGATCACTTTTTTCGTCACATTTGAAGTTGTGAAAAATGCGTTTCTATGCTTGTATGAATTTTGTATGCTAACGTGTTTTTCACACAAGTTGTGAAAAATGCGTACGCGTTTTTCACAAGTTGTGAAAAACACGTTAGCATACACGGGTTGTGAAAAACGAGGTTCAACACCGCTAAACGTCGCATTGACATAAACCGTTAAACCATATCCAAACATATTCATCAAATCATATTTTGTATAATATGGCTTTTAAACAATAATTGGGGTTTCAAAGGATTCTATGTTTGTCGTTATATTTATAAAATAGGTAAACTAATGATAAAAAATGAATTTCAGCACAAAGTTGAGTTTTTTCGCGAAACTAATGTCTGATAAAAGACCTCAAAAGGCTCATGCTCCTAATTTATACAGTTGAGTTTACAGCTGAACTCCAGTCTAGATATTAATGATACGTTTAATTTGCTCATAGTTTACAAAGGTCATTTATGTAGACTTTCTCAATATTGTCGCTTTTCCTATCAAGTACAATACGTAGTGTCGAAATGTGTGTTAATGTATATTGATGAATGGTTTGAATCTGGAATAAACAAATACAGATCTGTACAAATATGCCAAAACAACTATTCTTAGATCAACTACGACGTTTAGAGTTAAATGCGACGTTTAGCAGCGTTGCGACTTATAGCGGCGTTGCGACGTTTAGCGGCACTGCGCTCAACGCTAAGCGTCGCAACACTGCTAATACATGAATAAGGCGTCAATAGTGCCTGTCTATCTAGAACTAATCCAAATTGACCAAGTTTGAAAGTTGATCTGAGGATGATAAAAAAGACAATGAGATAAAGTTTTTGGTCGCGAGAGTTATTGTATTTGACATTTAAATGGATGGTAAAGGTACAATAACGATTGCTATGGAACTCAAATTGGTTGCTATGGAGGGTATAGTTGCCTATTTGGACCTTATGGCGATTTGCAAAGGTTGTAAGAATGGTTGCTATGGACCAAAAGGTAGTTGCTAAGGAAATGTTGATTGTTGCTACGAGTCTGAGAGTGGTTGCTATGAAGTCATGTTCGTTATATGTAATACTTGCGTGTGGATAAGGCTCGATATTATACCTACCTACGACGTTAAGGACGTTAATGGTTCGCGCTAAAAACAGACATGCAAGTACATTAAACCTATATATTTAAAGTATTGAATGTCCGAGGACGAAGATAATTATACAAAAATGTTTCTGAAATGTTGTTGCATGCAAATATTTTGTTCCGATTATCTAAATATCACGTCAGTCGTAAAGATTGTACATTTCATCACAGAATTCAGGGTTTTCACGTCTAAAAGGTTTCACCAATTGCCGAGTTATAACGTTTATTTCAAATTAACGCAGAACGGTGGTCCAACTCTTATCGCAATTTTTGAAAACTACACACTTATTGTGTCATTTTAATGAAATAAAAAAGAAAGTGAACTTTCTCAGTTTTTCACAATATCGCTTTCAAAGTAAAATTACCTTCAAAACAACGACGTTGATATTACGTCGCGCTGACCTTGTGAATCTTGACTTTTGGGGGCTCCCCGTACCAGGCAACGGCCCCACTGAACCCACTTCTCACGCTTGGACTCTTGCCACCCTTGACAGGTCTGAAAATGTCGTAAGCGTCACTAAACGTCGCAGTTGTCGTAAGGATAAATGTCGCAACGCTGAGGCTAAATTCGAGTGACGCCTAAGGACCCAACCTTGACCCTAACGTCGCACTTGCTTGGATGGTTTAGTATCGAACATAAACAACATACAAACATTACATAGATCAAATACGAGTTACAAACAACCCCATAGATCAATAGCAATCATCCACATATCTCTAGCATTACCCTTAGATCTATAGCACCCATGCTTGTACTCTAAGCAATCACATTCAGGTCCATAGCAACTACTCTATCAGCCCAAACGATCGCTTTAAGACCATAGCCTCAACCACCTATGGTATTGGCTTTGACTAAGATTATAGTACAACTTGTTTACTCAACAGAAATCTGTAGCAGACGACATGACATTATCGCAGACGATAGTATTACGTCATATATTGCACTATAGTGACACCATTCCATGTTAGTAATACCTGAATTGTATCAGAGAACCAATGACAAACTCATTGATTCTGGTGTTTATGTATTGGTAGTTGTCTCATACAGTTTTAATTACTTCAAGCGATGCCTGAGCTCTGTGAAAAGATTAATATTGCAACATCAAAGACAATTAGTCGCTTTATGGTGGCGTTCAAGCAGAGTAAAGAGAACTTGGGTGGGCAAAGTATGAGGTAGATTTTGAAGGTTGCTTAGTCATTCCTGATGTATTTGTTTTTGTGCTTAACTTTTTAGAATGACGCACTCGAGTTATTCATTTTCAATTTTCATTAAGTTTTTTAAAAACTAGAACTGAAGAATTATTGTATTTCCATAATTAATTAACTCGAATTGATATCATTGAATGTTGATTCACTCTATCATGAGTAACTCGGCTTCTGCTTGATTGCTTCATTTAGGCTTTTCAATTAAAGCGCTAGGAATAAAGTTACAAAATTAATGTTCCTGAGTTCATATTACTCATGCAGTGTTTCCGCTATTAACGTAAAACGTGAACACATACATGTGTGTGAAAAATTATATTCTAGCAAAAAAGTATATAGGTTTTCGCCAATAAATAAAATTTATAACATTAGGCCCTATTATAATATGAATTAACGAACACTTCTAAAACAATAAATAATAGTATTATGATGTTAATTTAAGAACACTACAAGTACCGCACCATTGTAGAGAAAAATAATGCGTCTTAAAAAATAATCCGAAAATCTCATGCTTCCGACCCCTAGCTTAACGTGTTCAAAATTTAGTCCTACATTGACTAAAGAGCCTACACTTAACACATTGAGGATGTGAGTCAAGCAAATATGGGTACCGACGCCCAAAGAATTTTTCTTCACAATAGGCATTATGGCGACAGATCTGTGAAATAAAATCCAGGAAACCCATATGTTCGCTCTTCCGTTTATTAGAACCGTTATTGTTCTCATGTATGCTCTTAATCTTGACATCCCGCCATTCAGGTAAAAGGAATCTAAATATTATCATATACATGTATTAGGTTACTAGAAAATGAAGGCTTATTCGGACAGGGGTACTGAGACGTATGTGGTAAAAATGTCAGAGGTTAAAAAATGTCATATACAAAAATGTTATAACATACATGTAAGTGGGAAAAATGCCCGAGGTAAAAATGTCAAAAGTAAAAATGCCAGAGGTTTATTTCAAAACTGCATAGTTGTATCTTAATTTTAAAGAATAATTATTCACTTAACATATGATGAATAAAAAACATTTTCGAGCAAATTTGAATCACTTGTTTTAAGTGCATTAGTTATTGATGTTTCTATAAGAAGCTACCTAATTAGCTTACCACGATGATCTGTGACCTATACTCAGTTGGGTTTGTGTTTTTTTCCAACATAAGTGACCAAAATCAGGGGTGGACCTAGGATTATTTTCTAGGGGACCGAACTTTTTCAAGGGGTCCAGACTTTCGAACCAGTACCAAATTATACACATTTTGCAGAATAGTGCAACATATTAATAATAAAATCTACATAACCATTAAATCTACGTAAAGCACCGAGAAAATTGTTTCATGCTACTTAAAAATGACTTACAGTTAAAAATACACTAAGGACTCCCTGATCCCTCGCTGGATCCGACTATGAACATGTTTGTTATTTTAAACATTTAGCATTTCAATATAATATTTTTCTTATATTCATATATTGTGAACTTATTTACTACTTAAAAGTTTATTCTTCCAATTATAAGCAAATGGTGATGAAATGCTAAAAAATGTTAAAACATTACTTTTGTAATACGCTTGTTAGCTTGTGAACAAAATTAGCATTTGGAATGAATTTCAGGACAACTCTCGAAATAATAATTTAATTAATCAAAAGAGGCTTAAGTTTGACCCAAAATATTTTCGATGTCCAAATGCAGGATTGTTCATTTGAAATAATGGACATTCTCAGGACTATCTAGGACCCTATAGGGTCCCTGGACGTAAAAAGGTCATAGGTATTCGTAAAAATGTCATAACCTAAGTGGTAAAAACGGTAAAAGCTAAGCACGGGTACCGGGTTTTAGCCTTATATTATCCAAGGGAGACTAATCTTACTTCCCCGCGAATGATTGAACAAGCGAAATTTTTGTTGAAATAATTTATCTTGCAAATTTATTGTTTTATGACATTCAAAGTGTTTCAACTTGCTTGGTAAACTGAAAACACACCTTAAAGATGGCTTTGCCAGCTGAAAAAGTTTCAGAGTTGAAACAAATAATCCACAATCAGCTTTCTCAGGTTTGTTGACGTGCTTGTTCACGTTTCGCGAACGTTTGTTGACAAAATATAGCTTTCGATTTTATGAAACAACTGAAGTGCTGACATTCTCATGTGTTAAAGTCAGTTAAATTTATTCATTTAATGCAGTTTGTCACAAATTATGGATAGATACACTTGCATTTTTTATTTGCAATATCGGCATTACTCGAAGTAAACTCTGACCGTTTCGTACCCAGACCGGTTCGTACACATGAGCAGAAATTGACAGAATCTTTATATATTAAGCCTTTGTTTAATCAATTTTTTTCAAGTTTTAAAACAATGCTTTTTTAATGTGATGCAAGTTGACTCATTGAATGAAATGGACATGTTTCTAAATTTTAACATTGTACAGTGAACTCGACAGTTCCGGGTCATCGACAATTCCGGGTCACTTTTTTAAGATAGTACAGATGATTCCTTAATAATTCAATATTTTGACTATATGATAGTTAAGTCATGTACACTAACCACTTAGATACTGTTACACAAACTTTCCATGTTAACATTTCTCTACCGGAAGTCATAGTCATGAAACACTAAACAGCGTCGTTTCCAACCAATGCGAAAGTACGTGAACGTTTCGTCCATGCGTTCGAAAAAACAGCGATTTATATCCACAATTTAGATAAAATAAGTCCTTCTTGCACATCATTTTGCTGGAAATTTATCGGTGAACACGATTTAACTCATAGATTTGTTTAATCTAATTACTCTTTGTTAATAATGCAGACAATTTGACCTGTTAAGCACGTGACAATTTCGGGTCAAAACTTAACCCGTATTATATTCAATCATTTATTTTAATTAAAAAGTATTTTTTTAACATTTAAAATTTATTTTATACATAATTTTATCCCATATGTAAGATATATGTCAATTAAATACAATTATTGTTTGATATTTTGAGTTTTACTTTTTACACGCAACTAATTGTATTTATGGTACTTGTTTTTATATGCAATAGGTAATTGCAAGTGACATGATTAGATCTTTAATTTACGAGATTTGTTTTTGTTTAACTTGGAAGAAAATATGAGATAAAGTCTTTATGGACAAAAAGTCGACAGTTTTATTGATTTTAACCCTGTTGAGACCACTCCGGATTAAAGAGACAAGCATCTGTCACGTGACCCGGAATTGGCTAGTGCGACCCGTAACTATCGAGTTTGCAACATGCAATTTCGAAAATTGTAGCAAATTACAAGCAAATAAACACTATTAATTTATTATAGCATGGTAAAGTGGAAGTATTTGTTTATCAATTCATGCAGGTTTGATTCCCACAACTTTCGTTTTGAAGAGACAGGCATCGTTTGTTTCGTTACTGACCCGGAACTGTCGAGTTCACTGTAATCATTGACAGACAGATTCCAAAAGTAGGGCAGCTTAGGTTTATTCAAACATAAGAATGCTTAAACATTACTCCACATTGCTTTACATGTAGAAAACCTCCATTGAACTATTCTCTTTTTCTCTCATTTAAAGATAAGTATACTGTTTGTATAGAAAATGTCTTTAACAATGTCTTTCATCCTTGTGCTGATAGAAATGTGAACTTATGAGAAACAAGATTTTGAAAGACTGTTATAAAGGGTGTACATATTTGTAAATGAATGAATTGAAAATAATTTCACCAACAACTTAAATAGTCTGCAAAAGATACTGTTGCCAAGGACTATTCTTTTTAATTTAATTCAGATATAAGATTTACTTGAAAACCATAACTTGTATTAATAGTATTAATAATACAAGTTTTGTTTTTCAAGTAAATCTTATAAAATTAATAGTATAGTTCTTGGACTATCATCCATAAAGTGAAAACTGGATATAAAATGATACTTATCTTTGTACATTATGTAGGGTGATGTTCAGCGACGTATTAGAGAGATGCTGTCGGAATCAATGCAAGAAGGTTTCGGAAGTGATGGTAACCTAATGGGTGAACAGGAAATGTTTAATCGTCTTAAACAGCGAGGTGTAGTTGATAATATTTTACATCAGATACAATTTGATGGTGGTACTGACAGCAGAAGACAAGCTACACATTTTACTGACAAAGAAAATATGCTCAAAACAGTTGGAGATAGGAAAAGTAAATTTTTCCTTGTCCCTTTATTGTGGTTGATTTGTTAGGGTCTTTTTTCTTGACTCTAACCTCTCACAGATTGTTAGTTGTGAGTTTTGAGTCCAGCTACCAAACATGGCGGACCGACGAACAAATTCATGTAAATAATTAGAAGGTCCATCTTGATCTGCAGGTTTAAAGGACAGACCGTTTAGCAAAGAATTCATTTACAGTTTCCAATTCAACAAAATATATCACTTTTCAAATGTCTGAACCTGTAAGACTTAATTAGGTCCTGTAAAATTTTGATATTCACTGGACCTACTGTCCAATAATAAACTGTTGAGTTTCACAGTGACTGTGATAGGCAGGTGTAAGTTTTGAGCCAAGCTACTAAACATACAAGAAAGTTGGCAAATACTTTTATGGATTGTTGGAAATCTTGTTCTGATGCTTCCTAGGAACATTGGTTAGGTTAACTGTTAGCCTTATGTGCCCTTTATGTTAATCAATTTTTATCAATACTGTCAACTAATGTAGTGCCCCATGATCATCATCAACTATATTTACATCTGATGAGATGTCATCAAGTTAACAATAATTATATATATATATATATATAGATCTCAAGAATTGTAGTAAAAATTTCATTGAACCATTTTATATTTTTCAAAATTTTTATATGAATTAAAATTTATCCAAATTAAAAAAAAATACCCTTATCAGCTGATTTCAAAATTCCTTACGAGCAGCCCTATTAAAAACTTGTGCGTACATGTATTTGGAACTTAAAATTTTGATTTCTTTCAGCTGAATAGGTTTGTTTGTACTGAATGCATCTGTGCTGAAAAAAGTTATTTTACACATTATTGCTGAACAGTATGCAACACAGATTAAATCCTATTGTTCAATGTACGCACATTTTTATTTCAACTTTAATTCACACAAGGACATCCAGTACTAACAAAAGTTATTTTATGTTGTAAAACCTCATTAACTTGAGTTCCAAATCAAATCAATAAAATGTTGATGATATGTATATTATACTTGCAGCTAACATAGATCCATCAAGACGCTATCTATACCTGTATATAAAAGCTGGTAAAGCTTTCTTAGAACACATAGAAGAAGACAATGGTGTTGGAGGCCAAGTATTATCATATTTCACTTTTCATATATTATTTCGTGGACAAAGATTTAAATCTAGACCTGTGGCATGTGCCTGTGAACCAGATATAGATGAAGGATTTCTTCTAGAATTACATAAAGATGGTAGTGGTAAGTTATTGTATACTTGTTGATGTAAGTATTCGGTATTGTGCCTTAAGTTTGACCAGGATCTTAACTTTCACATTTACATCTAATAATTATCTACTCATATCCTGACGAAAATCAGTACCACGCCTATTCTACACTTTGGCAAGTAGATTAATCAAAACGAGCAATCAATTTACAGCGATGTAAATAGAAGAATCTTTTTTTGTGTAGCTAGCTATTGAATAATCCTCTTGGCTATGTTGTAATACGCACTCATTGTATGCTTTAATATATTTACATTTAATAAATGTTATGAATTTTCTTGAATAAAGGTCCGATCAGGGTCAAACTTTAGGCACGGCATCAATACAGTGGAACCTATGCTAACCACCTCCTGACCAGAGCGAACACTTGTCCACAACAACCACTTTCCAGGTGTCCCCTGAACGGTTTTTGTAAAAGGAAATGCTAGAGTTACAGGAATCTAATAACATGAGTATGTTACAGCTTTTGAACATTAGGTAACATGTTGATAATCATTATTATTCAAAATAAACAAATATTAATTTTGATTTTTTGAAGTCAATGGAAAAAAATCTGGAGAAATCATGTTCAATTAATTATTTTTGTCGCTTCACCTTTTTCTTTTCTGGTTTCTTGAAGTCAATCCCTTAAGTAACAAGTATTGTTTCTGTATTCCAGGTGAAGCAGGTAAGATGGCAGATCCTACAACTATGTTATCAATATGTGATCCTATACATATAGTATTAGTTAAAACTGATGCTACAGGAGATACTAGTCTTGTTTCTTCACATTTCTTAGAATGGAGACCAGTTCTTACTTCTAATACAAGTCGTCTTACTACATCCCTAGAATTAAAGGGTACAGGTAAGGGCCTTAAAATTTATAATAAAGACTTTATTTATAGAGGCAACACAGTTAGGCAAAGTCCAATTTCCCCTGTAAGGCTCTTGAGCATATAATATTATTGATATCGGGTGTAGATGTATATTACAAAAAATGTTAGATTTTTATCCTAGTTCAATATTATTAGTAGTCAGTTTCATCATCATAACTTAAATTATATTACACAGTTATAAACATGCATGCATATAGCAAAGATTTTTCTTTTTTGAATGAATCCAAACATCTTTTTTATATACAGAAAAATTAATTCATAGGCCATTTTTCAAACACAACAACCAATGTAGATGTGTAGTTGACACAGAAATAAAAAAATCAATATAATCTAAGGAAGAAACTATACTGGCCTCCAACGTCAGAAACCTTAATTCTAAGTGTAGTGTAGCCTCCAGTTTAGATATTTTTATTGATTGTGATTACAGAAGTACTGTAGTGAGTATTTAAAACAGTGGAGTTTATACATTTGCCACTGACAGTGAAATAACATATTACAATACTATATATTTTAGGTTCAGAATGTAAAGTTTCTGCAGGGGTGATAGACATACAGGTTGAATTGTTTCCCAAGACCAAGCAAACATTAAGTAATGAAGTAATCACAGCACAGTTTCAAATGGAGAGAACACGACAAGCTGAACAAGAGAGATTATTTCTAGTCTATGCTAAACAATGGTGGAAGGAATACCTTACAATTAGAGAAATACACAAAGAAAGATTGGTTAAAATATTTGCTCAGGTATTAGAAATATTTGTATCAGTAAGCCCAAAGAAAAATTCTTGTGTTTGGGGCATGGGTACAAAAAAGTTTTTAATACAGAAGTAGGATACAGAAGTCTGCTAATGCTACAGTCCCATAAACAAGTGGTGGTGAGGGCACTGTACGGGCGCCGTGCAATCAAGCTTCGCACGGACCCGTACAAACTCTTGCGTACCTGTACGGACTGTTACGTTTTCACAGATGAGCTGTGGAGACACGTATCAGTTTCAAAGTCAAACCGTGAACAAAATGGTGGCCCAGTATGGATTAAACTTGCATATCTTCCAGCTATGGCTCCGTACGGGTGTGTTGTTTTGTGCCATGTGCGTACACAAGGCTTCCCACGGCATATGACTGTCAAGCCACGATTTTATTGGACTGCGGCATTACATAAAGACTATTTTCTTTTATTGTAGGAAAAAACATTATATGAATTAACAGAAATCCATTAACACAAATCAAATTTGATATAAAAGTGACTAAGGTCACTTTAAGCATAGGTAACGTCAAATGAAATGTAGATTGCAGTATTGTTAAAAAACTTTGTAACTTTAACTCTACCATCTAAACTATACTTACATGCATATGTGCAGTTTTCAAAATTAGCCAGTGGACCATGGACAGAGTTCACCGAAATTGTCATCAGTCTAGAATGTTAGCGGTCCACCAACTTTTTACAGCTACCATTTTCCATATTCAATAAAAATCATTAAAAATATTGAAATGGACTGGATATTTAAGCATGTTAATCGCTAAGATTTTTTTGGTTCAGTAAACTTTTTTGGTTCAGTTGAATATTCCATTTTGCTGGACCAAATGTCCAGTGTTAATAAAAGATAGTTGTGAAGACTGTATGTGTATGTTTACCTTGTAGGATGAGAATGGTAACAATCGTCCAGTTTGTTCATTTGTTAAACCATTACGTGCAGGAAGATTATTAGATACAGCCCGGGAAGCTTCTAGATTTGTAAGTCTTATACATACAGAGAGAACACAGACATTAGGTGGTGGTAGTAGAACAGAACAATGGACAACTATGCATGCTTTCTTATGTAGAAATAAAGGGGTAAGTGATTTTATATGTTATGGAATTGTATTGCTGTCTATACTGTTTGCTGCTATTTTTTTGGTACTAATCAAACAAGCAAACTTCAGAACTAATGTATGTAATCATTAAGCAAGACTATATCTTTGGAAATTTATATTCTCTGTACGTGGGAATTGAAAAAACAGGCATCACTGTTAGCTCATACACATTACACCTGCTGTTGTAGTAGATTTAAACTTATTTCATTTACTGCACTTTTGTGAAAATTTATTTGACAGTTAAAGACTGTGATCATAATGGAATCCCTAGCTTAGAATCTCCTGGATTCTTCCCAATTTTTTTTTATCTTTGTAATCCTGGAACACTGTTAGTGTCAAACACTATTCAAGAGAAATCGATGAGAAACAATGATTTGTTTATCACGACAGTTGTTGTTGTTGATCATATGACTACAATCTGATTAAAACCAGATCTAAAATTTCTGCTCGCCTACTTGCTAATTTAGATTTTGCTGTTTCATTATGAGGGTCATGTTCAGGTAACCGTTTCTCATTATAATATTCATGACGCAATCATTATGTTTAGTAACTTGTTTACATTGCCTACGTCATGCAATTTGAAATGTGCTGTCCAATCACAGCTTGGAAATAACACCACCATCAAATTAGCTTGTAAATCTTAGTCTAAATAATAGAAAAAAGGAAATCAAAATGCTATTAATAGTGTTTCGTCTTGATGAAAGCTATGCATTGATTGGTTGACACAAATGTCATCTAGATGTGACCCTCCTAGGGAACTTAGAGATTCTGTACAACAGCGCTCTACAGGATATCTGTTTACAGAGATTGATGTGACTATAGATCCTGGTATTGTGATGTGATGCTGTTACAACTGTATTTCTATTGATGTTATATATTTGTAGGATTGTGAAGATCATGCTATATTATTATGTAGTTTATTACTGGGATTTGGACTAGATGCCTATGTTTGTGTAGGTACTAAATCTAAAGGTGCTGTACATGCCTGGGTTATGACTATCAGTGTTGATGGTATGATAACTTTCTGGGAAAGTTTAAATGGTCATAGGTAAGTATTGCAAGAGTTTAATGAGTATACTTTATGGTATAATTCCCATTATCCCAATTTACAATCATTAATACATTCATAGACAAGATAAATGATTACAAAACTGTAATATCTATCATTTGTTACAGCATGTTAATTATTTTGAATGAAATGGAATAAAAAAATAACACTGTTGGAAAGTTATGTATGTTTTTTTATGATACCAAGTTATTATCTCCCTTTGCTATAAAAATAGTCAGTGAAAATAATAGAAATACAGTGTACAATTAGTGTTACCAGTTTTTGAGAACATTTATATGTGGTCATAAACATTGTTTTGTATAAAGGAAATTCTACTTCAAATTGCATTTATAAGATATTTTGAATGTAAAACATTTATTTCTATGTATGATTTGATGGTATTAAACCCAACCCAAGAAAAAATATGACACCAATTTTACAGAATAATTATTACAATATTTTGTATTTTATATATTATAGATACATCCATGAAGCCATAGACCCTAACGCTCCACCAATGGATAAACAACATAGACCAAAATATCCATATAAAACTATAGGATGTGTATTTAATCATCATAATTTTTATGCCAATAATCAGGTAGGTGTACATTAAAGTCAAAGCTTGGCTAGTTAGGTCAATAGACTATATCAGGAATTCAAACATTTGAGTTTTTCCTGTGGTACAAACAAACTCTCAGTTACAATGAAAATATGTGTAAGGAAACAATAGGATTTAATCCATTTTTCTTGTTTTCCAGCAATAATGTTTTAAAAACTTTGTACTCCTAAATTGGAGTTCCAAATTTGTGTATTGGTCAATCCAGGTGTGTCTAAGGCCAGTATTTTTACCTGTGTGGAGTTTATAAAATTATGACATTCTTTATTCCGCTATCCTACTACCTCTGTATGTATTAGGGAAATTGTCAGCAACTCACAAGGATATCAAACAGAAAGTAGATTTTGGTTGTTAAAACAATAGTTTTGATCACAGTATGTTAGTATTAAGTTTTTTGATAAAAAAACTGATAATGCTCTAAAACAATTTAAGATTATATATTATAGTGAACGTTTACAAAAATGTATATATAGTGTGCTCTTATAAAAATACCTCCCTATATAAAGACAAGATAACTTAGTCAAACGTAAACTTAAAAATGGAAATGGTAAGACATGTATTGTGTCTCTATTGCAGGTTATATTTTGATGATGCCACCATATTCAAGCAATTTTCATGTCTAATGTAAATGGTTATACAGTTGAATTACAATTATTCGGAATGGCTTGAGAATGGTAAAAAACTTAGTAAAAAAGCAAAATGGTGTTTTGTTGCCCATGATATGAATTTCCCCGACTGTGGAAAAATCCCGTTTCAAAAAATTGTAATTTAACTGTATCTTCATACAGGCACATTAACATAATTCTATATCTTACTATTTTAGCCTACAGATTCAGTAGAAGTATGTCAGTTTAATCTACGTGATGAAGCAAGATGGAAGTCTATGTCTAATGATGCTATAATGTCAGTCTGTGGATCATCTAGTTCACAGTTATGGCCACAGTTTCCTCCCCTTTGTTCACCATCTATAGATTCTTCTTTAGCTAGCAATGATTTAGAACAACAACTTAGAATACTTATAACAGAACATAGAAGAGTAAGCATATTTCTATCCTTCAGGGGCTCATTATATATTTAAGTAGGAGCAGTGCTCGATGGTAGGTCATATGCTTTGGGATTGAGAGGTCCAAGATTAGAACCCCACTTGAGGCATTGCTAATTTTCTTGAGCAAGAAATTTACCTGCAGTTGTTATGCTGCATCCAGGTGTTAATGGGTACTGCTAGGGATCACCTGTTTGAAGGGTTTCAATGATCAAGAGGTTCAAAATGATGTTGTGCCAATTTGTTGACTGCACTTAGCGTAGCCAAAGACTCCCCAGGAAGATTGATAGACAGATATCAGTGGCCCAATGACTAGGAGTAATAGCTGTAAAGTCAGTGAATGTGCATAATCATGAAACTTGGACTATAAAATGCCTTAATTTTGTTAATGTAAAATATTTTCATACCTTGCTGATTTTTTAATTTTTCTTACACCAATTAGCAAACTAAGATATATAAAACATAACTATTTTATTACAGGATTTAGGTTTAACAACAATGTGGGATGATCAATTAAGTTATTTATTAACACCATCATTAGCAGCATATGAAACAGAAAGAACTACAGGTAATTACATGTACACTAAATAATTGCTTGTCTGTTATTTGCCCTGCTAGCTCAGTTGGTAGCATGCAAGTCTACCGATCCAGGGGTTGTGGGTTCTACTCCATGTGGGGCATATTTTCATAGCATTTGGTCATAAAATGATTTCTACAGTCATGTCCCTCCAATGTTTGATTTTTATATGCCCGAAAGAATATCAGGCATATTATGTTATACCCCCTGGCGTCCGTCTGTCTGTTAGCAATTTGGTTTCCGGAGCATAACTTAAAGTCCATTTGGCCCACTATATTCAAACTTCATAGGATGATTTCCATATCGGGTAGAAGACCCCTATTGATTTTGGGGTCACAAGGTCAAAGGTCAAGGTCTTTATTGCCTTAATACTGAAAACAGATCTTTTTTCTCTACTTTGTTTTCCAAAATTATTCATAATATGATATTCATATGAAATATTCACATGTCTTACAAATGCTTCATCTTAACTAAAAAAAACAACACTTTCGGGCATATAATGCTCTGCCTAGCGGTGCTCTTGTTAAACATGTTGGCCAGTCAGTCACTGACAGAAGTATGCCCCTAGTAACTGGTTAACAGTAAATCCAGAGATTTAGCCTTTCAGGAGGAGTGAGTAGGTTGACTGACTGTCATGATATGACCTATGCAATGTGTTGCTATGATGTTAAACCCAACAAAAATGTTTATTTAGTTATCAAGAAACTGATGTTTACTCTCTTTTTTAACGTTTAATTCTTAACCTAAATGTAATATTCAAACAATAGATGTCATATGACTGCTGAAAATTTTGAGTTGTTTATTCTGTACTGTGGAAAACCTTTGAAACTATTGTAAGGATTTCACTTTAAACTTTATATTTGTCTACAGGGTAACTATTGGAGGTTAAATAAAAAGCTATGCATGTATAAGTCTAGCTTTTATTTGACTAAAAATTATATAGTAAAATATGAACCTTTAAAAATTATATATAAGTAAGAAGCTTTGGTTTTTTATGAAATCTGTCTATTTTAGTATGTCCAAAGTTTTAGAACTTTCACAGTCGCCTATGCATTTTGATAAATCTCATATTCCATGTGGACCTTGACAGCAAGAAATTAACCTACAGTTGTTCCACTCCACCCCATGTGTGAATGGGTAATGTAAGGGATCATCTACCTGAAGGTGGTTTCAATGATTGGGTTATTGTACAAAATTATAAAGTTTACTGAATGGAATAGAAGCAGACTATAAGCCGCACTTTAACTTTTACAACTTTATAAACACAAGTATGTAATGTATTACACTTATACATTAAAGGTTTAACTCCTGGTAATGAAGAATTTCAAGATTCTATAAAACAAGCAGTACCTGATGGTCATACATTTAAAGGTTATCCTATACAATTCTCTCACAGAAATGCTAGAAGAGTATTTGCTACTTCACTCCGGTATGTATACTATCTTGATACATTGGTTACTAAATTTATTGTTAGAAATGATCTAAAAATTTTATGGCTATTATTATGGTTGTGTAATAAATTATTTTAGATGTGGTCAAGTGGCTCGGATGTTTGACTGATACTTATTGGATTGCCAGCTTTGTGTTGGTACAAATCCCATCCAAAATTTACCTCTTTGTTTCCTTGAGCAAGAAACTTTATCCTACTAGCTTAGTACTGGGAGACAAGGAAGCAGACTCAAAAGTGATTAATTTAAGTTGAAAAAAATTGTTTCACAATTCAGCTGAAACAAATTAGATCGAAAAGTGACTACAATTATAATAACTCGTCTGGATGAAAGATGTTGTTATGAGGATAGTTCAAATAAACTTCCATAAACTGACAAGCCTGTCAATGCATTAGGAACACAAGGCTTAGTAAAATTGTAAAAACTTTTTTTTGTTATAAATGTGACCAAATATTGTTGAGCAATATAATTGATTTGTATTTTTCAAATTTATGGATCATGGATGCATTTACTTCAACACCAGACAAAGCATGTTGTTTGGACATGTGACGCAACGGTAGTTATCGCATGGCGCCTAAATTAATCTTAGTTTATTGATGGTGATTGGTGGAGGAGTTCCAATTGTTGTCAATGAACACTAGAATTATTTCCCTTGTTTTGTGTGACAGACTTATTTTTGTTACATCTGGGGTGAGTTGCCAAAGCATATGGCTTTATATTGCTTTGTGTCCTGATACCCTTAATTTGATATCACATACTTCATCTTTTTGTTGTAAGAAGAGTATCAGGGGGTAAAGTGATATGTGGTAATTAGGCAACTCTCCCTGGACACTGTTGACTTGTTTATGAATGATATTTTGTTTCCATTGTAGGTCACCCATATGTGAAGAGATCGTCCATTGTCGAGGTGACCATGTAAGATTTGGTGTACGTGTTAGAGTTTATCCTTACCCTGAATCTGCTTGTGCTACATGGGTTATGTTTGCTTGTAAATATAAATCTGTTATATAAACAGACTGTGATAACATACACTCTACAAAATTGGGATATGAAAGTAGTTGCCCAAACTGGTCAATTTTGCAGCAAGCGCTATTCATTGTTTGTAAAATATTTGGTTGTCGAACTAAAAAGTAGTTGTCCTGGGCAACTGGACACCCACTAATTTTGTAGACTGAACACACCTTTAAAAATAATAGTTGATAAAACCATGGTTCCAGTCATCTCATGAAAGTTTCTACATCATCAAAATAATGGTTAGAAAAACTGTTTTGATGTTCCATTACAATAATGGTTACGTAATAACTGTGTTGATATATCTTTGATAAAATGGACCTATATCTTGGAGTATAAAATGCTGATCATATGTGATATTTCTTCTTGAAGATGCTCAGTTTGAATAAATATAGAACATTGTGGTTTTGGAGAAAAGGGCTCATCAGAGGTATTGTTTATAAAAAAGACCTAATTTGGAAGTCAAGTTTGTGTTTTTTACTCTGCAGGTGGTACAAACAAAGTTTGTTACACATTATTGCTGGAAAGCATGTTATACGGATAAAATCCTATTGTATTATGTACTTTTTATACCCCGCTTCGAAGAAGAGGGGGGTATACTGTTTTACCCTTGTCCGTGCGTCCGTCCGTCCATTACAAAATTTCCGTCACAGTTTTCTCAGCAACTATAACATGCAGCAGCCTAATACTTTGCATATTGCTTCATATTATAGTCCCATGTGGTGTAAAGCGATTTCATGCTCCTTGCTCATCTACTTCCTGTTTGTCGCATATTTTTAGATTTTTGCGGGGGTATCACTAGTGAGCATTAGCTCACAGATTTACTTGTTTTTATTGTTACTGTGAAAGATTGTTTGTACAGCAGGGGGGAACCGAGATATTTGAATTTAAGATAAAGTCTATTGTGGATATTGGACTTTGTTTAAAAGTTCAATATTAATGTTACAAGGATTCTCTGGCTCTGGAACACAAAGTAATAAAACTTCAGGATGGACTCCATTGAGCTGAAAATTCAAATAATCTTTGTAAAAAGCATAAAACTATGTGCTTAATTGTGCCTTTAAATCTACAAGGATTTGCCTAGATAACAGTTAATTTAAAGAGAAATCATTTAAGAAGAAAATTGAGTTTTGTTCTCATTATCTGTAAGTTTTATAACCAAGGAACCAGCTGTTCATATTCTTGATCAGTGTTTGCTTAAATATTTGTAGTTGCTTTATATTTTTGATTTTATTTCTTGTAATAATGAGTTCTATAGTTGTTTTTTCAACTATATTTTTTGATAAATTTTGATAAGAGCACTAAAACAAGTACAAATTGTTATAGATTTGTAATTGGATATAAAGTTGGCTTTATTCAATCTTCATAGTTTCACGCTGCTCTTGAGTACATACGGTTGTAGTTTACTCAATTAGAAAATGAAATAATCATATTGAAGTTGAAATGTGTCCACAATCAGTAGTCTCATATTGGAACTTCTGTACATTTTAAAGGTCCTAATAGATTTCCTACATGTGTCGGTGCTGAGTTGTACATGTTCTCCGGATAGTTAATACCTGCTAAAACATCAGGATCCATTGTACAACTCGGTAACGGCATGGGTGAGAAGTCCCTAATAGTGGAACTTTACTGCATTTATGATGGTTATCTTGATTATGATTGTGGTCATGTTAAACTTGTAATTTAGGTTGTAAAGTAGAATACTATGTTTTAGATAGGTTAGCTTACTCTGGGGTCCAAAAGTTTCTTTACACATGTAATATTTTCATATTTTCTCTTTTTTTTTTAATTGAAAAATTGTTGCAGACATATTTTGTTCATTATTTTTTATTTCATGTTTATAAAACATAAATACCATAATTGATGGTTCATGATAAACTGTACATTAGATGTGAAAGTAATAACTACATCTTAAGTGTATGAAAGATTACTTAAAAACATTAAACTTTAATGTGTGTAAAGAAACTTTTGGACCCCAGTGTATATTAATTGATAGATTTAGGTACAAATGTATTAATTAATCATCTGTGATAGTAATGAGAACTTATAATGTATGATGTAGGTTAAAGTTTATGAATTTATGTCTAATGATGTATTTCTTGACAAAATTACCATTATTCCATTATACTTGACTGTCTTTGGAGGATAGGGAATAAAGTTGTTTAGGGCAACTTGAAACAAAATCTAACTTAAGACAAATTTAAACAATACTCTATGTAAACATTGTCTCATTAGGCTCATCATCTGAAATCCCAGTATCGATATATCGCTGACACTTGACAGACAATTAGATATCGATTCACGATTTGGAATCTAGCATTTTATAAAGCTATTAACTATAAAAAAGTATATTTCTGAGTGTTCATGTTTTCTGTTCAGTACTAAAAACAAGACAATACAGCTTGTTTTAGCTTGTTTTTTGCCTGAAACATCTTTTAACATCCTGTAAAACATTATGAGAGTTTTATATAGTATATATTGACTTGTCTGAGTTAATATATCGATACTTGCTTTTTAATATATTGACACAAAACTTTGTATCAATGACAGGCTAGACAGCCATATGTCTCATGTTATCTTAAAAGAGCTTTAAATGTTTTGTTTACTAAAAAATTATCATGAATAATGGTTGAGTATCAGGATACAATTGTGAGACTGTATGTGTGTGATTTTTTATACTTGCCTGTATGCCATAATGGCTTTGGGTGAGTACAGTATGAGATTGTGTGATTTTTTATACTTGCCTGTATGCCATAATGGCTTTGGGCGAGTACAATATGAGATTGTGAAGAATAAAATTATGTGAATTGATTTATAATATTATTGTTTTTGTCAGCTAGACATTATATTTGTATTGTCATAGAAATTATTATTTTGAATATTTTTTGAATAAAAAGAATATATATATATATCTGACATGCAGTTTGTTTTTCCTTTGAATCCAGGAGATTTTGGCACTAAACATATTGATGGAGTACGGCAAACTCCTCACAGAGTTACATATCATTTTGTTACTTTTTTCATTCAATAAAGGGAAAATGACTGCTGCTAGGAGTTTGGGGCATAAAATATTAACAATTCTCCTGTCTACCTCTTTATCACTTAAGGCAGTTGTCTGAGCCACTGTTGAGATTATATGCTTATAACTAGGTAAAAAACTTGTGCACCTTTACACAAAAATTATTACGAAAAAAGTTGTTATAAGTCAATTTCATAAATGTTGCTTTTCGAAGTCAGAAGGATAATAAACATAAGTATGATATGACATTCAAAAGATAAACAATATTCTACACAGTTCAATTATATTAAGCATATTATGAATGGTTTTTACTTAAAACATACGATGATTAATATCGTAAGTTTTTGTGAAAAGCACTACTGGTCTATATATTTAGGCTTATTCAGGGACTAACTCCTGTATATGACTGAAAAATATTTAAATGTTATTAAGCACCATACTTCACATCAATAGTCATTATCTCATTGACATGAAAGACGCCCAGCTAGCTCGGTAGCACGCAACTGATCGAGGGGTCGTGGGTTTTCAATTTCGGGGCGGGGCATACTTTTGTGGAGTCTGGTGACTCTGGTCATGAAATTATTTCTACGGCCATTCTCCCTTCTACCAATGATTCTTAATTATGTAGGGCAGTTGTCGGTCACTGAGGAAAGTATGCGCTTAGTAGTAGGTTAACAACTAAATCCAGAGATTTACCTTTCCAGGAGGAGTGAGTAGGTTGACTGACTGCTGTTATATGACCTATACAATGTGTTGCTGCGGCGTTAAACCCAACAAAAACAAACAAACTCATTGACATGAAGATTACAATGTGGTTTTGGATCTTTTTGTTACTGCCCAGACAGTAATCATCACATTACACAACATTGTCTTGTACCTTTCTTAATATATTAAGTCAATTCAGGCATCTAGGTGATAGATACACCTTGACTCTATAAACTTACAGGACGTACTTGTAATACACTGCCCTCCAAAAATTTCTTCACAGTAAAATCAATTAAATTGCTCCAATTTCTATATTCAAATTAAAAAAATTATTATAGAATTGTTAGCTGTATTTACTGCATTTCTGTATGTACATTTTATTTTATGAGTTGTAGCAACAGTTTTCAACCAGCCTCTAAAACTATGGTCGATATATCTTAATGAACCATTGAACCAATATCTAGTTTGAGATAGTTTTTTTATTTCATATTCATGAGACAAATGTACTGATTTAAAAAACAAAATTGAGAATCATTTAACCATAAACTGCTTTTACATATTTTTGATATTCTTTTTAGTACAATATAGATATTGAATGTGTGAAGGAACTTTTGGAAGGCAGTGTATATATTCTATTTGTTTATATCTACTAAAGTTCACTACTTTCAAAATATAGATATAAAAAAATCTTGGCTCTATTCACAGATGCCAGGCACAAGTTTTCCTTCTTATTTATCGTATATAGAGTATGTATAAGAAGGAAAAAGTGTATCTGTGATCAGTGACTTTATTATTACACGAAGTCTAAAAATTGTGCTTTATATACTGTGTAATTTGGTTTGAATATCAATGCTTATAAATCATGGCACTGTTTGAAATTAAAATGATTTTTGCTTTGTGTTTGCAAGTACGGTATAAGTAGGGAGACAATAAACATGATGTTTCAGTCATAATCAATGTCGGTTCAATCCCTTCACTGAACTGATCTCACAGATACTGCCTTATATGTTCTTGGCTTGTCTTGAACTTAGATTTCCAGTTACTCAGTTGACACAAGACCAACAGAAAAAAGTATGATTGATATCAAAGAATTGGTATGCTATATCGGAGTATGCTATAACTGAGCTCAGTGAGCTGATACTAAATAATTATTGAATGCTGGTCATATTCTTAAAACAAAGACACTACTTCATAATTTCACTTATTATTGTGTCAACTGTTAGAATTTTAAAGCAAGGCACGTAACTTTTTCTATATTTCATGTAACATTGTGCTTACAGACTATCGAAGTCTATATTATCAATGAAAAGATTCCGTGTGATATTTTACCTATAGTCTACACTGAACAAAAGTTCTAACCGATCACTTTTCCAATTTTGACTATTTCATAACGGGCCAATGGATCCTTAATAAATTTTGCAGAGGTGATTTTTGTGTCATTTTCTACCGATTTGTGGAAAAAAATTAATTTGATATGGTCCGATGCACTCAATCAGCACACAGGGTGTGGTTTACACATTTTGACACGAAATGTTCGTGTAGAGAATCATGAGTATTAAATTTCACTTTGCATGAATCCTTGTTAACTTTACAAGTGAAAAAACATAAAACATTGCATGAATGACGATCTTGTCGGCGAGTTGTAACCTTTGTTTTTGGTCTTCGGCGTCAGTTAGAAACGATTCCGGTCCCTTGCTATATCGTCCAAAGTCACGATCGTCGAAAAGACCAGATTACAGTGTCGTGCAACTTGAAATAGGGGTGAACACATTGAGAATAATAAAATTATAGCATTTTTTCTATTTTAACAATACTTTATCGATATTTTTTGAAGATGTTTCCATGAACAGCCACTCACCTGTTTGATAGAGGCCCCAGCATTCAACATTCCATTGGCTACGCCACGATCATGCATCAACATTCGTGCAATGTTTTATGTTCTTTCACTTATAAAGTTAACAAGGATTCATGCAAAGTGAAATTTGATACTCACCACTCTCTGCACGAACATTTTGTGTCAAAATGTGTAAACCACACCCTTTGTGCCGATTGAGTGCATCGTACCGTATTAAATTATTATTTTTCCACAAATCGGTAGAAAATGACACAAAAATCACCTCAGCAAAATTTAATAAAGATCCATTGGTCCGTTATTAAATAATCAAAATTTGAAAAGTGATCGGTTAGAACTTTTGTTCAGTGTATATTATCAATGAAAAGATTCCATGTGATATTTTACCTATAGTTTATATTATCAATGAAAAGATTCCATGTGATATTTTACCTTAAGTCTATATTATCAATGAAAAGATTCCATGTGATATTTTACCTATAGTCTATATTATCAATGAAAAGATTCCATGTGATATTTTACCTATAGTCTATATTATCAATGAAAAGATTCCATGTGATATTTTACCTATAGTCTATATTATCAATGAAAAGATTCCATGTGATATTTTACCTTAAGTCTATATTATCAATGAAAAGATTCCATGTGATATTTTACCTATAGTCTATATTATCAATGAAAAGATTCCATGTGATATTTTACCTATAGTCTATATTATCAATGAAAAGATTCCATGTGATATTTTACCTGTAGTCTATATTATGAATAAAAAAAAGATTCCATGTGATATTTTTCCTGTATCTAGTATCATTTCTGCCAGATGACTAGCATTTTTTACACTGACATTTTGTTATACAGCTATTTTGACATCTGACATTTTTGTAAACAGCATTTATTGACATCCGACATTTTATTATACAGCATTTTACCTTTGACATGTTTTACATCTTGTAGTCAAATATTTTCACCTATGGTATTTTACCATCTGAGGTCTAGTATTTCAACCTCTGAGATTTACAGTAATTTCAAACCAATTGCCTAGTACTACACATTTCTGGGTGAAATTACTTATAAATTCTCATATTCATTTGCATTAGATTTTACATCATTTTTCTAAGCTCTTTCAGCTGTGATCTCTTCTACCAAGGGTAAAATCCAACCATCCACCATGGACCTTATTTTAAGGGTCCTTTTTATACTGGGTTTAATGCCGAGTCAACACAATTTTTTAGGGTTCTTTACGGTGCATCTAACCAGGCTTTCCTTGGTCCTTGTCTATGACCAGTACTTACCCACCCTTTCACAAGGCCGGAAACTTCTCCATATATCTTGTTAATAGAGGAAAATTGACATAAATGTCAAATTTTTATGGAAGTGTAAAGGTTTTACACTTCCATGAAAATTTGACATTTATGTCCCGGGTTGGATTGGAACCCAGAACAGGGTCCTAGCATCTACCAGAGCCAGTGTGGACACCAACAAAGTAAAATTGAAATAAAACAATACAAACTGTGTAAGAGATAATTTTTATTTCCACAAATTTCATTAAGATGCATTTACTAACAGCATACATTTAAAATGAAAGTAAAATAAAACAAGTAATAATGTATAACATTATGATTCAATTATGATATTTTAACACATGAAATCGGCATGATAAACTACATCCTAAGTAACCAAGGGAATTATTTCTTGAAGATAATACTCATAACGTATGAGTACTGTGGGTTTCTGACAATGGAAAAACAAGTCCACAGATAGATTTGACTGAATATTGCAAACAAAACGTATATGTTATTGATAGGAAAGCAGGTTGTTAAACAAGAATTTAACTTGTTATGTTTTATGTTTAGCCAAATAAAGTATTTCAAAATAATGCTATTTTGCTGTGTGGTTAAGAAGATTAATTAAGTTCTGCTATACCTGTAAAAACATTATAACATCTTAGTTATTGCAAAACCACACTATGTTTACGTCACAAATGCTTAATTTGAGAAAAAAAGGTCACTATAAGACCATTCCCATATTAATTAAGCCCATCACGTTTAATGATCCTAAAAGAGGAACTTTATAATACATTACGTTAACTTCATCTTTGTTTTGTATTTAAACATTTGTATACAAACATTAGTCAACCATTGTCTGTGGACTGAAGTAAGAGATATACTGATATCTTAAATAAGTTTATACATAATTTCTTGGTTAAGACTACAGGGATGGAAATGTGACGCACAAAGTAATTTTATTTATAAAATATCATTGATAGTAAATTAGTACCCGATAAGCTATATGACTAATATTTGTTGTACAGTGAAGTTTCACAATGAAGACCTTTGGTTATTGAAAAAATAAGCATATTTGGCATTTAGTTAGTCTTAAATGCTTAATGCTTAAAGTGAAATTAAATCCTTTAAAAACTTAACTAGGTAAACAATTTTTTGAAACAATAAATAAGTTTATAATTAAACACCCTTTAAACTTGAAAAGAACAATAAAATAGCCAAGGGGTACATGTAGTTGTTTAAAACAAGAACTTTCGCCATCCCTATATGATGTATTATATCATTAATGTTAGTGTAACATGTATTATCTAGAGTATATGAAACAAAAATAACAATAATCTATGGCCACTTGTTTTAGAAACACTATTGCATTACACATACCTAATACATTTTGACAAACCAAATTATAGTCATATGTTATTAACCTGCCCTACTGAAATATATTACACTTAAGGGTTAGAGTTTAATTTTATTTATACCAATTCATTTTAGCTTATTGGTTTAACAAGTTCTTACAACTTAGTCAGTTACTATGAACCTGTTTCCTACCCCTCTCAAGCTCTTAGTTAGTAAGATATATTAAAAGAAACAGTACTGAGCTGGCTATCTCATGATTTATTGTTCACCATTTCACTTCTTGACCATGCTCACTTACAATTTATCACAAAATCAGCAGACATTCTATATCATGAGTTTATGCCACTTCATGTTCTCAAAACTCATAAACAGTGGAAGTAATGTACAACCAGTAAGTAATGTATTTATAAGAGCAGGTTAAAAACTAGACTTAGACCCTTCACACATCGTACCATTCCCTCAAAATTGAAGCTTTATATGCTCTCAGGATACAAATAAGAAAATCCATACGTTTTAACAAGAAATAACAATTGAGTACCTTATTTCAACAAAACCAAACTTCATGCCTTTATTCAAATAGAAAGCAACTCTTAAAACCAGTATTTATTAAGGATACATTGTGCTAATCTTAAACAAAGTTTGAAACTAAAATTTTTACAATAAAGTTTAAAACTCATTTTTACGATAAAGTTTAAAACTCAAGTTTTTATGGTAAACTTTAAACTCAAGTTTTCATGGTAAACTTTAAACTCAAGTTTTCATGATAAAGTTTAAAACTCAAGTTTTTACGGTGAAGTTTAAAACTTAAGTTTTCATGATAAAGTCCAAAGGCTAAATTACTTGTCATGGTAGAATTTCAAAACTTTCTATGATTAAAAACCTAAACACAATGTAATACAATAAGCTATGATAAAACTTAAAGTTATTGAAAACTAACAACAGAGAGTCTTCATAATATAATCTGAATATTTACCTTAAATATACAATATTTTAGGACAGTACTTTACCCGACTGCCTGCAGTCAGAATGATCTTACAACTAGATTATTAATGAAATCAATTATATAATAAATGATTATAAAATATACATAACATTATAGTAGCACAGTAAATATACAACTTATTTTAAAACTCTGTGATCAAAGTAAGGGATAATTACTAATTTCAATGTTCAGGATAAAACAACTGATTTAAATTCTCTTTGGTTTACGTAAAAATATAAGAAATGAAAAAGCACTTTGAATATTCATACCATTATAATCAGTGTTTAGTTTAAGAGTTAAGTTAAAGAATGCAAAGATAATTAACTAGTCTTGTTTAAATCATTTAACCAGAACGTTTGCACAATTAGGGCTGATAAGAAATTAAAATAGATAGTCTCACTCTTAACCCCGAAAAAACCCAGCAAACACCAAAATTTTTACTTCGAAATCAGAAAACAATTTAACAATTTCTCTTTAGGATATCCCACTGAGCAACATGCTTACATAAAATGAAAACATTATCCCTTATAAAAAGTACCTTCCTTTTCGTCCAATCTCAAAAGTCAAAGGTCAGTAAAAAATTTAACAAATATTTCTTCCATTTAGGCCTTAACGTAAGAAAGTACCAATATATCGTTTACTTGTACAATCAATTGTATGTTTACTATACTAACTATTAAATCACAAGACCATTACTTAAAACAGAAAGTCTATTATAATAACAAATGGATCAATATCAAATTAAAACTGATTAAAAATAGACAATATTACATAATGTAAATAATAATTGACATAAAAACAATTCATCACATTAAACAAATAGTACCATACAGTTCAACAAAAATAACTCAATGTACTACAAAATAGAGCATGATAAGAACAATTCTGTCAGAATAATTCTATGAAAATTTGTACACTACAAATGTATATGATGAAATTTCACTATTGAAAATATCTCTCTATAAAACTCTGTATTAAAAATGTGACTGTGTCACAATTTAAACTCATTTGTTTGCTTTTCTTTGTTTAACTACGCACTTACACAGAAAGGTAATAATGTCACAAAAATGACTGAAGATGATCACATATTAAGTATCAATAAATAAATATTGATTCAGGATGTTCATTTGATTTTAACATTGACTATCTTTGGTACAGATAAGGGCTGCTATAGTATTCTGTGTGGCAGTGCTCTGCAATTTGGATTGCAAGACTCAGGTCACATGCGGACATTGGCAATGAAGGTTTGAAAATCCATATACAATCAAAAAAGTCAAAATTAAATTACAGTAGGTCTTGATTTAAGTGAGCTTTAATACAAACCATACCTGAGCACCTATATGGTGGTTTGAACCAAAATGTAAGGAGAATGATCTGTGGCAGCCGTAGTATAGATTGACTTGATATTTGAAATAACCAGAGCTCTGTCCCTAGTGATGACAATACATCAAGGGAATTCAGGAGTGGGAAACGGGGTCAAAGGGCATATATTACCTTGGATTAGCTTTGACTTTTCTTCAAATTTTTAAGCTATAGAGTCCAAATTTAGGCATCAAGACAGTGGGAAGCATTTTCAGAAAGGAGGGGCTAAATTTTGTACAGGGTAATTATGTCTAATAGGGAAAGAAAACAGTTATTTTCTAAATCTGATTCAGTGTAAACTTTCAAAATTATTGGGAGGAGGCTAACCCCACATAGCTCTCGCCTGTTCCTATGGGCTCAGAGTACCTTGGTTAAATAAAGACCTTCCAGTTAGCTCAATAATGAAACAGTTTGTGAAGGTATTTCCTATACAAATGAACTAAAATTTAAAAATCTACCATTATAAAGAAATACTATTTCCAGTAAGACTAAAGAAGATTAAGAACTTTAATATCTAATAACTTGATACAGATTCATACATTTATTATATGCTTTCAAGTCGAATACCAAGATTTATCGGTGAAATAAAAATTGATATTCCACTGTTTTGAAACAATGAAAAAATTTTTGTTAATTTTCACTGTTTGGATCCATTCTGATGACATATCATACTTAAACTTTAAAAAAAGCCAGTTTGAAGCATATAATAAACAGAAAATTGGTTTATTTCGGTGTATTTTGTGAGCTAATGATATTATATTTTTCACGCCACTCGTGAAAATATTGCATCCATAGCTCACTTGTGAAATAAAAATTGATCTTACACGGAAATAAACAACTATCCTCTATATATATTTGTATGTATTTTTTACTATTTTTTTACCTACAGAACAAAAAACTCCACCAACTTGAGATCATGATATAATATCTATACTACAATATACAACTTGATATTCTACTGAAAGGATACCTTACATGTATCAGAGTTTATTTAAAGCATCTGTGAAAACTCAAACTAATTCAACTGATTATCAGTAATTTTGCAGTGAACTATCAATAATTTTCAACCTAGTATCAATAACTTGCAACAGATATCATGTATTTGCAATACATAACAGTAAATTAATCAGTTATTTATATGGGGATATCAGTTATTTGTATGGGGATATCAGTTATTTGTATGGGGATATCAGTTATTTGTATGGAGATATCAATTATTTGTATGGGGATATCAGTTATTTGTATGGGGATATCAGTTATTTGTATGGGGATATCAGTTATTTGCAATGAATATAATTTATTTGCAATGGATATAAATTATTTGCAATGGATATCAGTTATTTGCGATGAATATCATTAATTGGCAATGAATATCAGTTATTTACAATATATAACAGTAAATTAAAGATATCAGTTATTTGTAGGGATATAGCTTATTCGCGATGGATATCAGTTATTTGCAATGGGTACAAGTTATTTGCAATGGGTATCATTTGTTCGCGATGGATATCAGTTATTTGCAATCAGAGATCAGTTATTTGCAACGGGTACCAGTTATTTGCAACGGGAACCAGTTATTTTAAAAATAAAATATAATTTAGACATCGGTGACAGATATCAGCATTTCTAGATGAATATACCAGTAATGTTTGGAAGGATGCAAGTTATGTTAAATAGATATCAGTTTTACTTTAAGTTTATATTACATCATTTCAAAACAAATAATCAACAAAATTTTTCAGTTCAGATTATTATATTACAAATAAATCTTGCTAACAATAACATGAATCTTACTGTGACAAATCATTTAACATGATGACATTTATCTAAATTAATGACAAACACATGAGAACTATGTTTGAGATGGATGATTGTGTAATGAAGATTACATTGAGAAAAACAAAGGAAATACTGAAATTTAATTTAAACCATAATTATTACTGCGTTTTAGTAAAAAATGAGGTGTGCTTTTATTTCAGCATGTTTTTTTGTGATCTTGACAAATTCTGAATAATGATGTAATACTAGGTACATGTATTTCTGAGATTTACACATTATATGTGGTAATTTTATAATAAACAGTAATGAATTTCAAATGGGGCATGTTCTATTGATGTTATAGAAGTTAAAACATAGTCCCGTACGGCAGAAAGCAATTCCTTCGCTATTTTATTCCATGAGTGGCTATTTTCTATTTGAATAACAATAAATTTACACAACGGTTTACAAACAGTAACTGTAAATCTTTCAAATATGATGATAGGTGAAATCATGGGTAGGGTTCATTTGTCTAACTTAGTAATCCAATTATTACAACTGGTAGCATCTTATACCAAAACACCTAAAAACAAAATAAGATGCTACTTACTAAGGGCACATTCCACAAGGCGATTGCTAGCTAGCGCTTTTGAAAGCGATTTTTGTAGCATAAGAGGTCTACGGATTGGTTTGTTTTAAACTAGCAAATCCAAGATGGCGACTTTCTAAAACAAAAAGTTCAGAATTGCAACAAATGAAAAACATTCAAATCAATTATCCCCATGATTATTCTATTTAACCGCTTCGATGAAATATATGCATTAAATGAAATATATATCAGTATTCTTGAAAAAGAAACACATTCCCACAGGGGGCAGCCATTTTGAAAAAGGCAGAAACGTTCCGAATGATACGGCTAGCAAGAAAAAAACTTGCTACGTATCGCTAGCTAGCGGTTCAATTTGCTTGATCGTAGCAAACTGTTCCGTAGGAAATCGCTACATAGCGCTAGCTAGTGATCGCCTTGTGGAACGTGCCCTATGTCTGACTTCTTCTAAATTGATTCCAAAGGTAATTATTGATATTAAGAGTCATAGTTTTTCACCTGGATTTTTATTGTATTTCTATGTGAGAGGAGAAAAGCTACAGAGTAACAAAACAGTAGGAATAACATTATAAACTTCTATCTAATCTGGAGGTGATAGGCACTGATATTGTTATCTAAATATAATGTTGACAATGGAATGATCTATATACAAATGTAAATGAAACAACACATTGTTTATCATATGTAACTTATAGCTTGGACAAATTGACTTCCGAGACAAACATGGAAAACAGTTTAAACAACATACACAAACACTAAATCATTAAGCCACTAGACTGTAATATTTCAGTTTGTCTCAGGTCAACTTGTACAAGCCATTTAGTATCAACAGTTAAGTGTAAGACTGTTTCACATAAACATGGGTGAAATACAGTGAAACCTCTCTACAACAGCCAGTAAACAGGTCTATGTTATATTTTGTTGTTAATAATAAATTATTGTAGTCAGGACATTGAATAAAATAACCAGAGGAATCAATGAGTTACTTTGTTCAGACATTTACTACTTATCTTCTTGTACTAATATCAATAAAATCCAACAGTATATAGAAAAAAACACTTAAAACTGAACCTAGTCCAGAGAAGGGCAAAAAGTACCGTATTCAGAAGATTCCTATCTTCAGAGGGACATGTTTTTTTAGAGCTTTACACTTAGCTTTTTGTACAGAAATTTCATGGTTTCAACACTGATAAAAAATTTAAGTGAAGTCAATACTGTATGATTATGATTCTGATCCACTTTGTAATAAATATTATAATTAAGTAGACATCTTACTTCTGATGATTTTTTAGTTTTGATAATCTTTGAACTCTTATTCCAAGTAAATGAGTAGCAAATGCAATTATATCACATATAAAGAACCATGTTCTAAATACACTGAGTCATAAAGCTGTAAAAAATCTACATGCCCACTGGCCTAACATGTAATCCTCCCTTCTTTCGCCTAGCATGTAATCCTAAATTCTTAGGCCTAGCATGTAATCTTTCCTTCTTTGGCCTAGCAATTTAACCTCTCTTCTTTGGTTATATAGTAGGACAAAGTTGCCACTTCAATTTTCAAAATTTGTACAGCCCAGTTTGAAATCCATTACAAAATAACACACAAAATGAAAATACAAGAAAACACAAATAAAAACTGAAAATGATGATAAACTATATTACATGAACTGCTTTATATGAGTACTACTTGCGAATGGATAAAAAACAACATTTAACAAGGGATTTAATTAATGATGAAAATATTAACAGTATCAGATTTCATAGTTTTACCCAAGTAAACAACATGGACTCTCCAATAATGTTCACTTTTAACATAGAGATGATTAACATGGTAATGGAAAAATGAAGTAAAGCTTAATTCTATATACATGCAATGATGCTTTCACTATACATGACTTGTAAGACCTAGAACAAAAATATAAAATACTAAAAGCTAAACTTATTCAATTAATTAAAGCCAAATTACCTGTCATACAGGCAGTTGTGACTGAATAACTCTTGACTTACATCAAAAGATCACAAAAATGGTAGAACTAAATAATCTATCACTAAGCCAAAATGTTTAATTTTGTGAATATTTTTGAAAATCCATTTTCATAGACAGTTATTCTTTAAGTATAAACCCCAATTTATTTTCATATGAATTTTAACACATAAAACTAACAACATGTGTCGAACTTTTTTGTGTCCTAATACATAGTTACTAGAACCTTAACACAAAAACAATAAATAAACTTCAAACAAAAAATAACCTTAAACTATATGGTAGACAAAAACTTGTCAAGCACTGTAAGAACTCAACTTTACCTTAAAGATAAACATATCACAAAAACTTTTAACAATTAAGAAACAAAAAAATAAACATATTCATTTAAATGGATCAACAAAGATACAAATTTTTAAAGGAAGAACCAATACAGAGAATTAGGGACTTTATCAGTTTATCCTGATAAAATCTGAAGCAATCCAATTAGTAAGTAGGTCCTTACAGTTGGAATCCTCGGATTTTATCATTTAATTCTTATGTAAGGGTAACAAAATATTTCATCTAATATCTTTCTTGTTAATTAAGATATTAACAAAAGTGGTGAAATTTAGATAGTTCTTTACCCTAAAAATACTTAGCTTGAATTTCAAACAAATTAAAATGATTTACAAAAAAAAAGTTATTTAAGATTAATTTTGGCAAATTGACATTGAAAAGTAAGGGTAAATTCCGAGTAATCTAACTAATTGGACCTACCTATTTGGAGAGTATACAAGGGGAAATAACTAACTAAAGTCCCTTATATAGGACAAAAAAACAGTAAATTATCTTTTTGACCAAAAAATGAATGTCTTGTCAGACATTGTCCCCAGTACAACATGTCTTGTTTACTAAAATATTGTATATTGTATAAAACAACAACATGTTGTTTGACATTGTCTAGAACATAATGGCTTGCTTGACACTAAAACTTGTACAAATTGGCTTGTTTCACATTAAATCTTAAATGGAAATGAAGGTACTCATACAGTCAAATAGAACCTATTAAATAAAGTGCTAATGAAATAAGAGATTAATCTCTTTTTTGTGTCATCCCCGGTATTGATGTGCATGACATATGGCATTTTAGATACTACGCTATTCACCATTTGTATGCCATGTGTCATGTCATTCTTACCAAAATAAAATCATTTAAAAAAATATTATTTTGAGTAGATTTTGTAATATTATAAATTGCTTTCTGACTTGAGACTGTTGAAATGTGCAGTTAACCATGAATCAAAGATACTTTAAAAATATACAGTGAATGGCCAATATCTTCTGCATGATGAAAACTCTAACTTCTAATTAAAACTTTTTCATCACAAAAACAAATCACAAAATAGTAAGAATTCAAAACATTGGAAAGAAAATCCAACAGCTGTAAAATAAAAATAAAGTTTATGTTATAAAATGTCTTAAAACATAATAATAAAAATAATAATGAAAATATTATAAACTACAAATAACAAAGGAACACACATAAATTGGCACAAGTAAAATAGGAAAGCACACATATATATATCTTAAAATCTAATGTCAAATATAGCTACATAAATATTTTAACATCTTAAGAAAAATAAAACCTAAATAAATCTATGCAGTAGTTTTATTAATGACAAGAAAAATAAACATGACCGCTTTGGAAATCACAGTAAAAACAGAACTAAACAATTAAGAAATGTTTCATTCAAGACATACTTTAGGCCTAAAAAAACCTGAGTTTAGGGCTACCCGACCCTTGTTAACAAATCTTGCCGACCCTATTTTTTTTTCAAAACAGAATTTCACCTTAAGAAACAATTACAAGAAGTGAAGACTATAAGGGGAAGATCACTCTGTTAAAAAACTTGTTGCCTACCCAACATAACTTTTTTCAGATTGTTGACCTAAACACAGATTTTTTTGGCCTAATACACATATAATATATATATACACCAAATACCAAACAATGATCAGAAAGACTATAGTAATACAATGATTTATTATTCAATCTGCATACTGTTACCATGTTACAACGAAAAAAATAAGTCATAACTTAGGTCCTCTCATTGACTTATTCTAAAGATGAAAATCTTTAATATTGACTCAAATATTTAAAAATTCAGTGAAATGTTTTTTTTGAAGGAGGGAAGCATGGACTACAGGCCAGTAGTAAAATAATTCTTTAAATTAAATTTTAGGACTTTAGTCCTTGTGTTCAAAATTTGTTTGACATGTTTATTCTGAAAAAATCTACCAAAGGTGTGGGGAGTGGTCAAGGCAGTCTGGCCCCTTTAAAGACTTTTATATTAAAAACAACATACTTATTTTTAGCTTAAGGCCTTTAGCATTAATGCAGCATCATTAAAAAAAAATGAAAAAATGACTTAAAATTTTGTAAATTTCCAAGTCTTGACTTTAGTCCTTCTGTTCAAATAATGAATATCATAACAGTCAAAAACTTTATACTTTGGCTAAAACCAGAGGGCCAGGGCCCTCACTAGAAATGTCTCAATAACTCAGAAAAAGCAATACCAAAACAATATATCAGAAATAAAAGAGTCAACAATACCTCATAGATGATAAATGATTTTAAAATGAAGTTGATATAACATTATCATAGTATTAAATGGTATGTAATGCAAACAGTATGAGCTTACAAAAAGCAAAATATATAACAAGGCATATCACTATGTACATTTTAAATGGTTCAATGTTACCCTTTTTTAATGATTTTTATATGGCCAATGTTTTAAGAAGCATCTAAGCCATTGATGTACATTTTTAGCAACAAATCTTATTTCATTTACATCAAGCGTGTGTATTAACCATCCACTCAAACTCCGTAACTCCACCCAATATTTTGTAAAAGTATATTTGTTCAATACACAAAGTATGAAGAACAAAATGAATGAGTTAACAGAAATGAAACACACATGATTTTCTACATTATTTGAAGTCAATTATCTTCATACATAACAAAAATGCGTAGTAAATCTGAAAATCTGCGTAAGTTTATTTGGATTAAGTATTTGGATTTACACGACACCATCTTGGAGTAAAAGCATCTGTGTATCTAACATCACATTCTTGTAAAGCTGGCAATTTCTCCTGCAAATTAAACAAAACATAGTAAATAAAACATCACAAAGTTGTATAAAAAGTGGGCCAGTAGAAAAATTAAAGCTTAGTGAATTACAGTGGCAATACTATGTAACTATGACATTACAAATGCTATGATTTGAAAAAGAAAATAGTGAAAAATTAGCCTTGACTCAAAGTTTAAAAGAGCTGTAAACAATGAATAAATTAAACAAACAGGCAACACTGTCTTAAAATGGAATGAAGACCAGCAGAAGAAGAAGGTTCTTCCAACGGAATGTCACTCTGGAGCTAATTTCAAGTGTGAAGTTCAATTCTGGCCTACTAAAACAACATCAAAAGTTTACCTTTAATCCTTCAAACACCAATGCTGATAGATTTGTACTGTTCAAATTCAACTTGCGTAAATTCTTCAAAGCTGAAATAAAATGAAAACATTTTACAAAATATTTTCCTATCTTTGACAGATTTCAAATACATTTCAATATACAATATATTTCCATACTTGGGATCATCAAAATTGAAGGTTTTGAAAATGGAACAGGCTTAATTCGAGACATTTTTCTTCTCAAATTAAATCTTCGAGATATAAAAAATAGTCAAAATAGCATAATTTTGCAATAATCAATGCAGTTTCAAAGTGAAACTTCACTTGATATCTGAAACTTAGCCAAGTAAATAAGTATATTTACTTGTATGATTTTAATAAAACATCTTGACAACTTCAAATCTTAAATCTGAGCTAAGTTCGAAGCTTAGACAGTACAATAGAAATTTTGTAATCTCTGAACTATGTATAGTAATAATTCAGTGACCATTAAGGCACTCGATGACTACAAAGATTCCAAATGGTTTTAGTTTTTGCAGTTGCTGTATCAGAAAGATTGCATTTTTGTAGGGGCTAGATAGTGAATCAGGGTCATTCAGATTGACTTCAGTTATTTGGTATTGGATGTTGTCTGGACTGAGCCAAGGTAAGTTGACATGCTGAGCAACCTCAACAGAGTACAAAACATTGTGTGAAACAGGTCAGGACATCGACTGTGCAAGTCCAATGGACCTTACAACTCAGTCACTTCAAATATATATAAATATCCCATGCAAACATACAGACACAAATCAAATTTTTCACCATTAGACAAATTCCTCTGAATGGTACAAAACATTTGTATTAAACAGGTCAGGACATTGACTGTGCAAGTCCAAATGGATCCTACAATCTGTTACAACAAATATATGGTGAAAAATGTACAGTGTACATCAACTTACCAGCCAATGAGCTTAAACCCTTATCACTGACAGGTGTTTCACAAAGATTTAAAACTTGTAATTTATGTAAATGTTCTGATATCTTCTGTAAACCAATATCACCAAACTGTAATAAACAGAGAAAGACATGAATATAGAAATTCTTTAGCTTATTAAAAATTCTAATATAAAATAATAAACAATTTTGAGAATACCATCCTCTGGTAAACGTGGGTAGCCAAGAAAGTCTTGGTCAGATTGCATTAAAAGCTGATATGAAGACATACAAGCTGCATAACAGTGATCCTCTAGACAGGGTTACGTCAAGGACTGATGTTAGAAGATCTAGCTGGCTGCTGCCTACCCTAGTCTCTGGGACACTGCAGCAGATGACAATTTTTTTATATTTCAGTTAGGAAAATAAATCGTTTTTCTTTAATTGTGATATTTATTAACAAAACTTTTCATTTCTTGCTTATGTATGACAAATATATGTTTCCTACGTGGATTTATTTTGAACAGTTGTCCATAAGCTATACAAAATGGTGTTTACATGAAAAAAGTCATGTTATATAACTACTTTTTTAATAGAATCAAAATTGAAAAACTGTCTTAAGATTATGTTATATACTAGCAAAATATCATATTCCTTGCCTGAACCTGAAAAATATATTATAATTATAAATTTACAAGGTTTCTGACATTTATAGAGAGGTTGTTGACAGTTGGTTGACATTTATAAACAAGTTGTTTTCCCTACCTTTTAGTACCTATAAACATGGTAAATATGCTAATATGTAAAAGTCGTGGAAAGGTCTATACAATGGTTTCTCTACCATTAAAAAAAAAACTAAAGCTAATATTCAACTTTGAATGCCATTGTTATATAACAATGTATTAAACTTTATTGGTGTAATTTATAACAATAAAAAGTGAACGCACCTGTGTTGACCAAAGATTTAGATATCTTAATGAAGGAAGTTTTATCAAGTCATCAGCACAGGCACTTGTTACTTGAGTGAAAGCTAAACTTAAACATTCTAGATTACCAAACGATCCAGAACTCAACATTTTAGCCAGGTCAGTATCTGTCGACTTGGACGGTAAAGTCAATTTCTTTGGACCTCCTTTCTGTTGCTGCAATAAACATAAAACAGTCACTAATTAAAGTTTGTTCGTTTGTTTTTGTTGGGTTTTAACACTGTAGCAACACTTTGTGTAGGTCATATAACGGCAGTCAGTCAACCTACACACTATTCCTGGAAAGGCTAAATCTCTGGATTTAGCTGTTAACCAAGCGCATACTTTCATCAGTGACTGACTACTGCTCCACATATTTAAGAATCATTAGTAGGAGAAAGATTAGCTGTAGAAATAATTTCATGACCTAGCTCCACGAAAGTATGCCCCTCTCAGGAATCGAACCCACAACCCCCTCAATCAGTAGACTTACGTGCTACCAACTGAGCTAGCCTGGTGGTGACACTAATTCAAGAGATGAATTGAAAACATAATGGTAGAGCTACTAGTATCAAAATTCAAATTCTTCAAACATAAATCATTTTACAACATTCTGACAAGGTATTTTTAAACTCATTCAAATTTAAAAAGCTATTAACTTGTGCAGTTTATTAAAAGTCTGCTTCCACATACATATTCAGCCAGCTTAACAATTCTGAACAATAACTTTGATCATTGAATTCTCCTTCATGCAGGTGACCCTTACAATATCCATGTACACCTTGATTGAGAGGAACAACTGAACAAGTACACTTTTTGCTCAAGGAAATTAGCTATGTCCCTAATAGGGTATGAACTCAAAACCTCTTGATACCTTTGAGTGTGTCCTACCACTTAACAACTACTTCTACATCAGACTACTTAAAACTTCACTACATTTACCCATTAGGATGATATGTAATACACTTTTTCACTCATAATGCGAGGATGATTCGTTACAAGTAATTTGAAAAAACTATTAGTAACAAAGTTACAGTCTGGACATTAAGTTGCTAAAGGAGGGATGAACAAACAAACAGTTAATGCAGAACATTACATAACGTGTCCCCTTGGGCTAAAAAAATGGAGATTCAAACTTATGTAAAATTCAATGACACTATATTTTAACATACCAATTCCCTGAGTGCTATCTGTCTCTCACATAATTCAGAGTACATTCTCTTCCCCGACATTGTACTTTGTAACGTTGTTACCATCTGCATTTTTAGATCATTATTTTCAACCACATCACATTCTAACATTGCACACAGAACCTGCAACAAAAAATGTAAAACCTTAATACCAGGGCTCTAATTTGATAAAATGGCAAGTAACTTTAATTTTTAACATGCAAATTTTTGCGAGTTTAAATAGCTGAAAAAAATCCTAATTAATGAGGAGCAAATCAGCATAGAAACTACTGGATAAATGGAGTTTATTAATTCAAGATTTACAGTAAAAACATGTATGATATTCTTTGTTTATCCCACAATAATGCCCTTATATTCTATCTATTTATATATATATCTATATATATATTGCAGATCTAGATAGTTACTATGTATGCAATTAAAATTTGGTAAAAAAAATTGTGAGTGATTTTTTTCATTTTGCAAGTTGAAATAAAATCAACTAACAAAGATTTGCAAGCCCAATCTTTTGTTAAATTTGAGCCTTGATTAATATCATATATCAAGCTAATATGAGATGACACTCATCCAGCTTTTATAGATATCAAAGTTTACCACATATTTTGGAATCAAACTTAATGTACAGACTTTTACAGGGTCTACAGTTAGGTTATCTACAATAACCACTAATAAAGGTAAACAAAAATAGTGTTTTGCCAATTTTTCATTCGAAACAATTCTACTTTTCTTTCCCCTAAATTCTGATTCTGTAAGTTAATTGTTAATAAGCTAATTGTTAGCTTTTAGTTCTCTATGCAAAAGTATAGTTTAACAGTAAACAAGAAATGTAATGTGGAAACCACATTAAAGCCAGATTTAAAATCTTTAATGCAAAAATTACAAAGGGAAATAATCCATAATTAAGCCAGATAGAGCTGTGGTTACTTTCTGTTCATCATATGGTATGTTATATTTGTATGAAGTTTCATAAAGATCTGACATTAAATGGCAGAAACATATGCTAAATTGGAAACTTTAACACAATTGTTAACAACACCAGACGCCCACCCGCCTGATAGCCCGCCCGAAAAAATTGAACAGAAGATTCAGAGCAAACAAGTATAACTCATGGACTAAAATGGTAATCTTCAGATCAAGAAATATATTTGTTATATCATGGGCTACTTGAAACTTTTATATTTTGACTGCTGCAAGATTTGATGAAACATTAAGAGTTTTTCAGCATTCTTAAGTCCATGTGACTATACCCCCTGTATGCATGCATTAAAACTTTCAGAATTTAATATAATAAGATAAATATCACCAGACTTGGTGGAGAAAGGATTTCATATTATGTAAAGATCAAAGACATATAAGATCTTTAGCTTTACTATTTAGTTACCATGGTAACAGTCTACAAACAAATCATCAATCAACAGAATAAGTTAGTACATGTGCACCTGACTTATATAAAACTACAGAGAAACCCTTACTGCAGACATAGTCAAACACAATATTTTCACAAAAGATCACATTTATAAACAATGATAACTATTTGGTTTGCTTTTAACTAATTGAACTAATTGACAAGAAGAGTGGTTGTTGTAATCTAAAGATTGTTGTTGTAAAGAAGTGATTGCTGTAGACAGGTGGTCAGGGCAGATGTGAGGACTTAAGAGAAGTGTTTGTTGTAGCCTGAAAAGAGGTGGCTGTTGTAAAAGTGAGAGGTGGTAGTTTTAGAGAGGTTAGCTGTTACAGATAGGTGAATGTTGTAGACAGGTTATAGAGGGATGGCCATTGTAGAAAGATGGTCATTTTAGAGAGTTGCAGGTGGTTGTAGAAAAGAGGTGGTTGTTGTAGAGAGGTGGTTGTTGTAGAGAGGTTATTGTTGCAGAAAGGCAATGGTTGTAAAGGTAGAGTGGTGAATGTTACAGGAGATTACTGTATCAAGTTTAAAACAAAATAACCTAGTAAGATCAATCAAACAGAGACAATTATTCAAAATTCATGAGGGAGTCATATAAACTAATCTATAATTCAACACCAAAAATGAAATTCCAACCTCGGAAAGATTTAAACAATCTTTATGAATTAATCATGAATACTTTCAGAAAATAAAATATCAATTATTGTGCACTGTGCTTCTGTCAAGATGCAAATTAAATAAAATCCCAGTTGAGTCTCATATCCATTTTGATTAATCAATGAATAAAACATGGTGGGACTCTCTAATTATTCCACAAGAAGACTAGAAAACAAGGAGAAAATGGTTCCAGAGTTATACACCTGACAATTGACTTCATGTTCAAAGATCAGTTATATATTCGAGACTTCATAATTCATAAGGAATATCAAGCTAAATTATATATTTGAAATCATTTTTCAATAAAAATTCTATTCTAGTATCATTTTGTGTTTTTTGAAAAATAAAAACAGCTTGAGAACAAAATTAAATATTAGCATATAGTCAATTCAAATTTTTCCTGAGCCTTGTATGCGAAAAGTATAATATATGTGGTTACTAGTACATTTGTACTTGGAAAATATGCCTCACTGTAAAACTCAAGCAAGCTGTCCATGTGGCAGACACTCGTTTCATAAAGGATGGATTTAGGTAGAGAGATGGCATACCAGATACCAGTCACTGGCCCTAGATTCTATCACTTATGTTCAAATAAAACATACATTAGCTGTCGGCATACTAAAATCACTTTCCATAATAGACTGTAACACATAATAAATTCCATTCTCCAGATCATGCTTTGCTTTCAACAACTTTCAATGAATATCTAAGTACCACAAAATGCCCTTGGGTTAAATACATGCAAAATTCATTTAATTAATTACAGAAATTTAAAGTTAATGATGAAATGTTTAATGAAGTAAATGCAAAAAAAGGCCAAAAAAAGCAAAAATGCCAGTTACGTGTACTTCAATTAAAAACAACTCAGAAACAAGTTTTTAATTCAACATTTCAAGAGGTAGGGAGTAAATTATGTAATTTATACAGAAATGTACTCGGAAAAAAACAACATTCCTCCAATGCATTATCAAGTACAGCAAAGTTCCATTATTAGAATCTTAAAAATTAATGGTCTTTATAGCAAGATGGTTTTAATGCAGAGATCTCTTTCTTCCAAATTTAAACATTTGGGACTTAAAAGGTATCAGATTACATGAATTTGAAGTAAGCTAAGTGGTTACTAAAGTGAAACTTAAGTGTAGTGGTAATATCATAGAGAATAAGGAATGTTTGCACATGATTCCTCAAGTTACTAAAGTGAAACTTAAGTGTAGTGGTAATATCATAGAGAATAAGGAATGTTTGCACATGATTCCTCGAAGATTTTCACAGAGAAATTTCAACCGAATTACACATCAAGCATACCATAGGAATCATACACTGGGGTCCTAAAGTTCTTTTACACATGTAAGTTTTTCATATTTTCTGTTATTTTTTATTTAAAAAAAAATTGCAGTTATATTTTGTTTATTTTTTCCATAATACATGAAGACCATAATAGATGGGTTATGTTAAAATGTACATTAATTGTGAAACTAATAACTACATGTAAAGAACATCAAAGTATATTGCAAAACATCAAACCCTAATATGTGTTAAGAAACTTATGAACCCCAGAGTACATAACGTATATATACATATATATAATATATTCAACAATTATGCTCAACAACGCACAAGTTATACAAACTTTTCAATTAGAAAAAAGTAAATCTGGCATTATAATGCATGTTCAACACTTGAATTTGATTTGTGAACTTGATTTTGAGTTGCCATGACAACATATAAAGGTCAAGGTCATAAATGAAACTTACCTCCATGGCAGCGATATTTTCACGTAAGGATAGAAGCATTACTGGGCCAATCATTTTATTGAGTCCATTAAGAAAATTCTTCCGTTTACAACAACAATGCATTAAAGTCTTCAACTGAAAAAAATAAAGTATTTAGATGTAAATACACTGAAGTGGACAGGATGGCAATAACCAGTCTGCTAGCATGAACAATGTTCTCACAAAGTATTTAAGAGTATCCAAGCTTACAGGCATTAGAGCTACTAGGAACATGGTTTCCAAAAAAGTCTAAGAAATCCATGTTAAATTCTTGCTGTTCTACCTCCGGTAAGGCATAAAAAATAAATCTTCCAAATACAGTTGCTTGTAACAAATCATAACATTACAGTTACAACATTTCACAGAACTATTCATTCAGCAGGCCTTATATCAGTAATTATCATTTTTAGTGCAGATAGAAGACTTATGACGTTGTTATGAATGTTCTATCATAAGACTATTAATCGATAATAATTACAGGCAGAAAAGTTATGACATCACTTCTGAGTATTCATTCAGCACACTTATTATAATAATAATAATAAGCTAATAATCACTTTAAGGCAAGTAGAAAGTAATGACATCATTCTCCAAACATTCATTCAGCAGAGATATAATCAATAATAATCAGTATAAGGGCAGGTAGACAAGAAATAACAAGACCTATCACCAAATGCGATAAAATTCCCCCAAAAGGGTGTTTGTCAAAAAATTGGGTACTGAGAAAATGAGCAGACAAATTCTTTCATCAAAAGGCCATAATTCAGCAAAAAACAATGAACCGTAACCAAAATGTCTGCCTGATATATTGTAAAGTTGTATTTGTATGAAGTTTGATTCAAATCTGTAAAAAAGGTGCTGAGAAATTGAGCAGACAAGAAAAAGCTACAGACTATACGACCAACCAACAGACCGACCCTATAGCCGACTCCTTTATACCCTCGAAAAAATTTTTGGGGGAATATTAATCATGGTTCTGACTCAAAATTGCTAATGAACAAATAGACAGGCAAACAACGCCCACTATAACATTATAAAACCCATCAATTTTATAAAAATGCCACCATATTAAGTACAATATGTGATTTATTAAAAGTAATATATCAAATATTAATAGGCATAAACTGATGAAGTGCCATCAAGTGGCAATATTCTATCACATAAATCAGAGATATAAATCATACAGTTTGTCTAAACATACCACTATATCAAGCATCAACTGTACCAGACTAATTCCATTTACACAGTTTCTCTTCCATATGGGACCAATATATACTAATATAATGATATATTACTTTGATTTTAAACAGTTTGCCTTAAAATTATGTAATACTTAGTTATTTTAAATCAAACATTTCTTGCAATCATAATGTCTAACAAACATAAATCATTTACTCCCATTATGGAATAGAAATGAAAGGTTTTGTAAATCTTGAATAGTAATTGGTCTGCATTATTATTATTATTTTTAAATAACCACATTTGTATAGAGCTCTTTTCATAATGAATATATTTTCAAAAGCGCTTCACAATCATAATTATGTATAATCAGAAAATACGAGTTTAAATGAAAATGATTAAAATATATCCCAATGGATAAAATATAAAATAATAAAAGACTAAAATAAAACTAAAAAATAGTAATCAATAAAGTACTCATAGTAGTTATAAACAACAACAACAACAAATTAAAATGATGTAAGATATCTGGCTAGAAAAAAATGTGTTCTCACACTAGCCAAACCCCTTCTTGGATACTATACCAACACCATTACCCTACCCACCCTATCCGTCTTCAAAATCCACTATCACCAGTCCAAGCTTTATAACCAGGCCAGAACAAATAAATTCATTCTTTATTTCCCTAACTCTTACACTTATCTCCCCCTACTTTTGCCAACCCACTCACCTCACCGACCAAAATATAAAGTAATATTTACCATTTGTCCTCATCATCCAAACCCATAGTTCACCAATATCATCACAAGCTTTGTAACCAAAGCAATATAAATGAAATGAACCATTTGTTTACATTAGCCCTAATACTATGGGTAATCCAAACACATGCTTTCCCCTCTCACTATCCCTACCCACACACTTACCCCACCCACTTACCCCACCCACACATATATCAAAGACATATTTACCATTTGTCCCCATAGTTCGCCATCATCATCAAAAGCAATATAACCTAACAATATAAATGAAACGAGCCATCATTTTTCCGTAGCTCTAATACTAACCCCACTTATTCTTTCCCCACCCACTACCCATTAAGTTACCCCACCCACCAAATACTATCAAGACTTACCATTTGTCCCCAGAGTTCACCATCATCATCACAAGCAATGTTACCAGGACAATACAAATGAAACCATCCTTCTTTTCCCTCTCGTATACCCAGTATTGTTTGATGAACCTCACATACTTTATCAGTCGCTATATTTCCTATTACCTCTTTCATATTACTGCAAAAATACAAAAACATAAATGGACACACTAGACCTATAAATAAGTTTACACTAATTTATTTAGCTGGATTGTCAAACAAGTTCTTACCATTTGGTTAACAACTTACCAGTTTGCTTCCTAGTCACCCAGTACAGAGCTAGAAGGATTAAGTTTCTTGCTCAAGGAAACAACAGGGTAGGTTTCAGATAGGATTCAATTTCAAACCATGCAGAGCTGGCTATCCAAAGATTACCAGTCTAATATCTTAACCACTTGGCAATGGCCATTCCATAAGCTATAAGTGGCAAGTGAAACAGTCATACTAAGTACTAAATACCTCACAGAACTTCAGCATTAATTAAAAAATTTGAAATACACAAGAATAACTTGTAGTTTAGTGGTGCTTTTCACAAAAATTCTTATTAAAAAATCTTCTTAAGTCAAAACCAAGAAACATTCATAATACGCTCATTTTTTGGCTCATCAGTTCTAAATATTAAACAAATTGTATAGAATTGTGTATACATTTTGAATATCATATCATAGTTATGCCTATTATCCGTCTGACTTTGAAGTGCTAATTATATGAAATTGACATATGAAGTTTTTTTATAAGAATTTTTGTGAAAAGCACCACGGTCTTGTACTTAAAATCAAACCTTAGTAATTTTACTCATACTACAACTTGATTTGCCCTAAAAGCAACAAAACATATCACCAAACCATTCTTTGAACAATAAAACATGCCACTTGGTCTGGCTCAATACTGCCAACTGTTCAAACTTAAAATTTAACAAAGTTCTCCACTGAATTTACTGTTCTGTGAACAAGAGAAAAATGACAATTATAAAAATCAGCATATAATAAAGCTCTAAAAAAGTGAAAGATTTTGATGCTTCTAAAAGTGGAACTTTCCTTTACACATATTAACTGTATTATATTTCAATGTTTTGGTTTAGCATCTTTGTCAAGAAATAAATATAGGGCACTACTTTATATTATCAAAACAAATAATATACTCACGATGTAAACAGGTCATCTGCTAAAGCACTGAAACAAAGAAATAGACAAGAAATGTAATGTGGAAACCATTTTAAAACTGGATTTAAAAACTTTAACACAAAAATTTCAAAGAGAAATAATCCATAATAAAGCCAGGTAGAGTTGTGGTTACTTTCTAATTCTGTTCATCACATGGTATGTTATCATTGTATGAAGTTTCATAAAGATCTGACAATAAATGGCAGAAATATATGGAAAAGAAAAACTTTAATGCAATTGTTAAAGAGACCAGATGCCTGGTGGAAAATCCAGCTAAAAATCTTCATACACAAATATTGACATAATATTATACCTTAAATGTTTTAATTCTGTTCTTCAAAAGGTACTCACTGAACCTGGTGACAACAAAATGTCATCATCCAGTGAAAACAATGGATTGATTGGTTAATAAGACTAAATCATGAAAATATAATACATACATGTAAATACTGCATACATGTAATTCTTAAATCACAACTTAAAGCAAAGTCACTAAGAAAATGTCATTATTAGTGTCCAAATGAATTAAAATTTGCTTTATTTGTGCATACAAGTTATAATTAATGTGTATATGTATGCAAGACCAAGACCCAGAGTCCAGCAAATCCCTATAGAGGTTTTAATGAAGAATTACTTATATAAGGATCAGACAGGATTTATATAATAAATGTAATTTATCAAAAGGCAAGATCAAAGAGTATAAAATAATGATGTAGATTATAATATACCACCACTAGTGACATCACTTTGTTGTATTCATTGTACTAATGAGGTACTTGTAGATCACATTATAATTATCATGGTGTACATATTACGTGACTTTTATAATCAGAGTAGTTAGGAAAATCAAAACAAGTATCTATCAAGGTAGTTTTCTTACATACCATATCATATTCATTTTATGCTGGTATGTAAATTATAAATATCATGGTTCCTGTACCACATTACTTTTTATGATCAGTACAGTGTATAAAGGGTCAGTATAAAGAGTTTTCTTTCATAACCTTTTTACTATTTCATCATTTTTTTTAAATGATCCCATACATAATAATAATACTGATGTCAGATGATGAAGATGATGACTTTATCAAGTATAAAAACAACAGAGTTAGATCTACAGTCGAATCTTCCCCCAGAGCCTTTTTCATAAGGTATCATGGCAAAAAAAGAAAACTTACTCATTAGGAAAAGGTATTGGCTGTAATAAACTTCCTAATATATATCTCCAATCTTCAAATGACGACCTGAAAGATATGTCATATAATGATATGATTACCAGTTATCAGGGTTCAACTCTAACAGTGTCCCAAGAACCAGAGGATCCCAAAACCTTAGGAGGAGTCCAAGAGATTCTTGGCTAGGGATTCCATCAGTATCCCTGAGTATTGCCATACATTTTCTACTAGATTTAGTGACTGCAAATCTGTATTCAAAATTTTTGTCTTTCATTGGAGGAATCCCTAACCTTAAGGAGGAATGTCAGAGTAACTGACAATTCCTTCAGTATCTCTGGTAAAACAGTTATGGTCAAACACTGGTTATTAAGCACTTTATATTAAAAGAGTATTTTTAAAGGAAATATCTGATTTTTTTCACAGCATTTTGTGGGTCATAACAAAACTAGTATACTAGTTTGCACTGACTGTTGTATTTGAAATCGGCCTATAAATTATTTTTTTCCAGTATGCAAAGGTTGTTGGTGCCAATCTAAAAAGCAAGGCCTTGGCTATGCATGCATGTAAAAATCTGTAAAATAGAATAATTTATAATGGAGAAACTGGCCACTTATTGAACTTGGATAAAAAGTCAATCATTTTTAGTAATATACCTTATAATGTATTTTTAGTGCTTTTGCTTCACAACTCTGCTAGCTGCCTATGATATATGATATATACAAAGTAATTTTAAACTTTAACAACAATAGAATGATGAAATCTTGTGGTCATTGAGCTATCAGGAAGTTACATTAATTTTGTAATTAAAGTATATAATAAAAACAAGTATATCAAATTTATATTAGTTAAATATATGAATACATTCTCCCAATAAATAGCAAGACGTGTGATATCTAAGTTCATTGTTTGGTGAAAGCCCTAATATAACTTCTGAGAGCAGGTATAACCTTATAACATTCATATACAGGTACACACCTTCACACACACCTTAACAGAAGGATTGTCTTCAATAGAAAAATGAATAAGTGAATATGAGAATGTTTTTGACACTTGATTGTTGTTAAATGGCCAAAAATTGAGGTTATACAGTAGGGTTTTTGTCGGGGTTTTTTTGTGGTTTTTTTGGGGGGGGGGGGGTTAACACCATCATACTCCAATTTTATAGGTCATATCAGAGCAGTCAGTCAACCTTCTCATCTCTTCTGGAATCAACCTACTCTCTATTCCTGGAAAAGCTAAATCCCTGAAAAAATCTGTTTACCAGTTTATAGCCCATGCTCCCATCTGACAACAACCATACATGATTAAGAATTAGTGGTAGGAGGGAGAATGGCTGTACAAACCGTTTAATGACCAAACTCCATGAAAGTATGCCAGCCCCACCTAAGAAACAAACCTTACAACCCCTTGATAAGTAGACTAGTGAGCTACTAACTGAACTTGCCACACAGGGTAAAACTAACAGAAGCATTGTCTTAACAAGAAAATACCTAAAAGAAAGGTATTCAAGGTAAATTAAATGAGACACCTGACTGTTGTTAAAAGGGTGTTATATAATGTACTTACATAGTGGCCATCATACCAATATAACAAACAACTCTACGTTCCCATTCTGATTGATCAAATGAACTGTCCATTATGTTGTCTTGTTTTACACTGAAAAATAAATAAAATTATTGAGCAACAACTTTTACAGAAATATATTTGTCATGGAAGTCCTCAGCATTACATTTTTTGTTGCAAGTACAGCTCAACTAACAAGTGACATGATTGCTATGAATAACCTGGGCTTGTTGATTCAATAACATGTTTTTCAGTTCATTTTACACCTCCTTCACTTTCTAATAACTGGCAAAATCAGGTTATTTATTCAGTTTCTAGGAGGAACTGTAAATAAATGTTTACCAAAAGAGGATTTACCTCAAAATTGGAATGATCATGTAAATGCCAGCAGGCGTTCTAATAATATTTTTAGAATAATTTTATTTAATGTACAGCAAGACACAATAAATATCATATTAACTATGAAGGTGAGTGAAAATATGAAATATCAGGATTAGAGACTGTAACCCACAGGGAGATGTCACATTAACAATGTCAGTTTGTAATTTAAGGTATAATTCCCCTTATATCCACTGTGTTAACGACCACAGAAAATTTCTACAGAAAATATAATGTGGTAACCATTAAAGCCAGATTTTTCTGCCGATGGGGAAAATTTAGATCCAGTTTAAGTTGTTACAAAAAAAGTAATATTTGACTAATTGCTTAGGAGAAGGTATACAAAGAGCAATAATTCATCATGAAGGAAGAAAGTATTTTTTTTAATCCAGTAAATATTTGACTAAAAAGGCATTAGACAAAGGTATAACAAAGGGAAATGATCCATAATAAAGCCAGGTAGAGTTGTGGTTACTTTCTAATTCTGTTCATAACATGGTATGTTCTGTTCATCATAAGGTATGTTATTATTGTATGAAGTTTTATTTAGATTCTGACAATAAATGGCAAAAATATATGGTAAATAAAAAAAACTTTTACGCAATTGTTAATGACACCGGACGCCTGCCAGCCATCTATCCAGTCTGGGTTTCACCAAAATATAAGCCTAATTTTTCCTTGAAAAAATCACCATGTCAGATTTTTAAATTAAAATGTATAACAACAATCATTCTGTATAAACAAACAAAAAATTGCACTATTTTCATCTCAGGGGGAGATAATAACTTACATTTGTTAAAAGTTTTCATTAACGTAACATAATGTCATTCTAACCTAAACTCTCAGCCATGACATCAGATAACAAAACAATTATACTTAAAATACATCAATACATATGGACATGTAAACTTTTATAAACAAACAAGTGTTTCAGACAATCCAGAAAATTTTCTCACGCCATAAAAGGAAATTTGATTCCAACAGAGCAAAAAGATATTTGCAATTTTCAACAGAAACAAATACAACCGTTCCTGGTTACCATGGAAACACAACAACATCAATCTATAATGCTCAGACATGGAATACTAATATGCTTAGTAACCAGATTGATTTGTGCTGTTCAAAATAATAGTTTAGATTCAATGTTGTTTATTTGTTGTTGGAAATATGAGAAAGCCTGATGCATGTTAAATGGCAATATGTCTGCTAACTAAACTACATTGTAAGGAAATTATGAGAGCTTAGTGGCAACAGTGACTTATTACTACCCCCATTTAGTATCTACAGAAAAACCTTTGAGCTTTAGGGATGATTTCTATCTGGTATAAGATATACTAATAACAATGAACCCAAAATCTTTATGTGGTATAGAATACACATGAAAACATATATGTGGTAAGAGACACATGGAAAATTCATGTGGCAAAAGACAAATGGAAAAGTCATGCCGTAAAAGACAAAATGGAAACCTTCTGGGAAAAAGACAAGGAATTTATGGCTAATTCAATATGAGTATATTATAATTCAATATTTGATCTATAAGCAGTCTCAATACATTTAAACACAATGATGTTGACAAGAGCAGTCTTCTAACAGTGCGCTTAATTTAAGAAAGTATAAGGTTGAAAACTTTTCTAAGCATAAAAGGACCATAATTCAGTAAAATATATAAGTGCAAGAGTTATGGAACCTGATATTGACCACCAGTTAGTAATATGTTAAGTTTTTAGTAAACCCCTTCGTGAGTTCTCAGACATAATAATGATGCATCTAAATACTTAACCATGAAAAGTTATGTCAACTCCCGTAGAACCACATTGCTACGAGTATAACAGTCCAACTATTCCACTAAATGTCTACCATTGTGTAAAACAATTTATAAACTCGTACAAAAAAGCAGGACACAAGTTTTGTAACAGACATCAATAAATTGTCATAAAGAAAGAAAGTACAAGGAAATAACCAAACAACAAAATCATGTTACAATTTAAATGACAAAATTCTAAGAAATTATTGATTTATAACAAAATGTCATGAGACAGATAAATGTTTTATAACAGACAAATTTATATTTTATCTTATAAATAATAAACTATACAAAACTAGATACAGCAAGTCCTTTGTTGGTTAGCTTTGTTGTTTGTTTAATGTCCATTTTCAAGAAAAATGATTTTAGTCGGGTGTCATGGTCAATCTATTGTTCGAAACAAACTATGAATGCATCATGTAATTATAATGGTATGACCCCCAAAATTGCTGTATGGGGTAATTACATTCACAGAACCCTGAAATTGGTTAAAAAGCTAAGACCCTGAATTGTTTGACCTATAAGCTCTTTCTTGATAAGATGAAAAAAGGAAATAGAATGGTAACAGGTAAAGAGAACAACCAATCCAGCTAATTCAAAGTGATGGTTTTTTGAGCTGATCATCTTTTACTGTTGATATAGAGAACATATGGCTTAACCTATAGTCAACTCATGGTATGGATTCCCAAGATGCCAAGATGGCACACAAGTTAACTGCCAAATGGATTTGGTCTATTTTTCATATTTTATACTTCTATGTATATATTCTAAAATGGTCTCCAAATACTGGAACTGAAAATCTTATGATAATAGATATAAACACTCAATTTAATCACAAATTTGTGATTTTATAAGAGAATTTTGACTTGGCATGTCAGTCTAACAAAATAAGAGTCTGTCAAAAATAGGGATGAATTAATATTTTCAGAAATTTTTTATTGTCATAAATTAATAAATAAGTTTTCAACAAGAAATAAAATGTGGAAACCTAATTAAAGCCGGATTTAAAAGATCTGATCCTAAATGGCAGAAATATCCAACATATTTAAAACTTTAATGCAAAAGTTACAAACGGAAATAATCCATAAACAAGCCAGGTAAAGTTGTGGTTACTTTCTTATTCTGTTCATCACATGGTATGTTATCATTGCATGAAGTTTCATAAAGATCCGACAATAAATGGCAGAAATATACAGTAAATAAAAAACTTTAACGCAATTTTTTCGTTGAAAAATCTGGCTAAAAAGTTAGATGATACATAGCAATGAATAGTACTGAACAATTAAATTTGTTTTCATAAGAATTAAATACTTTGAAACTGTACCATAATATTTCCGACTTGAGTCTTTCCCACTAAGACAATGAATCAAGAAGTACAATAACATGTCATGTTTACAAAACTGATTTATACCGACATATATTTTCTTTTTTCTTTTCATTGGGTATAAAGCTAAACTCATGGTCATGAAACAGCAGCTCAGAGACATGTATAGTCCGACAGTATTAACCTGAGCTTGACCTTTATGCAAGAATATTTAAACTCAACATTAACTGCCTATTTTTGAAATACATGAACTGAACAATTAATTTTGTTTTCATAAGAATAAATACTTTCAAACTGTGTCACAATATTTCAGAATTACATGTTTCGCTATCAACAAATGAGTCCAAAATTTAAAGTACAGTAACATTCTATGTTTGCAAAATTTATTTACAGACACATAGGCTGTCATAAACACGTGCATAATCGTATACATGAGCACAGAAACTCACTATTTAAGTAAAGCATGTTCAAGCTCAGGTTAATATTGTTAGACTATAGCAGATAACCAGATACTCAAGAAGTATATCGTGACAAGATAATAATCCAGTTAACTATAATTACAGAATAAAAACTTGAGACAATAGGTTCATAAATTATGATTGTAATTCCATAAAATTAAGATGAGGTATTGCGACATTAAAGTCTATGACACTATACATTATAAGATTACAGAACTCTAGTTCTTGGACAGTAAAGTTATTTAGAAAATAATATATGTCCCTCAGTGATATATGGTCTAATCAATGATGGAGAGATGGTGCAAAGGATTTCATGGACAATGAAAATCACCTTAAAGACATCTATATAAGCTTTATTGGTCATACACCATATAGTAAATAAATTGTGTGCGTCCCTGAGTTGGAACACAGTTGATCATGGCATAAAAAATAAAGTACTACTTTAATACAGAAAGATTTTGTTCCTAAAGGTAGGTAAAAAGTTCACTCTTGTGAGTCAAAATGACTTGTTAATCAAGATTAAAAAAAATGATGTGTATAGAAAAACACCCCATGCTATAATAACCCAATTTAAATAAACATTATGTTCTGTTCTGTTCATAAACAAAGTACTTACAGTTTTTTATCTTCATATAGACTGTATACTGCAGCTAAACATACTGCAACAAGATTGGGTAATACTCTAGGATGAGGGCAACTTCTAGCTGGTCCATGCATACTGAAAAACACAAATAGTGATGCAGTTATTATACACACCGTGACTATGACATCACAATTGATACAGTTTCAAGAAGAATACAATGAAAAATCAGCCTCGATTCAAATTTTAAAGAGCTGTAAGTATTCTAGTTTTTGATAGATTTCAATGATACCGATGCAAGGCTAAGCAGAAAACTGTATAATATCATTTGCTGCCCATCACATCTCCAACACCAGTTTTATACATTTTTCAAAACTAAATTACTGTGTGAACTGTGCCCTCCAAAAGTCCTGTGACAAAATCCTGTGTTATAGGATAAACTGATTCATATTTACCTGGGTCAATAGCGCAGTTGGTAGCACGCCGGGATTTGGAATCTCATGCCCAAAGGGGGTGCAGGTTCGATTCCCATCCGGGGAGGTTATACCCTTCCATGAAAATTTGACAATAATGTTGATTTTCCTTCATTGATTAGATAATATGGGGAAGTTTTTGGCCTTGTGGAAGGGCAGGTGCATACTGGTTATAGACAATCGTCCAGGAAAGCTAGGTTAGGTGCCCTGGACGCCATAAAATGACCTAAATTGTGTTGACATGGCTTTAAATCCAGTAAAATAAAACAAAAACAAAACTAAGAGTCATATCTATGATGGCATATTTCTGCCAACAGAAAACCACATAACTAACATTACTTAAGTGGCGAACTAGTTACGATGACTAGTTAACCACATAACTAAATTAACTTAACTAGTTGTGGTAACTAGTTAGTTACTTAACTGACACCTTAATTAAGAGGTTAACTAGTTATGGTAACTAGTAAGCCACTTAACTAAATTAACTTAAATAGTTAACTAGTTACTGTTACAAGTTAACCTTTTAATTGATTAGTTTATCATCATAACATTCATACTTTGTTACATGAATAAACTTTAATTAGTGAAAATTGATATACAGCAGTAAAAGATGGAGATTTTATACATTAAAACTAGGGCTGCTGCATCTATCTGAGTACTTGGATAATCGTGATCTTGACCAGAAAATGGAGTACGAATATTCGTCGCTTCCGAAATCGTCAGATCGCAATCTATTTTTGAAAAAAAAATTAAAGAACACTTTCAGCTTAATTACCACTGAAAACGAGTCGCACTACTAATGAAAAAATTAATTTATGAAGGAACCCTAATGTCTTGTGTCAAAGTTTCGATTGATACACATTTAAACAAAAATGTTAACACTTCTGGTAATAGAAATGTATGGAGTACAAGGATTTCCATATAGTAAAAGCATCTGTAATTCTTCACTTATTTTTGTTATAACATGAATTTCTGTATGCATCTCGATTTGCATGTGATTCGTGGTTCAATTTGTGAATCCCTACACATGAATCATGGTTCGGATTGGATCGCCACAGACGATCCACAGCCCTAATTAAAACCAACCCAGTAAGGGTATAAATGATTTTAGAGCATCTTGTGTAATTTTTATTACAATATCATTTTTACTTATTTATTTTACCTCAATTGTGAAATAAGTTCTTACAATTTGTATTAATCACTTTCAAGTCTGCTTCCTGGTCCCCTTAGAACTGAGCTAGTAGGATAAGGTTTCTTGCTCAAGGAAACAACGTGGTAGGTTTTGGATGTGTTTCAAACCAACACAGAGCTGGGTTTCCAATGATTACCAGTCCAACATTGTAACTGCTCGGCCACATCCACTCTAAAATTCTTATTATACATGTATATATTCCTCACAATCATGTTGCCTTTAAATATTAAGAATTCATTTTCTTAACACATTTACGGCAGAAACAGAATGTTATCATGGAAAAATAATTACAAAACAGAATAAATGGAAACAAGATAGTTTTAAATAAAGATAAATTAAAAGGGGTAGGAACGCTTCAGAATTAGACTTAAAAAAATATGAAAAAAAGGTAATTCTCATTACTAGTAATAATACTAATAAGAATGTGACTGCTGATGAATATCAAAGCTTCTATTAATTACCAGTCTAATATAAATAATATGACATGTTTCTCCATAATGACGTCAATAGTGACATTAAAACCTACCTCACGCTACAGGTATTAGATTTCTGGTAACTAAGAGATACAAGTATCATTAAACCAATCTAATATTCCTAATATTTTTATTAACAACATAAAAACCAGCGTACTTATGGTGAAGTCAGAGATAATACAGAGAAAAAAGGACATTTTTCTCTAAAAACCCGATGTCATAAAACCTACAAGGAAGCATCAGTAAGACATGTATGGTTATTAAAAAAAATAAACTTATAATTATGTTTGTAAAGGAATAAATCATAAAAATGAAACAAAGTCAAGGAAATGGTGTCCAGTGAAAACATGTGACAACAGAAGCACATTCATTGACATCAGTTAGTAAATGACTTCTAGGAGATTGACATCAGTTGACCAGGAAAAACAATTAAATCTGTGAGCTAATGCTCACTAGTGATACCCCCGCAAAAACCTAAAAATATGTGACAAACAGGAAGTAGATGAGCAAGGAGCATGAAATCGCTTAACACCACATGGGACTATGGGATGAAGCAATATGCAAAGTATTAGGCTGCTGCATGTCATAGTTGCTGAGAAAACTGCGACGGAAATTTTGTAACGGACGGACGCACACACCCACGCATGCACAGACAAGGGTAAAACATTATATCCCCCTCTTCTTCGAAGCGTGGGTATAATGAGAAGGAGATCAAATGTAAAATTTGAGGGGTCAGTAAACATTTCAGGAACAGCAACAGTTAAAGAACCCAGTGATAGTGTTGTGTTCATCTGACTAAACCAACAGCAGTGGTTATCAACTTTCTTTCTAGTAACAGAGGTAGATGACAGAATAAATAAAACATATAATGATTGTATCATATAAAAAAAGATAGCCTCAAACTATAGCTTATTTACTGACTAGACAAGACTTTAGTATAGACATTACATTAGCACGTCAGGACATTCACTGTATTCTATCATATATTTACTGTGTACTAAACATTCACCATAGATTTTACATAAATCAGAAGTAACTAAATTTTAAATCATTAGAGTAGACTATATCCAGAATTCAAATATTAGGGTTTTCTCTAGCAGTATAGTGTGTAAAAATTGACCCCGATCTGACCTTTCACATTTGCATCTAATAATTATCTACACATATCCTGACGAAAAATCAATACCATGCCTATTCTACACTTCGGAAGCAATTGTAAAATTATAGAAGTATGTTTGTGTGTTCAATTTTAACTCATAATCCTCATGACCATGGTGTAATCGAGCATTAATACTACATACGTATTCAATGTGATGAATATTCTTGCATAAAGGTCAGGTCGGGGTCAAACTTCACGCACAATACAAACAAACTTTTACCATCACAATGAAAACATGTGAACAAAAAACAATAAGATTTAATCAGTGCTTGAAAATGAATATAAATCATGAACAATAAAGTTATTAATTAAGTGAAAGACATCATTGGACAAAAGTACATAGTCATTCATGCTATTGCCTTTGGAGGACATATAAGTATAGCTACCAATGCCAGCATCATCGCCAACTCGACCATTTACAATTTTGATATCACTACTTAAACATAGATCTAATAGCTTATTGCCTAGAACATTTACTGATTTATCCATAGTGAATCTATGAGGTAGTATACAAACATCATCATCGTCATCATCATTGATATGTGACGAGACAAAAGAATCTTGCTCTAACACATCAGATTTTTCACCACATCTGGCATTTAGATCACCAATAACAGATATTTTACCCATATTACTATATTTTTGAATACTGATTTCAAGCAGATCAAATATACCTGTATCATTATACCAGTAATACAGAGAATTACTTGGCGGAATATAGATAAAACATATAAACAGATCGTCATCAAAACCAAAAAAAGAACGATCAAGTTTAACCCAAATACTGCCACTGTCACTTATTTCACATACAGAAATACCATCACTAATAGAGTGTTTATACATCAAGCAGATGCCTCCATGACCACGTTTGGACTTCAAACTTTCTAGTCTAGGTACACTTACAACATCATACCCCTGAAGATTAAATGTTTGGTCCGTATTTTGCCAGGTTTCACCAAAAAACAAGATATCAAAATTTTGTACTAAATTTAAGAACTCTTCATCGTCAATACATGGTTTTAATCCACCTACATTCCATGACAAAATACTTAAATCGTCACACTTTTCATGACGTCATCATTCAGACGAATAAAGTTGGTTGTTGATATAAAGTTTGTCAAAACCAAAGATTACAAAACCAACCCAGTAAGGGTATAAATGATTTTAGAGCATCTTGTGTAATTTTTATTACAATATTATTTTTACTTATTTATTTTACCTCAATTGTGAAATAAGTTCTTACAATTTGTATTAATCACTTTCAAGTCTGCTTCCTGGTCCCCTTAGAACTGAGCTAGTAGGATAAGGTTTCTTGCTCAAGGAAACAACGTGGTAGGTTTTGGATGTGTTTCAAACCAACACAGAGCTGGGTTTCCAATGATTACCAGTCCAACATTGTAACTGCTCGGCCACATCCACTCTAAAATTCTTATTATACATGTATATATTCCTCACAATCATGTTGCCTTTAAATATTAAGAATTCATTTTCTTAACACATTTACGGCAGAAACAGAATGTTATCATGGAAAAATAATTACAAAACAGAATAAATGGAAACAAGATAGTTTTAAATAAAGATAAATTAAAAGGGGTAGGAACGCTTCAGAATTAGACTTAAAAAAATATGAAAAAAAGGTAATTCTCATTACTAGTAATAATACTAATAAGAATGTGACTGCTGATGAATATCAAAGCTTCTATTAATTACCAGTCTAATATAAATAATATGACATGTTTCTCCATAATGACGTCAATAGTGACATTAAAACCTACCTCACGCTACAGGTATTAGATTTCTGGTAACTAAGAGATACAAGTATCATTAAACCAATCTAATATTCCTAATATTTTTATTAACAACATAAAAACCAGCGTACTTATGGTGAAGTCAGAGATAATACAGAGAAAAAAGGACATTTTTCTCTAAAAACCCGATGTCATAAAACCTACAAGGAAGCATCAGTAAGACATGTATGGTTATTAAAAAAAATAAACTTATAATTATGTTTGTAAAGGAATAAATCATAAAAATGAAACAAAGTCAAGGAAATGGTGTCCAGTGAAAACATGTGACAACAGAAGCACATTCATTGACATCAGTTAGTAAATGACTTCTAGGAGATTGACATCAGTTGACCAGGAAAAACAATTAAATCTGTGAGCTAATGCTCACTAGTGATACCCCCGCAAAAACCTAAAAATATGTGACAAACAGGAAGTAGATGAGCAAGGAGCATGAAATCGCTTAACACCACATGGGACTATGGGATGAAGCAATATGCAAAGTATTAGGCTGCTGCATGTCATAGTTGCTGAGAAAACTGCGACGGAAATTTTGTAACGGACGGACGCACACACCCACGCATGCACAGACAAGGGTAAAACATTATATCCCCCTCTTCTTCGAAGCGTGGGTATAATGAGAAGGAGATCAAATGTAAAATTTGAGGGGTCAGTAAACATTTCAGGAACAGCAACAGTTAAAGAACCCAGTGATAGTGTTGTGTTCATCTGACTAAACCAACAGCAGTGGTTATCAACTTTCTTTCTAGTAACAGAGGTAGATGACAGAATAAATAAAACATATAATGATTGTATCATATAAAAAAAGATAGCCTCAAACTATAGCTTATTTACTGACTAGACAAGACTTTAGTATAGACATTACATTAGCACGTCAGGACATTCACTGTATTCTATCATATATTTACTGTGTACTAAACATTCACCATAGATTTTACATAAATCAGAAGTAACTAAATTTTAAATCATTAGAGTAGACTATATCCAGAATTCAAATATTAGGGTTTTCTCTAGCAGTATAGTGTGTAAAAATTGACCCCGATCTGACCTTTCACATTTGCATCTAATAATTATCTACACATATCCTGACGAAAAATCAATACCATGCCTATTCTACACTTCGGAAGCAATTGTAAAATTATAGAAGTATGTTTGTGTGTTCAATTTTAACTCATAATCCTCATGACCATGGTGTAATCGAGCATTAATACTACATACGTATTCAATGTGATGAATATTCTTGCATAAAGGTCAGGTCGGGGTCAAACTTCACGCACAATACAAACAAACTTTTACCATCACAATGAAAACATGTGAACAAAAAACAATAAGATTTAATCAGTGCTTCATGTATTTTATCAATAATGTGTATCAAACTTTGTTTGTACCGCCTTGGCAAGGACAGAAAAACTTCGTGACATTGTGTTCGTTGTCTTATACTTGTGATATTGTGACAGAGTGTATTCAATCACCATGAAATTATTCAACCTTTGACAGTTGAGAAAACATGAACTATTCATTCATCTGTTTTTCATAAAAACATGTATAAAGTGATCACCTGACTATACTAATCACATTCAGCTAGTCCCTGAGGTGACCTCTACAGTCAAGTGTGATTGTATATTCAGATAAGATTACAAAAAAGGTGACATACAAAAATCAATGTACTGAATTTTGACTTTCTTCTATGATAAAGCTTGTTCAGGAGATCAAGACATATTGTTCACATAGACTAGCATTCAAATTTGTTTTGTTGAGTTATCCTATCTATATTTATCAACATGTATTCTATTGTTATTAAAAAAACAATAGTTCTCTTTGTTTTACGTAAACAAACAACTTGCGTGTTGTCCATGTTTTGTCTGGGTTTCTTTGTCTTTTTTCAAACGACTTGCGTGTTGTCCATGTCTTGTCTAGGTTTCTTTGTCTATTTTCAAACGACTTGCGTGTTGTCCATGTCTTGTCTAGGTTTCTGTGTCTATTTCCTTATTTGTTGACTAACGACATTGTGTAGTTAAAAAAACGTCTTGATCAAATGAAATTTTGATCATGCATATCATAATTTAATAGACTATATCCGGAATTCAAATATTTGGGTTTTTCCCCTTCGGTACAAACAAACTTTAACCTATACAATGAAAACACGTGTACAAAGAACAATAGGATTTAATCCATAGTTCGGGCTATATAGTAATAATGTGTAAAAAAACTTTGTTTGTACTGCCTGTGCACAGACGGAAAACCCATAAATTTAAATTCCGGGTTAGATCTATTTTACTATCAGCTCATTCATGTAATTTAGTTCTAATCACATGTAGATAAATTAATAGTTTATATCATAAGTTGATAAACTAGTAGTTAATGCTGATTGTGAACTTTGCTCAGATGATTCATTGTTTCTTTGTTTTGTGAGTAAACATAACTCGGTTTATCCTAAAAAAAAACCAGGATTGTTTCCATTGAATTTTTAAGTTAACTGTAAGTAACATCATAGAAAGTTGTGTTGTTGCTGCTGGCATGCTAGCTTAACAATTCTTTAAATCAAAACTTCAGTTGTTTTTTTAAGGGGGGGTGCCATTGCAACACTCTGTATAGGTCAGATCATGGCATTAAGCTAGCAAAACCGGAATTAATCATTTTAAGTGAAAATTTCTACTTTATATTTTATCTATCTATATACCTTTTTTACTTCAGAATATTTTACCTTTTAACAAACTCTTTCACCACTTCCAGTCCTGCATTCTGACAATTTAATGCTTGTACATATTCTTGAACAAATTGTCGCATTCTTGGAAACTTGCCAAAATCCTACAATTTACATAAAATAAACAAATCAACAATATAGTCAGAATATTCAGTAGTAGGGAAGGAAAATATCTACACATTTTAGTTTTTATTTTATTTCTTTATTCAAACTTATGCCTTTATTATTTTTGAAAGGAACTGCATGGTAATGGATGTACCGTATTTTGACGTATAAAATACGCACTTTTTTACCTCCAAATCTGACTTCATTTTTTTGATGCGTGTTTTACGCGTAAACAACGAAAAATCGCCGAGTCGTTGACAAAAATCGTCAAAATTTGCAAATGGCGTATTTTTAATAAGGGAGGTAATTCTGTACAGTCCGGACTGTGTACGGGTTAATGATAAAAACTAGCGATCGCGCTATTTGACCTGCCGATATTTCTTTCATTGTAACGTTGTGTACATTGTTTGTTAGTTCAAAATTGGTTTTAATTAACAACTAAAATATGAAATAATTGCTCCATGTGTTTGTTTTTAATTTGTGTTCGTTTGTATAAATTTATGGGGTAAAAAGGTTTATTTTTAAACAAGCAATTACTCAATTTTACTCGCCACGCTTCATATTATATGATGTGCGAAAAAACAATCAGCTAACAAAAGAATTAAAATTTTCAATATACAAACTTGACACATGTCAATTGTTAAATGTTTTGAAAGCATTACAAGTTGGCAGTTAATTAATTTATAGAGGGTCAGACCATGACGGATAATTGCACCTTGTTTGACAATTTGAGTAAACTTAATTGTCGACAATAAAAGGTAAGTCAATTTGAGATGTTCTCATTATCAAACAATTGCCAAACATTGTCAATCAGTTCATTATATTAACACTGATAATATTTATAAATATCACATGGTGGTTTAAGTGAAAACTGTGCTGAAAAGTGTATTGTCTTTTGTGAAAAAGTTCTGGGTATTAATAATGCCAAATCTAAAATTTTAATTGAGCGTGCTCATAGAATTGGTCGTGTAATACCTGGAAAAGTTAGACCAATTGTTGCTAAGTTAGATTCACAGTCAAAATTAATTATTAAGCATGCTCTAAAGAGTATTAATTTGAAGCATACAGTGTATAATGTGGCTGATCAGTATCCAACTGAAGTTAAGGAACGCAGGAAGGAATTGATTCCAATTATGTTAGATGCTCGTAAACAGGGCAAAAAAGCTGTCCTAGTCAGAGACAAACTTTATATCAACAACCAACTTTATTCGTCTGAATGATGACGTCATGAAAAGTGTGACGATTTAAGTATTTTGTCATGGAATGTAGGTGGATTAAAACCATGTATTGACGATGAAGAGTTCTTAAATTTAGTACAAAATTTTGATATCTTGTTTTTTGGTGAAACCTGGCAAAATACGGACCAAACATTTAATCTTCAGGGGTATGATGTTGTAAGTGTACCTAGACTAGAAAGTTTGAAGTCCAAACGTGGTCATGGAGGCATCTGCTTGATGTATAAACACTCTATTAGTGATGGTATTTCTGTATGTGAAATAAGTGACAGTGGCAGTATTTGGGTTAAACTTGATCGTTCTTTTTTTGGTTTTGATGACGATCTGTTTATATGTTTTATCTATATTCCGCCAAGTAATTCTCTGTATTACTGGTATAATGATACAGGTATATTTGATCTGCTTGAAATCAGTATTCAAAAATATAGTAATATGGGTAAAATATCTGTTATTGGTGATCTAAATGCCAGATGTGGTGAAAAATCTGATGTGTTAGAGCAAGATTCTTTTGTCTCGTCACATATCAATGATGATGACGATGATGATTCACTATGGATAAATCAGTAAATGTTCTAGGCAATAAGCTATTAGATCTATGTTTAAGTAGTGATATCAAAATTGTAAATGGTCGAGTTGGCGATGATGCTGGCATTGGTAGCTATACTTATATGTCCTCCAAAGGCAATAGCATGAATGACTATGTACTTTTGTCCAATGATGTCTTTCACTTAATTAATAACTTTATTGTTCATGATTTATATTCATTTTCCGATCACGTTCCAATACAGATTAACTTGAAAAGTAAACACAGTCAACCAAGCATTGCTTTTGAAAATAGTGTTACTTATAAAATCATTTGGAATGATGAAAATTGTGATGCATATAAACATTTATTTTGTGACAATTTAGACAATTACAATGCCATTGTAGATGATGTCATATCTAAAAATATTGATCTTGACTCTGGGGTTGACCAGTTTTCATCTTTATTATATGATAATTCATTTTCCATTTTCGGTAAAGTATGCAGGACGTGTACTGGTAAGAATCCAAGATACAAAAGTCCGTGGTTTACCTTTGAATGCGAAAATGCAAAACGTGAACTGCGTCATATAAATAAAGTTTATAAAAAATATCGTTCAAATGATAATCGTAATTTGTTGATAGAAAAACGTCGTACTTATCGGCGTATTAAGCGAAGAGCTCGCGCGAAATACAAATATTGTCAAAAACAAAATTTTCATGAATTAGCTGCTCATCAACCCAAAAAGTTTTGGAATGAAGTAAAACGGTTAAAACAGGCTCCAAGTAGTAGGGAGATTAATATTAGTCCTGAAGAATTTTTTAATCACTTTAAAACGGTTTTTTCAGATGATGATGGATTTTTTAATGATGATGTTGAACGTTCTTTAATTTCTGAAGAAAACAATGTTAGTGTTGAGCAGCTAGATTCTGATATCTCATGTGATGAGATTATAAACGCTATCTCTTCCCTTAAAAGGGGTAAAAGTAGTGGTTTTGACAAATTGCTACCTGAAATGTTTATTGAATGCAAAGTTCAATTGGCACCACTTTTATGTAAATTGTTTAATTTTATGTTTGTAAATTGTATTTATCCAAAAAGTTGGACAAATGGTATTATTGTACCAATTCCCAAGAAGGGAGACTTGAACAATGTAAATAATTATAGAGGCATAAGTCTTAGTAGTATTTTTGCAAAACTTTTTTCTATTATTCTTGATACAAGACTCAGAAAATGGGCTGAAAATAATAATAAATTAAACCAATTTCAATTTGGATTTAGAAGTAAAAAAAGTACAACTGATTGCATTTTTGTTTTAACGTCTATTATTAACAAAGTATTAAAGCATGAAAACAAAAAACTTTATTGTGCCTTCGTAGATTTTAAGAAGGCTTTTGATGTTGTTTATAGGAATGGTATATTTTATAAATTATTAAATATTGGTGTATCGACTAAATTTGTTAACATGATTCGTAAAATGTATGAAACTGTTAAATCTTGTGTAAGAGTAAATGGTGCATTCACTGATAGTTTTGATAGTTTTAAAGGTGTCAAACAAGGTGAACCACTATCACCACTACTATTTTTATGTTTTATAAATGATATGTATACAGCTTTATACGATGATTCTATTGATACATTTTCTGTCGAAGAATTGAGTTTATTTCTTTTATTATTTGCTGACGATACTGTTCTCATGTCTTACTCTAAAGAAGGCCTTCAAAAATTGTTGGATAATCTATATAAATATTGTTCTACATGGGGTATTTCTGTTAATACTGATAAAACTGTTGTAATGGTATGTAAGAAAGGTAATCGACAAGAAAATGTCGAACTATTTTATAATGGATTAAAGTTGAGTGTTGTCTCAAATTTTACATATCTAGGTGTTGTAATATCGGCAAATGGTTGCTATTACCAAGCACAAAAATATCTTTCTCGTCAAGCATCTAAAGCCGTTTTTAGTTTATATGGTTTATTTGAAAAATTAGACCTTGAAATTGTTGATAAATTAAAGTTGTTTGACTCCATGGTATCATCTATTTTGATGTATGGTAGTGAGATATGGGGGTCTCATAAAGGACCTGATATTGAAAAAATCCATATTAAATTTTTAAAACGATTGCTAAATGTTCGCAAGCAAACACCTAATATAGCTATTAACGGAGAACTTGGTCGATTTCCTTTATTTGTCATTAGAAAAGTAAGAATGCTTAAGTTCTGGTTCAAAATTATAAGAGATCCTACATCTTTATGTTTTAAATTGTTTAATCAACGTGATAATTTAGGTAATTTTGTAAATCTTTGGTCTCGAAATATTAAACATATTATAGATGATTTGGGGTTTACTTATCTATGGGATGTTGGACCTATTTCAAATTATCAATTGAAACTTTTAATAACAACTGTATATGACCAATATAAGCAAAATTGGCTATGTCTAGTTCAGGAATCCTCACGGCTTAAGTCTTATATATTGTACAAACGCGTTTTTGAATTTGAAAATTATCTAAATTTTGTTAAGAATGTAAGTCATAGAATTGCATTGACACGGTTAAGATGTTCTGCTCATAAGTTGTTTGTCGAAGAAGGTAGATATAATAATATTCAAAGGAATGAAAGAATCTGTACAAAATGTAACATGAAGTGTGTTGAAAACGAATATCATTTTGTTATTGTATGTCCTTTTTACAGAAATATTCGACAAGAAATTCTTCCAAAATATTATACTCACTGGCCTACATTAATTAAATTTGAAAATCTTTTGTATTGCAATAATAAATCCGTTACAATTAAATTAGCAAAATTTATCTATAAAGCTATGTTGTTAAGGGGTTGATATCAGTCATATTATTTTTGAAGTATTTCGATTTGTAAATATAGTATTATATCTATATACTCAAATATTGTTTCATTATACTAACCATATGTATAATATTACTCACACTTTTCTCTAATTTGCTTATTTATCACTCGTCTTATATTCATATGTATTTATACATGTATATAGGTGTACCGCCAAAATTGTTGTAATGGCGACGAACACCAATGTGTTCTGCAAATAAAATGTTCTGTTCTGTTCTGTTCTGTTCATGAAAGATCTTATTATAAATGGGCATATAATTCAATTCTAATATGTGTTTTAACAAAAGTGAAACAATTTAATCAATGTGTTTGTCGGCTCTTCGTACCTTTGAACTTAGTAAAGGCGTATCGGCTTCTTTGATGTTTTACCGCCAACCTTAATTCTATAGTGACAGTCGATGTCTTTGTAAATGATTGAGAGCTGTGTGGTCGGTTATAAGTAAATCAACAATAATTATCAAATACATCGACTATCATTCTAAGTTAAAAACATGCATGTTACGTAATTTTTTTTTTGAATGAGCATTTTCGTATTTTTACACTAGTTGTCTTTTTCATATCATACCATCAAAATTATTAAAGATAAATGTATAAAGATATACATTTTTGGAAAGACAATTAGAATATGGATTTATTGATAACAATTTTATTATTGTGCTATTTTAATTTTAAAAAAAAATACAAGTTAAAGACCTGCATGTTACATTTTTTTAAGAAACAAACTTAGAGCACTGTAAAAAAACAATGATAATCATAAAAACTAAAATGAACATTTTTAGTTACAGATAAATCTTCAGATATTGGGAGGACTTTATCTGATAAGGTCATAGAATGAAATGGGTTAAAACACAGATTAAAATTCAATTAATTGCCCATATATAATAAGATCTTTTATGGATATATATAAATATAAACAGTGTTAGTACACTGAACTGTTTGACCATGTTTGGCAATTGTTTGATAATGAAAACATCTCAGATTGACCTACCTTTTATTGATTATAATTTTAAATTTAACTATCAGTTATAGATAATTGATCGTATGGTTAAAAGGCCGTAACACTGTAATAGTACTGAGTATAATTTTGCAATCTTTGCAACTTTCGATTTGGGAGAAAAATCGGCCGAATTTTTTCCTTACGATTTTACCAAAAATCGTCAAGAAGTTTTTTTCTTCAGATTTTGGTCAATTTTTTTTAATGCGTGTTATACGCGAATGCGTATTTTATGCGTCAAAATACGGTAAGTTAAAACAAAATTAAATTGTCAAATTGGTACATTTATAAAAATCATATATAGTAAAGTTCTGTTATAAAATTTATTTGGTTATTTCTAAATCATGCTATTTTTGACAATTTTTAAGTCCCAAATGTTTAAAGTGAGAATAAAAAGGTCCCAATGGTAAGATTATTTCACAAATCTTTTTGCCTACAGACAGTGACACAGCTGTATAAAAGACAACGATACAAGCTTATAATTGACCTCATCTTAAGCATACACCATTTATGGTATTTTTCAAACATTTTATAGACATTGAAACATGAAGAAGGTCTCACGTAATATACAAAATAAGATTATAACAACTTAAAAAAATGTATCAAATATATACTTATTTTAGTATTCATGTCTGTCTCTCTATATTTATAAACAAATTATTGCAATTTTTAGTATTAGTATTCATAATATTTCGACCATATTTATCATGTATGTGTTGAAATACATTGTTAATGTGCCTACCAAGTCTCATGTCTATACAGATTGAAAAGACTAAGATATGTCATTTTGAACTTTTGAAGTGATTTCCCAAAAATAATTTGGTAGTTACGGCATTGTAAGAGCGAGGCAACAATACGTAGAAGTTTATAGAATTATATTTTACATTATGTCTGACATTGTGCTAATACACAAATATTAATTCACAGGCTACATGCAAGGATCTTTCTGAAGGCTTCATACATGACATATAGTGGTTTTGTTTGTTTACTAGGAATGATGCATATAATAGAGTGACAATTGGTTTATTTTGGTATAAGGTCAATGTTTATTGCAACTGGTAAGGCCTAAATTAAAATTAAGTTTGTTTGCCCTTTAACAACCGACCCGATACAAGTGCTGTTTTTATTTAATGGTCACGACCATCCATGGTATTACTTTCTGGTAGTTTCTTCACGCTAATAATATTAAAAATAAATTATTTTTCCTACCTACCAACACAACTAAAATATTTAGGGTCGGTAAAGGGCAAACAAAGTACTTTTCAGTTGAGGCCTAAGCTAAGGATATTATAATTGTACTCCTGAAAATATTGAGTTCTAAGCACACTAAGTGACTTAAAAATCAATCTTGCATCGAAAATAAAAAGATTTTGTCTATGTACTTTATATAAAATATTGGTCAGTATAAGTACTCAAAGTTCCAACGTATAAAAAAATACATAAATACATACCATATTGTGTTTAAGTATTCTCTGTACAACAGGTGTGAACAACTCTATAACAATACTTGACCGAGGGCTGTTCTTACAATGCTGTAAAATATAACAATAAATGATTTATAATAACAAGTCATACTTGAGAAAATGGCAACCTTTTACGGAAGCATCATCTATTGAAGAGTTGAGACTTTTATCAACATTGCACTTGTAGTGTGAGGCTTCTAAATGAATAGAGTGGAATCCTAAGTGCAAGCAGAATAAAGATCTAGACAGTATGTTAATATACACAGCAGCACAACCTTTGAGTACTAGCACACGTGTCTGTATTATGGTTACTAGACAATATAGCTCAGACTATTATAGTGTGTACAAAAACAAACACTGTTTATAAAAACATTACAATGACCTGGGCCCATATTATCCATTTTGGTTTAGTAACCTTTTGGTTATCTTGCTTTGTACAATAGGTGAGCTAAAAAAGATAACCTTGGGTAATTATTTTACACATGATTAATTTAACCAAAATGTATACAATCTAGTGTGATTTATTATTCAGTTAACTTATTTTGGATAGGTTTGTTATTGTCAATCAATATCAACCTAAACTGGTCAATTCTGCATTTTTATATGTCTGGACCCCCCCCCCCTCCTTCAAAATGGCTGCCACAGCCTTGAAATTGGTGTTTTTAACTGGATTTAGTGAATTTCAGTTTAAAAGAGTTGTCTAAAAAATTACCATTTTGCGAGAAAAAATCTGGGTCATTAAGTGCATAGGAATCATAGGCGGATCCAGCGGGGGGATCAGGGGGGTCCGGACCCCCTTGAATTTCAAAATGTACCTGTCTATTAGTGTAATTATTGATAGTCATTTTTAAGTTGCACGAAGCAATTTTTCTCGGTGCTTAACATAGATTTAATGGTTATGCAATTTTAATATTAATATGTTGCAAAATGTGTATAATGTGGTTGTGGTTCGAAAGTTTGCCCCCCTTTAAAAAGTTCTGGATCCACCTAAAAAAGTTCTGGATCCATCTGTTGGAATGGGGCAAAATACAGATAAGAAAACTTGCGTTCTGTCTCTGAAAAAAACATACACTTTAGACCTCAATTTTGGAAAATATCACTGTTTGAAATGCCAAGTAGGGATTGAAAAAGAACGATAATTGCATTGTTTGCCCTTTTGCTCCGCCTAGCGTTGCCATGGGATCAGGGACTCTACTTAGTTTTCTAAAAGAAGGTCACCCAGGGAATGATTTGGTCAAGTTGCATATCTGTCTGTTAATTAGTAATGAAATTTGAGCGTCTTGAAATAGCCCTTGCGCATATGGTGAAAAAAATGGCTACCTTTCACACATGTCGCCATCATCCACTCCACCCTTGTTATCGAAATGAGAGAGTTGATAAGTTTTGCTCAGTAAGTCAAGCAAGACCGTCAGGCGACCATCCCAGATTAAAATTATCTAAAACTACCCAACCGTGTTTGAAATGAAATGTGATTTACATATTGTTCCACCAAGCATGGAAAATCATTAAGCGTGTCTAGAACGACTAAGAACAGTCTGAGGTGAGTTTTAACCCATACTCAGAGTTGCGTATTAAGTACGTGACTATTTTTTTTGAAGGTATATAGTGTTTCCTAGAGCGTGAGGAAACTTAGGCAATCTAAGCGTGAAATCAAAGAAATCATCGAATAAATAAGTCAATAAATTCGCAATTACATTCTAAAATGTAACAAAATCTGAATTTAGATTCAAATCACAAATTATTTCGATTTATGTAAGTTTTCTTTCACTGATCCGTAACTGGTATAATTATGACGCACGTACATGTACAGTTCATAAGTCGAAACTAACTCACGACTCGCATTTATATTTTATAATAGGTTCAACGACGCGTGAACATAATTTAGGTTATTGCTCAAAACATTATCATTTTGAAGACAAAAACGGTCAGGAAAAAAGAAGTAAAATATTATTTTTTATTTTACTGGGTTTAGCGCCTTGTCAACACAATTAAGGTTTTTTACGACAGCCAACGCACCTAACCTAGGCTGTTGTCAATTCTTCCATTCAACACTGGTCAAGTTAAACCATTCAAGATACTGAAATCTCACCAAGTTGAATAAGCTTCCCTATACAACATAAGTCAATGTAATTCTTTAAATAGGAACCCTATTTGTCAGTGGGGATGTGTCAAATTAATGCTGATATTTATGTAAGTTGTTGTTTGGCTATACATTTGAATTTGAAAACCTAAAAAATCATGGCTACTGCTTGCGTACCAGTAAATCTAGCATGATTAATTATTTAATTAACTTTTTTTATGGATTTCAAATCTTTAAACATGAAGATTTGTCTACTAATCAATCATTTTTATATATTAAGTGAATTCCTGAGTCTACTATTTTTAGACCCAACATTTTAGACTCAAACTCTGATTTTAGACTCAGACTCAAGACTCAGAATTTTTGTGAATACCGGTTTTTTTTTACTTTTGAGTCAGAGTCTGAGTCTAAAGTCTAAAACTACTCAGTTTTAGACTCAAAAAGCGATAGTGAATATGGGCCCTGATCCAAGACAGGGGATGCTCAGGATGACAATAACATATATAATTTAATATATTTTAGTGTCTGTTGAGTGTCCTGTTGGTGTAATGGTAAGGCGTACTACCATTACAGCATGATTGACCAAGGGGTGGTGGTTTATCCACCATGCTGATTTTGTTCAAATGAATCATACAACTTATATTTTCAATACTGCCTACTTCTGAAATGGATAGTTTCATTTTTTATGTTTACCAAAACATGTTTTGTTTTTTAGTAGCACTAACTTGAGTTGATATTCTATGTAAACAATGTCCAAAGACGAAAGTTATAAGTTATAAATTATAAGATATTATCCCCCACAGGTGTTTGCTAAGAAATTGGGTGCTGAGATATGTAGTGGACAATATATTTCATCAAAGGGCCATAACACAGCGAAAAATCAATGGACTGTATCCAAATGGGACATGCACAAGTCCGCCTGTAAATGGTACATAATTATGTGAAGTTTGATCCAAATCCGTAAAATAGGTGCTGAGAAATTGAGCACACAAGAAAAAGACTGACCAACCAACCAACTGACAGAAAAGCCGACTCCTAAATACACCCCCCCCCCCCCCTTAAAATTTTTGAGGGTGTATAATAAGAGCTTCTTGAAATAGACCTATTGAGATTATGTGAAAAATGGCTAATTTCTGATGATGTCCAGACTAGTAAAGGGTTAAGATATAATTGAATGATAATCAGTGATTCCAACATAGTATAGTATTACAATGTCACCAGTATTGTAATTGCATAATGTGGAAAAATATATCAAGATGTCATAAAATACAAGTTAGATGACTCAATTGCCCTTAGAGTTACCGATATAATAGGTCAGCATAAACAAGAAAACCATCCTAATATCGAAGACTTTAAAATACAACTAGATGACTGACATAATGAAATGTTAACAGACACAATGTGGCATTATATAAGGTTTCACAATCATATCTCTCTGCGTTTATAGAATTGTCATTAAATTGTCATTAAACAATTATATAATTGAGAATTATATAAGAATATATGACGATAAAAAAAGTGATATGAGAACAATGATAATATAAGTGGTCTTCATAAAATATAAATACATGTAATATGTAACAGTTTTATTGACACTTATGAATGTGAAATGTGAATAGAGATGGATAACAAAATACAACAATGTTACAATTGGTTCTTGCTTAGTTTATATTTATACTGGGTTTAAAACTGTGTCAACACATTTTGGTTATTTCACCTAACCTAGCTTTCCAGGACCCTTGTCTATAACCAGTACTCACCTACCCTTCCACAAAGATGGAAACTTCTCCATATACCTTATTAATGAAGGAAACATGACATGATTGTCAAATTTTCATGGAAGGGTATAACGTCCCCAGGGGGGATACCAACCGGTACCCCACTAAAAACTCTAGATCTGAAAGCCCAGTGCACTACCCACTGTGCTACCAACCTGAGTTGGTTTTACCTCTAGTTTTGAATACATAAGTGTACATTATTACGTTTAGATACAAACCCCCTGTCACTAGGTGGAAAGCCCCTGCCACTATTCTTTTTTGGTTGTGTTTAATGCCATAGCAACACACTATATTGGTCGTATCACAGGGGTCAGTTAACCTCACTGTTCCTGAAAAGGCTAAATCTCTTAACATAACTGTTAATCAGTCACTTAAGGCCCATTATAACTTCTGTCAGTTCAATACAATGATGGTGGATAATGGTAAAATTTCCTGCTTAACTGCATTCTATGTCCAATTAGATAAAAATTATGACAATAACAGGTTAACATGATCATAAAGTATACAAATGAATTCTGCCTTAACGAACAAATGAGTCAAGGTGCCCATAACATATTCTAACAAATTCCTTCCTAATGAACCAACGAGACATTATAACCATGTTAGTGCTTGTTATAACAATTTACATCTCTCACATCATAGGTGGATCCAGCAGGAGGGTCAGGGGGGTCGGGACCCCCCCTTCCTAGAATTTCCAAAATGATCCTGTCCAACAGTGTATTTCTTGACTGTAAGTCATTTTTTAGAAGCACAAAGCAATTTTTCTCGGTGCTTAACATAGATTTAATGCTTATTTAGTTTGTATTATATAAATATGTTGCATAATCTGCAAAATGTGTATAATGTGGTTGTTGTGCGAAAGTTTGGAACCCCCCCCCCCCCCTAGAAAAAGTTTGGACCCCCCCCCCCCCTAGAAAAAAATCCTGTATCCGCCCCTGCACATCATGTCATAATAATCTGCATTGATTATTTAAATAACAACAAACTATTTCTGTCTGTTTCAAGATATTGAGCATTTTAATTATTTTCTGGTAGCCATGGAAACCATGATTATTATTTCAATGTTTCATAAAATTTTGACTAATGAAGTATAAGGTTTAACAGATGTTTGCATATCAAGTTTTCTCTGACTATATGATTCAGTGACATTTTAATATTGATATTCAAGCAATTTAAATATCAAAGTCAAAAACTAAGAACAAATTCTACAGTTGTATAATATACAGTACACCATGGAAAGTTTATTGATGTCGTACAGTGTTAAACCCACAAGCATATTTTTAAGTAAAGGACAAGTGAAAATTTATTCTGGCTATCATAAATACTAATTTAGTATAACTGGCTAGTTTATGCATAAAACAAATTAGGCTAGTGCTTTGGAAATTTTAAGGCTAAACTTGACATGTTGTCTGTACACTAAGACAAAAAGTTCTTTATTTCTTCCCAAAAATTTTATGTAAAGATCACTTAATAGGATAAAAATAATATAACTTCTTTCATGGTATAGGTCATTATAGGTACTGCTTAATATAGGGAGACAAGGAAAAAAAAGACTTGTGAGCGATTAATACTAAGTTGCATTTATTGAAAATGTATCAAAATCCAGCAAAAATAAATTTGTAAAACAAAAAGAGTAATTAACCAAACATATTGGGCTATAATGGTATTCGAAAGCAACTTCAAGCAAGAACTGCCTACAACCAGTTTTGTTTCAAAATCATAACTGACAGAATTTGTAAAACTGTTCACAGCCAGTTGCTTTTTTTCAATACATGTACAAACAGGCAGGTATCAGATCATGACTATGCATATTTAGCAGAAAAGAGGGAAGAAGCGTCTAACCATAGGAAGAAACATGAATTGATATTAATAACTATCATCATGGTAACCAATGTATGAGGATACGATGATGACGTCAACATATAAAGTGGAATATACCACGTTTACACCCATATATAGACATAAATAAATACATGTAAATGTTCTTGTTAAACTAGATACATGATGACATCACTGCTTATTGTCATTTATTAATTTGTTGGGTTTAACGCCACAGCAACACGTTGTATAGGTCATATAACAGCATCCAGCACACCTAACCTAGCTTTCCTAGATCCTTCTCCATATACCTTATTAATGGAGGAAAATGGATATTATTGTCAAATTTTCATGGAAGGGTATAACCTCTCTGGGTGGTATTGGAACCCATATAATTAATATAAAATATAAGTAACCATGCAAGCAATCCATATGAGATCTAATACATCAAAAGTGTTCATGAATACATCGTAGGAAGTGATTTTTAGGTGTAGTTTTTTTAAAGCCGACTTTGCTCACCTGAGAACAGTGCACAGAAACATCAGAAAACAGGAAAATCGGATGAAAAATACAGCCTCTATCACATACACAAGGTTTATCTAAAATTTGACCCTGTGACCTAGTTTTTGACCCCAGATTATTTATATACCATTCCAACCTAGCTTTTATAAAGACAAACATTCTGACTAAGTATGAGGAAAAACGGATGAAAAATAGAGCCTATATTGCATACACAATGTTTATTGAAACCGTTTCTGGAAAAAATTCTAGTACAAACTGTATATATTTTTTCACCAACTCAGTAATGCAATAGTTTTACTTCTGGACTTTTCGGACTCTGTGGTTCACATGTTCACCTTAACAAAAATACTACATTTGAGTCATGTTAACATGCTGCTTTACTAAGATATATAAGAACAAACGCAAACATAACAACAAAACTGTTATTTTAAAAGAAATGAGGCAATGCAGAAGCAGAGGTAGCAATATAGTCACATATGTTACCTCATAACGAGAAGCCAGACTAAGTTTGACAGAAAACATATTTTAACATTTAAGTAAATAAATAACAACTTGGGAAATAAAACCTTGTATTATGAAGCAAGCATTACATTAAAGCATTAAAACCTATATAAAACAACCCACATAGAACTGGAACCACAAGTCAGTACATAGACGTTAATCATTTACTATCAATACAAATAATATTAAAAACATCTGGGATTTCTATGGAAGAATACAAGAACAAGCATCAAACTACAGAAATATTGCAAAGAAAAAGAAATCTCCCCAAATGTCATAACCAACATATCATCTTTAAGGAACACAAAGACAAAATGACTAAGTCAAAAAAATAGAAATTTTATTAATATTGTAAAAAACAATGTAAAGCTGGTTTTAGATAACATAATGCATAGTTAACATAAAATATCATATAGATTTGTCTCAATGTTATCCAAATGCTAGGTTTACAACTGGCCACGATCTCCCCAATTAGCCAGAGGGGAGCTCTACGATTAAATGGTATACTCCATGTTCTGTTACTCTTCCTTACGAAATCAGCACGTTTTGTTGCGCTCTACTGCGCTTTGCTACGATCGAGCCCACGATTTGCATCACGTTCTGTTACGCTTTGTTGCGATCAACACGATTGTCTTCCACGCTCCACCACGTTCCGTTACCTCCTGTTAAGATCTCCCACGACAAAGCCGCTTTGTTGCGATCTCCTGCGATTTGACCTACGATTTGAGACAAATGACCATGTTTTACATCACGATTTGATATTTAAATAAGAAATAATTCTTTCCCAGCGACGCGGGATGAAAAAATGTGTCCACGCTGGTCCCGATCTGTTGCTATTGTACTCCACGTTCTGTTACGCTTCGGTACGTTCCGTTACGTTTTGTTACGAAGGCCACGCTCTGTCACGATTAGAAAATGAATAGGGGCAATCGTGGTGAAATTTAAGTTTGATTTAAAATCTGTCCCGATGCCCACGATGTCCCCGATTCAACCACGTTCCGTTACGCTCCCCCACGATCACCCCGATTCGACTCCACGCTCTGTTACGTTCGCCACGATGCTCTGGAATCAGGGACATCGTGGTAATCGTGGCCAGATGTAAACCTAGCATAAACAAGCTACACCAGTGATTCTGTTCCAGTCAAATAATAATCTAATGCAAAAAGCAGGAAAAATGGAAAGTAAAATGATTGCATATTAATTCCTTTAACATTTATATAATCAATATAAACTAATATGGTCACATATTGCAGCAGACACTTCAAAACAAATACTTAATAAACCTGTAAACAAAAATGTCTAGATCTTCACCTGATCATCATTTCAAATGAATTGTTTTTTTCACATCTTCCACATGATGCCAATGTGAATACAATAGCAATGAGATTTATTGGGCCTTTTCTGTAAGGCAATCGCTAGCTAGCGCTTTTTGAAATTATTCTTTTTAGCACAAGAATTCTATGGAACAATTTGCTTCAAGCTAGCAAATCCAAGATGGCGACTTTCTCGAACAAAAAGTTCATAATTGTAACATATGAAAATTATTCAAATCAATTATCACCATGATTTTTTATTAAACCACTTTGAAGAAATATATGCATTAGATAAAAATAAGATAATATGGAGAAGTTTCCGGCCTTGTGGAAGGGTAGGTGAGTACTGGTTATAGACAAGGGTCCAGGAATGCTAGGCTAGGTGCACTTGACGCCGTAAAATGATCTAAATTGTGTTGAAATGGCATTAAATCAATAAAAAAGGGAAACATGCATTCCAGACAGACCCCCCCCCACACAAAAAACTAAGCTCACATTGAGCCTTTTGTGCTTAGATGAGCTTAAAAGGAAACATTGGTTAAAAATATCTTTAAATTTTATCTAAATCTTTATCATTAAAAACAGAAAAGAAAAATTACAAATAATTTGTAGAAAGCAACATCAAAGTAAATCCTAGTGCTAATGAAGATAATTATATACAGTCATTTTAGTTTTTATAAACTAATAGGTTATCATATGTAAAATTAATAACTTGATATCTGAAGTTTCCCATATAATTATATTTCAATAGAATTATCAATTTTCCAGCTTTATACTTTTGAGATATATATCTATCCATTCCAATTAATTACCATTTTTAATGGTTTAATGGTTTTTACAATCTCTGTAGCAGCGTATCCATGGCTACCACTATTTATTATTTAGAAAAAAATAAGTATATCTCAATATTTTTGTATTGATTTCAATTCTGCAGTATATCTATTTCGTGACAGCATTTTAAATTTGACCAAGCTTTATATAGCAAGTTAACGCAATTCACCAACAAAAACAAATATACTAACAAGAAAAGTAATGTGGAAACCACATTAAAGCCGGATTTAAAACCTTTAACGCAAAAATTACAAAGGCCAATTATCCATATTAAAGCCAGGTAGAGTTGTGGTTACTGTCTTATTCTGTTGATCCCATTGTATGTTATCATTGTATGAAGTTTCATAAAGATCTGACAATAAAAGGCAGAGATATATGCTAAATTGAAAACTTTAATGCAATTCTTAACAACACCGGACATTCGCCCAACCCCCCGCCCGTGTTTCGCCAAACTATTAGCCAATTTTTTTCCGTTGAAAAATCCGGCTAAAAATGAACTAAATTGATGGATCAATAACAAGAAATGTCTTTAAAAAAGACAAACGGCGTCGATTTAAAAACAAGAGGGCCCAAAGGGCCCTGGGTGCTCACCTGAGGAAAAAGTCAAAGGTCACAGAAGAGCCATTTACAGAGGACCACTAATGTTAAAACCTAATTTTTGACCCAGTGACCTACTTATCCAACCAATCAGACCTATTTGAACAATTTTGGTAGGAAACCACCCACGGACCATTCCTGTTGAGTTTGGGCAAATTATCATAAGCGGTTCAAGAGAAGATGTTGTTTGAACTTTTCCTTATATAATTCAATGTAATATTGTGATTCATGGGATGGGGTCAATTTTGACCCAGGGGCATAATTTGAACAACTGTGATGGAGGACCTCTAGATGATGTTATATACCAAATATGAAAGCTCTAGGCCTTGTAGTTTCAGACAAGAAGGTTTTTGATAATTGCATTGTGAAAACCTATTTTTTGATTCCGTGACCTCCGTTAGTATTTGCTCATACAAGTTGTGACCACGCATCCTCACTTCATCAACAACATTTGCAGACCAGTTTCGCAGACTTGGCACATGATTGCCTACCGTAAACAATATAACAGCCAATGCAATTGCCGTACACTGATAACCTGCAGCTTGTGAGCATATCTGACCTTGGTGAAATCGACCGTTAATAATCCTTACCATTGTTTTGATCTCCGTTGCCCGTTCAATGTTGTTTAGAGTCAGCTACCAATGCTCGGTCACTACCAATGCTCGGTCACCCCTAGCAAATTTCGATTAATTAAAAAGGGGACCTCGCGTATTGTTTCTAATTTTAGTCATACCTGTCAAACACTCGCGGAAAACCCCAAATCATGATCATCTAGACGCTTATCTGTTTATGCAGACGATAGATACGAGCGCACCTGCTGTTTTACGCTAGAAAATCCTAGAGGCTAGAAAATCGAATTTGGACAGCCTTGTCTTTTTCACTTATAATTATTATAATAATTCAAGAAGTATTATGATTTATTTAAATTTATAATATTTATACAATAATCTATCAATTGTAAATTAAAATTTCACATATTTATGTATATTCTAAGTAAAACAAGGTGACCGAGCACTGGTCTGAAATTTTCCAAAAATACCTTGTTTTATGTATTACACTCCGCGCCAATTTTATCCAATAATCGGGATCCTCAGACGCTTGTTTTTCTGTAAACGGAAGTAGGTCAACATGTAGACGATAATGCGTAATGAATTTGACATGAATTGACAGAATACCGTTAACCCGCTTCGATTTTGATATAAATGTGACCGAACAAAAATTATGAATTTATTCTTAAAAGTTACGTACCAATAACTCTGCGGATTAAAAAAAATATGTGGAGCTGTGACTCTCAAAGTGTAAACCCCGGAAACTGGACGTAGTGAGGCTAACTTAATAATTATTGGGTAATATGTCAGACTTTTTACTAGAAACCGGTTCACATCTGGAGACGTTATTCATTTTACCCATAAAATATTGTGTTTGACACGTAACTTTTTATTGTTACAATATAAAAAAACACTTTGGAAAGCAATAGAAGTCTACCAAAAAAAAATAATCTACGAACGAAGCAAAATTTTGTAAAACACTGCATTACAATAGTGTGGCCTTTATTTTTTCGCGCGTGTCAGGGCCATCCAATCGAAGAGGGGATTTTCTCTGTTTCCCCCGTACGTCATTTTCAGTGCTTATAAAATCATCCAATAGAACGGCGGATTTCCGAAATTCCCAGACATACGTCATTATACAGAAATGTAGGTCAAAATCCAGCTTAGACAGCTACGCCGAAAAAAGTACTATTCCATGAACTACATTCTTCTCTATTTACATGAAATTAGACTATTTTAGCACTGACCTCAGTTTAACCCTTTACTGGTAGTGACACCTGAGAAAAGTAGCCATTTTTTCACCCTATCATGCTAAGGCCATTTCAAGATGCTCTAATTTCATTACTGATTAACTGACAGATATGCAACTTAGCCAAGTTATTTCCTGGGTCACTGCCTTTCAGAAAAACCAAGTTGAGCTCTAATTCCCAGTTACCATGGTAATGCCGGGCAGCAAAAATGCAATTTATTGCTCTTTGTCAACAACTTTGCATTTCATTCAATAATATTTTACAAAATTGAGGTCTTAAGTGTCAGATCTTTTCAAATACTGAAAACATGTTTTCTAATTGGCATTTTGTGCCATTTCTCTGACCCCTGTTTTTTATGGCAATAATGGGCACTGCACCTGCAACAAAGGGGGGCACATCCCCCCTTCGGAACCTCTCTGAGACATCTTTTGGTAAAGGTGAACAAAATAGGTAATTTTCCTAAAATGAAATTCACTATATTCAGATAAAACCACCTATTTCAAGGTTGAGGCAGCTATTTTGAAGGGATGGGGGGGGGGTCAGACACGTAAAAATGCAGAATTGACCAGTTTAGTAATAAGCTGATTAAACTTTAAAATGGCAGGGAGGAGACCACTGCTATTGCTTCACTATAATCACTTTACAGTCTGCAATAAGTTGAGCTGAAAACTAAACATAAAATGGCAAGAAATCAAGGATGTCTCTTTTAACTAAAATTTTAAACATTACTTACCTTGCTGAAAAAGTCACAAATTTCTTGTGTAGGATGATTATTCTCCAACAAAGGTGCAAGAGCTACAATTATGTTTTCATGTGCAACTTTGGTAATCACATCAGCATTCTGAAATATAATAGTTTAGTTTTAATTTTCATTTTATGTAGAATCTAGCATCTTCATGTAAATTGCATTAGTACATGTTTTACCAGAGGTCCACATAGAAGATGGGATTTGTCCAAATGAGTAGCTTTGTTAAAAGTAATCTTTATTATAAGTTGTAGGAGGCAAAATTGTTGCATGTAGTCTTTCATGATTATGCACATTCATTGACTTTAAAGCTATTACCCTTTGTCATTGGGCTACCCCTGCACCCCTAGTGATTGGGCTACTGATATCTATCAATCTTCCTTGCCCTTGGGAGTAATTTACTTCCAACTAATTGGCACAGTGGAGTTATATCAACCTTCCAATTAAATGTGAGTGGACTGAAGCAAAAAGACAGTTTAAATACTGATTAACTCAGGTATTACATCAGTTTTGCATGCTCAGATGGTTGGAATTTCAAAAAAATTTAAAATCCTGAAATTCTTGATATACAAGATTTCGGCAGCTTTTAAATAGCAAAATACATTTTCCATGGTTCCAAATATCCCTGAACTTCAGGACCAGTCCTGAAAAGCCTCATAAATGCATGCTAGGTTTGTCTTTGATTTTACCCATGGTATTGTCTGTTTTTTCTCAAAGCTTGAATAATTTCACAGCGACTGAATGCATTGTTTTTGTACTGGCGGTCTTATTTTTATTAAAAATATCTTGACTAAAACATATCATACGGCATAAGAAGCTTTATTCAATCATAATACACACTTTTGGAAACTCATGGGTGTATTACGACAATAATTTTAACAAACGCATTTACCGTGAAATTATTCATGTTTTGACAGTTGAGAAAAAACGAACAATACCCATAGAAATATGAATGATGCCACATGGTCAAGCCAATGATGTAATTTTTATTCAAGCTAAGAACTTACCCTTTGTAATAATTCTGAGACAAGATCTAAAGGAAATTGATAAACACTAGGATCTTGTATAGGTGTATGTAATGAGACATCAATCATGTTCTGTAATAAAATACAAAAACATGTAAACAAACATATCAGGATCAACAAAAGTGAAACAACACACAGGCCTACCATACAGTTTGCAAGCAACAAACATTTTTCAGATTTCTATACTTTTATTATGAAAGGGGTGCCACAAACAAATCATGAAAACAAGAATATAAGGGTATTTCTCCTATGAAAAGTGACAAAGTACATGACATTGGGGGTTTAAAGCAGCTGCTTCTAGGGTGCAACAACCTCACACTTGCCCCCAAAAGGTTCAAGAACAAACAGTTTAACAACAAAGTCAATTTACCCACAGTGTTTCCCTGAACCCATTGGGGGCCTGGTTTTCAAAACCTCACACCTGAAGTCATCTGAACCTATGACAACTATACAATGTTGAATCGTGAATTAAACCTGATAGGTTGGCTTAAAGGTACACTGTAACCAAAGTAATCAATAGAACACGAGTCAGACATGATTTTTGTATATTTGCAATCAGATGCTGATACAGAAACACACCCAATGCTATGGTTATTACGTGTACTGACAATTGTTTGTTGTCACGAACGTACCATCATAATGTCAAGGTCATTGTAACAGTATCTAAACAAATAAAAAAAATATATATAATAGATCATTTAATTATGAGTTATATAACTTGCAATTGTAACAAACACGAATAAAGGAAAAGTGATATGTAACAATATGCTTTTACTTGCGTCACAGAATTTTTCTCATTATTTAAAAGTAATTATGGATTCATCAGAACAACACAGCTGTTGTTAAGTCTTTTTGTTAACATTGTTAAACTTTTTTCTTAGTTAATTTTTGGCAGCCCTTGGCTTGACATTAGTTTTTAAAGCAGGTTGCCCCATGGAAAACTAGCTATATATTTTACAGACCCAAACCAAAGGTTTACTAGCAGTAACAAGTTGCCCAAACCCAAATATAGATTGTCAGGGACAATTAAGGTCGACCTTCAATGATAAACCTTGCAGCCAGCTAACCTAACTAGTAAATCTAAACTACAACTGTTCACTAATACTTTTAAAGTATCCAACAAGGAGCCACAACTTACCCCTTTAATTTAAGGAGGAACATAAAAAATATGCTGAATTTTAAAGGAAATGTAAGACTTGCATCAGTTGGGAATAAAATAAAATCTGGTTAGCTTGATTCAACACAACCATGGTTTACATTGCTTTATGCAAGAAAAAAAGATATCACATATCCCATAAGCAATCTCTGCTAAGCTCAAAGTTCAATAGGGGATTTTTAGATGATATGTCAGAAGGGTCCAGAAACTCCTTAAATTTTTCATCAATTTTTCAAAATCCATTGAAGATGAAATTTAAATGTATTTTTTTCTAATTAATAAATTTTTCCAACACCAATTATCAAAGACAAAGATTTTAAGTTGCACCATCAGACTATGGATTGTGGATGAGTAATATACTTCACAAAACTCATCATTAGATTGAATTTCAACAAATTGACTATGTATATACAATTTCTTTTGAAATATATACCCACTATACCAAACAAAGTTAATATTTCCCTTGGGTTAGCATAAAACTTCTATAAAGAGGCATCAAATATATAATATTACCTTTGTACAGCACTTAATCATTCTAATTAATAACCAGAAACATGAGAAACTCAATCATACAAAATATTACCATAGAAATATGCTCATTAATAACAGCTAAATAACGTAAGCTCCCCTAACTGTAGATAATATTTCACATAATTAACAAGAAATGTCACAGCACGGCTATAAAATTACTCAATCTTTTATAATAATGCTTATATAATAGAAAAAACAAAATGAGCACAGAAATCGTGATTTATCACTATTCATTATAACTCAATTACTTATTTGCCTATTCATGCATTTTGTTCGAAAAATGTCCTACCTCAAAGGAAGATAAATAAGTACGCAATCTGAGGATAAATATTGCAAAAAGTTGTGAACTTAGGTTGGCGCACTTAAAATATGATAAAGCAGTGTCTAGCTGGGAATTGAAAAATCGTGGGGATCAAAGGCACCTGGTAGGCCAAAATTGTTAGGGACATTAAAAACTTATGCAGGGTCCCAAAGGAAATGGATGTTTTTACTTTTTTATATTTATATTCTTGATCTAAATACAGTAAAAGTTCGCTGGCTCGAACTCGAAGGGACGTGGAAAAAAATTCGAGCCAGGCAGGTGTTCGACCTGGCCGACATTCGTCCGAGTTCGACGTTATTACTTCCCTTTGTTTTTAAATTGTTTTTATTTGTTATTTGTTTACTTGGTTTAATATAAAACCCGAACACACGGTTCGTTCAATATTCTTGTTAACGTAGTCAGTACAAACTGCAAATCAATTTGCTTATAATTTATTTGTTGTTCGTTTGTCATACATTTATGAACATTATTATGTTTTAGGTGAGTAGTTGTATATGAGATGAACGTCCATGTTATGTGTATCATTTAGAAAGGTGTTCGAGCTGGCCCTTTTTTACTTCAAGAATGGCTCTGTATTTTATTTCTTATGTCTTTGAATCCAGTTTCCTCTTCTTACCTGTCTTCCCTGTAGCAGACTTAGTTATCCCCCCGTTACCGGGTCCTTCACTAAGTTGCTCAGCTTTGTTGTGTCTTCCTGTGACTGACTTAGCTATCCCCTTGTTACCGGGTCTTTCACTAAGTTGTTCAGTCGTTGAATCTAAGTGTATATTCTGTTCAAACATTTTGAATTGAGACCGATCGTAAATTTGCACTGATTTTATACTGAAATTGCATTAACATTTTGTTTGCAATTTTTATCAATGAAAACAAACATACAAGCTGTATACGCGCTAATTCATTTGTTTTAGCGAGGCCTTATTTACTCGTTTTATTCTTGATTTTTAATCATGCCATGACACATTATAACTTGTCTCCATCAACAATGTGCAATCTACAAACAATTCTTTTGTTAAGCATTTTAGTGTGACAATGTGATCACACAACAAAAAGTTTTGACAATTAAATTCAATTATCAAATTTAATGTTGTGCGATTTTCACGCCGTGTTATTGTCACGCGTCACAAACAATACCTACTTTCATACCTTTATCGCTGATTTGTGAAAATCTATTGTTCGAGAGAAACAATAGTATTATAGTGTATTTGTTAACCACGGGACCGTGATATTGGTTCGAGAGTTCGACCCTGTCCTGTTCGACTCAGAAGAGGTTGTTTTACATAGATATAGAAGGTAAATTGATCGGTGCCAGACAATGTGTTCGACCCAGGCAATTAATTCGAGCTGGTAGTGTTCGAGAGAATGAACTTTTACTGTACATGTAACTCAGAAGGCAGATTTTATTTCACTATTTACAACAGCCCATGCTTTTCAAATTAAGAACTATAACCCAATATTCTTGAAAAATTTATAAATAATTTTTTGGATGATTATCCAACCTTTAAAAAATATGACATAAAGTTATATTTGACATCAAACAAGTCATCTATTTAAGATTTATAATAACATTATTCTTAGTGTAACTTACCATTGTAAATAATAGCAACATTGGGGGAAATATTTTTTAAAGTTTTTGCACTATAAATATAACGGTAGTATAAATATAACAAACCTTTATTTCTTTAACCAAAACTTCCGGTCTGTTAGCATTCTTCAGAAGTTTCTCATACTTGTACATATGTTTCTGAAATACACAAAAAATATCATTCATTTATAACATTTTGCACTCTAAGACATTTGCCCCCAGACATTTGCCCTTTTTTTTATGAGACAGACTTTTGCGTCTCATATGCCTTAAAAGGGCAAACATTTGCCCCCCCCCCCTAAAGTTTCTGGTAAGGCAAATGTCTACCCTTCAAAAAATTGAGGGGGGCAAATGCCCTCCCTTTTAAAATGCAAAATTAATGTCTTCCTGCTCTATGAAGGAGGGGCAAATGTCCAGGAGAGGGAAATTGCCCAGTTCCCACATATTATACAGATAATCAAAGCAAAGTCTTTGGGGCCAATTAGATTACTCAAGTAATAGGGTTTCTCATCTAGTGTCTTTGAGGGGTTGCTAGTTTATACAGCTTTTTATACAATTTTCATACTTTTTCATGTACATTTTTTTCATGTAAATTCATACAACAAATATGCGATCTTCAAACAATGTTACAATTGTACAAATATACAACTCACAGTACATTTTCATTAACAATTTAATGTACAGTCTAAATACACCATAATTTTAATATTTTCATATACATTTACTATTAATACTTCTAAATGTTTTGATTTGATACACTCCCACATTACTCACTTCAATAAAATGAACATTTGTTTTATGATCATGTTCTCAGCATTCAACACACCGCACCAAATGTTTTATTAATTACATCAAATAATTATGATTGTTGCCAGGATTTCCAATTGTATAAAGGTCAGGAATATATTCAAGGCTAAACATGCATAATCACGTTAAATCACAACATAGTATTCTCTAATTAACATAGTTCCATTAATTACCCCTTGTTAGTTCTGGCTTCCAAAACCAAATCGCTATTTAAACATTCTGTTCTTCAATTGACACAGCATTAACAATATAGACATGGTATAGACCTTAAGCTAACGCTTTGTTAAGCTCTAAAATCATGCAGTCTGTATATTTATAGATGAATTCATATCAAATTGTATGATTGCTACAGAATTTGTAATACACTTGTACACTGTGCCAATCTGAACAGAGTTATCTCCCTTTTTACATTTGCCCCATTTGCAAATTTTATTGATTTTGTCTTTAAATTTACAAACTTTAGTTGTTTCCAAAAAAAGCATGCAAAAAAGAATTAAGTCTGGTTTGAAAGTAAAAGAGTGCATAGAAGTCAGATCTGATAGCTAACAAAATAATTCTGTTTGTGTTATATAATGTGAGCTTAATATGAAAACTGATTGTAACTCTAGTATAAGGGCTGACCAATAATTTCTAATGTCTGTTACAAATGTGAACTACAACTTAGTCAGCCCTCATACTACAGTGTAGCTTGGGTATGACCTACTCCAAACCCTTATTTTCAAGTCATTCATTACTGCATAATGGGCATAAATCAAATACAGTGCATCTACATAGGATATATGCTTGAAGATGGATGAATTTCAAAAGACTTTTGTAATAAGGGTGACTTTATTGAGGGGTGGATATTAAAAGGAGTTTTAACTGTATTTTCAAGAAAATTTTCTCATAGACTTAAACCAGGGCAACAAATATCCATAAAGTTGTAAATAATAGCGAAAGAAATAAATCATTTTATATCAGTTCGGAAAGGAAAATTTTGAACACAAATAAACTGATTATCCACATGATCAGCATAAATTTAGAAATAAAATCACAATGAAACAGCCATATATCCTGAGAATTCAACAGTAGAAATTGATCAGATTTGAAGCAGAAAAAACAAAAAACCGTGTTGCCATGATGACGAAAAAACAACAACACTACAATATAAAAAGATAAAATGCATCAGATAAAATCTGTTGTGGAAATCCAACTCAATAAAATGCAGAAACTGTCAATAAAACAAACATTTTATAAATTTATGTAGTATTTAGGCAATACGATGTTGATTCATTGTTTTGCATCAGGTCAAAATTTTCAAACCTTTAATTGCTAAATTCAATTCAACTGTCAGTAACACATACATTCTAGAAATCATGAATAAAAGGTACTGTGATAAATATTTAAATCAGCAGGGTAAATGCATGAGCCACTGTTCAATAAACCAGTTTGTTCAATTTGGTTATCAGTAACTTTATAAGGCCATTTTGATCACAATTTTCCCCCATTTAGACCAACCACTTTTGTCCATTAAGCAAAAATAAAGGTCCCTGTCATATTCAACACTGTAACATGATCACATGTTGTTCAGGCACATTCTCATTGGCCCAAACAGTAACCAGCTATCAATCAGGGCTCGAATTTAACAAAATAAATGGACTTGCAAATTTTGGCGAGTTGATTTCATTGTAGCATGAAGCGATACAGATGAGTAGTAGAGTCAAAGATCGTACTTTCAATCTATCTGGCTGTTTCTATGCCGAGTCTAACCTCATTAGCTCTGACAGTAATTTTTTTTTTCGGTGATTTCAACTCGCGAAAATTTGCGAGTTGAAATAAAAGTTACTCGCAGTTTTCAAATTCCACTTGCATTTTGTATGCAAGCTTTAAATTCGAGCCTTGCATCAATGATATTGTCCATGACTGCTAACCAAAAATTTGTTTGGTAAGGCCTTATAGATTTCACATGATAGAACTCCTATGAATTCCTAGTCATGATGGATTAAATGTGTCAAATATTAGATTGTAGTTTAATGCCACTGTAATAACTGAAACTCCATTGATTTATATTTAGTGCAAAATGATGGGGGAGAATTATATAATCTACAGTAAGCTCTGTCTAGAATTGTAATGTTACTTAGTTTGTTGTTACTATTGAAATTAAATCACATACAAATAAGTAAAGTTTATGTAATCAGAACTTCATCATCAAATTATGACCTTGTTTTCATGACCATTATGAGAGAACCAAGTCAGTCAGTAAAACAGTATTCAATCTAGTACAGAAATCAGGAAATAACATAAATTTTCATGCAGTGTTTCAATTTTTATCATCTTCAAATTGAATTTATATGGAAACCAGACAACAGTTTAAGCCACGTGACTCTCTCACGCAGCCACATAACAAAGAAGAAGAAATTCAAGGAAAACATTCCATTGTTCTGCAGACAATTTATTTGTATCTTTTTTCTTTCAAAGATTTGATCACCCTACATTAAGTTCAGATTGTAATCTTAGACAGTCTGACTTTTGGTTTCTATTCTCCATATAAGTTGATGTTTTATAAGGTAAGTAATAATATTAAGCCTTCTACTCAGAACCAACAATTTCTCCATATATGGAAAAAATCAACTTTAAACTGCTGTCAAAGTAGATTTTTCTTACATAACTTTTTCATTATTTCACCTTTATGTGGGGTAACTACTCCAGTTGCCACCCACTCCTGTAAATATCAAATAAGTAACACATCTGTAGAAGGTTAATTAAAAGATCTGTACTTTTTTCCCAGGAAAGTTTGAATCTCTGAATTTTGCTGTTAACTAGTCACTTTAAGGAGCATACTTCCATCTGACTGACAACAGCCCTACATGATTTAGAACCAGTGGTAGGATATATTATGGTTGTAGAAATTATTTCATGACCAAAGTGCAGAAAAGAATGCCTGTCTTGGAATTGCACCTACGGCCCCTCAATCAGTAGACTTATGTGCTACTGACTAAGCTAGCCAGGCAGCTTTAAACCTTTACTGGTTGCAACATGTGTGAAAAGTAGCCATTTTTTTCACCATGACGCGCCAGGGCTATTTCAAGATGCTCTTATTTCATTACTAATTATCACACAGATATACAACTCGGGCAAGTTATTTATTCCCTTGGGGACAGTCTTTCAGAAAAACCAAGTTTAGCCCTAATCCCAGTTACCATGGCAATGCTGGGGTGGCACAAAAAAGGCAAAAAATGCAATTTTCGCTCTTTTTCAACCCAAACTTCGCGCTGTGCCCCCTCAAACCACATCAACAAATGGGGGCACATCCCCCCATTGGAAAACCCCTGAGACATCACTTGATGTGAGAGGCGCGCTAAAAAATGCTCATTTCTTTGGCACACGTAAAAATGCAGGATTGACCCGTTTAGGATTAAGCAATGTTATCTTAATATCTTTCATCTTCATAAGAGTCCCATGAAAAAAGTAAGATATTTTATAATATCTTTCAATTTTCCTTGTTTTAACAATTTAAATTAACTTTAATTTTTGCAGCATTAAGTCACAAATCTTTTCTAAACACACTCTGAGTCAGACTTCCAAGAGGAACAATAACATCATCAGAAAACAATGTTTTGAATGGGGAGTGAAATTTTTTTATCAGAACAAATGCCATTGAATGATAAATGTAAATTAAATGATACACTGGTATAGATATACAGGCTATTTCTAACAAAGTTCTAAAACAAAATACATTACCAAGAATCATGAAATTTGTACAGTAGCCAATTCTAAAATCAGATAGTTGGATAAATTGAAAGAATGCAGTATATTGATAGCTTGAGAACAGATTTCTTTATATTTCTAAGACTTGTACATCTACACTGATATAAAATTATTCCATGGTGATTATCAAGGTATGAAAATGTATCATGCTATCCCCTTAACTCTTAATACAACCCCTTAACTCCAGCCTGATCCCCATAAACAGATATAACAAACTCACAAGTTAACATTAAATAGCTGTTGTATAGAAGTAGAATCAAATATATAAACTGGTTAGTCGATTCTGTCGTGCAAAATAGCCGAAAATCGTCAGCATTTATGAAAATTTACAATTTAAAATCTATTTTTTTTGGTATTCCAAACTGACGATTTTCGACGATTTTGAACGGCGAATTGAACGAACCTGTTCCGGCCAGATCGGCCAAAATTTGACCTCGTCTTATAAGAGGGTCTACATAAAATTCCACCTGGACAAGCATCAAAGTGGGGGGTGCGTCTTATAGGCGAGGGCACCTTATAACCGAGTACACACCGTACTACAGCCCTTTGTCCAACAACATTAACAAAGGGTCAGGTTTAGATGACCTTTGTCCTGACCGATGACTTTTGTGTTGATCAATCAATACATAGCTTTTATATAGAAAAACATTATCAATTGCATCAGTATTTCATTTTTTAGAGTTTGATGTGTGTTATTTGCTGCTGGGGGTGGAACAATTACTGTAAGTAGCATCATTAATATTACCATATCATTGAGGTGACCATTACTGTAAGCTTGTCAGATGTAAAAAGCTTGCATGCAAAAGATTGGGTTTTTATAAGACATAGCTCCATCCTTTCACTGCTTGAAGCTAAAAAGATTATTAACTTGAAGAAAGTACATAGAATGAGTTTTAATGTCTTAATTCATCATCATAATATTATATTTGATAATGAAAATAAAGCCACCACCCTCCAGAGTAAATTTTATAAGCATACATCAATGATTTCAACTAACTACACATTCCTGAATAAAAATTACTTCCCTATTCACCCACTACCTCTCAAAATCCGGAACTAGTAGCTAGAGTACCAATCTTACACCACTCAGACAAAAATTCTCACATACACCCCCCCCCAAAAAAAATGGACTAATCCTAGAATTTCAACATGTAACAGTTTCAACATGTAACAGTTTCAACATGTAACAGTTTCTCACAACATCATGATTGTAGCTATAAATAGTTTAAGTAATGAACACTCATAAGATTGAATAAGTACTTCCTATTGAAATGTATTAAACATATCATGTTTATTATACAGCCATCAAGCAAATGGATATTATTATCATGAAAGCTAGTTGTTTATATTATATGCATACATTTTGTACGATAAGCCATATAAATAAAACAAAAACAGAAATTCACTCTTGTTTCTATAAAATCTACCACCATTTCATAACAACTTCTATCAAACAAAAGACACCTCTCAATAACTTTTGTATCGAAACAACAGTCACATCTCAGAACCTGAGTCACCTTCAAAAGCAACCAACTCTTAACAACCACTGTAACCACTCAGTTACACTCACTGTACTGAGCCACAGGGGTATGGGTTCATATCATGTCCAAGATGGTAATACCCTTCTATGGAAAGCTGGCAATAATATAGATTTTTGTCAATTAATAATGTATATAGAAGTTGCCGGCCTTATGAAAGGGTAGGTGAGTACTAGTTACATGGGTCCAGGAAAGCTAGGTTCGGTGCTAAAGTCAGTACAGATACACTAGAGATACAAAGTTAACACTTACAGACTATCATCAGCATCACTGAGATATATTGAATTCATTAATAATAACCTTAAAATATGACTTGAATCAGGCACTAAACATTTACCATCTAAACTGCTCCAGACAAATCTCATTAGATATAATACTAATCAAATATCATTGTGTACACAGTATACAACACTTAACACACAGCGTCAACCAGTAACAACATCAACTTAGAGGCAAGACAATACCAGTATCAGTCAGTAAAGATACTGCAATTTGTAAACATTGTGTCACGATAAAAGCAATTGATTTTTTTATTAGGATTTTAATGCTGTGTATCAAAAAGTTTTATCAGGTTATGTTGGGAAGTGGACTCACATAAAAGGGAAATAACTCACTAATTTGAACAAGTCAAGAGTTTTAGTTCTTTTGCACCGATTTTCACATCCAGCAATGCACGTGTATATCAATTGTTTCAAGCTATTCTGCCATCTCATACAGTCACCTCAAAACTCAACAGTTTATTACTGAACAGTAGGTCCTGTGAAGACCAAAATTTTATAAGACCAATCAAGTCTTACACACCCAGAGACATTTAACATATTTTGATCAATTGTAAACTGTGGATGAGATTAAATTTGTTGCCAGACAGTCGGTCCTTGAAACCTGCAGATCTAAACTGACTTTCTAATCTTTTACAGGCTTTGTCCAGACTGTCTGCCATGTTTCCAAGTGACTGATCTCATTGGTGACAAATATTACAATCAAAAGCCAATCAACTTACCTTCCATTGTATGGAATATAACCATTGGTCACGTAGATGGGCATTGTTAGCCTGAAAATATACACAACAAAATATTGTTAAAACAATGACAAGATAAAACAAGAGCTGTCTGTAAAGACAGCACACTCAAATTTTCTCAGTTCTTAGGAATCGGTGTTATAGGTCTTGATAGTAAGGTGGAAGTAGTGATGATGAATATTAGTATTCCAAGTTAAAGTTGAATATCTTTGATATAATTGAAGTTTGTAAAAACTTTAACCTTGATTTTGGATGTTTTCTAAGTAAAAAGGGGGCAAAACTCCTAAAACAGTGGAGTCAGGGTTATGGGCTTTTAAAGTAAGATGGAGGTAGTGAAGATAAATAAGTATTCCAAGTTTGAGTTGAATATCTTTGACAGTATTGAAGTTATTAAAATTTGTAAAAACTTTAACCTTGATTTGCAGCGCCAACCCTGACGCTCGGGTGACAGTAAAAGCTATCATTTTCTTCAACATGTCTCATTATAATTCCCGAGGTCATGGTGTTTTTTTTCAATACCTTAGCAAGACCTATGCATATTAGTAACATTTTGTCATAAATAACCTGTCTAACCCTCTGTGTCAAGTAGACCAGCTGCAAGCCACTTGCAATGGGGTATGTACTTAGTGTAAGATTAAATGCTTGGGAACAGATATCATAGGCAACATAATACAATTCTAGATGGAAGGACTTATGACATAAGACAATTGACAATGCCAACCCCAAGCCTGTAAAGGGACTGTAAGTAAAACTTTGAACTATTCCAATAGGGCATGACACCATTGATAATATAGACCCTTAAAGGCCAGTAAATGAACTATCAGCAGGACAACAGTTACTGTCCCCACAATATGACCAAAAAATTTGAAATGTGGCATAAAGCGAAAAAACATAACACAAAAAATATCATTATTTAATCACTACACACAATGGACTAACATCATTTTACGACTCATTGAAATCATAATGTAACTATCAATAAATACAATGAACTATGGTCACCATCCTGATAAAGCAAGTTATGAAATTAATGTTACAATCAATTGAATATATCATATTATCACTTTTAGTAGGAATGAATTGTATACACTATCAGTATCACATAATGTAATGATAATGAGTATCAAGTCCATTCCTGAGTGTCAGAGAATTGAAAACAAATAACAACAAAACCCTTTATATACATACTGACAAATGTAACATATGGTTAAGCAATCGTCACGCCTATTTACATGCATCACAAACAATGACTACGGAAGTATTTATTCTAGGAATTGAAAAATGTGGGGGATTTTGATAAAATGTAGGGAAATATAAGGTTATGCATAAAATGACTAACTAAAATTACTTTCCATTCAGTATTTATTGTGCCTTAAGCGCAGGACTGTTAAAAACACTGGTTTACTCATATATCACCTTAAAGTTACATTAAAAATTTTGAGCAAAATCTAAAAAAAATCTGTCAAGTTTTCGGCGAAATCGATAGAATGGGCTGAAAATTAAAAAAAACTTAGTTCTCACAGTGTCAATCAAAAGCGAGATACAAAAATCAACTCTTTCTGTCATAGTATTGTTTTATTTTCACTATGAAAATACATAGTTTTATGGGTATAAAAGGTAAGACTAATCTTTAATGATATTATAGTGCACATGTAAACCACTGGACCATGACATTGGTTCAAGAGATCGATTCAGTCCTGTTTGACTAAACAGAGGTTGAATAATACAGATAATAGAAGGGAAACTGGTCGGTGCCAAACAAAGTGTTTGACTAAGCGGAGTAGTTCGACTTGAATGTGTTTGAGTCAATAAACTTTAACTGTACAATTAACAATAATAGAACCATAAATAGCATCTTCATATTTTCAAACCAATCGTAAAACATGACGTGGGTAGAAAAACACAACATAAATACCAAAAATGTGACAGAGAAAAATTAGTGTGAATACCAACAATCTAAGATTTTAATTAAAGGACCAAAGCACAAGTGTAGTTTTATTAGCACATCATGAAATTGTGTATATGAAATCTAAGATTGTTATTTCCCATAGAGAGAATCTGGTTAAAACCACATGAAGCCTGTAAGGCTGTTGAAAAATATTGCGTAGGAATCAGGTTTTCTGTCAACGTGTAAAGGAACACCCAGGTGTGAATCATGTAGGATGTTTTGTCCATGGCATGATTCTATCATATACAACCATGTCACTTTTGCAACTTGGTAATTGATTTCCAATTGTAACCCCGTAGACCTGAGTGAAGTTTCAAGTGAATCACAACAGTACTTTCAAAGATATATTGATGTTGCATCTAAAAACTTTACTAAGAAATGTTACGCCGACACCATCCCCGATACCGATGCCTCCGCCAACCCACAGCTGAATCAATGGGATAACCCCACTTTTCTCTGAATAGTCGAGCTAAAAGGTTTCAACATTTACACACAAAAGAACAATATAAAAAATACATACCTGAAGCAATAATGAACCATCCTGTATAGTAACTCTAATACAGAATTTCTGTCCAGCATCCCAGCGTGATATAATATGGACGTCCTCAACACTAGAATATGGCACTGGTGTATCCATGTATCCTGTCGCCTGAAATGATAAAACACAAAAATAAGTGGGTGTATAAGATTAAAAAATAAGCCCATTTAGCTCAGTCAACAGCACCTTTGACGTTGGGAATCTATTAGTTGTGGGTTCTATATTCCAAGGTAAAATAATATACAATATTTAATATGAAATCTTTCTCAAAATCATTTTAACCAAGAGTTGCATTTTCCATTCCCATCCAATATAACTTCATGGAGTTTGGACATTATATTTTCTACAGCCATTGTCCAGCTTAATGGCTGAATCAAGTAGGGCAGTAATGTCAGAAAATTATGAAGTAATGTGCTTAGTTCTGCTTATAAAACCTTAGTGTCCACATATCTAAGCCTCTCCATTTACAGAGTGCTCAAATAGTACATAGACCACTTATAAATCTATATGACTAAAATTAAAAAAGATGCATCCAGAACAATGAATTTTAAAATTTAAAAAACTATTGTGAAGCATCAAGAAGAAACAAATGAAGGACATAATTAGGAAGAAGTGTAAAAACACTGAAACAGCCTGGATGCACTTATCACAAGCCAATAGTAACTCTCAACAATCTATCACAAGTTTAGTGCAAAACAGTCGTAACACAATATAAATAGAGTGAGTTACGACCGTTTTGTGCTAACCCAGCACTATGTCTAGAAACTATTAAAATGTTTATGCACTGAAAGAACAGAAGGGGGAAGAAAGCAAAAAGGCTAACATTTGTTAGGCAGTCCAGACCCAAAAAATCCCAATTCAACACCTAAGCTTCAAGTAAATTGAAAACCAGTAGAAAATCACCCCTTCCCCCACCCCCAATTATAACCTCACTTATTTCACACAACTGCTGTATCCGCCATTTTAATATATGATCATAAGGAAACAAGTGGTTCTCCTACAAGTACCATTCTACATTACTTGAACTCCTAAATGCACTTAACTCTCTTATGTCTTCCATTTAAAGATAAATCTCTTCTCCAATAATCAAAGATGAAAGAATGCTCTCAGATTCAGACAAAAATCAAGAATTGGTGCCAATTTACTAAATCTATTCAACTTAGAACATCTCTTTTTTCTGCCTCTTATATCATTATATAACAACCTTAAAATGAAAAATGCCATGACTTCTCTTGAAGAGCCCTAAAAAGTGTTAAAAACTAATAGCTTTGCATTAACTTGCATCATTTCATTACCAGACAAAGTAAGAATCAATGAGTGTATTGTCTTTAACAAGATACAGAAATTACCCTCTCCCCCCTCCCCTTTGCTAACCAGCATCATAAATCATAAACATGATTATATATCGGCTGTCTGTATCAACTATACTTCTCTAGTTATCTAGAAGAATACATGGAGATATGTATCAAAAAAATGTTTAGAATTGTTTAGAATTTCGGCAGTGTATGCTTATATTAGCTTACATTATTAGATTACATAAAATTCCAATGTGTTTTGTCAGAGATATCAGGGCTACATTGTACATACATGAAGGTAAAATCTCATTTCACTAAGCAATTTAAAAAATCTTATCTTATCTAGTGGTGAAGTTTTCTTAACTCCATGTCAATGCAAATAAAGATAATTTTACAACGGCCAGCTCACCTAACCTCCCTTTCTTGGACATTTCAATTTTTTGACAGAGAAATCCACACATACTTTTAGCCAATCCATGGCGATCTTACAACAATACACATATACGTTTTAATCGCAAGCCGGTTACATGATAGAGCACATTCAATTTAAATACAAAATGAATCCAAACTATATATGACGTCATGTGTGGTTGCATTCATCACTAGTATGATCAAATCAAATATGGCATTGTTTACAAAAACATTGGGAAATACCTGTCTACTATTACTTATTTTAGTCAGGTGATCAACAGACCTAATTTGAAACTAAAATTTGTGGGGTTTTCAATCCCCGAACAGGTGGTGCAAACAAAATGTGTTACACTTTATTGCTGAATAGCGCCAAATACTCAATAAATTCTATAGTTCTTTGTACACAAATTTTCATTGTGATGGAAAAAAAATTTGTACAAAGGGAAAACCCAAATATTGAATTACAGATATAGTCTAATCGACAGATGAAAATAAGCAGTAGAGTACTAATTGAGCTGCGAAGGGAGCCTACAGTGTAAAGAAAGGGTAGATTATTCACTGAGCTGCGACAGGAGCCTACAGTGTAAAGAAAGGGTAGATTATTCCATGAGCTGCGACAGGAGCTTACAGTGTAAAGTAACGGTAGAGTTTTCGCTGAGCTGCGACAGGAGCATACAGTGTAAAGTAACAGTAGAGTTTTCAATGAGCTGCGACAGGAGCATACAGTGTAAAGTAAAGGTACAGTTTTCATTGAGCTAAGAATGGAGTGTACAAGTACATCAATATATCTCACCTTTGGAGCACATATCTTATCCTTACAGAGTTTAATCTGATGACGTTCCCATTGTAAGTATTTATGTTTACAAGTATCAAACCTTCTATCATCATTGGCTGTTAATCTACAGACCTCTAACATACCTTCCTCAAATAAATAGAAACATTTACGATGGGATTGGAGCGAGGACACGGCTAAAACATTCTTTATCTGAGCTTTCAATCTATTTTTACTTTTACTCTCTTTCAACTTTTCGATGTCGTCAACTTTGAGTTCATCTAGACTATCGCACGAGTCACTTCCTTGCATCTTAATATTTGATTTGCCATAGTGAGCAAATCTACTCGACTTATAACGATCGTGTACGTATGTACTCACTAAATTGATTTCAGCCAAATCATTAAAAGATTTACTAACAAGCTGAGTGTTAAGCATATTATTTTCATGAGATGATCGTCGTTTTTTTGTATAATTGGTGTCAGACAGAATTAGTTCAGGATCATCCGACAGGTCGGACACGTCTTCGACACTACCAATCTCAATGTGCAGATTATTTGTATCTATGGTAACCTCTTTATCAAACAAACCATCTTCCATTTCATCTACGACATTTTCTTTGTCAGCCATAGTTGTTTCTATGACTATAAACTTTCCAAATGAAACAACAGAAAAAAAATCCCTTTTTAAATATATACTCCTTATACAATTTCAATGTCTGCCTGTTGTCTCAGATACAAAGGGCAAAATTATCTTTCAAGTTCCAATATAAATGTCTTCAAGTTTTACCAAAAATGAAACCACCCAATGTGATACTCAATTATTGCATATCCAATAAACAATTCCCAAGTCCATCTATTGAAATCAACTATGAATCCAGTTAAACAAAAATTCCTTCACAAAGTTCATACATGTACCATTAATTTCCCTATCACAGTAAATCTAAATATTTCACAAAACAAATTGAGAATTGTTTTCTTCAATTTCAACTAATGTTATTATACGGAAGTTTTAAAATAAAGATAATATCAAACACACAATGAAACCTATCCCTTATACATGCGCAAGGAAATTTACAACCAATTATGCACACTTGTCAAAATTTACATAAAATTTGTACAATCTACTTCACATAAATAAAACTAAACTCATGCACAATAAATGCACAAGTGAATCACTTAAAATTTGACACAAAAAGCCTTATTAATATACAGTAAGTTTATTTAATATAATATTTCCTAGTATGATTACTGCTTGTACTAACTAGAAGCCTACAAATATCAATAACATGCTAGCAGTCTGACAAAATCATTTTATATCACTAGAATGTGTTTTATTTCTCCTCGCTTTCTACTCTATACTTATAGAACCATGCCGTCAATGAAACCATTAGCAACGTTTAATGGAAAATAAATAGGTTTTACTTAAAATGCCATGACGTTGTTTTTGATAGCATTATACGCTGCCATCCATAAGGTCCTTCACACAATCACAACATTGTACTGAATAGAATTTCAAAAAGTTGTAAAAGCTGTTCATTGATAATTTTAATTATTTTTTTATAACAGTACATTTGTCTTTAAGACATACTTGATATAGGTACTATAGAGATACACTCATCAATATAAGTTTTGGAGGCTGATAGATAAATTTTATTGCAACTCAAAAAATGAAATGTTTATTTTATTGCTTAAATAATCCCTTACTGGTTGTGACATGTAGGTGAAAAGTGGCCATCTTTTCACCTTAACACGCTAGGGCTATTTCAAGATGCTCTTATTTCATTACTAATTGACAGACAGATTTGCAACTTGGTCAGGTTATTCCCTGAATGACTTTCAGAAAATGCTAGTTTAGCCCCGATCCCAGTTACCATTGCAATGCTGGTGCGGAGCAAAAAGGGCAAAAATGCATTTTTTGCTCTTTTTCTACCTAATTTTGCATTTTATTCAGAAATATTTTCCAAAAATGAGGTATTAAATGCAAGTTCTTTTCATCAGAGACTGAAAACATGTTTCCTTATCAACATTGTGCGCCATTTTTTGTGCAATGACCCCAATTTTTTTCTGGCACCCCCCCCCCCCCTTTGGGCTTCCCCTTGAGACATCTTTTGATGGGCCAAGGCACACAAAAAAGGTAATTTTTGGGAACATTTTCCTGAAGAGAAATTCACAAAAATCTTGTTTAAAACGCCAATTCCAAGGCCTGTGGCAGCCACTTAGTAGGGAGGGTTCAGACAAATAAAAACGCAGGATTGACCAGTTAACCGATAATGAATAAAGTAACTTATAAATATAATGATATCTTAAGCTTAACTTTGGAAAATGTAGTAATTCAATTATTAATAGTACTGAAGAGGAACTTTTTGAAGACAGTGTGTATACTTGAAAAGGTTATACCCCCTTCCATGAAAATTTGACAAGTATGTCAATTTTCCTCCATTAATATGGTATATGGAGAAGATTAAGGGAGGGCAGGTGAGTACTGGTTATAGACAAGGGTCTGTTAAATATAGGGCATTTAACCCAAATTAAAAAAAAGTATATCTTGAAAGAAAATACTTATAATATCATATTATTATTATGATCATCTTCAAAGTAATGTTATTTTATATTAAACCAAGAAATATGACATAAGTTATTGTCTTACTGAGAAAAAGGCTTTAATGCAAAAAAAAGGGACAAGGTGCACCAGGTTTAAGTGTATGTACATGTATATCTGCTTTATTCATAACTCTAGTTTAACTTAGTTCTTTTTTGCCTAAAGCTGAGGTTATAAAGTTATTGAAAGATAAGTACATGGGGAAATGGCAAATTCTAACTTGTCTAGAATTTGTTGCTAGACCCTTGAATATATTTTATATTTATTTTAATATCTCACAATCTCATTCAAAAGTGAATAATAGAACAGAGGCAATGACACCATAGTGATAAATCACATGCAGTCATTTGTTGAAATAAAAGCATGATATAATTAATTAATCACCTATGGTTGTTATGACGTATCTATTTCCATCTATGATGTCAAGGTAATTTTTAATCAGAGCAAAATACACCTTTGGCTTTTAATTAATTAATTAACTGATTAATTAACAAGAATTATAGGAGTTAAGACGGCCATCAACCTAATTTATTTCTGCTACCTGATTCCCAAGTACTGGGGTAGCTTAATAGGATAAAGTTTCATGCTAAAGAAAAGCACACAGAAAGGCTTAAACTAAAAAATACTTTGTTTGCCCTTACCAACCCTTAATTTTTAGGGTTGGGTCGGTAGGTAGGAAAAATATTTTATTTTTCTTCCTAAAGCAGAATTATAAGAGTAAAGAAACTACTGGAAAGTAATATGATGAACTGTCATGACCAATAAAAAAACCACTATATATATATACTTTTCAAATAAAATTTTTTGAGTCGGCAGCATTTTTTCAGGTCGGTCGGTAAAGGGCAAACAAACTTAATTTTAATTTAGGTCTGGATTCAATGTGAATTGAACCAACTGGGAGCTGGCGATCCAAAGTTAAGACTTTCACACATTGCTTAAGCTTGCACTTAGTGTCATTGCAATCAACAAACCAAGATTAAATTAAGACAAATGAAATGTGAACCTATCTTTATGTCCTGAATTAAAGTTACTTCCTGAACAAATAAAAGGGGACACTTATGTCAGAAGACGAAATAGAAATCATCAATGTCAAGTGTAGTCTAACTGACTAACAGGAACCGTAAAACATGGCGGACTGATGGACAAATACTGATAAAATTAAGAAGGTCCGTCTAGATCTGCAGGTTTAATTTACAGGACCTTTGATTGACCAGAAAAAAAATTGAACTCATTGATTTTGAAATTTTGTTAAAGCCTTAAGGAGAGTTATGTTAATATACCAACACATGAATGGTCAGATTTGAAATGAAACAATTAAAATAAAACTCTTACTCATAATTATATTTAAATAGGTAAGTAATTAGTAATTATTTAGTTTGTAATTCATTAAATACATAAAATGTCTTTGGTCTAGTAAGATTTTATCTAGTCCAGTAAAATTTCATCTTCACAGAACCTAGAGATCCAGTAAAAGACTGTAGAATTTGGAGGTAACTGGGGTTACAAGTCAGGGTATATATTATTTCACAAGCCACTGCAGAAAATATGTTCCATGAGCTTGTACAGTGAATCAAAAATTTGATCATAGTTGATAATGTCTTCTATTTTTGTTTTTGTTGGGGGGGTCAATCTTCAGTATCTGTTAAAATGGAAGCTTACTTTAATTCACATAAATAATCAGTCGGATATGAAAGTAATTGCGCATATATAATCATTTTCATATATTATGTATGTTGATCATATTGAAGATTGACATATATTTGCTGTATGTGTTATCCACTATAAACAAAGACTTAACTTACTTACTATAATCAGTCAGATATGAAAGTAATTGTCCGAACAAAGCATTTTAAGAGCGAGCACTGTATCTCATTTGCAGAATTTTGGTAGCCTAAAAGAAATTGTTGATTGCACAAACTTAGAAGTGGTAACATGATGACTAACATCCCAGGCCACTGGACACACATTTATTTTATTGACTGTATATATATCATGATGTAATATTGTTATGTTTACATTTTCATAAATATAACATCAATAAATAATACAATGCTTGGACTAGTAAAATCTTGTTTGATCAAGTAAATCATTACTATATCAGTCTGGAAGGTGTGTAAACATCAACTGTGTTTCCAGATATAAACTACAGTGAAGAACAATCACAATTATCATAGAAAAATATATAATTTGACTGACAGTAAATTCAGACAGTAAATAAGTCAATTTATTAAAAAAGTGCCTGTTACCAGTTTCTCGAAATTATAGAATGGGTAAATATGTAGGAACCTTTTTGTTTTGATTTTTTTTTCAATATTAAAGTGAAATCTGAGAAAACTCTTAAGTAAGCATGTTTAATGTACATATATACTCTATTTCAAGAGACCACAATAACAAGAGCTGTCAGAGGAGACAGCATGCTCAACTTTTCTCAGTTAATCAGTGAATGGGTTTTAATAGTAAGGAGGAAGTAGTAATGATAAATAAATATTCCAACAGTATTGACAGTATTGAAGGTATTTAAATTTGTAAAAACTTTAACCTTGATTTGCAACACCAACGCCAACGCTGATGCCCATGTGACAGTATAAGCACTCATTTTCTTCAAAAAGTCAAGCTAAAAATGAAAGTGAAGACAGTAAGGGGAGTTGGTTGGGAACAGATAAAGTTGAAGTGTTGTTTACATTCAGCTTCCATATACATGTTCCGCTGATAACCACTGATCATTGAAACCACTTTATCAAGGCAGGTGATCCTCCTCATTACCCATTTACATCTGGATGGAGTCAACTAACTGTAGATAAATTCCTTCCACCAGCAAAATTAATTTTGAACCTGGAACTAAACCTACGAACATCCTACCACTGACCCACCGTTCTTATAATGTGAAACTGCAAACAAACACTATTTTCTAGGATGGCCTTACCTGTATAGTATAACGTAATATACAAATATGACATGTCATCCAGTTTATTATCATGAGATTGACATCATGCTTATCACTCTTTAACTAATGACTTATTACAGATTAATTGTAAAACCTTAATACATTTGTAATAATATATTGAACCTAAAAAGTAGGCCATTCAAAAAATGATATGTAGTATTTATCAACGGTCAAAGTAATATACATAATACTCATAATATTGATGAAAATAACCATCCTTTCACAATGTCCACTTTCATCAAAGCAATCAAGTTAACAAAGGTCAATATTCGGAAAAAAAAGTAACAAGAATTTACTCATTTCTAAGTCATTACCAACGTCACACAAATAATGAAACCAATTTTCATACAATCAACACCAGCTAAACAACAATGAACCTTAAATAATCAAAAACAAAATTGTAACATGAGTTGAGAGCATTGCCTACCATTGTCAACAAGGCAATTATGTATATAATTAATTTTATATGTTAGAATGTAAACTACACTTTAAATGCCATGATAATTAACTGTAAATGTACATTTTTCTCAATAAATGGCATATATAGTTATATACCTAATCATATATGGTGAATATTCAACACCAGGGGAGTTAACTATGCAATTACTTAAATTAATATGTCAATTTATGTATATGGAGTAATTTCCCCTAATGGTCACTTATTTAGTAAGCTATTGTTATAAAATGTAAGTATATGGCTGAAGTCATTAACTATCTTTGCTTTAATGTATTATGCAGCCAGATTTTACAGATATTTTATTAATCTTTAGTTTGCATTTTTTAAAATAATTATGAATTTCTCATTGTTTTTTTTAAGTTTATAGTGTCACCATATGGCTTCTTTTATTAACAGAAATGTAATCATGTCATTTTACTTTATTTTCTCAGCTAATCTGTAGGTTAAAAGGAATGTTTTAACTCAGTAGGTTAAATCAATTTAAGCATCATTTATTTATTTTTATTTTTTATTTATTTATTGGAGTTAACGCTGTGTCAACACAATTTAGGTCATTTTACGACGTCCAGCACACCTAACCTAGCTTTCCTGGACCATTGTCTATAACCAGTACTCACCTACCCTTCCACAAGGCTAGAAACTTCTCCATATTATCTAATCAATAGAGGAAAATCGACATTATGATCAAATTTTCATGGAAGGGTATAAACTCCCCGGGTGGGATTCGAACCGGCACCCCCTCTGGCATGAGATTTCAAATCCCGGCGCGCTACCAATTTAACTATCAAAATTGCCTAAAATCTAGTAAGTAAATACAGGTATAATCTTATGTATTACCTTTCAACAGTATTTTTGGCACAGCTGTCAGTCAACTTTTGACCAATAATTTCAATCAATACAATTTGCTCTACCAATCCTCTTTGTCCACTGAAATTCTCTTCATAATAGTGAAATGGATAGATATGGTACCATTGGTTATTTGTGATAAACAGGTGCATAGCACAGAAAATAGTTACTGACTATTTACTCTATGTATATGGGTGACTCACTATGCTAACTGTTTATACATTTGGTCATGGTAAGCTGGTAGTAGTATCACTTAGTATACAGCAAATATGACCATTTATACTTTAAAAAATGAACCCTGCATAGCACCAAATATTTTTTTAAGATATTTCTTGTTTAAATTGATATCAGAAAAGCCTCATAGTTTAGTTACTTTTTAAAGTAAACTGTTGAGTTGTTTAAACTGATTAGAGACTGTTCTGGACAACTGGAAAATTTCTAATTCTACATCATACATGTTATCAGTAAGAAAATGATCATCTAATTTCTTTCATGTTTGTGGTGAAATGTTGCATCATTTAATTAAATATACAGTGAAAATATCAAGATTTTATACTAATATTACACACTGGTATACAGTGAAAATATAACTTCAAAATGATGTTATCTTAAAGCATCAATGCTTTCATCTTAAAGGACAAAATTAATGACATCATCTTATATTAGTGTAAAATACCTCTCTTACAGAACACAGGAAAATACATTAAAGAAAGAGAGTATTCATTACATTTGTCATTTTTTTTTTATAAATTTGGTGTAAGGGAGCTTTTATTTCAACTTGTGAGCTAAGAAAATGTTATTTTCACTCATGGCTACACCACTCGAAAATATGTATTCTGAGCTAACAGTGTTTACTTTCACTCTTAGGGGGAAAGGTGGCAACAGAGAAACATTTTTGTCTAGATCAATATAAAATTTCAACTATTGAACCCATATATTCATCTGTGATTTCTCTGTAATGCTTGAGGAATGGGCAAAAATGCTAAATATTTAAATGTATAAAACAAGTACTAAGTTCTAAGAACTGAAAAATTGACAGGGGATTTTTTTACCAGGGAAGGGGAAAATTATATACTCTTTGGAGAGGGGAATGGGGCAAAACTTCGGCCCAAAAAAAGGCCTGGAAAAAACTGGCTAACATGGTAAAATAAAAATCAGTCTTACACCAAAGTCGTCAGATAAGCTATACAGTCAATTCGCATTATCTCGACTACTCTTGTGTCGACATTTCGTTGTCTTGATTGAAAATCTAAAGTCCCGATTTTTTTCCTTCTTTATCTATATGAAAAAATCATGTTTGACTCGATCTTTTTGTCTCGACATTTTCGCTCTCTCGACTATAAATTTGAGTCCCAAAGTGTTATTTTACTATAAAATTATAATGTTTAAGTCGACTAGACAAAGATATTATCGGCGATCCGTTGAGGTGCGAAAAATAGCACGCGTCCATTGTTTATCGATTAGCGACTATATAGATAATCTGTTTAAAAGAACGTGTCAATATTGAACTAACATGTCATTTAAATATACAAACTAATTGACATGAATGAAACCATCGTTGAATAAGTCGAGTGTTAATTGACAGATGTCAAAATTGAGTGTAAAGATATCAAAATGCGTGCTTACAATCATGTGCTTCATTACAAAAAACACTGCGATACTCGTTACTTTTTTGTGTTCATTAATTTTGTTTAATGAATATTTTGTCCAATAAAAAGAAGAAACAAATATTTTTCGTTTAATTTTATTATTATATTTCGTCATTTAAGTTGATATAAATGTACGGCATCTTCTTTGCATGATAAATTAATCCCTCTACAGACCTGTTTGAAAAACGATGTTTACAACTGTTAACTGTTTAAAAGATATGCCGACATTTTTGTAGTTCGAGTCTATATTTTTTCGTGACGTAATAGTCAACTACTCTTCACACACACAACTGGATAATATCAGCAACTACTCAAAATTATCAAAGAGAAGCCGACTTACACGATGACGGTGCTGTGGTTGTACGAAATAGTGTATGACGTCAAACACATACACACACAATTTATCTGACTGGCTACAAATATTCTGAATAATATACGCTTGCTTAGTCGTTCTTTCGAGAAACAGTCAGTGAAATAGTACAAACCGAAAGTAGATTTTCGGAAAATACGCGATTTTGTTCTATAACTTGTCGAGAGGGAACTTTGCCAGCGGTAAAAGTGTCACAAAACCTTTAGAGTACAAGTTTATGGTAAAACCCTATTCACAGCTGCAGCAAAGCGATTATTCTAAACTACACTCTCTGAACAGGTATAACTGCTACTGAAGACATCGGAATTACCTCCCTTAGAAAATTTCGTTTATCTTGTTTGTCTCGACTTTTCGTTATCTCGATTATTTTCCAATGGTCCCAACTAAGTCGAGATAACGAGAGTTGACTGTATTTCTATCCTTTCTAAACATCAAATATTAACAAACACAACAGGATTATTATATGTGTCTAATGTAAAATGGGATCACTTTTAAAACCAAAACATTTTCATTTCAAAGAAGAATGATAAAAATAATTATTGTCTGTCTACAGTCATTGCTTAAAAATTTTCAGCAGCACTAGCCTGAATTATTATGTTATATAAAGGAAAGGACAAACATAACCAACTAGCCTGATTATATCAAATAAGTAATTTTTACTAGCCAGAATCAACAGAAAGAAACTAAGTGGCAAGAATGACAAGATACTAAACTAAAGTGGCGTAGCTTCCTATAGGCACACAAGGCACGTGCCTACACATTTTTTTGAAAATTCGAAAAAATAAAAAGGCCAAAAAATGCCAAAAATGCAATAAAAATCGTAAGCTGAGGGATACGAGCAGTACGGATTGTACCATCCCTTTTGAAAATAATGCTCAATAAAAAAACAATAACTCAGTATAGATTCAGCATACGGTTAACCATAAGAAATGGTCATGATATGATGTCTAAATTATTTATAAAGGGAGGTAAGTCAAGCAGCAGTTACTGTGACTGATTGATGGCGTCATACATGTGACGTCACCAGACCTCCCGGACCCTCAAGGTTACCTGTGCCTACACATTTATTTTGGGCAAGCTACGCCCCAGAACTAAAGGCTTGTATCAAGGAATCTAATGATTCAAACATCTAAAATATCTACTTGAGTCACCGAGATATTTAGACAACAATTTCACACAAAGACATTGTCACAGACTGGGATAAATTACAGGTAAAAGACAGATAAAATCAAGCTGGGAATATTTAGAAGGAAATAATTCTACATAATATTCAAATTATTTTCATCATTTGTCAATGCCATTGTTTTCTTTACTTAATTTATAGCCATTTATACCACTTTTTCAATGTTTCAGTCACAATGTGAAATTTTTTTACCTACTCAGGCCTTACTGCAGACAGGCCAAGATCTCGAAACCTAAGTTTTCAACCAAGTTCTTTAATTAATAGCTACGGCCATAAAAATTTGATATGTTCTATGGATTCGCCCGCACCTTAATTTTGATGATTTTTACACACAAAAAATTTATTTCCTTGCTCACTCATAAAAATTTCGTCAAACTGCTATATATATAAAGCAACTGAATTAAGATTTTTTTTCTTTGCTCGCTCGCCCCATTTTTTTCCAGAAAAATCCGTAGAACACATAATCAACTTGTTGTGGCCAGCTATTACCTTTGTTGGTGGATGAAGGCAGTGCACTTCTTGGTAGGATTCTTCATTTACTTAAAAATCATTTTCCTACTTCAAGATTGAAATTGATCAGAGACAGAATAATTCATTACACATTTCATTTTTTTCACTACTTAAAATTGATTTTAAAAATGATCGATTGAAATAGTATTTCATTGTCTCTGGTCAATTTTTACAAGCTATACATAATAATACAGTATATAGTTTGTTTTTTCTCAACTGTCAAAACATGAATAATTGTTTGGGTTTTACGGCGCACCAACACAGAAAGGCCATATCGCGCGCAAAACATGAATAATTTCACAGTGACTTTGTGTTCTTTGTCTATTACTCGTGATATTGTGTACTCAATAACCGTGGAACTATTCAAACTTAGACGGTAGAGAAAAAATAGACTATACATGAGTTGTATCAATAATGCATAGAATTAGGTTAAGTGTATGGCTGTGCCTTACCCTACTCTTTTATTTGATTTTCAGTCATATCTTGTGTATCATGGCAGGGTTTGATCCTTAATTTTTGAAGCAGGGATCCCAAAGAAATCCATTTAATAGATGATATTCAAAGATTTCTCCTTAATATTAAGAATACCTCAAACGAAAGACAGAATTTTGGATACATGTTTGCAGTCATATATATTATCATAGTGAGAAAATTCATGACACAACTAATTCAAGTAATTACTGGGCAATTTTCATGAATTCCGATGGAATCGCCCACTAAGAATCACCGAGATTCCTTCAAAGGTTTTGTGATTCTCAGAACTCTGGGATATTGTAAGAGTCAAACCCTGCATGGTCAGAGGATGTATTTGATCACTGCTTGAATCAGTTCAGTGTTTCGTGCTTAGACTTAAACCTATGGCTTCCTATCAGTGACAATTTATAGTATTTTAATGTCAGTTTATTAGCTTTTTTGAAGACAAATAAGGTAGGTTGGCCATTGTGACAGTTTCCATGGCAACTAAACCAGATAAGAACATATGCACTTCATTCTTATCATTCATTGATTCATAACCTTCAACATATTTTCCTTTTCAAATACAGTAAAACTTTCCTGTAATAGCCAGTAGCACAGTGAGGCTTAATTGTTTATTTAAAGGAGGAGAATATTAATGGAGCAGTCTTTATCAGTGGAAAAAGTATAACCATGGTAAGGTGAGAAGGGATGCTGTTGAGTATGCCTGTTGAATGAGAGATAGCATACAATAGAGGCTTTACTGTATAGACAGTTGTTATCTAGAATTGAATTTAAAATCATCTAAATATCCAGTGGAAACAGTCTATGAATGTCTTCATGAAGATAAAAGTACAATGTAATGTCTGGAACTTAATTCTTAACAGTGACCTGGTTATTAAATTACTTTCAAACAAATAATGACTTGCCTAACTTTCGAACTGCACAAATGAACATTAACTGGATCTCCCAACATTGCACGGGGCACCACTTTTAGATGACCTCTTTGTTGACCAATCAATGGGTAACTTTCAGCTAGAAGGAACACTGTCAAAACAATAACATCGGGACTTTTTAGATCAAGTTTTGCCAGCGAATTTGAAGACATGTACTTTTCATGAGCAGAGATTGGACGATTCTTAGTCACAATTCTATACACTGTCTTTGAAAACAAGTCCTAAGAACAAAATAATAAAGTTATGAATATTATAATAGCAAAGGTCAGTAGAACTTGACCCCGACTTTGAGCTTGTCAGATATAAAATAAGAGAGTGCCCGAGAGAAGAATTTTAGATTTAGTTTTAATCTGATTGGAACTAGAATAACTATGAAAAAATATATAAAAATTGCACTAATTTATAAACATGAAACTCTAAGAAGACAAACTTCAATAAAATACATTCTGGGTCAAGCAATATTGAATCAAAACTTCAAGCTTGTATAAAAGCCTCCATTATTTAACAGACATTCAGAAAAACAAATTCTATTATTTTAGAAAGTCCATTTAAGTTTTACGATGGACTTGATTTCTTTTCTAAAAATATTTGAGAAATTCAAGAAATATGACTATTTACATATAAGAAATCATAATTCTTCCAAGCAAAGTCTCTAGATATCCTGAGTGACAGACATTAATAATATGTCTGTCATATAACTCAACTATAAAAACATCTAAAACAAGTGAAAAACTTTCTTCAGAAGAAAGTCTGAAATCAATAATCAATACAAAAAACGGAATTCTTCCAAAAATTACAAGACTTTAAAAATCATTCAGTGCACAAAATATTATTCATTTGTAGTACAGTACATTTTGTAATGTGATAATGGAAGGTACTGCTTTAGTAGACAAATTGTGTCAGAAAGGGGGGTACCATTATTATAATGTTCATTATAAATAAAATGGATTCAAAAAATGGTTCACAGGTTCTCATCCAATCTCCTCCCCGATCTCTTAATACAAACATTAAAAGTTTAGACCCTTAGAGACAATCTTAAAGATTACCATAGTATAAACTGATAAGATCATAGGCGACTCTCATGGTTCCGAGTCAAAAACACTATATACATGTATAAGGTATATTACTCAGAATATAATAGATTTTATACCCAAGTTTTTAGACCGAGATGAGGAAGAAACTGTACGGCGTGATGGAGGACCTAAAGAAGACAGCAGCCTTCATCGATGTGGCCGGAGTGAGGTTGTAGGGGAACGAGAAGAAGAAGAAGATACCCAAGTTCAACTTCGGTATCTCAATTATAACTTATTTTATTTCACAGGTTTAAACATTTATGTGTGTGTATCTATGGTGTTTTAACTCCGAACCTTGCCAGGGTCCCCATGGATAAGATTATGTAAAATGAACTTTTTCTCATAGGTTTTATGTCTATAGAAAAATATATGTCCTTTTCCAAATATTTCTTTCATATTCTGAACTTTACAAAAAGGTATATAGGAATTTTATTGTTTAATGATTCTCCTTCATGATTGTGACCTCAAGACTATCATATGTACAATATTTCTTATTATAAAATGACAAAATAGTATAATTAACATTTGAACACAGCAATCAATCAACAGTTCAAGGATCCAATGGATGCAGAATTCTTTCTGGTCCCACAGACAAATTTTGCAATTAGACATACAGCAAAATGAATATTTAGAGTGTACCAGTTGTGATTCAGGGTATATGGGTGCAGAAACCTTTGTTTGGCTAGCTGCTTTTCCAAGAATTATTGCTGACACGCATGGGCATCATCATAATAAAATTCATACAGTTAATATATTAAAGGATGGGTTTTACACAGAACTAATTTATCATGTTAGAACCCAAGGTTCAATGAAGTCTCATAGAAGGTGCAACTGATGAATACTACATGTATTTCCATAGTAACTTGTACTGCACAGAGAAAAACCCAACAGAAAGAGGAGAATACTGATAGGATCTATTCACCGAAGACATTACATATAAATATAGTTTCTTAGGAGAGCCAGGAAAAATCTGGCTCTCTTTGGTGCAACACACTGCTATTCTGCTTTAAAACAATTGTTAAGGAGTAAATACAACATATGTATTTAGGAGTCTTCCCTTAGGTCAACTATGCTGCTGTGAAATTTGACTTGGGTAGTGAAAGTACCATATCGACTAGATTATGATATGGCATGTTACTAAGAAAAATACAATAAGTCAATTTACTTAGTACTTTGAAATTATGAAGTGAAGACAGCTGAAGATAGAATATTTTCCTTCTTGTAATAAAAATTGATAACTTACAAGAAGACAAAAAATATTTTTTCATTACATCTTGACAGCAATTAAATTACCATTTTCTTTTGTACATTAAACAGTATTAACTAGTAAGTAGTATGACATCATAAAGAGCAATCTTAACTGTCAACTCCTTGTATTATCAAAATAGAAGTGGTGACATTTTGTTAAATAGACCAATGACCTGTCACAAACCTAAGATCAATCATTCTGTACTCAGGCTCAATGAACTCTCCCAACATTCCTTTATATTATACAATGTATCATTATTTTTTATCATACTTAGCAGTTATTTATTGTGCATATTTAGTACTTATCAGAAGCGGATCCAGGATTTATTCCCAGGGGGGGGGTCAAAACTTTCGAACTACAACCACAGTTTCTACTGTTAGCAGAATAATGCAACATATTGAAAATAAAAAGTACATAACCATTAGATCTATTTTAAGCACAAAGGTGACCAAAGCAAGCCCAAGAAAAAATGCTTCATGCTACTTAAAAATGGTTCACAGTTAAAAAAATACAGCATGGTCCAGAGACTCCAGACCCACCCCCCTGATCTGCCTATACTTATATATTAATACACTAAATACAGGGCATACATGTTTGTAAAAATGTCTGTTTATACATGTAGGTATGCAGTGATTATTCTAGAATACAGAAAAAAGCAGGGAGGCAGTATGGGGCAGGGTGCATGGTTGATGTTTTCAAGTATTTCAGCACAAGGTAGGGCATTAAAAGACAGGGAAGAGAGACAAGGGACAGACAGCAGCAACCTGCCATTCTGCTTTAGAATAATTACAAGCATGATTCATCAAAAGTTGATACAATGAGTTTTATACTAAAAAATAGCATGTTTACTAAGACATGTTTAAAATCTTAGTATGTTTTGTCTAATCTTGGTAAACAGATACTGCAGTACTGCTGTCAAATATTGGATCTCCCAACATCACACGGGGGGGGGGGATACCTTTTATCTAAAGCCCTCTCTATCTTGAGGTTTTGGGTGATCTGAAGTCAGCATCAGTAACCACTTGACCTCAGAGGCAGATCATTGACATGATGGAAACTAAAGACTCGGTCAATTCTATAGTACTACAAAGTTATCAAATTTATCCAGCACATTTATATTCAAAGTAATAAAGAAGTAGTTTGAGATAGTATGACTTTAAAGTCATTTAGTTACAGTAGTGGATCTATGGAGCTTTCCCAGCATTTCAACGATTCTTTTAAAATAGTCATATGGATAATGGTGGCAGTTGATCATCCTACTTAATCTACCTGGAAAGGCCTAGATTTGTGGAAAAATATCTGAGAACACTGTAAAAGGTTAAATGAAATTTAGATTGCCAACATAGGACTTGAACCAACAACCCAAATTTGGGACTGTCAACATACACTCTTTAATAACTAATACCTTTTATTTATTTTATTTATTTAACGCCGTGTCAACACAATTTAGGTCATTTTACAGCGTCCAGCGCACCTAACCTAGCTTTCATGGACCATTGTCTATAACCAGTACTCACCTACCCTTCCACAAGGCCGGAAACTTCTCTATATTATCTAATCAATGGAGGAAAATTGAAATTATTGTCAAATTTTCATGGAAGGGTATAACCTCCCCAGGTGGGATTCGAACCCGCACCCCCTCGGGCACGAGATTCCAAATCCCGGCGAGCTACCAACTGCGCTATCGACTCGGGTTAAATACTTTTTATATTAAATGTGATGACACTCTTAGCCATTGCTTTAATTTTTGAATTTCACAATCATGTTTCTAAAAATACAATTGACTAAGAACTTGTAATGTCCGTATAGGAGTAAGTAATATCAAAAGGGTAATTTAATGGCCAAACAGTATACTGAAACTGAAATTGGGACACTTATGAAAGTTTATTTTTAATAAAAGTTGATACTGAACAGGATGAATTATGAATTACCAGGGAATTAGATCTATGTCTCTGGAATTACTAATTTTGGAAGATAAAATATCAAAGATTATAATCAAATTTTTTTTATATATATTAATAACTACCAAGTTAAAGATACAAAGGAGCTTAGAATAGAACAACTGAAGAAACTTCCAAAGGAGGCCTACCCTCCCCTAAGTTCCTAACAGTGAACAACATGAGTTCATGCTTGGAAGTTGGAAGTAAATTGACTCTTTTAATTTGTTTCAATAACTATAGAAAACTTTTCAATATCATTATAATAAACGAGTGTCCAAATGATTAGCAATGCCGGAAAAAATTGAATGTTATTAAAATGTGAATGTTGACTGTCCCAAATCTAGGTTATCCCAATTTCAGGGTCTCATACCCCTATTAGTTATATTCTTGTAGTCTAAATAAATCACCACAGGTTTGACAAAAATGACAACACCACAGTTTAATCATGACAATGATAAGGAAATAAAACTCTATGGGTCAATAAAGTTTCAAAGATCAATTGACCAAACAAAAGACAAAATCTTTTGTTGCAGATCAAAATATATGAAAGTGTGTCAAGTATGAAGTATAGTAAACAAATGTGACAGGAAGTAGAACAAACCATACTTACAACAGAAGATTGTATTTCTCCACTCTCTAATATGATATGATGACTTTCCCATCTCCGTAAATATTTGGAATTCATTATTTTACTCACAATCGTTCGAGTATGGTTTAAACGACACACTTGGATATCTCCTTCGTGCATTAGCTTGAATCTTTGTTGACAAGAATTAGGTTTATGTTTCACTACTTTAGCTGTACTCGAGCTGTTTCGATTTTTCACATTGCTTATCGTCTGCTCAGGGGGCCAGTAGTCCCGTGAGTCGTCCGTAGATGAACTGGCTATACTGCCATTTAGAATAATTTCACTACAACTGGCAACATTTGCGACACCCATGGCCATTTTGGATTCTGGTTGATGCATTGCGGATTCACATACACTTCCGAAAGGGAAGAAATTCCCAGAGAACGGTCGAATTATACACGCCAGTGTTATATTTGACTGACCAATCTAATGTGATATTATCACAAAAACAGTTCCATAATTTTGTTTACGATGTAACTTCTTCATTTTGACAGTTAAATTAACTCCGTTACTGTTATGATAATACTTGCACGGTATCCAGTCATGTGACCGAAAATATGTAAATTATGTACGGGTTTTCCACTAGCTCGTTACATTGTCTCGGACTACTGCGCGTAAGGATAATATCGAAACTGTTCCGAATGGTTTTTTTTTTGTTCCGGAGTATGCGCACAGAAAATAACATTACTGTGTAGATCTAGGGCGTATATGGTCGGCTTATATATGAGGCGTCGCTGGGTTTTTTAAACTTTCTGACCAGGATTTATGTTACTTATAAGACTTTACAGGTCATTGGTTTAATAGATAAAGCAGAAGTTATTCAATCAGGATACTTCTGAACGAATAATTACAAAAATAAACTAGTGGGTCTATCCAGAAACAGGCCCGTAGGAACAGGGGGGCTAGGAGGGCTTAGCCTCCAATATTGACAGCAGTTATAGTGTTTGAAGATATCTATTTAATCTGTCACACTCAATTGATTGATACATTTATGTTTTTTCGGCAAAATCAATGTTACAAACCTTTTTATGGAACAAGATGCTCAAATGCAGTGTAAAATTAAACTTAGGCCTGCACATTAAGTACTGTTTTCTTTTCCTTAAAATAAATTTGAATATTAAATTAGCCCCCCCCCCAATCTGAACTTGCTTCCTAAATGCCTGAGAAATAGCTAGATAGCTTGCTGAATAACTTCTACGGAGGAGGGGTCTTGGCGTGGGTATATCCCTTTCATGGTGGAAAAAAAATTCGAATCTCAAAAATGCCAATCTGAGCGCACGAAATATTCACATTTAAGTGTGATTTTTCATTCATCCGGAAAAAATAAACATTTACTCGTAAATGATGCAGTTCTGCGTACTTGAAGGTTAATTTAAGACAAAAATTGCCGTCTATTATTTATGGTAGACTTTTTTCTCTTGTGTCAACTGAACAAAATCTGCCATACACTGTCGTGTTTAAAATCGGCCTACGAATTTAATTATTAGCCTATTCTGTGCGCTTTACAATAGATGTCAGTGTCATTAGAAAGAACAATTTAAAGTCATAACTACGCATAGGCAGTTCTAGCGGGTGTCAGGGGGGTCCGGACACACCCTGAAATTTCTAAAATATAGCCGTCCATGAGTAGATTTTTTAAACTGTAAACCATAAAATGATTTTTAAGCAGCATGAAGCAATTTTTCTCGGGCTCGCCTCGCTTGTCCTTGTGTTTAACATATATAATAGTTTTGTAGTTTTATTATCAATATGCTTCCGATCGTTATTCTGCAAATAGGGTATAATGTGGTTATAGTTCGAAAGTTAGGATCCACTAGAAAAAACTGATAATATTGCGTTTTTGCATCGTAGTCACGCAGGTCGCCTAGATCTATATGGGTTGTACGCAGTTGCACTATTCTATCTATTACATTAAATTTAGAGTCTAGCTTAACGGCAATGAACTAAAGTTCAGCTCGCAAGAATAGTTATTCTAACAGTGCCAATATATGAATTCTTTCCATTGAGCTGGTTGTGATTTTTTGTAATTATTTCTTGCTTGTTTGTCACATCATTTCCGAATGATTTGATTCTTGAAATACGTCAATATTTGATGATTTCTTCATTTCCTGCTCCACGTCTTCTTAAAGTATCTTGTATAAACTGAAATACAATAGAAATGACAATAAGAACCCTGAAATTAATATTCTCAAGTTACAAAACAGGTTTTGTTACGAGATGAACAACATCGAAGTTCGAACATTCTAAATAACTATTTTTGGCCAAATAGGCCTACTGCGCTCTACGTCCTTAGAAAATTTTCTAGAAGTATTTCACATGTAGCTTAAAAACCGGCTTATTGTTATAATATATACTCAATGTAAAATCAAAGTAATGTCATCTTTATTTTTAAAAGAAACAACTGAATCGTATGAAATGAGCATTACCCATGCAAGGAACAAATAGACGGTTGCCCGCAAGACTGTAGTAAGTGTATTGCGTTCAGAGCAAGTTACTACATTCTTGCAGACTACCCTCGAAAATTAGAAATACGTTTTAAGCACATATATACCCGTTCTTTGGTCAAGAATATTTGCTCGAATATTGCTCTTATAAGACATTAAATCCCTTATGTTTCCCTTTTATAAACAGACTGAGCCTTTATGAATTGGGCAGTTTACAAAACCATCACTCCTTGTATTTACTAATACTTGCTTCGCAGGCAACTTGATCTTCTTTATTCTCCGGACAAACTTTCTTAACGCCGAGCCTTAGTAAATCACTTCACATAAAACATTAGTAAAAATACTAAATATCTACACTTTAACAAATATAATTATTCGTACCAATCTGATTAAAACCCGATCTAAAATTTTCCGCTCGCCTACTCGCTAATTTAGATCTGGTTTTTTTCAAACGAGTGTCACGATCAAGTGACCTTTTCTCATCATAATATTAATGACGAAATTGTTATGATACGTAACTTGTTTACATCGTCTACGTCACGCAATTTTAAATGAGCCGTCCAATCGCAGACTGTGAATAAAATCGCTGTCAAATTAGCTCACAAACATTGGTCTAAAAATAGAAAATACAATATCAAAATGTTATTTATAGTGTTTCGTCTAGATGAAAGCTATGTATTGATTGGTCGACACAAAGTTCATCTCGACGTGACCTTCCATGGAGACAGTAGAGAACTGTATGACAGCGGTCTACAGAATATCTGTTTACGAAGATTGGTTTTGTACTAACTTCTGTCATTACATGTATATGTTATCCAAAGGTCATGTATACAACCCAAATCAATTTTTCAATTTTCAATTTTAAGTTTGTATTACCCACAATCTTTAATTTATCTTAACGGCAAAATGGACAACAGCTAAATGATATATTATATCAATTCTAAAACAAGATGATAGACCTACAATTATTGTCCGTTTTTATTTCTCTACTAAAACATGAGTAGTTTTACGGTGACATATAGTGTTAAAACCACAGGAATATATCATGTGATCTTCCTTTTATAAAAAAAGTCATATGACATATCCATGTGGTTAAAACGTTTGTCGTCGAACAATCTTGATATTGTGATAGCGTGTTTTTAGACTAGTCAGCCTAGCCCAAAAATGGACCTAACCTAGAAGTCCGTGCAAAAGAAATGTTTCTTCGAGTTTTGACATGTGACATACCTCTTCTTTCAGCAACAAAAAGTTGCATGCCCTATCATGTGCCCAAATCTAAAAAAAATGACGTGAAAGACATACACTTTCATATTAACGAAAAATGCTGCTTAAGACTGGATTTGAGTAGAACCTTCATTAATGACTCTAAAAACCCTTATTTTAAGTATTTAAGGACCTAGTATTGAAGTTACTGGGTGTCGGTACTCTTTCCTTCTTGTTTAGTTGTGATACAATGTAGAATTCATATTTTTTCTGTTAAGAGGGGGGTTAGATTACCCCACCCACTTTTATTTTAATGGCACAATTAGATAAATCAAAACATAGTTTTCAATTACGTAAATATTTGCTCACCTGAGCACAAAGTGCCCAATTTGAGCTATTTTGTGAGTTTGACCAATGTGCCTTAGTGTGTGGGTGTGTGTAGGGGTGCGTGCATGTGTTCGGGGGTGCGTGCGAGTGTGCGTACGTCAGACGTCAGCAATTTGTTTTAAAATCTTCTTGTCTAAAACCATAAGGTCTTTAAATTAAAAAAAACATAACAAAAACATAAGGTCTTCAATTATTAAATTTGGCATGTCACATTACTAGAAGGTGCTTTACAAAGATAATTTAAATTATGCCCCTGGGGTCAAAATTGGCCCCGCTCTAGGGAACACATAATTTACATAGAGTTATATAGGGCAATGTTACAAAAATCTTCTCAAAACCTTCAAGGCTTAGAGCCTTGATACTTGGCATGTAGCTTCACTCTAGACGGTGCTTATCAATAACAAAGATTATTCAAATTATGTCCTTGTGGTCAAAATTGGCCCCGCCACAAGAGTCACAAGTTTTACATAAAGTTCTAGAAGAAATGTCAAAAAGTTTCTTCTCAAAAACGTTATGACCTAGAGCTTTGGTATTTGGCGGGCAGCATCATATAAAGGTTTTCGACAAAGCTTGTTAAAATTATGCCACTGGGGTCACTGTTGGCCCCACCCCAGGGGTCACAAGATTTACATAAAGTTATACAAATTTATATGGGAATGTTGAAAAATCTTCATCTCAAAATTTACAAGACGTGGAGCTTTTATATTTGATATGTGGTATTATCTTCAGGTCTTCTATAAAAAAATGTTTGAATTATGTTTATGGGTTCATAATTGGCCCAGCCCCAGGAATCACTGTTTTCATTGGCTGAATCTGTTAGATAATGTTATGTCAGATGCCCTAAGCGTCTAGTTCTCAGGAAAGCGGTCCAGGGTTCTCAGGACCCTCTTGTTAATGTTCCTAATTAACAACAATATACATAAATGTCCTTACACAAACCTTGACTAAATAAAACATTTTTAATGTTCGTCATATTTTGTTTTGTTTATCGCAACACCATGTATGATACATATACCGGTAGATAATTATTATTACATTTTAGCATAAAACTGGTTAACAATACGTTGTCAAATATATTCAATATTTGATGAAAATAGCATGTCGCTGTACCGAGTAATTACACATAAACATCAACACAGCCTGTATAATTAATTTACGAATCCTTTCAGTCTTAAATATTACATATTGGGTAATAGACGAAATGTATTTCGCGCAATCCAGACTCTCATAAAATACAATTTGTAACAATTTACAAACTTTAATGTATATGTTACAGGTAATGTGTGTAACCAGGGATTTCACGTAATCCCTAACCAAGTCAGGGAATTCATGTAATCCCTGGTGATTTTAGGGAATACGTGAAATCCCTGATTTCACTAGGGATTACATGAAATCCCTAAAATATTTTTTCATTTTTACACAAATTCGTTACAATATCGTACATTTTGTCATTAAATTAATAAATCATAATTATTTTCACGCCAAAATCGTCGGCCAACACCAAAAACCCCGTATAGTGTCACTACAAAAATTTAAGGTCGGTCTGGTTACTGGAAACAAACAAGATTTTAGCACTAAAGCACTAAAAGGGAGACATAGGCAAAATGTTCACTTCTCTTTTTCCTTATTTTGCATGCTACAACTGTATTATCATAATTGTTGTTTCAACAGACACACTGAATTATTGCTAGTCAAAATGTTATAATGAACATTTACTAATGGAAAAATACAAGCACTTATTATTGTGCAACATTAGTACAACTGTATCACATGGTACCCAAACTAAATATTAATCAAGTTCGTCTGTATCAATATCCGCTTATGTCGGAGAGTTTGTACAGTTTATTTCTCAACCAGCAGAGCATCCATGTTTTCAGCAACTGAATCACTAGGAGGCGAACTCGAGCGTGACTAATCTTAGTTGTAAGACTCCCACGTACATATTCGCTTGGCGGCTCAATAAACCGGACACTTTAAAAATAGCTGTTTTCAAGCAAGTTTCTTGATTAAATTGATATCTTTTGAATCTAAAATGCCGAGATATCTAATGTGGTATCAAAGCATAAAAAATAACTATTTCCTTGTGAAGTTAACACGAAAATGCTTAAAATTTAATCAGTACTAATGACGTTGTTGATAAATATATAAATCTCCGTCATATGGGGATTTACTTTGAGTGCGCATGCAAAAATGGATGCAAAATTTGTTGTGCCTATTCCTAAAGTATCGTTTGCTAAATAAAGAAAGCAAACAAGGGCCTCCTGACAAAAGTAAGCGCTTTGTAGTTGGTTAACAGCTAAATTCATAGATTTAGCCATTCCAGGAGGAGTGAGTAGGTTGACTGACCGCCGTTGTATGACCTATACAATGTGTTCCTATGGCGTTAATCCAAACAAACACACATACATTGTAATTAATTTCGACATAAACTTAGATCTGCATATGATTTTGATCTGAAGTTCATCAGATCTACATTCACGTTTATGACGAGATGACTTTCAATTAAAAGCATATAAGTGTAAAAAGAAAACATTGAGAAGCAAAATTGCAATATGTTAGCCGTATAGATCTATATTTACTGAATACTTCGTTTTAATCGCTGGCTCTCAACATTTAAACAGTCCAATAGTTCATTATTGACATATTTACGCCATGATGATGTCATAAACATGTCTGCTATACCATTATGTACATTCACCACGATTGGGTTAGAGGAGAAAATGTTAGATTTTGAAGTTAGTGATGGTTGATTTTAACTCAAATTTTGCACACTTAGCGATATATAGTTACTTTATAGGCTTGCTTAATTCTTTAAAGTGTATTGTGTTTATACAAGATAGAATTTGATTCCAGTTCCCGCCGTCTCAAACGTCCGGTTTATATGTCGCTCGTCCGTTTTTACAGACGAGTGTCTCTCGAGATTAAGACCCAACTTTGAAGTACAAAACTAAGTGTATTAATTTTCTTGATATATAAATGTACTGAGCGGGGACCGAATTATATCATGTCAGGGAACCGAATTATTCCATGTCAAAATTTCAATTCAATATATGTTAAACAAAAAAGATTACCACTGAAAATGTTGAAACAAAACTTTCGGTAATAAGATGTGAAGGGTAATATTTGGTAATTAACCCTACTTCATGTCTTTAGATTATGAATCTTTTAACAAAACACACATATGGGTCGTTAAAATACTAGGGGTGTAACGGTTAACCGATATACCGGTTAATATTGCAATACGAGTTCTAACGGTTTTTAACCGGTTCATTTTTCCTTGAACCGGTTTTTGTAGTTAAGTGTCATACTGCTTGTTTTTATCAGAATCTGGTAGTTGAATGTTTAAACAAAATGTTAAAATGAATTGAATACTTGAAATACTCTTACCGTGCTTTTAAAGGTTAAACATTTAGTCAATTGATAGAAAAATATCTTCAAACCACGCATTTTTCTAACATATAGACCATTTTACATTTGTAATTCGAACATTTGGATAAGAGATCATTTGAAAATACCCACATGCGTGCTATGCCGATCCAATTAGGACGAGGTACATGCATTAATTAATGCTTTGCATGTCTAAGCGAAAACCCGGTACATATTGCAATATATTGCAATACAGGTTCTGCATATTGCAATATATTGCAATACGGTTTTTACCTTATTGTTACACCCCTATAAAATACTGCATAATACTAGTATGTTGTGTTTAGATGATAACAGGTTGTAGTGAGTGTCTCGTGTACGTTATGGCCCTTACCGGCTTCCGTAGTTTTATTTTTAAGTAAAATCCTCTATTCAAAATCGTTTTTATTACATATTTTGATTTTCATTAAATCTTACATTGAAAAAAACATTTAATTTATATTTTAGAAACATGCGAATAAACTCAGAAAGATATAAATAAAGAGTGATGAATTTTAGCGACACGGTTCACGGATGTGTTGACGGTCTTGACCTCGATATCATAAGACCTATTTTCACTCGACAGAAGGCTGTTAGACCATATTTAATTCTAATATACATTCTGCAAAGCCTATAAACAAGTTTTATGTACATATAGACAACTTACCGATTAAAACTTCTCTGAAAACAAGCTTCACATTCAAGGCTGGAAATTATTGACAATAATTTCGAAAATATAGCGGTGCGAATGTTATATTATGACGTCATTTTGTGACGTATTTTCTGGAAAAACACTAGTATGGCGTCCGTATATTGCCATTGTGAATTTTCCAATTTAGCATGTTTTAAAAGTGTGTTTATGCAAAAAGTGCACATGCGATTTTATGCAACTTTTTTGTGTGAGCTTTTGAGAGCATATACTTTCGTGTAGAATTAATTTGATTTCTTTTGCAAGGACTTCAACCCCAAAAGTTAGCCTGATTAGCCTATTTATGGTCGGATAGAACTGGCAAATGATTTAAATGTCTGCGTACTGTAATTGTTCCAACGTCGATTTCGTATTTGTATAATAAAGAACATTTTCAGTCACCGCGATTTTATTCAAACTTGATAGTCGAGAAAAAAGGACTTTATATCACGTCCTATACGGTAACACTTATCTTTATACGTTATAGTCTTCGCATATCATGGCATATAATTTTCTTCTTTCATCATTAATAAGCATGGTTGATCTGATACATATGTGTCCAGTGTAAACATCTATTTATCAAAACTTCCTGTAAAAATAAAATATGACATAAATAATGTATTTTGAAACGATCAATACAACAATCATTATTACAATGAACAAACTACTCGATTTGAGAATTCAGAAACTACGAAAACATATTATTTAGGATATTGAAATTAAGTTCATCGTAGCTAGGATTCGCTATACAAACAGCACTTGTATTTCGCGGTATATTTCAAACGAATTGCATTAGTTTCTTTTAAATAGAACTATTTTAATACTATGGTGGTCTATTTCTGCCAGTAGAAAAACACGTAGTTAACAAGATATAAGAAAGGTTAACTAGTTACCCAACTAGTTAATTTCGTAATTAACTAGTTAATTATAAGTGGTTAACTAGTAACAAAGCTAGTTCTTTTTCAATAAATAGAATATAATAACTGGACATGAATGCAAGTTAGTGCCTACTTCTGCCTAGCACCAGACACACATACATAATTTGTTATATAGTCTACGAAATTAGTGGGTGTAAGGATGCCCGCGACAACCACTTTTTAGTTTGGACAGCCAACAATATCCCAATTTCGTAGACTGAATATAAACATGTTATAAAATTATTATTCTTGAAACGTATTTTAATGTCTATGTTGCCATTTTTGTATGGTTGCCAACTTGCCAAATACATTACAATATTTATTTATGGTGATGACTTGTTGTTTGCTATCGCAAATGGTCGAAGACCATACAAACACTTGGTTTTTGTAGGCGATTTTCTGTAAATGTATTGACATTGTGGATTGCAAATTTCCCGTTTTTAAAGGGTGGTTCATTCAATACCCATCTCCCATTTGGAAAGCCTAGGAGAGATTTGACGCAAATATATTTATATTTAATAATACATGTATATTTGCGTATATAATCTCATAGGCGCCCCTCTTCGACATTGCAACCGTCAGATCATTTTAGTTACTTACTAGGTTTTCTCTCTAAGAAGGGATTCTATATAACATGTTACATAAAATTCCTGCTCTAAGTGACCAAAAACAAATTTGAACATTAAAATACGGGCGCCCGTAGAGAGGAGAGGAAAAGACACAAAATGGATGCTACTGAAGATAGAATTAAGCCGGCTTTTATATTAATTTGGCTATAATAATCGCTCATCTGTTCAATTCGAGAAAATAACAGATCCGTTAGACCAGGGGGATGGGGTGGTAGTCTTAGCCACCCCATAATGTCGATCGTGACATAACAAACTGGGATATCACTTATAAATAAATGCTTCCCATCGGATAAAAAGACAGTCTCCATCTGAGAATCGTCGGAATTCTTCGCAAATCGCGTAAAAAGGATACTTAGTTTTTAGGAAAAGGAAAAAATGTAAAAACATATCTACTCTATTTTGTGTCATTCTCGTACCCCTAAAATTGTGTTGATACGGCGTTAACTCCAATAAATAAATAAATAAAGTACCCCAAGGTTATCAAGATTATCGAGGCTAGTATCGAGAATCCTACTAGACGCTAGATACAAGAATTAATTGTGTAGGACGTTAGTTAAACTTTTGTTAATTAGTTTAAACTGATTTTGCCTTCGTTCAAATGGAGGCAAGGTTTACGTAAGGTACATTATGTATTTCATTATGCAGTTTAGTAACTGTACACACATGTACATATTTTCCGCCTGAAAGTCAGTTTTAGACATACGCTGCTACATATTGAGTAATGGGCTGCGATATTAATGGTTGGATGGGAGACCACATGGATTGTCGTTGGCTCGGTGCACGTTTCTCATACCTTTGACTGGCAAAATATTCGGTACACTTCGGCTATTCCCGTGCTAACTCTGATCGTCATTTTACGGAATCATCCGAGAGGTAGCCACGAGTGATTTTCTAATCTTTTAAGTCCATGCGTTTTGCCCCGCAGTCAAGTTTATGAAACGTCAAGATCGCTAGCAGTAAGTTTTGATTGGTTGAAAACCGTGAGCGAAACATAATTCACGTGCGCTCTATTGATACCTAATACAATGGTGTAGACAATAGGTAAAATGTGTGAAATGTTTGTGATTGAAATTTCAAAGCTCGCACCTGTCTGGTCAGTTGTTTGGATACTTATATACAGGTAAGACATGTTGAATTTTTGATTTCTTTATTTGGATTTAATTTTGTTCAAAATGATTGTTTATTAAATCTGTGTCGGTATGATCAGAGACATAGATAACATCTAATTCCCTGGTATGATATAATATACGTGTGTCTCAGATATCAAATCTTCATTATTTATGAAATGAATCTTGGATCGTGGTTTAAAAGTTCAATTGAATGCATGAAAATTTTTTAAAATGTTTTCAAAGTCAACTGATCAATGTTGATCAACTTGCTGCAATTAAGAATCTTGTATCCAATTACGAGTGTGCCAATTAGCACAACATGTTGTTAAGATATAATACTGACATTTATGTATTTATGATGATGATGGTGATGCATTTGTTCATAAAAAGTTGTTCGTGTGACTTGGTCTGCATAATACATTGCTTTCTAGCGAATGCCTTCTAGTCTGTATTGATCAACGACATGTCCAACAAGCATTACAAACTTGAAAGGCAGTGATTTACACTTTATTGCTGAAAAGCATGAAACATAGATGGTATCCTGTTGTTCTTTGTTCACTAATTTTCATTGTACCATAGTAATTAGTTCTGGCTTCCAAAATTTTATAGGCCGCCTTTTAACATTGTGATTTTCATCTGATGTGGCAGTACCCGTTAATTAAAAGTATACATATGGGTTAGCTGAAGATCATTTATAAGCAACATTGTGGTTTGTTCCTATAATGCAGAGAAAACCCCATATATTCTATTATATGTTTGTTATTGTACCCACAGGGGCCTTTAATGTACGTACATATATTCTAACTCTATGTTTTGTTTATTTCATGTATCACAGACTTTATTGTTCATCACCATATCATCTGATGTCTACCAAACACACAGATCTGATGGCTTTGTTATTGATACATACATGAACATGGTCTTATCAAACATAGAACTGAACACTGTGTCTATCCTGCATTCTTTGGTAAGTAGAACTGTTTTTCAGTTTTTATTGTGTGAAATTTTGTTGTTTGTTGGGTTTAAAGCTGTAGCAACACCTTGTATAGGTCATTATAATAGTGGCCAGCCAACCCAATCACTGTTCCTAGAAAGGCTAAATCGCTGAATTAAGCTCACAGTTAACCAACTACTAGGTGCATACTATTGTCAGTTACTGACAACTGCCTTACATGATTAAGAATCATTGTTAGGAGGGAAAATGACCATAGAAATAATTCCATGACCAAGCACCAGGAAAGTATGCCTTGCCAGGAATTGAACTCACAAACCTACAACTTGGGTGCTACCAACTGAGCTAGCTGGATGGCTGAATAATAAATTATATGCTGATAAAGCTGGACAAAATTAACCAGAGCTTGACCTTTTTAAAAATTTATTTAACTCAGTATTTACTGTCTAATTTTGTCTCCATCTATCAATCACACTTTATAGGAAGCTTTCAGGGAAAATACATGTATAATCAATTTTCAAAACATTGCATGTTCTTGTACTTAAAATTTTGGATTCGTCCATTAAAAGGGGAAACACATGGGTCCACCCTACTTTGAGTAGTTTCAAAATGTAAAACTTTCAATGAATTTTTTTTATTTATTCAGTTTGTGTGGCTCATTGAATAAGAGTGTAAATATTACTCCCTTGTTTTTATATAGATAATAAAAGAATATTTTTGAATGTATTCATCCATCCCTTTTTCCACTGGTAGACTATTCTTTTGGTTAATCGATGCACCATGTTAAACAAAATAACTTATACTGAAAAATGACTTTTGTTTTGATAAGAGTAGATACTATAAAACTGTGCCACAATATTGTGGACTTACACATTTCCCATAAATGAAGAAGTCCAATATTAAAAGTACAAAAACATGCTATGTTTAAAAAATTGATTTATAATTGTATTATTCGTATACACCCATTTGGAAAATTTATGATATAATATAAATGAAGTGTGTAATTATTCTTATAAGGAAGTTCTAATCAGGTTTATACTGTCAGACTATAGGCCTACTTGTAAATAAATTTAGCTATGGAACAAGTCACTTTTTATATACTTCCATCAGTGACTGACAACTGTTCTACATGATATAGAATAAGTAGTAGGAGGGAGATTGCTCATAGAAATTATTTCATGACCAAGCTCTGTGAAACAATGCCACGCCTGGTAATTGAACCTATGACTCTTTGATCAGTAGACTTGAGTGCTACCAATTTAGCTAGCCAGACAGCTATCCAACTAGTTTCAACAGCGCTGATAATACATTGTTATTATAGGAAGCATAGGAAATCACCATGGTTTGACGAGACCTGTAGGCAGTCTAAATCTATGTGTTATAAAGCAAAAAGAGCGTACCACGTTGATAAGTCTGATGCTAATAAGTTAATTTTTATGCAATCTAGAAAAAATTATATTAAAATAAAAAGGCATGCCAAGCATAAATTTTATTACTCTGAAAAAGTGAAGTTATCGAGTATGAGTAAACGTTCACCAAGGGCATTTTGGAAATATATCAAAAAGTTTACTAATAAAACTAAACCATCAAACACTAACGAAAACATAACTATAGATGAATTTAAAGATTTTTTCGAAAATACGTAACATCGAACGAAACACATGGTAATTTTAGAAGTGAGGATTATTCAAATACTAGAGATGAACCACTTTCTGTAGATGATCTAGACAAACCGATTTCTGTTGATGAGGTCATTAAGACTATATCTATGTTAAAACGTTTTAAAAGTTTTGATAATGAATGTATTGTTGCAGATTTTTTTATTGATACTAAAGATTTTATTGCACCATATCTATGTACTATATTTAATGTTATATTTGATACTTGTAATTACCCGAAGTTATGGTGTAAGGGTAATATTATACCTATCTTTAAGAAGGGAGATAAGTCATCCCAGACCTGTTACAGGGGAATAACTCTTGTTAATATTACGTAACAGTTGGTTTAAAACAAGGTGAACCTTTATCTCAATTATTATTCATTATATTTATTAATGACATTGTTGATTGTTTTAATATGAACGAATTGACTGAAAAAGATTTAAAGCTTTTATCAATGTACATGATTCTGTTTGCTGATGACATTGTTCTTTTTACAACAGACCCAAAAAGCTTACAATCACAAATTGATAATATTTATCAATACTCTGAAAAGTGGGGTTTAAAAACAAACGTGAATAAGACAGAAGTATGTATTTTTGAAAACAAGAGATTAGACAACGGTGACCCCCTCTCAGCCAATCAAATTACTTAAAAAGTGTTTGATAAATCCCATAACACATGGTAAAGTGTTTGATATTATCAGATCGTTTTCTCCGTGCGTTAAACTCGAGAAAACATTGACTGAAAGTATGGGGTGGATCCAGACTTTTTTAAGTGGGGTGCACACTAAGAACAAAATGAAATGTTATAGTTCGTATACAAGCGGCCACGAACATTGGAAAAGTCTAATTATGATCTTATTTGTTGACAAGCGTAAGTCATTAAATAGTACAACCCCTTGTTAAAAGTCTAGATCCGCCACATAATCAGTTTAATACAATTAACTGAAATGCTTCAATAAGCTTATCTGTATTTAGTCTGGATTACCTGCCCCTCACCACTATTGTTATCAGGTCAGGCAAAGCACGATCATGGCTGCACTCCCAGTTTTTATTCAGATAACAAAATTATCGTATACGTTTTCTTTATCTGCATGATCATTTGCTGACAATAGTAACTTTAGTAGGAATTCGGTACTATATAAGAAATTCAAAGTCGATTTACTGATTGCTCGTATACTTAGCAAACAATTAAGCAAAAACCATGTCTCGAAGTGAACACAATTCAGACGTGAAATAGTCTCGTTAGAATTTCGGAAACTTTATCTATCATAAATGTAACCGAACTACTAAAAAAGGTATCCACTGTAATTCTTGTACAGTGATCTTTAGATTTAAGCCCATGTAGTGAGAAATGTTCATATGAAAACCTTATCATCCAATACCTAATTCATTAATAGGGCGCGGCCATTATCATGCTTTGCCTGACGTTCTTTTACCTGTCAAAGTACGACTGGGAACCGGACAAATCTATTTGAAAACTAACCAAAGTTTTGAGAAATTAACTGTCCTTATTGCTTATTACCGGGAGACAAGGAAGCGCATATTTTTATAAGTCTAAAACTACTGCAAACAAATGATTTTATTGAATTCATCCGATCAAGTTAATACAACATGTTATCTTATTTTAAAGAAAACCAAGATCTATATTTAAGACAAAAAGCTTTTCGATCAATTGTATTTTGGATAGTTCATACTTTCAACAAAACAAATGTTTAGGCATCATCATGCACAAATGTTTATATAATAACATAATGTATTTAACAATGTAATTGAGATTTTCTACCATTTTTGTTCACGACAATCGTCTTGATGGTTTTAAGCAGGTGAAAAAAATATTGGTAGGGGTTGATTCAAAGGTCCACTTGTTCCTACAAAATAGACCGACCAGTATTATGTAACACAATGCAATTCACATCTATCCACTCCCTTGATTACATATTTAACCGACTATATATGAGAATTATTGTCTAAATTGAATATTCGCATGTTTATTAGGTATAACTATATAACAATGCAGAAAATGATGAAATTCGTAAAACAATAACATGTACTTACAGCCTAATAACACTCTTGGTTAGCCAAAACATTCTCTAGTTCTGCGATAAAGAATTATTCCCAAGACGACTCACCACTGTGATTATTTATCAAAAATGATTTTTATTCATTGTTTAACTGCCGATATGTACATGGGCACAAATATTTATATCCATGAATAACACAATCTAAATGTTGTTCATGAGTTTTAATTAGCTTTCGCACGAAATTCACGACACAAATATCGTACGCTTTAGATTAAGGCCAACCATATTTCTCTGCGTTTTATATGGCTTTAAGGTGACAGTAGTATAAATACGTGACAAAATAAATAAAAAAGGACATTATAAACATATAATTTCCTACCCGTTGTCTAAGTCGGATAGAGTACTCGTAGCAGTTTGATATGAGTTTTATCAACTCGCTTCACTCGTTGATAAATCCCATATCAAACTGCTACTCATGCTCTATCCTATACTTAAATAACCATCCTGATTTTTTTATAAATGGGGTAAAACTAGAAATGGTAGATAATTTTATATACCTAGGAATTAATTTTTTATACAATGGTAAAATGGCATTAGCAGTAAAAACACTTAATGAACAAGCCTTATGTGCTTATCACAATTTGATGTCATTGTTTGATAAGGTTAGTTTAGATATTGAAACAAAATTGTCTTTATTTGATTCCATGATTACTCCAATACTTCTGTACGGGGCTGAGGTCTGGGGGGTTTATAACCACACTGAAATCGACAAACTACATATTCGATTTTGCAAATCCATTTTAGGAGTAAAACACCAAACACCTAATTATGCAGTGTACGGTGAATTAGGGCGTTATCCATTATCCACACTTAGCAAAATAAGAGCTGTAAAATTTTGGACTAAAATTATGAAAAACGATCAATCTTACTGAAATCAAATGTACTGGGATCTTTGTATAAATGTGAGAAACAGAAGTTGGGCTACACGTTTAAATTCTATTTTAGATCATCTGGGTCTCTCTTACATAAGAACAACCTTTAATCCAAATCATAATTACTTCCCTTTAATCAGAGATAGAATTAAAGATCAATTTATTAAAAACTGGACTACAACTATCAATTCAATGTCTAGACTTAAGTATTATGCAAATTTTAAAAATGGTTTTATTTATGAACAGTATCTTGATAATGTATTTAATGATAAATTAAGAAAACAATTAACTTGTTTTAGATTAAGCAATCATAATTTAGAAATCGAAGCAGGAAGAATATCGGGTACTTTAAGGGAAAAAAGACTGTGTAGATTATGTAACATGAATTTTGTTGAGACTGAGTATCATTTTATTATGTGCTGCCCAGCCTATATTGACATAAGAAAAAAATATCTCCCGTATGCAAAATGGGCATGTATCCATAAATTTAATAATAAAATGTCGTCAAATAATAAGAAGTTTAACATAAATTCTGCCAAATTTATTTCAGAAAGTCTTAAAAAACGTAAAAATATTTTGGAAAATGTATAATGTTTTTGGATGATTAATTATTGTATAATTTCTCATATATATTCTGTTAATCTTATTCATAGATATCCTGTTTATTTTTTATGTAGATTCTCTGTATGTAATGTATGAAGCTTGTATTTTTGTCTTTGCCATAAAATATCTCGATGGAAATGGCCAAAGGCTAAACTTAGCCGATAGCTAATAAACATATATATTATATTATTTAAAATTTAATATTTTATGTTTGCAGGACGTTTACCATAAGATGTAGACGGAAGTAGTATGTTGTTTACTGTGCTGTTATATACCCATATGTATGAGCTCAACATATTGAATAACAAGACATGGTGAAACACTCTAAACAAAGTTTATGGGAAAGTTGAAAAAATGAAGAGACGACAAAAGCTAAGTTTTTATATATTATGTATTTTATATTATTATGTGTCCAATGGTATTATCCATTTTCCTAATCTGATGGTTCCATATTCCCGTTTTGTAATGATCTCGGCCAGGAAGTCTTTACGTTTTGTTAATTATCATTGATTTGTTAAATACAAAGATGATCTTTACAGTTCAGAACCATCAAAGATTCTATTATATATACATAGTGTCTTGTATTGATTTGTATGGTTTTGGACCATGCTGGTCACCTTTGATTCTGTTTTACTGTTGTGTCAATGATACCTTACATGATAATACAGTGTACTTACTCAAATTCATCTTTGGGGATTTCAATTTATCTGTAATATTTATATGCAGGGAAGGTTAGGTGTAAAAATTGATCTTTTTTTCTTGGAATTTAGCATAAAAAGCCTATCTGCTTTTGTTCTACGTCTGTAAGGGTAAACTTTTATTCAAATGGTACACTTTCTTATGATGTAAGGATATCATTGACTTCGCTTGTTTGTTTTTTCTCAACTGTCAAAATATGAATAATTTCACCATGACTTCTTGCGTTTAATGTTTGTTGTCTTGAATTGTGGGATTCATATTTGGTATTTTAGATGGGGTAGAATATACTTAAAGCTTTTATGTTTTAATGCCTGATTGCTGTGCCAAAGTCTGCCTTCATAGAGAACCTATTCAGTCATTGTGAAATTATTCAAATGTTACAGTTTAGAAAAACAACTATACACATACAAAAAAAAGTAAGTTTCCACTGGTATTATTTTTGGAATTGTAAATTTTAACATTCATTTTAGGCTACATTCATTACTTAGTAGGTTTTGTATGTTTGTTGCATCGCAACAGGAACATTATTCTAGAGTATACTGAAACACAGGCTGTCGGCACGGTCCCAGATCAGAAACACTTTGTATATATAGTGTTTTTGATTCCGGACCATGCAGACAGTCTGTGTTATCTGATATTATCATTATTCATGTTTATTGATGTTAATGAAAGGGAGATAATTCAGTATTGATTTTTTTCTGTATAGAAAAGATACATACTGTATTACTTCCCTTTGATCTATTTTAATAAACTTAGTAAGTAATGTTTATTTAAAAGATATAAGTTAATAGAGGCCAGATTTGAATTACATATGCAGGTTAATATATAAAGATTATTATTTTCTCAAGCTGCAATATTAATGATTATCTAATTCAATTTCTATTTGGATTTTCTTTTTTTTGTAAAGTTTTGAATTTTATTGAATTTAAATTGACCTGATCATTTTATTTTCGTTTGTTTTCATCTTATGCAGCCTATTTAACAATTTCAACAATTAGCAACTTGACGTTATTTAATTTTTTAAACTTTTATTCAGATTATGGTCAATATTTGTGTTGTTACTTTTCTTTTATACGGTTTTTATAATTTTACAGTTTGATAATGAATCATCACTTTCATTTTTGTCATGTGAATTCATTTTTGTTGTTTCTTGAAGCATTTAACACATTCTTACAAAAAGTAATTTACAATTGTACATATTTTTGTCTTTTAAATTGTTATTGATATTTTCAACAATTAATACTTTTTATATACCTTCTTATAAGTAAGTAAATTTGTGTTGTTTTTTTGAATTCAAGAAATTGTTCATTTTATTTTTAAGAAGTGCAATATTTTTTACTGTTCTAATAGTGTGACTAGGATATCTAAATTTAGGCCGCAACAAATTTATCATATGTTCTATGGATTTTTCTGGGAAAAAATGGGGCGAGAGAGCGAAGAAATTTCTTTTAATAAAGTCTTTATTCACTTGCTTTATATAGCGGTTTGATCAAATTTTTTTGAGCAAGCGAGGAAATAAAATATTTTTTTGTAAAAACGGTCAAAATTAAGGTGCGAGCGAATCCATAGAACTCATGAGCAATTTGTTGTGGCCTTATCTAATGAAATATTTATGTGTCAGTGCAAAACTAGTCTAACTTCATGTAAATAAATAAGAATGTAGAGTTGTTTTGTACTGATCCAGCAATATTTCTTGCATTTTATGCTGTTATCATTTACTATTCATTATAGACTTACGCCAGGTCTCAGGTGCTGTGTTTTTCCATGTTTTTTTTTTAAAAAAGAGATTTTTTGTTACACATTTTTATTATGGAATTTTGTAAAATCAAAACTTTTTTTTGTACTTTTGGCAAAAACTGTGAATGGTCTTTATAATAATACTTACATGGGAAAACCCTGACATTTGAGTTCTGGATATTGTCTATTGAAAATTAGTTCTAGAATAATGTTCTTGTTGAGTTGTACAAGCATCAATCCTAAGTCTTGGGTTTTGGGATAGATTATGAGACTGCAAGGTTTGTGGAACCTGGATATACTGGAAGTTGGTTGTGAGCCCAAGCCCCGGACGTACCGTTGATGTCACTAAGCAAGGTTGGGTGGAGTGTCGTCTGATTAGAGGGGTCATACTTAATGTTCCTGATATCTTGTATTGGCTGGTAAATTTTGAACCTTCGATCTGGACAGTGTTGGTGGGGTTTGTAGGGATGGTAGGGAGTTGTGTGTATGGGGGGATGGAAGGGTAGGTGTGTATGGGATGGTTGGGCTAATTCATGTTGTGGGTGGGGTGAGAAATGGTGTTATCTGAAAGTATCTGAGAAAGGCTGGTGGGTATTCCATGATTTTGTGCTATCAGAAGTTTGTAATGTTGTACAGTGAGTTGTATACAAAGAGTGACTGAACAAGGGATGATCCAAAATTAGTTAGAAGGTTCATGGTCCATGTGTTTATTTGAACACCACTCAGTTCAGTACTAAGTTTGTACAGAAACAAAAAAAGAACTATGTCCAACTGATGAAGTTAATGAGTTTATTTAAATTAACAAGTCTTGTTTATTTTAAATAAACTCATTAACTTCATAAGTTATGTAGTACTGTGATGAATGGACTTTCAGTATCTACCAGGACTGTGTATCTCCAGTCAAGATATGATGCCATTCAGATCATGATACAAGGTAGTAGTTGTGATACAATATGTTTCATGATATAAGTTAACAATATTGAACTTGCCCTAAATAAACTTTTGTATTGGTTATGGGATAAACTTGACAAGCCAGTGAATCTTAAAATACATCTTTTAGGTTTAAAGAGTAAACTCAATACATGATTCACGAAGTTGGCCGAGCGTAGCATCCAGTTGTAAGCAAATATGCATCAAGGGTGATTTCAAATTATATGATTAGAGTAGTGATAGGGTATTTATCAGAGCTTATAATTTAGGTGTTCATAAGACAGTCTGTATAAATTTATTAATCTGCTCCTATGTATTTATTACCCATACAGTAAAACTTATGTTCGAAATATCAAACATTCAGTCACAGGGCATTAGCTCAACGATACTCTAATTCATTTGTAATATATTATTTCATATGAATTAGAGTATCATCAAGCTAATGGCCTATGTATTTAGTCATAATGTTTATCTTTTCATTGAGTTATTTTGGTGTGTTATAGAAATTCTACAAATTATTATTGTTTCCAAACAGAAAGTTTTATTTCATTTCACTATTTGGTTATATAGATTGCGATTTAATTATCCTTTTTGTTCCATAATATGGTTTGGCAATACATTAGTTGGACAATGCAGCCCTCGTATGTATTTGTAGTGTACTATTAATTTGTTACTGAATTCAACTTGTGAGTTGCATGTTTATATAAACATGTTTTTCTTGCGACTTTACCTATGGTCTGTGGGCATAATTTGATTTAATTAATTTATCATAGATATTGGTATGAATATTTGTAAGCATGCAGCATGCTACAATTACTTGAATAATTGGCTCACAATTGAATTGGCCTTTACTCGACTTAATGCTCTTAAAGCTTAGAAATTGAACATCTCCATGAAGAAAATGCATAATTGTGAGAGTTTCTATCGTTGACTAGCCTCACTGTTGGATTAATTAAGGATGAGCCATACAGTTTGTGTCTAGTCTGTTGCATTGAATACTAGAAGAGGCAACTCTTTGAACACCCCTTACCAAATCATTACTGTCTAATATGACTGCTATTCCCATATTGTCACTGTTGAGGCAAATCCTCTTGACTTTACGTTACGAGTTTTGACTCAACAATGACAATAGGACTGTGTTCATGCTATACTTGTATGATATTGGTGTTCATGCGATCACCACATTGTGATAAGATCATACTCATGTATTATCTTTAATGCATTCTCTTCTTAGTGTCACATAGTTCTGATAATTTTGGATCATCCCTTGTACAGTATATCTATGAGGAGTGTTATAGTTTCATGACAAGTGTTTTTTGTCATTTATTGACAATTTGTTCTGATCTCTTGGTCAGTTACAGTTGTTACTGTATACTGACTTATATACATGTATGTAAAGGATATTAACTGAGTGCGAGTGTTTTCTGAGTTAGAACAACCTGGCTGCGGACTCCTTGGGCAAATCCGAAAACATGAAGCGTTTGAGAATTTTGGTTCAAAGCCAGAAAGTCCATAGCACGAGGTTAATATTCAACTTACACAACAATTCAAGTGATTAGTAACACATGTATGTACATTGATTGGGAATAGACCACAGTTTTGCAAATGAATTTGACTTAGGTGCATCTTTTCTCTCACAGGGGTTAAGGGGATCTGAAAATATTTGTTAATAGATAACAAGTGTAATTTGAGTATATGTTTTAGAATCTGCGAAGGGAAATAATATTTCTTAATCTACAAGAAATGCATGATTAAGTTTCAGGATTCATTATATTGAACTTTATACTGGTATACATACTATAAAGTACTGTAACTTAATTCATTTCCTGATTTTGACTAAATTGAAACTTCGGTTCGCTGATGTATTATGGTCTTAAGTGTAATTAAGTAAATAATTTATAATTTCTGTTTCTGATGAGGAATAAATATATATACCCAAAAATAACTTTCAATTCAAGTCATTTTTCATGATCATGACATTGTTCGTATAGTGTGTCTGTATTAATCAAATAAGTTAAAATGGACTCTTCGGTATTTTGATTTTGAATTGATCCTTTTATGGGGGAAACACTATGCAATGCATTAAAAAAGTATATAAATCGTGTTTGATTAATTTTGGTGAGAATTTGATTTATGGATTCAACATTAGCTCATATTTGTAATTAAAGAGTAATGAACTTTGTTGTTAATTTCTATGCATGACAACTACAGTCTTGCTTTTATAAGTTATTTGACTTGAATGTTAGAAAATTATACAACAATTAGCCTTGTTGTGAGGTAGTTGGAACCACAGATAGCAATGCTTGTCTGCACCTATCAATTCTCAACCACAGGTACCTGGAACAATTTTAACCCTATTTATGCATTATATAGAATGTAATGAATAAGTTAGGTAAACATTATACCTAGCACCTGTGAATGAATTTTAATTATTTTGAAGTTTGCTTTGAAATGCGGAGTCAGATTTTTGTATTGATGTGAAATGTAGATTATTATATGTCTCATCTAGATATATGACATCTTAGGTCAGTCTTAGAATTTAGGATATGAAAGTGGTTGTCCAAACAGGTTGATTTAGCATCAAGCACTGTCTCTTGTTTGTAAAATTTTTGTTACTCAAAAGAAATTTTGGTTGTCGGAATTAAAAAGGTGTTGTTCTGGGCAAGGACCCTTGTTCTGGGCAACTGGACACCCACTAATTTCATAGACTGTTTGTAACTGAATGTATTAAGAGATTATGATACTTATGATACTAAGTGGGTATTGATGTAATGCTGGTGCATATTTACCTGAGACAGTCTTATACATGTGGGGCTTAGCTTTTTGTGTATGAATAAGTGACTGTGTTCCTTTTCATAAGCATAATTAACTAAAGTTTATCTCGGAATTTTAGGGTAATTAGAATTTCAAATTAAAGATATATGGTAAACTTTCATTAATTATTGAAAATTTAAAATATAGGAAATATGAATTTGATAGCATTGAATTGAATTTGAATTGCGTTTCAATGTAAATTAAATTAGATAAAATAAGACAAAAATTAAATTAAAATTAAATTAAATTGAATTAAATCGAAATGATTTGAATTGAATTCAATTCATCTTTTGGTTTAAGTTTGAATTTGAGTATTTTCAATACACTCAGTTACTTTCAAGGTTTTATTGGTCAAGTGGTTTAAGATGCTGGATCATGATCTTTTGATCTTTCTCTGCTGTGTGTTTGATAAAGCTTAGATATAGACTTTTTTAGTATAGATTAGATATAGTTTTCCTTCTGGTTTCATTGTATCAGCCTCCTTTTTTTGCATACTAAACAAGGTCAATTTACCTCATTTGATATGTTGGAGTGGTAACGTGGGCATTGATTGTCCATAGACATTGGATTGTTTATGGTTTCGCCTCTTACTTTCTGATAGCTACCAGCATATCTTTTGGGAAGTGCAAAGTTTTTTTTGCCAAGTAGTAGCATTTAGTTAGGATATTTTATTTCGTATTATTAGGTCGAAGTCAAACAGTTAGATTCCACTTATTTTTCCTTTATTTTTTTTCCTGATAATTTTTAATTTTAGTTTTCCTGGCTGATATGTAAGAAACATCAGACTCACTGCAGAAAAGAACCATAAGATCATGATTCAGCTGTTTCAACCACCTGATCAATGAAATCTTGTTAAAAACTGAGTGTATTAATACTAAAGGAATTTCAAATTAATAAGATACTATAAAATTTACATATTCTGTAGGAATTTCAAAACAGCAATTATTATAAAACTCTAATAAATGTAAGATAATTGATGAAGCATAATAAAATTTTCACGACTTACATCATTTTTTAATTAATAAAATGTTATAAAAACTAAAGGAATCAGCCTATGATGTTAGTATGGACATGCTATAATTTACTGTTGACAGTTTTTAGACTTTCGGCGATTTTGCTTAAGTTTCTACAACAACTCGAAATCTATCGACAATTCAAATGCCTGACCAGTTTAACCTGAGGAGTGATACACGTGTCTCTGATTTACTATGCAGTTTATTTTTTTGGCGATAAAAGTACATGTAGTTCTGTCAATCAACTGACAAGTCTTTATTTCAGTTCCAGTAACAAATTTATATATAAGCATATGAATGGGAGTAAAATCTTGTTGATACCCTAAGCAGTAGTTTTTGCCAGTTATACTGGATAGAATAAACACTTCGCAGGTATTTTTTGCCCTGCTTGGTTCATACTTGAATCTAATGTGTAAGGAATAATTATTAGAATGGATTCGTTAGGTTTCAATGTACAAGGAAGTCTTTCTGTATTGCAATACTTTGAGTTCATTTCATCACATGTGATGTAAAGAATAGTTTGTGTATTGGGTTTGGAAGATGAAAGTTGCATTTGGTGCTAGGTATCTAAGAAACTCTTCAATTGGGTTTGGAATAATAGAGGCAGATGGGTTGCCAAGTATCTAAGAAACTCTTCAATTGGATTCGAATGAGGAGCAATGGGTTGGGTGATTGGTACAGTATCTAAGAAACACTTGAATTGGGTTCTAACCAGAGATGAGTGGGGTGCTGCGTTTCTAAGAAACACTTCAATTGGGTTCTAACGAAAGATGAGTGGGGTGCTGGGTGTCTAAGAAACTCTTCCATTGGGTTCTGACAAGGAGAGATGGGTGGGGTGCTGGGTATCTAAGTAACTCTTCCATTGGGTTAGGATGAGGAGCGATGGGTGGGGTGCTGGGTATCTAAGAAACTCTTCCATTGGGTTAGGATGAGGAGCGATGGGTGGGGTGCTGGGTATCTAAGAAACTCTTCCATTGGGTTTGAACGAGGAGCGATGGGTGGGGTGCTAGGTATCTAAGAAACTCTTCAATTAGGTTCAGATGAGGAAAGATGTGTGGGGTGCTTGGTACTTAAGAAACTCTTCGACTGGATTTGAATGAGGAGAGATGGGTTGGGTGCTTGGTATCTAAGAAACACTTCTATTGTGTACGAACGAGAGATGGGTGGGGTTCAACTATCTTTTTTGCTTGTGTGTATAAATTTAGTTCATATTATTCATGTATGTTGAAGTCTCAATCAATGATCCTGACAAAATGTACAGAATTAAATTTAATTGATAAAAAAAGCCCATAAATGTTTTAAAAAACAAATAAACAGCTTGTACAGCTAACTGGTAACATTTTGGATGCGTAGTCTAATGGCATAGCAAATTTCATTGGCTTCTTAGGGAATTTCTCAAAATAATGAACTTAATCTAAGTTCACTTGTGTGTACGCTCCCTTTGCAACTCAGTGAATAGATTACATTCACTCGCTGCTTTCAAACGTGTCGATTTATGATATTGACCTTTACTATGAACCTTTGAACGTCCAATGAAAGTCCAAATTTCAATTTAGCTGAAAAACGCATTTCATTGGTTGAACGAGTAAACAACACCTTATATGGTATAATCATACTAGTGACAAATGCAACCTTGTATGACGTCATATATAGCAAGGCTACACTTTGTATTTAAGTTCAATAAATTTCTCTATGTTTACAGTTAAAAGATCAGAAATACACATTTAAAAAGATCAATGTTTACTTTCATTTTGTTAATTTTTCATTATCTAACTAATGCAAAACTGTCAAACATCTTTGCATTTCGAAATTTTGAAATTACAGGCGTGAGAATTTTTTGCATCTTTTTTTAAAAAACACGTGACAGTCATGCGATTTAAATGTTTATGTGACTCTGTCTAAAAATAGAAATATCAGCTTGAATATAGTATTTTAGCAGAGGTTGAAAGTGAACGAGTGAATCTTTCGAACCGATGTATTGGAGAGTAACATGTGTGGTACCGAATGCATGTTGTTGGTTTCATGGTCTGACTTGACCAGGTCTCAAACTCTGTGCAGGGTTTGAGTATTTTCAATTCACTCAGTTACTTTCAAGTTTTCATTGGTCAAGTGGTCTAAGATGCTGGATCTTGATCTTTTGACCCTTCTCTGCTGTGAGTTTGATAAAGACCGAATCATTAAGTTGTTATATGATAGGATTGTTTGTTTAGGTTACAGTTTTTTTTCCAAAATAAATTTTATCAGCCTCCTTTTTTTGCATATTTAACAAGGTCAGTTTACCTCATTTGATATGTTGGAGTGGTAATGTGGGCATTGAGTGCCTGTAGACATTGGATTGTCTATGGTTTTGCCTCTTACTTTCTGATAGCTACCTGTATATCTTTTGAGATGTGCACAGTTTTTTTCGTGTGTAGTTATATAAATAGCATTTACATTAGTTTTTTTGCATTGTATTTTTTTCGTATTTTGTGGAATCAAATTTAAGGTCAAAATACCCCATTCGATATGTTGGAGTGGTAACGTGGGCATTGATCGTCCATAGACATTGGATTGTCTATGGTATTGCCTCTTACTTTCTGATAGCTACCTGTATATCTTTTGGGAAGTGCAAAGTTTTTTTGCCAAATAGCAGCATTTAGTTAGGATATTTCATTTTGTATTATTTGGTAGAAGTCAAACTTTAAGATTCCACATATTTTTCCTTTATATTTTTTTTCTTTATATCATTTAGTTTTATGTTTCATGGCTGGTATGTTAGAAGCATCAAACTCACAGCAGAGAAGGGCCAAAAGATCATTATCCAGCATCTCAGATCACTTGATCAATGAAATCTTGTTAGTTATTAAGTCTATTAAAAATACTCAAACTTGGCACAGAGTTTGAGATCTAGTCAAGAGTTCATGTGATAGTTCATAGATGACATTTTATGCATGAGACAACTTGGGTAGATTTCATATTTGTTAAAGTTCATATTGCATATTGAATTTCTAAAATTCTTTCTAAACAATACCATATTTAACTGAAATAATCTGGAGCATGTGGGGAAGCATTGTGATGGAAGATTCTAGCTTGTAATAGAATAGGTTGATGTAGCTTACTAAGTAAATTACTGTATCTTCGGTCAAATATATATCCTTTTATACTCTTTCTATAGAATGAGGTCCAGGAAAATATAGTGCAGGAACTGAAATCCCCATAATTTTATGAATACTTTTAAAGTTGAATGTGTTTCCTCTGTTAGATTTGAAAATCAAAGCACTTGTGAAATATTGATAACATTTAGTAAGAATGTTTTTGCTCAATTATTTAATATAATATAATAAAATATAAACCTTACAGTTTGTATACTGTTGATTGTTAAAATTATGCATCAGGCTTTAATGTTCATTTTAGTGAAATATTTCATTAGATGAATAAATTTACTCCTGTCTTTCTAGTTATTTATAGTAAGCATGGTTAATTGAATTCAGGTTATCTCCCTTGTATCAGGTAAAAAGAATATTATTATTTTCTGTTGATTGTGCTCCCAGTAAGAAACTACAGTTTTGACTGTTAGAAATAATTTTAAAGTACTATATCAATTTTGATATGTACAAAACATGCAGGTCAAGCTGTACTCACTGTAAAAGTCAGGCAGTTATACATTATGAATGTGAGTCTTATTCAGAACTCTTCTGTAAAAGTTCATTTACTATGGTGATTACTATGACAATGTTGGTAATTGACTTCTTCCATTGTTCTGTACACTTGGAAATTGTAGATGTTGGTGCAATATGTCTGCCCAGGTCTCTAGCTTCATGAAACTCTAATTTATATATAATGTATGAATTAGAGTGTCATCGAGCTAGCGGCCTGTCCGTGTAGGTTCAAGCACTGGTATAGGGTGCAACTTATATAACTTACAAGAGCACTTCATAGATTTCAAATAGTGTACAGTAGGTCTTATGCTTCCAAAGGAGGTATATTTCTGGTCAGCAATGGCTTGGAGTTCACAAATTACAGTGCAACATATTGTTTGTATGTAAGAGCGGGACTCTGTTTTGTCGTTTACTTACAAGTCATGGTATGATACTGTATTTTTTTGTAAATTTTAAAAATCAAAGCGCTGGCTAAATTATTATTTTAACTGCTTAAGTAGGAAAGTTTTTGTATCAAACTTTTAACTTATTTTCTTTTTGTCTTTACAATTTACTTGATTTTTATTAATATTTGATTATATTTGAATACTTAGTAATAAGAACAGATTATGTACTGACTGACCAGTCTTGTAAAGAAAACATTGAATAACTTGTTAGTAAAAACATAGTGTGCCTCTATAGCTAAACCCATGAAAATCATGATTTACTGTAAAAACAGATTAATAAATTACTACTGATTTTTTTTATAAAAGAGTACAGTCATATTCTTTTGATACAGTAAGCACTCTTTAGTATGACCCATACTTTTGTTGTAATTTTTGTTATTAATTTATCAATTAACATGTAACTAAGAAGTCATGCAATCAATGCCATCACTCCAGTTCCAAAATTGTTTTACCTGTATTTACAATACAAAAATAGTTGACTGTGTGTAAATAAATGGCGAAGGTTTATATAATTTCTTTTGGTCACTTCCCTGAGTACACTTGTAAGCTTTAAAGTGGTATAGTGTACCAAATTTGTCATATTCGTTATTCTGAGTGCGCTAAATGTGCACTCCCCCCCCCAATACTTTGATGGCACTTGAAATTTTATCGGCTGTCAGAAGATTATTGTTTATCTTACTAAAAATTTATATTTTATATACCATGTGATAGAAGTTTAGAAGTTACAGAAACAAAATAAATGATGGTCATATATACATTTGAATGTATCAAACAACGTAATTTTTGTATTAATGTCAGCTTAAGTTTTTCATTCTTTGGTTTATGATATTTTGGAAATTAGAAACTAGATAGTATTTTAAAGATACTATGTTTTTACATTATACATGTGTATAGCGCTAATCATGCTTGAAAACAATGCTCAAAAATAGATCATATGGAATAAAAAAATGTATAGATAAATAAAAATAATATATAGAAAAAATACAAATGATCCAAGCAAGCATAAGAAAAAAAAAGATGAATCATTGATAATATACAATTGAAACTAATATATAAAATAATATACCAGATAACCTGGTGAAAGATCTATAATCCGAGCAATCTAGTGAAGGACCCAGGTAACTCTGGGGGGATAGCTAGATCGGAAGATGTCATTGTATTGAGTATGTTTAGATGTTACAATGTTCATTTATAAATTCAAATGAAAGATGGATCTTTGATAATATACAATTGAAACAACAATATAATATACCAGATAAACTGGTAAAAGATCTACAATCCGAGCAATCTAGTAAAGGACCCAGGTAACTCTGGGGGGATAGCTAGATCGGAAGACGTCATTGTATCAAGTATTGTTATCCGAGTAATCTAGTGAAGGACCCAGGTAATTCTGGGGGGATAGCTAGATCGGAAGACGTCATTGTATCAAGTATTGTTATCCGAGTAATCTAGTGAAGGACCTAGTAAATTCTGGGGGGATAACTAGATCGGAAGATGTCATTGTATCGAGTATTGTTTAGATGTTAGTTACATTTATAATGTTCATTGTTAAATTCAAGTGAAATCCTATTCATTATTTAAGTATACTTGCTAGAAATATGTACTTTTGTACATTATATTCGTATATCAGAGTTGACTGAAATGTTAACAATGTATTATCATTGTAACAAATACTTAATTATGTTGTTTTATACATTAAGTGTATGTATTGATAGATATATCATTTAAAAAGTTTCTTAGTAATTGTAAGCTTTTATGTGTCACTGCAGGTCATACCCTTCTATGAAATTTGTATAAGATTATCATTAGATAAAGTTGTTGGTCTTTTGTTGAAGGTTAATCTATGTGAGTTGGTTAGGTGAACCACACCCCATGGTCATATCTATGATAACAAGTATTCCCATGTAACTAAACTTAACTATAGTCACATGTTTGCTTAGGTTTGTACTGTAGATAGAGGTTATTAAAATAAGATTCAGGCTATATAAGGGAAAGTTGTTGCCTCAATCATGTTGAAGGTTATTCTACGGTCCACTACATGATAACAAACATTCCTATGTAACTTAACCATAGTCACATGTTTGATTTGGTTTGAAGGGTAATTCTTAGAGAGCTGGTTAGGTGAACCACATGCCACAGTCCTGTATATGATAACAAGCATTCCCATGTGGCTAAACTTCACCATAAGCACAATGTTTACTAAGTTTTGTATTGTAGATAGAGGTTTATATATAAAAATGAACAGTCATGTGTATGGCTTTGATAAATGTGACTCGTATCCATGGTTTATTGTTTTAATTAAATGATGGTACTATACTATACACATTGTTATTTGAATGGATTTCAATTAGGATTTTGTTGTTCTTATTTTTGTACATTCAAACATGGGTTTGATAATGGTGACTTCTACCTTCCTTTATTTTCAATTATGCTGTAATATAGTATTAAGAAGATGGATTTCAATTAGGAGTTTTCACTATTTTTTTGCATTTTATGAAGACATATTAAATATTGCAATGCTAAGTTACGCCATAGACTTACTTAAATTTGTTCAATGTTTTCTATACAGTTTTGGTCAGCTGTGTATGGAATCTCTCATTTCTTCATTGTTAAGTCAGAGTATTTTTCATCTCTAAGAAATGTGAGTTACTCTCTTTACTGAGTTATTTTTGTTGAAAAATCAGTAAAAAATTATCTTGTGCCATCTATGAATGACTTGTAATGTAAATTTTAAATGGTTGCATTGTAGTTGTGAGATATCCTCACCATAGCTTTGGTAGTTTGAACATTTAATAAATTGAAGATAGTATGTAGTATTTTTACTGATTGCACTGGTTTAGAAATGATCAACAGTAACATAAACTGAGGTTATATGTTTATTATTTTGGTTGATGCAAGTTTGAAGCAACTAGCATTATTAGCCAATTTTTTAATGTCTTAATAAACTTATTTGGAGAAATCTAGAAAATATGAACATCTACTATCCAGCTATCCCGAAGAACTTAATTATCTGATCCTGGTTACTTTACTTTATTTGTCTACATCATTCATTTTCTGTTACAAGCTTGAACAATGAATTATGAGAGCTTGATTGACTAAACTAAAAATTTCAATATATAGACTAAATGCTAGATTGCGTTGCTTCCATCTCTCAGTTGATTCTACTTAGGACTGCGGATCATTGAGCATGTGGTGATCTGATCCAAACCACAATTCATGTAGAACGATTCACAAAAAGAACCACAAACCACGATTAACGGTTAATGAAAAAAACATACAGGAATTCATAAATACAACACATATATGTATGAGTATACATATAAATATAACAAAATAGTGAAGAATAGCAGAAGCTTTTATTACATTTTCAGCTTAACCATCGGCAGCGTCATGTTAGAGGTTCAAGGAGGTTTTTGTATGTGCTAAAAATGCACGGTGCACAAATTAGGTTAAATAATGTTTTATACGTAGCGCAGCTCATTTTCGAGGATAATTTAGCTGATTTTTTTCATTTTTTTTGTAACAATAGATCGCGATCCGACAATTTCAGAAGTGCCAAATATTCATACTTGGTTTTCTAGTCGGGATCGTGCATATCCGAGTACTCGAATACTCGCAGCAGCCCTAATTCTCAATTTAAAACTTAATTGACCTGATGAGATTTGACCATATTGTTTTTGCTGAAAACTATTAAGTTAAGGGCTATCAAGTACACAATAGTGAATATTTTACAGCCAGATACTCAAATACTGCTATAAATTAGTTATTATATTTATTTCCATCTCTCAGCTGATCTGTTTTGATCCATAAATTAAAGTTGATATACATGTAATAATGTAATAATTAGCCTGACTATTTTGCTGAACTTATAGTATTTTGAACTATCAAGTTCATTATGTATAGATGTTTTAATTGTACTGCTAGAAATTATATTAAAACATTGCTTGAAACCAGTATTCTTTAGTTCCATACTTAAATTTGGAATTTGTCAGGATTATTGCTTGAGACTTTGGTATATATTAGAATAATATCACTAGATTTATACATTTCTATGTACTGTAATTAAAATACATGTAGCAGCCAATTTCATTAAGAGATGGGTTTGAGAAGGGTTTCAAACGAATGCAAAGTCTGACTGCTTAAAATTGAAATGTCTATCATTAGTTTTTGTATAAGTGCAACTGATCTTCCATGAATGTTTCATGAGCAATGGGGCTCATTAACTTGTATGTTTATTCAGCAGTAAAATAATTGAAAATTAAAATAACTTTCTGTCTATGGAAGCAATTTAATTGATAATTAGGGTGACTCAAATTGGCTAGGTTAATACATGTATGTTTGCATGATATTTATTGAATAGGTTAAAATTTCATAATGTTGATATATTTATAGTTCTCGGCTTAATAAAATTCAAACTTCGAGTGTTGATAAAATTACATTTAAGAGGTTTAGACAGCAACATGCAAGTATAACTATTAAAGGTATAAAATTGTATACAAGGTCTTAAAGTATTAATCAGTAAAAATATAATGTTCTTTAAATGTTTTTTAAGGGATTTAGTGTGATAGAAACAAGTTTATTGAGATTAATCTGAGGAACATTCAGTTATGATAATTATGACCTTGTGAAGTTCGTTAAATAGACACATTAAACAGGTTGCCATTACTTGCTGATACCTTACACATTCATATTCAAGTGTATCATTATTTGGAATTTACTTGTTGTATATAAATGTAATTGTATTATGGGCTGGTGGCCTTTTTGTTCTAATAAACAGTGTAAAGTTTGTCATGATGAATTTCTATACATGTAGTTTATACCTTAGGTAACTAATTGGCTAGACTAGGTGACAAAATTATAAAAACGCTTAAAAAAGGTATCAAGTTTTCTACACATTTTGTGGCTTTTTCATATAGAAAAATGAGAATAAACATGCGATGAACAGTTAGTTATTACAGACTTAGTCCGTAAAAAAAGCTAAATATATTTATTGAAAAAAACATAGAATCAGCTTTCAATTAAATTTTAGGCAAATAAAATTCAGTTCAATAAAATGGTGAAATGTGATGTTGAAATCTTGTTCAATATAGTAAACAAATAGACATGATCTTAACTTTTCATGTGAAGGAAAATAAACTAAACTTAATGAATTTAAATATGTAATAGAGTTTATTTACACCCATTTTACTTTCAAATCTAACTTTTCTCTGTGTTTTTAGACACAATGGGATGGAATCAAAATTGATGGTGTCATTTTTGACCAGGTAGTTTTTTTCAGCATTTGACTTATGCTCTTAGTCTCATTTTGTGACACTTTGAATTAGGTCTCAAAAGTGCTTGGTCTAATGAATGCTCTATTGAGTATGATAATTTATTAGTGTATAATCTACATTTCACATCAATACATTCTGATTTAACTCAGTGTTCCAACACTGAGTAGGTACCTTGTATTTAGACAATGGTCTCAGTTCATGGGCCTAGTACATTAAACAACAAATTCTGTTCTTTAATGTTCTGAGATTCAGGGACTGAAACCATTGACCCCTCCCATTGTCTATTGATGGTTGGTTTGGATTTAACTCTTTGTTACAACACACTGTACAACATTACAAACTTCTGGTAGTATAAAATCATGGAAATGCCACCACCTTTCTCAGAGAACTCAGAGAAGCATCATTTTAAACCCTTCCCCTTCATGAACACCCACCTCTCATGCATGCTCCCTTTCGCCTCTCGGACCACCCTCTCCTTATCAACCCCCTATGAATTTCGCTGACGCTGTTTGGGTCACCCAGTCTGCAAGGTACTTGAACATTATGTATGCCAAAAACCCCCCAGGATTTTTCCAGTCAGGCTTTGGCACGTTCTCAGCCCATGTGATATCAGCACCACTGGAAGGGCCTAGCACACGGGTTCATGTATCTCAACCTAAGGTATTGAAGGGGGAAGCAAACTTTGTTGGTATCATGGTCTCTCTCGGGGTCCATGGCTAAGGAGTTTAGGGTTTTCTCTCAGGGTACATGGCTAAGGGGTTATGGGTTTCCTTTTATCATTTTTTCCTTTTTTTATTATTTTTGTGTATGAGTTGTATGATATATTGTATTCAAATGTTTTGTATTTAATTATTTTACATGTAATCATTACCAAGTACTCTTTTTTTGTTCTTTTTTCTTTTTACAGGAAAGCATCATTTGGTATCAACACAAGAACAGCACATGGAATGATGGCAGAGTATGGTATGAAGAAAGAAGACATGGACTCTATATTGATGTGAGGTTTTTTTTATTTTGTTTATGTTTTCATATGTTCGTTCGTTCGTTCATTCCTTCATTCGTTCATGCGTTCATTTGTTCATTCATCGTTCATTTGTTTATTCGTTAATGCGTTCATGCGGTCGTTCGTTCGTTCGTTAGTTCATTCGTTCATTTGTTCATGCGTTCATTCGTTCATTCATCGTTCATTCGTTTATGCGTTCATGCGGTCGTTCGTTCGTTAGTTCATTCGTTCATGCGTTCATTCATTCATTTGTTCATTCCTTCATTCATTTATTCATTTATTTATTTATTTTATTTCATGTTTTTCTTTTCTGTAAATAACTTGTTTTTTTATTTGTTATTTTAGCGTTAGATTTTTTTTTTCTATTTCCGACTTTTACATTTATTTATTCTTATGTATTCTAATTGTAATGTAAAAAAATTCACTTCTCTTCACAATGTTATTGGTTTTTTTGTCATTTATTAACAACATGTAATTTTATTATAATTTCAAGTTTTTTTATTAACAACTTAATATGCCTTTGTTATAAGTTTTGTGTTTTCTTATATATGCAATGAGTGCTTTTATTTAAGGTTTGAGGGTTTTTCTTATATTAGCAACATGTACTTCTATTTAAGGTTTTAGGGTATTTTCTTATATTAGCAGCATGTACTTCTATTTAAGGTTTTAAGATATTTTCTTATATTAGCAACATGTACTTCTATCTAAGGTTTTAGGGTATCTTCTTATATAAGCAGCATGTACTTCTATTTAAGGTTTTAGGGTATTTTCTTTTATTAGCAGCATGTACTTCTATTTAAGGTTTTAAGATATTTTCTTATATTAGCAACATGTACTTCTATTTAAGGTTTTAGGGTATTTTCTTATATTAGCAAATGTACTTCTATTCCAGGTTTTAGGGTATTTTCTGATATTTGCAACATGTACTTCTATTCCAGGTTTTAGGGTATTTTCTGATATTTGAAACATGTACTTCTATTCCAGGTTTTAGGGTATTTTCTTATATATGCAGCATGTACTTCTATTTAAGGTTTTAAGATATTTTCTTATATTAGCAACATGTTCTTCTATTTAAGGTTTTAGGGTATTTCTTATATTAGCAACATGTTCTTCTATTCCAGGTTTTAGGGTATTTCTAATATTAGCAACATGTACTTCTATCTAAGGTTTTAGGGTATTTTCTTATATTAGGAACATGCACTTCTATTTAAGGTTTTAGGGTATTTTCTTATATTAGCAACATGTACTTCTTTTTAAGATTTTAGGATATTTTCTTATATTAGCAACATGTACGTCTATCTAAGGTTTTAAGGTATTTTCTTATATTAGCAACATGTACTTCTAGCTAAGGTTAAAGGGTGTTTTCTTATATTAGCAACATGTACTCCTTTTCCAGGTTTAAGGTATTTTCTTATATTAGCAACATGTACTTTTATTTGAGGTTTTAAGGTATTTTCTTATATTAGCAACATGTTCTTCTATTTAAGGTTTTTCGGTATTTTCTTATATTAGCAACATGTACTTTTATCTAAGGTTTTAAGGTATTTTCTTATATTAGCAACATGTTCTTCTATCTAAGGTTTTAGGGTATTTTCTTATATTAGCAACATGTACTTCTATCTAAGGTTTTAGGGTATTTTCTTATATTAGCAAATGTACTTCTATTCCAGTTTTTAGGGTATTTTCTGATATTTGCAACATGTACTTCTATTCCAGGTTTTAGGGTATTTTCTTATATATGCAGCATGTACTTCTATCTAAGGTTTTAGGGTATTTTCTTATATTAGCAACATGTACTTATATTCAAGGTTTTAGGGTATTTTCTTATATTAGCAACATGTACTTATATTCAAGGTTTTAGGGTATTTTCTTATATTAGCAACATGTACTTATATTCAAGGTTTTAGGGTATTTTCTTATATTAGCAACATGTACTTATATTCAAGGTTTTAGGGTATTTTCTTATATTAGCAACATGTACTTCTATTTATGGTTTTAAGGTATTTTCTGATATTTGCAACATGTATTTCTATCTAAGGTTTTAGGGTATTTTCTTATATAAGCAGCATGTACTTCTATCTAAGGTTTTAGGGTAGTTTCTTATATTAGCAACATGTACTTCTATTTAAGGTTTTAGGGTATTTTCTTATATTAGCAACATATACTTCTATTTAAGGTTTTAGGGTATTTTCTTATATTAGCAAATGTACTTCTACTCCAGGTTTTAGGGTATATTCTTACATAAACAACATATACATTTATATAAGGGTTTAGAGTATTTTTTATGGTAGCAACATGTACTTTTACTAAAGGTTTTAGGGTATTTTCTTATATAAGCAACATGTACTTTATTTCAGGTTTTATGGTGTTTTTATATCAGAAACATTTTCTTCTACTAAAGGTTTTAGAGTATTTTCTTTTAATAACAACATGAACTTCTATTTAAGGTTTTAGGGTATTTTCTTTTATGAGCAACATGAACTTCTACTTAAGGTTTTATGGTATTTTCTTATATTAGCAACATGTTCTTACTTAAGGTTTTAGGGTATTTTCTTATATTAGCAACATTACGTCAACGTTTTCCCGTAAATTAGTTATGACTGAAATGTAAGACAATTCTCTTTACAGTGGTATATAGCACTTAATAATTGCATCAGGAATGACTTATTTATTCAACTTCAAGACAGTATCAGATATTTTGGATCACCCTTTACTTCTACTGAAGGTTTTAGGTTATTTTATTATATAAGCAACAAAATGTTCGTCTTATAAAGGTTTTAGGGTATTTTCTTATATCAGAAACATGTACTTCTACTTAAGGTTTTAAGGTATTTCTTATATTAACTACATGTACTTCTACTTAAGGTTTTAAGGTATTTCTTATATTAACTACATGTACTTCTACTAAAGGTTTTAGGGTATTTCTTATATTAGCTACATGTACTTCTACTTAAGGTTTTAGGGTATTTCTTATATTAGCTACATGTACTTCTACTTAAGGTTTTAAGGTATTTCTTATATTAACTACATGTACTTCTACTTAAGGTTTTAAGGTATTTCTTATATTAGCTACATGTACTTCTATTTAAGGTTTTAGGGTATTTCTTATATTAACTACATTTACTTCTATTTAAGGTTTTAGGGTATTTCTTATATTAGCTACATGTACTTCTATTTAAGGTTTTAGGGTATTTTCTTATATTAGCAACATGTACTTCTATCTAAGGTTTTAGGGTATTTTCTTATATTAGCTACATGTACTTCTATTTAAGGTTTTAAGGTATTTCTTATATTAACTACATGTACTTCTATTTAAGGTTTTAGGGTATTTCTTATATTAACTACATGTACTTCTATTTAAGGTTTTAGGGTATTTCATATATTAGCTACATGTACTTCTATTTAAGGTTTTAGGGTATTTCTTATATTAGCAACATGTACTTCTACTAAAGGTTTTAGGGTATTTCTTATATTAGCAACATGTACTTCTACTAAAGGTTTTAGGGTATTTCTTATATTAGCTACATGTACTTCTACTTAAGGTTTTAAGGTATTTCTTATATTAGCTACATGTACTTCTATTTAAGGTTTTAGGGTATTTCTTATATTAGCTACATGTACTTCTATTTAAGGTTTTAGGGTATTTCTTATATTAACTACATGTACTTCTATTTAAGGTTTTAGGGTATTTCTTATATTAGCTACATGTACTTCTATTTAAGGTTTTATGGTATTTCTTATATTAGCAACATGTACTTCTACTAAAGGTTTTAGGGTATTTCTTATATTAGCTACATGTACTTCTACTTAAGGTTTTAAGGTATTTCTTATATTAGCTACATGTACTTCTATTTAAGGTTTTAGGGTATTTCTTATATTAGCTACATGTACTTCTATTTAAGGTTTTAAGGTATTTCTTATATTAACTACATGTACTTCTACTTAAGGTTTTAAGGTATTTCTTATATTAACTACATGTACTTCTATTTAAGGTTTTAAGGTATTTCTTATATTAGCTACATGTACTTCTATTTAAGGTTTTAAGGTATTTCTTATATTAACTACATGTACTTCTATTTAAGATTTTAAGGTATTTCTTATATTAGCTACATGTACTTCTATTTAAGGTTTTAGGGTATTTCTTATATTAACTACATGTACTTCTACTTAAGGTTTTAAGGTATTTCTTATATTAACTACATGTACTTCTACTTAAGGTTTTAGGGTATTTTCTTATATTAGCAACATGTACTTCTACTTAAGGTTTTAAGGTATTTCTTATATTAACTACATGTACTTCTACTTAAGGTTTTAGGGTATTTCTTATATTAGCAACATGTACTTCTACTTAAGGTTTTAAGGTATTTCTTATATTAACTACATGTACTTCTATTTAAGGTTTTAGGGTATTTTCTTATTTAGCAACATGTACTTCTACTAAAGGTTTTAGGGTATTTCTTATATTAGCAATATGTACTTCTATTTAAGGTTTTAGGGTATTTCTTATATTAGCAACATGTACTTCTACTTAAGGTTTTAAGGTATTTCTTATATTAGCAACATGTACTTCTATTTAAGGTTTTAGGGTATTTTCTTATTTAGCAACATGTACTTCTACTAAAGGTTTTAGGGTATTTCTTACATTAGCAACATGTACATTTATATAAGGTTTAAGCGCATTTTCTTATATTTGCAACATGTACTTCTATTTAAGGTTTTAGGGTATTTTTTTATTTAAGCAACATGTACCGGTACTTCCATTAAAGGTTTTAGGGTATTTTATTATAAAAGAAATATGCACTTAATATTTATACAATTTTTAATAATCACATGGTCACTGAATGCATTATGTTTTACTTCTTTGGAACGACTGACCGTCTGTCTGATATTGGTCATTTTTGAACTTATTATATTTGAGGCGATTTGGAATATCCGGAAAATACCTAGTTGAAAGAAGTAAGAAGATACAAGATTCATTGAATAGATTATGAAAATCCTTGGGTCCAGGGTATGACAGAAAACTGCTTCCAGCTGTGGCATCCCATTTATGGATGTGGGAATGTGAGGCTGCCCTTTACCACAGTTGCCTCTAGGTACATGTTGTTTATATATGAAAAAGCTGCTTTAACCTGCTTTAAGTCAGGAATAGAATGCATGTTATAAATAATGTCTGAATTTGTATTGTTTTTTTATGTATATTATAATTATAATGTATTACAAGTTTATGTATCAACTGAACCTTATCCTTGCGTAATAATAAGTTACTGCCCTTTATAACTCAGGTTTAGGTTTTTTCTTGTCTTAAGCCTTATTATCAAATAAGTCTTTTTTTCAAAAAAAAACTTTCCATGATAAGATACTATAGTTTTAGAGGATAATAGGATAAATAACTGTTATATCTAGCTAAATGTTGAATTACTGTCTTGTATTTACCATTCAGTGAATAATTATATAAATAAAACCAATGGAATACATGTTTTAATTTTCATAAAATTGAAATTTGATTTTGTATGAGAATGTAATTTTTTACTCTTTACACTACCAGGGTTAAAAATGTGGCTTAAACAAAGTTTCTAAATAATTTTCATGTCTTGGACTTTAACCATAATACATGTAGTTCATTTATAGTTGTCAGGAATATTTTGAGTATTTAAAATTATTAGACATTAAATGCATAAGTTGATCAATGATAATGAAAGTAGGCCTATGGTACATTATAATTAAATTCTGAACATAGTTTTTTAGAGACTGATAGTTGCATTTAATAAGGTTTATGAATATGACTTGTTAGGACTTTGATTAATAAGTTAAACTTCATTGATTAAAATAATAAATACTTTGGTTAATATATTTATACTAGACATTTAACAGGTTAAACAGGATACAGATATAGGGTAAAATGTAATTTCTTTATTTCAATGTGACATCAGAAGGAAGAAAATAATTGAAAACTACCATTTTGATTAACAGATTTTATACATTGAACATAGTTTGGAAGATAGCTACAAATGGCCTCTCCTTCTAAGTGGAACAGTCCGCGGGCCTCAGAGCTGGATGAACGCCGAGCTGAGGGGGTTGTAAGAGTTGCCTGGTATTACAAAAATGGGTTCAATAGCATGTCAACTAAACCGTGAGCTCTATGACTCATAGTACAGTGTGTGGGATTTGTGAACATAGTGGTTGTTAAAATTATATCATCATTTTGTTGTAACAAGCATTTAGAAAACATAGTTTTACTGTAACTGAACAATGTTTAACCTTTCTTCTTGCTATATAGGTTAATAAAAAAAAAGTGAGATGGATATAGGAACACTTTCCTCCTTTGGTGAATGATAAATGTTTTGAATTCTTATGATAAAACTATTAGAAGATAAATACTTGATGGAATATTTTTGAACTACATTTTTGAACTACAATGTTGAACTATATTTTTGAACTACATTGTTGAACTACATTTTTGTACTTCATTCTTGAAGCTACATGTATATTCAAATTTTAACATTTTTATGTATTAAGACTTTGTATGTAACATCTTTGATATCAATTAATGATTTAAGGTTAAAATATTAACTACTTGAAAATCATTTATTTATGTTATTGGGGTTCCATATCATTAAGGATTTGAGCATTCATTTATAATCAACATTGATATGACTTGTAATTATAATGTTAAGGTTCTAAATATCTACAGCTTGAGCATTTGTCTATGAATTTAAGTGTACTATAATAATTAGTAGCTTTAAATTGAATTTATAAAGATGGACTTTCAGGACTTTGATTAATATTAGTAATAGTTTATAGATACAATTGATTAAAGTAAATAGATCTATTTGGGCTATATAACAATACATGAAATTTTACAGATTAAGCAGGAAAAAGATAATCTCTTAAATGTAATTTCTTTATTTTGAATTAACTGCAGATGGAAGAAAATAATTGAAAACTACCATTTTGATTAACAGATTGTATACATTGAACATAGTTTGGAAGATAGCTACAAATGGCCTCTCCTTCTAAGTGGAACAGTCCGCGGGCCTCAGAGCTGGATGAACGCCGAGCTGAGGGGGTTGTAAGAGTTGCCTGGTATTACAAAAATGGGTTCAATAGCATGTCAACTAAACTCAGATTGTGAGCTCTATGACTCATAGTACAGTGTGTGGGATTTGTGAACATAGTGGTTGTTAAAATTATATCATCATTCTGTTGGTACTAGCATTTAGACAACATAGTTTTACTGTAACTGAACAATGTTTAACCTTTCTTCTTGCTATATAGGTTAATAAAAAAAAGTGAGATGGATATAGGAACACTTTCCTCCTTTGGTGAATGATAAATGTTTTGAATTCTTATGATAAAACTAGTAGAAGATAAATACTTGATGGAATATTTTTGAACTACATTTTTTGAACTTCTTTTATTGAAACTATATTAAAATTTGAACATTTATCTATGTATTGAGATTTTGTATGTAAGATCTTGGATATTAACCAATGGTTTAAGGTTAAAATATTAACTACTTGAAAATCATTTATTTATGTTATTGGGGTTCCATATTATTAAGGATTTGAGCATTCATTTATAATCAACATTGATATGACTTGTAATTATAATGTTAAGGTTCTAAATATCTACAGCTTGAGCATTTGTCTATGAATTTAAGTGTACTATAATAATTAGTAGCTTTAAATTGAATTTGTAAAGATGGACTTTCAGGACTTTGATTAATATTAGTAATAGTTTATAGATACAATTGATTAAAGTAAATAGATCTATTTGGGCTATATAACAATACATGAAATTTTACAAATTAAGCAGGAAAAAGATAATCTCTTAAATGTAATTTCTTTATTTTGAATTAACTGCAGATGGAAGAAAATAATTGAAAACTACCATTTTGATTAACAGATTGTATACATTGAACATAGTTTGGAAGATAGCTACAAATGGCCTCTCCTTCTAAGTGGAACAGTCCGCGGGCCTCAGAGCTGGATGAACGCCGAGCTGAGGGGGTTGTAAGAGTTGCCTGGTATTACAAAAATGGGTTCAATAGCATGTCAACTAAACTCAGATTGTGAGCTCTATGACTCACGGTACAATGTATGGGGTTTGTGAACATAGTGGTTGTTAAAATTATATCATCATTCTGTCTTTGTTGAGAACTAGGAAATTTATTAATAGTTGGTTTAATTTTTCTTGATTAGTGTTTAGGATTAATGAACACAGTCATTTAGATTCTCATCAGTAAATAGATAGTTAATTTACTTTCATTTCTTCTTGTTAAGCTGATTAAACTCAATCAACAGATGAATACTTAAAGCTATGAACATCACTTTAATAAGTACTTAATTTTTTATCTTAAGTTTGTGTTTCTTACTTCAACATCATGTTTTGTAAAGATTTAAGTGTTTCTTATATTAAACTTATCTTCAAGCTGCAAATTTATAGTACTTTGTGTTTAATATATGGTGGTTTGGGTATGGCTGTTTTGGAAGCCATACTTACTAACAATTCTTTAGTTTGTTTTTTACTTTATCTTAAGGAATCATAATTTATAGTTCTTAGTGTTAAGGCTGTAAGGGTATGGCTATAAGGGAAGGTTTTAGAGGCCATACTTACTAATTACATTAACATTAGTTTATTAGTTTTTTTGTTTATTTACTACCCTTAGTTTGTTTTTTATTATATCTTGAGGAAACATATTTTTGAGTTCTTAGTGTTAAGGTGGTAAGGGTATGGCTATAAGGGGAGGTTTTGGAGGCCATACTTACTAACAACACTAATATCAGTTTACTTATTTTAAAGTTTTTTTGTACTTTTTCATCATTCACTTACATGTATAAATTTTATTTATTAAGTAAAAAATATATAGTACATGTTGCTAATGTAAAAACACAATTATCTTTATACTTGTTGCTTAATTGTTCTGTTCTGTTCTACTAACATTAACATTTATGTATCATTTTGTTGTTGCCCCTAATATATGTTATGAAATTCTTTATATTTTACGTCAATTAAGTAAAAATGAAGTACAATGCTGCTAATATAAAAACTTTTTATATATTTTATGCATGTAACTATAGTTGTTCTGTTCTGTTCTGCTCTGTTTTACTAACATTAACATTTATGTATTATTTTATTGGTCAATATTGTTGGTTATATTTTAAGGTCATTTAAGTAAAAAATAAAGTACATGTTGCTAATATAAGAAACCCAATTATTTTTTATACATTTAGCTATAATTGTTCTGTTCTGTTCTGTTTTGTTCTACTAACATTAACATTAGTTGATTATTTTTGAGTTTTGTTATATTAACAATTCTTAAGTTTGTTTTTTGTATATTTTAAGTAAGCATAATTTATAGTTCTTAGTGTTAAGGCGGTAAGGGTATGGCTATAAGGGGAGGTTTTGGAGGCCATACTTACTAATAACATTAACATTAGTTTATTAGTTTTTGAGTTTTTGTTTATTTACAACCCTTTAGTTTGTTTTTTACTATATCTTGAGGAAACATATTTTAGTTCTTAGTGTTAAGGTGGTAAGGGTATGGCTATAAGGGGAGGTTTTGGAGGCCATACTTACTAATAACATTAACATTAGTTTATTAGTTTTTGAGTTTTTTGTTTATTTACAACCCTTTAGTTTGTTTTTTACTATATCTTGAGGAAACATATTTTAGTTTCTTAGTGTTAAGGTGGTAAGGGTATGGCTATAAGGGGAGGTTTTGGAGGCCATACTAACTAACAAAACTAATATTAATTTACTTATTTTAAAGTTTTTTTTTGTATTTTTTCTCAATTATCTTTATACATGTAGCTATAATTGTTCTGTTCTGCTCTGTTCTGTTCTACTATCATTAACATTTATGTATTATTTTGTTGTTGCCCCAAATATATGTTATGAAATTCTTTATATCTTACGTCATTTTAGTTAAAATGAAGTACAATGCTGCTAATATAAAAACTTTTTATATATTTTATGCATGTAACTATAGTTGTTCTGTTCTGTTCTGCTCTGTTCTACTAACATTAACATTTATGTATTATTTTATTGGTCAATATTGTTGGTTATATTTTAAGGTCATTTAAGTAAAAAATAAAGTACATGTTGCTAATATAAGAAACCCAATTATTTTTTATACATGCAATTGTTCTGTTCTGTTCTGCTTTGTTCTGTTCTACTGACATTAACTTTTAAGTATTATTGTGTCGGTGTCCCAAATATATTGTATGAAGATCTTTATATTTTAAGGTCAGTTAAGTAAAAAATAAAGTACATGTTGTTAATATAATAAACTAATATACTAACATTAACATTTATGCAATATTTTGTTGGTCAATATTGTTGGTTATCTTTAAAGGTCAATTTAGTAAAAAATAGAGTACATCATGTTGCTAACATAAGAAACCCATTTTTTTTATACATGTAGCTATAATTGTTCTGTTCTGTTCTACTAACATTAAAATTAATGTAGCATTTTGATGGTCAATATTGTTTGTTATATTTTAAGGTCAATTAAGTAGAAAATAAAGTACATGTTGTTAATATAAGAGACCTAATTATTTTTTATACATGTAATTGTTCTGTTCTGTTCTGCTCTGTTCTGTTCTACTAACATTAAAATTAATGTAGCATTTTGTTATTCAATATTGTTTGTTATATTTCAAGGTCAATTAAGTAAAAAATAAAGTACATGTTGCTTATATAAGAAACCCAATTATTTTTTTATATATGAAGCTATAATTATTCTGTTCTGTTCTGTTCTACTAACATTTACATTAGTGAATCCTTTTGTTTGTGTCCAAAATGTATGTTATGAATATCTTAATGTATGAAGGTGAATTAAGTAAAAAATAAAGTTGCACATTAAATTATCAAAAAAATATCAAATGTAATAAATGAAATTACTAAAGGTACATGAAATTATCTTTCAATACTTAATACTTATGGCATTATCCATGAATACCAAATGCATATGAAATAATACATGAAAACCAAACCGACATAAAATTATCCATAAGTACCATACGCTTATGACATTAATCATATATACTCAACTCACGTGAAATTATACATCAATTCCTAATGCTTATGAAATTATCCATGAATACCAAACACACATGAAATCATCAAAAAATACCAAACACCCATGAATTTATCCATACACACCAAATGCACCTGAAATTATCCATATAAACCAAACTCATATGAAATTATCCATGAATACCAAACCTACATGAAGTCACACATGAATGCAAAATGTACATAAAATTGCCCATAAATACCAAATGCCCATGAAATTATCAATAAATAATATACCAACATGAAATTATCCATGAATACCAAACCCTCATGAAATTATCCATAAATACCAAGCACACATGAAAGTATCCATAAATACCAACCCAGACTAGCTGATCCATATACATCCAACCCAGATGAGATGATACACATATACCCAACCCAGATGAGATGATCCATATAAGATTATCCATAAATACCAAACGCATATGAAATTATCAATAAATACGTAAAGCACATGCAATTATCCATAAATACCAAATGCTCATGAAATTATCAATAAATAATAAACCAACATGAAAATATCCATGAATACCTAACCCTCATGAAATTATCCATAAATACCATATGCTCATGACTTTAATCATAAATACCAATCCCACGTGAAATTGTCCATGAATACCAAACCCACATGAAATTATCCATTAATATCAACCAACATGAAAGTATCCATAAATACCAACCCAGACTAGCTGACCCATAAACATCCAACCCAGATGAGATGATCCATATACATCCAACCCAGATGAGATGATCCATATATACCCAACCCAGATGAGATTATTCACATAAAATTATTTATGACTTTAATCATAAATACCAATCCAACATGAACTTGTCCATGAATACCAAACCCACATGACATTATCCATAAATACCAACTAACATGAAAGTATCCATAAATACCAACTAACATGAAAGTATCCATAAATACCAACACAGACTAGCTGATCCATATACATTCAACACAGATAAGATTATCCATATACATCTGATCCAGATGAGTTTATCCATATACATCCAATCCAAATTAGATGATCCATATACATCCGATCCAGATTAGATTATCCATATACATCCGATCCAGATAAGATGATCCATATACATTCAACACAGATAAGATTATCCTTATACATCCAATTCAGATAAGATTATCCATATACATCCGATCCAGATTAGATGATCCTTATACCTCCAACCCAGATTAGACTATCCATATACATCCAATCCAGATTAGATGATCCATATACATCAGATCCAGATTAGATTATCAATATCCATCCAACTTAGATTAGATTATCCATATACATCTGATCCAGATTAGATGATTCATATACATCCTACCCAGATTAGATTAACCCGTATACATCCGATCCAGATAAGATGATTCATATACATCCGATCCAGATTAGATTATCCATATACATCTGATCCAGATTAGATTATCCATATACATCTGATCCAGATTAGATGATCCATATACATCCGATCCAGATTAGATTACAATATACATCCTATCCAGATGAGATCATCCATACACATCCAAACCAGATAAGATCATCCATATACATCCAACACAGATGAGATCATCCATACACATCCAAACCAGATAAGATCATCCGTATACATCCAAACCAGATAAAGTCATCCATATACATCCAGCACAGATGAGATCATCCATATACATCCAACACATATGAGATCATCCAGATACATCAAAACCAGATAAGATCATCCATACACATCCAGCACAGATGAGATCATCCATATACATCCAACACATATGAGATCATCCAGATACATCAAAACCAGATAAGATCATCCATACACATCCAACACAGATGAGATCATCCATATACATCCAAACCAGATAAGACCATCCATGTACATCCAAACCTCGATAAGAGCATCCATATACATTCAACACAGATGAGATCATCCATATACATACAAACCAGATAAGATCATCCATATACATCCAACACAGATGAGATCATCCATATACATCCAAACCAGATAAGATCATCCATATACATCCAAACCAGATAAGACCATGCATGTACATCCAAACCTCAATGAGATCATCCATATACATTCAACACAGATGAGATCAACTATATACATCCAAACCAGATAAGATCATCCATATACGTCCAAACCAGATAAGATCATCCATATACATCCAAACCAGATAAGAACATCCATATACATCCAACACAGATGAGATCATCCATATACATCCAAACCAGATAAGATCATGCTTATACATCCAAACCAGATAAGATCATCCATATACACCCAACACAGATGAGATTATCCATATACATTCAACCCAGATGAGATTATCCATATACATCCATCCCAGATGAGAATATCCATATACATCCAAACCAGATGAGATTACCCTGATACATCCCACTCAGATTAGATGATCCATATATACCCAACCAAGATGAGACGATCCATACATATCAAAACCAGATGAGATGAGATGAGATGAGATGATCCATAATATTCCATGTCTCTTAGTTTTAGTTTGCATATGAAAAATGCATACACTCCGTCTTGAGATAAGACCACAGGTTACGGCAATGGTCGCAGCGCTCTTGATTGAGGTCCTATCCCTAACGGGGTCCGTACCCAATGCATCCGTCGGGGTCAGTTGTGATTTGCCTTGGTTGCAAAGGATATGTATGCACACATATACATTATCTATAGTGTTTCGTCACTATGTTTCGTGTATATGTCGTATGTCAAAACGGTGCGACTTAAGAGTTAGAGTTAAGACAAGCCCCACCTCTACTCACCCACCCAGAGTTGCACTGACTATTGCTTAATGTGGGTAACTTGACCTTATATTGATGCGTTAGTTCTTAAAATGATCTAACTGTATCATGTAAGCCAGTCACAAGTCTGGATAAACAAGGAGTGACCACGATAGTAATCCATGAATATAATAAATTCTCTGATAATTATTGTACAAATCAAACACACTACCCATCAACATACATAAATAAGCATCAGTCAAGCTCTGTTGTATGGAGTTTATGATCAAAATTCACTTTTCAACTAATAACTCTTTCGAAGTAAAAGTTTATCAATGTGTGGCATGCTGCTGCATATTACTTGGGACCAGCGACATGACACTCTTTTAGTTTAATGCAAAACACCTTGTGCTAGTGATCAGTCTCTATGTCATGAGGAGTTCTGAGTTCAAGTCTCAGTGGGAGTTAATTGGCTGGGTCTCAGGTGATTTGTTTAAGTTATATTTTATACAGAAATTATATATAGAAATGATGAACAAAATATAGCATGAATATATGAATGATGAACAAAATATAGCATGAATATAGAAATGATGAACAAAATATAGCATGAATATTGAAATATAGGAATGATATACAAAATATAGCATGAATATAGAAATATAGGAATGATGAACAAAATATAGCATGAATATAGGAATGATGAACAAAATATAGCATGAATATAGAAATATAGGAATGATGAACAAAATATAGCATGAATATAGAAATATAGGAATGATGAGCAAAATAAAGCATGAATATAGAAATAATGAAAAAAAATATAGCATGAATATAGAATAAAGGAATGATGAACAAAATATAGCATGAATATAGAAATAAAGGAAAGATAAACAAAATATAGTATGAATATAGAAATGATGAACAAAATATAGCATGAATATAGAAATGATGAACATCATATAGCATGAATATAGAAAAGATGAACAAAATATAGCATGAATATAGAAATGATGAACAAAATATAGCATGAATATAGAAATGATGAACAAAATATAGCATGAATATAGGAATAATGAACAAAAGATAGCATGAATATAGAAATGATGAACAAAATAAACCACGAATATAGAAATAATGAACATAATATACAGTATGAATATAGAAATATAGGAATGATGAACAAAATATAGCATGAATATAGAAATGATGAACGAAATATAGCATGAATATAGAAATGATGAACGAAATATAGCATGAATATAGAAATGATGAACATCATATAGCATGAATATAGAAATGATGAACATCATATAGCATGAATATAGAAATGATGAACAAAATATAGCATGAATATAGAAATGATGAACAAAATATAGCATGAATATAGAAATGATGAACAAAATATAGCATGAATATAGAAATGATGAACATCATATAGCATGAATATAGAAATGATGAACAAAATAAAGCATGAATATAGAAATGATGAACAAAATAAACCATGAATATAGAAATAATGAACATAATATACAGTATGAATATAGAAATATAGGAATGATGAACAAAATATAGCATGAATATAGAAATGATGAACAAAATATAGCATGAATATAGAAATGATGAACAAAATATAGCATGAATATAGAAATGATGAACAAAATATAGCATGAATATAGAAATGATGAACAAAATAAACCATGAATATAGAAATAATGAACATAATATACAGTATGAATATAGAAATATAGGAAAGATGAACAAAATATAGTATGAATATAGAAATAATGAACATAATATAGTTTGAATATAGAAATATAGAAAAGATGAACAAAATATAGTATGAATATAGAAATAATGAACATAATATAGTTTGAATATAGAAAAGATGAACAAAATATAGTATGAATATAGAAATGATGAACAAAATATAGCATGAATATAGAAATAATGAACAAAATATAGCATGAATATAGAAATTCACTGAATAAAAGGAAAGATGAATAAAATAAAGCATCAATATAGAAACAATGAACATAATATACAGTATAAATATAGAAATATAGGAAAGATGAACAAAACTTTGTATGAATATGTATTTGGTGAACAAAATAAAGCATGAATATAGAAATAATGAACATAATATACAGTATGAATATAGAAATATAGGAAAGAAGAACAAAATTTTGTATGAATATGTAAATGGTGAACAAAAAAAAGCATGAATATAGAAATGATGAACAAAATATAGCATGAATATAGAAATAAAGAAAAGATGAACACAATATAGTATGAATATAAAAATGATGAACAAAATATAGCATGAATATAGAAATGATGAACAAAATATAGCATGAATATAGAAATGATGAACGAAATATAGCATGAATATAGAAATGATGAACAAAATATAGCATGAATATAGAAATGATGAACAAAATAAACCATGAATATAGAAATAATGAACATAATATACAGTATGAATATAGAAATATAGGAATGAAGAACAAAATATAGCATGAATATAGAAATGATGAACGAAATATAGCATGAATATAGAAATGATGAACAAAATATAGCATGAATATAGAAATGATGAACAAAATATAGCATGAATATAGAAATGATGAACGAAATATAGCATGAATATAGAAATGATGAACAAAATATACCATGAATATAGAAATGATGAACAAAATATAGCATGAATATAGAAATGATGAACATCATATAGCATGAATATAGAAATGATGAACAAAATATAGCATGAATATAGAAATGATGAACAAAATAAACCATGAATATAGAAATAATGAACATAATATACAGTATGAATATAGAAATATAGGAAAGATGAACAAAATATAGTATGAATATAGAAATAATGAACATAATATAGTTTGAATATAGAAATATAGAAAAGATGAACAAAATATAGTATGAATATAGAAATGATGAACAAAATATAGCATGAATATAGAAATGATGAACATCATATAGCATGAATATAGAAATGATGAACAAAATATAGCATGAATATAGAAATGATGAACAAAATAAACCATGAATATAGAAATAATGAACATAATATACAGTATGAATATAGAAATATAGGAAAGATGAACAAAATATAGTATGAATATAGAAATAATGAACATAATATAGTTTGAATATAGAAATATAGAAAAGATGAACAAAATATAGTATGAATATAGAAATGATGAACAAAATATAGCATGAATATAGAAATGATGAACATCATATAGCATGAATATAGAAATGATGAACAAAATAAAGCATGAATATAGAAATGATGAACAAAATAAACCATGAATATAGAAATAATAAACATAATATACAGTATGAATATAGAAATATAGGAAAGATGAACAAAATATAGTATGAATATAGAAATGATGAACATCATATAGCATGAATATAGAAAAGATGAACAAAATATAGCATGAATATAGAAATATAGGAATGATGAACAAAATATAGCATGAATATAGAATAAAGGAATGATGAACAAAATATAGCATGAATATAGAAATAAAGGAAAGATGAACAAAATATAGTATGAATATAGAAATGATGAACAAAATATAGCATGAATATAGAAATGATGAACATCATATAGCATGAATATAGAAAAGATGAACAAAATATAGCATGAATATAGAAATGATGAACGAAATATAGCATGAATATAGAAATGATGAACAAAATATAGCATGAATATAGGAATAATGAACAAAATATGGCATGAATATAGAAATGATGAACAAAATAAACCACGAATATAGAAATAATGAACATAATATACAGTATGAATATAGAAATATAGGAATGATGAACAAAATATAGCATGAATATAGAAATGATGAACAAAATATAGCATGAATATAGAAATGATGAACAAAATAAACCATGAATATAGAAATAATAAACATAATATACAGTATGAATATAGAAATATAGGAAAGATGAACAAAATATAGTATGAATATAGAAATGATGAACATCATATAGCATGAATATAGAAAAGATGAACAAAATATAGCATGAATATAGAAATATAGGAATGATGAACAAAATATAGCATGAATATAGAATAAAGGAATGATGAACAAAATATAGCATGAATATAGAAATAAAGGAAAGATGAACAAAATATAGTATGAATATAGAAATGATGAACAAAATATAGCATGAATATAGAAATGATGAACATCATATAGCATGAATATAGAAAAGATGAACAAAATATAGCATGAATATAGAAATGATGAACGAAATATAGCATGAATATAGAAATGATGAACAAAATATAGCATGAATATAGGAATAATGAACAAAATATGGCATGAATATAGAAATGATGAACAAAATAAACCACGAATATAGAAATAATGAACATAATATACAGTATGAATATAGAAATATAGGAATGATGAACAAAATATAGCATGAATATAGAAATGATGAACAAAATATAGCATGAATATAGAAATGATGAACATCATATAGCATGAATATAGAAATGATGAACAAAATAAAGCATGAATATAGAAATGATGAACAAAATAAACCATGAATATAGAAATAATGAACATAATATACAGTATGAATATAGAAATATAGGAAAGATGAACATAATATAGTTTGAATATAGAAATATAGAAAAGATGAACAAAATATAGTATGAATATAGAAATAATGAACAAAATATAGTTTGAATATAGAAATATAGAAAAGATGAACATAATATAGTTTGAATATAGAAAAGATGAACAAAATATAGTATGAATATAGAAATGATGAACAAAATATAGCATGAATATGGAAATAATGAACATAATATACAGTATGAATATAGAAATATAGGAAAGATGAACAAAATAAAGTATGAATATATAGAAATAATGAACATAATATAGTATGAATATAGAAATATAGGAAAGATGAACAAAATATAGAATGAATATAGAAATATGGGAATCATGAACAAAATATAGCATTAATATAGGAATGATGAACAAAATATAGCATGAATATAGAAATTCACTGAATAAAAGGAAAGATGAATAAAATAAAGCATCAATATAGAAACAATGAACATAATATACAGTATAAATATAGAAATATAGGAAAGATGAACAAAACTTTGTATGAATATGTATTTGGTGAACAAAATAAACCATGAATATAGAAATAATGAACATAATATACAGTATGAATATAGAAATATAGGAAAGATGAACAAAATAAAGTATGAATATATAGAAATAATGAACATAATATAGTATGAATATAGAAATATAGGAAAGATGAACAAAATATAGAATGAATATAGAAATATGGGAATGATGAACAAAATATAGCATTAATATAGGAATGATGAACAAAATATAGCATGAATATAGAAATTCACTGAATAAAAGGAAAGATGAATAAAATAAAGCATCAATATAGAAACAATGAACATAATATACAGTATAAATATAGAAATATAGGAAAGATGAACAAAACTTTGTATGAATATGTATTTGGTGAACAAAATAAACCATGAATATAGAAATAATGAACATAATATACAGTATGAATATAGAAATATAGGAAAGATGAACAAAATATAGTATGAATATAGAAATAATGAAAATTAGAAAGTATGAATATAGTAATATAGGAAAGATTAACAAATTATAGTATGAATATAGAAATGATGAACAAAATATAGCATGAATAAGCGAATGATGATTAAAATATAGCATGAATATAGAAATGATGAACAAAATATAGCATAAATAAAGAAATGATGAAAAAAATGAAGCATGAATATAGAAATAATGAACATCATATAACATAAATATAGAAATATAGGAATGATAAACAAAATATAGTATGAGTATAGAAATGATGAACAAAATATAGCATGAATATAGAAATGATGAACAAAATATAGCATGAATATAGGAATGATAAACAAAATATAGCATGAATATAGAAATATAGGAATGATGAACAAAATATAGCATGAATATAGAAATATAGGAATGATTAACAAAATATAGCATGAATATAGAAATATAGGAATGATGAACAAAATATAGCACGAATATAGGAATGATGAACAAAATATAGCCTGCTTCTATAAACATATTCAGCTGACTTTACAATTTTGTATGATAGCCCCTGATCATTGGAATCACCTTCAGGCAGGTGCCCCCTTACAGCACACATTTACAACTGGGTTGTGTGACTCATCTGTAGCTAAATCTCTGCTTAGCATAGAGATCTGCAAGTGGCTCCCCAGATAGCAGAGGGTAGTTGGCCCAACGTTGGCCCAACGCAGTGCACTACGTTGGGCCATCAACGGATGCCAACGTTGGCCCAACCTCATTTTGCTCATCGGCTCCACGTTGGCCCAACTGTTGGCTCATCGTTGGCCCAACAACGATTAAACGCATTCCAGCGTTGGGCCAACGATGAGCCAACGGTTGGCCCAACGTAGAGCCGATGATAAAACAGTGTTTGCCCAACGTAGACAACTATTGATGGCCCAACAACGATTAAACGCATTAAAGCGTTGGGCCAACGGTGAGCCAATAGTTGGCCCAACGTAGAGCTGATGATAAAAACAGTGTTGGTCCAACGTAGAAATGCATTAATGGCCCAACATGGCATTTAAGTGTTGGGCCAACAAAGAACTAAAGGTCGGCCCAATGTAGAACTTATGAACAAAGTGAGCACTGACTTACGTAGCATTCATCCTTCAGGTATGTGTATCGTTTTTATTGCCCATCGCTTTGGCTTAAAGCAATATTTGCCACCGTCATTCCACTTACATAGAATATTATTGTATTAATATGTTAAATAGACAAAATATGGAATTATATAAATTTTTATTCAATTCTGGTAAGGCATGTCATGTTTAGCTGTCAACAAAAAAGTAAAGACACAATTGACACATAAGATTCCATTATATATATGTATCAATTAGATATAAATTCATGGGACTATAAGGCATTGAAACAAGAGTGGAAGACACATTTTGGACATCTAAATATAAGAATATACATTGACAAAATAGTGTGAATTATTTTTACAGGCATATCACAGCAAATAATTTATGTGTTAAGACAAACACACATAAAACAAGTCTGTAGAAACTGCAAGAGGGGGTACGTAAATGTATCAAGTAAATATATGTATCTATATTATGAAACACTCTGGTATAAGTCAACTAAAGTTTTTAGGCACAAAAAGGAATTATTGTTGTTGTTCTCCTTGATTTTTTCCTCTGCTCTTCTTTTTCTCCCCCCTCTCTGTCTTTGGCATATCGTAACCACTCACTCATAGTTCTTTCAATTATACTGTCTGTTGTTTGTGAATGGTTATTTCGAACAGAATCTGCAAGAAAAAATAAATTCTGTGTTAGCTATCTTTCTTGGGGTGGGTAAAATAAGACATGGAAATAACCATAAAATATTTGTCTTAGTGGTCAGGAACATTGAGATGATTAGTAAGAAGATCGCCGATCAATTATCTATCCAAAGAAGGGCGTAATATCCCGTGGATGGATGTAAAACAATAATAAATATGTGAAAGGTTTACATTATTTATTATACAGCAACAAATGCAAGTAAAATATGCAAATGATTTCCGCACAATTTAAATAAGATATAATAATCTATTAACTATATAACGCGAATATTATTGACGGGTCAGAGCTTCCACAAATCAATGTAGCGCGGACAGCAAGTTAAACAAATTATTATAAAAGAATACAGAATTTAATTCAAATGTAGTTTTTATAAAATCATAGTTACATTATTAAACGATGTCCTAGGTTCCAAACTACGTCCAGTGGAGAGATCTTACTTTCTCGAGTTCTAACTATACTAACTGCCGAGAATAAGAAACTACATGTATAACAAACGTCACAATGCGCCGTGACGTCATTACAGATAGATGGCACGCGGAACAACGCTGTCTGACAAGTGCTCTCTAAATAGTCAATTACGTGATATTCAACAGTCTAGATCGTGAAAATGGCAGGCATTAAACATGAACATACGGTATAATTAACTCACACGTATACGTATGTAACAAAGTAGCTTCCGGTCTATGAAAACGCGTTTGTACCGTATTTTCGCGAACACGCGAAAATACCACTTAAACGTTCATTGCATTTCAGTAAATATGACGTGAATTGACGTAAGCTCTGAACAGTATAAAATTAATTACTCGTAACTACGACACTATTGTTACAATATTACCCACCACTGATTTTCCCCACATTGTGTTTTTCTCTATTGTGTACATGTATAAACATGTACATCCCAAGCTACTTTAATTCTAATCATGCATTGTCAAGAGTAAAGACATTAAAATCCTAAGAAGAAATCCGTTACATGAACTTTTTTGGTTTAATTAATAATCAACTCAATGTTCATTGAATTTTGTAAACAAACTTATTTGTTATTTTAGTGTTTATACACTAATAAAAACAATAAGTGAGCTTAATGACTTCAGTCATTGGGCCATCGATGGCCCAACTAAAGGGTTTCCGCTTGTGTTTCACTTGGTTGGCCCCTGGTTGGCCCAATGATATGTTTCTCTGTAGTGTTTATCTATGATGGGCCACTGACTGGTTTAACTACAGTCATCGCTGATGTTGGCCCACCGTTGGCCCAATAAAGATAATACTTCAACGTAAACACGTCGTTGGCCCAACATACCTCTGCTATCTGGGTCAACTACATCCACTTTAAATGAAACAATATTTCTATCAAACCAATATTGTTTAATTGTCAAATTTTGTATGCAATATTTTTACCAGCTGATAAATGAAGTTATATTTTGGGTGGTATGCGACAACTAGTTTTGAATAAGTACAATTATGTAAAGAACCTCACATACTTACCATCAGCCTGTATAAGAAAGGAAATACACCTTGACTAGGAGATCCAAGTACATTTCTGTACATCCAAATTGCATTTCTGAGCTTCTATTAGCACTTTTAATTATTTATTACTGAATGTCTGTTGATAAGCTACTTGTAAAGGAGTAGAAAAAATTCAAAACCATTTTACTGATTAAATGATCACAACACAGCACAATTTATGCAATAATTTTACCAAAAATAAACTTGTTCCACTGATGCTTTATTGAACAAAGAGAGGAACTTTGTATTTCAGTTTTTCTATAATGAGGTTGAATTAGTCACTAATTTTGTAGGAGCAGTGATCCAGAGGTAGGATGCGCGCTTAGGGATCAAGAGGTCCCAGGTTTGAACCCCACTAGGGGCATTGCTAATTTTCTTGAGCAAGAAATTTACCTGTAATTGCTTCAATTCATCCAAGTGTAAATTGGTACATGTTGCACTAATATGTCAGCAGCACTTAGTGAGTGAAAGACTCTTCAGGTAGATTGAAAGATAGAAACCAGTAGCCCGATGACTAGGCAGGTTGTTGAACATGCATAAGCATGAAACTTAAGGCTATAAAATACCTTTACTTACCATTAGCTACCTGAGCCTACCTCATATATTTTCAGAGATGATATATGTTTATATATTTTCTGTTTTAATCATCCATGTACCATATAATTTATGTTCATTACCACATTATGTATCCATTTTATATTAATTGTACACACTTCGTTTTAACTTTTGATTCCTTCATAAAGGTGATTTTTTCAACTTAGCACGGCAATCTATCAAAAAAGATAATACAGTATAACCTCTGCTAAAGGCACCTCTAACGAGCGGCAACCTCCGATGAGCGGCATATTAGAATTCCCCCGCCAATTTTGGACAATGAATTTCCTCTAATGAACAACACCTCCGCAGAGCGGTAAACGGCCCTTGAGATAAATTCCCATAGTTCATTCTTTACCTCTGTACAGCGACACTAAGTCTAGCAAGGTTGATATCAATAATCGATAATCATCTTTGACTGGAAGATTTAAACAATAAGCAATACCCTTAATCGTATAATACTACCCTAAAGTGTCATGTTGTTAAATCATTTGACTAACAGGGGTTAATAAACAAGTGACATATGGTTTCCATGACACCAACGAACGGATCTAAGATGATGAGCACTTTGTTGGTAGGCTGACGTCATCAAATATCAGTTGTACATACGTCCAGCTAGTTGACGATAGTAAATGGTAAATATTTGTTATTGTACTTATTATTAAAAGCTTCGATGGAATGAATTCTATTTTGAGTTAATTTGAGGTTTAAGAGCCGAATCCGACATTTACTCCCGAAAAGACGACGATAATTTATGCTAAATATTATTCGCCATTTGACAGGTATAAAACAATTTTGACAGTACCAGAAACGCTTTCTCTAGTTTATTGCTTTCTTTTGCGTAAAACCATCATGCTAGGAATTTTTAACTGTTAGGCCAATAATAATTCATTTTAAGAACTACGAATCATATTAAAACTTTTTACTTTTGTCGATCAGCGCCCGCTAATAACTGTATTTACATTATGGAACGGATAACGGCCAGTTTTCCGCACCGAAAACGGCCGTTTTTAGAGATCGGTAGAAACAGTCTACTTCTGCAGAGCGACACCTCTGCAGAGCGACACTTTTTTCAAACTCCGCCGAAAGTCGCTCTGCAGAGGTTACACTGTATACAAATAATTATATGAATTTGGTATATAATAATAATAATAATAAAAGAAAAAGTAGAGTCTAACTGTCAGAAAAAGAGTAAATGACTATTTTTGGAAATTTTACATTGTCATAAAATAAAAGACAAGTTTGCATAAAATAAGCGATGAATAGTATTAAACAACTAAATTTGTTTTCATAAGAAACTGTACCGTGATATTTCAGACTTATGTGTCTTCTTAAAAATGAGTCCAAAATAATTAGAAGTACAAAAGTATGCCATGTTGATTGAAAAGTTTTTAATTTATACTCATCACGGCTAAACATAAATTGTATCATTTGACATGATTTGTATGCAAAATTAACGGTGTTTATGTCACTCAATATAATTTTTTTTAGATATTCAAAGGAAATGTTAACTGTTATTGTGCAATACTGCCATTACTGGCTAGAAATAAAAAAAATATACCTCTGTATCTTTGCTCCTTTAGAAAAAGAAAACACATTTTAACAAGGACACTTCACTTTGACTCTTGGCAGGAGACTATTTTTTATCTTTGGGTGAAATCTCAAATGCCTTTCAGGCTCGGTTCTTTTTTTTCATACAAAAAGAATTTTTCGTATCTACAGTGTAACCTCTGCAGAGCGACTTTCGGCGGAGTTTGAAAAAAGTGTCGCTCTGCAGAGGTGTCGCTCTGCAGAAGTAGACTGTTTCTACCGATCTCTAAAAACGGCCGTTTTCGGTGCGGAAAACTGGCCGTTATCCGTTCCATAATGTAAATACAGTTATTAGCGGGCGCTGATCGACAAAAGTAAAAAGTTTTAATATGATTCGTAGTTCTTAAAATGAATTATTATTGGCCTAACAGTTAAAAATTCCTAGCATGATGGTTTTACGCAAAAGAAAGCAATAAACTAGAGAAAGCGTTTCTGGTACTGTCAAAATTGTTTTTATACCTGTCAAATGGCGAATAATATTTAGCATAAATTATCGTCGTCTTTTCGGGAGTAAATGTCGGATTCGGCTCTTAAACCTCAAATTAACTCAAAATAGAATTCATTCCATCGAAGCTTTTAATAATAAGTACAATAACACATATTTACCATTTACTATCGTCAACTAGCTGGACGTATGTACAACTGATATTTGATATTTTACCCTTTGCAGGCTATGACTAAGGCAAAGCCTCAAAGCGAGCTCGACGAATCTAAACTTATATGTGGAGACATTACCACATTTTTTTACTTGTTAGCTTGTAGACCCATAAAAGTCTGAAATTAATGGAGATTAAAAAGAGAGAAAAGAACCTTCTAAAGGAAATCAATTTTCAAGACCAATCATCGAAACACTAATTATACTTTATGATCACTCGATGTGTTTTGCTGTACTTAAAAGCGTTACATCACAGAGAAATTGAAGGTAGGACTACACCTGCATCCTCACAAAAATATCATGTTCTCCAAGATGCAGATAAAACATTTGATTAGACTATATATACGGCTTCAACCCACAAAACATATCCCCTGTTTCTATTGTATTTTTTTTTTACTTTTAAAAATGTCACTTTTATGAACTTGCAGATCCACGCTTGTAAACATGGCCTTATTGTAGTTGCTTCAGTGATATATTTATTCGAGGGCCTATTAATCAAACAAGCTAGGGGAGATAACTGCGTAATTAATTGTATTCAAAAAATCTGACAACATCTCATTCTTTTATGTCAGAATCATATTTCAATTCTGAAAGAAATGTATTGTACATTATTATTTATCTTTTGAATAGATGAAAAAAAACGCAATAAAACATTTATTTTTTAAGATAGATATATTTTTCCTCTTTAAACAATGCCCGGTACCGTTAAGTTACGGAAACGTGCTGGTTTTATCATAAACGACTCTTAGCGACGTCATAAACGGTGCGTTGGTAAGTATATTCGATGTAAAAAAGTCATTAATAAATAGAGTAAAAGAACGAATAAAACGACGAAATATATTTTGAATTGTTATTATGGAATAAGCATCGTAAAAACTCTTTTGAAATTATTCTGTAAGTGAAAAAGGCCATGAGGCAGCTGTTAATCTTTTAAGCCAATGAAAAGACGCCACTTGCTTTGCCGCGTTGACTCTCTTCCGGATGCGCAGGACGGGTTCAAAAATCAACTTCCGGTACATTGTCAAAATACGATACTGTATAGAAACATAATTATTCGCGTTACCGTAAAGCTCGCTTTTCGAGCTCGCTATTAGGTACAATGTAAATTGCTTGATATAAAGATAACTAACCAAGGAAATAAAACAAATAATAAATTAAACAAAATCATTATATGATACGTACAACTATGCGTGAATTTTAGAATAAATTTTAAAAAATGGAAGCAGTGAGGTTCGAACCACTGCAGTAAAATTTTTGCATTGGCCATATGTTTCCGTCTCGTTACTGACTGCGCTATTTTAAACAATGATTTTGAACCATTACATTATATTATGGATATATACTTGGCATATTAAAGTTTGTATTGATTTTCTGTGTAGTATTTACTGGTTATACCTATCGTCATGGTTATGATTAGACTCATCCAACCTGTCACGGCTCACCGAATAAAATCGGACTATACAATTTATCGCCTATGAAGTATAGAATTATATACAAGTGTGACATCTCTACACCTTACAAATTATCTTAGTACTCACACTGATCACAATATCGCGGGTTTAGCGCAAAACGATCGTAACTCATTATAAGAAAAGTGTGAGTTACTAATTTTTTGCGTTAAACCCGCGATATGGACATAAAAATTTGCATCTTCATGACGTATTTTATTCTATCGAATTGTAACCAATATCTGATAACTAAACATTATTAGTATTAATGCTTGTCCTATTATTTGGTTATAGGTGTACAAAACCCCGGTTCTGAAGCAAAGTAAGCTGCATGCATGATTTTGAATCTAGTGTCCCCAAAGGTTTGCTGGTTTGAGTCTCATCCAGACTGGTTTACCCTTCCATGTATATTTGAAAATAATATCTATTTTCCTCCATTATTAGTGTATATTGAGAAGTTTCCTGCCTTAAAGTGGCTAGGGGAGTTCAAGGGTCCAGGAAAACTAGGTTAGGCGAGCTGGATGTCATACAATTACCATATTTTGTGTTGTCACGGCGTAAAAGAAATACTATTAGCTTGTTATGTTAAACTTAAACTTCTTCATTTGATTAAACGCATATTTCTATATTACATATTCAATGGCGTTGTACAAAAGATAAGTCATAAATACTAGATAAGTAAAAACCCTCCACCATAAATATATAAAATAACACAGAACAAAATAAAATTCATTACGCATGATGTTATATAGTGTGATTATGCATTTGGTTTTCATATATCAAGTTTATAAGACCTATATTAATCTTAGTTCATGCTTTGACTTTATTTTTGTATTCATTGTGTTAACAATAAATACTCTGTTACCAATAGATTAATAGTGGTATTCCGATCGGAATCCTATATTTAATCAACGAGACCTAACAGCATCCATATCAGAATAATTCCGCTACAATAAAATAGTTCATACTGAAACTGGTACTTTATGTATTTCTGCGCGAGAAAATGACCAGACGCTCAATATGACGTCACAGAATATACTTGAAGCGATTAACTTATAATACTCGTGAGAGGTGTGTGGCAGTACTATTAGATAGATGTACACTCGACGGCCTTCGCGGTCTTTTTATAGAAAGTCACAGTCTAAACCACTGACGAAGACACTGTGACTGACACCATAAACAGAGAAGAATTATCAGACCATCACTGATAATGATCCTTTTATATATTGTACATTTATATATTAAATTATCAAACATGGTTGGTTTAATTAACGGTTAATAAACATTTTTAAAGAATTTTAATGCCTCACTTATAGAGATCACAGGCGTAAGCAGTACTTTCGTGCTATTAATTCTTTGGGGACCTTTGATGCTTTGCGTCAATATTTTCTTGTAAAGAAATATAATCTTCGTTCGATTAGCCGTCGGAATATGGGACAGAACATGTTCTTGAATCGAATAATCGGGATTGGTTATCAATAAATATAATTTCTTGCCAAATGGACAGGTGAATTATAAAGTATACCATAAAAATGAGTTTGTATGTGCTCGGTCGGAACATGACGAAATTGTTAAACTCTGACACATATATTGCTTGAATGCTTTACTAAAGGAGATGTCATACATGGCTAATCGACGATTCAAGCATTTTTGGAAATACTAATACTTGTACTGTATACATTATTATAAGTGCCGATTCCCGCGTAATAGGTTTGTTTTAAAGATAATTATTTCCGGACTGTAACTGTTCGGGTCGTGTGCAATTAAACCTGAATTGTACGGCGCATTGGATGCTAGTCCTTAGGTGAAATAAATTTAACAAGGATAAAATCATCAATATACATTTTGTCAATGAGTATCACAATGGATAAAATACTTGCAATAAAATCCATCCATGACTATATCGGGTTTAAATACTTACAAGTCAGTAAATTTGGAAAATCCTCTGTTTTGAAGTGGGGTTTTTTTGGGGTGGGGGGTCTTTTAAAAATCTTGTGCAATAAAATAGTGTGAACTATCATTGGTAAAGCCACACTATTAGTGTTGACTATGATACATTAAGTAGCACCGTGACTTGGATACTGGAGTATCAAACCCTTTCAAGAAAATAAAAATTGATATAGATTTTTATCTCTGTGAAGGTACAGTTTTAAGCACTGTGAGAGCTAAGGGATTATAAAATCTATAAAATCTATTCAATAAAGAATAAAGGCTTATGATGGAAAAGTTTCATTTCACCAAAGTGTAATCTGACAAGATCTGGAGAGATTAAGGAAAAATCCCTGAATAAAAAATGTTAATAAAACATACTCATTTAAAAAAATACAATAACTGCATTTAACTTAAATATATTAATAATATGAATGATAATTATTATACTATCAATTAATGTATTGAATATATTATTTGTACTTGTTGAAGTCATCAACATAATTAATGCTTGGAACATATATCACTTTTTCTTCAAAATAACTAGTTTGTGTGTAATAATGAACTCGGGTATAAAATCTTAGTATAACACTTTGAATCTTAACATTTGTTTATTTTCTTACAAGATATAGATAATTTGTGCATATAAAACATTTTCAACTATTTTCCAAAAAATAATCCCATTCACTTGACTACATTAACCTCTTTGTTAAATCAGGTAATCGAATGAAAAAAGAAATATAATTTATCAAACAATTAATTCTTAATTATATCTGTAAATTTTAACCTTCATCATTAAACACCATCAGTGCAGGTAAAATTAATTTCTAAGACATTTATGATAGCAGAAATGGGGTTTAAATACATTATTTTCTGTTCAGTTACTATATAAATCATAGAATAGCAGCAGGGTGTTAGTCCAACTTTACTCAAAAATGTGTACTACGTAGCACACATAACAGATAACAATGACATAGTTTTAAATCTCTCCTATATTATAGATTTTTTTGACACACAGACAAATTAAACAAGACAAATTAAACAATGTGATAGTCATATTGTAACAGTTAATAGCTTTGACTAATTACAACAGTAGTCATAGTGCACCTAGTAGTTTGTTAACAGCTAAATCCAGAGATAAAGCCTCTTCAAGAACAGTGAGTAGGTGGACTGACCGCTGTGATATAACCTTTATAAGGTGTTTCTACAGCATAAAACCCAACAAAAATTGAATAAATCTAATCACAATGAATACCCCAGTACTTTCAGTGCTTTGATTACATTTGTTCTTATTAATTTAATATTTAAAGTTGTTGTCCTGAACAGTATAACATGATGCTACTGTTAACCGGACTTGTCCTGAACAGTGTAACATAACGCCACTGTTAACCAGACAATTCCCATATGTTGAATATATATTATAAGTTCTAATCAAAGTCTTTATAGGCACTCTGAAACCATTGAATGTCTTCACCAAAGCTACTCTGGAGACGCATTATTATTTCTTTGTTTGGCAAGATGAATGTTTCTTTCGTTTTCTTTTCTGGGATAGCAACTGTACAAAAAAGTAATTAACTGAAAATACGCATTATTTAAGAAGTTTTTGACAAGAAAAATCCAAGCATTTACTTTTTATTTGTTCGGGACTTCAGTCCTGAACAAATACATTTACCGTGTTTCAGACCCTTCCCACTTTGAAAATTTACCGAATCCAGAAGTAGTCCCTCTGACAGTATATATGTATAGAGCAATTCATCAAGATCGTCTGCTATGATGGGCGCATTTATACACTAGTAATCCTAACTATATCTCAATCGTAAGAATATTTGCTGGTATGTTGTGCGTCTCAGTAGAAATGATTACGTCACTGTATGTAATAGAGTGCTATCAACGATTCAGTCACGACCCGTCGTTAGTGCCAGTTGTCAGAAGAGATGTTGCAACATCTTATATAAGAGAATGGTTCTATAGGAAAAGTTTAAAGATCGTAGTAATGACTTTGAATGATGTCTGAATAGTGGTCTTCATTTATTTTACATACAGACGGAGTAGAATAAATGAGCATGAATGATAACTTTTAAGCGGCAGTTATTGAATTGTTTTAAGAATGACCCCTTTGACTTGTGGTGATTGTGTGAAAAAAATCAGTAGTCTGTGCGCCTGTCCGGTTTACCTGTTGTATTTATAGGTCGATTGTATAAAGTGTTTTGAACTGGAACAGTGCTGGTCTACCTATCAAACTAATATAACTGAACTGTTCTTTGTGAACAAATGTTATGTTGGAGCCGGAAATTAAATTCCACTTTTCAAACCCGAACAAATTCAGTGCCTTCAGCGCTTTGATTTGTATTGTTGCTATCCCAGAAAAGTATACGCCCATGTAATTTATACATAATTCATATGTAATTTTATTCCAACTTCTCGTATCTGCAACATTTCGTTCCGTGTAATTAAGTTTTACCACTGCAATACTGATTGCAATCGGTGCATTCTCGTTTGATAGAATCTGTAATTAATATTTTTCGTACATCGGAAATGAGCAAAACTTTAATTGTGTTAATCGTCATCAAACAAATTACATTTACATTGTGTGGTTCTCAGTGTGGAAAATATTGTATAGTATGTTCAACGTGCTTGTCTTAACAATTTATTTATTTGTAGTCTATATTTGTTAAACACATCGAAATATGAATATGAACATCTATGTTGGCATATCAATTGAGAGACTTGAAGCTGCAAATCTTACGTTCCATAGACTAATGCCTCAGTCCCATAAAATCATGACTTGTTGCGGACCCGTACGTGCAGTCAGCCGCAGGCCGTGGGAAGCCTTGTGTATTAAGGTGACGGTACGCACATGGTACAAAACAACACACCCGTAGGGAGCCGAAGCTGGAAGATATGCAAGGTTAATCCATACTCGGCCACGATGTTGTTCATGATTTGACTTTGAAACTGATATGTGTAACCACGGCTCATCTCACGGACCGTGGTAAAAACGTAAGTGTCCGGACGAGTACACAAGATTAATCCTTGCGGAGCTTGATCGCACGGCGCCCGTATGGTGCCCTCACGGCTATTTTTGGAAGGAATTCTTTTGAATTCCTCTCTATGTCAGCGCTCTTGGAAATTTGAAAAAGAACGAACAACACCTTCAGCTCAATAGAAATCAATGAGTCAATGCGATCAAGAAATAGTGCAGCAGAAAAATATGTGTACTATCAAAAGTAGATAAGTTGAAAAAGTAATTTCAACAAATACTTAAAATTATGATATTAAATGGTTTTTTTACACGTGAATCAAACAACTTTTTAACTGTGCACGGAAAGAAGTTTTTTGTATTATTGCGCAGTAGTATCTACCACACGATTGTATATATATACAATTTTAACGAGCGTTTATCTCAGCAGGGGTTTACTTTGAGAGCGTAGACAGCCGTTTCGCGTTAAGTTAAGCAATTATTGAGAAAATATGTCACATGAAATTTATGTTGCAGCACTCAAAAAGTTTGTTTAAAAATGTAAACTTCAACCTTTCACGGACTTAAAATCAAAAGTTTTTTTAATAACAAGTTCGTTAATAAGTAAATACTTGTGATGAGTTTTACCTGGTAATTCTTATCCGTGAATTGCGTTACTGTAGTGAATCAATTATTAACAATGTCTAAAATGAAAATACAAACCATGTGTGACACCGATGATGAGTTTTTTCAATTCATTGATCATTTCTACCTATCAAACAACCAACACATAACAAGAACAAATATGTATATCAAACATAATAAGGACGAAACAAATAGATTATAGGCTATTTTATTGGCTTTTTTCTTTTAGAAAAATTCCTTTCCCTGTCAAAAAGTATAGATACTGATAAGCATGACATACTTTAACATTGAAATATCGATACAAAATGTCAAACCCTTTCCTAAAAGTATTCAAACTACGGTGTCAAAATATTGAAAGGATAGTGTAGTACAATAGTGTGTATTTATATGTACTAATGGTAACGTAATTCACATAAATTTTATTTTATATGGCGTGCATCTATAAAAGTAAATACTGTTAACTAGAGATATAAAATGGAAAAATCTCTTTAGTGTATAGTTCATTTATGCTAATTTTTAGATTTTAAGCAGTAGATTGGATGACTTCGGACCTTTATATAATTGAAACCTTTGTACGACTTACGCAGTTTTATAAAATTTCAAAATGCCTTTTAAAATGCATTGCAAAATGATTAATACGCAAGCTGTGATTACAAATAAATGTCTACAACACTGAATACGTAGTAAATACTTGATAAAACTGTAAAAGGACATATCATGGAGAACCATAATGTCGCTAATTTAAGAAAAGAACGGTAACGTAATTCACAATATATTTGTACAAAACTTCTGTCATGTTTAAAAATGTTCTATATTGCCGACACTCTAACTTAATTTAACAATAGAGAAATACTTCTTCTGCAAATGATGAAAACTAACTTATTGGTCATTATGTATAATTTATTATTAGTTAACGAGTTTGCAAACACAATTTTCCAAACTGTTAACAATGATATAAATGGAGGGGCATATTTTCTGTTATATGAAATATTTTCATATTTTACATACGAGGCAGAATTGGAAGCCTGCAGTTTATACATGATTTATTTCTGTTTCATTGGACTAAACGTAAAAGAACATCACTCAATTCTCCTTGTCAAGATTGATTTGAAGCTTTAAAAAATATATTTGATGCATGCAAAATAAGTTTACATGTAACATGTTTCAACACTTCTAGTATATTGAACTTGAAGCATTCCGACGTCAGCGTTGAGTAACGATGTTATTGAGTAACTTTTTATTGTAAAGACAAGTGCATGGTTTTCTCACTCCGCATAATCATCAATTTAGATATAACATATTTTATTGCCTACATGTAATTATTATTGTAATTATTACCAACGTTCTTATACATAGAATATACATAACAGTATCTAACAGTCTGCCCACAAGTTTGCACCGCTGGTTGTCTCTTGCGTCAAGTGTTGATAAATTTGAACTGTAGCACGGACAATTTTACATCTAGATTCTCTATCTTCTTGTCTGCCTTCTTCACAGAACATGTAGTTTTCCAGCTACCCGTTCTCTCTGTGAACTTCATGTTTACTACCATGTCAGAATATCTCCTTCTTTACATAAAAGGAATTGGGTACTGCTACCATTTTAATTAAATCGCATAATCCATCTGCCTTATAATCAATTATCGCTACCATATTTAGATTAGTGTTACAACGATCTGCAATTTTGCCTTTTATCGTCATGCGCCTCCTTTGGTTTTTGCTTTTATATATTTTATGGGTCCATAATCGTATACATTTTTGTCTCATTCTAAATATATTTGGACCTATATTGGTTGTAAGTTTGTAAAATGTTTTAAAGTTTTAATTCAATTAATTTTCTCTTTTCAAGTAGCTTTAGACATATTTTGGCTTTCTTCAATCTCTCTATGCCCTTTGCATCTCAACCTTGCTTTTACCTACTGGCCAAACAAAATTAGAGGGATTGTGAATTACGTTACCGCTCTGTGAATTACGTTACCATTTAAAATGTGTGTCTAGCATGGACATATGAACAATACAAAATAATTGTTACTGTGTAACTAAAATAATGCCCCAGAAAAAACAACTGATACAAAACTGATTTATCTATTATGCACTTGTATGATGAAACTATTTAAGAAACATACATGACTCACATTCATCATAAATTATTCGTAAAAGTCTCTTACTTATGCAATTTCCTTCTTCAAAAACTTTCAAAATATTGACACCTCAACGTTCTTATGTGTTGCTGTAAATTTAACCTGTTATAATTGACAGTGGGTCCTAATTTAGGCGACTAACTGATATTTGCGGTAACGTAATTCACAATAACGTAATTCACGAATCGATCGTTTATTGGGCTGTTTATTTAATTGCATCAAGGCAATGTTAATTCATTTGGTTATTACTTAAGTTTATAAGAGGGTAGTTTAGATGGAATTTAGTAAGTGGATATAGGTAACGTTAGTGTGTATGAAAACAGCTAGTAACGTAATTCACTAAACCTAGGTTTTATTGAGTGAATACCGTTCTGAGGAGATATGTGGATTAAACAATTAATTAACAACCACTCTCATTTGTCAATTTTGTGCTACATACATTGAGTAGTTCCCAGAAGATAAATACATATATATAATGCAATGAATATCATGCCAGCAAGCCTGTGGAAAATGGTAACGTAATTCACGTGAATTTGTGGGACAGCAAAGTCAATGCGTAAATATTTTTATGATGTAAGCTGTGGACGTTCAAACTATTGCAGTTGTTTGGCCTATGTGTATGCTTTATGATGAAAGTCAGAATTCTCATTCCTTGAGCAGAATAGGGCGACAATAAATCTGAATATCAATTGACCCAAACAGTGGGACAAGGTATTTTGATGAATATGCAACATTCCCGCTGAGTAAAATTATCATCTAGTAATGGTTATGTTTATAAATGTATATGTTTTTGGTAAAGACATATGTCTCCTAGGTAAAGGACAAATTTGGTAATAAACCACGCTATATTCTTAGTAAAAATACTATGTGACATGATATTTTTGCAATTGCTTAACTTAACGCGAAACGGCTGAGAGCGCTGGACATTTTTCGAAGTTAAGCAACGAAATGTACGGTTAATCTTTGGATGGGTGTCCGTAGAGGTTTAGTGACAGCGCGGAGCGAGTATCATAAATGTTTTTTTTTTTTTTTTAAATATAACCGTTATGTTCGTCTGATTTCTTGCACCTTAAAATCAAGGCGGTGAACGTTCTCCAGTGTATCAAAACAAGAAAAATGGCCGCCATACCAAAAAAGGTAGGTTTTTCTTTAATATCTTCTTTAAATGACTTCCTCTGATAAAAAGTATCTACCAGAACACGCTACTCACTTTCTGGAACACATCGATATGTGATTTATTTTATAAAGTCAAATAGTTTTGAAGTTATGCGGAACCTAGGATTCGAATCGACGTTATTCTCCCAACTATTCAGAAGATAGACTGGAGATTTTTCTATAAGTTTTCAATTTTCTCCTAAAATACAAGTCTTTATATGATTATATTTTAGCAATAGTTGTATTTTTGTATACAAAATATGTCTTATTGCTGCCAGCATCTATCAGAATGTTTTGAACACAAAACTTAATTTTATTTAAAAATGATAGACTGGAGTTACAAAAAAAGATGGATACACTGGAGACCCAATTTTGTACAACATCTGATTATTATGTTTTCTTGTTTCAGTATCCGTAGGAAGATGTTTTGGAAGACTTATTTGGTCATTTGTAATTAAAATACAAAAGGAAATTGTGAAAAGTAAGATTGTTTTACATGAGTTATAGTTTTACACAAACTACAATGCATATGTAAGCTATTGTGCTGGTCAATCCAGCGTCTATTAAAGCATGTGTGTGCGTCTAATGTCTACAATTTATTATACGGCGTACAAAAAAAACGTGTTTTGGTAAACATTATAAATGAGACCATTCATTTCAGGGGTAGGCAGTATTGAAAATAAAATTTGTGTAATTCATTATATAATATAACAAAATTAGCATGGTTGATAAACCACCACCACTTGGTAAATCATGCTTGTTATTCATGCTGGTAGACCGCTTTACATTACACCAACAACTAAGACACAAGAAAAATATATCACAATTGTTTATTTTAAAGTCATCCTGAGCATCCCTCGTCGTGGGTTAGTCCATTGTATTGTAATTATATGATTACACACTATCTCAATATCACGAGTGTTAGACAAAGAGCACAAAGTCACCGTGAAATTGTTCATGCTTTGACAGTTGAGAAAAAAAGGAATTTTATATAACTGTTCACTGTTTTTTTTTTCACTGGGTTTAACGACGTGTCAACACAATTTTAGGTCATTTTACGGCGTCCAGCGCACCCCAGTTACACATACGGTCGGACTTAAATCGGTCCTCAATCGGTTTATAATTTCTCTAATCTGATCGGATGTTATCGGTAACTGCATTTCAGACTCTGCGAGTAACCGGGTATCGGCGATGGAGATCGGTGATAGATCGGTCGTTCGTTTTTTCCATGTTTAGAACGGAACCGACGAACACCGATTTAGCACCGACATATCCGATTAGCTGCCGATTTATCACTTATCACAAGCTATAGGGGAAAGATGAGTCTCATTGGTGAAAACTTACTGTCTTTTCCTATCGGTGATTCATATTTGTACAACGGTAGCTTATCAGAGGCGTATCGGTGATATCGGTCATAGACAGCTTGTCAATCGTTTGAAATTTTCTACGATCGAGAATTTTAATCAATTTAAACATCTCAATCGTTTTTTCACCAATGAAACTCGTCTTGTCCATATAAAATGTGTTAGAAATATATCGACCGCTAATCGTAGACGTTGGCACTAAATCGGTGTTCTTCGGTTCCTCTATTAACGGGGAAAAACAAAAATCGATCTTCCACCGATCACTATGTGTAACTGGGCCCTTAGGGTCCGATTACACATGGGGATCGGGGAAAGATCGGTTTTTCGTTTTTCCAGTAAAGAACGGAACCAAAGAACACGGATCTATCAACGACGCCTCCTACTTGCCGCCGATTTATCACTTATCACATGCTATTGGGAAAAGATGAGTTTCATCGGTGAAAACTAACCCTCATTTCCTATCGGTGATTCATATTTGTACTTCGGTGGCTTATCAGAGGCATATCGGTGAAATCGATCATAGACAGCTTGTCAATCGGTAATTCGTTTGAAATTTTCAACGATCCAGAATTTTAAACATTTTTAACATCCCGTTTTTTTGCAGACCAAACTCATCTTTTCTCAAAAGCATGTGATGAGTGATATGTCAGCCACCAATTGGAGATGTCAATGCTTAATCGTTGTTCGTCGGTTCCGCTATTAACGGGGAAAAACAACAAACGATCTTTACGGCCCGATTACACATTTGGATTGGGGATAGATCGGTTCTTCGGTTTTTCCAGAGAGAATGGAACCAACGAACGCCGATCTATCAAAGTTCTACGTTTCTGATTAGCCACAGAATAATCACTCACCACAGCTTTTGGTAAAAGCGAGTTTCATGGTTAAAAACTTACTGATGGGATTTCAAAATGTTTAAAAAAAATATCGGTGAAAATTCAAACGAATTAACGATTGGCAAGTTGTTCATGACCGATATCACCGATATATGCCTCTGATAAGATGGAAAAAAATAATAAACAACCATTCTATCGGTGATACCTGGTTACACAAAAATTCTGAAATGCAGTTACCGATGCCAACCGATTAGTTAAAAGACATATTTTACCGATCGAGGACCAATTTAAGTCCGACCTTTGTGTAACCGGGGTGTTAACTAATGAAGGAAAATAACTGAACCTCGGCATTAATGGTAAATGCGTTGGAATAAAGTATCATTTATCTTTTAATAACATTTTCATTTCTTCCGATTTTTATGGATTACCATCAACACTGTGTTTGTTTTTTTGCATACCCAAGTTTTCCTATCCTTTTCTTATCTCTATTCTGTGATAAGTATATAAAAAGTGTTATTTTTCTATGTTCAATTATTTCAGGATATGAGCAAGACAAGAACATCAAATAGCCGCTTCAGCTGAAAATATACTTTAAGAAAGAAAAATCGACCTAGTGCTGTTTTTGGAAGCTCGATAAGCACTCTACCTGATAATTACAAACGTAAATTTGAAAGAACTCATATAGTCTTCCTACTATCACCTGCATGCAAACGACAGAAAACCCTATTTGAATCATCGCCATCGTTCAGATTTGATAAAGCAGAAAAATCTGACAATTCGGTAACTGATCAATGTGAAGCAGGGGATGATTTGAACGATATCAATTCTAGTACCGATTCTGTTGAAGACAATATGACAGATGTAGAATTACTATATGTAATACTGACACGGATTTTGATACTTTTAACATGGCATTCGAAAACAATATATATTTTCCTCCATGTCGCCCTAAAAAAGAGAACATGCTTGAATTGATTCACTTTGAATTTCTTTCGTGGGAATATAAGTTAGTTCTCTATTCAATCCATCTGGGTAAAATCTGACTTTAATTTGGTTTTCACATTTGTTACTTGTTCATAATTATAAAAAAGACAGGTTTTGTTTTTACATTTTATTCATCTAACAAAATATTCTTGAAATAATTATTTTAATGATTATTTATATTACATATGTGGATTATATTTTTTTAATTTGAGCCATAATAGTTTACACCTTGATCTAAAAAATATCTATAACGTGGGATCTTTTGTGTGGAAAAGCCATGAACCATACTTAGTACCAAGTCTATAGACTCAATTTTCAACCATTATCTTAAAATCTGTTTTTAGTCTTAAAATATTGCATTACATTTGGCCTGGACATTATTATTATGTTTCTTATTATGCCATTTTTGTATGCCTATTAACTCCAATAAATAAACACTATTTTAGCGTAAATAGATTTTTTTCATATATTTGAATTAGAGACCAAGTGTTTTAATCAATGTCTAGAGATTGACCATATTATTTTGATATTAACTGCAAATGGTTTATAGTGAAATGATTTGTGTTCAGTGAGCTGAACAGTAAATACACGTAAAATAAGAAGTACACTATAAGACGAGTTGGCCCACAATATTTGGAAGTACATTAGCTTCTCAGTGGCAATTCCACGGGATTATAATGTCAAAAATGCCACGGTGTCAATAAGAAAATAGTAAAGAATATGCAGCGGTTTGAGTCATATTTCCATTATACTTATTCGAGGCTAAGCAGAAAACTGTGTACTGCTTGATGCACATCTCCAACGCCAGATTTATACTATCTGCAAACTTGCTGGATAACCTCTGTGCTTGTCTGAAACAAGAAACCATAATTATTAGTTGTTGTACAAAATTGTGTCTCCAGTCTATCCATCATTTTTTGCATCTCCAGTCTATCATTTTTAAATAAAAGTAAGTTTTGTGTTTAAAACTTCCTGTTAGATGCTGACAGCTATAAGACAGATTTTGTATACAAAAATACAACTATTGCTTAAACGATAATCATCCAAAACCATGAATTCAAAGAGAAAATTAAAAATTAAATTAAAAAACTCCAGTCTATCATTATGAATAGTTGGGAGAATTTTATCAACTCGAATCCTAGGTTCCGCATATTTTCAAAACTATTGGACTATATACAATAAACCACGTACCGCCGTGTTCCGGAAAGTGAGTAGCGTGTTCTGGTAGATACTTTTTTATCAGAGGAAGCCATTTAAAGAAGATATTAAAGAAAAACTTACCTTTTTTGGTTTGGCGCCATTTTTTCTTGTTTTGATACACTGGAGAACGTTCACCGCCTTGAAAATCCAAAAAAAAATGCGTCCGCACCTTGAAATTGACGCATAATAAATTTCGGAAAATCAGAAGTTTTCACTCTAGACCAAGTAGAAATTGAACTAAAAATTAGAAATTTGAGTTCTAAATAGCAAAATAAATCAGAAAATTTCACTGTTACGGTAAAGCAGTAATGTATCCTTGCTAACATACGGCATTAGAAATTACAATGACACAATCCATTGTTCAGAAATATGATAACTGCATATCACTCTCTCTTAGACCGTAAACTGAACATTTACTCACTCTACAAACCTTATCTTGACGTGTGACGTCATACGTGTATTTGTAGTGTAAAATATGAAGATTGATCCATAGAGAGCAGATAGGACAGGGAGAAAAATTTACATTGAATTTCCTACAATTTTGATGTCCCAAAATAACATATTAGGCTTGATTTAATTCTTGTGATATTATTAGACATTAGCATAATTTACCAAAATCTAATTACATTGTATACACAAATAGTGAACCGGGGTAATCTGTGCTTCGTAGTTGTCAAGTATTAACAAAAGTAATACCAAAGACAAATGAAGTTATATTTCCGTATGAACTGATGAAGGTGTAAACCTCTTCTACCCTACTTCTAACCAGTTTTAAATTCAATTGAATTTTCATCTGGAGTAATTGTTAACTTGCTTTATATTACCTAGAACTAATTATTACGTGATTACACTATAGTCTATAGATATATGGTTATATGTTATATAAGAAAGTCCATACCTTTTCTGCTCTTTTTCACTTATGGTAAATAAATGTCTTAGAAACCGCTCGCTTCTCAAAATTCAAAATATGGAAAACAATTTAATTGCTCTTTAGCTAAATTCTTTAGAACAAAATACATAGAACATGTGATCAATTTGTTGTGGCCTTAACTCAATGGCAACTAATTGTTTAGGTTACATCGTGACCAGCAATCCACCAGTTCCTGAAAAGACTCAATCTCTGGATTACTACTAGATGCAATTCAGTGACTGAACACTGCCGTATTAAAATGATTTAGAATCAGTGGTAGGAGGGAGAATGACCGTAGAAATTATTTCATGGCATACCTCCACGAAAGTATGCCCTGCCCATGAATCAAAACATACAACTTCTCGATCAGTAGCATAATATGCATGTAAAATGAAATATGAAACACATTCGATTATGAATGATAGAGATATGATGATGGATATCGAAATAGTAACTTTGGACTCCTAAAATCGTTCAAAAATTCCTTCCAACAGTACTTTCAGTACTTTGATTATGTTTATGGGACTGTATCTTTATACATTTTATCAATACATCACCTGGTGATTCCATATGTGTTATACATTGTATTTTTGGCCAGAATGAGATTTTACTGCCACTACGCAACGGTAAGATTGGCCTTACTGCAGCAATGTACACTCCTGGTAATGGAGTAATGAAGTACTTTTTGGGGACGTTTGAAAGCTCCCCCATTGTTAAGAATGGTTTTATCAAACATTATTTTCTAATTCACCCCAACTTTATTATCATACTGAAGCGAGGTATCGACATGAAAACCCAACACTGGAACACTGGCACCAGTGTCCTTAAATTCTTTAAATACGTGCAAATATGCTTTGATGATGTTTGTCCTGGAGCACAAATACATCCAGTAACGGTCCCGTATGAACACTTGTTTCCGAATCTTAAAGGTACTAGTTCACAGGGTTGGTTAAGATTTTTTTAATATTTTCAAAATACCAATTAAGTGTCTGTAATTGTGTCAAAAATAAAGTCTTAGTATTTGAGGACAAACTGGCCTATAGTTTGCAAGAAATATACAATAAAAGCCACAAAAATGCACTAATATTGATATGACCAGTCATCTGACTAAAACCTAAATTATTAGTTTGGGCCTAAATATTGATTTTTACCTTGTTTAACAGGTCTATGGTGCATTTGAGTGCCATACTTATTTATCTTTGGGTTCATTAATTTCTTAAAACCAGTCTTTGTCTAGTAAAATAATTCGTCTGAAGGCTGAAATTAGAATCATGCTAAAGTTCACCAAAACTGTAAGGATCCATGTTATTCCTTCCATTTTATCGTCTATAATTCCATTTTAGTTCAGTTTTGAGGCCGCCATATTTAATTTCAATAGTTTTTAGTGATGACGTCATATCGTCTCGTTTTTTGGACGATTCTGACGTCACAGAATCGTCCATCGGCCACCGTCCATTGGACGATCGTCCCGGCCACAGGACGATTGTCCAAATCGTCCACTTTATCGGCCATCGGCCACCCTGGGGTATAAAAACCCTGGCGTCCATCGTCCAGGGATCAGTCTCCGCTAACAAGCATTGAGTACAAATCCACGTTAATCTTCAAATCTTCAATTGAATATTTTAGATCAAATGGTTAGCTATTTATCAACGATATTACCAGTCTATGTAATGATTAAGAAATCCTTTTTGTAGAAATTATACCTGTATATTTTGGCTATATTGCTAGTTCCGTTGAAATCGACTAAGAATAAACTAAACTCGTTAAACAGAAATCCAGTTTCGTTTTGAATAAATCCAGTTGGCGACACGATTTAATTCCTTTGTCAAGTTCGTGACTGATCCGCAACATTTTCTTGGTGGCAGCGGTGGGATCTGTCGTTTTAAACACAGATTCAGCGATCGAATACACATCTCCGTTAATCCAGCACAACTTAAAGTCAACGCAACATGGCTGAACTACATGCTGTAGCTTCGACACATAGCAACGCTGACGCACGCGCTACGACGTCACTTAATCAAAGCGCTGACAATCCCGATAATATGTCAGAATACAGAATGCGAAGTTTTACGAGTGCGGAGTGGAAAATTAACAAAAGAATTGACGATATCGCCGGATGTTTGAATAGCCTCACGTCCGTGATTTTCTCACTACAAGAAAATCTTGCTAAACTGATTAATGGTAGTAATACACTCATTTTCAATAAGCGGGTGCAAGTGGTGTCGCCGGCCTATTCTCTTTGTCCCTTACGATATAAATTTTGGTAAATCAACCTAAAATATGCTATAGCAGTAGACCTTCAACTGTATGGTTTATAAAAAGTATTATCTCATCAAATTTGCAAAAATTTCAATGAATAAAGTTGATTTTTGACATGTTCGTTACTGTCGCCGATCAATACGCTGATTCTTTAAACAGGCGTAGAAATTAAACGAGGCAATTTAGTTCAATTTTGTTGATGTTATTTTGTAACTGAAAGCTTATAGTCATAAGCAAAATGTATTTTCCAACAACTTTCGATTGTTAATTGACTTTCAACCTCATTAAAAGTCTGGTTTTTAGAAATCAAATTTTCAGGAAATGTTCGTTACTAAGTTTTTACATGGCAGCATTTCAAACAATAACACATCAAATAGTATTGGTTTGGTTATTTTCATAGACGTTAGTTTTATAATATTACATAATGCTTCAATTTTTGTTAAGAATTTAAGTATTTTAGACAATATACAAGTTTGAAGTTATTACTCACCCTAAATTGACTTTGAATTGACATGTTCGTTACCTTAAGTTTCTAAAATACCATACTATTAGAAAGACATTAACTTACCTTGAATTGAGTAATGCTGCATATTATCTCAAAAGAACATGTTAACTTTATATTCTTTTGAAATTACGGAAAGATAATCAAGTATAAGCTCCTTCTTTGAAGTGTTCGTTACTGACATGTCCGTGACTGAAATTTACACACTGCGTGTTTTTGGCGTTTACTTACAGTTTTTAAATCCCTTTGTACATGAATTCATTTAACTTGACGATATTAATCACGATAAACAGCCGTTTCGCGTTAAGTTAAGCAATTGCAAAAATATCATGTCACATAGTATTTTTACTAAGAATATAGCGTGGTTTATTACCAAATTTGTCCTTTACCTAGGAGACATATGTCTTTACCAAAAACATATACATTTATAAACATAACCATTACTAGATGATAATTTTACTCAGCGGGAATGTTGCATATTCATCAAAATACCTTGTCCCACTGTTTGGGTCAATTGATATTCAGATTTATTGTCGCCCTATTCTGCTCAAGGAATGAGAATTCTGACTTTCATCATAAAGCATACACATAGGCCAAACAACTGCAATAGTTTGAACGTCCACAGCTTACATCATAAAAATATTTACGCATTGACTTTGCTGTCCCACAAATTCACGTGAATTACGTTACCATTTTCCACAGGCTTGCTGGCATGATATTCATTGCATTATATATATGTATTTATCTTCTGGGAACTACTCAATGTATGTAGCACAAAATTGACAAATGAGAGTGGTTGTTAATTAATTGTTTAATCCACATATCTCCTCAGAACGGTATTCACTCAATAAAACCTAGGTTTAGTGAATTACGTTACTAGCTGTTTTCATACACACTAACGTTACCTATATCCACTTACTAAATTCCATCTAAACTACCCTCTTATAAACTTAAGTAATAACCAAATGAATTAACATTGCCTTGATGCAATTAAATAAACAGCCCAATAAACGATCGATTCGTGAATTACGTTATTGTGAATTACGTTACCGCAAATATCAGTTAGTCGCCTAAATTAGGACCCACTGTCAATTATAACAGGTTAAATTTACAGCAACACATAAGAACGTTGAGGTGTCAATATTTTGAAAGTTTTTGAAGAAGGAAATTGCATAAGTAAGAGACTTTTACGAATAATTTATGATGAATGTGAGTCATGTATGTTTCTTAAATAGTTTCATCATACAAGTGCATAATAGATAAATCAGTTTTGTATCAGTTGTTTTTTCTGGGGCATTATTTTAGTTACACAGTAACAATTATTTTGTATTGTTCATATGTCCATGCTAGACACACATTTTAAATGGTAACGTAATTCACAGAGCGGTAACGTAATTCACAATCCCTCTAATTTTGTTTGGCCAGTAGGTAAAAGCAAGGTTGAGATGCAAAGGGCATAGAGAGATTGAAGAAAGCCAAAATATGTCTAAAGCTACTTGAAAAGAGAAAATTAATTGAATTAAAACTTTAAAACATTTTACAAACTTACAACCAATATAGGTCCAAATATATTTAGAATGAGACAAAAATGTATACGATTATGGACCCATAAAATATATAAAAGCAAAAACCAAAGGAGGCGCATGACGATAAAAGGCAAAATTGCAGATCGTTGTAACACTAATCTAAATATGGTAGCGATAATTGATTATAAGGCAGATGGATTATGCGATTTAATTAAAATGGTAGCAGTACCCAATTCCTTTTATGTAAAGAAGGAGATATTCTGACATGGTAGTAAACATGAAGTTCACAGAGAGAACGGGTAGCTGGAAAACTACATGTTCTGTGAAGAAGGCAGACAAGAAGATAGAGAATCTAGATGTAAAATTGTCCGTGCTACAGTTCAAATTTATCAACACTTGACGCAAGAGACAACCAGCGGTGCAAACTTGTGGGCAGACTGTTAGATACTGTTATGTATATTCTATGTATAAGAACGTTGGTAATAATTACAATAATAATTACATGTAGGCAATAAAATATGTTATATCTAAATTGATGATTATGCGGAGTGAGAAAACCATGCACTTGTCTTTACAATAAAAAGTTACTCAATAACATCGTTACTCAACGCTGACGTCGGAATGCTTCAAGTTCAATATACTAGAAGTGTTGAAACATGTTACATGTAAACTTATTTTGCATGCATCAAATATATTTTTTAAAGCTTCAAATCAATCTTGACAAGGAGAATTGAGTGATGTTCTTTTACGTTTAGTCCAATGAAACAGAAATAAATCATGTATAAACTGCAGGCTTCCAATTCTGCCTCGTATGTAAAATATGAAAATATTTCATATAACAGAAAATATGCCCCTCCATTTATATCATTGTTAACAGTTTGGAAAATTGTGTTTGCAAACTCGTTAACTAATAATAAATTATACATAATGACCAATAAGTTAGTTTTCATCATTTGCAGAAGAAGTATTTCTCTATTGTTAAATTAAGTTAGAGTGTCGGCAATATAGAACATTTTTAAACATGACAGAAGTTTTGTACAAATATATTGTGAATTACGTTACCGTTCTTTTCTTAAATTAGCGACATTATGGTTCTCCATGATATGTCCTTTTACAGTTTTATCAAGTATTTACTACGTATTCAGTGATGTAGACATTTATTTGTAATCACAGCTTGCGTATTAATCATTTTGCAATGCATTTTAAAAGGCATTTTGAAATTTTATAAAACTGCGTAAGTCGTACAAAGGTTTCAATTATATAAAGGTCCGAAGTCATCCAATCTACTGCTTAAAATCTAAAAATTAGCATAAATGAACTATACACTAAAGAGATTTTCCATTTTATATCTCTAGTTAACAGTATTTACTTTTATAGATGCACGCCATATAAAATAAAATTTATGTGAATTACGTTACCATTAGTACATATAAATACACACTATTGTACTACACTATCCTTTCAATATTTTGACACCGTAGTTTGAATACTTTTAGGAAAGGGTTTGACATTTTGTATCGATATTTCAATGTTAAAGTATGTCATGCTTATCAGTATCTATACTTTTTGACAGGGAAAGGAATTTTTCTAAAAGAAAAAAGCCAATAAAATAGCCTATAATCTATTTGTTTCGTCCTTATTATGTTTGATATACATATTTGTTCTTGTTATGTGTTGGTTGTTTGATAGGTAGAAATGATCAATGAATTGAAAAAACTCATCATCGGTGTCACACATGGTTTGTATTTTCATTTTAGACATTGTTAATAATTGATTCACTACAGTAACGCAATTCACGGATAAGAATTACCAGGTAAAACTCATCACAAGTATTTACTTATTAACGAACTTGTTATTAAAAAAACTTTTGATTTTAAGTCCGTGAAAGGTTGAAGTTTACATTTTTAAACAAACTTTTTGAGTGCTGCAACATAAATTTCATGTGACATATTTTCTCAATAATTGCTTAACTTAACGCGAAACGGCTGTAAAGCTTACAGGGAATGTCAACTGCCGCTTTATAGAAATTTAAAGGAGATCTCGCAATACAGCAGTAAGGTTATTTTCTTTATGCCACAAATTTGCTTAAATTGTTTTTCTCATATTTTGTTTTGCTAAATCAAATGACATTGGAGTGAACTTTGAATATATAGTATGTTTTATTGGATGCATAGTTTAGGTTCAAAATATAAGCCATGACTAAAGTATGACATGTTCGTTACGACAATGTAACGAACATGTCAGCAGCATTAACGATTCACTGTACCAGTCTAACATAAAAATAAGTTGTTTCTTCAATTTAAGTATATAATTCTTCCTTATTTTCACTTTTTACCAATATCTAAAGTTAGCTTTAGCATGGTTTCTTTTGCAATCGTATCTATTAAATGACACCTTCATTTCGTTTTATATTCTTGTAAGCCCAACCAATTAAATTGTCTCATCCTGTCTTTAGTCAGTCTCAGAAAAATGTATCGGAGTGTAAAACTAGAAGGGAAATAATTACATGTCTTAGCAGAGTACAAATCCTATTCATTGCAGTACTCTATTTGCAGTGATACACCAATGAATGATTAGTAACGAACATGTCAAGATTAGTGACGGTCATTTCATATTGTTTTTTCTTTTCTTGTGAAATCAAATGCAGGAATTAAGAAATATAAATCGTCGATGGCTTAAACGGAACAAAAGCTATGCGAACCTATATATAGAAGGATTGAGAAAACAAATTACATACTTTTGGTAACGAACATTTCGTCGAAATTTTGGTAGCATTTTTGAAAAAAATCATGGGAAAAATCCCATATAAGAGTAATTCTTCAATTACACACTATCCTTTTAAGGTTCCAGTGTAACATTTGAATGGAATTATGAACATGGAATATCCAGACATAAAATTATTATTATACTCATACCGATTACAATTTTCTTTGAACCAGATTGTACTAAGTTTGATCTAGCATATGGCAATTGAATATTATTAGTCAGTACGAATATCTTTCTTAATTATCTGAAGATTGGCACTTTGTTTATATAAGGGAAAATTCTTAAATGTGTAATATACTAACTATTTATGGTAAGCGACCATTGAAAGTTAGCATAACGAACATTTCATGGCAAAATTTGTACCCCTGACAGTCGTACTTCAAATAAGCATATGACAACAATTACTGATGTCATGATCAAAATATTTCAGAAAGTTGTAGTTTACATGTTATATTCTTCGATTAAAATGCTAAATAAAGAATTCTAGAACACTGATTTTCCTGTCTTTCATACCTCCAAAATGCACCCGCTTATTGAAAATGAATGAATAATCGTTCTCAAAGTACAGATCTATACAGTCAGCATAACAACTTACACAGTCCAGTCCATGGGTCTCCCAAAGGTCGTATTATAAGAGGTGCAGGGGTGCAACAAGTCAACACAAACACTAATCAACATGACAGTCATGGTATAAATGCACACATGTCAGCATCCACAGAGACACAATATTCATCCAGTCAAAGACAAAGCCATGTAGATCTAGATCCACACACTAACTATGACAGGTATCCTGAGTCTAGTAATGTAGCCTGGAGGAATGCCTGGGGTCCCTATCGTGGAAATCCAGAATGTAATCAAAACCCTGTGATACAGAGCAGAGAATCTGACTATGGTGTCCAGTTTGTGCCACAATCATCTTCATATGGAAGTTCCTACAGTCACAGAAATCCCAAGATTCCCCCCTTTACAGGAATTGAGAATTGGTCCGTTTGGTCCGCAAAATTTGAAGCAATTGCCCTTCGCAATGGTTGGTCAGATAGTGAAAAACTTGATCAACTGCTTCCTAAGATCGAGGGTCCAGCAAGTGAATTTGTATTCACTCAATTGCCAAAATCAGCCCTAAGTTCTTATTCTGAAATCATGAGCGAGTTAACTTGTAGATACCGAGTGATTGAAACTAAGCAGTCTTTTGCGGCAAAATTCAGTAAACGTAACCAGCACTCCAGCGAAACTGCTGAAACATATGCTGCAGAGCTGAAGATGTTGTACAATAAGGCATACCCAGACCGTAGCAGACAAACTAGAGATGAGGACCTAGTACGGCGTTTTATGGATGGTCTAGCAGATCCCGACATTAAGTTTGAAGTTGAGTTCCACAAGGAGCCTAAAGACATAGATGAGGCTGTTTTCCATGTGGTCAATTTAATACAGATTAAAGCAGGCTGCAAACTAGACAGGAGTAATAGAGGAGCAATCCGAAGGGACACTGATCCAGAAGCTGTGGATAATTATATATCAGAGAATTGTGCTAATCTTATTCGAGAACTACAAAGCAAGATCAAAGAACTAGAAGCTAAAATCGATATGCCCAAAGATAATATGAGACGTAGACGAAGACAAGACGTAGAATGCTACAATTGTCACAAAATAGGCCATTTTGCAAGAGACTGTCCAAAGAAAGATAACAGACCAAATACAGATTTCCAGAAAAGGACCAATACTGATGATTTAAACGAAAAGGGACCATCTCTTGCGGCCAAAGAGGGGTCCGAGTAGATACAGAATGTAAAATTGAGGCAAAACATGACATCAGACAGCCCAGCAAAGAGCCGCTAAACAACATAGACTTAAGAATGGATGAAGGAGTTTTTATTAAGGGATTTGTTGGCAGTGTACCGTGCCTTTTTACAGCCAACACAGGTTCAACTAGAACAATAGTCTCTAAAGATATTTTTTTCAGTATCCCAGATGGTGAGAGGCCATCTTTAAAGGGGAGTTGCCCCTTGAGGGGTGCTGGTGGAGCTCCGATAAGAGAATGGGGTAAGGCAGTGGTTGAAATGAAGTTAGGTCAACTACAGATACGACAAGAGGTCGTTGTTGCCGACATTGAAGATCAGGTGCTCCTGGTATGATATCTTGGGAAAGGGAGACTATGGCCCCGCAGATATACTCCTAAGTCAGAATTTAATTGTTCTACAGGGTGTTAAGATTCCTTGCGTAAGGAAAGTTAGGCCTGGTGAGATCCGAAAAGTCTATGTTGCTGAAGATATAACTGTGTCTGGGAAGTGGAAAGCTTTCATTGACCGCTTTGCGTCTGATGATCATAGCTGTGCGAGTGGCTACTTAGTTGAAGCAAACAATAGTTTGCACTGAATTTTTATTTGAACTGTTAGTATGTGAATGAACTGTGAATTTCAATTTTAACTGTAAGTACATAAATAGAACTGTGAATTTCTATTTGAACTGTCATCACGTGAACAGAACTGTGAATTTCTATTTGAACTGTTATTGTGTGAACAGAACTGTTATTGTTTATTTGGACTGTCATTGTATGAATAGAGCTGTGAAATTTAATTTGAATTGTCATTGTTTGAACAGAACTTAGTTTTTTCATTCGAACTGTCCTCATGTGAACAGGTCTTTGAGTTTTAACTTTAACAGTGTAATAGAACTGTAACTGTGTATACCCATGTATGACTGTGAAGTTACTTTTAAACCTTGTTAGTCTAAACAAGAACTGTTTTGATGGCGCTAGTCAAAACTGCATTGAACTGACAGACAATTGTTTATCGTATTAATTGTTTTGTATGTCTATGATTTTATCTATGTTGTAACAGGTTGTGTATTCAAAGTGTATGGCAGCAGGAGCATTGCCATATTTTGTGGGGGGTAATGATATGACCAGTCATCTGACTAAAACCTAAATTATTAGTTTGGGCCTAAATATTGATTTTTACCTTGTTTAACAGGCCTATGGTGCATTTGAGTGCCATACTTATTTATCTTTGGGTTCATTAGTTTCTTAAAACCAGTCTTTGTCTAGTAAAATAATTCGTCTGAAGGCTGAATCATGCTAAAGTTCACCAAAACTGTAAGGATCCATGTTATTCCTTCCATTTTATCGTCTATAATTCCATTTTAGTTCAGTTTTGAGGCCGCCATATTTAATTTCAATAGTTTTTAGTGATGACGTCATATCGTCCCGTTTTTTGGACGATTCTGACGTCACAGAATCGTCCATCGGCCACCGTCCATTGGACGATCGTCCCGGCCACAGGACGATTGTCCAAATCGTCCACTTTATCGGCCATCGGCCACCCTGGGGTATAAAAACCCTGGCGTCCATCGTCCAGGGATCAGTCTCCGCCAACAAGCATTGAGTACACATCCACGTTAATCTTCTTCAGAACTGCATTTTATTGAATAATTTAGATCAAATGGTTAGCTATTTATCAACGATATTACCAGTCTATGTAATGATTAAGAAATCCTTTTTGTAGAAATTATACCTGTATATTTTGGCTATATTGCTAGTTCTGTTGAAATCGACTAAGAATAAACTAAACTCGTTAAACAGAAATCCAGTTTCGTTTTGAATAAATCCAGTTGGCGACACGATTTAATTCCTTTGTCAAGTTCGTGACTGATCCGCAACAATATTGTCTTTACCGTGACATACAGGGTAGATTTGTACTACTTAAAACACCATCATTAAATTTTGTACTTGTAACACGTCAATTTGCACTAAAATTGTCATTATCAAATCACCAATTTTCTGCTTAAAAATGTTTCCAAACAATTTTGACAGTTTCAGAAAAATTTGATGTTTAAGTTGAAATCTGTGAATGAGTACCTTTAACTATACTTATATATGTATTATACGAGTATGTAAGGTAGTGTGCATGAATACGGGGGACCTATGTTTATAAACATGTTATTTTATGATCATAATTTATGGACTCTGGTGTAAGTGCATTTAAAGCAGGACTGGGTGTAATTTTGGTAGAACTCGCCGTCTACTCAGTACTTATTACAGATTTACCTCTTAAAGTCATGCCATGGGCCACTTTCACGAAACAACTTAAGTTCATTTTTAAACTTAAGTTGTTGCTTAAGTCGAGTTTTTATCTTATCACTGTTTCACAAAATAACTTAAGTCGATTTTGAAACATAAACTTAAGACAAAACTTAAGTCACCTAGGGAGGTGACTTAAGTAAAAAATATGTGACTTATGTCAGAAATTTCAATATGGCTGCGCCCAATGTTTTAATTCGAAGATGTCATTTGAGTAGGCCGCGAATATTTAGAATATATTTAACCCATTAGAAGTGTTTGACGACCAATACTTAATAAATATGTATAGGTTATCTAGACTACCAAGTTACTGCAAGGCCATTTAGTGCGACCTACAAGCAGGTCACATAGTTTGCCAATTTACATGAAAGTTCTTGTTGCATTAAAATTCTATGCTACGGGTAATTGTAACAGAATTCAAATTGCATGACTCATAGAATAAATGGCATTCAAATTCATTTATGTACCCCTATTTCTATGAAGAGGCGAACAAATAAAATGCGTGTGAAGACGATTAAAGCTATCTGACAACAAATTTGAGGTTTGAATGCAAAATAAAAGCAAACAAATTAAATTATGTATCAGTGAATTTTAAAAAGCAACGGAATGCAGAATTTAGATAAGAAAAATATTGATTTACCTTTTCAGTGATAGCCTCACAAATCCAGATATTTGGCTGCCTTCTAATTAGTCATGAAAGCTTTGCCTACAGTGTGTTTTTGTTTTGTTTTTCAAACTCTACACAGATTACATCATTTTTTTGCTTTACTTTGGTTCCCTGCTTGTACAAGGATAACACGAGGACATCGTGTGTTGATATTTAATGTGTTTGTGTGAATTGTATATAAGTCATTGCTAAAAGACTGTACATGTATTACATCATACCATTGATGATTTACACATAACCGGTAAAAATTGACAGATTTAACAGCGTAGCTATGAAACATTGATACAGTCAAAACTTAAGACCAGACTTAAGTCAGGAACAGATAAGATTGTCTTAAGTTTTTCGAGAAACTCACTTAGTAAAAACTTAAGTTCACCACAACTTTTAACTTAAGTCCAAGCTTAAGTCACGACTTAGGAAAAAACTTAAGATTTTTTGTGAAAGTGGCCCATGGACGGTATTTCCACGTTTCTTATTTCAATACTGGTAATATTTTTTGAAGATTCCGAGCTATTTTGTATAGAAATAGGTTTTGTATTATTCTTCATAGGTAAGAAGTGGTAGGCAGTTTTACAGGCAACTGTTTAAGTTATGTTGTAGTCTGAAAGTTAATCAAAACAATAAATTGATAAAAATAAATTTTGAACTGAAACTCGTAGCTGTATTAAAAGGAATGTTATCAGTTTGTCTTTAAATGGGAATGCCGTTCTAGAATTCTCTTGTCTTCACCCCTCCTTCCTTACCCAGTGGATCCATTCGTGTCTCTTCCTCTTTATCGCCTGAGCCTGATATTGTTCCCTATTCATCCTCCATCAAATCATACAATGTGATATATCGGAATCTTTAACTTCATTTCAAATTAGTTCATCAAAGTTTTATACATGTAGCTTTTTCTCTTAGATTTATTTTACATAAGATATGTGCGAGACCATTGCGTAGATATGACATCATTTGCAACAACTAGTTTATAAAGTTCATGAAGATATAATCATACAGATCTATATCATCTCTATAGTGAATCTGCGTCCGTCTCCAGCAATTGAACTGTAAGGATTGTTTCTTACTCAAGTATTTTGAGGGGTCCCTGGTTTGAAACCCAAACAGGCTAATTAAACCGAGTAATGCCATTTTGACAATGTCATTTTCCTCCATTATCTAGGTAAATGGAGAATTTGTCAGCCTTGTGATAGGGTATACAAGCACTGGTTAAAGACAAAGGTCCAGGAAAGCCATCTATCAGTGGTGCTTTTCACAAAAATTCTTACAAAAAAAATCTTCATAAGTCAAAAGCAAGGAACAATAATAATAAGCTCATTTTTTGGCTTATCAATTCTAAATATTATACAAATTGTGTAGAATTGTGTATACCTTTAGAATATCATATCATACTTATGCCTATTATCCGTCTGATTTTGAAGTGCTTATTATATGAAACTGACTTATGAAGATTTTTTCGTAAGATTTTTTGTGAAAAGCACCACAAATTTGTACAAGTATAGTTCGTTTTTTCTTAACTGTCAAAACATGAATAATTTCACAGAGACTTCGTGCTCTTTGTCTTACACTCGTGATATTGCAATAGTGTGTAGTCAATTACCATCGAACTTTGACAGTTGAGAAAAAACTGACTATAACATCTTTCATAGTCCGTATGATGAAAACAAAGGGAAGTTATTGTGTTATTGTGTAATATTTATTTCTGCTTTATATATGTATATAAGAAAACAATTCATGTATGTTTACATAAAGCGTGAACAAATTTCACTTTTCCTTGGTTAAAACACACATCAAAGGGAACTAACTCGGTAAGGAAATGCATATTTCTATAATCATGGATTAGCTCCCTTTGAAACTAAAAAGTATTAGCTCACCGGACATAAAATCAGACTAAGCTAAATCCCTAGATTAATCAATACAGGAAAAATTAGGTATTATTCCCTATAACTATTATTTTCAATACACTTTAATGCAGTAAATTCCAATATTAGGTGTTAATGGTGGAACAGTCTTAATAATAAATTCTCTCCCTAAGTTAAGAAATTGGGAATTAAAAATCATCAAAAATAGCAATAAACAAGGTGGTCTTTATAAGGGGAACCATGGACCCTATATATGTTACATGTATGTTTATATAGGGTCCTTAGGGAGGGAATATTACTGTACATAAATTCATTTGTTACACTGGCATGTAAAAATGGGGCCTTTTAAACCTCTTCACTGTAATTTTACTCAACACACAAAGTCTAGACTTATAAACAATGGACAATATATTACAGAATGATGTGAATTTATAAAAAAACAATACTGATTTGAGCAATAAATTAAAGTTGAAAAAACATACAATATCATAATAATTTGCACATCAGTAACCTGGATAAAAATCAATCTATATATTTTCTAAAATACAATTTTTACAAGCCACTGAACAAAAAAAATCTATGACTCATGAGTCAAAATTAATTAAAAGGAAAATTCCATTAGAGTACAAAATGAAATGACAACTTTTATACACCACACTGAGTCATTAGACGAAACATGAAAACAAGTTAAGATTTATTTCTAGAGTTAATGGATACAAGTTTTGCCATGTACTAACAGGTTTTCAGAATGAAAAGGAACCCCATCAATTTGAGCACTAAATCTCACCAATATGCACAAATTTGATGGATATATCAAGTCAGAGACAGTTCAAGACAGAAAACTTTGTATGGGTGACGTTTCACAACCCATGGTACTAAGAGAAGAACATGTAAAAATTAAGCACAGGAAAATATAACAAAAACACATGAAGTTACTTAAAGGTTGTGTAAAAATAAAGCTAAATTAACAAAAAATAAATAGGTTATTTTAATGAAAAAATAAACAACAACACATGGAATGGCTATTTTTACAATAACAAAAATTGGGAATAAAATAACAACGGAAAATGGAGGACATTTGTTAAGTATACAAATAAATTGGACATCAAAATTGTATAATATAATTATCTAAACCTGATTTAACGTGAAAACAATTTAATAGTCATATAAGGTTGTTTTTTCATAAAAATGTTAACAAAGTACTGACCTTGGAATTATTGAAATTGACAATAAAAAAATTAAAACAATTTGAATTATGGTTGAAACAGGGAGAATAAAACATTTTACATAATTTCAACTACAAACTGAGCTCATATTTAATCTAGACAAATTCATAACATAAAAATGCATGGGATTGGCATTTTAAAGATTATATTACTAAGAGTTTAACTTTTTGAGTTAAAATTAATAACTCCTTTTGTACAATTTTGTCTAAAGTCATGGTATTTTATATGTTGAATCTGAGCAGAGTTCAGAAACGAGACTACAATGCCCAATTACCTCCCCTTAGTTGATTGCATGAAAAGTAGTTCAGAAATGAGACTACAATGCCCAATTACCTCCCCTTAGTTGATTGCACGAAAAGTGTTTGTTTTTCATATAACAAAGCATATAATACATGAGCAAGTATAACTATAAGCAACAGTATTGCTACAGTGGAACAACGATCACAAGTCACATGTGAATACTTGTAGACATGGAAACAATATTCGGACCCTTAATGAACCTTGTCCTTCAAAAAGCGAATAAATGGCATCAATTATTTTTTCATTTGCAGATTTCAAAATTATACCTATAAATGCAAGCATATCTTTATATACCCTAATGTGACTATAAACCATAGTCACCTCATGCTAATATCATGCATGTATAAAAAAAGTTCTCTTGAAATGTATGTACAAAAAATATTGCATAAAAATTGCTTAAAAAATGATATCATAATTTATAAGCATACCCTGTGACCAAGTGCACTAATATACTGTACAATGTAATTCCTCAATATGCTAACATATGTATAAAATATCCCCAATTGATAAAATACAAAATCAACAACTCTGTTTATAAACTTTGGCAAAAAAACAACAAAAAATCAACAATCTAAAATCAACATTATATAGCTTGTTTAGGATAACATAAGACATTATTTATGAAGAATATCGATTAAACTTGTCTCAAGTTTTCCAAAACGACCTATATTTATGATTATATTTTAACAAATATTAAAACAATAGGGCCAAGATGACACATGATCGCTGTTAACAAAGACTTATACAACTAGCATATACAGTCACTGAAACCAGTAAAGTCAAAGCACTAAATGAGGGAGACATCAACAACAAAATAAAATTATCAAAAATTATTAACAAATGACATGTAAGGCAATGTGGAAATTTGTGACAAAGACTTCATACTTGTAAGCTAATTTATCAATTTATCATACACCTAATAGATGTAATAAGGAATTCAAACAACTGATTTGCACTAAGCCCATGATTAATATACCTTATCGAGATTAGAAAAATAAAACCATAAAATGTCCATTAGACACTTATAATTTTCAAAATTTCGGGTCCATTGTAAGTAATATCATTTTTGAAAAAAAACTCTTATGTGCATAAAAATTATACAAAATGCTATGAAGAATAGAATGTCATCAAGCAACAAGGGAAAACAACTTGATGAAAACAAAGCTGTATGTTATATAAACACTCTTAGTAAAAAGTTTAACCTCTACTAGGCTTTAAGCTGCCTTAAGACATTGCTTACTTTTTACACATTAAGTGTCATGACTGAAAACTGGGAATGAACCAACAACCAGTCAGTAGAAAGTTACTTTTACTCACAGCAATCATAATTACTCTACCATGTAGTTTGTCATGAGCCAGTTGCACAAAGAAGTTGATACATGACACCTTTTTATCTTAGCCAAGTTCTATTTTCTAGTTTTTTATGTATCAGTGCAAAACTAGTCTTTATACAGGTTTATCTAAATGAAGCTTGACTAGTTTTTCCAACAACCATCATTTAGATTCAAACTAGCAAAACCAATAAGGTAACCAAAATATCAAGAATGTTCCAAATGTACTCAGGTAGCAGAAAAAGATTGCTAGCTAGCAGTACCTTGTTACAAACCATTACATAGGAAATAGCTGTGCGGTGCTAGGTAGAGCTATCCATATCCAACAAGCTCCATAATACAATATTAATACGATACCATACACAATGCCATACAAAGTTAGTTCCCATTATTTATCAAATACCAATTCCATACAGAGTTAGCTCCCATTATTTAACGAATATCAATTCCATACAAATTTAGCTCCCTTTTCAACAAATATCACATTCCATACAGAGTTAGATCTAGCTCCTATTATTTAACAAATATCAATTCCATACATCGCTAGTTCTGGTTATTTAACAAATATCACATTCAACAAAGGTGTGTATCACATTTGTAACTTTAAAAAAATGTATGTAAAAATATCATTGTGACAATATATATACATGTATAAACAAACAAACATGAGACTGGTTACATACAGCATGTAAATGGCTTATAAAGTAATACCACAACATTATGCAGGTCTGTGGTAGTACTGTTTAATATTAAGTACTAGGGATGAGATGATATGGGGATAAATCAATACAATATCCATACGTCTGACCACAATACGTATCTTGACACAGCGATATATTGCAATAAGACCCTGACATTCCCTGTAACCCTGTAAAACGATCATCTATTGGCTAGTTGTTTTTTAAAAATAACCAATACAATCACCAGTAGTACAGTGTATGTATTCGAGGTTTACACATGGTTGACGAAATCAACAACGATGTTAAGCTTGATGTTCAATGTGATTCTCCTGTTCCTGTGCATGTTGCTTTGTCAAGACCATCAAATATTTTGTCAAACAAATGTTATATTTTTACAATAAATACCCATATTGAATCATAAATAATCATATTGTCTCCTTTGATATCCATACATATCGTATCATGTGATCACCGTATCGTCTCATCCCTATTAAGTACTCTACTACAAATAAAAAGTTTTTCTGATTAAATTTAGATACTGTGTAAATGTATATCTACAGAATGATAGGGTATGTAGCATAACATGTCTCAAATAGGCTAAACAACTCAGTCTTTTTTTCTAAATAATATAAATTTAATCATTCAAGCTTGATTGTAATACAATTTAAAGTAAATAGTTCTTGAATCTTCATCCTGGTCCCCTGATAGTGAGCAATCCAGAGAAAGTTTCTTGTTAAAGCAAGGAACCAGCCAGGTAGTTTAAGGATAACATTCTAACCAAATACAGAGCAGGCTATCCATAGATTACCAGTCCAATTTTGTTATTGTTTGGTCATACACACTTCATTTTTTTCTAAATAAGTATTAACATGTTAAAATTGTATTTTAAATCATTTTTTGTAAGTATTTGAAAAAAATGTTAGTGTGGATAGTGTAAGGGATTGACCGGAACCTCTTAATCAGTAAATTGTTTAACATCTTTAAATTCTTATCTTCAATAGTTAATGAAAATAATTACTGGTGCAAGCTTGAATAATTAACAAAAGAAGTTTATAAACATTGAACAATGGGATTAAGAAAACAGATTGCCCCAATCAATATGTGAATAACAATGAAGTTTTAACATAATTTTTCATCCTAGTTTCCAGTCATCAGAACTATAGTAAATCATTAACTACAGGGGTTTAAAATGATTCTAAGTTATACATTTGTATTTAAAAAACCCAATTCTAACATCATACATCAGGATCCACACAGAGGAAAACAGTTGTATGGTGTCATACATGCAACAGTAACTTAAGAGCAAAAAATTTCTCTTTCAATGTAAAAAAAGCATAACATGACGTAATAATGATAAAGATAAGAAAAAAATCCAATTTGGCATCAAAACATGAATAAAATGAAACTGTTTAGCTGCATAGACTAGTAATGAAAACTGATTCTAATATATTAAAACATGATGTGAAAATGTTACAAAATAATACCCTATACACAACTGGTTGTCAAAATCATCTGAGCTATTTTGGTGACTTAACATTTAGGTCAGGTATTGGTAAAAATGAGAAGAGAGCAAACACCTCAGACGACTGCAACAGCCAACCAATGAGCCAGCTAACTGACCAACTAGTCAGTTAACCAACAAACATACCAACCAACTAAACACTGGGCCAACCAACCTGCCAACCAGGCAGCTTACCAACCAACCAGCCAACCAGTGAGCCAGCAACCCAACCAACCAGTCAGCTAACCAAACAGCCAGCAAACTAACCAGCTAGCTACCAACCAGTAAGTCAGTCAACCAACCAGTCAGCTCACCAACAAGCCAACCATTCATCTTCCATAGATGAGCACACAGTACAACCTGTGTAAAATGAATCTATATAAAAACAAAATTATAAATTGCTTACTATAAGCAAATAATAATACTTTTTGAAATAAACTTCAGAGATCATTTAATCAAATGAAATAATACAGAATGGGATTACACAGCAAGCCTTTAATAACACTGATCAATGGATATAACCAGGAATTTAAAATATTGGGTTTTTTCCACTTACACTGACAAGGTACTATTTATACATTATTGCTCCAATTATCATAACAAAATTGATTCAAAAGTCCTCTTTACACATGTTTATATTATATCTATTAGATGTTCATTGGCACCATAGGTAAAAACTCATGAACTTGAATTCTGCAAGAAGTCTATTCCATTGTGATGCAGGCTATTACATAGATAGATCTTAGATTTTCAATATATTGAGTATATAACCAATGAAATATGCAATAGGGTAAAATGTATTATTTACAGCAGATGTATAGGGAAACATGTATACAGCAGCACTGTAACATCTTTATATAGTTCATATAAAACTTGTACATGCATAAGTCTACATAACATATAAACAGGGCTCGAATTTAAGCTCGCATACTCCCAAAAAGCAAGTGGGTTTTGACAACTGCGAGTAACTTTTATTCAAACTCGCAAATTTTTGCAAGTTGACATCACCACAAAAATATGACTAAGTTAATTGGGCTCAAATCAGCATGGAATCGGCCAGATAGATTGATTTAGTCATTTTTGTTCTTATCATCAGTACCACTACATGTTACAATAAGCATCAGAAGTATACATGTTCGATATTCTTTGTCTATCCCACAATAACGCCGTCGTTCAATTTTTAATTAAAATAGTACTATGTTGCTTTATTTTGCATATATGAATAGTTATACTACTAAAATTTGGAAAAAAATGCGAGTGCTTCTTTCATTTTGCGAGTTGAAATATACTCAACTCGCAAAAATTTGCAAGTTCAAATTTTTGTTAAATTCGAGACTTGATATAAACCAACAAAATGGGATCATTATGTTCAATGAATAAACAAAATAAATAGAAACAGGAACTAAATGCATGATAAACCCCAAATATAAACAATATGAATACATGTCACTTTTATATATATATAGAACAAAAATTATCATTAAATATTCTATTGTGCTTTACAAATACTGTTTACCGTACTGATTGTTCATGAAATAAACCAGATAAATGTGCCTTAAACTTGTCTTGATCTAAAACTGGACTCTTATCAATCATTTTAAGTGCCGGGGTAAATCGTCCCACCACTATGGAGTATTAACTGCAAGAGATTTATCTGCCATCTTTGTTTGTCGCTAAGGATATGACCTTTATCTTTGCACTACGGGCTAGAATTGTAGCACCAGACATCATAATGCGTTGAAAAAGTACCTTTGAGGCTTTGTGTTAATTATTTCAAAATTTATCCAGAAAGTACATGTGTATAATCATAAATGAAGCATCAAAATAAATGGGATGGATGGACTTAGATGGAAAGTGCAACTGTAAATATGCCACCCTTGGGAGAGGCATAAAATTGTGGATAATTCTGGCTAATAAAGAAAGGAATGTGAAGTAGGAAATGTTCCTACAGAACAAATACAATGTACAATTTATCCTTGTAACATTTTTGCGGGCTTAGCACATAACACTTGTAATTCATCTTTTTATATTTAGTTACGACCATTTTGTGCTAAGTCTGCAATTTGTGCATATATTGCATACATACATATAAACATAATAAATGTAAGGTGTTTAGATTAAATATAGACAAGTCTTTAATTATTCGTTGTGCTTAATATCATTTTATTATACAGTTTGCTAAACTAGCATGTCATTACTGTTCAATTTTCTGAAAAATTCATCAAAATGAGATCAGTCCCAAAATAATGAACGTTTCATTTTCATGTTTTACATGCTTATTGTAAAGTTTCAATGGAGATTAAACTCATTTTGAGAAGTTTTTGTGAAAACCTCTTCTTGATCAGATCTGCAGGTCTCTGTTTTCTATGAAGTATCTTACATATTCAATCAGCCATATCAACATGTTTAATAGATCTTACTAGCTTAATATTTTTGATCTTAGGACATGAGCCCCTTTGAAAATGTTAAGTTTTTCCTACATTATGTTAAAACAATGCTCAAATTAATACTGCAGCACATGCCAATGAAAGACCTAGTATGGCTAATCCACTGGTTATTGGACCTTGCTATCTATTGGCTATTCTAAATGTATAGCAAAGTTTCAATTTAGGACCATCATAATTGATGGTATAAATATCTGAATCATCATCATATACACTAACAGCCCCTTTTCTTCTCAAATTAAGCATTTATGACTTGTCAAATATTGCATGTTTCCAATATCCAAGGTGATCTTTATAGAGGATCTTCAGTTCAGAAACAAATTTAAGATGTCCTATTCTCAATTATATTTGAATTGAAGATATGGAGTAGCTAAGTAAATATTCAGATATTTCAGTGAAAACCAAAGCAGCAAAGATCACTATATATGGCCATCTTGTACTCAGAGGTATAACAATGTATTTATACACCATGATGCACACTGATCATTTAGCTTCTATATTTAACTGTTCTACTTTAACTAGACCTCTCTTAGATTCTACACGGAATTTAGCTAAATCTTTTCTTGTTATCATTCCAACAGGCTGAAATAGAGAGAAGAAATAAAGCATGAATCAACAGACATGATTGTTAAGATAAGACAGCTTTGTAAAGGTAGAGTAATCAAAAGTTAAAATGTGGTTTGAAGTCTGGAAGTTATGTATGTTCAGGCAAATTATACAATATTCTATCATAACCCCTGAAATCAACCTCAGGCAGATTATCTCTCTCAGTACCCACTTACAACTGGATGGGGTAAAACAACTGAAGGTATATATATTGCATTGAGCAAAGGTAACCAGTCACTACCAAGACCGATGGACAAATCCTATAAAAAAATAGAAAGTCTGTCTAGATCTGCAGGTTTACAGGACCAACTGTCCTAGAATTTGATCTCATTCACACAATTTTCAGTTCATCAAATATGTAAAATGTCTTTGGTCCTGTAAGAATTGGTTAGGTCCAGTAAGAGACTGCATGTAACATCAATAGCTACTGGCTGTTCACTAGAGGCTATTTTGTGTCCATATATAAGCTGCAACTTCATCAGCACACAATGGAATGATGAGTCTACAACATAATTCTTTGTCTATGTTTCTCAATATTGTCTGACTTTATAGTATATATGTATTTAAATTATTTGTGTTTAAAAATATCTTCCTGGTAAGCTAAATTGGTAGAGCATCAGACTTGCAAGCAGAAGATCACAGGTTTGGAAGAACTTAAACCTTCCTTTTCTTTTTAATGATTAAAATAATCAATAAAATGAACAATTCAACTATTCAATAAACACAAGATAATATTTGTAGTAGGGTCCTACCTCATTAACATCATTGACAACTATTAAATGTCTAAGTCCTAAACCTCTAAATAAACGAAACAATCTAGGTAGAGAAAATGTCTGAAAAATAAAGACAAATAATTACATGATGAAGTGTTAGCTTTCAAAGTCTATGATGGGCTATTTAGGTTTTGATATCTGGTAAACCACTTGCATAAGTTTGTCCGCATTCATATTTTAATTAAAATAATTGAATTGTTAGAAGAGTTCATACCCCAGGCTAGCTCAGTTGGTAGTGCACAAGTCTACTAATCAAGGGGTCATAGGTTTGATTCCTTGGCGGGGCCTACTTTTGTGGAGCTTGGTCATGAAATAATTTTCTATGGCCATTCTCCCTCTTACTACCGATTCTAAATTATGTAAAGCAGTAGTCGGTCACTAATGAAAGTATGTACCTAGTAGATGGTCAACAGCTAAATACAGAGATTTAGCCTTTCTAGGAACACTTCAACAGTGAGTAGGTGGACTGACTGAAAAGGTTTACTGAACCTGGTACTATTAGATATATTGATGTTAATTAGTGATTATTTGAAATAATAAAAGAAAAGTAAAAAAGTAATGGCATATGCACATTCTTTGACTTTACAGCCATTACTCCTGGTCATTAGGCTACAGGCATCTATCTATCAATCTCCCTAGGGAGTCTTTTACTCCGCTAAGTGCAGCCAACAAATTTGCACAACGGAATTATACAACCCTCGCAGGTTCCCATTTACACCTGGGTGGAGTGATGCAATCAAAGATTAACTTCTTACTCAAGGAAATTAGCAGTGCCCCTAATGGGGTTTGAACCGGGGACCTCTGGATCCTTAAGCACTCATCCTACTACTGGACTAATACTCACTGGTTCTATAGTATAAGGGTTAGGTGTTACATAAGGTCTTAAATCCATCCAATAATCCATTTCTTCATCAGTTATCTCTATGTCCTGTAATGAAGTATTATATGTGATATTAGATAAGTGATTTCATAATTTGAGTAAAAAATCTAAGTAAATTACCAAACAACTAATACCCTGAACAAATACTTTGGATAATTTAACCATTAAGAGATGACATTGTGAGTATGATAGAGATGTAATCACAGACAGATTTGGAATCTAAATTACACATTATTGATAATATTGAATAATTTATATAGAAATTTAATAGATCCAGATCTTAATGATTTTTGTGGTTTGTTAAATTTTTATCTTTCTTTCCAACAGTCAGATACATTCTTATAAGGTAGACAGTTCACCCAACCTGTGTTTCTGGGATACACAAATGCTATACTCCCTTCAAACCTAAACTTACATGTGAACTTAGCCTCCATCTGTCTAGGATTACAAAGGGTTACGAGTAGCGGTAAAATACCTTTGATGACTGTGAAGGCCTATTCTATACAAACACTTTGAGTCGCAATCAGGTCTTATATGAACAGATTTCCACTACAGTGAAGTTCTGCTATAAAGACCATCTTGGTTACCACAAATCATGCAATTCTTGATGGCTTTTAAGTCCCAAATGCTTAATTTAGGGAACCCGGGTCGATAGCGCAGTTGGTAGCGTGCCGGGATTTGGATACTCGTGCCTGAGGGGGTGCGGGTTCGAATCCCACCCGGGGAGGTTATACCCTTCCATGGAAATTTGACAATAATGTCGATTTTCCTCCATTGATTAGATAATATGGAGAAGTTTCCGGCCTTGTGGAGGGGTAGGTGAGTACTGGTTATAGACAATGGTCCAGGAAAGCTAGGTTAGGTGCGCTGGACGCCGTGAAATGACCTAAATTGTGTTGATACGGCGTTAACTCCAATAAATATAAAAATATAAATTTAGGAAGCAAAGGGGCCCATATAAAGACCATTTCAATATTAAGACCATTTATTTTGTTGGTTCTAATAGTAGAACTTTACTGAATATGCAAAAACTTTTTTCTTTCACATAAAGACTTAAGAGCCATAATTGGCAATTTAGCTTGGCTTAAACCAATTACTTCAAATCAATGAGAAATTAAGATGAAGTAAAGCCCATCACTTAGATCACTCAACAATAAAGAGGAATGCAGTTACCTACCAAAATACCATTTATTCTATTCAAAGCATTACAATGAAAGGAACCTCAGTCAAAATGGAAAGTCATAACTCAGGTCCAATCCTTTTAAATAGTAGAGCAGCAGCAGTAATAAAGTGGCTTATTTAAAGTGTATGGTTCTCTTAAACAGATGGCATGCTGCAAGCCAAGTAAATACCAAATGTTCAAGAGGCATTTTAGTTTTATAAAACCCACATAAGAAGAGTTTTTAAAAAGAATAAGTAGAATAGTCTTCTAAATTAATAAAGATGGACATACCTCAATTTTAAGATACTGCAAGTAATATTTTCTAAAATCTTTCAATCTAACTGTATTAGGTTGCATCATAGACTCTGGACTGAATATCTGAAAATAAATAGAATATGTAACTCATTATACAGTACATGTATTAAAATCAAAAATGAATCCTCAAGTACGTTTTGTGTTATCTTTTGTTGCGCAACTCATTTCAAAATGTCAATTGTAACATTAAGTGGACAGGACACCTCATCATTGTTCCTGGAATGCACCAGAAGTAAAAAAGCCTATCATTGTTGCAATCTTACTTTAAACTTTTAAACTTATATCATTGTTTAAAGTGATAAAAGATGTTAAAAGCATTAGCCTCACACATTGATATGACCATCTCCATTAGAAATTATCAAATAATAGTGAAATGATTTAATTATGTATTAAGACAGTAAATTTCAAATGAGCAAATTAAACCAAATTTTGACACCATCCTCGCTATCATATAAATCTATGATTGTAGCCATGCCCACAAGAACCTATATGAGACTTGTGATCATGGTTAGCTGTATACATACCTTATGTTTCAATAGTACCAATAATTGAGATCTCAATATAAGACCACGAACTTTAGATTGTTTACTGTGATCCTGTAACAAGAGAAATATGTACAATATATATACATGAATAAATCAGGTTACTTTGCTCTTTATTTGATTTTCATTTGTAAATAACACATTTTTCTCAATTCTACTGTACAAACTTTTGATTTGTTTTCATATTAATTCATCATTATGTAAATCTTGTATATACTGTGTAATATGTTTAATAGAGGCCCACATGGAAGATTGGATTTATTCAAATATGTAGTCTCTTAAAATAAAGTCTTGTTTATTATTTTTATAGTTTATAGGATCCTATCAGGAGATAGGGTTTTAATGTAATTGCTGATTAAATATAATGATAATAACACATGTAATAATAATAATAAAGACTTTATCTAGAGAGGCTTCACATTTAAATTGGATAAATCCAATCTTCCATGTGGACTGAAGATACTTCCAATCTGATAAGCCTAAAAATGATTTTCGTGGGCATAATAAACAAACTAGGTAGAAAAACCTTTATACACAGCCTTACAACAAATACCTCAGCTTGATGTATGGTGTTAAAGATACCATTTTAAGAAATACTTGACATGCCATATAATGCCCAAAAAGGACATACAATGGAAATAGCTCTCAGCACATTTCCCTTTGATGAGTAAAAAATAAAAATAATAATAAAACATACAATATCTTACCCTGCCTTTAGCATTAACAACTGGGAACCCACAGAATGTTTCATTCCTGAGTATTTCTACTATACGACCTACTTTCTCTACTTTATTTAATGTTAAAGCTGGGGCATTCATTAAATCACTGAAACATAGTTATATCATAATGTTTGATTATAATACATATAGGCCTTGACTTGGCTATAAAACTTGAAAACATGTTCAAAGTCATTTATATTGTACCTTTAAATATCATGAATTCATTAAAAAAAGAACAAAATGTATTTCAGAACACTGTTTTCAAACATGTTTCCCTCATTTCATAGGAATCCTTTGAGAAGAAACATGAATACAAACAAAATTCATAGTTGTTTTCTTTGCAATGCAAAATAAAGAAAAGGAAACAAATCTCCAAATATTCATAATAAAGATATAATACTTAGTGTTGTTGTAGGTTTGAGGATTAGTCTAAGCAAAATGGCTACATTATGTGAAATGTCCCAACATATTATTCATTATATTTCAGACATTCTCTGAGAATTTAATTTTCATGACTTAGCCACTAAGACAATACACCAGTTTAATAATAATATCTCAATTTAAGCAGTTTTAAATCTTCAAGTGAATTCTACTGTAATGTTATACATGTAGTATATATACCTGGCTTTTATAGTATCACAGAGAGCAGGTGGATCCCATGGTAACAATGGTAAACCTAGTACTTCTATATTCATATCATATAAACCCTATAAATATTTACATACATGGTAACAATGGTAAACCTAGTACTTCTATATTCATATCATATAATCCCTATAAATATTTACATACTCGTATACAACTATGGATGAAATATCAGTCAAAAATATCTCTGAAGAACCAAAGACTTTTATACTAATTTATTTCAGCTTGATTGTGAAACAAGTAAATTCAACTTAATTATTAATCATTTTTAGTCTGCTTCCTGGTCCCCCAGTACTAAGCTAGCAGGATAAAGTTTCTTGCTCAAGGAAACAACAGGATAGGTTTTCGATGGGATTCAAACCAATGCAGACCTGGCTGTCCAATGATTACCAGCCCAATGTCGTAACCGCTCAACCATGCCTCTCCTTAAATATTTTTGTTAGACTAATTCCATGGTCGAGTACAAATTTTTAATAGCAAGATATGGCCATTCAGAAAATATTGTCAACCATTTTGCATGTATTGTATTTACATATTTATATTTTATATTTATTGGAGTTAACGCCGTATCAACACAATTTAGGTCATTTCATGGCGTCCAGCACACCTAACCTAGCTTTCCTGGACGACATGTATTGTAGTACAATGTGTGTATCTCAACATTACACTGCTAAGCTTAAATATCATCTACATTCACTAAATCAGTTAGACACAATAATCAGTCTCAGATCAATCTGTGTTAGCTAAGATAATCATATAGGCATAAACCTTATTAAATATGTGGTGGTCATAGGTTTGAATCCAGGCTGGACATACTTTTGTGGAGCTAGGTTAGTCTTTCCAGTAATGGTGAGTAGATTAACTGACTGTCAAGGTATAAGCAATACAATATGTTGCTTCTGCCTTAAACTCAACCAAAATGTCTAGCAAACAAGAAATCATTTATAAGTATATATAAAAGGTAAGTAATCAAAAGTTAAAGATGAAATTTGAATTACACCCCCTTAATGTTCAACTAGACATCAATATCTATCAAAAGTGAGTTTCAAGAAAATCAATCAAGAAGTAAAGAAGGAGTTGCGTGCACAAAAAATTACAGACAGACAGACAGATGGGTGAACGACCTGAGTCCCATAACATAATAGGACCGTCTCTTAAATGGGCATATAAAAATGAAAAAGTTAATAAACTGAGAGCTACTTACAGTAGAAATAAAATCACCAACCCATTTAGATATCATTAATACAATCATTATAGGTAAACCAAATGATACTTCACCAGTACATTCAACAATTATAACAGTTAAACTAATAGTTGTACGTAATACACCACCTAGCTGGGAGGCTGCTCCTATCAATGCATACTTTCCTACTTCTAACTCCTGAAAGTAATCAAAGTATCAAATTAACACTCACATATTTAATTGAATAGATTCTTTAAGGGCATCAGCACATATTTTTTCCGAGCACTTGTATCATAAATAGACTTAAAGGTACTGTGATGTAACCCCCTCCATCAAATATTTCCTTTCAATGATATCAACACTTCCTTAAAACATGGTGTGTAACCTAACAAGTTGCCTCACTGAAATGGTGCCCATGCTAAGCCTCTGTTTGGTAGTAAAGCTCAGGTGACCTAAATACAAGACACCCCTAGATGTCTCAACTAAGGACTATCTAATACCTTTATAAAATGTCATGTTTAATTGAACAAGATTGATTTTGATCCTCGTGTCTTTACTAAGACATCATGAAATGCTAAAGGTTAACTCTTAAGTTCTTGTTGATACCTGACATGCAGAAACTCACACAGGACTGAAGATGGACCAAGACTGGTCACTGTGTGTACAAAGGTACAGCTATTACTGGCTGTAATACATTGAAAAGTTTACCATTATTGATTGTACTTTTGACAAATGGTCAGATTGTGAAATGATTACATAGTTATCACTTCTGAGTCAGCTAGATTAAGCTAGTTCTGAGGTAGCCACTTAATGAGCATGTAGACTATGAGAAGTATTAAAGTTTTTGAGATGTGGCAACTCAAACAAAGGTAAGGAGCACTAGCATAGAGACTGGTGGCTTTTCATGTATAACTTTAATGGAATATGGACTTATGACTTATAAGTACCATAGTAGAACTATATTGATCATGGAGACACTAGTAAATATTATACACAGACTAAGTGTTGTTAACTTTTTATAATAATATTTATCATATATGTTACATTGCGTGCCATTGTGAACCAGAGACTTGATACAAAGGTAAGCATGATCATATATCATGTGTAGGCGTTATGCTACAATTGAAATTACACTGGACATCCCATTTCTAAACATTCATAATTTGTTCACCCACGAAAATATATTTATGATTCGTTCACAAATGGAAGTATACTGAGGCCAAACATGTCCTTGGACACAAAGGTTTACTTTATTAAACAAATCAGCCACTTGTCTAAGGGTGTAGTTGTTACAATAGCCTCAGCATGATATCAATAGCTCATTCACCCTGACTTCAGTACTTATTGGTAAGATCAATGAGATTTGGTTACATGAAAGCATTTTGTACTCAGAAACTGATTGCTTATCAAACCATCATTATTTAAACTACATTAACTTCACCCACATAAAGTCTAGTATCTCAACATCTTTAACCTTATCATGCAAACTGACTGACAGAAAATCTTTTTTGTCAATTTATAATTCATTAGTTTAGCATTTTTTTAGCGTGATATTAATATACTGTGCATTATCAACCATTTGATTCAAGAACACATACATGTATATATGTGAATGAATTATTCATTAAATTAGCCAAACATCAAAAACAAATCAAAACAAAACAATAAGTATATTAGCACATACTAAATTCATGCTAGCTTACAATATTACAAAACAAAACCAATCAGTTAATACAGCATAACCTTCTGTGATGGCAATTTCTTAACAAGTCACCTCTTCTCCATTTGGAAGTCCTCAGCCATTCACTAGGAATAACCTCTGACATATTTAGAGGCCATTTTAGAACTACCTTTGCATAACATGCCTGAACAAAATACTTTAACTGGTGTTGAAGTAAACAAATCAACTACTGTTTAGGCATTTTTTTATGAAAAAAAAGCCATGCAATTTTACTCGTATCATTACTAATCTTAAACTTAGAAAGGTTTAATACCTTCTTTCTTACATTTTGAAAAAAAACACCATATAATAAAGAAAATAGCATACCATAACATCATAGCATTGTCCAGCATACAAACATGCAATGTTAAAACTACTGAATATTACTATTACAATAACATGCAACAAATACGTTAGTTAACATGGCCTTTCAGCCAACCTTTTAAATACATACGATTATCAAGCAGTCTACGAAATTAAGATATATAAGGGTTTGTCTGAACAGATCGTTTTAAGAGCAAGCACTCATTTCCAGAATTTTGGTCGCCCAAAAGACATAGTTGGTTGTCCAAACTTAAAAAATGGTTGTCCCAGGCCACCGGACACCCACTAGTTTCGTAGACTGTTAAGTATTCTCATATGATTAATTAAGTATTGTTTTAAGGAATTTCCCACATGCCCTAAAGTGTTATAGCCAAGATTTGTAACAAGCTGTTAAATAATTATAATTTTTCTGTATATATGATTTACAATATCACAATAACAGTATTGTTTATTTTTATCCAACTGTCAGTGGAGCATACATAAACCCCGCTAATTTAAATACTCAATGTTTGTTCCCATATATAGATACGGATCACAATTTTTTACGGATAGTCAGTACAGAAGTACTGTAGTGAGTATTTTAATGAGGGTTAATGTATGTGCCACTGACAGTTGAATAAAATTTAACATTAACATTTACACACATACATGTATAATACTCATGCAATAATCGTATCATGGACACCAGCCTACCTTAAGGTCCCATATGAGTATAGGTATTGTTGTAAATAGATTAGATTTGGAACTCAAATTGAGGGCAGAGTTTTTTTCAGCAAAAAAACTTTCTTTGTACAGTTTGTACCCATGTGAAACATTTTAAAGTTATAATTATTATCATTAAAGCTAAAATTGAAAAGTGTGTTTAAACACAGAACAATATGGTTTTGTTTAAGTTGACTGCCTTTCAGCAATAATATGTGAAATAACTTTGTTTCACGCAGATGCTTCCAGTACAAACCAAGCTTTTTAGGCTGGAAAATCCCATAAATTTGAGTTCCAAATATGAACTGTATATAGTGACATGAGAATACAATGTTATTATAATTAAACATTTTGTCTTGGTGTAATACATACCACAAAATCCATGCTATAGGGTAAATAAAGTGACAAAATAAAAAACAAACTAAATAAAGCCAGTAATAAAAGTAGTAGTATAAGCAAAAGTAAATAAAGAAATTATACAACTTGGTGCAAGTAAAAGAGAAAGAGATAATAAAGTTAAAAAAGGTGTACAAGCAAACATCAGGAACAGTATCAGTCAAAAAAGCACAGACCTACCACACGGCCAAAAAGCCAATAGGGAGATGTTTTAAGATTTGCATTCAAGGAATTCACATAGAAATAAAGTAATAAGCTATGAAGAACATATACAAAATTGATACTGACATGTCAACATTTCAACTAACTTCACATTTACAGAATACCAATATAGAACATAGTATTCTGAACCTCAGACATATTACAACTTATGTAAACTAAAACAACAGTGCCCTACATAAGTTCTGAGAACAAGAGCTGTCAGAGGAGACAGCATGCTCGACTTAGTTAGTGTTTGTCACAGGAGTAAAAAATATGTATAAGGAGTTATAAACCTAGTCACATGGGATGTGGTTGATAATAAGAAACATATATTTAAAGTTTGAAGTCAATACCTTAAGAAATAAAACAGTTGCAGTAAAAACAAACATTTTTTAAATTTCAAGGGGAGATAATTCTGAAAAAATATATTTGGAATTATACACCTTGTCACATGAGATGTGGTTGATAATAAGGAATGTACATTTAAAGTTTGAAGTCAATACCTAAAGGAATAAAACAGTTGCAGTAAAAACAAACATTTTTGAAAGAAAACTCTAAGTTCAAGGGGAGATAATTCTGAAAAAAATATATTTAGAGTTATGAACCTTGTCACATGAGATGTGGTTGATAATAAGAAGCATATATTTAAAGTTTGAAGTTAATATCTTAAGAAATAAGAAAGATATAGGAGAAAGTATTTTACTGCACAAAAACTTTAATCTGTGCACAAAAACTTTAATCAGTTCAAGGGGAGATAATTCTGAAAGAAATGTGTTTGGAGTTATATACCTTGTCACATGAGATGTGGTTGATAGTAAGGAACATATATTTAAAGTTTGAAGTTAATATCTTAAGAAATAACAAAGATATAGAAGAAAGTATTTTACTGCACAAAAACTTTAATCAGAAATGTGGACGCGGACGCCGACGCTGGGGCGAGTAGGAGAGCTCTACATTACTACGTAAAGTCGAGCTAAAAATGAAATTTGAGATAAAATGATCTCACATACTGCAAGTAACTTAGTTATAATTTAAAGCTAATTTATGTGACATAGTTTAAATTATATATCGGTAAACTAATTAAAGCTGATTTTGGTATTTGCTCAGATGACTCTTATTTCATGTTTATGATAAAGTTTATCCTTCAAAACAGGATTATGACCAAGGTATTTGGTGGGCACTGTACAATAGCTTACCAATAGAATCAAAACAATTTAACAGCTGCACAATAACAATTTTTAAAAGTAACACAAACTGCTAAGTCATTTAGATTACAAGGAAAAATGTAAATGTGTGATACAGACAGACAGACAAACAGACAGACAAAACAGACCACAGTCAACAATACATAACACTAGATCAATTTTCTCTCATGCATAATTATCACAGAAAGTCTACATTTAGACCACAGAAGCTGTATATAATATATATCACAGGCCTTTGGTAGATATAATAATCACTAAAGACTATTTACAATTCCTACAGTCTTACCCATTTCTTATCTGTCTGCAATTTTAATACAAGTATTTAATATTCCTTAAACATTGAAATAAAATCTAAATGATGGAATATTAAATTTCGGGCTCGAACTTTTCATATTACTCCTATTCCATATTGGAACAAAATTTGATTGGGGACTTTTTATTGGAACCTTCTAGCCTAGGACTGTCACAATAAACAAGTTAGTAGACACTGATTCAATTTTAATAATAAATCGACTTCAATTTCTGGAATTGGTTTATTTTTCTTGTCTATACACAGGATGTCTGTTGTAACAGTTTTGTGCAGTATAAAATGAGATCACCTGATGTTGCTACTGGTAACAGTCAGCATTTAATAAAATCTCAGACAAAATAAAGAAGCATTTGCTTATACAGAGTGCTGACACAACGAAATAAAATTTTTGACAAATATACAAAAATATCAGGTTATTTCATCATCAAAGATAATAAGTATGGTAGAAATAGGATATTTGTGTTACTTAATGTGCTAGAATAGGTTTCCTTAATTGGTTTAGACTGCGTTTTGGTATCCAAACCAGTTGGACCCATACAATGCCAGTATGATTAAAAATGGCTGACAATTTACAAATTCTAATTGATTTCAAGAAATGAAATAACCAATTTCAGCTTTAAGTAATCAAGACAGCCTTATTTCAAACCACTGTACTACTGCTCTTACTGGATAAACATTGTTATAAGATATCTGCTTGAGCTTAGTATTTTAATGATTCTCTACCTGTCACAAAGTACTAACACCAAAAATTGACAATTCAACTAAATATAAGTAATACAAATTCATTTTTGAATTGAATCAATCAATGATAGTGATATAAGAGAAAGGTCAAAATAATCCAAAATCCTGAAATTTCTGCACATCTTTTCATTCAGGTTTTACACAGGAAAGAAACTCTATCTAAAGTCCCCAAAAATTCTGAACTTCTAAACAAGTCCTGAAAACTTTCACCAATGTAATAAACATCAGTGAATATTCAACAAAACCTTGATAAAATGAAAGTAGCTAAATTTGGCAAGAGCAATATGTCAACAAAATCAAAAGTGAATCTAACTTTACTAAAGTGAATTTTATGTGTAATATATATGAATTATATAATAAGAAATTATAAAATGGTTATATGATGTGTCACAATGAACCACATAGAAATTTTATTCAATTATCAGTGGCAAATACATAAACCCCACTGATTTAACTACTCAAATACCAATAGTGAATACAGAAATACTGTAGTGAGTATTTAAATCAGCTGGGTCAATGTATGTACCACAGACAGTTGAATACAATTTAGCAGTACATTTGCTACATGGACTAGAGTATAAAATATACCTAGTGCAACATTATATAATATAAAAAATCTGTGTATAAGTATAAGGTCATGTAATTTATTATATGCTTTCCAGTGGAATACCAAGATTTATCCGTGAAATAAAAATTGATAATCCACTGTTTTAAAACAATGAAAATAAATTTGTTATTTTTCACTGTTTGAATGCGCCGTTCTGACGACATATCATACTTAAACTTTTAAAAAAGCCAGTTTAAAGCATGTAATAAACAGAAAATTTGTTTATTTTGGTGTAAGATCAATTTATTTCACTCTTATATAATATTTTCATATCGTGAAAATATTGCATCCTAAGTTCATTTGTGAAATAAAAATTGATCTTACACTGAAATAAACAAATATCCTCTATATCATTTGTAATTTCTACTTTTATAAAGTGACTGTTGTGACTTAGATAAAAGAAATATAAATCAAGTTTTCAGTAGGAAAATGTTTGTTTTATGTGATCTTCTCCAAAACTTTAGGGGTCACGACCCTTACTACCAAGAATCTTGTGACCTGTATGATATTACATAGATATAAGAATTTTGATAGATGGTTTGACATTTATAGTGAGTATAAGATTTTAAAAAGGGTTATGATACAACTAATGTCACTTTAAGGGTCAAAATTGGATTTGACCCGAAACAAAAAAGTAAGTTTTGGAAACAATATTCTAAAAAATTTGCTTAGCATATACCCTTAGTTTTCTAAAAACCACATAAATTAACAAATTTCCTACAAAATAGTGGTAAAAGAAAGTAACTACTGAAAAGAAACAATGAAAATAGATATATTGATGATGATGTCTAAGTCTACAGAACACCGACTTAGCGCAAAACAGTTGTAACTCAATTTAAAAAGAGTGAGTAACGACCATTTTGCCTTATGCCCTTGAGATAATAGTATGAATGCTACTCATATAAATACATCTACAAACAACAGTGATAAAGCTATACTCACATAATGTTCTCTATCACCAGGAAACAAATTAACAACAGCTATACCAAACAATCTACCCCATGTTGCACCTATAACTAATGAAGGTATAAACACACCACTTGATACACTCAGACCATACGTCCATACAGCAAGAAAGAAAAATACTACAACAAATATAATTAATGTAACAGCTCCAAATGATCCTGAAAATAGACAGAATATTTCTTTTTTGGTTTGGGTTTAATACATTAGAAACTTAAGGCCAGTTTCCTAAGCATATTGCTAGCTAGTGCTTTGTCCTCTGGTACCCTTCTTACACCCAAAGTTCTAAGTATGTGATATCAAATCTAAGGTACCAGGGAATGAAGCCCTAGCTAGCGATTTGCTTAGGAAACTGGCCTACATTGTATAGACTATATAAATGCAGTCAGTCAACCAGAAACTAACCCCTATATCTCACCTTCTTAGGCAACACAAAAAGTCCCTATACGTCACCTTTTAGACTACATAGATTACTAAACTATCTTTTTAAAATGAAGAAAATATATAGCAGTTGTCTGGTTGCCAGGGACAACACATTGTATATTTAGGAACAAAATTCTTGAACAGGAATCACAATGCAGATAGCTTATATTATGTCCAACCACTATTTACTTCTTTAATTCACTGACTAAAACAGGTAAGGAAAGTGATAGTAGTGGTTAAATGGTTAGCACATCTTCTTTAAATCTTGAAAATAAAAGTTCTATTCCTGGGTCACATCAGGTTATAATCTATAATGAAAAATCAACTACCATGTTAATTTTCTTTCATAATAGAGAGAAGTTGTCATCTTCTCATGGAAGACTTAGCAAATACTGATAAAACAAAACTGTTCGATAAGTAGGTTAGGTGAGCTTGATGCCATATATATCCACCATTAAGTGTTGACAAATGGTGTAATATCCAAGTATAAGTAAGAAATTTAATAAAGACTATACTTACCAAATGGATCATGTAATAAAGCTTTTAAACAACCTTCAGGTGTAGCAAGGAATAATGTAGATAAGGAATGATGTTGATTATCTGTACAATACATCTGGAATAATATAATATTTCTATAATGTTTAATCTAGAATGGTCCAACAGGGGGCTAGTGGGGCATATTACGACTCTAAAGTAAGGGACCCAATGTAAAAATTAGAGAAATAAGTAAATAAAACCCAAAAAGTAAAAAGATGAAATCCAGAAGATTTTAATCTATTTCTTGAATATAAAAACATTTAGTCAATATGCAATATGGTGGTAGGACAGTATTATTTTAGGCTCTGAAAAATTTGTGACAAATTCCACAACCTTTTGGAGGAATACAACTGTCTGAAGTGCATAGTGGAGGATTATAAGCAAAAATAACATTATTCACTAATTTTGTCACCCACAGCATTGCCATGGTAACCTGGACTTGGGCTAAAAAAGTGACAAAATAAGACAATCTTAAGAATGCCTAATTGCATTAAAGTGGCAAAAAAATGAAAAAGTCAGTGTTTTATCTATATTAAAACTTTTAACGATTAATTATGAAAGGCCAATTAAAAAACAAGACATACCTTGGTAGTAACAGCATGGTCATCATAAGGTGTTTTATCTGTACATGAATTCAGACTTATAATCATAATAAATGATGCAAGACCAGTAATAGCCGCTACAAGACCTGCTTCACATACTTTTAACCATTTTAATTTTATATACCTACAAAATAATACAAGCATAATTATACAGTTGGAAAAAATCATTTAATCATGGGTGGAAGCTAAGCAGCATATCACCTCACATCAGTCTAAACACCATAAATAATACAGACCCCTGGGAAGCTAGATAGTTGACATTGTTTTGCTGCCAAGACTTTCTTGCCAATGACTCATAGAATATAGATTAAAACAAATGCCTTACTGGCTTTCAAAACATACACTGAGGTCCAAAGGTTTACACATATCAAATTTTGGTGTTTTAAAGTATACTTGGATATACTTTACATACAGTTATAAGTGTTATAACTAAAATACAGTCTAATATGAACCATCAATAATGTGTTTTTGAATTATAAATATGAAATAAAAATACTAAACAAATTGTGTCTGCAATAATTTCTTCAATACAAACAAGTAAATCTGTGAGCTAATGCTCACTAGTGATACCCCCACAAAAATCTAAAAATATGCAACAAACAGGAAATAGATGAGCAAGGAGCATGAAATTGCTTAACACCACATGGGACTATGGGATGAAGCAATATGCAAAGTATTAGGCTACTGCATGTTATAGTTGCTGAGAAATCTGCGACGGAAATTTTGTAACGGACGGACAGACGGACGGACGGACGGACAAGGGTAAAACAGTATACCCCCCTCTTCTTCGAAGCGGGGGTATAACAAATATAAAACAAGCAATGTAATGTGGAAACCACATTAAAGCCTGATTTAAAAACTTAAACGCAAAGTTACAAAGAGAAATAATCCATAATAAAGGCAGGTAGAGTTGTGGTAACTTTCTAATTGTTCATCACATGGTATGTTATAACTGTATGAAGTTTCATAAAGATCAGACAATAAATGGCAGAAATATAAGCTAAATTGAAAACTTTAACGCAATTGTTAACGACACCGGACGCCCGCCAGCCAGACCTTTTCATTGAAAACTCAGGCTAAAAATATATGTGTAAAGAAACTTTCGGACCTCAGTGTAGTTAGCACTCAGTCAAGCTATTTTTGTTAACTATTGACTTCCACAAATATTGTTACCAATAAGCTACCAACACTTCAACACTTTGCCAGCAGTTTTTCATGATAATGATGGCAACACACTTAGTCGCTTTGTAAGCAAAGCCATAGCAGCTGAAGTAGTATCAGTCTTCAAAGATGGAAGGTTTCAGGTATTCATGGACAACCACATTTTAGTTCAGGCAACTAAGAGTCTTTTTTTGAGGGGCAACAAAACATTTACAAATAAGATAAGAGCTTGCTGCTGAAATGACCTGTTCAGGCAACAACTTTCATATCCTAATTTCGTAGACTGTGAAATATATTCACAGAAGCAGACTAAAGTATTATATGCAATCCAATATAAAAAAACATGCAATATTAAACAATCGCAGGTGTCAGACACCAGAGTGAAAGTAACAGAAAAAAGAATAAATATTCCACACTAAAGACACCATTGAGAGAAATGACAAAAATTTCTTATAACTTCTTAATGTAGTCTGCAGGAGATAAAATTAAAAATTTAAAAGTCTTTTAAAGAAACATCATATTTCTTCACTATGTTTTCATTGCATTAGAGATAGAGCATCTGTTTCTTGCAGACCTAATAAATCAAAGAAATACAGCTTGCCAAGATCAAGCATGCCCATTAAAGCATTCCAGTGACTCAATTACGAAAAACTGAGGACAGACCCCTTTAACACTTAAGAGTATGTTCTATGTATGACCATTATGTCAATACATTATGTTTAAACTAAACCTAAGCATAGCAGTGGAATATGCCAAATAAATATCTGATGCACAATTTTTTAAACAGTATTTTTGATGAATATGGCATTATAGCTATGTCTCCATAATTCTAACATTTAGAGCACTTGCTAATACAACACAATCTTATGCTTACTAACAGTGAAGAGTTACTATACTGTACCCGGCAGATTTAGCACAATCACAGAGGCTCACAAGGAGCATTTAGTAATGCAGACAGAGAAATAAAGTATTGAAAGCGCACTAAGACTTTCATGCATATTGAGACTAAACAGATCCAAGAAGGAAAACAATCAATGTGACAACTACGTTTATGACCAATGAACATACTAGTTAATGTTATAACAAGTATAGAAATCATAAAATATGCGTTTATTTTCTTAATTGAGCATATTATACAATATGAAATAATATACAGATTTGCCATGCCCTGTTCAAAGTATCAGTACCAATATTATCTCAAGAAAATGAACAAAATAATTCCACAAGTTAAAATAAAAAATATACTGCAACTGATTTTCATCTGTTAATTTATCGGGTTACAGAGTGTGGTACATACCTATATCTAAATACAGTAAGTTTATAATTGAGCACAACAAAGGCAGCACCAACAAGTCCTCCTGTAACAATAGTATAATCAATGAGTAATAAAACATGCTTGTATAAATGTGAGATCTATAAAACATAAAAGACCAAATATACAACAAATGGTAGCTAATGCTTCAACACGCGCTGCAAATAGTAGCAATTAGTTTCAACAAACTGGATATCATGCTGAATTTTTTCTTTTTATTCAAAGCAAATGAAATAATGTGTACAAGTATTTATTTATTTATTTATACTGGGTTAGATGCTGTGTCAACAAGATTTTTTAATTTATTTCATGGCTACCAAGGCATCTAACCTAGCTTTCCTAGATCCTTATCTATAACCTGTACTCACCCATCCTTCCACAAGGCCAAAAACTTCTCCATATACCTTATTAATGGAGGAAAGTTGACATTACTATCAAATTTTCATGAAACAGTATAACCTCCTAGGTAGTATTCGAATCCGTACCCCCTTCAGACTACTAAATTCGATATTCAGGCACACTACCAACTGTGCCACCAACCCAGGTTAAATGTATTTATTATTTGCTCATTGTAAATCTACACAAATCTCAGGAAGCAAGTTTTGACAACCAATAAAATGGGTTTGATTTCAACCAGAAATAGAGCACCCTCGATCCTTAAAATGGTAATTTCCAAGCTTGAACCTCTTACTAGCATATCAATTGTTCACTATGACAGACATACTAATTAAGTACTTACCAACAACAGCCATAACAAGGAAAACTGGAATTTCTATTAAATCAAACTTTAAATTCTGAAAAAAGATAATATTGAAAATTCATGTACAATTTATTAACAAGTCTTGATAAGCGAAACTCAAAAGCTTAATTTCCTACATAGTTTTAATTGGAGACAGAAACATTGCAGTTTCAGCTAAGAAACAGCACCATCTTTTGTTTTTAAAATTCTTAAAATTTTTAAACATAGTGTTAATTAGATAGATTTGAATTTTTGTGTCTCTATAGAATATTTATGAGGGATATGCACATATCTTTGAGTGAAGTTTGAATCAAATCTGTACAACAGGTGCTGAGAAATTGAGCGGATAAGTAAAAGCTACAGACCATCCAACAAGCTGACTCCTATATACTCAAAACAGAGTTAAGGGGTCATCATGAGCAAACAAGCCTTTGCTAACGCCCGCCAAACAGACAGAGGATGTGCGCCATGGGACCAAAAGTTCCTTCAGGTGTACAATTATGCTAATAATGGCTCAGGATATCTATACTAATCTGTGAAACATCAATCTTAATGCAAAATCACAGACAAAACTACAGAGTTTTACAGAGGTTTTAAGATGATCATTTATGACCATGTGACTGTGTTATAATGTGAAAATATATATATTACTTACAGGGAAGACATCAAATCTAACAAGACCTGGAGCTGATAATTGGTTTGGTGTACCATTAAATGCACTGAGCAAAAAATTGGTGAAAAAACAAGCTATCATTGCTGAGAAAAACTGAAATATAATATAGAGATTTATAATTAGCCTTACTTGTATAATAATATAGTTTAGTTGAAAAGAGAAACAAATTCACTCTTAATTTCTCTTCTCAATGCCAAACACTGAGCTATTGGGATAAAGTTTTTGAATGTGAGGTTAGCAAATGCAGAGCTGGCTTTCCAATGACTACCAGTCCAATTTTGTAACAACCCTGTTACACCCCATCCTGAGACACTCCTACACAAAGGATAAAATTTGCATATATTTAATCAGTAAAATGGAGTGTATTAATCTGTCTTGGATCAATATGCTCAAATAGCTAGAAGGCAACAAGGGGAACATCAACAAAATGTTTATCATTTTCATGAAGTAATGTCACTTCATACACCATGTACTAAAAAGATTAACAAGTAGATCAACATTAATCATAAAATTTAAGAGCATTATTTTAAGAATGGGGGTTCCCAGGTAGCCAAGTTAGTAAGAACTTTCCTTCAAGACTCTGATGTCATAGGGATACGGAGGTTAAGTCTCACATAGGGGCCTTCCATAGTGTTATGTTTGTTTCTCGATTCATACTGAAATAATACATACCACACGCCAGGTAAGTGACTGACTCCAAAAACTAGCTGCTTCTTCAACAGAAAATAATGTGCCCCCTACTGGAGCCCCAAATGCTGCAGAAACCCCAGATGCAGCCCCACCAGACACAAAATCCCTGATTTCATGATCATCACGAAAACCATCATATGCCTGAAAGAAATTAAGATTTTATTATCATAACTAAAACAAATAAAAAAAACCCCAACAAGTTCAGACAAAAATCAACAAGCTTTATAGTACTTACTGCAGATACATGTACTTGCCACAGGGGTTTGCACAAATTTTCAGGGGTGCAGTAACCAGGATCTTATAAAAACATGATTTCATGTTGAAATTTTGGGTGCAAGGGTCTAATTTAATGGAGAGCTGTAAATAGCTGATTTGTTTAGTTAATTACATATTTTAATGAAGAGGTAAAAATAATATAGCCTGGACAATAAAACTTATTACACAGTTAATGAGGCATTGCTATAATAATCTTATATGCCAAACATATGTTGCCCTAGACAAACTATGCACACAGGCATGGACACAGACTGAACAGTTTTAGCATACAAGGGCACGTTCTACAAGCCGAGCCCTTTGTATTGCTACCTAGCAATTTCTATGGAATAGTCTGCTATGATCAAGCAAACTGAACCACAAGCTTGTGATATGTAGCAAGTTTTTTCTTGGTAGCAAAATAATTCAGAATGCTTCTCCTTTTATCAAAATGGCTGGCCCCCTCTGGCCCCCTGTGGGAATGAGTTTCTTTTTCAAGAAAACTTTTGTTTGAGAAAGTCACCATCTTGGATTTGCTAGCTTGAAGCAAACCATTCCTTAGACCTCTTATGCTACAAAAATTCGCTTTCAAAAAGCGCTAGATAGTAATTGCCTTATGGAACAAGCCCAAAATTGTAATTTATGAATCCCTGTTGGGATACACAAACAGAATCAAAATCACAGCTGTGCACTTATGCACACTATTTCTTGCTGTTGAATCAACAACTCACTAAACTGGATAGGCTGTGTTGTAATTTAACGTGGAGCAAAAAAAGATAACACCATGTTAGATCCAATAAAAAGAACAAGTTAATGTGCCCCCTTCTTTAAGAAAAGATCCTTCGTTGAATGCTCCTACAAATCTAACTTTTACATCCCTTTATAAATAATGATCTCATTGATTGTGCCAAAAGCTAGTATTCAAAGAAGTAACACTTTAACATTGTAAGTCAAAATGCAATACCTCTATACCTGCAAGCTCAGTCTTAGATTGATAAAAGAATAAAAGTAAACAGTTCTGCAACAATTTCCATTAAAAACAATGTCTAGAACCCAAGTGTTCATTAAATAGGTTAATTTAAAGATTAGATGCAGAGATAACAGACGATGTAATATAAATTTCAAACATTTTATATCTGTTTAATGCAGTTAAATTACTTTAAGAATATTAATGTCTCTATAAAACCAATACTATAATCAGGAATACTGAGTGAATCAACAATTTCTTGAATTCTAGTGAAACAATCAGTAACATTATAACAAAATATTTTTTTTAACTATATTATGAATGGTAGGAAGTTGAGTTTTAAAAATACTGAAAACCTACATTTAAAATACTGAAATAGACAAATTTTATGTAAAAAGCACCAGAGTACAGTCTAAACCTCATGTACAGACTCAAAGATGACCTCATGGTATACCAATTATATATACAGTGAAACCTGTATTAAACGTAACCTCTATATAGCGTGACCCTGTCAACTACTTTCAGTTCAGTGTCCTCCCGAATAGTTTTGATCTAATTTGGCCCTTTATAAAGCGTGACCCTCTTCAACGCAATCAGCGGTCACTAGTTTGGGACCAATTTGCGTCGAATAGCGGTCAGAATAACGGTCAATTGACCAAAACAATTAATGTTTACGTAAGTGTAAAAATAACAATCACCGCCAACAGCTGACAGAATGTAAACATTTAATCACGCTAAAGACATGAAAAAAACATATCACTGCAATAGATTATGGCAATTGTTGTTATTTAATATGTTAGACAGAGGTTTGTGTGTTCTCACGAAAAAGATTGAGTGAAAATTATGCATCAAATTAGATAATTTTAATGTTAATGCACAATTTCATTTAGATTATTTTTCTGAACACCGGAGATATTTCCGAGCGAAATTATTTGCTTTGCAGTTAGTAATGATTTTTCACCTACATGTCCAGCATTATCTGTTTATGTTATGCTTTTCAAGATGAAAATAACAATTTAGTGAATCTTTCTATTGCAATCAGTGCAACTGTGGATATGCGGCTTGACAATACATCAAATCTGAAGAAAATGGCTTACTTTTAGCTAAATAGTTCGATTTAAAATTTCATTTCCAAATACAATTCATTGTCCAATGAATATTATATCTTTACATTAATTTATATGTAAAATGAAATAAATTGATTATAAAACAGTATACATGTAGTATAATTATTGTGACGAAACAGCATAAATAAAATACATTTCCTGTATATATTTATTTATTTGTTCGTTTTGAGAGACCCTGCATATAGTAGTCACCTGTCTATAGTGGTCACTTTCAGCCAGCCCCTTAGCTGACCGCTATAGACAGGTCTGACTGTATATTTTTATCTGATAAAAATCATATATATACTTACAGAAACTCTTTTTTTCTTACATAATAATCTAACTCTTCCTTTACCAAGACCAGCAGCAATAATACTCCCTGAGTGAGCCATAGGTCCTTCCTAAAATGGTATACATAACAGACATAGTGGAAATTTAATGATTTCAACTGCTTTTGTATTGGAAATAGATCATTTTCTATGATATAAAATATTATATAGATCCATGGATATAAGCATGAAGTTTATACTAAACTGACTTATCTAAGCTGTCATAATGAAAGAAAGAACAAGACTTTTTACAAGTCACCAGTTTAGAGTAACTCTTATGTATAACAGGTGACTCATAAGACCCTTCAAATTTATCCAAAGTTGCAAATATTTACCCTACTTTTTAGTGAATGACAGAAATTCAGTACTATATATACTCTTATCAAATGAGAACAAACTAACTAGAAATCATTACATACAGAATATCCTTGTTACCCTATTCTTCCTGAATATTTAAATAATCTCATCAGACATTAGTCCCACTATAGTTTACAGACATCCTAGATCACGAAATTGTTTGAAAACTAAACATTGTGTAAACTTGTTAAAAAAGAAGTCAGACTCTGTCAATTTTGTTGTCTTTGATAATGCAATGGTTTATTTTGCTTAGGTTTTTGTACTGTTAATGTCATTGTAGCCAAAATGCATAATTATATCAAGTTCAAATCATTTGGAGCAAAAAAGACAAAGACATACCACAATAGCTAGCATCTAAAATTGCAACATATCTGCAGTTAGTTTCATCTAGGTAATGGCAGTAAATTTTTGACAGCATTTTAAACCAAAATGCCAGATGAGAGAAAAAGGAAAAAAGGTCCCTATAGTAAGACCACTCTTCTATAAAGACGATAGATGTTGATGTTAATAGTAGAACTTTATTGTACTTACCTTTCCACAAGCAAGACCTCCCAATATTGACATAATAACACCTCCAACTTTGGCAATAAAACATTCTAATGTTAATAATCCAGGTAATTTTACACCATTGAGATATGATTTAATATATGGTACCCCACTACCTGATGCTAAAGGCTGGAATAGATATATACATGTAGATTTATTTATATTTCATGACATAATGACTATCAGGGATCATCCTAGAGAGCGATTTGGGCGAAGTAGTCGCCTTATCTTCACCGACTTCACTGTGTTCAAAGGGCAAAGCCGAAAAAAGCGACTTTGAAATTGCCGACAAATTTGATTACAAACGTCTATGATAGACATGAAAATTACATGGAAATGTACAGTGAGCAATACTATGATAAAATATACACAAATATTTACACATATAAATATTGCATACTCCAAAAGTGCTATTGGACATTGGGTTTTGATGGAGTATATGGCTTATACAACAAATGAAAGTGATATAAAGGAACTTTCCCTTACATAAACCAGATTAGATAAACATGTACTTCAATTGCATAAACAGCATATTGTCTGCATTAATTTCAGTAGTAATTATTTCTTAAATTGCGTTTGCGCTTGCCCCATGTTGTAATTTATTACGTGGGAGAAATAAAGTTACGTTCTGTTCTGTTCTGCCTAATGTAATCATCCCCGGCAGACTTCAACGAGGATTTGCTGCAGTCCACTATGAAACAAGTGGAAATCCCAAGTAAAAACAGTTAATAAAAATGCATGTAAAGCAAGATAAAAATGATAAATACAGTTATCTATTGCTGGTAACCAAATTTAAGACAAAAATTTAATAGTTATCATTGCACATGTTTAAATTATTAAAATACCATGTTGGCACAAAAAAGAATTTAATCCTTTTTTCCATTTGTGATAATAAATTAAATTATGCATTAATTGGTTGACAAAAAAGGTCATAAAAATGTGACCCAATGTGAAATGTAGAGATATCTTATGACAGTCATTTTTACAATTCCACTTTTAAGACCATTGATTTTTATGGATCTAAATGTATTTAGCATTACTGTACATAATGTTCAACAGCATGGACTATCAAATCTTATGTTTCTCAAAGTTATTAAAGACTATCCTTGCCTCATACCAAAGAGAATAAAAAACCCTGTTTCCCAAAGCTATTTAAGGGGTCATCCTTATCTCATACCAAGGAGAATAAAAAACGTGAGATATAAAATGACTTACTGTGATATTATATTATATCACTAACCAAATACACATAGTCCACCCTTATCAATTTTCAATGGTCAAGTTGAGACAGGTCAATATTACAACTATCAAGGTGGATAGTTGGAGAGTTTAGTTTGACTAGCCAGATAGGAAGGTTGTCCCTGGACACTCAGCTGTGTGCAACACTGAGTGGGGAAATACCTGGCTGGGTGTTAATTGCTGTAACCTATATGTTTAGTAGAAGGAATAAACTTATTAGATAATATATGGACTATGTTATATTATGTTACACTTACCTGTAAATAGACAACAAGAGCTGAACCAAGACATGTAACACCTATATTTATACCTATCCATATTAAAGCTGGTTGCCATAGACACCCTTCCTTAGAACATCTATCTAAATCTAGTGCAAGTGTTAAAGTCAACAATATTTATAAAACAGTGCAACATCATTGTGAGCTGTAAGTTAAAATTTAAAAAATCTGCAGAAAGGATCCAGCATGGCTGAGTCAGGTCAAGATGTTGGACTAGTAATAATTGAATAGCCAGCTCTGCATTAGTTTGAATCCCATCCAAAACCTACCCCATTGTTTCCTTGAGCAAGAGCAACTTTATCCTCCTTGCTCAGCACTGGGGGGTGGGGGCAGGAAACGGCTCAATAGTGACAAATCTAAGTTGTACGAACTTGTTTAATAATCGAGCTTAAATAAATTAGTATGAACATAGAAATATCTGATAATTAATAAAATCATGGTTGAATGCTTATAGATTTTAAAGCTTGAAAATCAATTTCAGCAACTTTAATACAACATTGTTAAATCATACGGGAGGGCTTTAAGTTCACTATCATGAAATCTTATTTACATAATCAAAGGCAAAACCTCAATGTTTTTTATCTAGAAGATCACAATTTTATCACTTTTACATAAAAAAAACAAATCCTTCATCAAGACCAGAAAATCCTTAACTTCTGGGCTAGTCAAGAAAAGCTTCCTATATGCAGAATTCATACGATAAATTATAGCACAGTTAAATTTTATTCGACTGCCAGAGGCACAAACATTAAACCTGCTAATTTAAATTGATCAAAAGTACAGACATATATAGTGAGTATTTAAATCAGTGGATAATTGTTTGCATCAAAGACAGTTGGATAAAATTTAACAATAATATCAAGATTGGAACATATCTTCTGATTAAATTAAAATCCATGAAAATCTATAGATCAAAGTCGGACAATGTTTTCATCTTTACGTTAACAAAGTGACTTTTTTGACATAAAATCAAAGGTCAGATACAGAGGCTCATGTAGCTATCGCCTAGAAATGATTGAACATTAGTAATATGCACTATTGGCATCTATAATGACCAATAACTTATAATATAAAAAGAGAAACAAAGTAATTTATCCGGAAGAAATAGCTAGATGAATGATTGCCATAATTTTCTTAATGAATAAATCACTAGAAACATTACTAGATTACATAACAAATACATACATTAACTTGTAAGTTGTAGACAGTTTCCATTATCTAACAGGATTTGTCTGGTGTTGATACAACAATAATCATTGGTTGTTTCAAACATCACAACATGTTGGGTATTGTTATCTAAAATTGTCTATTGAACTTGGCTAACAATGCTACACTAGAATCCCATAGATCACCAATAGTGGGGTCGACAAGTGTCATTTTTCACGACAATCTTTCACTTTGTGATACAAGCACCAAATTTGGTACAGTTGTTGTTCATAGTATGTAGTTTACAAAAAGCACGATTTCCACCTCCAAAGTCAAGATGGCCGCCATTTTTTCAAGATGGCCGCCGATTATAGGATTGTTTGTCCTTTTTATAGTAAATAGCATTTTTTATTGTTTTTATTAAAGTATATATCAAATTAGTCTCAATATTTTATAACTATTAAACAATTTTGTAAAATTCTTTAAAAAATCCATTTAATAGCTGTCAATTCAAAATTTCGGTTGAAATTCACTGCATTAAATTGATTCAGAACATTTCTCATTTATAAGAATATATCTCAAAGTAAAACCAGTGCATCTGGTGACATCACAACAGTGAAACATAGGCATCCGCCACGGTTCCGGATCGAAAACATTACATATATGACATAATTTTACTATCAAATGCATCCATCAGTTTTATAATAGAATGAATCCTTGTAATCACGATGGATAAGATTCAATCCACTTTATACTATAAAGCAACAGGCAAAATATGTTATAATAAAGCATGTGTGACCGATGATGTTGAAATAAACGTGTTTGTATCACTAAAAATGTGCAGATTTGATAAATATTGGTTTAAGTTTGGTCAGGGGTAGTAAATAAGGAGGTTACCAATACACAAAATGACGGCTCTGAAAAATCTAATAGAATGGTGTTCTTTCACGATTCAACTGGTAGTCATTTTATGTCAGCCTTTGAAAAAGCTAAGTCAATATTTACCAGACAGGATCAAGATTTAAAAACACTTCAGATATTTGTCATAATTATGTGAGATTAGAACAGTCTTTTAGACAATGTTGCGACGTTAGCTTGACTTGTCTGCCCAAGAGCAGATATCTTATGATGCGAATCCACATACAAGGGCGTCTTTCTATCAACATGTCAAAGGTTCTGTCTTCCACGCTGCATGTATTTTAGGTCAATTGATAGTTATCAAGGTCAAAATCAATTCGACTGGCTCTGGTAAAACAATAGCGAATGGTAAGAGCTATTGGCCAACCTTTTACCAATTGCCAAAAGTTGTCATCAGTTAATCAAATGTGGTGACAAGAGGGAATGTCATGAGCGATGCAAATGCTACCGAGTCGTCAGTTTTACAAGAATTCGTTTATGTGCTTGCACGTGCAAATAATGAAATTATCACACAGACTAAACCATGTAATGTTTGCATTCATATAATTATCACAACAATATTTGAACTATCTATACGACCTTGATCTTAAAATGGTTGACTTCCTGATATGTGTGCATCACGCATTATTGCTGAAACTTTAGTTTTTAACAAGGATTATGAGAATCCTTGCTTCATTTTCGTGAATCGCGTTAAATTTCTGATAAAATCACTTTATACATATACCTTCTCATTTGACATTGACCTTTGACCTACACAACATGTGGACAACATTAAGCATAAACATAGTAAACACTTGATGAAGGCAATCCAATAGATGTATTCATATTTCATTGTCAAAATAATAGTCTCAAATAAACTAATTAATTGATTATTTAATTAGTATTTACGGGGTATTAACATTCTCCTTGAATCAAGGTCAAGGTCACGGTAAATGTCTATTTATGCCTAAATATTTGTCAAAGTTTCTATCAAGTTAATTTGAATAATAACTATTTTCTATTTGCATTTCGAACCCTACATGATCATTAAATGATTCAAAAAGTTTGAAACAATTTTTTCATGTATGTTACCTTTACCATGACCTTGACCTTGACCTTGAAAGTATATCACATGATGTAAATCAATGTCTTAACTTGTTAACATTTGTAGAATGCAAAAACACTATCATGTATCATCCTATAATACATTTAAAGCGGTAAAAAGAAGTTTAGTCGCTATGGGATACTGATTTCCAGGCGCATGCGCAGAAACGACGGCCATCTTGAAGTTCGAAGTGGAAATCGTGCTTTTTGTATATGATAGACCATGCAGGTCATCTGTGCCAAATTTGGTGCTTGTATCACCAAGTGAGAGATTGTTGCAGTTATCGACCCCACTACAATGATATAACAACCTATTATAATGATCCTTTGTTATTTTGGACATGTGTTGCTTGCAACCCAGATCTTAGTATCACAATTTTCGAAACATATAAACATAAAGACATGGACAGATTACATTCAGTCATGCACGGTCAGATTAAGGGCAACAATATGATTGAAGTAAGGATTTACCAGCATGAGCAAAAAAAGCTTCATTGTTAAAAATATCTGACAGTATTTAGCAGTCTTGTTAAGCCCAGTTCAGACCATGATGTCCAGGGAGTGACAACAGCACTTTGATTTATTAAATTACTCCTAGACTCTCCTAGACTATTTTTTACCAATACTTGCTTATATGTCCACTAAGAGCCAATAACTTCTCCCTTTATATATTATATTTATAAATTATATATAAATTATTCAAATTTTCAAATTGTTGATTTTTAAAAAAAATTTCATTTGATTGAATAATTTCAACACTTTTTATTCAGTTAAATATGGAGACCAACTCATCTAACCAACATTTTAAAACATTTTTTACCAATACTTACTAGAGCATCCACAAAAAGCCAACAACTTTTCACTCTAAATGAGGAAAGTGTATAATTTCATACAGTATGGAAAAATATAACCTACCACAGCCTGAGGATTGAACTAACGACCTCAGTTGTAAAATCATATTTAATAACTAGTTTTATGTATAGCGACATAAATGATGTCAATTTAGTCAAATTTCATGAAATTTAGTAGGAATACAGTCTGAATACCAAGCAAATGGGAACCTGACAAGATAACAAGTTAGTCTGCATCTGGTCTAGTTGGAAGCTGCCATTTGCTAGCAGCTTGGAACTAGAAATCACCCTCAGTGGGCAAAGACTTAACTAGGCTATTTGGGTCACACCACCTTCTTTCAGTACATTTTTATAATGTATAAGTGACTATTGTAAGCTGGAATAAGCAAATGTGATTATAAATGTTTTCACTACAAAGTAAATATTTTGAAGGGGGAGAATAAATTTGCTTATCCCAGCCATGTAAATATTTATGTCATTTTTTTACTATATTTTTTTATCATATGTGTCATTTATATAATGTCAGATGTATAATAAATGACAAAATTATCATACAATTTGGTCTTTGTCAAGTTCATTATTCCATGTACCATCAGAACAAGCTGTGTCAATGGCCAGAAAAGATGCCAAGCTGGTTAAATTTCAAAAGTAGTGAATACAATATCGCAGACTTGGCAGAAAACAGTTGTAATTCAAAATAAGAAAAAAGGGAGTTACAACTGTTTTGCACTAAATCTGCGATATGTGTTTTATAATAAATGTATAAGGATACAAGTTTGTATAAGATGAAACTTGGCATGACTTATTTTTTCTACAACCACATGAATCACGGCAGCTAACAATGCTGTAAATACACCAGTAAAAAATACTATCAACCATCGTTGTATAAACTGTAATGTTACTTGTCTCTGAAATTATACAAAAACAATATTTTTATTTAAAAACATAAGAGGATTTTTATTATAGTCTGTTCCTTCTCAACTGCAAATGCTTGAATAATTTCAAGTTATTGAATGCATAATATTTAGAATGGCGTCCTTGTAGAACTTTTCTGCCAAATTACAATATCATGAAAACAAAGATTTATACCATTTTTGGACAGAAGTGCCAAGAAACCATTAGTGAATAACAACTTTTACATGCATGAATCCAAATAAAAATAACCCTTTATTCCACCATCTATGAATAAAATATGTGTCATCAATTGCTATGTTCAGGGTAACCACTTAGCAATACAGCATCTAAAATCTGCCAGGCATATTGGTGTAAGAAGAATGTACAGCTCTTCATAGGTGAAAAATCATTTTTATATCATGAAAGGATATAACATAACCAATTGTAACAATGGTTAGGAATTACAATTTCCTTAACAAGAGCTATGGAGTATGACTTTGTGTTGGGAAAATGTTTCTAAAAAAAAAAGGAAAACAAATGATTGAATTTAAATTTGGATTCAATAGCACACATTATACTTTAATAAATACACAATTTAAAATATACAACAGTATGTAAAGATACCAAAAGAAAGGCAAGACAACCTACAAAAAACATGAAACATAATTTTATTGTAATAAACATTTCACAATATAAAAAGTAGCAGGTAGTGTTTTTTTTTTTTAAATCTTCAGCAAAGTAATTGCATTTGGAAAGCAGTTTTCAGCAGAGTCATTTCATTGGAAAAACACTTTTCAGCTGTCACTGTGCTGGAAAAGCATAATTCAGCAAAGTAATTGTGTTTGAAAAGAATGCTTCAGCAAATCACTGCACTGAAAAAGCACTTTTCAGCAAAGTCATTGCATTGGAAAAGCACTCTTTAGCAAAGACATTGCATTGGGAAAACACCCTCCAGCAAAGTCAAGTGCATTGGAAAAGCACTTTTCAGCAAAGTCTATGTGCTTGAAAAAGCACTTTTCAGCTAAGTCATTGCATTGGAAAAGCAACTGAAGTGCTATTCAAGAACACTGCAAAAACTTTGCTTACACAACAGGCTGATTTCCAGCCAGAGAAACTCTGAGGTTATAAAGAAAACAGTTTATTATGGCTTAAAGTCAATATCTAAAGTCAAAAATAGAAAGGGACTCAGGGTTTAACAATTGAAAATATATAGAACAATTTTATGATATGTAAAAAATCTATATATAAATTCTATTACTTGGTATTATAACAGGAAATGACCGAGTACAAAACTCTTAGACATAACAAACTAAGCAAACATCTAAGTCAACACTAAACACTACTTAAATCAATAAAAAATAATAAATCAAAGATTTCCACTCATAAGTTTTTATAATCGTATTATGAAAAATAAACTGAAACAGAAGTAATGAGTGATATAATGCAACTTAAGTTTATCCATGTGATTATCGTTATTATTCAAAGAAGAGAGAGTTCAAAGAAATTTACCATAGAGGAGTCAAACCAATGAAATGTTTACAGGAAGAGGTGTCCTATCATCAACTATATTTTCTTTAGAATGGTTCGAAGATTATTTTCAAAGAGAATCATGGCTATAAGTATTGTAACCATTTAATGATCTAGAAAACAAACATTCATTAGTTGCCATATCAACAAAATAACTTGTATCCAATTAGTGATCTAATCAAGCAATGATTTAAGTGAACAAAAACATTAGTTATGTAACTAGAGAAGTAACCAAGATTGTAAGTTAATAACAGACTTTAAATGATGGTGATTTCTAATTGGTGACTAACTATTTCATGTATAAGTACACCACAGTGTCAAGTAAATCCTGAGGACACTGGACCACTCACCTGAGAACTAGATTCAAAGGCAACTGACACAATAGTTTTTTTGGCGCAGCTGTCTAAGCCAACTTTTGACCTATATTTCAACCAATACGATTTGCTCTACCATAGCTGTTTGTCCAATGAAAATCCTTTACGGTATAAAGAAATGGATAAAACACATGACACCATTGGCTATTTGTGATAAACTGGTGTGTAGCACGTACAGTAGCTGCTGACTATTTACTCTGTGTATAATGAGTGACTCACTATGCTAATTGATCACACATTCGTCGTGGTACGCCCCTTGCGGTATAACTAAACTGCAAATATGACTCAGCGCAAGCTCGGAATCGGTTTTCATTTTGTCATATTTAGGCTGGCATTGAGCATTTCTATCAAATTGTTTTATGTTCACCAGAAAAGTAACATAAATCGTTTGGTCCTTCTGGAAAGAAGTGATTTTTAATCGAAAATCTATGGCATTGTTATTAAAGATGTTTTTAATTTTAAAATCAGACAGATTTTCCAAATTGACAAATCAGCGAAGTGGCAATATATTCGGACAAAAATTGTCAGTTGAGACTTAATTGCAATTTCAGACAAACTACATTTGACCTATAGTTAATACATGTACGCTATGCATGACCAACATTTATACTTCAAACCGTTGAAAATGAACCCAGCAGAGCGCCGAATATCTTTTTTAAAGATATTTCTTGTTTATATTCAGCTGCATGCAAACTGTGATCTTTATAGGGACCTATTTTGACCCCTGGAGCATTATAAAAAAACATTTGTAGAGGACCAATGAGAGATGCTTCTTGCCAAATTGGGTAACTGTAGACAGAATTATCTTAGACAAGAAGTTTCTTGAAGAAATTGTTGACGAAAGACACATCAAATGTACACATTAATGCAAGCACAGACACTGAATAGACTGCCAATATCAGCTTAACTTGAGCAAGTTGAGCATAAACTGGGTAGATTGGAAGATATTATTTGAAGATCAGTGGAGCTTTTCACAAAAATTCTTAAGAAAATAATCGTAAGTCAAAAGCAAGAAACAATTATGGTTATTTTTTGGCCAATCAATTCCAAATATTACTGAATTATGCAAAATATTTTATCTATTTTGAATATCATATCATAGTTATGTTCATTATCCTTCTGACTTTGAACTGCAAAATTTATAAAATTGACTCATGATAACTTTTTCTTATTATTTTTTATGAAAAGGTGCACAGGAGACTTACCATACTTTATAAATCTTTAGGGCAATCATGAAAAAAGTACTAAAAGTAATGGAATTTCATTTACTTTAGTGCATGGAGAAACCTCCATTTCACAAACATTTAAAAACATAACTTAAAATACACTGCCCTCCAAAAGTTCCTCAAATCACACATTCACAATTTACATTGTGCTAGATGGAGCTTCAGAAAGTTGTAAAAGAAGTTTATAGTTAAAATAGTTTAATTTTGCTTTTCTTTAATCAGTGCATTTTTCTTATGGATATGAAGTTACAAAAGTATCTCAAACTTGATATAGGTTCATTGTGATACATGAAACTTAGTAGATAAATTCTAATTTACTGCCTACAAAACCATTATAGTTTATTGTATGCCATTGAATCATTCTAAATTGTCAGTTGTGGAGATGACATTCAAATTAACTAAATCCAGTGAAGTCTTAAATGAAATTCTAAACTTGTCTTTCTCAGAATCAATTCTGCAAAGTTCTTTGAGTAATTCTTACCCAGTTAAGGCATACAATACAATGAATTGATATTTAACAGAAAAAAAAGATTTTTAAAATAATTGAAATTTAAAAGAGAAAAATCAACACATAGATTTCTCAACAAATACACTATTATATAAACATTGAAAACTGCCATATATAACTTTGAATTTGCTAACAAGAAAAATTGAAGAAAATTTACAAAACATTTTGATAGGCCGGCACAAAACTAGTCTTAATACTTCTTAATTTACATGTACATTTTAAGACAGGTTTTGTGCTGACCAAACTACTTGAGAATCAACAAAAACTAATGAAATTCAACAGAAAAAAATGAGATTATTCTGAATGTTACCTCTTCTTCCTGAAACACATATAAACAAGTTGTAATTAAATGAGGTGAAGACAGATTTATTCTAAACAACATTACAAACATTGACCACACAGCTAGGGTAGTGAGATATGAAAGAGGCTTTTTAGTACATCTGAGAGAGCAGTATTCAACCTATGATGACATGTTCTTACAGTCATGAGATTTTGCATTATTCAAGATTACATTTTTCAAGGACAAAACATGGAATATCCACACTTAACTGGGTTCTTTAGCAGCTAGTCACTATTCTGAGACTGGAACTTGTAAAACATGCGACTGTCAGCATAGAGGGGGCTTCATAATATACATATTTTCTCTTCATTAAATAAAAATAACATTCCTTTTTTAAAAACAATTTTTATCTTTAGCACAAACCCAATCTTTGTAAACAGATATCCTGTAGAGCATTGTCGTACAGGATCTCTACTATCTCAATGGAGGGTCATGTCTAGATGACCTTTATGTCGACTAATCAATGCGTAGCTTTCATCTAGACGGAACACTATTAATAACATTTCGATTTCGTAATTTCTATTTTTAGTTGAAGGTTTGCTAGCTAATTTAACAGCATTATTATTCACAGTCTGCCATTGGACGGCTTATTTCAAATTGCGTGACATAGACGATGTAAACAAGTTACGTATCATGACAATTTCTTCATTAATATTATGATGAGAAAAGGTCACCTGAACCTGACCCTCGTTTGAAAAAAGCCAGATCTAAATTAGCGAGTAGGTGACCGGAAAAGTTTAGATCGGGTTTCCATCAGATTGGCACAAACCTGTCACAATTATCAAAAAAAGCAATTTCATTGTTTTTCTCACAATATTTCTAACACCTTTTATGGTAAAAATGTTCTTAAATAGAGAGAAGCTGTAATATATTTGAAATATTTCTCTTTCTAAAATTTTGAAACTTTTATTTACAACAGCATTGTGCAGTTCGTTAATTATAACAGACATACATAGTAAGGTAAAATTTTGTACCTCAGTAAGGAATATACCATAATTTACTTTAAGATGCTTAATATTTAGCATAACATGTATATTTCCCTAGGGTGCTCTTCTGTCTTCTCTATCATCAATACCACAGACAACTCACTATTCAATTAAATTAAGAATTATATATGGGGAAGTATTGTTAAATATCAGTAAAAAAGTTTACAAATTCAGAGAAATTTGTCATTCATCATTTAAAGATTCATCTGGCATGTATCACATTGGTAACAAGGCAACATTTTTATGAAACAAGATATCACTTTTTCTTAAAGACAATTTATATAACAAAACTTCCTGGAGGCATAAACACTTATATCCAGTCAGAAGGGACAATTAAGTTACAATAAGGCACATAAAAATCACCTGTGCCTTATTATGCATGTCCTTTAAACCCAACAAACAAACAAATTTTCATCACACCTTCACAATCAGCTAGTCCTTATATTGTGCTTAATAAATTTTCACAATGGCATTTTTTTCAGCTGGAATTCTAAGCCAACTTTTGACCTAGATTTTTAACCAATACAATTTGCTCTACCATACCTCCTATGAAATTTTATCCCAGTATAGAGAAATGGATTAAAGATATGGTTCCATTAGTTATTTGTGATAAACAGTTGTGTAGCAGTGACAGTAGTCATTGACTATTTACTCTGAGTATTATAGGTAAATCACCATACTAATTGATTATTATACATTCCTAATGGCACACTCCTGGCCATATGACTAAACAGCAAATAGGACAATTTATACCTCTAACAAAAAGCCCAAAATATCTTTTTTTTCAAATCAAACTGCTTTGGAAAACTGAAGAATTGTCTTTTGGAAATAAGGTAACAACAAGAGGACCAGGGTGGGAAGCTCACTTGAGAACTTAATTTCATAGGACATCTGACTCAACACCTATAAAAATTTTACGACCCCAAAATTAGGGTTATTTTGGTCCAAGGAGCATATATTGGACAATCCATGAAGAGGACTTTGAGGCGAATCTACATTCATATGTTTTTTTTAAACATTTTAACATTTTCACAATACATTATAACTCGATGTTAAAAAGCTATATCTCTCAAGGCATTCTTTATTAACACCATCAGGCTATGCAGTGCCATGAATTATAAGCAGGTCATTATTCAATTATTGCTTCTAAAACAACAGTACAACCTAAAAGTATAATTCCTTAAATACCTAACACAATTCCTCAACAATTTACATCAAAATAATAATACAGCCTACTTAAATGCCAAATAAAACCCCCAATATTTTCTAATATTCAAATGATGTACTTATATAGCCTTCCAAACAACAGACCTTGTATTCCTTAGAGACATGACCAAAATTACAGTAATGTCACTTCACTAAACTACTAAGTGCCAAGTTACACTATTAGAGTCAAACATTTCCGACGCTATTCTGATCCAGACTGGTTATTTCTACAATGATGCAACTAGACATTATATCAAACAGAAATCTACAAACTTACATTTATCCAATGTATAATGGAAAACTTATAGACAACTTAATGTCAGCTTTAATCATCTAACATTCAGGTAATGTGTCCAGTACATCAGGCTTCTGGCAAGTGGTCAGTCATTCATGCTTTGGCCAAAGTACATTGTCTTATACATGTAATGGACAAAACTTCACACTTATTGCCTAAATTGACCTTAATTCTAAATACCAAAGTCAAGCAAATAAGTCCATATCATTGAAGAACATGATTAGAAGATGGTCTTTTATGAGTTCTTTATAGACTATGAGTACTCATAGACTAGTTTAGGCCTCCAAGGGAATGTACAGTGGTAATAAATAAAGTCACTAGGTTAGATACTAAATAAACATAGCATTATGTTCCTTGAAGAATCAAAAGGGGATCAAACAAGTAGGACATACTTAGTCTTACCACAGTCTATAAATCTATCTTTGTAAAATTCCCAACAAAATTCAGATCAGACAATACTTCAAGAACCAGAACATAAATAACTCAGGATAGTAACAATTTTTCGCAGTTAAAGATCACAGACTTCAGTAGAAAGATATATACCAATATTACATGGATAACTTCAGGATTACTTGTACAACATGATGGTATTATTATTTGTTTCCTTATTGGGTTAAAAGCTGAGTCAATAATATATTATGGTCATTTTACGGCAGCCATTACTGTTCAGCACACATTATCTTCAGCTTTCCTGAGCCTTTGTCTATAATGGCCACAATCTCCGTAAACAGAGATCCTGTAGAGCGTTGTCGTACTGGATCTCTACTTAGTCAATGCAAGGTCACGTCGAGATGAACTTTGTGTCGACCAATCAATGCGTAGCTTTCATCTAGACGAAAACGCTATTTATCACATTTTGATTTCGTAATTTCTATTTTTAGACCTATGTTTGCATGCTAATTTAACAGCGGTGTTATTCACAGTCTGCGATTGGGTGGCTCATTTCAAATTGCGTGACATAGACGATGTAAACAAGTTACGTATCATAACAATTTCGTCATGAATATTATGATGAGAAAAGGTCACCTGAACGTGACCTTCGTTTGGAAAAGGCCAGATCTAAATTAGCGAGTATGCGAGCGGTAAAATTTTAGATCGGGTTTTAATCAGATTGTAATGGCCAGTGCCTAAATATACCCTTCTACAAGGATGAAAACTTCTCCAACTTATCAAAAGAGGAAAATTGACATTACTATCGAATTTTCATTGGAAGATATACATGTATATGTAACATAACTCTGGTTCAATCAGTCAGAAGGTTGGAAATCTACATTTTTAAGCATAAATATACTATGTGGTGGAATATGAATTAAACATAATTAATCATAAATATAAACTTAAACTTTTTTCAAATATTATTCAATATTGTCGTTATCATATTATCATATTTAATTTACACTTTCTTTGTTCACTGTTGTTTTATATGCATGTTTTTATTTTTTAGCTAATGTTGAACAAATTATGTAATACTTAATGTTTAAAGAATCACAATGATTTGGCTTGGCCTAATTTTGTTGCTTCTATAAAATCTTATTATTATCATTGTTGTTGATATTATCATAATTATCAATGGGAAAAATTGTTATTTTTTTGTTACAGGATAAACCAGTTGTAGTGCTGAAAAGATTCCAAAGGGGCCAAGAAATAAGGATGTGACTCAATGCTGCTGAAATTAAATGATAAATTAAGGGTAGGGGTAAGGGCAAAATTGAACCACTCAATGGCCCTGCTTGCTGCTACATGTGACTTAACTTAAAGCTGTCTTAGATGATACCATGGATCTAATCCATTATAACTATTGCTAAATCAGTTTACTGTCAGTATATATTTATTTATTGGAGTTAATGCCGTGTCAACACAATTTAGATCATTTTACTGCGTTCAGCGCAACTAACCTAGCTTTCCTGGACCATTGTCTATAAACAGTACTCACCTACCCTTCCATAAGGCCGGAAACTTCTCCATATTATCTAATCAATGGAGGAAAATCAACATTATTATCAAATTTTCATGGAAGAGTATAACCTCCCCGGGTGGGATTCGAACCCCCACCCCCTCGGGCACGAGATTCCAAATCTCGGCGCTACCAACTGCGCTATCAACCCAGGTTTTTACTGTCAGTGGTGCATACATTAACACCACTGATTTAAATGTACTTATATTAATTGTTGGTACAGAAATACTGTAGTGAATATATAAATCAGTAGAATAAATGTATGCACCCCTAGCAGTTGAATAAAATTGAACAATACTACATCTTGTAAACTGTTACAGTGACCCATTGATCACAGTGGTGGTTTTAATGTAGAGATTCTACAATAAAACAGTAAAAACAACCAGGAAGCATCAATGAATAGTTAGATAAATAGTTTATAAGAAAGATAGTATAGTTAAAACATGTTCCAAAATGTCAATCATCTTTATTGTTACCACATTCCATCACAAACACTACAGATGTTAGATAAATTAGTTCATTGATAGAGAAGTTACCCATGTAGTTTTCCTCAAATCACACAACTCTACTAAACACCAATGAAAACACTTCTACAGTATGACTTAAATACACTCTTATGAAAAACGCTACTTATTCAGACTTACCGAAATAATATTGTTTAATTTCATTCAACTGTCAGTGGCTCAAACAATAACCCCACTGATTTAAATACTCACTTCTGTACAATCAAGATCAATACAAACATATTAAAATCTGTGAGTTAATGTATGAGCCACTAACAGTTGAGTATGATGAAACAATACAAAAACAAAACATGCCACCAATGTCACCAAAATTTCAAGGTAAATAAATATTCGCTCTGAGTCGAAGAAAATTAACTCCATGAATGATTCAGAGCAGAGAAACCTCTTTGAAGTACAAAACAGTTTATCAATAGAAATAATGTAATTATCAAAGCCTGTGAATAACATACATGTCAAATTAACTCGCAAAACTAGGTCTAAAAATAGAAATTTCGATGCTAATGATAATGTTTTATCTAGATGAAAGCTAAGCATTGATTGGTTGACACCAAGGTCATCTGAACATGACCCCTATGTGCAATGTCATAAGATCCTATGACAGGGGTCTATAGGATATCTATAAGGGAGATTGCCATGGAGGCGCATCAATATTAGTTTCAAAATTTCTTCAAATGGTTAAATTTGTTTTGGTTAAAAATTGATCCGAAATTACCAAAACTCAACATGTCTGCAGCATACTTTAGTCTTACCAAAATCAAATTTATAATTCAAATAACAGATAATCTTCTTTGGTTAAATATCCAGGGCAGTAAGTGATAAGGACTATTAAACAACTCAAAAATTAATAAGCACACAAATTGAAATCAACAAAATGTTAGTGTGTAACTTAGTAACATAATTAATAACACAACAACAAACAAACCAGAAAGAAAATGAACACAAGGGACATAACTACCAGAAATCATTTAGAATGTAAAATAAATGTGAAAATAGAATCTGATTACCGACTGTTTCTGAAACAACATGCAGAAATACATTAACAAAGTTTAAGCTTAAAACATGCATACAATGTGCTAATAATAACACATAAAGTATTGAGAGAAAATATACCATAACTGTTCAATTCTGTGGTGGATCTAGATTATTATTTTTTCCGGGAGAGAAGAGTGGGGGGGTCATCCAGTGAAGGTAGAGACTCAGAATATCAAAAAATATTTCCTTTTTTAAATTCAAAAGGGGTCAATAATCTCCCCTCTGTTTTAACCCCATCGTTGGACCTGCTTTGGAGTATTGCAACAACAGATGTATTTTCAAGAACATTAAGGCATTTTTTTCTATCAATCTTTTAAACACACTAGCAAGTAAAAACAAACAAAAAAAACGAAGTTAAAAATCATAAAAAAATATAATAGCCTGTTCGTTTTTTCTTGCACAGTAAATATAAGTAACAAACAAGTACATTATCTTTTACTCTATCATGTGACACAACAACAATTATTTACAGCATAACATTGGCTAACACTAGCAAGTTAATGAATGTATTTTTTCTACCTAATGCATTTTGAGAAAAATAACAACACACTATAGCACCTATAAATTTTATAAAATCAATTCTTTCACATGCAGTTTGCTAATTTTTCACAAAGGAAGGCAAACAAGTAGACTATGTTTGGTTCCCCTGTGGTACAAACAATCTTTCACCATCAAAAATGAAAATATGTATGCAAAGAACAATAGGATTTAATCCATTTCCCAAGCTTTTCAGCAATAATGTGTCACAAACTTGGTTTGCACCCCCTGTGCACTGACCGAAAAACCCATAAATTTGAGTTCTAAATTATGTCTATTATAAAATTTTGACAATGATGACCTGTACTAGGGCAATCTTATCAGACTATAATAAACAAATGCTGTGATGTACAAGCTTTTTAATAAATCACAGCAATAAAACTCTCAAATTTCTAAATCACAACCTCAATTTACTTGTAAATATATATTAACTATTGTACAGAATGCATGGTAAATTCTTCACAAAAAATGTAGGCATCACCAAAAAATAATATGATAAGTTAATCTCAATGTTACCTACTCCCTTGGTGATAGACTCAGATACTTCCAGGATTCTGTCAGAATCAATGACTTAATGACGTACATTGTTTAACAATAAGACAGACAAATTATTGCCAAGATTGAACCTACATGAACCTACATGTCAAGATTTTTCTGAATACAGTAATTAAATTTTATTGCCTGATAAACTTTTAAAATTCCCCACCCTTCTTTAACTGATTGGCTGGCAAAGTCTAATTTAAAGACAGTTACCTCCCTTGGGTAAACTCTTCAACTAAACTGATTCTTCATTCTGATTCAGCTTACTAAAGCAAACTATGAAAGAGTTTTTTACTTTTAACATTAAATGGAATCAGTATGGCAGAGGTTTTTTGTATAACATTAAATGGAATCAGTATGGCAGTGGGTTTTTGTTAGGAATCAGTATGACTGAGTTTTTGTATGCATCAATCATGATGCCAAGTTTACAATAATATTGTATCATGCATTTTGTATCAATTTTAAAGGTGTATGAAATTAGGTTATATGTGATAAAAATTGAATTGTTACTTGTATAGTAAGCATCAATTCTTAATTCAATGAACTATATACAGTAAAACCTGTCATATGCGACTTTCTGGCGGAACATCCAAACACGGTCACATATGACAGTGGGTCTTTAAATCCAGGTTCAAGTCAATATAATAGCATGTCACCAATATTGCACATTTCAGGCAAATACGTGAAACCACCATACTAAGTTGGGACATTAAACAGTTAAAAACATGATATTACATAGCATAATTCTCCCGATATTCTATCAAATTTAAATTTGTGCCCTCGAAGAGTAATAAAAAAATTCTTAGATTTTTTTAATTTTATTACTCAATTTGATTAAAATTAATTAATTTAAAAATTGTCTTTGGTTTGATAATGGGCAATTCATATCAATTTCAATATTAAAAATAAATTTGTTTTACACATAAACAATGACATATGTTTGAGAACGAAACTCGCATGCAAGTTCCTTTGATGACGAAAATACCGGTAATAACCGAAATACGGCTTTTAGCGATGCAAACAAAAATGGCCAATTGTTTTGCAATCACATTCGAATCGATTCATTCGCCAAATTTAAGTAATAACTGTCTATAAAAGCTATTTAATAATGTTTAAACAAACAATCAGTTGTGCTATGCCTTTTGTTAATCCGCATTGTCTGCAGCATGTTTACAACGCTATTTTTTGTATCACGCGTGTCGATTGATGGGCCAATCATACAATTCAATAGTAATTATCGAGGTGTGAAAAACATCTTTGGGTCAATTGAGGCCTGAAAAGTCGCTTAATTAAACCTAATTATCGGTATTGGACTGATAAAATAAGGTCGTTAGTCGCGTCAGACAGTGTGTCGCTTAATACAGGGACTTTATATAGGCATTTATGTTGGGCGGTCTCAAATACGGTCACATAAGACAGTGAGTCGTTTAATTCAGTGGGTCGCTAAGGCAGTTTTTACTGTACATACCTTGATATTAGGTTTGTCTTTTTCTTGCCAATGTAAATCATTCTCAATGGTATCATAATTTAAACTCTGAAATGAACAAAATCATATTCATTAAACAAACATCTAATAAGAGTAAAAAAGTAATTTGTATTATTATACCTCACTTTTGTTTACTATATAGCCTAATGTGATGTCACCAGGTGACAATCAGTAATTTTACCCATTGAACATCACCTATCGGCCCACTTGACATCACTTGCGGCCCACTTAAAGCAATGAAAGACTACTGTCTTGGATTGTGCTAATACCTGGACCTGAGTTTTTAGCCATTTAGCCAAATACGAGTTACCTCCCTTGTGCAGGCCCTTGTGCAGTGAACTACCTCAAGTGAGCATTTTAAAGAGCTGTAAGTATTTTAATTCTTGTCAGATGTGCATGATACCTACTTGAGGCTAACTAGAAGTGTACTTTTTGTTGCTGCAGTCACTGTACTATCGGGCGTAGAAAAGCATAGTTTTCCAGGGTGTAAGCAAAACGTATGAAACTGGCATTTGTGATGTGTGCACAGGTAATAGTCTACACTTTTCTGCTTAGTCTTAAGTAGGTATTATTGAACTTACAGCTCTCTAAAACTTTTAATCAAGGAAATTTTTCATGATTTTCTTCTTCAAATCATGGCATTTGTTATGTCATAGTAACGCTGTATTGCCACCATGAATATTTGGACATCATCTTTTGTAAGACTTTGGGTGATTTTGCCAAAAGGCTTAAGTTTTACCACAAATCAAAAACTATCAACAATTCAAATGCCTGACCAGTTTAATCTGCGGAGTGATACACGTGTCTCTGATATACTACACAGTCAATTTTTAAGTGGTAAAAGTAGTTCCATCATCAGACAGATTTATATCGTCAAATCTCATTGAATCTAATGAGTAAGGAGTAATAATTAGTATGGATTTGTTAGGTTTAAATATGCACGAAAGTCTTTCTGTACTTCAATACTTTGATTTTAATTTAGTAAACTAGAGTTAGAGCAGTGTTGCATGCACTCATCAGAAATTACGTAATACATGTACTTGCATTTACATCATGTACAATTCATGAACAAGGAACATTAACCTGTCTTTATTTTTATGGATCCAGAATAAGTTTTGTTATTCATTATTTATTCAACAGTGTTTCTCTTTTTGTGTCGAGATCATTGATAATTTTCACATTTTATAAAATCTTTAGTGTAAATCCAGCTGAATTACACAGCATCAATTGCTTTGGACTTTTTTCACCATATACCATAACTGTATCATTTCTGTTGTAAACCAGCTACAAGTTTTAAATTTTCATGATTCTGTGTGTTGAGTTTGATCAAATTTACTTCAAATGACATCAAATGAAATGTTGACATTTTTGGAACATGTACTTGCAAGTTACACCATGGATTTTTTTCCATGCTTGAGGCTTAGTGTTTGGTTCTGTAAAATATGTTTGATCAATTTACAAAAACATACCAGAAGTTACTAGAAAAAAAGTTAAAAACTTTAGTTTAAAGTTTGTTTGATGTTACAGTGAAACCCTAGTTATAGCCATGTTTCATTAACAGTCACTTTTTAAACTACAGTCACTTATCAATAAAAGCCAATTTTTGACATGGATTGCGTAAGCAATTCAGGTCTTAGTAAGCAACATATTTTGATACGCATAAAAAATGTCGCGGACGATGACATTTGAGGGTCATGCGCAGTTAGATTCAGCACAGCGGTATGTTGTTAAGTTGAATAAATACCAACGCATGAATAAAAAGTCCCCTTGATAACAATATCTGACAGTATCAAGCAGTCTTGTTGTTTACTTACAATACATAAAATATCCTTGTTAATTCGGTTTTAATTGTTTTAATAAGGAACCAACATTTTTCTGCTAAAATATTGATAACAAGTTATGTAACATTTAACCCGTTACTGTTCTTGTAGACTGTAACACCAAAGCACTAAAAATAGACACGCCTACAAATTTCCAGTGTCTAAAAATAGATCATATACATGTGTACTGATTTCTTCTGTAGACAGTATCAGTGTATACGTAGCTTCGCTGATCCTTCGTAATGCAGTTTGTTTGTAAATTTTAGAAGAAAAAGACAAATAGTCCAACCTCTCCATATATGTATTTAGATAAATTTTGCCCGGTTTAATCCATGTCCAGACAGCACTATCCATACTTGTGGCTTATATAACATGTCACCTACCCATTGCTTAAAAACATTGAGTGTTGTTATTAGATCTGAATGCCAGATAAATGAACACTTTACATGTTGAGTATGCTCCTTAGTAACCCAGTATTGAGCAAGAAGGATTAAGACTGAAGCTCTAGTAAACATCAGGGGTGACTTGAACCAATGCAATGCTGGTTATAATACCCATAGGTGTCCAACAAAGTCTTGGTCAGATTGTTTGAAGGCTGATTTGAAAATATGCAACCTGCATAACAGTGATTCTCTAAACAGGGTTTCTTAGAGGTCAGATGTACAGTAGATCTAGCCGCCTGCTGCCTACCACAGTTTCTGGGATACCCCGGCAGCGGATGACAAATAAACCTTGATTTGAATGATGATAGAATGACATCACTCAAATGTTAGAAAACAAGATTCTATGAGCAGGCTGCAATAAAAAGACCATAATTTGTGTTGACATGGTGTTAAATTCAACTAGAAAAAATGGTTGCAGCATACAAGTTTGACTGTAGTAATAGAATTCATGAATATTCATAAAGAGATATACAGATCTACCAAGTTTTTGTTGCATAAAGACATAATAGAATATCAAGATATTACATATAGATAATACAATATAAAATGTTATTTTTACTACGATATTGTACTTCCATTGAGTGGTTTGATATCAAATACAGTAATATTTGTCTTATAGGACATCTAATGGACCCAACTGATAAGTTTACAATAAGTTGTCAGCCTTACAGAGGGGCAGGTAAGAACTGGTAATAGACAAAAGTCAAGTAAAGTTAGGTTAGGTGAGCTGGCAGCAGTAAATTGAGCATAATTTGTTGCGACATGGCATGAAACTTAGACCAAATAAAAAATACAATGAATAATCCATCACCAATAACTTTCTCAATTCTAAGTGCTATGAAAGACAGGCTACAATGTATCATGTATCAAGATAAAGAAAATAATTTAGGAAAAACTAATAAATTATTTTTTCATCCTGTCTCTGAGTATACAAAACAAAAAAAGAGATAAATAAAACAACACTATTGACATACTGTTGTTGAGAAATGAAACCAAAAACAAACATATATATCAGTAACAACAAGTCTAAATAAGTCTAAATAAGAAGATAGTAGTTTTATGTCACATAAATATTGTAGTCTTAATTAAATATTGGGTGATATAGCACAGGGTTAGAGTTCCCTGGAGTCATAGGAGAAAGTCTAGAATAGTGTTTGCTAGGGTAATAATGTGAAATAGAACAGTTATAGAAGGTCAATATGTCACTATGGACTATATGTTCAAGTTAATTACCATCAATTATCATGAATGATTACTAAATAACATGTCGAGGGGTCAGAGCGAAAGTGCTCTAACTGCATTTTCCAAAATTTTACAGGAGAGACAAAAAACTGAATTATTTTTTAAAAACTAATAATTTTGCTTTAATTTTGTGAGATAAGGTAGTAAATTAAGTCATGTTTAGTATGATATAACTTTGAAATAGTTACTTGGTCACAACAATAAGATATTTGATGAAATGTCACTTAGAGCTGTTTCGCATTAACATAAAAAGAAAAGTCAATGATTTTGTAAAGTTCTATGTGCATCACAATTTTTTTGTTTGACATTTTTTTCACTTAATAAACATATTTAAGGGAATTCCCACTGTTTTTACTCTCATTATGTTTGATTATAAAGACAATGTCACATACAACCTTTTCCCACTAAATCTGAACATTTCTAAATAATATTTGAGCGCGAAAGGGCTCTATGTGCATGTTTTCATATATTTAAAGTTCTGATTCTTTGGTAAAAAGAGGTTTTCAATAAAATTTGTTTTTTTATCAACATGTATGATACCAAGAACATTTCTTTAATGACTTGAATTTGAAGTTTTGAAGAACATTTTAAGACCCACTGCACATAGAGCTCTTTCGCATTCATTAGTTTTTAACACCCCATTTAAATGGTACAATTTTGTTGTTCTTTTTTAATTTATTTAAAAACTACTATGAGTTCAATCCTAAAACTTAAAATATATAATGTTTCAAACTTTATCTGTTTAGAAATGTAAAATGACAGGTTTATTTTTAATAAATAACATATAAAATGGGGTCAAAATTGAGGCAATGTGATTAATTGTTTAGGGTATTACTCCATATGAGAAGAGATTGATGTTAGAATTTTAACTAATATGTCAATATTTTTGATAGTTTTTCTCAACAACATTATTCCCAGATGATTATAGATGCTTAATTGATTTATTTTTGTAACAATTAATAATCCTTGCATCACTTTTTAATTATGGATTTTTCTAAAATAGCACTTTCTAATGTTTTACTTCAAAATACAGAATCAGTTCAAATATGTCATGATACTACAGGCCACATCAGTTTGCCAAACGTTCACGGCAAAATAAGTAATTATAAGATTCGAAAAAAATAACAGTTTTTAAAGTATATCTTATGACATAGACAGTTTTCAAGGTACCAAATTGAAGATACTTAGGTTGCCCTTCAAGTCTTCAATATAACATAAAAACTAGTCCATGATATTTTCAAATTAAAAGAATGTCCTGAAGATATCCTTTTAGCATCAACAATATTCAGCCTTTTGTTTTCAACTGTGGTACATATGTAACATATTTATAAAATAACATTGTAAGGCTGATAAGGGATTATTTAAGACAGTTTTGTATTGGTCATCAAAGGATCATTGTACAAGAATTACAGTAGATGTTTATGCTAAATAAAGTATCCTAAATTTAAACCAGATTAATCCACACCCAAATTGTGTTCACTTTGAGCAGGGATTTTATATAAAATCCCTGCTTCTAGACATGTTTTTTGTAAATCGTTCGCTAAATATACATGTAATTAAAAAAATCGAAATCCAATGACCTATAATAGTACCAAACTCCTATTAAAGTTACTATAGTCAGCAAATGATTATGCACGATTAAGAAAATGTAAACAAAAAAATTTGTTACCTGAGTAATAACTGAGGGAGTGATCATTATTACGGTTTGCCTGACCCAATAACGATAGTGATAAGGGGCAGGTAATCCAGACTAGCAGCAGTGTAGTTGAGCACACTTGAAATGTTTTTCCTCAATTTCAGCGTAAATAATTTTATTCTCAATTGAGTTAAGATTTAAATATAATTTACCCGGTACATTGTTTCATTATTTTAATCATCAACAGACAATTTAATTAATTTTACAAAGTTCAGATTTTAAAGAAAGAAATTCAATATGTTCCCCATAACAAGTATCATTTAATCCTTTTCTGGTTGTGACATGGGCAAAATTGGCAATTTGTTTTCACCTAAAGGCAATGCGGCTATGTAAAGTTGCTCTTACATGTATTTCATTACTTATCGACTGACATATATTCAACTTGGCCAAGTTATTCCCTAAGTTGTTGTCTTACAGAAAAGCCATATGACCCCTGATCCAAGTTACCATGAATATGCTGGGGCAGAGCAAGAAAGGCAAAATTGAATTTTTTTTTCAATCCCAAATTTACATTTATTTTCATTCAGTTACATTTTCTCAAAATGATGTCTAAAAAGCTTGTATTTTTCAGAAACTGAAAACCTGTTATCTTATTACAATTTTGCGCTTTTTTTCTACACTCATTTACCCTAATCTGTTTTGTGTTGTGCACTGTGCTCCCTACAAAAAAAGAATACCAGAGGGAGCACATTTCCCTATGAAATCCCCTCAGACATCTTTTGATAATGGTACACGTGAAAAATCTCATTTTTTGGGGGGGCAACTTTTCTTAATCCAGTTTATAACTGGAACTTAAAGTACTGTGGCGGCCATTTTTATAGGAGGGGGGTGTCCAGACACATAAAAATGCAGGATTGACCAGTACAGGATCAAGTGCATTAATTTATCATGCTATAATTATGCATGCACATAGAGCTTTTTCCATTCAAATTTATAGCATTGTGACTTGAATCAGTTAATGCGAAAAAGCTCTATGTGCATTTTTTATTGTTTTATTCATTAATAATTGGAAAATTTTACATTAAAACATTATTATACATCATTATAAAACTGCAGTATTTCTTTAAATAATTTATTTTTACTGTTTATAAAAACATTTCGGTTACATAGAGCCACTAAAAAGTCATGTCTAAGACTTTGGTGAATGCGAAAGAGCTGTATCTGCATGTGTGCACATAAAGCTCTTTCGCATTCACTAAATTTTCAGTTTTGCACATAGAGCTTTAGGACAAATTTCTAGATCACATTTTTCTAGTCACCATTGATCTTTGATATTTCACTAACATTTGTATCATACATTTGTTATTACAAATATGCAAAAAAGTGAATTTGTGAAAAAATGTCAGTTAGAGCACTTTCGCTCTCACCCCTCGATGTTTAGTTGAAACTAATTATGCCTTAAATACCTTCATTGTATAGATCTGGATAGTTCAGTTAATACAAATTTATTGTAGTACCATCGGGAAACAAGTTGAAGTAATATTTCTAGTTAATCTGCTTCCTGGTTCCCAGGTACTGAGGATGCAGAAAAAAATTCCTTGCTCAAGGAAGCAACTAGGTGATTTAAAGCTACGCAAAACTGACTATCCATTGATCATCAGACTAACATATAGGTCAAGTTTGGGGAGTATTTAGATTAACCTTCTGAGTCCATAATATAGATCAAGTATCTGGGCCAATAATATAGGTCAATGATCTGAGTCAATTTACTAGTCCAAGGATCCAGGTAAAGCATTTGAGTCCATAATATAGATCAAGTATCTGGGCCAATAATATAGGTCAATTATCTGAGTCAATTTACTAGTCCAAGGATCCAGGTAAAGCATTTGAGTCCATAATATAGATCAAGTATCTGGGCCAATAATATAGGTCAATTATCTGAGTCAATTTACTAGTCCAAGGATCCAGGTAAAGCATTTGAATCCATAATATAGATCAAGTATCTGGGCCAATAATATAGGTCAATTATCTGAGTCAATTTACTAGTCCAAGGATCCAGGTAAAGCATTTGAATCCATAATATAGATCAAGTATCTGGGCCAATAATATAGGTCAATTATCTGAGTCAATTTACTAGTCCAAGGATCCAGGTAAAGCATTTGAATCCATAATATAGATCAAGTATCTGGGCTAATAATATAGGTCAATTATCTGAGTCAATTTACTAGTCCAAGGATCCAGGTAAAGCATTTGAGTCCATGCTATAGATCAAGTATCTGGTTCAAGTATGTAGGTCAATTATCTGAGTCACTTTACTAGTCCAATGATCTAGGTCAAGTATTTGAGTCAATTATCTAGATCAAGTATCTGGGTCAAGTATGTAGATCAATTATCTGAGTCAATTTACTAGTACAAGGATCTAGGTCAAGTATTTAGGTCAATTATATAGATCAAGTCTGTAGGTCAATCATCTGGTTCAATTTACTAGCCCACGGATCTGGGTCAAATATTTGGGTCAATTATAATTTATGTCACACACTTAAGTTATATTTTGTGAGCAAGAATCTAGGTCAGTTTCTTATGAATACTAACATTTCAAAAGCTTAAAGGGAAAAAGACAAGAGTAGAATGCTCTATGTTTCTGTTTCAGAATATTCACTGTCGTAAGAGTAGCAGAGGTATAATACTGCACTTGTACTACCTTGCCTTTAAGCTAGCTTTTATGGCAACGTGGTAGAGTGTCCGCTTACGACTCGAGAGGTTGTAGGTTCGAATCCTAGTTCGGACCATGGATTGTTATCGGATTACATTTGGCGCCCAACGTAAATAACCCACTAGGAGTTGTGTGTGATTGCACCCTTAGATAGTCCCACAGGCAATCAAGCTCCAAGAATTCGAGGACGAATTCTGTTAAGGAGGGGGTGTGTGTAGCAGAGGTATAATACTGCACTTGAACTACTTGCCTTCAAGCTAGCTTTTATGGCGACGTGGTAGAGTGTCCGCTTACGACTAGAGAGGTCGTAGGTTCCAATCCTAGTTCAGACCATGGATTTTTACCGGGTTACATAAGTTTACACTGTGTCACAACATGAAGATTTCACTTTTTTAACTGAAGTAAACCAGGGTTCAACGCTAACAATGTCCCTTGATTCTGAGAATCCAAAAAAATAGAAAGAATCCCAGAGATGCTTAGCAACATATTCCATCAGGATCTCTATAAAATTACCCTGACCGTACACAAATTTGAGTTCCTGTGAGTTATTTCTCACAATTAGTAATTGTAAGTTTACCTGTATCTAACGTTTGTGCCTATCATTGGGTTAACACGTAACATTTAAGGGGAATCTAAAAAACTGATAGGGGTTTCCTCTGGATCCCTGGTTAAAACAGTAAGTGTCAAACCTAGTGAACACTTTCTTATAATTGTTATCCAAGAACATATGATACAACCTTTAATGGGAAGGGGTCCAATCTACCTCACATGGTATGATCACATAAAAAAACATTCAAATTCTAATTTCATATCTTTGAATCATTATTATGGTCATGACAACATTAACCTTGAACAAAGGTTCTTATATTATGTTTCCTTACAACCATAATATAAAAAACAATGACAACAACTTCATTAATTTCAGTAATTAAATATGTCTGGTGGTGCAAGAATGTGATAAAACTGATGAGAAATGACACGCTATGTGTTCAATTTATGAAAGCTAAAAGCAGTCTATGAAATGAGGAAATGAAAGTGGTTGCCTGGTCAATTTAGTAGCAAGCACTATACCATCTACGTCGAGTCAAATCCTCCTAATGACACCTTTTTTGGAATTGATGTTACAAGGTTTTGATTCAACAACAACAATATCTTGTAAGTAGATTTTTGGTTGCCCGAAAGAAATGTTTGGTTGTATGAACAAAAAAGTAGTTATCCTGGCAACCTGTCACCCACTTATTTTATAGACTGGTTATATATTATCAGTCTAGAAATAGACTGTCAGGTCATTTTACAATTCTAGTGATCACCTTACTATATTTAATACTCATAATATCAATATATAACAGGGGAGCACACAATGTGAACAAAAACAATGTCATTTATTTACCTCCCATTTGGAAACTATTCTTTTCCGAAATCTTGTTTTCTCGCCATAATCTTTGATTTTCCTTGATATATCCTGAAATTCAACAATACATACTGTTAAATTTTATTCAGCTGTCAGTGGGGCATACATTATTCCCACTGATTTGAATATCATGGGTTGTAGTAAAATTTTTTTAATTACTTAACAACGATTTTCAAAATACTGAAATAGACAGATTTCATATAAATTTCATAGAGTCATTTATTCTAAAAATCAGCGAAGGTAATGTATGCACTATGGAAACTTGAATAAAATTTAATGATACGAGAGATATAAAATGTAGGGTTAGTTTGCAGCTTTAAATAATTCTGATTGTCAGACCAGGATTTTAACCTACAAGGATCCCTCGATTTAATTGGCAGTTACTTTTAATGATCACATGTCCAACATGATAATCTATCAATAGAAATAGCATAGATGGCGGGTACAGTTCAGAGTAAAAAAAAATATACATAATAATATAAGGTGTGTATACTACAAAATTTGAAGCATTTTGCTAAAGTTCAGTAAGTGATCAGTTTCTCAATTAATCACTGTTATGCTTCTCCAGTTTATACACCAATATGTTATTGCTTGGAAATGTGAGGGCCACCAATTGGCATGAGTGAAATGTCTATTTTCATATAATCCTGTATTTCAATTTTGGCAGCCTTTACATAAGAAAACAAACCTATCTCATGTCCCCAAATCCTTAAAAAACTCACATTGCGTGAAAACTCACACTTATGTTTCATGCAATATATATCATGAAATAATTTCTTGTATATTGTATTTTTGTGAATCTGGGACATGAGCAAGACGACCATAATATTATGGTTTTTCTAAAACAAGAAAAATAACATTTATATCTATAATGACTTTGAGTGCCTATAGTTACAACTAAATTAATGAAAATACAATTATTTATGTAAGTATTGATAGCTGGTAAACATTATCAAAATTGAAGGGAATCGTAAAAGCATAAAAATGCTCAAGGTAACTAAATAATGGACACATACTCCTTGAATTTAGATCAAAGAACATAATTTACTTGAATATAACTTGCTCAAAGTATATTAAATATTAAAAGAGAACATCTAGAACCATCTTACTGGGGGAGCATAATCTACGTGAATCTAGGCACCAAAAGTTTCTTTTTAAATCTGGTTTCAAAAGGGTTTGGCAAAATTACTTTGTCAATTCCAACAGATGGTTGGACCTGTTTGAATTGATAAAATAAATTTGCAAACAAACAACCAAACCCCTAGCTAGATATACCACTCATTATTGTCATATAATTTGGTATGAGTTTTAAATAAAGAATAAAAAGGATACTCAATAAATATAAAATAACAGCATAGAAAAGAATTCAATGGAACATAGATGATACTATACAGCTTACGTGACTGTCTTTTCAAACTCAAGGACATAAAGACAAATTAACACAAGCAGATCTAAATTTCAACCTTAAAGACTTTTACATACTTTCTTACCCAGGATTTTACCTTCTCAACAAAAATTTAGGACAAAATTGCAAACTACTGCACTCATTATGTCTCAAAAAAAGAGAAAATAGATAACGCACAAAAAAATGCGAACCCTGAGACGCAGTCCTAAAATTCAATAGTCACACGTAAAACGAGATATCTATACTTAGATAAATAAGTAAATACATTCATTATGCACTAAGACCTTGCAATGGTAATGATGAAGCGTTTTTAAAGTAATAATCAATACTAATTAATCTACCCTATCTAGAGAGATGTGCAGGATGGCATGTTTAAGGTCAATTTGTGTTTACCTTATACAATCTAGATACACAAATATTTCAATACGATTTCACAGATAAATAACCTCGGATTTCTTCAAAAAACAAATTTCAAAACATTATCTCCACAGGCAAACAAAAATGAATTATCTTTTCTAAGTCAGTATAAAGACATCTCATATCAGACATATGGTCATTAAAATACTGACAAAGCATAAAAAATCCCATGAAATATGCACCAAAAGGGAGCAATGTCTTTTTGAAAGAAAAATAATTACTTTAGAGACTAAAGTTCTTACCACAAGCTGGGAATAAAATTGAAAAAAAAAACATTTAAAATAAAACTGATTTTCATATCAATTTAAAGAAAATTCAAAGAAAACTAGTGACATAAAACTGTCACAATACCAAGTTCTCATACTGAGTCAGCTATCCTGGCATACATACTATGAGTTTGCAAGAAAAATATATAGAATAAAACATTATTGTCGAGTCGAATTGTCGTAACTTCATTTTTTGGAACTAAAGTTACTAGATTTTGACTTGACAATGATGATAACTGTGTTGTTTTCATCTAAGGTTGACAAAAGATTTCTCCCCATAAGAATACTATATTTGAATATGATGGGTAATTGATCAGTTAAATTCATTATCTTCAATGGTTAATGTAGTCCAGATGTCATTTAGAACTGTCAAAATCATCTGGTTAATTGACTCTGATTTGATTTGAATGATAAATTAATTTTACTTCTTGGAATCAAGTTCTAATCATTCTTATACAAAAGATCACTGGATAAATATTTTAGTATGATGGAAACAATGATGGAATTACAATAAAAACCCAGTAACATTCCCTGGGGCACTTGATGACTATTATAATTTCCATGAAAGTTTAGTTAAAATCCTTTGAGAAATTGCAGTACCCCATGTATTTGTGAACAGAGAAAATATACTATATGCCCATCCAACTACATACCTGCAGACATTCATAATGGACCTCCGCTAAATTTCATTCATATAAAGCAATGAATTTTGACCAAGTTGACAAAAATTTGAGCAAAATTGTCTGCCCCAAAGCCTTAAAACTGAAAAATTGACAAAGCATGATGCTCAGTTCTGAACAATTCACCCAGCACAGTCGCTCAGGTGAGCTTATCTTTAAAATCACACAAAAAATCTTCAACACAAAAAACCCAATCTCTTAGCAGGGCTCAACATTAAAGGTAGTTTGAAAGCCCCTAAAGTCCTAATGTGAGTTCCGGCAACCAGTTACTGCAAGTAAACATTTGGTCCAGGCAATTTATACATAAACAAGTATTCAGTCCTACAAAGTTACTCCAAAAACCAGAAAATCCCCAAAATTTGTCTTGTTTTTATAACGGCACAGAGATAACTAGAACTGCCACCATTGGCGAAAATACCCCCGCAACAGCAACATTTCAAGATAAAAGCAAGTCAACATTGTGGAAGTCCAAAAGGGTAAATGTTGTAAGAAGCATAAAAACCATAAAAAGAATAGGATGCAAATATCAAATTGGAAATAAACAGCAAATTACAGTGTAATTCACTATAGATTTATGAAAAGGCAAAACGAACAGAGTTGTCATATTTCAAATGATTTTTTTACATGAAAATGAACACCATTTGGTCATTATAAATGTAAAGTGGAACAACAGACAAAGAGTGATCACATTTAAACTCATCATGAGTATGTTGTAACCAGATGAGCAAAATGTAGAATGTGTTTGTAATTTTTCGATAAATAAGTAAAAAATAAGGCAATTGTAAAAATGGTAGTCAGCAATGTACACAATATAAATCAAACAATTAGTATTTACAATATCTTGTATCAAGAATTTCACAAATACCCCATAAGAAAGCTTAAATTACCGATCATTATTTTCACAGTAGTAAAGTTAAAATAATATCTAAAATCTCATGTAGCTATAACGAAATAAGATGTTTTCTTCTCAACATTACAGAAAAATTAGTTGGTCCATTGAAATACATAAAAAATAATACATATAAAAATTTCATCAACAAGAATTTGTCAGCACAATTTTATCAAAATAAGGTGAGAAAAAAAGATGTTTGCTGTACAAGATATTAGAAAATTCAACATGGCTGCCAGTCAGCCATTTTGAATTCCACTTAAGAAAATGCCAAGCACATCAACTTAAACAATTGCTTATTTTCTCAAAGTCTGTACAAAAATTATCAAATCATTTGCTTTTTAAAAAGAAAAACTCAGAATGGCTGCCAATCAGCCATTATGTATTTGATAAAATATCAATACATCAAAAAAAAGTTCAAAAATAAGAATTGGATAAAAATAGCAGTACATAATAGACTTCAGCAATTGAAAATGGCAAACAATGTGGAATAATGCTATATTTAATAAGGTACATGACATAAAGCCATAAACCCTTGATTCATCTTCGTCAATAATATTTGCTAATCAATGAGATAAATAGTTACTACGAGATGTAGAATTAGCCATACTATATTAACACATTCATACCTTCTCAAAAGAAAGAAAGCACCTAAATGTATACCATGTGACGAGCATTTCAATGTCAAATACGTTCTCCTTGACTGCCAGGATCTTAAATACATCCGTGACATACATTTTAAAGTTAACTCACTTAAAGAACTTATTGAGTCTTTACCATCATATTTTCTAATCGCTGAGATCAAATAGTGATTTGCGATGTAGAATTGGTCATACCAGTTTAACACATTCATAACTTCTCAAAAGAGAGGAAGCACCTAAATGTAAACCCTGTGACGAGCATTTCTATGTCAAACACGTTCTCCTTGACTGTCAGGATCTTAAAGACATCCGTGACAAACATTTTAAAGTTAACTCACGTAAAGAACTTTTTGAGTCTGTACCATCATATGCGATACTTAACTTTTTGAAGGAAATAAATGTTTATAATAAGATATAGAGCTTTACATCATTAATATTGTTTTAATAAATAGTGTCATTGATTGCTTTCGGCGCGATATGACCTTTTTGTGTTGGTGCGCCGTAAAACCAAAACAAAACCAAACCTGAAGGAAATAAATGTTTATCAAAAAATAAAGGACTTAAAATCTTCATTATCTTTTGAAGTAATAGTATCATCAAATGTTTTCAGAGTAATGTGACCTTTTTGCATTAATAAGCCGTAAAATCCAATTTATCAATCAATATGCCAGTCTGCCATTATGATTTTGTATCCAGAGTAAATCCATGTACGAGTCAACTACATCAGAGACTTTGGAGCGAATTTGGCTAAAATTGAGTAAAAAAACACATACATGTACCATACAGTAATTTAAATAAAAATTCAAAATGGCTGCAAGTCAGCCATATTGAATATAAATTGATGAAGAATAGTCATACTGATCAACTGTATCAGTGAGACCTTGTATGCAATTTCTTTTCAAAATATGTATGGTAATAAGTCAATAAAAGACTGCATTAATTTTGAAAAAAAATGACAGCCAGTCCGCCATTTTGAATTGGAATTGAGTTAAAGTGTATGTACACATCAACTGTGAACGCCTGTGCAAAATTCTATCTAAATTAGGAAAAAATCGGTTGAGAAATAAGCATACAGTAATTAAACTAAATTAAAAAGAATTCAAGATGGCCACAAGTCGGCCATTTTGAATTGGAATTGATATAACATGCATATAAGCATCAACTGTAAACGCCTGTGCAAATTCTATAAAATAAGATAAGAAAAAAATCTATTGAGAAAAAAAGCAAACTATACAGTTATCTAATTAGATTTAAAATATGTAACACAATTAAATATTTTAAACAAGTGAGATATGTTTCCATAGTTACATGAGCTTTGTATACACCATTAAATCATGGTATATAACAGCTTCTATTCAAATACATTAAGATATAAGCATACTACAAATGTTTCAATTTTTTGGGACAGACCACATATCCAACCAACCAACCAACCAACCAACCAACCAACCAACCAACCAACAAACCAACCAACCAACCAACCAACCACCAGAGTGATTCCAGTATACCCCCGAAAACTTCGTTTGCGGGGGTATAATTAAGAGGAAAGTGTTAAACGCTGACCATGCCAGGAGATCATATATCATGATATAAAATGACCCTAATCTAAACATTGAATTGTTAATGGTACAATTGATACCAGATGTTGTGAACATTGGTCTAAGAGTATTCTTGAAATTTCATGATAAATCTGAGAGTTTAACTTTTATTGGTATTTCCTCAAATAGATTTGATGTAGAGTTATTGTGTTAGTATATTGTTTTGATTTATCTTTTGGAAATTATTAAAGTTAATAAGTTTGTTTATTTGAAATTGGTAAAAGAAAAAAGTTGACTATGTACAAAGATTATATTATTAGAAAAAAACGTTAGTTAACACTATATAATATATAGTGTTAACTAACGTTTTTTTCTAATAAAATCACTTGGATTAATTAAGCTACTGAAGAATTATTGATATACAAATCAATATTAAATTTAGAAGGAAGATTTGTATATTTCTGTAGCTATATCCAATTTAACTCCCATAGCAAAAATGATGTTCGAAAAGACACATCTACGTCAATTCTTCCTTAGTAAGTTCATTTTGTATGATGCATTCTAAGTCGTGCTTTCTTCTTCATCAAAATAAAACTCTTGACAATAAGCATTGGTTAAACAATTCACTCTTAGTTATTTATGTGTAAATATCTTGTGCTTATCTAATTGATATGCTTATATCGACCCTTTAAGGATTTTTGATGTTTATTGATGTATTTTGTCACATCGCGGCACACTTCAAATGTTTCCCAGTGTGAAATGAAGAACTGGATTACACTTTCTTGCTATTGATTTTTGCAGCAACATAACCTTTTCCTTATAGCCAATAAAAATATTGCTTCTTTTAATAAATGGTTAATTTACAATTTTTTTTTGAAGGAAATTCGTAAAATTATTCATTCCAATAAATTCTGTACCATTGTCATCATATAAAATCTGGAGCTGTCAAAGCAGGGCAGTGTTAAAACTCATTTCTGTTAAGCTGAAGTTATTATTATGATAATGTGAGATTAATTAACTGATATGTATTTGTCTTATTATTTTCATTTTTTGAAAGGTTTTTTTTTCAAAAAAATCCTTTCTTTGTCACTGCTCTGGGAAATTTGAAAAGGATGAACAACACATTCAACACAATAGAAATCAAACAGAGTCAATGTGACCAAGAAAATAGTGCAGCAGAAAAAATGTATATACTATCAAATATAGATGAGTTTAAAAAAATGATTTAAACAAATACTTAAAATTATGATATTTCATGGGTTTTCCACAATTAAATCAAACATTATTCCAACTGCGTACAGAAAGTAGAGTTTGTATAATGGGGCATTAATATTTGCCACAGTGGCTTGTATGTATACAATACAACTTTAGCGAGAGTTCATCATACCTCATGCATGCATCTTATATAAGAAAGTCTATGCTGCCTTTTTTCACTTATGGTTAATTAATGTCTTAGATACCGGAAACATTTATTCTTTGCTTTTTGCTTGCTTAAAAAAAATCAAAATATGGAAAATAAATTCACTCGCTTGCTCACTTCGATTTTTTTTGGACTAACTCCATAGAACGAGTTGTTGAGACCATAACGCCTTATCAAATCATAGTCCATATGTTATATCACGGCAATCAGTCACTGTTCCTAAAAAGGCTAAATCTCTAGATTTCTACTAGATACAATTAAGTGACTGACTACTGTCCTATATTATTTAAAATCAGTGGTAGGGGGAATAATATCCGTAAAAATTATTCATGACTAAGCTCCTAAAAAGAATGGCCCGCCCAGGAATTGAACCCTCGATCAGTAGAATAATGTGCATGTAAAATGAAATATGAAACAAAGTTGACTATGATTGATAAAGAGATTAAGATGGATATCGAAATAGTAACTTTCAACTCTTATAATCGTTCAAAAATTCCTTCCAGCAGCACTTTCAGCACTTTGATAAATCTTAATTTTAAAATTGGTCTACAGCTCTCACTTGAAGTAGAATATAAATCCTTATATAAATCTCTCAATCCCGCATTTTTACGTGTCTAGACTCACTCTCCAAAATGGCCCCTACAGCCTCGAAAAATGAGCTTTTTTTAACTAGATTTAGTGAATTCTCTACAGGACAGTTGTACCCCAAAAATGAGCCTTTTTTACGCCCCATCCCATCAAAAGATGTCTCGGGGAATCCAAAGGGGGATGTGCAACCTTTGTTGCTGGGGTTTGAAAGGGGGGCAGCGCCCCTCATCCCCAGAAAAATATCGGGGTCTTTGAGTTCAGAGAAACTGCACCAAATGATGATAAGAAAACATGTTTCAGTCTCAGAAAAACCCTGGCACTTTCGTTCTCAATTTGGGAAAAGATTATTGTTTGGAATGCAAATGTGGGGTATTAAAAGAGCAAAAATTGCATTTTTGCTGTTTTTGCTCCACCTCCGCATTGCCATGGTAACTGGGGTCGGGGCTCATTTTGGTTTTTCTGAAAGACATTTTACCCAGGGAATATTTTGGTCAAGTAACATATCTGTATGATAATTAGTAATTAAATTTAAAAAATTTGAAATAGCCCTAGCATGTAATAGTGGGAAACTAGTTACTTTTCACGCATGTTGCAACCAGTAAAGGGTTAAACAAATGTCAAAAACAATAATTTGCTATAAATATTCTTGATAAGCAATGAGCTGTATGTTCAATTCAATATGTTAATGATTTTTTAAAAATCTTTAAAAATTCACTGACCTTAACAAGAAACTGTTTTTATGCGCCCTTACAATTAAAAATCATTCATTTAACTAATAATATTATTGTATAATTATGTTGTCATTTCATTGTTCTATTGAAAATGTCTGTCAATGTTTGGTGAAAACAATAATCATTACTCTTAGAATATATAAAAGATTGTGAAAGCAGATAAATGGACATAGTTTATTTAACCTGAGTTTACCACAGCATGTGGCAGCATGCTGACTGTTTTATTGCTATATAATGGTGGTCAGTGTTATTATACTGATTAAACGCCTGATAAGCCAACTGCTCCATTGGAGCGATTTTTGGAGTAACTTTGTAGGACTGTATTAGCTGGTGGCTTAACCGGGAAACCTAGTTGAAAAATCAATGCAGAGCCCTGCTAAGGTGAGCTAAAAATCAAACAAAAAAAAACTCCAAAAAAACACTTTTTCTTACCCTCCATTTGTTAGATAATAATGCTGTTATACTATTACTAGTTAAAGTATCTGTGGGTGTGTTAGGGTGACCATTGGCATGGAGATATTCACTATGTTCATCTATAGTATCAAACGTTACTCTACTACTGGTTGGTGTATTACGTCTCTGTTCTGAATCTGTTACCTTGGTTACTGTAAACTGAAAATATAGAAAAAATATTAAATAACAAAAAGAATAGTTTTTTGACAAAATTGATACAATATACTTTCTAAAAATCCTTAAATTCTTTATCTTGCTTTGTTTTCTCAACAGAAAATACCAATCCTCTGTATTAAGTGACTTTCTGTCCAAAAAAGACTTTGGTTTTTAAATTGGTTTCTGACATGATATTTCAGGAGGTTAACATATTACGAATATTTCTGGATCATGAAAATATATTTAACTAAAAATAACTAAACTCAGATGTTTTATGAAAAAATATGACAAATCATGAATAAAAAGACTATATCCAGAATTTAAATATTTGTTGTTTTTTTTTAAACCAAACAAAACCAAGCAACACGCAATGAGACAAAATCTGCTTCTATACTATTAGATCTTTCAGCACAAACCATTAATGCTTAACATGTGATTGATTATTTATAGTATTAAGAATAAATCTTACAATATATCTGGTGACCACAAAAACAGAACAAACAAATGAAGTTATGGTAATTTTGTTAACATAATGGCAATAATTATCATCATCATCAACAACATTAACATCATTATAACCATAATTCTAAATCATCATCATGATCATGATCATAATCATTATAGTTATCATTATCATAATCCTAACCGTCATCATCATGATCATAATAGTTATCATCATCATGATCATAATAGTTATCATCATCATCATGATCATAATAGTTATCATCATCATGATCATAATAGTTATCATCATCATGATCATAATAGTTATCATCATCATGATCATAATAGTTATCATCATCATGATCATAATAGTTATCATCATCATGATCATAATAGTTATCATCATCATGATCATAATAGTTATCATCATCATGATCATAATAGTTATCATCATCATGATCATAATAGTTATCATCATCATGATCATAATAGTTATCATCATCATGATCATAATAGTTATCATCATCATGATCATAATAGTTATCATCATCATGATCATAATAGTTATCATCATCATGATCATAATAGTTATCATCATCATGATCATAATAGTTATCATCATCATGACCATAATAGTTATCATCATCATGATCATAATCGTCATAATCATCATTAATGCAATCATCATCATTCATAACTACTAAATATTTATGTTTATTGACAATCCTAAAATGAGGATAATTAACTGTTATCTGATCATGCCAGACAAAACCATTTAAAAAACTGAAGTACTGATGAATCAAGTGTAAAGTTTAAGCTAAAAGTCTACAAGTTTAAGTTTTATTACATTTTAAAAAAAGCAATAACTAATTTCATCAACAATTATTATGGAACATAAAGCAGATGCCAAAAGTCTATGAAATAATGAGATAAAAATATCAACAATTTACAAAAAGTATGTAAACCATGTCATCATGGCAATATTATAGAATGAAGTACAAATCAATATTATCAGAAATACTCAGGGGCAGATCTAGAACTTTTTATCAGAGCAGTTTTATTACTTGTATTACATTCAACTTTATCAAAAGCTTTCATAATGGAAAATATGTTTTATTTTATGCAATTTATGAAATTTTATTATGCTATGTTTAGCAGCAAACTCATCCAATAAGCTGTCCTGGACGTTATTTTAATTCACCTAGTTTTGCCAACTCCAAAGATTGGACAGTTTCCTCATATGGAGGAAAACCCAGGCAAAATGATGACAATGGTCGACCATGGTCACCACGGTTTTTGATGGTTGACCATCTTATATCATGGTCAACCATTAAATACCGTGGTCAAACATGATACAGAACATGATCACCCATGGTCAGAAAACCACATACCATGGTCAACCATCATCAGAGAAAAACTGACCAAGGTCAACCATGGTTGTTAACAGACAGACCATGTTCGACCATGGTCACACCCATACAGACCAATGTCTGTACTTTTCTGTCACCACTTTTAGTTATAAATAAAATGCTAAATATACATATAAATAATATGTATTTCCAAATTCACAGTACATGTATGTACATGTACTTTTAAATGGATATACTGTTTCTATAGAAATACAAATGTACATACATCATATAGTATATCACTATTTGAAAACGGCATGACCTTCGGTATTAGGCTTCAATGCCACACAGTAGTGTCTTCTAATAGTAGAACAGTAAAACGTCTACAGAATCTGTGCCAGACCAAGGACCCTTTATATACAGGTATATATATTTATATATATCAATGATAATAGAGTAATTTCAACTTTATCCAAACACTGAAACATACTGTCATCTTATGCTGATATTATGTACTTTTATTTATTTTACTCATGATTTCTGTATAATTATTGAGAACTTTTTAATTAGATTATGTTAATATCGATTATTGAATTCTTTATTGATATATTTATTTCTTTATAAAATAAAATGATTAATATAGAAAAAAATTTATTGTAACTTTAATAGCATGATGGCAATGTTATACACACCAGGTATTGAATGAAATCAATAAAATATAATTATTTTGATTGCCCGAAGTTTCACACATTTTTTATACTTTATATTATTAGTTTGACGAGTTGGTCTAATGGGTGTGCAATAAAATTAAATTTGAAGATTCGGTCGTTCGATAAGTTGACTGTAAACCACTGGAAAGATCTATCAGGATTGATGTACCAAATATCTGGTACTGATATCGTTCTTTTTATATATCCTTGTAATTGTCATGAACGTGTTGTTTTTATGAGCACCTGGTAAAGATTGCGACATCAAGAGCGGCAGGTTTTTTTAAAGAAAGTTGATCAGGTGATTGCTATTGCATTTTATGTGCAAACATGCAACATGTTATCTCCAAAACTGCATACGGAATTTATTTGAAACGTAACATTTCTTCAGCTTTCGTCCCAAAACTTTTCAAACCAAGACGATTCGTCCCAAATTTTTTTTATGGGGCTGGTTTGCCTAAGTCGATTTGTAGCAATATATTTAAATTATTTTGTAGATGAAAGTCCCAATTATGTGTTTAACTGGAACAATCCAAAGCTTGGGATTGATAAATGAATAAGAACACAGTATCAAATAATCCGTTGAATGCAAGTTGCAGCACTGCTCTAACTCATATTTTCATAAATTATTCAGTAGGCCATAATGACACATCAAATTTATTGATATTGAAATGCTAAATTATTGTGCTCTTTTATCCATTTAACATTATAGTTTGGTGACACTTATATTTGTAGATGTATACTATTTAATCTATTTTTAAAATGTCAAACAGTAATCTTTGAGAAAAATAAGTTTGACCAGTGTAGCATTCATCTGACAAAATATAGTATGATTATTTCTTTTTAACATAGGACATTGTTGACCATGTTCGACCATGGTCATTGACCGTGGTGCCATTTTACAAAACATGATCAACCATGTTCATTGAACACGGTCAATGACCATGGTCAAAAACCGTGGTGCCATTTCACAAAACATGATCAACCATGTTTGACCATGGTCATTGAACATGGTCAAAAACCGTGGTGCCATTTTACAAAACATGATCAACCATGGTCATATGACCACGATCTACCATGGTAGACCATGTTCATATGGCCTTCATTTCGCCTGGGAATTATCATTATTGTAGACATGCATAGAAAGCATATAACCTGCAACTGCAATGGTTGGGAATCAAATGCAAATTTCTGGATTTGATAAAAGTCATGACAATTATGAACATTTTTCAGAAGGTTTTGAACACCAATTTTTTGACATTCATACAAACTGTTTTTTCGGAAATCTATGGCAAAGAGGGGTTGCAAAATACTCCTAACCAGCTCTGTAATCTGAATACACTAAAATATCTTAAAATAGAAACTCAGTATTACCATATGGCCTAATCAAATGTATACAAAACTAGATTATCACTAATCCAGAGATATTTTAATTATATCAATATAAACATAAAACCAACTTAGTTCCACCATATGCTTTAAAAAAGTCTTCACTAAAACAAATTATCTCTTAATCTCTGGACTGTTCCATGACTTTCCCAATTACCATAATTAAACAAAGGTTACAGTTACATGTTCTACCACAAAGCTTCTTGTAAACAAGCACATGGCTAGATGGTGGTCAAATATTTTGAAATCAAATAAAAAAGAGTCAAACAGAGAATAGTCAAATATTTGTCTAAATGTAAATTGTATTATAATAAAACAATAATTTCCTCCACTGCTTCTAATTGTTCATGTTCTGTTCTATATTTGTATTAGATTATGACTGAAGCAAAACTTTTCAAGATCAACTCTGGCAAGGCTAGATTATGACTGTCCACTAAGTTCCAGTGATGACCTAAGTTAGGTTTTGGGAAACTGGTCAGGCAATCAGAATAAATTCAAAACACTCAAATTTTATTTGCAGTACCATTTTATTTAGACAAGTTATTACTTGGTTTAGACAAGTAAAACAGCTGTATATAACTAGGCAACCTACTTCTAAAGATATTGTTGAGCCTAGTCTCAGCAAGGTCATAACTCTCTAAGCTTCTCTAGTTGAGATTGATCTCAAATGAAAATGGATGCTTACACAAGCTAGAAAATATTTAGTCACTACTATAATATTAATATACAGTATAGCCTCAGAACGTTGGACATAATGTTATTTAAATGAGCAATACATCATACCACTGTGAATGAACAAAAACACAATGATGCTTGAAAAGGGCAAAACATAATTCAACTAAAAGAGGCCAAACTCACTAATAGTGACCAATTCAGAACATTGGCAGTCCCATGAGTCCCATTCACACAAACCTAACATAACTATCCTCACTAGCATTTGGTATTCATCCAAATGTATCAACATTAGTAACATTTATTGTGTCGCCATCAATATCACCAGTTGATCATAAACAACAATCAGTCTTCAATCTATCAATAAACATAATACAAAACTAAAATCGTTCATTTCGTACACTGTTGAAGTTTTCAATTAAGCCTTATGATTTTCAAGAGTCATAGCCAGTGTATTGATCAGGACACACATTTGCACCATAGTGCAAATTGAGATAGCACAAGTGTAATCATGTAAGTGCGCCAATTTTAAATCTACAGCCAAACACTGTCCATAACTGATATAATTATAATAGTACCAAACATGATAATGTCACAATTGTTACTTTGAGATAAAATGTTTTTGATTACTAAACTATCCCTTCAGCATTAGGGACTGTCACTGCAACAAGCATCCGTCCCTTCAACCAAGAAAGCGTCACTAATGGTCTCTGCCATTAAGCAAGCATTATTCCCTACATTTAGGCAAACATTGGTAAATTGGTCATTACAATTAATCTAGCATCTATACAAAGCAATTATTATACATGTACTAGCAGGTGCCTTGCAGAAGTGTTTCTGTTTATAAGAGTTTTCTAGTAACATTTAAGTTCAACTGGCCAATGAAAATTCGACCAATCACTTTGTTTCAACAGTTCTTCATAAAATCAAGTGGAAAATAGTCAAAACTACGAGTGATCTCACTGGCTATTATTTATCAATAACATTCTATTACATTATTCCAGTTTTCTTATGGCAAATTACTTTCTATCAAGAAATGTAATCTATGAATGTCTACTTAAGAGAGAATATTTATCCTCACACTAGACAATATAATCCTGAGAAAGTAGAAATAACCACTTCTATGGTTATTTCTCTGTATTATTATACAGTGAATGAAAGTCTCAACTAAACATGACACAGTCCAATATTACCATGATCTTACATGTAAAGTTCTGGTAATCTGTGTAATTCTAACAATATTAGGTATTTCTGACAAAAAAGAGTATTTCTAACTAAAATGTACAATATTCAGATAAAAAGTATTTTGAACAAGGAAACAACATGGGTAATAAAACATTGTACTGATTAATGGAAGCTATAGAGCTTCATTTTAGAGCAAACAGCCCAGAGGCAAAATGATCAAAACTGGACACCAAACATGTGACATTGAGCAAAGGCAAAATGTCCAAAACAAGACATCATACATAAAGTGCCACAGAACAAAGGCAAAATGTCCAAAACAAGACATCATACATAAAGTGCCACAGAACAAAGGCAAAATGTCCAAAACAAGACATCATACATAATGGTGACACAGAACAAAGGCAAAATGTCAAAAACAAGACATCACACATAAAGTGCCACAGAACAAAGGCAAAATGTCAAAAACAAGACATCATACATAATGGTGACACAGAACAAAGGCAAAATGTCCAAAACAAGACATCATACATTAAAAGCCACAGAGCAAAGCTTAATTTGACCAAAACGAGACATTTTTATAGATAAAGTGCAACAGAGCAAAAGCAAAATGGTCAAAACTAGACACCATAAAATATAAAGAGCCACAAAGCAAAAGCAAAATGGCCAAAAGTAGACACCATACATAAAGTGCCATAGAGCAAAAGCAAAATGGCCAAAAGTAGACACCATACATAAAGTGCCACAGAGCAAAGGCAAAATGACCAAAACTAGATACCATACATGAAGTGACATAGAACAAAGGCAAAATGGCCAAAACTAGACACCATACATAAAGTGCCACTGAGCTTAAAGGCAAAATGGCAAAAACTAGATACCAAACATGAAGTGCCACAGAACAAAGGCAAAATGGCCAAAATTAGACACCATACATGAAGTGCCACAAAGCACAGGAAAAATCACTTAAACTAGATACCATACATTAAGTGCCATTAAAAACTTTATAAACCTGGAGACCTACAAGCACTAACTCAGTACAGCAGTACAGCAGGTATACATTGTGTATGTTATATAATACCATCAAAAAATCAACAACACAGGTTGTATTTTCTATCAGTTTGTTGTGCATCATGCAACAACGATTAGAACTAATATACTCAATAGAAAATACATACAGTTGTATAATAGACTATGGCAATAACATGAATATGACATCTGCTTACAGGAACATGTGAATATATAGACCATTGGCTGGAATCAGTAATATATTATACAGTAAAGATCTAGTATTAGTATCATCAAACTGGATGGCCCATATAGTGGAATAGTCTTTAATATATGGGCCTTTTTCTACTCAAAATTCATCAAAAATCACATGATTTTGTAACAACCAAGGTGGTCTTTATAGTGAAACTTTACTGTACAATGGGACATAAACATTGAGATCATCTTCCCAAAGCACTGTACAGTACTAAAAATATAGTATACCTAAAGTGTTGATAATTCATTGAGGTTTATATGATAAATACAGCAAGACTTCAACAACTAAAAAAACTGTGACTTTTTTATAAATATAGTAAAACCTCAAACAAATACTATCCAAACAAGAATTGGACTATTTAAAATAACTACAGCAATACCTCAACATCTTTCAATCATATACATGTAATTATAAATAATAAAGGGAGACATTGATGCAGGAGCTGTAGATATATATGTATACCCATATCAAGAATTGACTGTACATAAGTATTAAGATTGATCTTAAATCAGAGGCAGAAACAATCTGATTTGTAATAAGGGTCACATTCAGGTGACCTTTTCTCATTATAATATTTATGATGCAATCATTATGTTTATTAACTTGTTTACATCTTCTACATCATGCAACTTGAAAAGAACCTTCAAGAACCGTCCAATCACAGTCTGTAAATAACATTGTCGTCAAATTGGCACAAAAACCTCAGTCTAAAAATAGAAATTACGAAATCAAGATGCTATTAAAAGTGCTTCTGCTAGATGAAAGCTATGCACTCATTGTTCAATGTGACCCTCAGAGTGACCATAAGAGATCCTATATGACAGCGGTCTATACAATATCTGTTTACAGAGATTGAGACAGAAAAAAAGAAAGACAGGTTTATCTGTATCTTAGAAGCAAAAAAGTTACAGCAAACATCATAAAGTAAAACACCTGTCTCTATACATACAGATAATAGTAAATACTAAAACTTGAGTCACATCTTTAAGAAAGTTGTAGCATCAAAATACTAAACCATGATCAGTCTATGAAATTAGTAGGTGTCTTGTTGCTCAGGACAACTAATTTCTACCCAATTTTTTTTTTGGGGGGGGGGGGGGGGAATCAAATTTCTACAAGCAAGATATAGTGCTAGCTGCTAAAAAACCTGTTAGGGCAACTTCATATCCTAATTTTGTAGACAGCATGCTTATACACAGTAGTTATTATTATAGGCTGAAACTATATAAGAAGTTTTTTGGGGGTTAAATATACACTTAATTTACTATTGTCATATTGGTAAATTCAATTCAACTGTCAGTGGCGCATACAGTGCCCATCTAATTTAAGTAGTCACTTCTCTGCTTGAAATGCTTTTCCCACAAATGCTTGACTAGAACACCATACCGTGCCTGCCCAGCATGCAAATGAAATGTCTCAACAACAGAGCTAGATCAGATAAATGAGCGCCACGGACAAAAAATTAACAAATAATATTATATACATGCAGCCCTATTACATTTGTAAATAACATGTTTGACAATCAATCTAAAATAACATGTTGTCCAATCAATTGGTAATAAATTCCATTCAGTACTCACAAGTCTATTGAATTACTGAGACATTTATGAATAAATTTGATGTACTATGTATAACTGAATATTAAATACATCTTTCTATTTCTATTGATGAAAAATATCAATACAAAAATATCAATGTAATACATTGCCTATAGCCAGTGTAGACATTGGAAAGTTAGGTTTTTTAAGAAATTGAAACTTATCTAAGATATGAACATGTGTATGATCTAGATAAATAATAAAATATTCACTGATATACTTTATTATTTAACCACAACCAGTTCATATTTTTGGAGAAAGGTGGCAAGGCCATATTTGATTGGTAAATGGTGACAAAAATAAATTTGAGAAAAAATGGTGACAAAAATAAAATTGGAGAAAAAATGGTGACAAAAATAAAATTGGAGAAAAACTAAGTATTCTTTCTTCATTTTCAATACTTAAGGTCAGTAAAATCCACTAACAGAGAAACCTAAAATTTCACAAGAAAATGTCTGCTTCTTGTTTAAAATTTGAACTATTGAAACAATGCATTCTCCTCTGAGATTACTCAATGGTACTTTAAGCATTTTGCAAAAATGGAATAAATACTAGAATAAAACTATAAGGACATGAGAATTTTGCTTCAGGGAAGGGGAAAATACATACAATTTAAGAAGGGAAAAGGGACCACTTAGTTTCGACCCTAAAATGATATGAAAAAAACAAAAATGTATGAATTTAATGATCATTTCACAAAATTTGACTTGAGATGTAAACCATAATTATCATAAGTAGAAGTTGTCAACACTTGAGGTTAAGACTCTTTGTAAGACGAAAAATATAAAAGGTCTGGCCATGGGAAAAAGGTGACTCATGGTCATAAGTATGCTAATATATTCATAAATATGCAGTTTCACATTCAAACAAATAATTGAAAAGCAAGTGCAACCTTCACCAAAATGTACTAGAAATGTGTCTCACGGAAATGCAATAGAAATTGTCTCACGGAAATTGTCTCATGCTTGAAAATAACAGACATAGACACATCAATTCATATTACAAAATTGACAATCTATTATTACAGAATTCTAATTATTTTCATTTTACTGATATATTACATTTCTGTGATGAGTAAACTATACTCAATATTTCAAATAACGCTAATATCCAAAAAGATATACTGAAAGTAGAAGCTTACCCTTACAGCTGTCTCAGAACAGAACAGAATAGAACAAACCTTTATTGCTTAATTAATCATGTTACATGATACATGAGCAATTTTATAAACAACAAGAAATGTAATGTGGAAACCACATTAAAGCCAGATTTAAAAGCTTTAATGCAAAAATTACAAAGGGAAATAATCCATAATAAAGGCAGGTAGAGTTGTGGTTACTTTCTAATTCTATTCATCACTTGGTATGTTATCATTGTATAAAATTTCATAAAGATCTGACAATAAATGGCAGAAATATAAGGAAAAGAAAAACTTTAACACAATTGCAAAATGACACCAGATGCCTGACCACCCGCCTGCCCGCCCACTCGTTACTTATATTAAGTAGCTTTACTGGTGCACTGCCCATTTGCATTGACTCCCAACCCCTTTTTCTAACACCTTGTGTAGAATAGTTCAAACAGACACCTACACCAAACAAATGAATTGGAATCCTGAACCAAAATAATAAAGTGACCCTGTTCTTTATCTGCCACCAAGCCTTTTACTTTTCAAAAATATACAAGAAAGCATTAATTTCCAGCAAGACAGACAGATTAACTAGCTCTCTACAATTGTTATTCATGAAGATTAGAATTGTTCATTCTCATAAAATGTAAATATTGGAACAATATGTTATGTATCACCATAAAAACAGAATACATTAGGAAGATAAAATACATAATTTGCACATTTGATGTTCATTTAAAGATTAATTGAATGTTCCTTCAAGATTTTGACATTTGTTCTTGGCTAGACACAAAGTCTTGTAACAAGCATGGAGGGAAGAAGAGGAAGACTAAATGAATTTCAGATTGAAATTGGTGCCAAAAAATAAGATTAAATTTTATGCAAATTAATGAATGATTATTTTGGAATTGATTTTGATTGTCAATTACCATTAATATAAACCTAGAAATTACTCCACTGTGCAAATAAACTAAAAATTCTGGCAACTACAACTATTTCTAGAGTAGTTTTTTAGACTAGTTTTGCAAAACTGAAGAAGAATAAAACAACCATGACCATTATGGGAGCAAAATGGAAAACACTATTAGGCCATGCCCTACCAGATTTTTGTTAAGAGTCGGCGTGCGAGTAGGTTTTGGAGTCCTCAATCCAAAAACAAAAACAAAATTTTGGTGAATTTTTCTGAAATAATGTTCCATAATTCGATAATGACAATTTCGTTAAAACACTAGTCATTTTATAATAAACCACATGTTTTAAGTATGTGCTTAAACTAGTCATTTCATAAGAAATCCAGAATATTGTTTCATATAATGATGATGTTTTCCCATTAAAATATATGTATCGTGCATCGTTTTTGTCGTAAAATATTTGTGTTTTCGTCGTTTTCAGTTTGTGTGTTGTCCACTAATTTTGTAGATAGCAAAATATTTCCATATCAATTTGAACAAATGTTTAAAGTAAAACTTAAATATTAAAAAATGGTTAAAAAATACAAAATTTATTTCTAAAATACAAACATTACTTCATGGTGGCGATGTTTCCTGGTCAATGGTTTTTGTTGTTGTTGTTCTGGTTCGATGCCGTTCCAGAAATCAAACGTTAAAGTTGTGACATCATCTTCATTTTGATTGTCATCAATAACAATAACATCATCATGATTAGTAGTCACTCTATCATCATTATCACTATGTCTATCATCATCAGTCAAGTTATCCTCAACTAACTTACTCACTGGAAAACTAGGTTCACTATTACATACAATCATACCCCGAGGTTTGCTATTCACTACCCCAGTTGGTAATTTTGAAATTTTTTTTGCTTGTGCTTCACTTTTGGCATTCTTTGGCTCATTTAATTGTTCACTATCACAAATATGCTCATTACTTTTTAATTTATTTTTTACTTTTTTCTTAGGCAAAGAATTTAAATTTTCTCTTTTCTCATTTTTAATGATTGCATGATCTATTTTATTGTTGATATTTAAGATTTCTAATTCAACCATTTCAGTTTCCATGGTGATGAGGAAGACTAATTAATATTCCAAAGGGTGATAAAAATTTAACTTAATATAAAAAAATTAATAAAATTGCATATATTTTTTAAATTCCCTTTTTATAAATCACAGAAATGCTTTAAGATTTTAAATACATACAGTTTATCACATTTAATTATGATTGCAGACAACAATCAAAGAAATGGCAGCAAAAAAGCAATAACTTTTATATTCGTTGCACGTAGTTTTTTGACACCTGTTTTATCAACGATACTCCATTAATTAATTGAACAGACACTTTCCATGCAGCATAACATCAGCTACATCAAGTTCATAGCATCACACAAAGCTCTAGACAATTCATTCAATAAAAGACAAATAGCTTTGATCTTGAAAAAACATTTGTTGAAACGATGACATCATAGTCGTACAAGTAAATACAACTGAACACAGTGAATCCTGACATCATTGCAACACATTTCACTAAAATAATATTATGATTCTTTAAGCCCTATATAATCCACGATAATCAGGAAAAGCTCTATGATTATTCCAATACAAGCAATCACAAGAACTTCTGTGTTTTTTCAACGATATAAACAGAAAGTCAACAAAGCCATTCAATTGTCTTGTATAAATACAGTATTCAATTTTCTAGAAAACGGTAAACCAAATAATCCATAAAAATATCAACACCCCGCTTTTATAGAATAAATGAGATCTGACAATTCCAGCAAACATAGATCATTTTTGTAATATCTTTGTTTAGTCTTCTATCTATAAATGATCACTGATCAGTTGAAGAATTTCATTTCATTTTCACATCAAGGCATTCTACTAGTCAGACAATTTACTCTGAGGGCAATTGATTACATCACATAGGTTTTATTAAATTTACATTCTTTAATCCACATGTCTTTTTATCATGGCAATATGACCTACATAGAAGAAAATTGTCAGAAAAAATCTCAAATTTATCATTCACCATTTATCAATGTTGCACAATGTTCAAGGTATATTCGCACTATAAAGTCAAGAAAAGTTTTCAGTACCAAAATATATCTACAGAAAAGACAACTCCATAATATTGAAGAAGCTACATAATTACACCCATCTTAGATAATATTATCAAAACAGTAATTACAGCATACACAAATGTAATTCATTATTCTCTTAGATTTTCTAAGCTTTAAGAAATTAATGCTGTTTTTATCCTGAATCTATGGTAACATGAAATCCAAGTAAATTGATAATAAATTCTTTAATTGACACTTTCATCTATGTGCAACAATCAGTAAATTCCTTCACTATTTTATAAAATCCATGACAAAAATCCAATGATAGCTAAATGCTGAAAAATTCTGTTTTCACATTAGGCATGTGGTTGATGGCCAGTGTTTGTTAAGACAATAGAGAAAATGATATTTGTTCACTACACTTCACTCACACTGTTTCAGTATCAATGATTAATAAAGTCAAAACAGAACTAGAAAATAATTTCTACAAGCCTCTAACATATGGATGCTTTTATATTGAAGCCATATAAAGTATCACAGTGAATTGAAGTAAACACACTCTATAATGATGTAGTACAATGAAATAGTTATATTGTAAGCAGAAGATGGTTGGGGATGTTGGGGAAATACTGCTTGTAGGCTGAGAGGCTAGCTTGTAGACCCCTGGCTGAATGGCTGACAGACTGACCAACAGACAGACCAACCGACCAACCGACTGCCTGAAGAGGCTGCATGGCTGGCCGGTTGACCGACCAACGGAGCGACCGACTGACTGAAGAGGCTGACTGACTGCTGACTGACCCACTGACTAAATGGCTGACCGACTGACTGACTGACTGACTGACTGACCGACTGACTGATCAACCGACTGACCAACTGACCGACAGACTGATAGACTGACTGGGTGAAAGAGTATTTTAAGACAAATGGTTATGTGGTTGAGTGAGTGTAACAAATAAGTTAATGTCAATACAGTTACATAATAACAGCTATCAAATATTTCACCTACTAACTACATGTGTATCTCTATTCAAGCTGAGGAAATTGGATAAGAATCAATAAAAGTTGGAAATATATTAAATATCTTATAAAAACTGTTTCTTTAATTAAATATTTTCTCCATTTTCATTACAAAATAAAACAATGGTTAAAGGTTATCGATCATAAAAATATCATATGTTCCAACAAATGTTTCAATTAATGATATTTAGCTTTTGCCTGTAGACACAGCTCACAGACATTGGGGACCAATAAGTTTCATCAATAGTGAAACACTAGAACGACCTTTCTCTGTAATAAAATTTCAATCCATATTGAAACAGCTCATCACAGGCGTGGAGAAAATGATAAAACAATTCTAACAAAAAACTAAATATTCAATACCAGCTAATATATAGTATTTACTATACAAAATATCTATTTCTTTAATACTATGTAATACAAGGTTTTATTGTAACAAGGAACTATGATAATGATAGTCTAAAGGCTGATATGAACAGTCTGTGAAAAGAGAATACAACTAAAATCTATTATTTGTAATACATTATTGCAATGCTATGTTTTGCATTATAAGGAAGTACTACAAAACTGCATAATATCAAAAATATATTCAGATCTTTAAGCTCCAATCCATCAGCCTACAGCACAGAACAAGTGAAACCTATTTATGCTAGAAGAAATTGCTTATATCATATGCAATCTTAAAAAAAAAGATATCCTGTAGAGCATTGTCGTACAGGATCTCTACTGTCTCCGTGGAAGGTCACTTCGAGATGAACTTTGTGTCGACTAATCAATGCGTAGCTTTCATCTAGACGAAACACTATGAATAACATTTTGATTTCGTAATTTCTATTTTTAGACCAAGGTTGGCAAGCTAATTTAACAGCGGTATTATTCACAGTCTGCGATTGGATGGCTCATTTCAAATTGCGTGACGTAGACGATGTAAACAAGTTACCTATCATAACAATCTCGTCATGATTATTATGATGAGAAAAGATCACCTGAACGTGACCTTCGTTTGAAAAAGGCCAGATCTAAATTAGCGAGTAGGCGAGCGGAAAATTTTAGATCGGATTTTAATCAGATGGTTCATGTAGGCAGTCTTAAGTTGATAATGTTGCCCCTTACTACATGTTTTATATCACAATAAATCAGGCTTTTGCTCACATGAATGGTAGTTTACTTTCATGCTTGACAATAACAATAAAATATGGTATTTTTAAATGAAAGATTTTCAGAGAAAATATTAAAGATCAAAATGTCACATGTCACAGATAACATTAAAAAGACACATCATCAAAATCATTTAATATAACATTCATTCAGAGACAATCCTCCTTACATTGTAACTTAAATGATACTTCAAACTTGAATGTACTATTCTCTGCAAAATTTCTTGGACAAAATCCTGTTTCTAGAATAAAGTGATTCACATTTAACCATGAAAAAAGACACAAATAGTCATCTTAACATATTCTAAAATCAAGATTAATTAGTTTTTCAACATATGATTCAAACGATGATACACAAATAAACTTTAATTACAGCAAAATTTACAGCAATACACATTAACAATATATCTTAAAATTTAGTTTGTACAAGAACCTTTGGAGTGTATTGTATGTTTTCTAATCTCTAAGTAATGGTGTAATAAAATGGGATTTTTTACCAAAATTGAACAAGAAATATCTTGAAAAAGACATTCGGCGATACGCAGGGTTCATTTTGTTTGAATTAAATGCTGTTCAGACATACTGCCAGGAGAATACTAGAAAAATGTATATTCAATTAGCATAGAGTCATCCATATTACACAGAGTTGATAGTCAGCAACTACTGTCCATGCTGTCATCTGTTTGTCATAAACAGCCAATGGTACATTATCATTTATTCATATCACAATTCTGGAAGACAATTTCATTGGACAAACAAGAATGGTAGAGCAAATTGTATTGGTTAAAATATAGGCAAAAAGTTGGCTTAGACATCTGCACCCAGAAAAATATCCTGAAAGTCATTATGTGACAATAGTCTACCAAAACATGTATCATTTATCTAACACATTTATGATGTTTATTATCAACATGGTCTTTATAACAATGAGAAATGTGTCTGCAACAATAAAACATTTATGAAACAACAATAATAACAAATACATTATCATTTTGGAAATGAAAACAACATAAAGGCTAAGAAAATACATTTCTGAGTTGAATATTTCATTTCAAACTTAAAATAACAATAAGGAATGAGCGATTTCATGAGTCAGCACAAAATTAGTCTATAACCATGTTTGTTTACACATATTTACACTAGTTTTGCTATGATCAATTGAATTATAGAACAGAACTGAATTCAGCATAATAAATTATCAAATCAACAATATTTACACAACAAAATGCATTGTTGATTCAAATCTAATGAAAACCTCGTAATGACTGAAACAACAGACCAGAACTGATATATTTTATTTCAAGTAAATAGTATTGTTGAATTTTATTTAACTGTCGGTGGTACATTATAGTACATAAACCTCAGGGTAACTTAAATTCTTGATAAATGCTCAAACAAAATGCACAAAGAGCTCAACAAAATATTCAATTTTACTTATTATACTGAAAGCAACAACAAGCAATAAAACAATACAAGGGTGTAATGTTTAGAGGTTGCTAATCGGGTCAAGTGTGTCTTATATGCACACTTGCTAAGGTATTGGTCCTTCAAAATTTAGATAGCTTTTCTGAAGCCAATGTGAAGTTGGCTATAGCAAGATTACCACTTGCACGTCCAACAGTCATGACATAACTTAGTCTGCAACTAATTCTTGAAGGCTGCGAGAAACATACAGTATGTGTAATATTTGAAAAATTTAACTTGAGACAAAAATTAAATTATTCATTTCCAATACAAATATTGACTAGCCACAAAGCAATCAAACAATTGGCCTATGTAGACCAATGTTTCACTGTTAAATGGTTTGTTCGATTGAGGACACGATAGCAGTCATTGACCTAGTTGATAGACAAAAGCTTTTAATAAGTTACTGAGGGCACATACCTCTTGATTAGCTGTGAAGTCATGGCTCTACTTGATACAGCGTTTACATGGTTCATACAGACTTCTCATACATATTATTAAGGGCCTTTTCAGGGCTTTTTCAGGGCTTTTTAACTTAATTTAGGGCTTAATTTTTTAGGACTCTACACAGATGCCTCGGACTTTTCCCTTAGAAAAACGGATAGAGCAAAGTTAGTGTTCATTCCTAAGTCAAGTTGCCAAAATTAAAAAATTATATGTTATTAAAATGATAAATTCATCTTGGCACTCAATGCCTTGTAAATCATTTAGATTTTGTTTATTAACCAACAAAATAGTTTCCAACTTAAATTTAGGGCCTTCAAAATAGTAATTTAGGACCAAGCAGTGCAAATTTAGGGACTTTTCAGGGCCAGCCGTACAATTCAGGGTCTTTTGAAGACTGTAGGAATCCTTGTTTAGTCATAGGAGAGGACACAGTTCTTAGTCGAAGACACTATTTTTACATATAAGGTATATTAATAATTAATACTTCAGAAACAGTAGTTTTTAAGAAAGTAGATAATTAAACAGTGGATAGTTTCTACAAAATGAATTATTTTATATGAATTTTTCAATTATACGTTCACTCATAGCTTAAGTGTTGCTTTTTAATGACACCAACATCTTTTGCATTAACCAAATAATAAAACCATTAGTCCATTTCAAACTGACCACTATCAATGCATATTTTGTTTAACCAAGACTTTGTTTACCCTGAAGAACAACAGTAAACACATCATTACATAAATTATGTAAGATGCCAGTTTCAAGTTTTATATCAAGTTCACAGGCTAACAATGTATGTAACTGGGATCAATGAAAACAAATAACCTTTCAAAATCAATAGAAACTGAATGCAATAATTAATGAGAAAGCAGATTGTTACATTAATTAATTAATATAGATACATGGGATCCATCAGTCAGTTAGATCATTAATTTCAGGACATAAAAATAATTTCCAACATGGGCCTTATTCAGTAATAGGATATGTATGTAAAATAATGTGAAAAAGCTAAAAAGGATTAAGGTTGCATATCATTGTTGTTTTGAGTATTTAAACTTCTAAGGTAGTTGACCTTTATACCATATACTGAGCACATGATACCCAGAATTCAAACCCAGTGAGCTCTTGGACTATAACAGAATGTCAATATTTAGCATTACAGTATTACCTTGGCAAAGTGGTCCTTTACAGAACAAATCTGTATTTCCCCATTTAAGATGTAATTTAAATTGAATTAAACCTCTGCAAAGCTTCAACCTCTGAGCAGCAACATACTTAAGTCCCTACCAGTGGGTGTTGTTCAAGAGAGGTTGTACTGTATTATAAAGGAGAAGTACATATCGTGGGTTTAGCGCAAAATGGTTGTAACTCACTCTTTTCTAATATTAATTAAGATCGTTTTGCACTAAACCCCCAATTAACAAATAAACACTAAATCAGCCACAAAGGATTTGCAAATGATTATGAAATTGGCAGAAATCATGTAGATGCTTCTATGAGCATGTGAAACGAAAGACAAAATTGTCAAATGTATTTACTTTTATTGGACATGTTTAATAACAGGTCTGCCAAAGCAGAACAATGCCCAAAGGTCTTAGAAAAAAAAGAACAAAATATCACAGTTTTTGTGATCTGTCTAAGAAAATTACCCATAATGCTTCTTAAACATAAATTTTGTATAGAGAAGTCAATTGGTAGTGTAATAGTCTTCAGGACATGATTTGATTGGACTGACAAGAGTCTGACAAGTTTTATAACCTACAGAGACATCAGTTTGTTGTGTGTCCAAAAAGATGCTCAGGTTATCTGTACATGGGTATTGTTGTCTAGGCATTGTCAAGTGAACTTGACCATGGTTCATTTTCAACCCAGTTAATTGTTGGCTGTATGGGTTTTTTGTAATTTTTCTTAAGACCAGTTTACTTGTATTGTTACACTGTTGTTTGTTATGGCATTACAAAGCCAATATTTCAATTCTATAATTGTGTCCCCCTGTCATTTCTTATCCAATAAGCTAGCTTTGCCAGTCTCCATCACCATAAGTACAATAAAAGTGATTATTCTAGAGCTCTAAAGGGCTGTGAGACAAAATAAGTGCAGGGTAAATCAAAATGTTGATGTTTTAAGGTCATTTCTTTTTCATAGGGAGGAGCAAATACGGACAAGGAGAGAAAAGGGGCAAGGTGCAGTTCCCTGCTATTTTGCATAAGAAAATTCACTAAAATGGCCAAAATTTTATAATTCCAATTGAAATAGCTCTTGTTTGGATTGTTTTTAAGGTGCTTTACAATGATCCCTCATATTTATTCAATAACAAACTGGAAATCAGTCAACCCGTTGGTCTTACAAATTTTGTGTTTAAACTGTTGATTGCGATATTTGTAGCATATTGGAGAGTTCTAAGATTTTGTTTCAATAGTTTTTTTCATACAAAATAACACAAGTATTCCACTGTGAATATAAGCCATACAAGGAACTAATGACTATAGTATTCAAAATGTAGTCAATGATCACTTTCCCTTAATTCTTTTTTTTGTGCTGTTTTCCCATTTCATAAGAATATTTTTTCCATTAAAAGTGAAAATAAACACTGCATTGCAAATATAGTCTTCCAATATCAGAGTCTAAAGTCACATTTATCTACAACAAGATGTGATGAGGTACACAAGTACTTGTTTACTATCAATATCACTAGACAAATAATTGAATGGCATCAAAAAGCACATAAAGTTAATACTATTTTTCCTTCCTGAAAATTCCCAAATTGATCCGGGGAATTGTTATCATTAACTCTAAATCATCAACGCAAAAATACAGTTGAGCAGTAAACTATGTCATTTGCAAAATGTTTATCACAAAAACTGAATATACTGTTACACTTTACAAGGTAATAATGGATGCATTTTGGTAAAAGAATGTGTCAAAAACAAGTTTATTTTTTATATGAGTATGCAACTGTTTTAGGCTGGGGGGGTGTTAATGCTTTAGCAACACATTGTATAGGTCATATCACCATGGTCAGTCAGGTCCCACTTACCATTCCATTAAAGACTTAATCTCTGAATTTGGCTGTTAACCAGTTACTAGCCAGTGACTGACAACTGACTTACATGTTCAATGGTAGAAGGGGAAATGGCCAAAGAAATCATTTCATGACAAAACTCCACGAAAGTATGCCCAGCCTCGGAATGGAACCCATGACCCCTTGATCAGTAGATTTGTGTGCTACAAAGTGGGCTAGCCAGGCGGCTTTAAGCCTAGCCTAAAAGTATGTGACTACATGCATATAACCAGAATATTATATACCATGAATTTAACAGCTTTTACATGGAAGACAAGTCCTTTCATAGCTGAGCCATTGCATTATCCCATCAACCGAAGCCTGGGACTATAAATGAAAGTTTATTGGGGGTAGTAAAAATTACATAATTCATAAAGTAGGGTTATTAAATAATTTTGTTCTCCACTTTATAACATATAAAATAAAATTGGGCTAGTTTTAGAAAAAATAAAAAGCAAATAGCTGCATAGTTTCAAAAATCCTTAAGTTTTAGAACAATAGGGCAGAAGCTGAAAATTATATATATAATAATATACTGAAAACCTACTTTTAAAATAAAGAAAAAAGGTAGATATCATATAAATAACATAGAGTAACTTTTTCTCAAAATACCGAGATCAGTTTAAACTGAAATTTCTCATCCATGTAGAACCAGTCCTAAGCCATTAGCTTGTTTTACATCAGCCTTGAGATTTTTTTGTCATAAGAATTTTGCAGCGAATGAAAATCGCCAACAAAACGCAGCTGCCACAGATACTTCAAATTTTTTGTGCAATTGTCGAACAGCGGTCGTACGACACTCTCACTAGCTTAAAGTTGTTAGCTTGTTTGTCGCAGGACAAATAAACATGATGAAAATTTGACTTGCAACGTCTAGGACAATGCAATCACCTAAAGAAACGCATGACTGTCTTGTCAGGAGTTCGCACAAAGTTCTGCAATTTTTCAAAAAATGTTGTCATACGGCTGCCCAAAGCATGATGTTAAAAAAAGGCTTTAGTCTATAACCAAAACGTCAACCCATATAACAGTAGAAAATTGATTAACCCATACCACTAGACATACTAAGTGATTTCAGTGCTTTGATAGTTAACACAAAAACCAAGCCCTAAATGATAGTCTATCAATATTATGCTTATATCAAATATCTTTATGACTTTATGACTTTAATAAAATGGTTTCGTAAAAGTTTTTTGCTAAAAGACTAAATTTATGGACAATAATAGAAACCTTTAAACTTACTATATAATGTTGGTTGAGAATATTAAACAACTTCTAGCGTGTTACATAACATTAAAACCACCATAATTATATGATACATTGTTTTCATAAGTCTCACTGTTATTTAGATTATCAACATGGAAATGGAAGCTAAAACAAAGAGGGGGAGAAGAAATTGAAAGATATTTAAGTTTACAAATTTGATTCTTTTAAGTATTTTAAAATCATCTGTTAGCATAGGCAGATCCAGGATTTCTAGTAAGGGGGTGGAAAATGAAGAAGCAGACAGGCAGTCCAAGGGTCCAGGGCAAAGCCCAGCACAGAGGTCCAGAGGATAGCATGCAAAAAGTTTTTTGATATTTATATATATTTTCCTATAAATATCATATTTCATATTAGAAAGAAAACCTATGCATGGGCAATTTTAAAGGGGCGTATGCCAGGTGCACCCCTACCTGGATCTGCTTTTTAGTTAGTGTCTGTAATTGTTTCAGAAAATGAATCCTTACTATTTTAGGCACTCTGAAGATAGTGAGAAATATACAATAAAAGTCACCAAAAACACTCAAAATCCGTCTATATTGTTATTAACAGAACACAGATTTTAATTCTCTTTAAATGTGGCAACAGAATTTTGAGCAAATGAGAAGTTGATATTTAAACTGAAAACTGGGAACAAGCATCTTTAAATTCTATTAGTATAAAACAAGCTGAGAATATAGACAAGATATAAGAAATATGGCATTTATTTGATTATGTTTTGTTAAGGAATAGAATAGGCACCAGATTGAATGTAGGTAATTAATGTGTACAGTAATGAATTTGTTGCTCCATATCTACAATATATGACATTTGTTCATGAATTTGTTTTATCTACATTTTGTGCATTTCTTAACTCACAGCTACACGGCAGTACATACTTTCCCTTCAACAAGGAGCAGTCTACAAAATTAGGATATGAAAGTGGTTGCCTGAACAGGTCATTTTAGCAGCTAGCACTATATCTTGTTTGTAGAAACTTGATTGCCCAAAACAAATTTTTGGTTGCCCAAACTAAAATTTAGCTGATAAGAAGTAAACAAATAAGAAGTAAAGAGAAAAAAACATCTTTTTATGAAACTGGTGCAACTAGGAATTTAACCTACATTGCAAGATTTTAATACCGACATCAACAGATAAGACTAATGAAACAGTGGATAATGAAGGACTTTTACTTACACCTACTGAAGGACCATTCAACCGTTGTGCTCCTTCATGATAAAACCTGACCTCGGAAGGTCTTTCATCGAAGTCTAACACATGGTCTTGCATCAAGTCAATATGGTTTGAACAAACTCCATTTTATTTTATAAGGAACTCGCAACACACTTTTCACCACAATTTAAGTTATAAGTATTAGTAGTTCATAACTAATACCAGTTATTAATCCAATATCTCATGAATCATTTTAAACATATTTCCATTTTCATGAGTAAAATATGTTGTTTTTTTGTAATTTGAGTTAATGAAGTATATTGTATTGTATTGTACTAAATCACAGAGATGGCCCTTTAGGATAACTTGAAACAAAACTATATTTTATATACACAATGGCTCATGTTATCCTAAACAAACTATACACCAAAATTTGATATCTAATGAACTAAAACTCTAGAATATCAATTACGTTTCATGGAATAATATCTCAAAATTGATGAAAATTTAAATTTGTAATCTCATGAACCCATGTTCATGAACATTCAATATATATATATCATAAATATGACATTTTCATGGTTAATAAACAATTATTCATAAATTATAATTAAACATAAATTCATGAACCATTTCATCAGCAAAGATTATGAAAATTTCAATATTTCTAATTCATGAAATAGAATATTCCAATATGAAAATTCAAATATAAAATGTTTCATGAACTACAGAAAATCCAGCTTAAATTAAAAAAAAATACTTTATTCACGTATGTCTAAATTAAAAATGAAATAATTCAATGTTAATAAATTTTTTCAAAACTAAACATAGTCTTTAATCATTTTTTGATATAAAGTTTCAGTATAAAACATCCCATGTGCAGCTAGCAGTTATTCCAATTCAAATGACAGTTCCAATTTCCTTCAAGAATTTATAATGGATAGATACAGAAGTATGTTTTATGTTTGATCAAAGACACAAATCAAATGCTTCTTCTTCAGCCTATATTTTTCTATACATCAATCATTATGATTTTGTCACAAATAATTTACTTATCATGTTGAGCAAGTCTATTACATTGCTACTTCAATTCAATACTAAATATCTATAAACTGTTCATAAGTAAATAAACAAACAATCACTTATTGTTAGAACCATTCATTTCAAAATGCATAGTAATTCAACAAGCATGTGCCAAAGTCAAAATATCCCAATTCATCAGTCAAACAATCAAACAATCACTCAATTCTAAAGCATAAATAAGAAACCTCAGCATTTTCCAATCCAAACACCTGCTTACCAATACTTAAAGGTACCAGTAGTTTTACAGGAAATAAATCAACCTTTGATTTACTCTTAAATAATAAATGATACCAAGTTTCCTAGAAAACATTAATAACCTGTATAAAATTTTCTGTCCAGAAATGGGAGCAATTTAAGCACAGATTCCATGTAGATTCCACCCCAAGAATTAACATTATACATACTTGTCCTTTTCAAGAATAAAGAAAATAATTCAATTCTAAGGCAATATTAAATATTTATCATACTTAATCACATTATAAAAGAACATTCTAAAAAAAGTACAGAAATTAATTTTTTTAACAGAAAAATTAAAATATATTTCCAGTCAATACAATTAAATTCTGTAAGACCATTAAGACAATAATTTTCTGGTAATTTTCTAAACAAACAACTATTTCCCAATTTATCAAACACATTTCAATAGATAATGGAATTTCTAGTAAAAAATGTGGGAAAAAGTACAAAAAGCACAAAAAACAATGATTTAGTATCACTATAATACATTAAAAAAATAATGAAACTTCAAAATAGAATGACTTCCATAATTTAAAAAAAAAATCTTAAATTTCAGACCAAGTTTAACATAATTATTATCATTTTTTCCTAGATTCCTGTATGAATATATTCCAGCGAATTAAAAAAAAAACAATAAAAAGTATTTTCAAGAAAACAAAAATCTAATCTATAAATTTCACACTTGAAGAATATCCAGTGGTTAATGAAATTCGAAAATTCCAGACAAATTTTCTGTATTCAACAATTTCTGTTAAAATTCAAGACAGAAAGACTAAGCGTCATTTTCCCAAGTAAATTATTACTATTATATATAAATTCAATATGACAGGATCACTAGTTAGTTAACCAAACAATATATAGAATAGAAACTTATTTTCTCTTGTAATTCTTACACTGCCAGTAATAATACATTATGAAATAGAATTTATTATATCTGAATTTCGTATAGTTTTTTCTAGACTTAAATGATCAAATAGTCTACAGACTGAGTATTTGATACAGGGTTCATTGTTTTTATATGATAATTTTATATAATAATTATTTGACTTTTTTTCTTATTTATTTTGATTCTGGGAATTTTACACAGTCAGTCATATCAAATAGAAGTTATTATTTATTTATTTTATTTATTTATTGGATTTAACGCCATATCAACACATTTTAGGTCATTTCACGGCGTCCAGCGCACCTAACCTATAGCTAGCTTTCCTGGTCCTTTGTCTATAACCAGTACTGACCTACCCTTCTACAAGGCCAGAAACTTCTCCATATTATCTAATCAATGGAGGAAAATTGACATTATTGTCTAATTTTCATGGAAGGGTATAACCTCCCCGGGTGGGATTCGAACCCGTACCCCCCTCGGGACACGAGATTCCGAATCCCAGCGCGCTACCGACTGCGCTATCGACCCGGGTTAGAAGTTATTATAGACTAGTTGAATTTTGAATAACTTCTCTGGAATAATATGACCAAAAAAAAAATATATTGACTTCTTTTCTTATTTATTTTGATTCTTGAAATTTTACAGTCATATGAAATAGAAGTTATCATAGTTGAACTTAGTAGATTTTTTTCTGGACTGATGATCAAAATGTCTGTAGTCTATCTGATACTTAGTTTATTCCAATCTCTGTAAACAGATATCCTATAGACTGCTGTCATATAGGATCTCTAAGGGTCACTCAGAGGGTCACGTTGAGATGACCTTTGTTTCGACAAATCAATGCATAGCTTGCATCTAGACAAAACACTATTAAAAAGCATCTTCATATCATAGTTTCTACTTTTAGACTGAGGTTTGCATGCTAATTTGACGATGGTGTTATACACAGGCTGTGATTGGACAGCTCATTTCAAATTGCATGACCTGGACAATGTAAACAAGTTTCTAAACATAATGATTGCGTCATGAATATTATAATGAGAAATGGTCACCTGAACATGACCCTCATAAAGAAACAGCCAAATCTAAATTAGCAAGTAGGCGAGGGAGAATTTTAGATCATGTTTTAATCCGATTGGGTTTATCCTTTCTACAGTACAATTATAAAACAAAACAAGTAAATCTGTGAGCTAATGCTCACTAGTGATACCCCCGCCAAAATCTAAAAATATGCGACAAACAGGAAGTAGATGAGCAAGGAGCATGAAATCGCTTTACACCACATGGGACTATGGGATGAAGCAATATGCAAAGTATTAGGCTGCTGCATGATATAGTTGCTGAGAAAACTGCGACGGAAATTTTGTAACGGACGGACAGACAGACGCACGGACGGACAAGGGTAAAACAGTATACCCCCCTCTTCTTCGAAGTGGGGGTATAAAAAGGGCTGTATTATAAGTCCAATTGTTCTGATAAAGAAAGAAACTTTTCTACAACAGGATGATAGGAAACATATTTTGTCCTAATGAGAATTCATTATGTATACCTTCAGCTAAAGTTGAACTTTAAGCAGACAACTCTTTAGAACCAAACTTGACTAACTGTAGTACAATAGTTATTGTCTCAAAGAATGTTAAGTAGCACTATGGGACTTAGGTCAGTATAAATGATCAATAGATAAAACTAATTTATTTGCACATAACAAAGTATAGTTTGTTTTGTCTCAACTATCTAAGTTCAAAGAATAATTTATGGTGACTGAATAATATTGCTCTCTTACATAAATACAAAGCCAATATTTGCTTGACAGTCGACAATCAGGCAATAAATTTCTATTCTATTTGTCTGTTTAACCGTCTTAGAATACACTAACCCAATATCATCTTTTCAAGGATGACAATACCAAAACCCTCTTAAAACACTTGAAACGTGCACATCACAAACTTTTTCATTAAGGGTGATCTAATTATAGCAATCATATAACTTACCGTATCCAACTGAATCCATGTCGTTTCCATTTAAATATGTTAACAACTTGTCTTTATTTCTGATAATTCCAAGACATAGCCTCTCTATGAATAACAAACTTCAATACACTTCAAACATATAATCATGAATGAAAATTTTAGTCCTAAAAAACATGCTTCTAGCTTAATAAGTACTCTTTTACAGAAAGGTTACGCAATTCTATAAAAACAGACATCAATTTGACTTGGTAACACCCCTTTTTTTTTCATAAAAAAGTTACAACCTCCCAGATGAAAGTCACATCAGTTCGCAAATGATAGTGAACTCACAAGGACAATATGGTACGTACCATTAATGGTAAAATGCGTACATACATAATCATCATTAGACAGTTAACAGTCTTCAAAACTTCTACTTTACATCCGTAATTGAACATGTTAATTGTCTTTTCAATACATAACATAGTATACAGTCACGTAATCAACTTAGATAGGTAATTCATTGTAAAAGACAATTCCTAGTCAATGTTCATCAATCTACAAGCTAATAATGGCGAGTATTTCTTAGAACTTTATTTATCATCATGCATGGTGTAGAGCAAAAAAATGCTTAATTTTAGAATCACCCTCTATGGCTTGAAAATGTCAATGACCTTGTATACATTAAAGACCACCTCTTTCACCATATTTTCATGCAAACTTAACTTTTAATTTAACGTTTAAATGACATGTCAATGAACTAGTTTCTTGTAAATTAAGGTCCAAATCTTCAGCATTGTTAAAGTCAAAATCATCGAAATCCATAATACTTAAATAATCCTTAATACAATTAATTCACTTTAGTTCGGATTTCTATGGTTTCCTGAGCAGATAAAGTACTTACTACTATTTTACCACTAATTTTGCTTCAATTTTAGAACAACAACAAATTGCAAAGTTAATCAAAGCACTGGAGTGCTGGAGGAACGATGTCCTGAACTTATTTTGTTGATTGTTTATTACTATCGAATGATGTAATTAAGCTACGCATATAACATGCATTGTCAAAAACATCGTAGGCCCTTTTTACTCCAACAAGTAATCATTGCAGTTGTCACGGGTTGAGTTGTCTACGGGTTGAGTTGTCCCATCTCCATTGCAAGATAATGCCAAGATTTGTATGTCCTGAGAGTAACCTCCCTTTTCCTGAAGAGTTTCAAGAACGACAACACAAGCCAGCGTTGTATTACATTTAAATGAGATGTTAATGAGTTCCACACTTGAACTACGCCTCTTTGTCTATGTTGAAAATTGTTGAAGCGTGAAAAGAGTAATCTTATACTTTCTTGTTACCATTGGAACGATGTTAAATAACATTGTTCCAAAAACCTGACCTAGTTCTTATTGCCTGTCACTGCATCATTGTGATAAGGACTTCAAAAAAAAGTGTATAAATAAGTAAGTAAGGGAATCAATAAGCTCAATTAAGTAACAATGATCATACATAATGCCAGTTTATTCCAAGTTCAAACAGATAGAAAATCAGCATCACACAATAAAACAGTTCTCTTCTAAAACTTGATAACTGATGGAATCAAAGGCTTATATTTCCACAGCACTGAGAAACACTAAAATAATGAATATACTGATTCAGTGGTGCTTTTCACAAAAAATCTTACGATAAAAATTATTGTAAGTCAAAAGCAAGAAACATTAATAATAGTTATTATGGTCATTTTTTGGCCAATTATTTCTAAATATTATTGAATTATGTAGAATATTGTATATATTTTGAATATCATAACATAGTTATGTTTATTATCCTTCTGACTTTGAACTGCAAAAATTTATGAAATTGACTTACAATAACTTATTTCGTAAGATTTTTTTGTGAAAAGATGCACAGGCTTTGAAATTAGCAGCAACTGTTGTTCTGTTTTCTGTGACAACCAAGTTTTATTTCAAACAAACTATATATATACTCAAATGTTACAAAAACAAATTAAGGCAGGGCTCTAAAACACACTTCAACCTCTTTTCAAGCTTGTCTTTGCAAGACTGCCAGGAATGTCCATAAGAATTTGCTTAAGAACTACACAAAATAGTTCACCTAGATTTAGACATTTATAAAAAAAGAAACAAAAACAGAGACCTGGGAAGCAAAATAAACAAAACTTATTATAAAACATGAAAGTAACAAATCTAAAGAAGGGTTCAGCCTTTATCAAATAATAAATATTGCGGGTTTTTAAGCTCAAAAAAATCATAACTCACTCTTTTCTTATATCGAGTTACGACTGTTTTGCGCTAAACCTGCGATATAGAAAAATGTATTAATTATGTCAGCTTAAGGTGACATGGTCGATGTCATTATTTTTATGACCTAGTTATGGTTGCATGTGTCAACGTTCAGCTTTGTTTGTACAATCTGTGCAAGGATGAAACAAGAAATGTAATGTGGAAACCACATAAAAGCCGGATTCAAAAACTTTAAAGCAAAAATTACAAAGGAAAATAATAATTAATAAAGGCAGGTAGAATTGTAGTTAATTTATACTTCTGTTCATCACATGGTATGTTATCATTGTATGAAGTTTCTTAAAGAACTGACAATAAATGACAGAAATATATGGAAAAGAAAAACTTTAACGCAATTATTAGCCAAATTTTTTCACTGATAAATGCGGCTAAAACCCATAAATTGAAATTCCGAATTATTAAAGGTCAATTCCTAAATTGCTTAAGTCAGCATTTAAAAGCTTCATTTATTTATCAAGGCAGGATCACCTTAAAGTCAGAACTTGATACATTTACAGCCCATAGAATGAATATAATGACTAACTTATACGAAAGTTATGGATTTTTGGTTTTTTAAGTGTTTATTCTATGACCTTTTTTTTGTAAACTGGACTTTTTGACACATTACAAATAATTATTTTCAGCAACAATATTTTTCCCTGCAAGTTGTCATTTTCTTTTCAAAGTTCTGATCGCCAACAGGTTCTATTAATTAACATATTGTAGTAAAATGTATAAGAAAACAGGGACAAAGATTACAATAAATATACTAAAAGAAAAAATAATCAATTATTGTTAGATCTTAAAACGTCAGAAGAATCAACGAAATGATTAATAATTCACTTTATTCATTTATTTACAAGTTACAAAAGATGTATATGAAACATTGACTATGTAGAACCTATTGGAACACTGACTGATATGCACATTGTAGACATTATTTATAGACTTACAGGCAACATGAATTTAGGTTTAATAATTATTTCTAATGCTTGAAATACACTACCTTTTCAACAGTTTTTAGTCACACTGCGGCATGTATATACAATCCCCTAGCTGTCTAGTAAACCTTTTGTATATACTTACTGTTTCTGGAAACCTTAAGGTCTATAGACATTAAGTTAAAAAAAGATATGTGGTTTAAAAGTCTGTCTGTAACATATACATGCTTAGTTGACTTCACAATTTTCTACAATAACCCCTGGTCATTGAAATCACCTCCAAGCATGTGATCCTCAAGTCAGTAACCATTTACACCTGAGTGGTGTGAGTCCACTGCAGGTAAATTTACCAGTGCAACAAGTCGGGTTTGAACTCAGGACTTCTTTATTCTTAAGTGTGTATCCTACCCCTGGACCACTCAGCTCCTACTAGACTATTGCCTTAATTCAATAGCCCTGAGGCCAAGATAAGTGAAAATTGCAGCTAGAGAAACATTTCTTGCTTCATATAGTCCAGCTACTAGATGATAATTTTGCTCATTCCTATACAACAATAAATTAGGCTATGAGCTAAAACAAAAGTTCATGTGATGATTGGATCCAGAGTTCCTGAGACACAAGTCTTAAACCAATACACTACGGCGCACGAATAACTTGATAATGAATACGATTCTCATACGCAATACGTACGTACCATATACGCAAGTTATTATACGATTCATACGATACGTTATGCGTTTTATACGCACTGCTTACGCACTATACGATGTGTGTTATACGTTTTATACGATACGTTCGATATCTGTTATACTTTCATTACGAAGCGTACGATAATGCCGGTTGATAATATATTATTTTAATTCAATAGGTTTTTATATTGTTATTTTCAATCCGTTGATTATAATAGGGCGGTCTCTAAGTCAAGTGGGCGTATCCACGTTGAAAAGTTAGTCTATAACTCCTTCATCTACTAACGAAACTTAATTCATAACAAACCGGAAGCAAAATAATGACGATAACTTGACTTATTTGTTACAGCTTACAGTACGGAAAAAAAACGTTTCTAACCTGTCCTAAGTCGTTTTACATGGACGGGAAGTATACAGCAACGTAGAAGAAGTTGATACCGACTCGATTTCTTTGCGCTATTCTAATGTAAATTGAAATTATTGGATTGACAACGGATTTTGGATTCTTGAATGGATGATTGAATTAGAGATAAGCAGGCCCATTTTGAAAAGAGAACTTGGCATCATTCTTAAATCGGACATGGTGTGTTGTTTGATTTACTGATACATCTGTCTAGATTTATGAATCAAGCCATATTTGCTGCAAAACCTCATCTTCACAAGGACATAGAACTTAACCTCTTGTAGATCTCAGATCAAGCATCAGACTCCATCTTCCAAGCCATGACATCTTGCGATGATAAACTGAAAATGTCATGTTGACCAAGATAATCAGTACTTAAATGAGATAAACGTTTGTATAAAATCTCGGATCAAATTCACCGTCTGCGGATTTGGTAAGTGGAAATTTGACAAGCCAAGACAATTTAATCAATAACAGAAAACAGGTCAAATGACACGCAAATGTAAATGTTGTATTTTCAACTATCATACGTACATAGTGGTGACTTTGTTGGTACGGGCTGTTACAAAACCAAGCCCTCGAGTGATTGACAACAAAAGATCAAAGTAATTAACAAAATAAAGCATCTACGCGGGTGTCCGGATTTGTAGGACGTCCGAGTTTGTAGGTCTCCAACCAGTATATTCTTAGTTACTTTCTTTCTTTTGTAATAGTGATCCCCACTAATTAGTGTGGTCATGTGGCCGATGGGTTAAAAAGAATCAAAATGTTTAAACAAATATATTAGAAACATAACTTGGAAACAAAAATGCTCTCATAACATTTAAACTTTAGTTTGCGGAGTAAAATGTAGATAGCATATCCTGTTAAAACAAGTGAATAATTCTCCAGTTAAAACTATGTACAAAGACATTTCACCTTTCATGATCAAAATAGTCTGCTTTAAAGAGTCAACAGTACAAGTAGTAGACAGTCAACATGGTCAAGTCATTCCATTTCTGTGTTAATGTAGGAAAGTATGAAAATTTGAAACATTTTGTATGTGCTGACTGTCAATTTGAATAAAAGGGATGACATATTTGAAATGTCCTATCAATAGCTGTAGTAAAGTACTACTTATTATAAATTTTAAAAAGATAGTTGGGATTTTTATAGGAAATGATAAGGTTGTGACTTGTTTTCTATGCTCTAGACAATCCAAATTTTAGTTTATTAACATGATACCCACTTGCCATGATCCACACAACCTTCAACATACCCACCTGGCTGCTGTATACTGCTGTCACTTTGACCATTCCATAAAAAAAATCTACAGTTTAAAAATTTTACCCCAATTTAAAATTTGAAAGATAATTCCAAATATTTCTACGCTATAAGATGATAAAATTCAATTCAATATTATTGTAAATCAATTAACTAATAAATGTTATATATTTTTAACAGGTTGAGTTGTCTCTTCAAACAGCTTGAACTGTGAATGTCACAGCTACAGTTTGAGAGAACCGAGCCTTGTCCCTTGTGTTAAAAGTTGAACTGGACCCATTTAGGTGTGTTCAAAAATAAATACATGGAAATATAAGCTGTGGCCAGGAGATATATCAGTATTTTTAAACTTATACCTCAATATAAATGGATAAAAAGTCCACTGACCTGACAAAAAATGAGCAATAATAAGAGGGTTATATGTTTGAAACACTAAATAAATAGCCATAAGAGTTGTTTGGTTACCCTTGTGTACTGTGGATAACTAAGTAATATGACGGACAGTTTACCTGACTATCCTTTTTTGAAATCATTAGTTCAAGATTTCTTGTAAGTGAAAGGTAAAACTCCAGTAATTCAATTTGTAAGCTGGATATATGTTTAATTAAGCAGCTTTATCCAGTGGGTAATATATAACTGGTCTAAATTGTTTTTTACACTGATGAAATTATGAATTGAAAGAGGATAGTGATTTAAAGTTTGAAATTTACATTTTATTGTTACAGTCATCATGAAGTTCACTTCTCAATATTTTGATGGTTTTCAACTTGAGTTTGAGCTTTATCTTTGTGTCTTTTTAATGCAAAATTTGCTATAATTATATAGAATGGTTCAATATGTCCAATATTTTTCACTTAGAGAAATTTAAATCTTAGAAGGATTAAAACATCCATGTTGTAGGATGGTTTTGAATTTTGATTATCAATCTGATGTACATTTAGTAATCACACAATAATTATGTGATATAGCTTACAATAATGATTTTCAGGATTTGCAAACATATGATTTTGCATACCTCATATTTAAATTTCTTCATTTAGGTATGATAAGGTCTAAATGGTAGTTAGGATGTTTTCTCAGGAGTGTTGTAAAACAATTCTTAATGGTGGTGTTGTTTAAGAAAGTGTTTTAGAAATAACATGCTTGGCTTATTAAACATTATTGATTTTGAATTACTTGAATGTATCATTGTTGCCATGTTATGAAAATGTCAGTACAAGTCTGGCAGTATTTGATACCAGATTTCTATGTAACAGCTAGCTAGAACTAAACACCAACAATGATATAATTTAGTTCCTACAAACATTTTGATAAAATAGTTTCAGTTTTACATGTAACCCTTTGACAGAACTCTGTGAGACATCATGCCAACACCATGGATATTTCAAACAGTAATCCATGATGCAAAATCTGAAAACTGAAATGTAGTTGTAAGTGACTTTCATATGTATAGATTACTTTGTTATGTGCCCATAAATAAAACATTAAGGTTGAGCCGCAATGCACATACACAGGTATGACTATTGGGTCTCTATTCCTTAGATTATGACCCTTGGTTTTGCACTCAATACCCACTTGTGTACATATGTGCACGCAACAGCACCCTATTTTGTCACATTGTAGTACAAAATATATATTTCACATAATAAGTTAACATGACTGTTCTTTTCTCTTACTTTCTTTCAACCAAACTGTTTTTTGCAATATTGGTACAATAAATAAGATTATTTTTAAGCATTTCAGACTTAGATCATAATCATATAAACTTAATTATTTGCTTCATTATTGAGTGGCCTGTCAGTGATTTGCATTTTTATATTGGATGTGACTGTTTGGGCTTTCTGTTAGTAACAAAGACAAATATAATAGTGCTGTACTATTATCAATCTCTTCTTATTTAGTTGTCATTTTTACTGTTACTTTTATTCAGTTAGTTATTAATGGACCCGTATATTAGTTTGCAGACCGCGTTCTAAACAATATCGGTCGAACGATTACACTCGATTTTTGCGTTTTAAAGTTCACAAAATACCCGAAAATCGTTATGTATGAATAATGAACAGATGCAACAATCAAATTTTCACCTAAATGTAAATAGAACCCATAATGTTTTCAAAAAAGCGTATTTGAATCAGTTGAAGACAGTCGTCCCGTCAAAAAGATTCGCTCGAGAGTTGTAGTTCATAGTTGAATAAAAAGTTTAATTGTTTGGATTGCTATGACAAATAAATAGGTCAGAACTCTAAATCTAAGTCGATTTTTATCATGTATTTGCCATTTGCCTGTCCGTTTCTTTTTTAACGGCGTCACTACGAGCGTTTGATTTCCGACAGCCCCCTCCACTCTGCGATAGTATAAGCATACGATTCGTACGATTGATACGAAGGGTCGGTTTTTATACGTACCATGCGATGCGATGCGATATACGAACGATGCGCAAATCGGATATTTTTTATACGATACGAACGTACGATATTCGTACGAAATGCGTACGAAATACGCAGATTTTTTCAAGTTATTCGTGCGCCGTAGTGTACTAAGCACATCAGCGGCAGACAACTACATGCTATACATCAAACAACTGTAAAAAGGACTAAGACCAAATAAAATATTTCTTGAATAACTCCAATAAGTATCATCTATGTCCTGCAATTGAATCTAATCCTAAACTCTATTTGTACAGCCAGACAATCTACCAACTAAGCAAACCATTTATGGAAGAGATTGCCACTGATAATGATGAGACCTTTCTTTACAATTGGTGAGAGGAACTTGACTGATCAGTCAATACAAACAGATAACAAAAAAAATGAAAAAAGGAATCTCCAATAACAATACATGAAAACTATCAAAATGAATAGTTGAACATAAAGATAAACAGAATCTCAGACCAACAGAGATGGTAACAACCCATCTCAGATAAAATCTGAAATAACCATTGCTCATAAATTTTGAATATAGATCTCTAGGCCTAATTTTCAAGCATGAAAAAACTTAACTCTTTCAGAATTTCTTTTACATACATTTAATACATAAAAGGTATTGTATTCATTGAGAAACTTAATTAAATTAAAAGAGTAAACAATTCCATTGTTGAATATTTAAACTGGTTATAGCTGGTCAAAAGTAGAACATTTAGAATAAAAATATCTTATTTAAAATAGCTTTAAAATTATCTATTATAATAGCTTTATAGAATATTTATTAGGTAAACATTCTACAGTGCCATTTAAAATTACCTTAAGTTAACACTTGCAAAAAAGCTGTTTTTCTATTAATACAATGTAATTTTTATTTCATATGTTTTTACACATTAGGATAATTATAATTGATAGTATTACATTTCAAAAGGGGAGTAATGATACTTTATTCAATCATAATTGTTATAAATGTACATAATTATATTTAAAGACATGTTAATAACTTCTAAAATATTGGTAAAACTTAAAAAAAACACAAATCACACGATTATAAAAGTGTTAAGGTAAAAATATGATAGATAGACAATCATAGTTTATTTTATAATTTCCATAACATTTACAAATGTATGAGGACAATAATGCATGATAATAGATGGCAAAACAGCGTGTATAGAAATAATAAAAAAATGGACATAAATATAATATTTATCTGAATTCTTCTAATTGCTCTAAATACTTGGAAAAGGTCATAATATATGACATATTACAAATAAGTAATAGTAGAATACAGTAAAACTCGGATATAAAATACTTGGTTATAACATACACTCGGTTACAACATACCATTTTTCCTGGCCCATTTTTCATCCTTATATATAACATACTTAGTATTCTATATGAATATAACATACTTCGGTTATAACATACCTTATTTCTATGGCCCAGCGAGTATGTTATATCCGAGTTTTACTGTACATGATTACGAATTAATCATGTATTTATTCTATGAAACTACAATGTATATATATTTATCAAATGAATTATCAGATAAGTATATATGGATGGCACTGTATTTGTAATACAGTGTAAGTGTACAGCTCAGAGTTTAGATTGTTTGCTCACTGTAACAATTTATACATATAAGTCCACAACAGGCTAGTGAAATTTATACATATAAGCCCACAAGCTTCAAGCTGGCATGCATTTTTATAAGACTGAAAATTGTAGAAAAGTTGCACACATCAACTTTAGACATAAAAAAAATAAAAAAGGCCAATAAAACAAAAGAAACAGTATTTAAAACTTAAATTTTACTTCATTTGAATACTATACTTCCATAAAAACAACTGTCATAAAAATTGTCAAAAACAGGAATATTTAAAGCCCCATAAAAAACATAACAATAAACATAAAAAAGGTCTCAATTGTAAAATTTGTAACACACTCAAAAGTATTTTACATAATAAGTATTCCTAACTATTATAACTAAATGAGTATTGGGATAGAGTTTATTTTGATCTGAGACATTGAATAACATTTTCAGGAACCACATAGTTAAAATAAATAGTGAAACAAATGACAATTTATAAGCAAAAAGCTTCAGAACCAAGTCTTTATTTGAACAACATGCTTGGTCTATTTTGTCACTTGAAAAACATAAGTAGAACTTACTATGAATGGCTGTTTCAAAGAGACAGCATTTGATTACATAAAATTTGCAGGCTTAGTACAAAACGGTCATAACTCATTAGTTTAAAAAAGAGTTTGTTTTTGTTGGATTTAACGCCGTTTCAACACATTGTATAGGTCATATAACGGCAGTCAGTCAACCTACTCACTCCTCCTGGAAAGGCTAAATCTCTGGTTTTAGTTGTTAACCAACTACTAAGCGCATACTTTCATCAGTGACTGACAACTGCCCTACATTATTAAATATCATTGGTAGGACGGAGAATGGCCGTAGAAATAATTTTATGACCAAGCTCCACGACAGTATGCACCGCTCGGGAATTGAACCTACGACCTCTCGATCAGTAGACTTGCGTGCTACTAACTGAGCTAGCCGGCGGCTTTAAAAAAGAGTGAGTTACAACTAAATGTGCTAAGCCCGTGAATTGTTGGTAATGTCTGTGAGAGCATAAACCTAATATCCCAATTGCTGAGATATTACATACTTACATTTACCTTTTCATTGTAAAAAAAATATCCAACTGTCAGTGGCACATTCAATAATCCTGCTGATTTAAATACTTGAAATTTTGTTTGATAATTCCTATACAAAAATACTGACAGCTACTTTAAACAACAGTACAAAAGAACTGTTGTAAATATTTAAATCAGCAGGGTAAATGTAAGGCCCACAGGCAGTTGAATGAAATTTAACAGTGATAGTAGTCAATATTAAGTTTTAGGTGAAAATAAGCAAGTTAAGAATTTCAAGAGCAAACCAGTATATTCATCAGGGTTTGACACTATACTGTTTTTACCAGGGATCCCTAAAGTCCCTATTCAGTTACTCCAGAATTCCTCATTAACTTTAGGGATTCCTCCAATAAAAGACAAACATTTTGGATTACACAGATTTGCAATCATTAATTGTAGTACACTATTCTTAGCAATTTTAAGGGATCCTGACAGAATCCCTTGTTGCAAATCACTGGGATCCCTTCCTAGTCTTTGGGATCCTTGTAATCTCAGCAATGTCAGTGTCGCAAGCTGTCCATGGCAAATCTAGTGGCATGAAGGGGTTGGTGGTTTAAGCTTCATTCAAATGGTTATATCATTATGTTATAAAAAATCAACAACAGTGTATATGAAGAGGTTGTAGGCCTTGTGGCAGGGTAGGTGAGTACTGGTTGTGGACAAACTGTTCCAGGAATGGTAGGATAGCTGGTTGTAACCTTCAAAAGTCCATATTTTGTGTTGACACAGCATTTAAAACCCAATCAAAAAAGGGAAAAGAGCAGACTAAATTTTTTTCCTTATTAGCTCCATTCAAATATTGCCTTTATCAGTGTTAAATAGAACCAATAGGCCAAATTGTGTGCCTTACACTTAAGTAACAGCATCATAAAATCATTGTAACACATTAAGATGACAAAAAGCCATTTTCTGTGCTGTGTCAAAACCAGTTATCTTAACAAATGAATAAAAATATGTGTTTTTTTCCTTTATTATAACAAACTACAATGTACATATAAAAAATGAATGTTCATGAATGGAACTATATTGTGGTCAATAGTTGTTGCATACTGTGAAAGATCACTTCAAAAACACAATATTTGCTATTAGTAGAGCATAATAAGGGTTATCAATTATGTATGGAGAAATCTCTTTCATCTGAACAAGGTTAAACTATATATACAATGTTACAGATCTTTAGTGGTACAGTCAACTGATCAGTTAAACTGCATTTATAAACATATTAATCTTATAAAAAAGCACAGAAAGTCAACAAAATTAGGATATGAAAGTGGTTGCTCAAACATTTATGCAGCTAGCACTATATCTTGTTTGTTAAAATTTGGTTGCCTAAAAGAAATTTTTGGAAGCCATAACTCATAACTAGAAATTGGATGTACTGGGCAACCAGACTCCAACAAAATTTGTAGACTGCACATATCAAGATAAAACATAAGGTTTTCAATTATTTGGGCTAATTTCTCAAGTATGATGCAACACTGGTCTTACACATTTTTTAAAAATCACCTTTTTCGCATTTTTAAAATAATACATGATATTAATTATAACATCCAAAATTAAACTTTAATTACATTCAAAATGTTAAAGGACAAGAAACTTTTTGCTCTAACTGAGAAAGGCTTGGTTTGTTAAAAAACACATTTTTAAGCTTCCAGGAAAGTTTTGAAAAAAAAGAGTTTGAGTAAAGTCGCACTTAAAGCTGACAATCTATGCAGCAAAGAATAAAATTAAACTAGTTTTGTAAAAGCATTGAACAATAGATTCTGTCAATTATAAAAGCTGATGAAACATCATAGATGCCCACACATAGTTCCAGCTAGAAGAAGACAAAAACTCTATTGGTGTTAAAATTATATTTCCATTTTGATAATCATTGAATTAACAACTATTACAGCCACATGAAAGATTGGATCTATCCAAATGTGTAATAATATTAGAGTCATAATTTTATTATGATATTGTCAGCGAAAGCATTTTCAAAGGCGGCACAAGTCTTGAACAGTCACCCCTTTCTCTTACCTTCCAAAATACTTGAAAAAAATCATTTACATTGTATAACCAGTACCAACCTATAGTCATTGATAAAACTCACTTATAGAAATGATCTGTCAGTGTGTAGAAATATTACCATACAGTACAGGGAGTACAAATTAACATCAATAAAGAAACAAGTGGTATAAATCATATATGAAATCATATGTTTTGATTATAAAATACAAATATCATATTTAGGTGTTATTTTGGCACAGATGCCAATAGTATGAGTAAACAGTATAGATATAAGTTAGTACAAGAGAAACAAAAGAAAGAAAATACAAGTTAATTATATCAACATGTGAGAATTGTATGGTTTTTTATCTATTTACTTAGAATAGAAAGTAAATTATCAACATTGATCTATTATAAGCATTGTTTTATGTATTCCCATTGGTAGGTTCAAGTGCAGTGACCATTTTTTAGCTGGCCAGAAGGGATTTGAAATAAGGTTATTTCAGGTAATTTTGAGCTAATGAATGATAAATTATAAAAGACCTTGATAGCATAATTATGATTTCTGTAAACATTGGAGCTGTTCTAACCAACGAAAAATAACTCTGATGAAGGGTTTCAAGATTCCAACTGAAGCTGTCAGGTTGAAACATAATCTGTTACTGTTTTAAAAGATTCAAAACACCCACAAAAATGGCCCTTGACAGCAAAATATAAAGTACATATAAATCATAGTTATTGCAAATAATGCATTTTTTGACAATTTCTTGGCCCTGCATTCTTAAATTTGATATAAGAAAAAAGGTCCCAATAATATTAAATATTTATTTTTTTTAAACTTAACAAAATGTGAATTGATTAAAACATCCTATATCAATAATTTATTATTTTTGTAACTAGATTTTCATTTATGAACATATAATATGCATACTTAATTGAACAGTTCTTGAACATAGTTCTTGAATGGCGTAAGCATTCTTCTTGAACAGCTCTTAAAATTTTCACATGGAAAAAGGAAAGATCCTCAAAACTATAAGTACACTGGCATTGTTAAATTTTATTCAACTGTCAGTGGCACATACAATAACCCCACTGACTTAAATACTCAATATTTGTTTGGTAATAACCACACATACAGACTAATATCTATTCATATCAACCATGAGCACAGAAGTATGGTACTAAGTATTTAAATAAGCAGGGCTTATGTATGCGCCACATACACTTGAATTAAATATAACAATACAATACAAGGCACACAGAACAAAAATCTATAACCATGAAAGATATGGTTTATTTCAAGTACAAGTTTACATAACCCATATACCCACTTAGTACAAGGTGACAGTTTTATTTACAATGTTTCAGTAAATTAAACAAATCATTCTACTAGAGAGTCATAATGTTTTGAATATTGAAAGTTGTCTATTACAGAATAAAGTTGTTTTAAAAATTCATATCAGAGGTATTGGTTACTAAGTCCTTATTAATGGTTAAGTTCCAGCCGACGTCTTTAATTGAAAGTTTATGTTGTATGATATCAGTTCAGGTACTTAAAGAAACCTTAATTACATGTCAAGTCAGGTCTTTTAAGTTTCATATTAGGTCATTTTTCTAAAATAAACACAACACTGCAAATACAGCGCTTTCCAATTATGTTAAACAATGAAAGAAGTATGATTTTAACTTTTTATCATGACAAGTTATAATTGAATCTTATAGATTGTTCACATAAATAACTACAATGTATATGAAATCTAGAAATTTTCACCAGTCCGAATCAATTTTCTTCAGCCCCCAACTATGAGTTGGTGGGTCAAGGCTTGAAATATCGAAGTAATTTTAAAGTCGTAAAAATTTACTTTGATTTGAATGTAGCAAATTCAGCACAATGCAGCCATATTCACAATCACTTCAACTTCTGTCAATTTCACAATAAGTTTATCTCATGAATATTTAACAAAGACTGAATTAGCATTCATTTACGTTACAAGTAATTACCTTAGAGAATTAAATCATGAAACTATGATTGAAGTTTTTTGATGGCCAATCAGACTTGACTAGACAGAGTGACTATCTGGTTAACTGTTTCACCTACATCTATCAATCTGGTCAAGGTCTGCATTTAAAATCATTATATTAACCCAGGGCCAGGGCTTGATTATAATTTGTCAATTTAAACAAGATTGCCACATTGAGCAACCAGCCATATATTTTACTGGCCCTAACCAAATGTATTATAGTAGTAAGGAGTTGCAGAAACCCAAAAATTAGCCTACAAGGCAATTTGACAACATTTAAAGTCAAGCCCTGCTATGACTATTCACTGATTTAGTATCAGGAAGACCAGATTCTAACAATTGCTTTATACTTGAGAAAGTAGACAGATGCTTAAAGAGAATGGGTGTCTTAAGTTAAGTACTTAAGTACTTTGAAGGTCAGGTGAGCAAGTAATCATTCTAAGCAAAATAGCATGGCAGTCTTCACCATCTCCCTTTTCCTGTTTCCCTGACCTTATCTTGCTGGTTCCTATGCTGATTAGTGACTTTGAATCATCAGCCCTCTGAATGCACCCTGTCCCTTTTTCATCCTCCCATCTATTTTCTGAGTTCTATATTACACAATCATGAGGTGAACTGTCCACCACATGTATATATAATATTATTATACAGACTGTTGGAAATGACATCAACCAAAAACAAACAAAAACCTTACAAATAAGATCAATCCCATGTAGAGAAGTTTTAGAAAAGCAAACCAAGACTATCCTGTACAAGGCCAGAAAACATTTTATCAAACGTCTCCAATATGATATGATAAAATCTGGGTTTTTTTTGTTGTTTTCCAGCGCACCTAACCTAGCTTTCCTGGACCCTTGTCTATAACCAGTACTCACCTACCCTTCAACAAGGCCGGAAACTTCTCCATATTATCTAATCAATGGAGGAAAATTGCTATTATTGTCAAATTTTTATAAAAGGGTATAACCTCCCCGGGAGGGATTCGAACCCGTACCCCCTTCAGGACACAAGATTCCAAATCCCAGCAGCTACCAACTGCGCTATCGACTTTTTAGCAATTATACAATAAAAATACATTTATGCAAATAGCTCTAGTACTATTTGTACATGCAATAACAAGTTCGTAATCCAATAAAAAGTTAGAAAAAAGATATGAAAGTAAATAGATTAGGATTAAGATAATTTATAAATATAACACAGGTATAATCAAGACTATATGAAACTTCAAAGAATACAAAACAATAAAGAATAAGTACATTTTGTAATTGTATGTATTATATCAATTTTAGTATTCTAGTCACAATAGTACAGAAACATCACGCTGGATTCTCTGGCATTGGTTTTTATCTGCAGTTGAAACATTCACAGAATTGATAGAAAATGTATATTTATATTGTATAAGAATTCCCCACAGAAATCATGTGACATACAGTGCAGATTTCTGATAAGTGAATATATAACAAGTCCAATTTCTCTGTCTACTAGAGCTAGTATATACTATTAGAGGTCTGTTCTAACTTCACTTTTATAGGAAGTCCACGGTAGTAGAGAGGATCATTTTTATTGGCATAATAATAATACTTTTCTAAAAATGGTAAGAGCCCACTCTGCTAGCCTAATTGGTAGCTCACTAGTCTACTGATCATGGGATCTTAGACTGGATTCCTGGGCCAGGGCATACTTTCATGAGGCTTGATCATGAAATACTTCTCTCTCTTACCACTGATACAAAATCATGTATGGCAGCTGCAAGTTACTGACCAAAGTACAATGTATGTGCCTAGTAACTTGTTAACAGCTAATCCTATATAAAATGGCATTTATGTGTTTCTATGGTATTAAACCCAACAAAAAAAAGAAAATGGTAACTTTAAGGTAACTAATGATTGCTAAGAGCAGGGCTTGACATTAAGGTCATCCTATTGACCCTGACAACCTGTTACTGCTATTAATAATATGATTTTGGACAAGTTAAATACATAGCTTGCTATCCATTTGGGGAACCTAGTTTAAAGATGTCCAGCCCCAAAGTCTCCAGTGACTGTTAGTAAGCGGTGGTCAATGACAAAAGGTATTGCTGTATGTTATACAGTGCGTAATACATCTCAGCACTCAATTAAATCAAATATGACAACCAACATCTAAGGTCTCAACTATGTGCTGTCCACCATAGGTACGGTCTACTGGTATGGCTTGAGGCCAAGAAACATCAGAAACTGAGGTTGATTGAAAAAGAACATTTTATTTTTAAATGTTATAACACACAAAATACAAACTATGAACAAGCTGAAATGGCAAAATTATGTGGAAGGCAATATAGCTCTAATAGAATTGAATGCACTGCATTGAGATCAACTTGAATCCAGATTTATTGCAAACAAAATTTGGACCAATGAACAATTTTAATGGTTATTCCCAAGTAATTAGTGATACAAAACCTTATTCCGCAAGGGACAATGCTAAAAACAATATTTATGTTCCATGCAAAACATAATGTAGCTGTAATTAACAATATATTCCAATTCAGGTCATATATAATATATAAATCAATAGTTCACAAGTACAAACACTATCGATTGATGAATCTGTCTTTTCTATAACATATATAACATTAATTAGGCCACAACAAGGTGATCATATGTTCTACGGATTTTTCTGGAAAAAAAATGGGGCGAGCGAAGACAAAAAAAAAAAGTCTTTATTCACTTGCTTTATATAGCGGTTTGACCAAATTTTTATGAGCGAGCGAGGAAATAAAAATATTTTTTTTTGTAAAAACCGTCAAAATTAAGGTGTGAGTGAATCCATAGAACATATGATCAATTTGTTGTGGCCTTAAATTACATTTAAATTAGTTTTAATAGAACTTTTTAAACTAGATTAATCTATAAATACTATAACCTTGGTCCTAAATAGATACCATTATAATGTATTTTATTCAATAAATCTTATTTGAAAAGTAATTGTTAAAATAAATTATTAAGAAGTAGAAATATTTATATGCAATAATTAATGCATTTGGGGTTTTTCATTTCTTCGGAACAAAATAATTGCATATCATTTTAATCATATAATCATGATGACTTTAAAGTCCAACTCATTTAAAAACATAAGAAACCTAGAACCAACTACATTAAATTGGGTCAAGTGAGGGTGACTCAAATTTAAAACTGAAACCAATTGCCTTTCAACTGTATTCAATCATCCTCTAAACATAATAATCGCAATCAAAATCTTTAACCAATGGAATGACTTTAGATTATGATGGATTATCAGACCATCATAAATCATTTATAAATAGAGAATCCAAAGCTGAAACTCACTATATGACTTTTGATAATAATCAATAATCAACCTATCTAAAGTCATTTGAAAATCAAATAATCCCATTCAAAAGCTAAAACCAACTTAGTCTCACTTGCAATCAATCATAGGGCTATCACTGTATACTACTGTACATTTCACTTAATCATCAAAATGTTTTATTCATTTTCTGTAGTACAACTAGGTTAACTTGACATTGATTAGAGTAAATGCTGCTGACACTGATTGTGTAGAAGACAATATATCAATACCTTAAGAAAATGATTTTCTGTCGCTTATGGCAACAAAACCAGACTTATTATAAGATGGAATTATTCATCACAGTTAATGTGTGTATATTGCTTCCCTCGATTCATTCACTCACTGGTAAACAATTTTTAAATATGAACCTATTCATCAATGATTCATTATAGATTTCTCTATGTCCTGTGAGGCAACTTTCCAGAGTTGGTCTTCTTTGATACACAATCCTAAACACAACATCTTTCAGTCATTGTCTTAACCCACTATCTTAAAGCCCAGGGCCACATATTATCAAAGGTCTTAAGACTGATATTCCTCTAAAACTGCATTGTATTGTATAGCTTAATTATTGTAAGATTTTTGATAATATGCTACCCTGGACTTGTAAAATTTTTTTAGGGATAGTGAAAATCACAAATTCCATATAGTCAGGCTAGTTGATCATTGCGCTTTTTACTATATAATATAACAGATTGAGCTAGTGTTTAAAATGAAGAATGTTCTTTCGTCTGCAGTTTTTTCCCCAATAATTAGGTAATAATCAGCAATAAAATTACAGACTTTGTTAATCTGGTAACTGATTACGAAGTAATACATGATCAAAAGAGCCAATATTGCAAAAATTAAATGGGAAAAAAGCTTTTCAGCAGGAAAATATAGAAGTAGAAAAACATAAAAGAGATGAGTTCTGTTATTCAACAGTTTTCATAGGACTATTAAATTACAAAACCTAAGGAAATAATGTGAGAAAAAATGTGTTGTTACAATTATTTTCTAACATCTTTTTGTTAAACCTGTCAATATATGGCTTAGAAAGGCTTTTAAACTGTCAAAATCATTCACAATAAATATAAACTAGTTTTACTTTAACAGAAAACCATTATATTATGGTATAAAAACTGTCTTAGATAATGCACTTCTTACAGCAGGAGGCTAATGTTATCTGCAGATTTTAGTACTCCAATAAATAACATGCATTAAGAACAAAAAATCATGATAAATTTAGACAACCAATTGAATAGGTATCCCAGAAAAAATGTGCCTATCTCTTGAATCAAACACAGGACCTTTCACTCCATTATTAGACCTTTCCCTCCATTATTATCACTTTGCCATAGAAGGCTCATTTGAAAGATAATAAGTGTATATGTATCATATTACTCTACTGTATACACCTCAGCTACAATATTTTAAGCCTAAGACAGAGATGGAAAAGTTTGAGACCTAAAATCTAGTCTTCTGTGGAAGCTTTTTGCAAGATCGATTATTAGTAAGTACGGTACAATGAAATATAACATTGTCTGACATACAAACCAATGTAAGCTAACATATGCAACATCTGCACACAGATCTAGTCTAATTCATTTTTAAATCAGATTAATTGACTTGATAATGTTGAAAGAGATTATATTCTTATTTATGTAACATTAAATACCTTGATAAACAAATCTGTTATAAAGCATTAAAATACCAAAATCACCACAATAAAGTAATGGTTTTAAATGGGAAACTAGTGAAAGAAAATGTTTAGTCAGCTTTTTCTTTAAATTCTGTCCATTGTACAAGCCTTTCCATTTTCTAAGACTCTGTCTGTCCCTATGGCAACCAAAGCACATTACAATTCTCAAACAAATATATGTAGATGGAAAACGGCAATTTCAATACTCCTAGATTAAAAAAGTAATGTTGGGCAAAATAGAGCTAATAAAAAATCAGACAGTCACCATCTCTGGGGTTTGGACCCAGAACCCCTACATCCTGGGATCTGCATCTAAAAACTAGAACTCTAATCTAAACAACAATGGTGTACTACAAATCAGGTATGTGAATAAGGACAAAATTGACACAAATCTATTTATTTGTACTGAAAATTCCACAATATTGTCAACAGGCATGTAGTAAATTAAGTAATGTCAATCAAATCTAAAACAGCCAAACAGTGAGTTGCTAGAGTGAGGTTTCCTATATTAGCTGTCTTCCAATAACAGCTGAGTTTTACAAAAGGGTCTCTTAACAACAACCACCCCAAGTTCACTGTCACTTGTATACATATGTTTTACAAAAACAAAAACACTCCCTTCAAGTCATCTCTCTTTACCAGGCAATATAAAGGGGGGCTTTTGTAGACAAGTTTAACTGTATTAGAATGAATGAAATAATATTTATAAATATATATAACATGACACCATGATCAACACATACTAGACTGTGAGAATAATAAAATACTTGCTGAACATTAGAATTTAGATATGGAATTTAAAGGTAAATTGACAGGGATCAATTGGAACCTGATAGTTTAACTCAAATAATACCACAAGATTCAGTATGGTACTGAACGACCTCAATCTGTCATACGAAGAAAAAAGTTCGTCTGCAAATAATCATACCTGTATTTACCTATATACCCCACCCACACGCTCATCAGTGTAGAGTAAAAATAACATAACACAGAATTTTTGACAACAGGTTACGATAACTAAGTTTAAGAAGTTATCAAAATCTCGAATATTGATATATTGGTATACATTTTAGTTCAATAGAGAAAATATGTACCTTAGAACGCGTAGTAGATTTTCCATTCGACTTTGAAACAGGTTTTTCAACTCTATCTTGGAACGAAGTTTCAGCAACTTGATCAGTCAATTCTACAGCGGACGCCATTGACTCTTACTTTCTGCGATAATAACCGCAGAACATCCGAGTGATAAGAATGACGCGCTTGATTAGTTGTCAATCAGGATAGTTGTATGGGCCGGGAATTTCAAATGTTATCTCTTACAAAACGTGGTATAGCGATATATACCTTTACTGACGGGTTTTAAATTTCATGTATATTTAAACTTTTGGTTTATATTTTATGTTCTAGTCTATGGACTGGGACTGTTTACAAACGGCGTACCTTCGTGTTTATCATTTATTTTTAATCGATCACAGAAGTGTAAATTCGCGCGTGCAACGCACGAGACACTAATTGACTAACTGCATTTTTAAATCCAACTGCACATGAAAAAGCACGGATTTTCGAGGCAATCACGATCCATAGCATATTTCAAAGGTTATAAATCTGTGTAACTGATGGATTATGCCACAGATTGGTCAAAATGAAAAAGATCTCTATTAGTCTCACATTGTTCAAGTGGACGACAGCATTAGGATATTGTTTCGTAAAAAAATAAGTCTCTGTGATTTAATAAACAAAATTTAAAGAGTCAAATTAATAAAACATTTGTCAACCAAATTGGACTATGGTTAAGTTTACATAAAAAACTTCACGTTTGTGAAATAAAATCAGAGCACAAGGTGTGAGTAATAAGGCCAACTCCACTCTGCTGTGCTCGTATTAAACTTGGCCTTTTAGATCTAAATGATACTTTTTCTACAACCACCTATTACCAACAGCTACCTCTCAATTACAACCATCTTTTACCAACAACCGCCTCTCAATAAAAACATCCTTATAACAACAGCTACCTTATAATAACAACATCCTTATGAAATTAGCTGCCTCTCAATAACAACACCCTTAAAACAACAGCTACTTCTCAATGACAACAACCTTATAACATTAGCTGCCTATCAAAAAACAACATCCTTATAACAACAGCTACTTCTCAATGACAACAACTTATAACATTAGCTGCCTATCAAAAAACAACATCCTTATAACAACAGCTACTTCTCAATGACAACAACCTTATAACATTAACTGCCTATCAAAAAACAACATCCTTATAACAACAGCTACTTCTCAATGACAACAACCTTATAACATTAGCTGCCTATCAAAAACAACACCCTTATAACAACAGCTACCTCTTAATGACAACAACCTTATAACATTAGCTGCCTATCAAAAAACAACATCCTTATAACAACAGCTACCTCTTAATGACAACAACCTTATAACATTAGCTGCCTATCAAAAAACAACATCCTTATAACAACAGCTACCTCTCAATGACAACAACCTTATAACATTAGCTGCCTATCAAAAACAACACCCTTATAACAACAGCTACCTCTTAATGACAACAACCTTATAACATTAGCTGCCTATCAAAAACAACATCCTTATAACAACAGCTACCTCTTAATGACAACAACCTTATAACATTAGCTGCCTATCAAAAACAACATCCTTATGACAACAGCTACCTCTCAATGACAACAACTTATAACATTAACTGCCTATCAAAAACAACACCCTTAAAACAACAGCTACCTCTCAATGACAACAACTTATAACATTAACTGCCTATCAAAAAACAACATCCTTATAACAACAGCTACCTCTCAATGACAACAACCTTATAACATTAACTGCCTATCAAAAACAACATCCTTATAACAACAGCTACCTCTCAATGACAACAACTTATAACATTAGCTGCCTATCATAAAACAACATCCTTATAACAACAACTACCTCTCAATAACAACTAACTTTTACCAACAGCTACCTTTTAATAACATCTTACTTTTATCAACAACAAGCTTTTATCAACAACTACCTCTTAATAACAACTTTCTTTTACCAACAGCTACCTCTTAATTGTCGATTTCTCAATTTCACCCTTAATTCTTTTCAAAAGGATTGACCCGTGGACAATGAACCTTTCCATGACTTTGTTTATTTGCATATTTGTCAAAGGTTTACAGTTTCATGTTGTCCCACAAACAAGGCAAGGTGTTAACTAAAGAGCACATCGTTATATTTGTGGGTAAATGTATTATTATTCAATAAAAAAGTTCACACCCGGAATGGTCATATTGACCAATCAAGTAATCAAAATAAACTCTTTTATAGCCAATTTATGAAAGTCCTGCCCCGGTGGCTCTATTGAGGGTTATCTGTAATTTGGATCATTAAGGTTATTGATAGATATATCATGTATGTTATCAATACATTGTACGGTCTCATGAGACTGTACTCATTTATAGGAAATAATGAAAATAACATACCACAAGCAGACTACTGGGGTATTGTTTTTCAATCGAGTAATTGAATGTGTTTATTTTATCGAACATTAATGGACAAACCTGATTCTATATTCGCATTTATGTGCAAAAGAGGCGAAAACAGGAAATATAGATATCGGGAAATTCAATTTACCTATATGAATAGAAACTCTCATTTAAACAAACTTGACACCACTCGGAAATTTTATTCGAATCCCTCGACCGTTCGACGAAATAGTTTTCTCGAAACTCATCGACAATTTGTCTTAGGTATTCGATAATATGTCTGAGAAAGTCCAGACTAGTTTAATGTTGCCAGATCATGAGATGGATATCATTAACAAACAGTGTAAAATAATGCATGACTTTAAACAATGTAAACAATAAATAATCTATGTTATCAAATTGAGGACGAATGCCATTTATTTTAATCTGACCCATGTATAAAAATATTCGCACAAATGCCTATCTAATTATTATTACCATTGGTGCACTATAAAAAAATTCCGAAATGTTATGTTTCCAGAAAGTACTGGTATAATTTGTAGATTAGCGAATTATATAGATCTTGCAAATAAAAAACGATCCTCTTTGTTAAACAAAACAAACACAAAAGTTTACAATTTAACTTTCTGTTGCGTTTTTGCTTTTTGTTTAATAATCAATATAGAGATTCTTCGTTTTTCCATGTATAAAACTGCTTTTAAATTTGATGATTCACATTCTGTACTCATACTCTTCTCAATGATATTTTATTATTTATACGTATTATTCTCGAATATTTTCATGTACGTATAATTTCTCATTCATTCTGATGAATTATGGTCATAACTTGTAATTAACATATATGTACATTTTGTATCTATGTATGTTTTGTTGTCGCCGCCAAATGACGGTATAAAAGCACATTTGTTCTTAATTGCTTGAATAAATATATTAGTATTTGTATTTTGATCAGACTGCCGGCATGAAAGAGACATACAAATTTGTCTTTATTATTTACACATACATGGTACTTACATAGGCGGATCCAGGATTTCTAATTAGAGGAGGCGGAAAATACTATTTAGAGGGGGGGATGAACAAACAGACTGGGGGTCCAGTTGTGGCGTAAGGGCCTCGATTGGTCCAGGGCAAAGCCCTGACCAGGGGACCGGCGAGCCCTGAAAGCTCCTGAGTTTTTGTCATTTCTAAGGGATTCAGACACATTTCCAGAATGTCAACTATCCCTTCCCAGGATATACAAAAAATATAAAGCCATCTAGATATATCATATATTTTCTAACAGCCGTTGGATCATGTTAAAATCTTACAAAAAAGTAGAAGGAATTGTTGTTGAATTGTACGTTATGTCATTGTATTTCTGTACTCCCAGTCTTGTAACTCTTGTAACGCGTGGCGTGCGATTATTTTACATTTTTTTTATATTTTCCTACAAATATCATACTTCATGTTAGAAAAAAAAACTTTGCTTAGGCAATTTTAGAGGGGTGTATGCCGGGTTCAGCCCCGGATCCGCCTATGACTTATATAATATTTTGTAGTTGTTTGTTGTTTTTGTTTTTCTTTTTTGGGGAGGTGGGACTCTTAAATCCCGACAGTCTGTGTTTTGGTCTAATTATTGAAATAAATGGAGATGCTGGAGTGGTTGTGGTGTTTGGCTAACCAGTCGGGTGATAGGGCGATGAAAACTAGTAATCTATTCCTCAAATCTGTTGTTGTTCTTGAACGATTTTCATCAAACTTTTTAGACAAGAAGTACATGTAGCGAGTTTTCGTTTTCATAGACATCTGATACATGGGCAATTTGCATTGACGCTGGACGCCTATAAGCCGTAAAATTCTATATAAAACAACATAATTGATTTTGCTTAGATTTTGCATATAATCTTATCTCAACTTACAAACCTGATAGCTATAGAGATATGTCGTATTTTAGGGTACAGGTTTAATGCAAATTACCAATAATAAAGTATGTAAACTTATACAAAACCGTTTGAAACAATTAGGTTCATTCCCATCAGAATACGAACATTTTTAACATTCCTGTTATTATACCCATGATATTAAGTATATGTGGTCACAAACGTAGCCATAAAATATGTTATAATGGATGAGTTCTGTCAGTGAAAGGGATTGGAACTACGAGGGATTTCATCAATTGGTTCAATAGTGCTAAAAACAAGGAGACCGATACATCAAAGACCCTGATATGAAATAGAGTTGGCGACGTATTGACTGTCCAATACACAGCTCCAGTCACTTATTCCACCAACACGACGTTTTACTTATATGTATATCATCTATCTAACCTCATTGTTGACGGTTGAATCACTCAGTCATTATGTCTCCGTATACCTATTGTTGGTTATGTTATAGTACGTTTCAAACAATCCTTATTTTTGGGTTGGATTTAACGTCGTAGCAACATATTGTACAGTTCATATTACGGCGGTCAGTCAACCAACTCAAAGTTCCTGGAACAGCTTAATCTCTGGATGTAGTGATCGACAATTTATGTACATGATTAAGAATCAGTAGATGGAGGGAAAAAGGCCATAGAAAATATTTCATGACCAAACTCCACGAAAGTATGCCCCTTCCGGGAATCGAATGCAAGACCCCATGAACTGTAGACAAGTATGGTACCGAACAATCCTTAGGCCACTCCAAGTTGATCATATGTTCTACGGATTTTTCTGGAAAAAAAATGGGGCAAGCGAGCGAAGAAAAAAAAATAAAAAAGTCTTTATTCACATGCTTTATATAGCAATTTGACCAAATTTTTGTGAGCGAGCGAGGAAATAATTTTTTTTTGTGTGTAAAAACCGTCAAAATTAAGGTGCGAGCGAATCCATAGAACATATGATCAATTTGTTGTGGCCTTATTGATAGCATTGTAATGAGTACTGCGTTTTCGTAAGTCTATATGTTCCTTCATTATATGGCGTTAAAGTCTCACAGTTTGCGAGTCAAATTGCGAATTTTCTTGTTGTTGCAGAGGTGGCCGTAGAAAATGTTTTAAATTAAGTACAGGGTTAGGGTTAGTTTTTGTTTGTTCAAGGAGATTGGAGCTATAAAATATAGTCTCGAAAATCTTAACTCTGCGGTATAGGGTAGAGACTACTTACATATCATCATTATTGTGGTTTAAAATCTTTATTAGATGTTGAAAATACCTTTCTGTGACTATACAATATAAGCACAGAATTGCTATGACTAAATTCAGATTAAGTAATCATAAACTCAAGATTGAAACTGGCAGACATAATGCTTTATAGCTGAAAACAATTGTTATTGTGAATAATGTTCTTTTATTTAACATACCATTATAGAATGTACGTGAATTTCATGCCTTTTTCGAATGTTTAAAATATTCTAACATAAGTAACGAAATTCTATTTTCTTGGCACAATTCTGGAACAACACTTAGATTTTTATTAACTCTTGAAAGTCAACTAAGAACTAATTAAAAAAGTTCCAATGTATATGTTACATACAATCTGTAAATTTAGGCAATTTGTAAAATGCCTAAAATTTCAGGCATTTTGTAAATTGCCTAAATGAGTCAGGCATTTTGTAAAATGACTGAAAATATCTAGGCATTTTACAAATTGACTGAAATTTCAGGGGCTTTTTTACAAATTGCCTGAAAGTGTCAGGAAAATATATTTGAATTAATATATGTAAATCTTAATGCATAATGACGATTGAACATTATTTTCATCCAAATAATAATGGCTAGTATTGGAAACGTTCACAATCAAGTCTTAGATTTAAATTGGAGCGCACCAACATACCATATTTCAGCCAAAATAAATTGGCCTGTGGACAGCCTGATATTGACGTTGTACATAGTAAACTGTGTCATCCTTAATTCCTTAAAACGGTTTGTAGACGGAATCGATGGGGAATAAATTCAAAAAAATAACTTTCACTAGCAACTATTACTTTTTGGGCATTACAGGCAGCCTTTATAATATATTGTTCTGTTTTGATGCAAATTTTTTTATCATCAACTGTATTTTCTTATGAAATTGTATAAATTCAAAGAAAGAGTAGTCTTATTTAGCATATGAAACCATTTACCCAGACATAAGCTCTGACATTGGCACCAAAGCTTTCAATCGGACCTAAGACTGTTACTGTTGAACATTATGAATCTTATATGATATTTTGATGACATTATAACTATTTCTAGGAATTACAATAGACACAATACACAATTAAACTACTACAAAATCGCAATACAGTTTTTCAAATCTACAATTTTGAAACAAATGGAGCTACAATGTACTGTGAATGTAAAAATACACATTTCCCTTGTTAACATTCTATAATTTGATGATTTATTTTCCTTTGGATCCATATCTTTTTCACTGACTGCTGAAAGTGATTCAGATTACCATAGACAATTTATTAATATAAACAGAGGAAAAAGTGACCCTATTCAAATACTATTTGGACAAGAAGGAATGAAATCCTCAATTCTCATAAACTACATTTAGGCAATGTGTAAAATATTGAGCTATTATTCTAGGCATTTGTTAAATTGCCAAGAAATTTTAGTCATTTTACAAAATGCCTAAAATGACCGGGCAATTTACAAAATTATGCCTAAAATTTTCAGGCATTTTACAAAAATTAAATTGCCTAAAATTACAAATTGCCTGTAACATATAGATATAATTATCATGTTAAGAATATGTAGGTAATAATAATGTTATATAAATGTTTGTATTGGACATAACTTATTGAATATACAAATGTATTATATTATAGTCATGACATGTATTTTTGGCCGGAGGCCTTTGTTTACTAAATAAACCGACATGTATTTTACTGTTACTGTTTTTTATTGTATTTATACTAACTTAAGAATTTTTTGACATGAGCTCATCACGTCTGGATTTGATGAGTGAAGTCCATATCTAGTAAATGGCCACAACGGTATCAATTAAATTCAGACACAAATCCGCTATAATAAGGCACGACATTCTCGTTTTGCATCTGTCACGCGTGTCATCATTAACAACATACTATAGTATGGTATAGGATAATTACAAAGTGGGCGGATACGCACGAATGGTTGATGAACAAATACGTTTGTTGACATTATGATGGGGTCGTAAATAAATAAAAAAATGAAGTAATTTTACGAGATGTCAGTCCAAGGATCCACCACACTTAGTCTTTTTACTTTGATGAAAGATGTTTCCGAAGCATTAAACTTCGACAGACTTGACAGACACGAGGTAAATGCCCGTGAACTTAACTTAAAATGTCTTTAATTGACGTAGATTCGGATATGTTCATAAATTCGGATAGTGGTGTAATTAAGTGAGTTTACAAACGCTTTCTTCTTTGGAAACTTACCTGAAGTTCATTTTCGTGTATTATATATTCTTCAAAATGTCACAGAATGTACCTTCACTTGTTCACCTATAATGAATCTGGTTTCTGAATATTTACTTTGGAATACATAGGAAGTAAACTAAGGGCATGAAGGGTTCTATACTACCAGTGACATGGGATTTCGAGGATCCCAAAAACTTGGGAGGAGCCCCTGTGATTTTAGTTAGAGATTCTGTCAATATTCTTGAAAAATTGCCCTATGCTTATGAGAATTTCATTTTCTTGGTATTATTTATCCTGATTTGCGACTACAAACCTGTATTCATTCAGTCATGTACATGTATTTTTCTATTATAAGAGGGCTCCCTAATGCTATGGAGGAATATCTGAATAACTCACTAGGGATTCCTACAGGATCCCTGGTAAAAGCAGTTAGTGTCAAACCCTTCAAGGCCAAATTGAAATATATAAGCAAAGATTTTGCTTCTGTGTAGCAAAACCAAGAATGTGTAAAAAAATATTCAGATATGTACAGGTAGCAAAAACTATTTTGCAAGCTTGTGCTTCTATGTTGTAACAGTTGCATATAAAATTCCTAGGTTCACGAAGCACTCTGCATACTTTAAATAAATGTCGAACTGATGCCAAGTCTTTGCATTTTTTCTGCTGATAATGTCTCTTTAAAATTTTGCATTTTCAACCTGATTGTTTTATACTTAACAGCAATGGTTTAAATAATTGTCAACTAGCTGGATTATTTGCAATTTGTAATATTCATTTGTCTTAGTCCAGGGCTTGGGCTGATGGTTTAAGTAAAGATAATGTACTATATTAATTTCTCCTGCATTGATGATTTTAATTGCATTGTAACTGTTAGTAATTTATTATGTTATTGTTAATTTTAGGATGCCTACAGGAAATATCTTCAATGTACTCTTAGAGTATCATCTGGTCTGTTAAAGCAGCTTCATGCTAGTGGTATGCTTACTTTTTTCACTTGTATTTGTGTACATACTCGAAAGCTTATTGAAGCTATGGAAGTCACCGCTTAAACATGACAGACCGTCAGACAAATCCTGTAAAAAATTGGGACTGTCTAGATCTGCAGGTTAATAGGGCTGACTGTCTGACAAAAAGTTTGATATCCTCCACTCAGTTTTCAATTCATTAAAATATGTAAAATATCACAAGTCCTTTAAGGCTTGGTTCGGTCCTGTAAATTTTGATCTTGAACAGGACCTACTGTCCAGTTATGAACTGTTTTGCAAAGACTGTATGGATCACATCTGTTCAGTGGTTATAATACCGGGTGTAAACTATGTGCAGTGTACCATACATGTTACAGTTTTTTGTATGTAGAACCGCGCTCTGTTGCCATAGATGTCTGTCTCTGTTTATTTGAACCTTTTATTTTACTTATACCAATAATCTTAGCAACTGATAATGTCTACATCCTCTTGCTGAATTTGACTACATCCAGAGATAGAATTTTCTTGGTTTTTTTTTGGCTAACAGTCATCGCCCTAGTTCTTTACAAGTGCTAGTCTAATTTCTATGTTATATTGTATAAGGTAAAATTATCAACTGGTCCAACTGAAGAAATAAGTGATTTGCACTAGCCTGAATCAATTTTATTTTGTTCAGAGTTTCTAAATAGAGTGTTATAGTGATGACTGGGTAACTTAAAGCTCTGTTACTGAAACAATCCCAGCCACAGATCAGAAAATGCAATTTTGGGTCACTACTTTAAAAAGTCTTTTGATAATGTTCATTGCAGACATTCCGAAATGTGCCGGTCCAACAGACATGCTGAGTGAAATTCCAGTTGGTCCAGGAAAAAGTCTGTCGTGGCCAGTCTGAATGTCCAGTTAAATTTCATTTTTCAAAATTAAAATGAGGACAACTATCGGCCCTTTTTTCTTATTTGAACTAATTTTAATGTTTGTCTTCAGTTAAAAGTAATAATAATGACTGATTAACATCCAGAAAACAGGAACGATTAGTCATGATGTATTGACATGTTCATGATTTCTTCCGGTCCAGTGAAACTTGGTTCGGTCCAGTGATTCTTCGGAGATCACTGTCGATTCACTTTTCGGAATGTCTGGTTCATTGTATATTTATTTTTTTCAGAGGGTCATGTATTTGTTTCTGATGAAATACAGAAAATGGTTAAACTTGGACAACAATGTATGGATAGAGTGGCTAAACTTGTTAACCAAAAACTAGGTAATTACAGTGGAAACCTTTGATATCTAACATAGTATTTAGTTTTATTTAAATAATATTTTCATGGAGTCATTTAAATTTTCACATTTTCAGTATTAATAACTATTACTAAAGACAAGAAAATATTTTTTAGACCAATTTTGCCGAAAGGCTTAAGTTATACCACAAACTGAAAACTATCTACGAAAATGCCTGACCAGTTTAACCTGCGGAGTAATACATGTGTCTCTGATTTACTACGCAGTCAATTTCTGGGTGATGAAAGTAGTTCTGTCATCTCATTCAGTGACAGGTGTTAACTAATATTGATAAGCATGTGGAAGGGATGGTCAAATCTTGTTTATTCACTAAGCAGTATATTAATATACTGATAGTGTCTGTAGCTGTTTAATGTAATGACACTGTGGTCATTCATTGTATTACCAGAAGTTTAAGTTGTTTTACGGTATAGTACCATATTGATCATATTTAACACTAATGAACCTGCAGAATTTGTCTGCAAAGTGTACAGGGGAAAACTGTACTTAAAAATGTTGTATGGCAAGAAGAGGAATGTAAAATCTTTACAATATTTGTCAGTAATACAGGGTAGAATGAACACTTTGTCGCACTTTTGCCCTGCTCGATTTGTCCTTTAAAGGTCAAATTTATCGTTGGACACAAAAAACGATTAAACATCAAAATATTACGTATTTCTATTGTATCTCAGCATACACTCACGCTTAACGCATGTAAACAATGTGTATATCGATATATTTAGCTCTGATTTAAACCTGTATCAATTTAGCCGATATTACAACATCGCTTATCTACCGTGTGTGACGTCATCGTAGTCCTATCGATTAAAACCTGTTGTAACAGTCAATGGATTGTAATTTATACACGCCTGTCAATTAATCAGTCGCAAAAACATTTTGAAATTAAATTTGCATTTTTTTATTAATAATTACATTTCCTACATGATTTTTTTATTTTATATAAACCAGTTGAATAACTAGGCTTATATGTTGTATATTTGATTGCATTCATCGACAATTCCATGATATTAAGTAGTTTTTTTGTGATGTACTTTTTATTTGCGTGAAAAAAAGGTTCAAAAAGAAATTAAATTGAATACGTCATTACATTAAATGAGTCTGAAACTGGTTAAGAGCAAGCGCGGTTTTTTTTATTTCTATATGATGACCAAGTAAAAGTGGAAAAAGATTGAAAAAACTCGGCAGAAATAACTTAGACTACGTAAAGTTATGATTTCGTCATATTTTGACAGATACTTGCCAAAAATATAATCTTTGTGCGGAAAACGCTATTTAATTTCTTTTTTGAAAAGAAAATAGTGTACCTCGTGTTTTTTTCTCAAGGAACCAAAGATGAAAAAAGGAAAATCAGGTGACAGCAATGTTGTGCAGAAAATACTACTCAAATTGTTTCGTAATGTTGGGTGCAGTAAATATTAGTTTGAAAAATAAGCATAAAAATTAATTTATCTAAAAATCGCATTTAAAAATCATGGAATGAAAATTGATTAAACATTAAAATATATATATCTTTACATCGCTGGTTGTGCGATTATATTAAATGATGAGACCGGTATTCTAAACCTCGCTATTTTGCACAAAAAATATTTAAATGCGTAATATGAACTTGATCGCCTGAACGGTCATCTACTATCATTTACCTTATCTCCAATATATCGCGTAACATATGTCAGCGGATTAAAAATTTCTTTTGAATTCACAGCATGACGTCTGTTAGACAACGTTGAAATTGATTGAGGGTGCGGTACGTACTTTGTATATTAATGTCGACGGCAGAGTGATAGCCAACACGTGTCAGGATTTGAGAGTCTGTGTCCATGGAAACATACCCAATAGTATCAATAATTTGATGACACAAAAGAGTAATTGATAAATTATTTTGATGTACCCCTAACTTTAAATATGTTGATTAAGTTTGAGAGGTTCCCCACGGGAAACAATAAAATTCGTACAAGATGACAAAAAAGTCCCGCGGTGAGCCTCTATATATTGGGGTCCTTAATGTAGATTAAGATATCACCGCCAACAAATTGCATTGGTTACACATGACCTGTCAAAAGGCTGTCGCCAATTATATACTTTTTAATTGTAGTTAATATTGGTCTGAATAATGATGATAGAAAATAATCTTTTGAATCGGAGTTGAAATTGTTTTTCACGAAAGTCAATTCGCGCTAATTAATCTTTGTTTTTATTAGTTTGTTAGACAAATATATAAACAGTTGAATTTACCAAGGAGTTATTTGTGATTTTATTAAAACTTAAATTCTCATATGGAATTACGGAAAAGCATATAAATACAACAAAGGGAATTATTAAGAACTATTCGAAACACGATGAAGATACGATTTGAAATTATTTACTTCGTCGCCGAGTTGTCGTCGTTTTGAACAAGTTATCTTTATCTATTTGAAACCACTGTGAGTGCAGTCCCTCGAACAAAGATGAAATTCTTATAAACCTTACAGTGTAAAGTTTTTTTTAAAACATTAGTTGCATCGGAATTAATGTTGTAACATTCTGTGATAATAATTCAAAACTGGTGCTGAAGAAATCTGAAACACCATGATCAACGGTAAGTAATAAATTCTCATCTTCATAAGAATATGGGCTCTGAACTAATACTTCAAATTTACTTAAATTGATATCATGAAAGAATTACAAACTAAGTTGTAAATAGCAATTATTTAATTAGCATTTATTTCTAATTACAAGCACAAGACACAAATTTTCCTTACTATAATATATACTTATACTCTCAAAAAAGTCTCTAACACCTGTTTCACGGTCATAATCACCACATTCACAAATAATGCACAATGTCAAAATTCTTTCGCTATTCGACCTAGAAAGGATTATTCTACATAAAATACTTTTTATTTGAAGAAAATCGATCTATATCTTCTCTATATATTCTATAATTGGGAAACATAGTATCTTGCACCTGTGTTTCTAATAACCGCATTCAGGATGTAGGACTACGATGACGTCATACCGATTCCGGTCATGAACGATAACTCATGCATAACTTGATGCAGGTGTGTTATGCCCAAGAGTTAAAATTCGTATTGCGCCGTTGTTTGATGACCAAATTTCGCGAAATTTTGGATAATATTTTGTAATTATCTATATTTTTTGAAAATTGAAGAATTACAACCAGAAAATTTGAACTTTAATCTAATGTGTAAGGAGTAATTATTAAGTTTCAATGTGCACAAAAGTCTTTCTGTATTTCAATACTTTGATATTTTTCCATTAAAACTAAAATCAATGGTATAAAAACTAAAAATATGCATAGAATCAAATCATATGGTATAAAATTATAATAAAGAATTTGTAATCTGTTCTAAATAGCATGTTATACTAATTGATCTTCATAATACAGTAAAGTTCTACCTTTAGGACAATCAAAATGGATGGTATTAACAGGGGAAAGATCTTAATGTAGAGACACTTTTCATCTCAATTACGGCATTTTGGTCTAAAAAATTGCTTGCGTTTGTGATAACTAAGGAGGTATTCATAGTGGAACTATAACTGTATATTTAATTATATACCCTCTAAGTAAATTTCAAGGGCTAAATGAAACACTACTTGTAACTCCATTTAAGAACTAAAGGGAGTTACAATAGTGTTTCATTCAGTTCTCGATTTGTTATCTTATAAAACCTCTTTCATTTTGATCTGTGTAATTGTAGAGAAAGTGCCCAAAGTTGCTTCCACAATACCATCAAGCCTGTCTTTAAGTACTGAAGGGTCAGCATCAAGAGCTCATCCTCGTTCTACTCCTACTACACCAACTTCAAGGGAAACAACTCGTACCACACCTCAGATCACATTACCAGTATATAACACAGTTGTCTCCCCTTTAAGCTCTGTAAACAGTAACTTTTTGGAACGTAGTATTTCAAGTTCTGTTGATAGTCAGAAATCTACTAGTTCAAGGTAAAATACATTTTATATCTAACTCTAAATTATATTCCAGGGCAGACTGACATTTATGGTATACCATGTGACTATATATGCAGTTCAAATGTCGGACCATTGGTGAAGACAGATTTACCCAAGGTCCAAATTAAATGCAATCTATGCCTGGATATAATCACTGTTTCAATCAACAGTCAAAATCTCAGATGCCTTAATACATAATGGTAACAGACTGGTGATATAGTCAACTGTGCCGGCTGTATTGCTCTTGTCATCAATAACTCACAATCTTGTCATACCCTTCTCATTTAAATAAGATAAATGAGTGGGTTAAAAGCTGCTGTAAGGATCTGCTGACCTTGCATGATTAGCTTAAGCTGGTTAACAGTGGCGTTATGTTACACTGTTCAGGACAAGTCCGGTTAACAGTAGCATCATGTTATACTGTTTAGGACAACAACTTTGAAATTAATAAAAACAAATGTAAAAATAAAGTCAAATCATGAACTAAGATTAAAGGTCCTATACCTTGATATATGAAAACCAAATGCACAATCACACTACATTGTATATGACATCATGTGTGAAGAATTTTATTTTGTTTTGTGTTACTGTATATATTTATGGTGGAGGGTTTTTACTTATTTATTTTTTATAATTTATCTTTTTGTACAACACCATTGAATATGTAATATAGAAATAGGCGTTTAATCAAATGAAGAAGTTGAAGTTTAAGTTTAAGTTTAAACTCTAATTCAATACTTGTAGCAGGTCTTTATCACCTGGCTGTAAGTCAGAATCATCTGAAGGTTTATACGAATCTTCACATTGAATCATGATAGTAAAAATTCATTATTTCATAAAGTTTGGCTAGTTTATGATTTTGCCATTTACTATACTGCATTAAAAACCCTGCTTGCACTCAAGAAAATTAAAGTGATGACAGCAAGGAAGTTCAACTGAACTTGGCTTGTAGAAGTAAGCTGGCAGTCTAACTGTTATGGAGATATAATGAAGAGTTAGGAAGTATGATTGTATTGAGGCTGTACATACTTTTTAGCTTTTGTTTGATTTTCTATTACATCACTGTTTTATAACATTTACAGAAAATCAGGGCCTATGGAAATTGCTGCTAGACAAAATCAACAGTTGTTGTGTGCCTTTAAGAAAAGACAGGCCCAAGCTAAATCTAGAAATATGAGTACAAATTTGGTAAGCTTTTATTGATTCAGCAAGGATGAATTAAATTTACTTAGAAGTAAATGAAAGGGTGAAAGTTTTCAGGACTTGAAGCTCAGGATTTTTGAGATATCAAACAGATCTCTATTACTATAGAAGGCTGCTGAAATCAGGATATTCAGAAAATTTCATGATTATTTTTAACTTTCACCAATAAAAAATGTTGAAATGTTTTGGGTGCCCTTAATAGTTAATGTATATAAAACATAAGATAAATTTAATTCACTAGGAGTGCTCAGTATTCTTTGTGAAGGTTCAAAATTCTAAGTTGATTAAAAAGACAGTCATACTTAAAGCTTGACAAATACTATATACTTTTTCTTTAATGATTTCCAGTATTTTGTTTCTAATTTGTAGCACACAAATCTACTGAGCGAGGGGTCATGGGTTCATTTCCCGGACAGGGCATACTTTCATTGAGCTTGGTCATGAAATTATTTCTATGGCCATTCTCCCTCATACCAATGATTCTTAATTATGTAGGGCAGTTGTCAGTCACTGACAGAATTATGCACTTAGTAGTTGGTTAACAGCTAAATCCAGAGATTTGGCCCTTCCAGAAACAGTAAGTAGTTTGACTGATCACAGTTATATAACCTATACAATGTGTTGCTACGGTGTTAAACCCAACAAAAACAAACAAACATGTAGTAGATGATAGTGCTCATACAGTGTGGTATTATTCTGAAGATTTATATTTTCACCATTGAAGAAAGTTTTATTTATTTTTTTGCATGAAATAACACCACATTTTGCAGTATTATGTATAAATAGCTTTGAGACTCTGATTTATTTTGTTAATGTTTTTTTTTGTCATTTATGTTAGCGATATTTTGATCCTGATAATTTTTTTATACAATTTTTTTGTACAATGTATTACTAGACAAATGCTGGTTATTTCAGGGTTTAACACTTCAAAGAAAAATGGCAGAAAATTTAGCAATAGCAAAGGCACAGGAACAAGTTGTATCCTTCATAGTATTGTGACATTTGTTACGTCAAATTTTTCCAATTATATATCTACTTATTATTTGTTTGCATGTCTGAGCAATTGTTATAGATTTTATTTAATTTACTTACCAAGCATTTTTTTCACCCTTGTTCTAGGATTCCAAGGCTGGTCTTACACTCATGGCACCAATGTAATAGATGTTGGTAATGTTAAGTACCTAATGCCAGGCTTGAACCTGTGACCCCCTAGTTGCAAGTTAAATGTTCAACCTATTTAGCTAATCCACCAGATATATTTATACATGTAACATACAAATAATTTTGTCATACAAATGATCTGAAGCTATGGTACAAAAATTGTAAAAAGCCGCCCGGCTAGCTCAGTTGGTAGCATGCAAGTCTACTGATCGAGGGGTCGTGAGTTTGAATCCCGGGCGGGGCATACTTTCGTGGAGCTTGGTCATGAAATTATTTCTACAGCCATTCTCCCTCCTAGCAATGATTTTTAATTATGTAAGGCAGTTGTCAGTCACTGACAAAAGTATGCGCTTAGTAGTTGGTTAACATTTAATTCCAGAGATTTAGCCTTTCCAAGAGGAGTGAGTAGGTTGACTGACCACCGTTATATGACCTATACAATGTGTCGCTACGAAGTTAATCCCAAAACAATGTAATGCCAACTGAACACATACATTGAAGCAGGCTTTAAACCATACTGTAACTTTTAATGTTTTAACTTATTATGTAAATTTGTTACCTTGACATCAGTCTAGCTTGTAAAGAAGATGAAAGAAAGACAAAAAAGACTTGAGGAACAAGCTGCCAGGTATTTAGGAATTAATTTATTTCTTTTTACAGATAAAAAGTTTTAAGGATAAACTGTTTAACATTCACTCATGAAAAAAGAACAGATAGAGTCATCTGAGCTAATTTAGTCAGAAATCTGCATTTATTATACCCCCGCTTTGAAGAAGAGGGGGGTATACTGTTTTACCCTTGTCCGTGCGTCCGTCCATCCGTCCGTCAGTCCGTTACGAAATTTCCGTCGCAGTTTTCTCAGCAACTATAACATGCAGCAGCCTAATACTTTGCATATTGCTTCATCCCATAGTCCCATGTGGTGTAAAGCGATTTCATGCTCCTTGCTCATCTACTTCCTGTTTGTCGCATATTTTTATTAGTTTAGCAATGTATGATTCAAACTATGATAGCTAAATAAGCTTTGATTTCACCAGTCCTGTAGACAGTAGTAAAATTACATGTGGAATCATGCATTCTCAGTTTGTCTCAAAATGTTGTATTAACACTAGAGTTCTTTTTTATTTTGAATTCTTTATATAGTCCATTAAATAACTTTAACAAGTTATTTCTATTTTAACATTGCAAATAATGTCTTTTATGGTAGCTAATTTTTTTACAATATATGGAAAAAACATACCAAATTGTATTTTTCTTTCTGTATATTGTAATTGTTAAATTTTATTGAAATGTCATACATTAAGCCTGCTTATTTTCATAGATAAGGATAACTATTTTATCAATAGTGAGTACAGACATATTGTAGTATTACAATACATAGGGTTAATATATAGACCTCTGACAGTTGAATAAAATTTAACAATATGAATAACATATGTGACTACTTTAGAAATAATACTATTTTGTATTTTAATGGACTAAATTCCCATGTGTTTCAGGAGATTCCATGCACCAATGGGCTTATCAGTGGAAGAACTTCGTCAAAGACAAATTTATAAGAAAGTTTTAGAATTTGAACAAGAAAATGTAAGTTTGTTTTCATTGTGTATTCTCTTTTAAATTTTTTTTATTCCATCATTATTTTTCAATAAAAACAATACATTTGTTTACTATATGTATTTCTCTGTTGTGATATGCTGTCCAACAGGCAGGAAAGTGAATACCTGTTAACTCTATGCAATTGTTCTGCAATCCTGCAATCTTAACTTTAAATTGGCAGCTTCTCAGCTAGTGTAGCATTTATTTCTTACTGGCCCTAAACAAGTTGACTGGCTTAATATTATTATAATTCTATAACTATAATTCTTGTACAAACAACTTTTCTACAATACTTGCCTTAAATTCTTGTATCTCTCGTTTACATTGACCCATCTTAGGGCATGTTTTGCCTCTCTCAGTGAAGCATTTGTTATTGTTGTTGTTGGGTTAATTATCATTTGTATGTTAATATTTAATGTTACAGATTTGGTTGATTGAATTGAGAATGAAGTTTGAGGATTCCCCTACTGATATCAATATTATATGTGAACTCATTTTAGCAGTATTAAGGTAAACTAACCTATTATTTTAGCAGTATTAAGGTAAACTAACCTATTGTTTTACAGTATTAAGGTAAACTAACCTATTGTTTTAGCATGTACTCCAAACATTACTTTTACCAGACGTTTATGGGCATTTTCAGTGATAACATTTTTGTTTAAATGTGTATCAATCGAAATTTTTACACTAGATAAGTCAGTCCCTACATAAATTAAAGTTTCGGACGTGACGAATATTCATACTAGATTTTCTGGTTGAGATCGCGAATAATTTAGTACTAGGATACTCGCCGCAGCCCTAATTATAATCATCTAATAACAGCCATTCCAACTGCATTTACACTCTATTTAGATCCAAAAATCACTTGAATCTATTATTGTGTTTGTACTTAAGTTTGTTTGTGAACTTGGGCCTGTTGTTCTCTGTACTCATACATTTCACTTCATGTTTGTTTGTACCATGAGCAAAAACCCATAAATTCGAATTTCAGAAGTGGTGTATTGGTTATTTTCATGTTTTTTGTATGCTATATTGACATATGGCATTGATGTGTAATCCATTATTTTTTTATTATTTTAGATGTGATTCTCATCCATTGACTCAGGAGCTCCACAATTATCAATGTAAACTAAAAGACCAGATCACCTCACTTGTTCAAACTAAAAGAACTCAAATAGATAACATCAGAGTTCCAATATCTAAACAGTTGTTAGATGCTGCTAATCTCTCTGCTTATAGACATTCTTTCCATCATTCAGAATCTGGTTTAAAACTGAGTCAATCTGATGTAGCAATTGATGAAGTGTTTGAAGATGATAATGCTGACTCTGATGATGAAATAGAAGAAACTGAATCAGTTAAAGATGATATGAGTGATAGAAATACAAATAACTCAAATTCCAATAGTGAAAACAATAGAGATAAGAATATTACAGAGTTTGTTAAAAAGTCTAAGTCTGCTGATATTGATGATGTTACTGCTGATATACAAAGAGATATTAAAGTTGCCTTACATGAAGGTGAAAAAATCACAAGTAGACTGGAAGAAGAGAATCAAACTGTGAGAAAGTTTACTAGACAAGTAACTGAAGATTATGAAAGATATAATCAAGAGAACCTTGATGATTTGTTTGATGATACTGATGATGATAATGATGGTGAAAATGATGATGATGATGATAATGATGATGTCAACAAAGAAGATAATGAAGTTGACTTCACTGCTACTATGGATGATGATGACAAACATGCTGATGACAATAGCAAAACTGATAATAATAACATCAAAGCAGATGATGTTTATGATTATGATGTTGATGGTGAAGTTAAAGATGATGCTGATGACACGGAGATTGTGAAAGCTGATTTTGACAATGTAATAGAGGTTGAAAAACCATCTGAGGCAGAAAATACAGAAGTTCATTTGGATAAAGCTGGAAGAGATGTTGAGAAAGCTGGAAGTGATATTGATAATGTGAATGAAGGCATACCATCAAATGATACTACTCAAAAGACTGAAGAAGTTGTTATGAAGAGAAAACCAAGTTTTGAAAATTTGAATAATGAAATAAATTTGTTAAAAAATGAAGCATATCATCGACATTTAAATGGTATTACTGATGATATATTGACAAGTATAGAGAAAGTTCAGGTATTATTTGTTATAATGTATGAACAACTTGACAGTGCTGAAGGAAGGGATCAGTGTAATGTATTGTTAGAGGAATATTTCTTCAGACCATTATGGAATGATTTACTTACTTTATTTAGGTAAGTTTTTTATTTTATTTTTTTTGTTTAACAGCGTAGCACCACATTGCATTGGTCATATAACAGCAGTCAGTCATTCTACTCACTGTTACTGGAAAGGCTATATCTCTACTACTTGCCGCATACTTTCGTCAGTGACTGACAACTGCCCTACATGATTAAGAGTCATTGGTAGGAGGGAGAATGGCCATAGAAATAATTTCCTGACCAAGCTCCTCGAATATTTGCCCCGTCCATGAATCGAACCAAGAACCTCTCAATTAGTAGACTTGCTACCTACTGAGTTAGCTGGGCGGCATCTCTTGAAGACATTGTGAGTGTTTTACTCTCTTAGTCAAACAATAATATTGCTCTGTATCAGATCTATATATGTATAGATGCAATGAAATTATTAATATTTTGCTATGCTCTTCTTTAAATAATTAGATCTAGTCATATTTTAATGAGTATAGATAGTCTAACGTTTTAAAAATACATATAGACTAGTAAGGGTTTGTTTGTTTTTATTTGTAATGCTATAAACATTTGTTTTATGAAAGAAAAAAGAAATAACATTTTACTGAACTAAGTAAGACCTTGGTAAGGTTGACCTTGATTGATTACAGAACTTAGTATGACCTTGAAAAAATTTGACCTTAGTTTGACTTAAAATATATATTGAAGTCAAGAAACTGACCTTAGGTTGACTTTGACATTGTACAGAACTTAGTATGACCTTGAACAAATTTGACCTTAGTTTGACTTTGAAAATATTTGACTTCAGTATGATCTTGTCATTTCAGGTTAGCTAATGAACCAAAAGAGGTTTCTTTGGCATACATCATGACAGTGACAAGAGATTATAAACCTGAAAGTTTTGGTGTTAGAGATAAACTCTGTCTCCATGGTAATGATGGATCTTCAGAATCACCATATCAACCTGCTGTGATAGAATTGTTAAGTATTTGCCAATGTCAGACTATGCTTGGAAAACTAGACTGTTTAGGTAAGATACCTTTACCACTCTACGAAATTAGTATATTGAAGTGGTTGTCCAAACTTATCATTTTAAGAGCTAGCATTATTTCTCATTTACAAAAATTTAGTTGTCGCCCCCCCCCCCCCCACCCAAAAAAAATAAATATTGGTTGTTTGAATTTAAAAGTGGTTGTCCTGGGCATCTAGACACCCACTAATTTCATTGACAATTAACACTGTAAAAATATATTTTTAGATGAATACAGAAAGAGACCTACTGTATTTACATTAAATAGCTAGCCTATCAATTAAAAAAAAATTCTTACAGCTTAGATTTATCACTTTCAAGTCTACTTCCTTGTCCCCTAGATCTAAGCTAGAATAACAAAGTTTCTCTCTCAAGGAAACAATAGGGTAGGTTTTAGATTGTATTTGAACCAATGTGAAGCTTGCTATCCATGCTTTGAATACATAGACAATATTCATTAATATGGGTGTAAGGTTGATTTATATTTCAGTTTGTTCTCTACAGGTAAAATATAGATCAATCATTCACCAATATCAACAAATTTCTGTTTCTTTCATGTGTTTTACATGAATTATTATAATGCTAGGCTTGCTTCTGGTCATGTGTATGAATGTCCAAATAACTCATAAATGTGATAGAGCTAAAACATAGTTCCAGTTAAACTAATTCATGGTGTCAGAATCATTTGCATAAGACATTATCTATTTCCAAATTTGATTAATCAATATTAGTAAAATCTAGGGCATTCTAGGCTAATATATACATGTGTACATATAAAACATATTTTAACGCATTTATCGTATAACATTTTCCTCCAGCAGAGGGATACTTAATATCCGTCAATTTTCTATACTTCACTGTAGTGTATATTTCCTTCCAATAACACTTATACCTCTGAATAGCATAAAGGAAGCATTTGTTTTTATATCTAGCTAGAATATTTTGGTTGGAGTAGAACCCACTCTGATTGCAATTTTGAGCTTACAGTAGAATTGTCAAAATTGCAAATAGAGCAATTTTATTGATTTTTATACGCCCGTTTTTTCAAAAACGGACGTATTATGTTATGATGTTGACCGTCTGTCCATCTGTTAGTCCTTGGACAATTGCTTGTCCGGATGATAACTCAAGAAGGGATGTACCTAGGTTCCTCAAATTTTATGTGTGGATAGCCCTTCGGTAGTGGGGGTGCCCTATTGATTTTGGGACCCCAGGGTCAAAGGTCAAGGTCACTGGGACATAAAATATAAAAACCTTGTCCGGACAATAACTCAACAACCACTGTACCTAGGTTCACCAAATTTTAAGTGAGAGTAGCCCATGTGTCTTAGAAGTGCTGTATTGATTTTGGGGCCCCTTGGTCAAAGGTCAAGGTCACAGGGGCATCATATGGAAAAACCTTGTCCGGACAATAACTCAACAACTACTGTACCTAGGTTCACCAAATTTTATGTGAGATTAGCCCATGTGTCGAGGATGTGCCGTATTGGTTTTGGGACCCCAGGGTCAAAGGTCAAGGTCACAGGGACATCATATAGAAAAACTCAACAACCACTGTACCTAGGTTCACCAAATTTTATGTGTGGATACTCCTTGAGTAGAGGATGTACCCTTTTGATTTTGAGACCCAAGGGTCAAAGGTCAAGATCACTGGGACCAATTTATATGAAAACTTTGTCCGGACAATAACTCAACAACCACTGTATCAATGTTCATCAAATTTTATGTGATAATAGTCCATGTGTCAAGAATGTGCCTTTTCGGTTTTGAGGCACCAGGGTCAAAGGTCACGGGGACATCATATGGAAAAACCTTGTCCAGACCATAACTCAACAACCACTTTTTCTAGGTTCACCAAATTGTATGTGTTGATAGCCTTTTAGTAGAGGATGTTCCCTTTTGATTTTTAGACCCCAGGGTCAAAGGTCAAAGTCTTTGGGACTAAATTTATATTAAAACATTGTCCGGACAATAACTCAATAATGACTGTACCTAGGTTCACAAAATTTTATGTAAGGGTAGCCTAAATGTCTAGCATATGCCCCTTGGGTTTTGAGGCCCCTGGGTTAAAGGTCAAGGTCACATGGACATCATAAGGAAAAACCTTGTCCAGAGAATACCTCAACAACCACTTTATCTAGGTTCACCAAATTTTATGTATCGATACTCTTTGGGTCAAAGGTGTGCACTTTTGGTTCTGAGGTCCCAGGGTCAAGGTCAGTGGAAGTTCTAATGTGAAAACTTTGTGCCGGTGATAACTCAACCACGGCTGTACCTAGGTTATCAAAATCTTAGCTTTGGATAGCCCTCCAGTTAAGGATGTGACCTATTCTGAGGTCCTGGGTCATTGACCAAGGTCACAGGCACTTCATATGAGATAGGACACAGCATGGACTGCACACGGGCGTATAATGCCCCGCCCAGCAGAGCTGTTGTTGAAATCCTGTCCCTCTTCCAGGGATTTTAAATGACCTTTACAGAGTGACAAATTTATGTACAGAACTGATTTTTTTTTCAGTGAAATCATCTAAACAAGTGATGCAGTGTATAGAAAACTATTTTAAAACGAAAAATTTAGAAGTACCAGGAATGTATGTATAATCATTTTTTAATTTCCTGAATATTTGGAGGGAGAAATTTTCTTGAATATTATGATGGTGGGAGAGAGGTATTAAAATTTGTATGGTGGTAGCCTTGATGGTCTCCAATACATTTTGAAAATGTTTTGAGCTTTCCAGAATGTTTTGATTTGGGACGAGGTAGTTGCATTGTATTAATGGTAAAAATATTTAAACTAGTGTGAGGGTGGTAAAGATGAAACATCTGGAGTCTCAAACAGCGGCTCTATGCAGGAACCAATTTGTCCAATCTGTGTGCATCAGTCCCATTTGTTTTGCCAGATTTTTCAACGAAAAAAATGGGCTAATAGTTTGGCGAAACACGGGCGGGCGGGCGTGTAGGTGGGCGGGCGGTGTCGTTTACAATTGTGTTAAAGTTTTCAATTTAGCATATATATCTGCCATTTATTGTCAGATCTTTATGAAACTTCATACAATGATAACATACCATGTGATGAACAGAATTAGACAGTAACCACAACTCTACCTGGCTTTATTATGGATTATTTCCTTTTGTAATTTTTGCGTTTTATTGTCTTTTAGGCACACTTGCATTGTTTCATAACCTTTAATTGCATTTAATTATGTTATGTATTAATTATGATTCTTCTAAAACAAATACACAGTGATTTTTTGTTTTTGTTTAATATTAAATGCAGAAATGTTGAAATCTAATACATTTAAAATTAATAGTACATGTTTGAGTATGGGTTGTTTATGATAAGCTTATTCAACTATAATAGAAAAAAACATCGTAACATCTACTTGTTGCTAATTACATAACAAATTTAATAAGTGGAAGGTCTGCTGTCATTTGATTGTTAATGCAAAATGATGAGAAGTTGCCTTGATATGGATTTTTGGCAAACCAGGAAGTGTTGATATTGATATTTTGGCCCACTTGCTCAATCCTAAATTATATTGACAACATTGAGTCTATATCAGCACACTTTCACAGACATATTGTTGCAATTTATTGTAACATGTACAATAAACTAATTGCAGGTTAAGGGGAAAAAGGTCATAGCTCAATATGAGAAAAGAGTGAGTTATGACTGTTTTGCCCTAAACCAGTGAAAAATATTTTTCTATATTACAGTGGTGCTGATGATTTGATTCCTATATTATGTTACATTATATCAAGAACGTGTTTACCACAACTTGTATCAGAATGTCATGCCATGGACAGATTTATACATGAAGGGTTAGTATAGATTTAGTTTTATATTTACCACTATTCCTCCATAATAAAACTCTTTGGTCTCTGAATAATGACCATAGTTTGTGTTGACACAGTCTTATATCAAATGATAATGCAGTGAAGCTTGCAATATGGGTTTGATTTGTGGCTGTAGCATGGCTTAGGCCACAGCAAATTGATCATGTGTTCTACGGGTTTTTCTGGAAAATAATAAGGCGAGCAAGCGAAGAAAAAATATTTAAAAAATCTTGATTCAGTTGCTTTATATAGTGGTTTGAACAAAAATTTTTATGAGTGAGTGAGGAAATAATTTTTTTGTGTGTAAGAACCGTCAAAATTAAGGTGTGAGCAAATCCATAGAACACATTTTTTAAAAGCCCATCAGGGCTCGACATTAAAGTCCGTCCTTAAGCTGCTGACGACCTATATTTCATTTCAAACAACTTATTACTGCTATTAAATATATGGTTCGGGCTAGTAACAAATATAGCTGGCTGTCCATTTGGGCAACTTAGTTTAGAATTTGTGTCTAGCACTGCATATGTAGTGATATTCTTATGCAAATTGCTCTTAATTTTAATAAAACTGTTTTTGCTAAAGTATTTGTTTTATTCATATTACAGGTACATACTGGGAGAAGAAGGTTATTGTTTGACGTCATTTCAAACTGCTATCAATTTTATGATATCTGAAGGCATTGCTCTACAGAAATCTTGAACAATGTGATATTTGCCAACATTGTTTTGATTCAGATTTGATCCAAAATATTCGGAGATTGTCATATAGCGATATGATAGTCTAATTTTCTAGTGACTTTTATCACTTCATCGAAGGTTATAGCATTGTGTTGGTGTTGTATGTTTTTTTAAACAATGCTGTATTGTATGGCAAAGTAGTTTCCGGTTTGAGATGTTGATAGTTAGAATGTTTTATCCACTGATTTATGATACCTTTAATGGGATAAAATAATAAAATGTCAGTTAATTAAAAACATCTGTTAACAAGTCAAGGGTTGCCAGCAAGACTGTAGTAACTGGCTCTTTAATGCAATGCACTTACTTCAGGTTTGCAGGCAACCCTCGAAGTGAAAATGTCATTTCCTGAGTTCAGAGGTTAAGAGTTCTTACATCAAAGTTAACAATTATTCTGTTTCTTTCATGCTTAATTCTGTGATTTGTCATAGGTATTTTACTATTGAAAGTCAAGCTCTAAGTTGCATGACTGTTACATGAATTGTTAGCTGAATTACAGCCTTATTGCTCATTTTTCTGTTATTTCTTTGCTGTGGGTTTGGCTGCAATAATGCAAGTACTGAAAGGATTCACTTGAAATGTTTTACAAGTCTTGAGGGTTACTATTGAAAGTACCAAGTTGCATACCTATTACATTAAGTGTGACTAAATTATGGCACTAAGATTCACAGAAATTCTTATATAATTTATTTATGCGTGTGTGATTACATGATTCATTAAGTCAGTCAAAACTTAAGAAATTGGTGAAAATTGGGCTATCAATAGAATGCATTACATGTATCTGATTCGTTCTGTATTATCATTTGCTTTCTGATATGTGTGTTAAACTTTAATATGGGTACTATAGAGAAGTTTAAAATGGCAATGTACAAAGGACAGTGATAGAAACCAGGGCAGCATTATCAAAAAATCTTACAATAATTAATGAATGCACTGTAAAGGAATTAATTTTAGACTAAAACCAATCGTAAGACGTTTGGTTATATGGGCACCCTGGGTACAGTGTAAACTACCTTAACATATCAATGTGGAGTTGCAGCACTTAGGGCTGATATAATGATTGTTATATTTTTGTTACTATGTGATATATTTTATATACTTCTACTAATAATCATAATGTTGACTGTGTCAACTTGTATTAACATGTACTTTGTTTTCATTCATTTGATATGTCATGTGCAATATATGTTATTATATACTTGAAGTATTCATTGTATTGTGTTCATTGTTGAAATCATACAAGAATTCAAGTTGTATTGAAAATGTTAAAACATTTTTAGATTTTGTGATAGATGCAGATGTAGCTGATAATTTCTTGTTAATTTTGGTGCCATTGTTATTCTGTTTTGTAACACAGGGGTTACACCTTGAAAGGTTACAAATTGATAGGGCTGTCATTGATAGAATATTTTGTATCGATATATTGAAAGGCAAGTATCGGTGGTATCTCGATATATCGAGTCAGACAAGAAGTGTAATAGAAGCCGCTAGAACTCCAGTACTCGTATATATGTACTATATAATGCCCTCATGACATTATGCATGATGTTAAAAGTTGTTTCAGACGTAAAACAAACTGCATGTCCTTGTTTTAATACTTGTTTTTAGCTTTATAAAATGCTAGATTGTATTGATATTCCAAATTGCGAATCGATATTGGATTGTCTGTCAAGAATCGGTGATGATGGCCCTACAAATTGACCTTGGTATATTTCCTGTTGATGCATCAATGTTAAAAAATCTGGAAATAATTTAGTGGATAGATAAGCTAGTTTCTTAGATCTAGAGATTACATTAATAGTTAGTTATGTGAGGTAGCCATAACTGTGGCCAAATAGTAGACTGCAGGGTTACAAATCTGGAGGTCATAAGTTTGTTTCCAGGTCATGACTGGTTATATTTTTTCTGTGAAAATTTGATAATCAATTTTAAAAGTCCAATTGAAAAATCATAACAATCTTCCAAATGACTTTCTTATTACATTGTTTTTAACATTACATTAAAATTGTATTTTCTTAAAAAAAACTGATCTTTATTGTTAGTATAATTATATAAGGGATACATTGTATACAAAGAGCTACCCATTATGATAAATACTTGGATAGTGCAGGAACCAGCCCAGTGTTGGTTCGAATCAAATCCAAAACCTACCCCTTGTCTTATTTAGCAAGAAACTTTATCCTGCTAGCTCAGTCTTTGGGGACAAAGAAACAGGCTTGAAAGTTAATACAAAGGGACAGCAAGGAACCAATGGCATTTGTATTGTTAAAAAATCTTTTTTACAGAATGGTCCTTACATGGAATTGTACAGACCAGATGGTTGCCATATTGATATATCTAGTAATGTTGAATTTAATAAATCATATTAAATCACGTATGCATAACCTTTGTTTTTGTTTTTATTTTACTAATTAAAATATCTTTATTTACCAATACTTGAGTAATGAAAACATATCTTTAGATACAGTCATGTATATTCTCATAATATTAACCTGAGCTTGAACTACCTTACTGTAATAATTACCCGCTTCACTTACATTAAATCGTGAGTTTCATTTATGAAAACAAAGTTAATTGTTTAGTACGAGTATCTTGTGGAAAGCTTTCAATAAAGTATGACTTGCAAACAAAGACTAAAATAGACAGTAAATATTGAGTTTAATATATTCGTGCATATAGGTCAAGCTCAGATTAATATTGTCGGACTATACATGTATAAAAATTACAATTATCATTACTCTCCTTTCATATGTTGCAATCTATTAAATTGTAACTATCCTAATGTGTAAATACATCTGAACTAAATTTTATTGTATGATATAAATGATAAACCAGGTTTTTTACAAGTGTAAAGGTAATTGTGGATGCCACTGTATAAAATTGACTTATTCAATTTTTAGCTTCGCTTACGAAAAATATCATTATTATAAACATGCGTTGTTTTTTATGTCAGCCATTCATATGAATTAATTCATGATAATAATTCATGACTCAAGACTATAGTTTCACCTGTTTAACTTGAAATATCCATGGTATATAGTCACATTATCTTCTGAAGATAAACAAGCACCTGTTTTTGTGGAATTCTTGTATTAGCCAAAACAGATAGAATATAATCTAATAACGCATTTAATAATTATTATTTCTTATTTAAATTAATCATACTAACATGTTAATGCTTTCTATGATTCCTCTGCACAAATTAAATGTTTTTGAAATGGCATGTTTAACCACTAAATACATTTTTTGTGGCGAGTAAAAAAAAACAATTAAAATTCCCGAACCAATTGAATATTTTTTAAGAGAGGACAATTGTACAATAAATATTTCGTGCTTTATTAGATGTCTTTCAATTATTGATGTAGTAAGAGAAATTGGTGAAAATGTCTGATATACTTTCGAATTGTTGTTGTAGATGTCATAAGTTACACTATGTGTCATATTTTATTTTTAAAACTTGAGGTTTAACACAAAATAAAAATATAAATAAACAAATCACTTTATTTGTCATTAAATTAATGCCATTATACAATGAGTAAAATCTTTAAAAAAATAATTAAAAATCATAACACAAGAATTGTACATCAATATAAGAAAGTTCACAGAGTAATCTGTAATTATTCCGATCACTTTTACGAATTTAAGTGCTCAATGATACAAAATAATGTACACTGATTGACAGAGATCAATAACTCCTAGAAACATAGAAGCATGTCATCAAATCAAAGTTTATCATTAACAATAGAAAAAAATCACAGGTAAATTTATATATCACACTACAAGAGTACATTGTACTTTGAAACTTGTACTTTGGGGTTGCCATTTACAACCTGGTCATTTAAAAGACCAAGATTTTTTTTGTAATAAATGTAAAAAAAGTGATGTTATTAACACCCATGTTCAACAGTAATATGGCCACTTAAACGAGGTTGTACTATGTTGTAGATGAAAGAAACACCAAAGATATATCAAATATATTTAACTAATTTCAACACTAAATCTGTCCATTTTCTATAACAAAAGAGAAAAAAGCCATTCACAAATCACACAAGTTTGCAGTATGAACAATCAAACAGTAGCAAAAACATAGATAGTTACATAATATATTAAAAAATAATGCAGTTTTTCAGTAATACATGTACGATATAAACTATAATATACAATAATTTGTTGCAGAGTGGAACAGTTAATGTGTCATTTAACCCCAGATTAAAAACAACTCTCACATGAGGAATAACGACTATAAACATCGTTTGAAGCACCAATAAATCCCTGAAGTCATTGTACTTCGTAATGAAATACATTGTACTAAATAAGATTACATTCGCTGGGGTTGTGCTCGACTATCCTATCTTATTTACTCAAAAGCTAATAAATTTTAAACTTAACACACTAGATATTGTCCTTACACATGCGATAATGTGCAGATACTCTTGATATTGGTCATATATCAGTATATTGTTAGATATCAATGTTGATATCATATCAGTGATTTTATATGTTAACTAGTAACATTTCACTTGTTGTCACCAATGGCTAGTATAATCAATATGTCTTTGACAGATTCTACCTTTGAACATAGTTCATGATCAGCAAAACTGAAATCAAAAGTGTCAATTTGCGATGGCAATGTTTTTGGTACTTTTGAGCGAATTGTTTCATTTGGCACAATAGTCCTTACATTGCCATGATCTCGATCAGAATAAATCTTATACATTATGTCCACGTTTCTGATTAACTCTTTGTCTTTTACTGGACCAGGCTGAATGAAATCATAAACCACTAGGACATGATTGGATTGTTCGAGCGATTCTATCAAGCACTCTGAATCAAGTCTTCCAAATAGGTAACTCCCTTCTGTGTTCAGTGTTGCTTTTATACCAAGGTGTTTTAGAAGGGCAAGTAATTTCTTGCCATTAATTTCATCATTTGTATTGCAGAGCACTAACACGTTGAACTTCATTGTATCTAACTTTGTTGTTTCTGACTGTCTCAACTTTGAATGGCAGAAATCAAATGCATCATCAAATCTAAGCCTAGCAATATCTTCATCACCCCTTCTGTAGGAGTCATATGCACCCTCTATGTAAACTTTTACGAACAATTCTGTGTCAACAAGTTCTTGCCATGCAGGTAAGCACATGATAAATTCAAATGAAAGCACCGCATCATCAAACCGTTTTTGATCCAAATGTTTTTGAATGATCTTTAGACTGCATTCCATTTGCTCTTCCTTTGTCTCTGCCGTAGATAAAAGTTGCTCTAGAGTGTCAATATGCTTGTCATATTCTTTCATCTTATCGTACAAAAAATCGAGGTCTTTCAAAGTCTCTTTGGTAGTTGCGCTTCTCTCAAGTAAGGATTGCAATGTTGGGACTGTTTCCCAGCAATCTTTCAGATGTGGTATTTTTGCCACGATTTCGCATGAAATTTCTAATGACAATTTAAAGTTCATCTTCATATCCTCTTTGTCACTTTCTGGGTTTTGTGATTTATGTCTATCAATAGAGTCTTGTAAACAGTATCCAATTTGCTCGTATGAATTGGCTAAAACAACAAGAGAAGTACCCTTGACTTCATGTTTGGTTAGAATTCTAAATTCCTTGATAGCATCTTCTAGCTGACCAGTATGTCTGTATAGCAATCCCTTATCGTAAATGACTTCAGTGTTCATTGCCAAAGAAAATGATTTGTTAAGATGATGTAATATTTCTTCAACTTCTTTTTCATGTTTGAATCGATCAATGTATTGAATTTTCATTGGACTGTTGATTAAACGTTTCTTCTTATGTTCCTTGTTTGGTTTTGAATCATCTAGGACTTCTCCTCTTAAACCATGATCCCTATGTTGTCCACCAGACTCAACAGTGACTTTTTCCTTTTTCTCAAAGAGTTGTCTCGTTGCATCTTTTCTCTTCACATGACAGTGCTTTTGTAGTAGCTTTTCTTTGAGAGCCACTGCCAAATGATGGTGATTTAACGATGATTCTTTAATTTCAATAGATTTCTTAAGCACGTCAATTGCCCTGTCTAAGTCACCATTAAGTTTATAATACATACCACAACGATCAAGCACAAACGTATCATCCTTCTGAAGTTCAAAGGCCTTCTTATAGTAATCACCAACTGATAATTCAGGATCTTCATCTAAAACTTCTTGTATTAAGCCTTCGTGTAAAATTCCTTTACTTTCAATACTATTTGCAATTTCACCTAATAAAACATAGGCTCTCGGAATTAATATTTGACAAGACGGAGTTTGTATATTCAACTGGAATATATTCTTCAGTAGACTGCAGACGGAAACAACGCTTACTTTGGACTGTTCAAGATCCGATTCAGTACAAACATTGTATGTTCGAAATAAACGAGTCCGTGCAAGAGCACATCTGAATGACCAGTCACATATATTTTCCTTCAATTCAATAGACCCTGGCAAATCGTGATCGGCAATGAATTTAGCTTCAGATATAACTTTATTAAATAAGTCCCATGCCTTAGAGTAAAATTGAATTCCTAGTCTACTATATGCATACGCAATTTCTGCCTTAGCAATTGTCATTATAGCCGTGTTATCTTTAACTCTTTCCAAGTTTTGAAACCATTGTTTTATTTGTCCATAATGTTGGTATTTCAATAAAAACCAACCACGATTACAAAGTCCTATAACATTGTCAGGGCATATTTCTAAAGAATCAGTATTATTCTTTAAAGCATCATCTTTTTGACCTAACAAGAAGTAAATGAATGATATCAAGTTGTAGATCCTACATTTCTGCATTTGTGTCATCCACTCTTCCTTTAATTCGTTCTCTAAGACATTCAATCTTTTTGTAAGATAATTTGACGTTAGAGAAGAGAAATCCTTGTAAGTTTGAAATAAAGATGGATAGTTTTCCAATTTTTCTTTAAAGGGCGCTTCTGCTTCCATTGTTCAAATTATATTCAATAAAACATAGATTGGTAATGATATCTCAGCGAAAGTAAACTCCTCATTACTAAAATTATGAAGTCCATTTTCACGAATACTTCAATATGTCATTTAAGTATTCAATATTGTAAACGTCATAATATAAACTATACTTGAATCAGATTGTTCATTTAGTGGTTTCTAGGTTCACAAGTTCCAACAGCAACTTTGTTTGCTATTGCCAATCTACAAAGAAACAAAGTCATTATTAAAATGGCTAAATAATATAATTGCGAGTGGAACAGGTAGAGAGAACAGGGTTGGTTAACCCTCCTTCCACCCGGTATGTTAACGCTTAAGTATGTTGATAAATTATAAAAAAAGACCCATTTATTTACAATAGGTGTATGATGAGTCATTTATATCTAAATACATGTACATTAAAGTGTTATGCTTACCATTTTGTAATCAATTTGAGTAAAATTAATTGGGAATTTAGATTCTTGAAAGGGCCAAACAAGCACTTCTCTAATATTTCTCACAGACAAGTGAAGGGAAATATTGAATATAAAGAACTACCTCATGAAACTCAACTTTCGATTTCGATATAAAAATGTATTCTTTAAAAGAATGAAAGCAATCCCATCAAAAGGTGTATGCATCATATGAAATCAACGAAAAGTGGCAAGAATATGCCTATACATTCTTTGAAACAGAAAACAAACTATACACACTCATGCAGATCCTATCGCAAAAAAATGCAAAAAAAAAATTACTTTCGATTTCCCAAAATCGATTATTCTCAAAATATCTTAAATTGAATCGAGTTTTCACTTACCTTTTTGCTTAGATATTCGATTTACTTCCTTTGTCGCAGGTTTGAATGATAATAATTAATTAATTTTTATTTTAACATTTAACCTGCATCTAACTAATAGATCTAGTTAAAAGATCGAGAAAATTCTATAGATCGTTCACAAAGGGAGATCACTATTAAATGTTAAACAGAGAGACGGAATAAGTGATTGGCGGTCGGGGGGCTCGGACTGATTCTAAAAGAGTTTTAGACATGTAGTTGAATTCGAGAGAATAATTCTTCAGTCATAAACTTTGTTTTTAGATATCATGCAAATCTGTAGCACACACGACCTCTGTATAAAAATTATGGAACCGCCCGATGCCAATTTTCTGAAAATCTGTAGGACAATGATCATCATTCTATAAATAGCAGGTGATTATACCACAGATCTACATGCATTTATAAGGGTACAGTAAATTTCCACTATCGTGTTTATAGCAAAATCATGCGTTTTTTGACGATTTATAAGTTTGAGATGACTAAAAGTCCCTATATTAAGACCATTCCGCTATTATAGACATCTATTTTGTAGAAATCTATTTTAAAGGTCCTGATAGTGAAATAAATACTTGAATTTTACAGTACATGGGCTATATTTACCGTTTTATTTGTGACAGTATAACCTGCATTGAGCAACAAGTGAAGGGAAGTGACTAGATTAGCCTCTTATCGCAGGTGACTACTTAATCCAGCTTCATATAAAAGGCTTTGATTAGTCCAGCAGTAGTGAGTAATTATTTATACTCGCTTTAGTCATTAAGGTTTGGAGCAGCCGAGTGTTAACTATTTTGATGCCCACTTAAAAAAATTAAACTACTTTAAGGTAAAAAACAAAAATTTATGTAAATATTCATTTAAAATAATCTAAATTAAGAAAACAACACTTTAATGAAATCAAAATTAATTGAAAATTTAAATAAATATTTAGATATAAGCTATAATATATACACTGTACATTGTAACCATTAACAAGACATTTTAACTATATGAATAGTCACTGGCAACGTTAATAATTTTTGATATTTAACTGTTATACTTAATATATAAATAGGTGGGTTCGCTACTAAGACCGACTCGCTATTAAGACCACTCTCTGTAAGACCGCCAGGTGGTCTTATTAGCGTAACTTTACTGTATTTGATTAGTTCAATCTGAATAGTTAATTAGTTTTGCAGTTTTTTTATTAAATGATCTTCAAAAAGGGCACAAGTGACAATGTCAGTTGTATATTGAAAGTCTTACTTTATGTGATGAAACTTATTTTGACTTTTGAAAGACTTAACTGGCTGGGTTTTCACACGTCTGTGCCATTATACAATGATGTTGAAAGTTTGTTAATTCTAAAATATACGTATGATTGACCGTGACCACTTAATACGGGTAAATTGGTAAATTTGTAAGGAAACAAGTGACTACTGGCCACAGACAGGTGCAAAATAGAGGGATTTTTATTGGGAGGAAGCCAGATTGGCCACTAACAGCAGGTGACGCCTTATTACAGGTGGCTGTTAATGCAGGTTATACTGTATTCATATACAAGGGCGGTTGCAAAGGCAGTGTGGTGAGAAAACGAGCCCCCTTTTTGGAAGAAATATAACGAAGCTTCAGTGATGTGGATCTAGTGACTTCTGTGTTGATAGATAGTACTTGGATGTACATACATGTATTTACCTTGGAAAAGACCAGTTACTTTGTTATTAACAAAGCTACAAAGTAGAACAGCAGTTATTCTTTTTATACTGTTTTTAAGTAGGGGGGGGGGGGGTTAATTTGACTTTTATGAGGCCCTGTTTAAAACAAGGTACATATACTGACATGTAAGGAAAAACATTTTTTTAATTTCTGACCCCATTAACCCCCTGTACATACCCTCTGAAGGTTGGCAATGCCCATTTTTCACATATATTTAAGTAGTTTTTTTACATTTGATTGCATTTGTATGTTATTGAACTGCAATATGTCAAATAATATGTTTATTAAGGTGCTGAGTTCAAATATGAATTCAAAATTAAACAGATAAATGGAGAAAAATTCAAAATGGCCGCTAAAATAACCATATTTCGAGGTTATTCGTGTAATCATTTAACCTTGGTATTCAATATGTTGAATTATGCTTGCAATTTGTCCAGGAATAGGTTTCTAAAGGTGCTGAATTCAAATATGAAATCAAAAATTTAATTTAACAAATCAATATGGCGAGAAATTCAAAATGGCTGCTAAATTAAACCCATTTCAAGCATATTCGGGTAATTATTTATCCCTACACATTCAATGTGCTGAATCATTCCAACATTATGTCAATTTATAAGTTTGTTAATGTAATGAGTTCAAATATATGAAGCCAAAAATAATTTAAAGAAACAAATTGGCCAAAAGTTCAAAATAACACAATTTCAAGTGTATACGGGTTATCCATGATACATATAATATGTTGAATCATAATTTGTTATCACTCTTAATACAATGATGTAGATTATTTATTAAATCATAAAGCAAAATAAATTTAAAATCATATATTGCAATATGATAATATGCTATGCTAGAACTCATAGAATTATCTAAAATTGTATAGAGGTACGTTAGATTAACACAAGTGTCAGACGTGACATTGCTCAATTAAATCTTCATATTAGTGGCCTATACATTCAAAGGCTATAGCAAAGATCCAGTAAAAATATACATACTAAGGATGGATGCATTTTTAATTCAAACCCACACGAGTCACAACCAATTTCCTTGCACAAGAAATATGCCTGCAATTGATTCAAATCATGAAGGGATGAATCTCCAATCGGATGCTTACATATTTTCTATACTCATTTAGTTTAATGTTAAAGTATACATCGTCAGACAACTCATTGATATACATGTATACCAGTTGCTAAATGACCCTGGCAAATAGCTGAAAAGTTGGTTAAAATATGAAAGCAAAAAGGTTTTATGTTTAAGTTCTTGTTGTATTGTTTCTGTAAAAAATGTTCAAAATATTTTCTGCACATCCTTAATTATGGCGAAACCACTCTTAAGATACATGTATGTATTTATATGTTTATTTCTTTATGTATAATTGGTTACAAGTGTATAAAATTTGAGTTAAAAGAGAATTTTCTGGTTGGTTTTAGCATAACAGATTCAAAGATTTAATCAATTAACTCATTGATTTTTGTTTGGTTTGGCTGTGAAAGTATCATCAACTCCTCAAAAAAGTTATTGCCTATTTAAATGATAAATGTTTTCTTTATTTTCTTTGACTTAGTTGTCACATAATTGATCTCCTTTTCTTATCATGGAATATCTTGCATTTGTTTCAACAATGCACAGTTGGCTAAATAATAGAACATCATGATTCTCAATCATAAGTATTAAGGGCTAGTTGAAAGAAATACAAGAAAGTATATACAAATTTATAGAGAAATAGCAAAAATTACTAATAAGAATTAAAATGGTTGAAACAAGTGTTATTGTGATATTGGAACAATGGAGAATACGTACAATTCCTTAAATCTCTGATAGCAATCGTTGGGCCATCTACATTTTGTGAAGATTTTGACACATACATAGGCCAAACTTAACTAAGTGGAAACAGGAAAAGTAAGTGAACTACATGTACACCTAGAAATCTGATAACCTATAAGTAAAGATAAAAAAGTGATTCTTTACGAAGAAATAATTGCTTTATTATATTTTCAGACTCAAACAACACAACACAGGCTTGCTTTAAAACATAAGAATTTGCAATCAATATAGTAGCTTAAATGCTTACATGATAGAATACAGCTGTCACCCTTGGAATCTAGTATCTATAAAATTTCCTGGGAATTTTAACTTCACTTTGCAACCTAAGTGCCAAAAAGTTATACTATGCAAATACTCATCAACATGAAGTAAAGCAATCAAAGACACATTTTTCAACCAAGGAATCATATGTGCCGCTGGTGAGGTTGGAACGAATGACCTCTCGGACCTAAACCTCTAATCATATCACTAGAGCCCAACCTAATCTATATAATAAATAAAATATATTTAAGTAATGTCACATATAACCAAGTGTTATAACTTTGGTCTTCTGCGAAGATTCTATTAACAAGAGTCAATCTATAAATTGCATAACATGTTTAGAGTGAGTGTGCCGTTAATGACTGAAATATGATTTATTTTAGCAGCCATTTTGAAATTTCTGCCATATTTGTTTGTTAAATTTAGTTTTGGAGTTAATATATGAACTCAGCACCTTAACAGACCTGTAGATTGATATATTGCAGGCATGATTAAACATATTCAATGCCCAGTAAAAAAATAATACGCGAATATGTCCGAAAATTTGGGTCATTTTGGCAGCCATTTTGAATTTTCCGCCATATTGAGTTGTTTAATTCAGATTTCTTCTTCATATTTGAACTCAGCAGCCTAATAAACCTACAAAATGATATATTGATAGCCAATCAGAATAAATTTATAACATATATAAAAATGTTTTTTTTTTGTAAAATATGGGCGTGTTCGACTTTCAAGGGGTATGTATAGGGAGATTAGTGGAGTCACACAAACTTTTTTGTTAATATTTCTATAATTATATTGATAGCACCATCTTTTAAGCAGGGCCTCACATGGTTATCATTAAAAAATGAAATTACCCCCCCCCCTATTTTAAGGCCGCGTCAACACAATTTGAGCTGATTCTACGGCGTTCAGCGCACCTAAAGTAGCCTTTCATGTACCAGTACTTGCCCACAAATTGTCAAATTTTCATTGAAGGGTATAAATCGTGCCTCCTTCGGGACACTAGATTCGAAATCCAGGCGCGCTTCCAACTGGGCTTCCGACCAGGGTTAGCAGTTATTCAATTAAGGTTTGATTAATAATTTGTCTTATATAACTAAAACCTATCATGCACGTGTAAAGAAATTGTCTGTGGCATCAATGCGACTTGGGTTGATTGCAGACCAACATACTTGCGAGTTAGAAATTGTAAAATGACCCAAAGCAAATTGTTTCTTCCTTTCATCAGTTATTTATTGGTTAATTCAAACGTGCACTTTTATTTGTAGGATTCTGAGTAATCAAATGTTAATTTGATGTCAGCAATACTTATGCAATTAGACTTGTACACCGTGAGGACATATAGGTGTGACATTACTGATGGGCTGTGGCATGGCGGTCTAATTGTTTATAAACTACACAAAAGCTGCTATGAAAATAATTCAATACTAATTTAACTTTGCTTTACGTTTATTCAGAAAACACATCTGAGCTTATCTGATCATTACAATGACATTTTCAAGGGTACACACAGCATTTATAGTGCGTCCAAAATTTCAAAACGTGTTTGGGTAAACATTAAAACAAAACAATCCATTTCATGGGTAGGCAGAATTGAAAATAATTTGTTTTATTCATTTTAACAAAATTAGCATGGCGGATAAACCACCACCACTTGGTAAATCATACTTGTAATGGTAGAAAGCTAACCATTACACCGACAGCTAAGACACTCGTAAAACATATCCCAATAGTTTATGTTATTGCCATCCTAAGCATCCCTCGTCGTGGATTAGTTTATTGTATTGTTATTATAAACAGTGTTTTTGTTTGTTCGAACTATAAACGGTAGCTCGGTTTACAAAAACAAATTATTATTAACTTATTTTATTGTTTATGCCACCAATGCGTAAATATTTATTCATGAAGAAAACCATTTCAACTTTCAGGACTTATTAATCTGCCAGATAAAAACTCTATACTATAGTTTCACCAGTTTAACTTGACATATCCATGATATAAAGTCACATGATCTCCGGAAGATATATGAGCACTTGTTTTTGTCGAATTCTTTCATTAGCCAAAACAGAAAATATTTTAATAACGCTTTTAATATTATTATAGTTTTACTTAAATTAGTCATATTAACATGTAACCGTTTTTCTCCGATTCCTGTGCACAAATTAAATAACATCTCAAATTAAATTAACCACTCAATATATTTTTGTGCCGAGTACTGTGTCAAAAAAATAAAATTCACAGCACCAATTGCATACTTTTGAGGACAATTGAACGATAATTTTTTCATGCTTTATTAGATGTCTTTTGATTATTGATGTAGTCAGAGGAATTGTCAAAAATGTTTGTTATACTTATAAGTTGTCATTGTAGATAACGTAACTATAGACCCTGATGAGATAAGTTACATGTGTGTCATTTCATTGCTAAATTGCAAGGTTTAACACAAAATAAAAATATAAATAAAACAAATCGCATTATTTGCTAGTAAGTTTAAGCCATTATATATATAATGAGTAAAATCATGAAAAATAATTAGAAATAATAACACAAGAAGTTTACTTCAATATAAGAAATAAGAAAAATCACAGGGTTTTTCATAAATAATTAACTTTATCATTTTTGCGATTTTAAGTGACCAATAATACAAAATAGTACTCTCTAATAGACAGAGATCAATATACTCCCTAGCAACATAGAAGCAAGCCATTATCCCAGAGTTTATCATTAACAATAGAAAAATAGGTAAAAATGTTTATCACAGTAATTTGCAATTTACTAGGTAAATGAGTCTTGTCATCTCCAACCTGGTCATTAAAAACAAGACGTTTTTTTTTTGTAAATGCAAGAAACATTGTTGTTACTTACACACAAAATCAACAGGTATATGGCCATTTAAACAAGATTGCACTTGTATCTTAGATGCTAGAAACACCATAGATACATTTCATACTGCTTTACGTTTAACACTAAATTTGTCTATTTTAATGAACTTGTGGTTGTCATTCACACATACAGCAGTACAAAAGCCATTCACGAATCCCACAAGTTTGTAATATGAACAGTCAAGTAGAAGCAATCACATTTACAACCTGGTCATTTAAAAAAGCGATGATAATTATAATAAATGCAAGAAAAATGATCTAATTTACTCAAACGTTCAACATTATTATGAATATTTTAACGAGATTGCACTATGTCATTGATAAAAGTAACATCAAACATATATTTAAACACTGATTCTGTTCATTTGTAATAACAAAAGAAAAACAAAAAACATTCTCAAACCACACTAGTTTGCAATATTAACAGTCAAACAGTAGCAATAACATAGATTATTACATAATCACGCAGTTTTTCAGTAATACATGTACACTATAAACTAAAATATACAATCTATTTTTGTTGAAGAGTTAAATCAGTTAATCTGTCATATACTTCCTTCCTGATTGAAAGCGACATGCACATTAAGACGAACGACTATTAACAATGTTTGAAGCACCAATAAAACATTGAAGTATTTGTACTAAGAAAGGAAGAAATACACCATTAGAGCTGTTCAATTGTATTGGATTATATCATATTAGCTCGAGTGGTGCTGGATTGGTATATCTAACTCACACCAAAGCTCATTAGTTTTAAACTTAACACACTAGATATTGTCCTTACACATGCGATAATGTGAAGCTAATCTTGATATTGGTCATATAACAGTACATTGTTAGATATCAATATTGATATCACTACAGTGATTTTATATGTTAACTATTGTCCGTTTTTTCTCAACTGTCAAAGCTTGAATAATTTCACGGTGACTGAATGCATTGTTTTTGTACTGGCGGCCTAATTGTTATCAAAAATATCTTGACTAGAATTTATCATACGGCATAAGAAGCTTTACTCAATCATAATACACACTTTCGAAAACTCATTGGTGTATTACGACAATAATTTTAACAAACGCATTCACCGTGAAATTATTCATGTTTTGACAGTTGAGAAAAAACGAACAATAGTAACATTTCACTTGGTGTCACCAATGGCTAGTCTAATTAATATGTCTTTGACAGATTCTACCTTTGAACCAAGTTCAAGTTCATCACCAGCAAAACTGAAATCAAAAGTGTCAATTTGCGATGGCAATGTTTTTGGTATTTTTGAACGATTTGTTTCATCTGGCACAATAGTACTCACATTGCCATGACCTCGATCAGAATGAATCTTAAACATTATGTCCACGTTTCTGATGAACTCTTTGTCTTTTACTGGACCAGGCTAAATGAAATAATAAACCACTAGGACATGATTGCCTAAGCCTAGCAATATCTTCATCACTTCTTCTGTAGGAGTCATAAGCGACTTATATGTATACTTGTATGAACAATTCTGTGTCAACAAGTTCTTGCGAAGCAGGTAAGCACATGATAAATTCAAATGAAAGCACCGCATCATCAAACCGTTTTTTATCCAAATGTTTTTGAATGATCTTTAGACTGTATTCCATTTGCTCTTCCTTTGTCTCTGCTGTAGATAAAAGTTGCTCTAGAGTGTCCATATTCTTGTCATATTCTTTCATCTTATCGAACAAAAAATCGAGGTCTTTCAAAGTCTCTATGGTAGTTGCGCTCCTCTCAAGTAAGGATTGCAATGTTGGGACGGTTTCCCAGCAATCGTTAAGATGTGGTATTTTTGCCACGATTTCGCATGAAATTTCTAATGACAATTTAAAGTTCATCTTTATATCCTCTTTAAATATACATAGATATCATATAACAGTGATTTATATGATAACTAGTAACATTTCACTTGTTGTCACCAATGGCTAGTCTAATCAATATGTCTTTGACAGATTCTACCTTAGAACATAGTTCATCATCAGCAAAACTGAAATCAAAACTGTCAATTTGCGATGGCAATGTTTTCGGTACATTTGAACGAATTGTTTCATCTGGCACAATAGTCCTCACATTGCCATGACCTCGATCAGAATGAATCTTATACATTATGTCTACGTTTCTGATTAACTCTTTGTCATTTACTGGACCAGACTGGATGAAATCATAAACTACAAGGACATGATTGGATTGTTCAAGCATTTCTGTCAAGCACTCTGACTCAAGTCTTCCAAATTGGTAACTCCCCTCTGTGTTCAGTGTTGCTTTTATGCCAAGGTGTTTTAAAAGTGCAAGCAATTTATTGCCAACACTTTCATCATTTGGATTGCAGAGGACTAACACATTGAACTTCATTGTACCTAACTTTGTTGTATCTGACTGTCTCAATTTTGACTGGCAGAAATCAAATGCATCATCAAATCTAAGTCTAGCAATATCTTCATCATCCCTTCTATAGGAGTCAAAGGCACCCTCTATGTAAACTTTTACGAACAAGTCTGTGTCAACAAATTCTTGCCACGCAGGTAAGCACATAATAAATTCAAATGAAAGCACGGCATCATCAAACCGTTTTTGATCCAAATGTTTTTGAATGATCTTAAGACTGTATTCCATTTGCTCTTCATTTGTCTCTGCACTAGATAAAAGTTGTTTCACTGTGTCAATATACTTGCCATATTCTTCCATCTTATCGTACAAAAATTCGAGTTCTTTCAAAGTCTCTTTGGTAGTTGCATTTCTCTCAAGTAACAACTGAAATGTTGGGGCTGTGTCCCAGCAATTTTTAAGATGTGGTATTTTTGCCACAATTTCGCATGAAATTTCAAGTGACTTTTTAAAGTTCATCTTCATATCTTCCTCGTCACTGTCTTTGTCTTGTGATTCATTTCTATCAATGAATTCATGTAAACAGTATCCAATTTGCTCATATGAAGCGGCTAAAACAACTAGAGAAGTAGTTGTAAGTTTGTTATTTGTCAAAATTCTGAATACTTGTATGGCTTCTTTAAGTTGCCCTGTTTGTCTTAAAAGCAATCCCTTGTCGAAAACTGCATCAGTATTCATTCCGATTTCTATTGCTTTATCGAGATGCATCAATATCGCATTAATGGTATCTTCATGTTTACTAAGGTCGAGTTTATCAACTTTATTTGGACTGTTAATTAATCGTTTCTTCCTAGCTTCTAAATTAGTAGCAGCTGGAACTTTATTCCTGGAATCATGACTTTGATGATGGCTGTTGGAATTGTCCCCTTCCACTTTTTCAAATAATTTTCGTGATACTGAGTGTACATTTGCATAACCAAGACCAACTTGTAGCTTTTCTTTGAGAGCTACTGCCAAATGATGGTGATTCAAGGAAGTATCTTGAATTTTGATAGATTTTTCGAAGATTTTAATTGCCTCGTCTAAATGATGTATTAATTTAAGGCGCATACCACAACGATCAAGCACAAATGTATCGTCATTCTGGAGATAGAGGGCTTTCTCATAGTAACCATCAACTGTCAATTCAGGTTTTTCTTGCAAAACTTCCTGAATTAGGCCTACATGTATGTTTCCTTTACTTTCAATACTATTTGCAATTTCACCCAACAAAACATAGGCTCTTGGTATCAACTTCATACAAGCAGTGGACTCCAAATTTGATTCGATGACATGTTTCAACAATTTGCAGACAGACACAACCTTTTCTTTTGACTGCTCAAGGTCAGATTTATTGCAAACATTGTAAAAACGAAATAAACGTGTTTGTGCAAGAGCCCATTCGTATGACCATATGCAAATATTCTCCTTCATTTCATGGGGATTTGGTGGGTTCTCTTTTGCTTCAGCATCACGTATAGCTTCACTATATAGTTTTATTGCAGTCGAGTAAAATGTAATTCCTAACCTAGAGTATGCATAAGCTATCTCCCCCTTAGCAATTGCCATTTTAGTCTTATCATCTTTCATTTCATCCAGGCGTTGACACGTTGTGTTGATTTCTTTAAATTTCTGCTCAGTTTTCAGCAAAAACCACCCACGATTGCTAAGTCCTATAACATTATCAGGACAGATTTTCAAGGAATCATCATTTTTCATTAAAGCTTCATCGGTCTTACCTAACAAGAAATACATGAAGGATATCAAATTATTGATTCGACATTTGTCCATTTGAGTAATCGATTCCTTTAATTCTCTCTGAAAATCATTTAGCCTTATTTCTAGATAATCTTTAGGTACAGATGAAATATCATTGATGGTTCGAATTAATGAAGGAAATTTCTGCAACTTTTCTCGGAGTTTCTTTTTTTCTGCCTCCATTTTTTTTTTTTAAAAAGTGACAGATTTCAACAAAATGAAGCCGATTTGACTTTCAGAATTGTACAGGCCTTAGTTTGAAAATAGCTTTGTAGTGAAGTTGGTTCATGGCCCTACAATTGAGAAAAGATAAATGTGATTAAGCTATATGAAAACTCGGGTAGGATGAACATCAAAGCTTGCAAAAATTTAAGTAATTGTAAGAACAAGTTATTTAATCCTTCAAAATAAATAGAAACAATTAATTGAAGTAAGATATTGTGTAAACATTCCATCAAGTATTTGATCTTCTCAACCTGTTTCATGATATTCCGAACATTTGAACAAATTATCGTTTTTCAACATGCTACAATGCAAAGTGTGTTCCTATATGATTTATGTTTAATGTCACAACTTTGTTAAAATGTTTGAGACAACTATATAACACTGAAGCTTAACAAAAAGCTAGCCTTGTCTGGCCAGCTTTACAAACAGATAACTGTGTTCGGGGCTGTCTAAGTTTCATAACCATTCCGAGGGTGACCTTTTTTACTTAAATGACAATTCATTTACCCACATTTGCTCTTTTGTTAACACCTTGTCTTTTGGGACAAAATGTAAATGTAAACCTTAGTTAAATATGCTAACTGGTAAGGTCATGTAGAGATCCATTGAATAAGAAATGAAATAATTGCAACCAATGTCAGCCCTAAAAGCTGTGATAAGATTTGTGTAATACTCTGCATAAACATGAATTGCACTGTACGTATCAACTTGTTTTATTTTATAACACTGCACAATGTAATCAGTTGCTGATTACTGTTTTGATTTAAAATGAAAGTAATACATTGATCCTACCTGATAAATGGAATGATGAAAAACTTTGTTCATCAATATGGTATACTTTGGAGAGCGTTGGTCATCTTGATGACAATAATCTATTCCTCTTTCTTCTTTATCCTTTAAAAGATCAGAAAACAAAATAAAATTTACCGGATTGATAGTGTTGATACAGGAATAGCTTTTTTTTTAAAAATACTTTAAACGGAAAATTGATTAAACATTCTACTTAATCTATAATAACCTAACTACCATTGGTTTTATTATGTCCTGTTGGTGTTTTAGAGTTTTGATTGCTATGACAAAATGCTTAATGTGTTTTTTTGGGGAAGGTGTGCTTTTTTCAAGCATAATGCTGCCTGGAGTAATATCTTCGACATACGGTAGATCGATTCTCCAGAATAGTAAGGTCGTAAGTGCTACTTACGACCTGATATGACCCATACAACTTTTTAGACGCATTTGATTATATTTACTTTAATTTATTTGCAATGCAATATGTTGACCAAAATGTATAAAAAAATGTCGTAAGTACAACACCCTCTAATTAGTCCGTAAAAGAAGGTCGTATCTGTGAATTGCTAATTATTGATGTTCATGTAATTATTTTTTATGCTATACTGACTCAAAGTACGTCACTAAAAAGAGCATTTTAATTATGAAACATATTATACATTATAATTGCATTTATAATTTTATCATTTTAAATCACATACAACTTTTTAATGGAAATATAAACGCATAGCATTGTTGGTAAAAGGTCGTAAGTGACAGTTACGACATTTCACGTACAGTTACGACCTTTTAGCCGTACAAAACATGTACCCAAAAGTCAGTCTTAAAAGGTAGTTTTAAGTTTTCAGTATATTTTTTACATTTACACAATAATTGATACATAATAAGTTACACATGGAATGTTTAACTGAAAGAGTAAGAAACAAATTCTTGAAAATATGATAGGTTTTAGCAAAAAATAGTCATTTGAAAATTACACACAGTTTTTACTTGTTTTCTCAAAAACACATTTATGTAGTTACAACCTTTCTATTCGGTTGGTTCGACTGATACCCAATCCTATGTCTCTGGAAGCATTTGTGATTATTCTAAAACTCAGGAAATGACTGTGATGCAGAAAAAGGGATTTAAATGCATCATTTGATTAATCTTACAATGTTATGTGATGTATATTTTCAAATCCCTGTTATGAAAAAACCCTGTTTAAAACAAGGACCTGTATATAAGGTCTATGTTTAAAACAAATGAATAAAAATAGGCCCCCTGCTATAACTCTAATGTACGTCTACTCCATTCGTCCTCTGAGTCATCCCAATAGCAAAGGGCACCGTCCATTGGAACCCCTATACGGGGCTGTATGTCTACTAGTAGTAATAAGCTGTCTACGCCCCTGACGATTTTGTTAGGTCAAGAAATGGTTGGTTTAAAGTTTAACTCACTCCACCCGGTGGGTAAAATACTACACTTGACATGCATATATTCTAAAAATAGTATCAACGATGAGTGGTTATCGAGATATTATTAACAAAAAAGACCAAGAATATGCGTAAGAATATTGCAATCGGTTTAAAATAATAGAACAAAAATAATAGAGAATATATTCTGGAAAGTGCCAAGCAAGCACTCCTCTAAAAAGTATTTTACTATTTATAGTTTTAGAAATTTGATAAAGATAAACAGTTTTACCAAATGATGTAAAAAGTCCGTCGGAAATGGCGAACCAACTGTAGTCAACTTTCGTTTTCAAAACTATTCTTAAAATAGAATAAAACTAAATCCTTCAAAAATTTAAGAATCATATGAAATCAACGCAACGTAACAGCAATCAATCCATAAGTTCAATTAAATGCGAAACAATTAGCACTAAAACAGGTTCAATCGCGAAAAATAAGAAAAGAACGTCTTCAAATTCAAGTTCACGGATTCTACTTTCGATTTCTCAAATTCGGTTATTCTCACATTTTTTTAATTGTAACAAAATTTTACGTACCTTTATGTTTCAATGTTCGATTTATTCCCGTTATCGTAAGTTTGTTCAATTGAGCTGATTAAATTTTGATTTTCTATCTGCACTAATGAGATCGAGAATATTCTATCGATCGTACAAAGGGAGATTACTAATTAAATTCTTATACCATTCGGAACTACCTCGGATATTACTGCGTAACAGTCGTCAGTTTACGGAATCACCCGAGTGGTTTTCCGAATGTCCATAGACAGCTTAAGTAACGGGCGGTGGCCTTTCCCTATCTTCACCTTCTATATATAGAATGGCGATCGGGGGCTGAGTTTTAAACATGTAGTTGAATTTGAGAGATTTCATGATTCAGTCCTACTGAACTTTGTTTTTAATAACCATGCAAATCTGCTGTACACACGACCTCAGTATAAAAATTATGGAACCGCCCGATAGCGATTTTCTGAAAATCTGTAAGGACAATGATCAGCATTCTATAAATAGCAGGTGATTATACCACAGATCTACATGCATTTGTAAAGGCGTACAGTAAATTTCCACTGTCGTGTTTTTTGCAAAAATTACGCGTTTTTTTGACGATTTATAAGTTTGAGAAGACTATAAGTCTCTATATTAAGACCATTCCGCTATTATAGACATCTATTTTGTAGAATTATATTTTGAAGGTCCTGATAGTGAAATAAATACTTGAATTTTACAGTACATGGACTATATTTACCGGTTTATTTGTGACAGTATAACCTGCATTAAGCAACCAGTGAAGGGAAGTGACTAGATTAGCCTCTTATCGCAGCTGACCACTTAATCCAGGTTCAGATAAAAAGGCTTTGATTAGTCCAGCAGTAGTGGGTAATTATTTATACTCGCTTTAGTCATTAAGGTTCGGAGCAGCCGAGTGTTAACTATTTTGATGCCCACAAAAAAATTAAACTACTTTAAGGTAAAAAACAAAAATGTATGTAAATATTCATTTAAAATAATCTAAATTAAGAAAACAACGTTTTAATGAAATCAAAATTAATTAAAAATTTAAATAAATATTTAGATATAAGCTATAATATATACAATGTACATTGTAACCATTAACAAGACATTTTAACTATATGAATAGTCACTGGCAACGTTAATAATTTTTGATACCTAACTGTTATACTCAATTTTTAAATAGGTGGGTTCGCTATTAAGACCGACTCGCTATTAAGACCACTCTCTGTAAGACCGCCAGGTGGTCTTATTAGCGGAACTTTACTGTATTTGATTAGTTCAATCTGAATAGTTAATTAGTTTTGCAGTTTGTTATTAAATGATCTTCAAAAAGGGCACAAGTGACAATGTCAGTTATATATTGAAAGTCTTACTTTATGTGATGACACTTAGTTGATAAATTTTGACTTTTGAAAGACTTAACTGGCTGGGTTTTCACACGTCTGTGCCATTATACAATGACGTTGAAAGTTTGTTAATTCTAAAATATACGTATGATTGACCGTGACCACTTAATACGGGTAAATTGGTAAATCTGTAAGGAAACAAGTGACTACTGGCCACAGACAGGTGCAAAATAGAGGGATTTTTATTGGGAGGAAGCCAGATTGGCCACTAACAGCAGGTGACGCCTTATTACAGGTGGCTGTTAATGCAGGTTATACTGTATTCATATACAAGGGCGGTTGCAAAGGGAGTGTGGTGAGAAAACGAGCCCCCTTTTTGGAAGAAATATAACGAAGCTTCAGTGATGTGGATCTAGTGACTTCTGTGTTGATAGATAGTACCTGGATGTACATACATGTATTTACTTTGGAAGAGGAGTTGTTAATTTGACTTTTTATGAGGCCTTGTTTAAAACATGGTACATATATTGACATGTAAGGAAAAACATATATTTTTTAATTTTTGACCCCATTAACCCCCTGTACATACCCTCTGAAGGTTGGCAATGCCCATTTTTCACATATATAAGTAGTTTTTTACATTTGATTGCATTTGTATGTTATTGAACTGCAATATGTCAAATAATATGTTTATTAAGGTGCTGAGTTCAAATATGAATTCAAAATTAAACAGATAAATGGAGGAAAATTCAAAATGGCCGCCAAAATAACTATATTTCGAGGTTATTCGTGTAATCATTTAACCTTGGTATTCAATATGTTGAATTATGCTTGCAATTTGTCCAGGAATAGGTTTCTAAAGGTGCTGAATTCAAATATGAAATCAAAAATTTAATTTAACAAATCAATATGGCGAGAAATTCAAAATGGCTGCTAAATTAAACCCATTTCAAGCATATTCGGGTAATTATTTATCCCTACACATTCAATGTGCTGAATCATGCCAACATTATGTCAATTTATAAGTTTGTTAATGTAATGAGTTCAAATATATGAAGCCAAAAATAATTTAAACAAACCGATTGGCCAAAAGTTCAAAATAACACAATTTCAAGTGTATACGGGTTATCCATGATACATATCAATATGTTGTATCATGGTTTGTTATCACGCTTGATACAATGATGTAGATTATTTATTAAATTATAAAGCAAAATAAATTTAAAATCATATATTGCAATATGATAATATGCTATGCTAGAACTTATAGAATTATCTAAAATTGTATAGAGGTACGTTAGATCAACACAAGTGTCAGACGTGACATTGCTCAATTAAATCTTCATATTAGTGGCCTATACATTCAAGGCTAGAGCAAAGATCCAGTAAAAATATACATACTAATGGATTGAGGCATTTTTTATTCAAACCCACAAGAGTCACAACCAATTTCCTTGCACAAGAAATATGCCTGCAATTGATTCAAATCATGAAGGGATGAATCTCCAATCGGATGCTTTAATTTACATATTTTCTATACTCATTTAGTTTAATGTTAAAGTATACATCGTCAGACAACTCATTGATATATACCAGTTGCTAAATGACCAGGGAAAATAGCTGAAAAGTTGGTTAAAATATGAAAGCAAAAAGGTTTTATGTTTAAGTTCCGGTTGTATTGTTTCTATAAAAAATGTACCAAATGTTTTCTGCACATCCTTAATTATGGCGAAACCATTCTTAAGATACATGTATGTATTTATATGTTTATTTCTTTATGTATAATTGGTTACAAAGGTATGAAATTTGAGTTAAAAGAGAATTTTCTGGTTGGTTTTAGCATAAAAGATTCAAAGATTTAATCAATTAACTCATTGATTTTTGTTTGGTTTGCCTGTGGAAGTATCATCCACTCCTCAAAAAAGTTATTGCCTATTTAAATGATAAATGTTTTCTTTACTTTTCTTTGACTTAGTTGTCACATAATTGATCTCCTTTTCTTATCATGGAATATCTTGCATTTGTTTCAACAACCCAGCCAGCATGACCATATCGGGCCGATATACAATTAATGTCGGCATGTCGGCAAAATGTTCCGATTTGGGGCCGACATCGGACCGCTGCAGTGCCGACATACTCAATATTTTGAAAAATTCTAAATGCAATTGTATTGTATACTTAATTATGTAAATAAATAGTCGTGTGTATGATTTCAATTACTAGAAGCACACTAACCACATTTCATGTTACATCAAAAAAAGTATATCGGGTCTGCGTCGGGCCTACATGATCAATTAATGCAACTATTTTGTATATCGGGTTGACATCGGTACGATAGTGCGTTTTCTGCTACACGTCAACATATTGTTAAATCGTTAAAATATCATGAAATAGAATTATTCCAATGAAACCCCTTTGTAAGTTACTTATTATATTTACGTACTGTCATACCGGCAAAATGTGCCTATTTTGGGGCCGACATCGGACCGCTGCAGTGCCGACATACTCAATATTTTGAAATTCTAAATGCAATTGTATTGTTTACTTAATTTTGTTAATAAATAGTCTTGTGTATGATTTCAATTTCCAGAACCACACTAACCCCATTTCATGTAACGTCAAAAAACGTATATCGGGTGTGCGTCGGGCCTACATTGCAATGAACGTATATTTTGTATATCGGATTGACAACGGTACGACATTGCATTTTCTGTTACACGTCCATATTTTGTTAAATCGTTGAAATATCATGAACTATTTTTTTCCCAATGAAACACCTTTGTTATTTTATATTATATTTACGTACTGTCCCAACGTCCGATTTTTGTAGTAGACAAGGGAGGGAATATGTTAGGTCTATTATCTCCCTTGATTACCATGCAGCAAATAATTGTACATTTTGGTATGAATTTTAAAATAATTTTAGCTGTGTTTTGAAATTAAAAATGTTGTTTGTAATTGAAATCAATATTTATTTTTAAGTACATAAAAATCGCTCCTTTATAATAATATTATTTTAAATGAAGAACTGGCAATTATTCACTGCATTCCTACTTTCAACTGTATAAGCGCCAAAAAACTAAAAGTCAAAGGAAGGTGATGAACATAAAGTTTATTTTCTTTTAAAGGTAGGTCTAATGATGATTTAACAAATGTGTAAACACTGTTAATTATTTGATTTTAACTATTCGAGTGACAAAAATTATCTGTTTGTCTATATTTTAAGTAATTTTATGGTTGAAAATATTTGTAACATAATTTCGCGACATGCATTAACAAGGCCGTGATTATCATTTGCACTTCATAGATAAAATATACTAAATATTCGCTTTTATAAATCTTATTTTGTAAAACATCTGTTAGTTTTTTTGCATACTAGCTGTTAATTTACACTCCACAGTTTATTAATGTACATGTACACCGCTATTGTTTTGGTGTTAGCCCGATGTAGGCAAGAAATATCGGGCCGATATAGTTTAGACATCGGCCCGATATTGTTCTACCGATATCGGGTCGACATCATTCCTATTTGCAGCCGAGGTTAAATCCTACGTTGGGCCGTTATAGAAAACCATAAAGGTTTGATGTCGGGCCGATGAAGAATAGTTTCTATTGTTGACCGACATCACATCGCTATTGTTTTGATGTTGGCCCGATGTAGGCAAGAAATATCGGGCCGATATTGTGTAGACCTCGGCCCGATATTGTACTACCGATGTCGGGTCGACATCATTCCTATTTGCAGCCGAGATTTAATCCGACGTCGGGCCGTCATAGAAAACCATATAGGTTTGATGTCGGGCCGATATAGAATGTTGGCTGGGAATGCACAGTTGGCTAAATAATAGAACATCATGATTCTCAATCATAAGTATTAAGGGCTAGTTGAAAGAAATACAAGAAAGTATATACAAATTTATAGAGAAATAGCAAAAATTACTAATAAGAATTAAAATGGTTGAAACAAGTGCTATTGTGATATTGGAATAATGGAGAATACGTACAATACCGTGAATCTCTGATAGCAATTGTTGGGCCATCTACTTTTTGTGAAGATTTTGACACATACATAGGCCAAACTTACCTAAGTGGAAACAGGGTAAGTAAGTGAACTACACCTAGAAATCTGATAACCTATAAGTAAAGATAAAAAAGTAATTCTTTACGAAGAAATCATTGCTTTATTATATTTTCAGACTTAAACAACACAACACAGTCTTGCTTTAAAACATAAGAATTTGCAATCAATATAGTAGCTTAAATGCTTACATGATAGAATACAGCTGTCACCCTTGGAATCTAGTATCTATAAAATTTCCTGGGAATTTTAACTTCACTTTGCAACCTAAGTGCCAAAAAGTTATACTATGCAAATACTCATCAACATGAAGTAAAGCAATCAAAGACACATTTTTCAACCAAGGAATCATATGTGCCGCTGGTGAGGTTGGAACGAATGACCCCTCGGACCTAAACCTCTAATCATATCACTAGAGCCCTACCTAATCTATATAATAAATAAAATATATTTAAGTAATGTCACATAAAACCAAGTGGTATAATTTTGGTCTTCTGTGAAGATTCTATTAACAAGAGTCAATCTATAAATTGCATAACATTTTTAGAGTGAGTGTGCCGTTAATGACTGAAATATGATTTATTTTAGCAGCCATTTTGAATTTTCTGCCATATTTGTTTGTTAAATTTAGTTTTGGAGTAAAATACAAATATATGGACTCAGCACCTTAACAGACCAGTAGATTGATATATTGCAGGCATGATTAAACATATTCAATGCCCAGTATAAATAATACGCGAATATGTCCGAAATTTGGATCATTTTGGCAGCCATTTTGAATTTTCCGCCATATTGAGTTGTTTAATTTAGCTTTTTTCTTCATATTTGAACTCAGCAGCCTAACAAACATACAAAATGATATATTGAAAGCCAATAAAAAATTTTATCACAGATATAAAAATGGTTATTTTTTTGTAAAAAATGGGCGTGTCCGACTTTCAAGGGGTATGTATAAGGAGATTAGTGGGGTCACACAAACTTTTTTGTTAATATTTCTTGTTAATGATTCTATAATTATATTGATAGCACCATCTTTTAAGCAGGGCCTCACATGGTTATCTTTAAAAAAAGAATTTAACAACCCCCCCCCATTTTAAGGCCGCGTCAATACAATTTTAGCTGATTCTACGGCGTCCTGTGCACCTAAACTAGCCTCTCACGTACCAGTACTTGCCCACAAATTTTCATTGAAGGGTATAAATCGTGCCTCCTTCAGGACAATAGATTCGAAATCCAGGCGCGCTACCAACTGGGCTCTCGACCAGGGTTAGCAGTTATTCAATTAAGGTTTGATTAAATGATTTGTCTTATATATCTAAAACCTATAATGCACATGTAAAGAAATTGTCTGTGGCATCAATGCGACTAGTGTTGGTTGTAGAACAACATACTTGCGAGTTTTGCTTATCTGACCATTACAATGACATTTTGAAGGGTACACACAGCATTTATAGTGCGTACAAAATTTCAAAACGTGTTTGGTTAAACATTAAAAGGAAACAATCCATTTCAGGAGCAGGCAGTATTGAAATTAATTTGTGTAATTCATTTTAACATACTTAGCATGGCGGATAAACCACCACCACTTGGTAAATCATACTTGTAATGGTAGAAAGCTAACCATTACACCAACAGCTAAGACACTCGTAAAGCATATCACAATTGTTTATGTTATTGTCATCCTGAGCATCCCTCGTCGTGAATTAGTTGGTTGTATAGTTATAATACACAGTGTTTTGTTTTTTGTTCGAGCAATAAACGGTACAGGTCGTATTCTAGGTCATGCGTGTTTTTGTACTTTAAACAATTACTATTAATTTGTTTTATTGTTTATGCCACCAATGCGTATATATTTATTTATGAATAAAACCATTTCAACTTTCGGGAGTTATTAATCTGCCAGGTAAAGACTAAATACTATACAGTAAAACTCGGATATAACATACTGGCTGGGCCATAGAAATAAGGTATGTTATAACCGAGGTATGTTATATCCATGTAGCATTCTAAGTATGTTATATATAAGGATGAAAATCGGGCCAGAAAAAATGGTATGTCGTAACCGAGTGTATGTTATAACCGAGTATGTTATATCCGAGTTTTACTGTAGTTTCACCTGTTTAACTTGGCATATCCAAAGTCACATGATCTCCGGAAGATATAAATTGTTTTTGTGGAATTCTTTCATTAGCCAAATAGAAAAAATTTTGATAACGCTTTACTTATATTAGTCATATAAACATGTTACCGTTTTTTTATTCCTCTGCACAAATTAAATAACATCTCAAAATTAAGTTAACCATTAAATATATTTTTTGCCAAGTACTGTGTAAAAAACAATTAAAATTCACAGCACCAATTGCATATTTTTGAGGGCAATTGAACGATAATTATTTCATGTTTTATGAGATGTCTTTTGGTTATTGATATAGTCAGAGAAATTGTCAAAAATGTTTGTTATACTTATAAGTTGTCATTGTAGATAACGTAACTATAGACCCTGATGAGATATGTTACATGTGTGTCATTTTATTGTTAAATTACAAGGTTTAACAGAAAATAAAAAAATAAATAAAAGAAATCACTTTATTTGCTAGTAGGTTAAAGCCATTATACAATGAGTAAAATCCTTAGAAACAACTAGAAATAATAACACAATAATTTTACTTCAACATAAAAAAATAAGAAAAATCACAGGGTTTTTCAAAAATGATTAACTTTATCACTTTTGCGATTATAAGTTACCAATAATACAAAACAGTACTCTCTAATAGACAGAGATCAATATACTCATAGCAACATAGAAGCAAGTTATCATCCCAGAGTTTATCATTAACAATAGAAAAATAGGTAAAAATGTTTATAACAGTAATTTGCAATTTACTAGGTAAATGAGTCTTGTCATTAACAACCTGATCATTAAAAACAAGACTTTTTGTAAATGCAAGAAACATTGTTGTTACTTACACACAAAATCAACAGGTATATTGCCATTAAACCAGATTGCACTTGTATCTTAGATAATAGAAACACCATAGACAAGTTTCATACTACTTTAAGTTTAACACTAAATGTGTCTATTTTAAGGAGCTTGTGGTCGTCATACAGCAGTGCAAAAGCCATCCACGAATCCCTCAAGCTTGAAATATGAACAGTCAAGCAGAAGCAATAACATTTACAACCTGGTCATTTAAAAAGCGATGATAATTATAATAAATGCAAGAAAAATGCAAAAAAATGATCTTATTTACTCAAACGTTCAACAGAATTATGGCTATTTAAACGATATTGCACTACGTCATTGATAAAAGTAACATCAAACATATATTTCAACACTGAATCGGTTAATTTTTAATAACAAAAGAAAAACAAAAACCATTCTCAAACCACACTAGTTTGCAATATTAACAGTCAAACAGTAGCAATAACATAGATTAATACATAATCACGCAGTTTTTCAGTAATACATGTACACTATAAACAAAAATATACAATCTATTTTTGTTGAAGAGTTAAATCAGTTAATCTGTCATATACTTCCTTCCTGATTGAAAGCGACACGCACATTAAGAAGATCGACTATTAACAATGTTTAAAGCACCAATAAATCATTAAAGTATTTGTACTAAGAAAGGAAGAAATACACCATTAGAGCTGTTTATTTGTATTGAATTATATCATATTAGCTCGAGTGGTGCTGGATTGTTATATCTAACTCACACTAAAGCTCATTAGTTTTAAACTTAACACACTAGATATTGTCCTTACACATGCGATAATGTGCAGCTACTCTAGATATTGGTCATATAACAGTACATTGTTAGATATCAATATTGATATCACAACAGTGATTTTATATGTTAATTAGTAACATTTCACTTGTTGTCACCAATGGCTAGTCTAATCAATATGTCTTTGACAGATTCTACCTTTGAACATAGTTCATCATCAGCAAAAATGAAATCAAAAGTGTCAATTTGCGATGGCAATGGTTTTGGTACTTTTGAGCGAATTGTTTCATCTGGCACAATAGTCCTCACATTGCCATGACCTCGATCAGAATAAATCTTATACATTATGTCCACGTTTCTGATTAACTCTTTGTCTTTTACTGGAGCAGGCTGAATGAAATCATAAACCACTAAGACATGATTTCCTAAGCCTAGCAATATCTTCATCACTTCTTCTGTAGGAGTCATAAGCGCCTTCTATGTATACTTTTACGAACAATTCTGTGTCAACAAGTTCTTGCGAAGCAGGTAAGCTTATAATAAATTCAAATAAAAGCACCGCATCATCAAACCGTTTTTGATCCAAATGTTTTTGAATGATCTTTAGACTGCATTCCGTTTGCTCTTCCTTTGTCTCTGCCGTAGATAAAAGTTGCTCTAGAGTGTCAATATTCTTGTCATATTCTTTCATCTTATCGTACAAAAAATCGAGGTCTTTCAAAGTCTCTTTGGTAGTTGCATTCCTCTCAAGTAAGGATTGCAATGTAGGGACCGTTTCCATGCAATCTTTAAGGTGTGGTATTTTTGCCACGATTTCGCATGAGATTTCTAATGACAATTTAAAGTTTATCTTTATATCCTCTTTAAATATACATAGATATCATATAACAGTGATTTATACGATAACTAGTAACATTTCACTTGTTGTCACCAATGGCTAGTCTAATCAATATGTCTTTGACAGATTCTACTTTTGAACCTAGTTCATCATCAGCAAAACTGAAATCAAAAGTGTCAATTTGCGATGGCAATGTTTTTGGCACTTTTGAGCGAATTGTTTCATCTGGCACAATAGTACTAACATTGCCATGACCTCGATCAGAATGAATCTTATACATTATTTCCACATTTCTGATTAATTCTTTGTCATTTACTGCACCAGAATTAATGAAATCATAAATTACTAGGACATGATTGGATTGTTCGAGCATTTCTGACAAGCACAATGCCTCGAACATTCCAAATTTGTGACTATCTTCTGTGTTTAGTGTTGCTTTTATACCAAGATGCTTTAGAAGGGCAAGCAATTTCTTGCCATTACTTTCATCATTTGTATTGCAGAGCACTAACACGTTGAACTTCATTGTATCTAACTTTGTTGTATCTGACTGTCTTAATTTTGAATGGCAGAAATCAAATGCATCATCAAATCTAAGCCTAGCAATATCTTCATCACCCCTTCTGTAGGAGTCATAGGCACCCTCTATGTAAACTTTTACGAACAATTCTGTGTCAACAAGTTCTTGCCATGCAGGTAAGCACATGATAAATTCAAATGAAAGCACCGCATCATCAAACTGTTTTTTATCCAAATGTTTTTGAATAATTTTTAGACTGTATTCCATTTGCTCTTCATTTGTGTCTGCACTAGATAAAAGTTGCTTTAGTGTGTCAATATACTTGCCATATTGTTCCATCTTATCGTACAAAAATTCGAGACCTTTCAACGTCTCTTTGGTAGTTGCGCTTCTCTCAAGTAACGATTGCAATGTTGGGGCTGTATCCCAGCAATTTTTAAGATGTGGTATTTTTGCCACAATTTCGCATGAAATTTCAAGGGACTTTTTAAAGTTCATCTCCATATCTTTCTTGTCACTATCTTTATCATGTGATTCATAACTTTCAATAAATTCCTGTAAACAATATCCAATTTGCTCATATGAAGCGGCTAAAACAACTAGAGAAGTATGTCTTAGTTTGTTATTTGTCAAAGTTCTGAATACTTGAATGGCTTCTTTGAGTTGACTTGTTTGTCTTAAGAGCAATCCCTTGTCGAATACTGCATCATTATTCATTCCGATTTCTATTGCTTTATCGAGATGCATCAATATCTCTTTAATTGCATCTTCATTTCTACTAAGGTCGAGTTTATCAACTTTCTTTGGACTGTTAATTAATCGCTTTTTCCTGGCTTCTAAATGAGTAGCAGCTGGAACCTTATTCCTGGAATCATGACTTTGATGGTGGCTGTTAGAATTGTCCCCTTCCTTTTTTTCAAATAAATTTCGTGATACTGAGTGTACATTTCCCTGACCAAGATCAACTTGAAGCTTTTCTTTAAGAGCCACTGCCAAATGATGGTGATTCAAGGAAGTATCTTGAATTTTGATAGATTTCTCAAAGATTTGTATTGCCTCGTCTAAATGATGTTTTAATTTAAGGCGCATACCACAACGATCAAGCACAAATGTATCGTCATTCTGGAGTTGGAGGGCTTTCTCATAGTAACTATCAACTGTTAATTCAGATTTTTCTTGCAAAACTTCCTGAATTAGGCCTACATGTATGTTTCCTTTACTTTCAATACTATTTGCAATTTCACCCAACAAAACATAGGCTCTTGGTATCAACTTCATACAAGCAGTGGACTCCAAATTTGATTCGATGACATGTTTCAACAATTTGCAGACTGACACAACCTTTTCTTTGGACTGCTCGAGATCAGATTTATTGCAAACATTGTAAAAACGAAATAAACGTGTTTGTGCAAGAGCCCATCCGTATGACCATATGCAAATATTCTCCTTCATTTCATGGGGATTTTGTGGGTTCTCTATTGCTTTAGCATCACGTATAGCTTCACTATATAGTTTAATTGCATTCGAGTAAAATGTATTTCCTAACCTAGAGTATGCAAAAGCTATCTCCGCCTTGGCAATTGTCATTTTATCCTTATCATCTTTCATTTCATCCAGGCGTTGACACATTTTGTTGATTTCTATAAACTTCTGTTCAGTTTTCAACAAAAACCACCCACGATTGCAAAGTCCTATAACATTATCAGGACAAATTGTCAAGGAATCATTATTTTTCATTAAAGCATCCTCAGTTTTATCTAACAAGAAGTAAATAAATGATATCAAGTTGTCGAGCCGACATTTCTCCATTTGACTCATTGGTTCCTTTAATTCCCTCTGAAAATCATTTAGTCTCATGTTTAGATAATCGTCATGTAGAGATGAAATATCATTGATGGTTCTAATTAATGAAGGAAATTTCTCTAACTTTCCTCTGAGGTTCTTTTTATCTGCCTCCATTGTCTCGAAGTTATTAAAATACCGTACGATTTAAACAAAAATATATTTCATCCAATATGCAAACACTCGCCAACATCATTTTGAGCCAAACTGGACTTTCGGATTGTACAGGTCACAATGTGAAAATAGCTGTGAAGTTAGTTCGTAGTCATATCCCTACAATTAAGAAAGATAAATATGCTTAAGCTACATTCAATATGTACGAGGCCGATAGGATGAACATTAAACGTGGCAAAAATAGAAAAAATAATGAAAATACAGTTATTGTCAGTACAAGTGATTTAATTCTTCAAAATTCATAATTACAATAAACAAAAGAAAGATAAACTGTACACATTTTTCTTGATCTTCTTTGCAAGTTTCGGGAGAACCCGGGTTCGAACCCCACCAGGACTACAGCTAATTTTCTTGAGCAAGAAATTTACCTACAATTGTTCCACTCCACCCAGGTGTTTTTTCTGTTTTATTTAACTTTGTTTAAATGTTTGAGACAACTACGAAACTAAAGCTCAACAAAAAGCTAACTATGTCTGGCTAGCTATTTAAGTTTTATGACAATTGATTAAAGATAGGTAGATTGATTTTAGATTAAAATAAAACATTGCAACCAATGTCCACCCTTAAAGTTGTTTTAAGATTTGTGCAATACTCTGCATATAAAAGTATAACACAAATAATGAAAATACATTGATCCTACCTAATAAATGGAATGATGAAAAACTTCGTTCATTAATATGGTATACTTTGGAGAGTGTTAGCCATCTTGCAGACAAGAATCTATTCCTCTTTCTTCTTTATCCTTTAAAAGATTGTAAAACAATTTTTTACCGGGTTGATAACTTGAACGTGTTGAAAGTGAAATATTCATTTATTGAAGAATACTTTAAACTGAAAACTGATTAAACATTCAACTTAATCTATAATAACCTAACTACCATTGGTTTTACTATGTCCTATTGGTGTTTTAGAATTTTGATTGCCATGACAAAATGCTGAATGTGTTTTGGGTGTGCTTTTTTCACGCATAATGTTGCCTGGTGAATTATCACAGACAAAGATACCTATTCATATGTCTCTGGTAGCATCTGTGCTCAGAACTCAGGAAAAAATGATTGTGGTGCAGAATAAGGGGATTGAGGGCATCGTTTGATTAATGTTACAATGTTATGTGATGTATATTTCCAAATCCCTGTGATGTAAAATCCCTGTTTAAAACAATAATTGACCTGTAATATAGGGTCTATGTTTAAAACAAATGAATAAAAAGTGGGCCCTGTGCTAAAACTCTAATATACGTCTACTAAATTCTTCCTCTGAGTCATCTCATCACAAAACGGCAACTTTCCATTGGAACTCCTATACGGGACAGGGTCCTTGCTACAACCTGTGGGTCAAATACTACACTTGACATGTATATATTCCAAAAATAGATTAGTTCATTCCATGGGTGTATGACTGTATGTCGAGTCATTATTACAAAAAAAGACAAAATATGCATAAGAGTATTGCAATCAGTTTAAAATATAAGAACGAAAATAAGATAGAATATATTTTGGAAAGTCCCAACAAAGCACTTATCTAATGCTATTTTACTGTCAATCATTTTAGTCTGTAGAAATTAATAATAGTCAACTTTCGTTTTCAAAATCATGTTTAAAGTAGAATAAAACTAATTCCTTAAAAATTTAAGCATCATATGAAATCAACGCATAGTAGCAACTTACACAATACGAAACAAATAACGAAATACGAAACAATTAGCACTAACGCAGGTCCAATCGTCTCCAAGTTCAGAGACTCTACTTTCGATTTCTAAAATTCATTTATTCTCACATTTTTTAATTAAAACAAAAATTTTACGTACCTTATTGTTTCAATGTTCGATTTATTCCCGTTATCGTACGTTTGTTCAATTGTGATGATTAAATTTTGATTTTTCATCTGCACTTATGAGATCGAGAAAATTCTACGCCTATCGATCGTACAATGGGAGATTACCATTCTATAAATAGAAGGTGAAGATATAGACCGTTTGTGTACAGAATGGGGGAATACTAATTAAATTCATAGACAGCTGAAGTGACCGGGCGGTTGCCTAACCCTATCTTTACCTTCTATTTTTATAGAATGGCGGTCGGGGCTCTGACTGGTTTTATAAGGTTGAGTTTTAAACATGTAGTTGAATTTGAGAGATTTCATGATTCAGTCCTACTGAACTTTGTTTTTAATAACCATGCACATCTGCTGTACACGCGACCTCTGTATAAAAATTATGGAACCGCCCGATAGCGATTTTCTGAAAATATGTAAGGACAGTAATCATCATTCTAAAAATAGCCAGGTGATTATTATGTCACAGATATGCTGCTATACAGGTCTTATTATAGATCATGCGTGTTTTTGTACTTAAACAATGGACTTGCCCACTAAATACATGTACAGGTCGTATTCTAGGTCATGCTTGTTTTTGTACTTTAAACAATGGATTTGCCCACTGAATAGGTGAATAAGCTGATGCATGAACAGCATTTTACTGATTTAAACATACCATTTTGATAGTTAACATTTATTTTAAATAGTGTATATGCATATTGTAAATTTTATATTATAATATATGTTTTTAAAATAAGAGAAAACTAAGTAACTATAAAATTGTAAAAATAGTTCACCCCTAAATATTAATGTGTAATGAAACTGGCTGTGTTTACATACGCAATGTTTACGTGGACGACCTGTAGGTGAATAAGCTAATGCATGAACGGCACTTTATTGATTTAAATGAGCCTTTTTATGTGTAACATTTACTTTAAATAGTGTATATGCACATTGTAAATTTTATATAACAAAAGTGTAAACTAATTAAACTATAAAATTTTAAAAATAATTCACCCCTTAATATTGGTGTGTAATGAAACAGGCTATGTTTATATACGCAATGTTTCAAACTCCCCGCAGCGGTTATCTCCCTTTATCAAATCAATAACCACTGCCACCACAAGTAAAATTCGTCCCTCAGAGAGCCGAAAAACTTTTTTCATCTTTTCTTTTACAATTCAATATTTTCAATAAATTTGGTCTTCTCTTAGTAAAATATGATGTTCAAAGTACATAAAGGAAAAAAATAAATAGTATGAATAAATAACTTGTAAAAAAAACAAGATTAATTATACCCTGACACCGGTTACCTAAAGTGCGTAAAATTGCATGAATAACAAAATGTTACGCAAAGTAAATATTAAATGGATAATTGTACTTATTTTAGTAATCTAATTTATAAATGTTATATTATTCAGTATCATAAACATATAATTTTATCATAAATACTGAAGATTTCTCAACAAAAGCATCATGTAAGTAGCGTGATGTGGACCAAGGACCCTATTGGGTGGACAACGCAGCTCATTCCCGACCTTGCTCACTTTCCGTTGTAATTTATTCATGAATTAACAAATTTTGGTACTTAATGATATATTTCTATTTAATTCATATTATTTCTTTGGCAGTACTTGTAAATCAACCACATTTTTTATCATTCAATGTTATTTTTCGCTACTTTACGCCTAACACATTTTAGGCTTAACGTTATTGCTCGTTTAAATTTAAACATTAGTCACATGGTACTACTTGCGTCACGTGATTCATGTGAAGGCAGTGGTTAAAGTAGCAACGCGTGACGTAACCGCTGTGAGGAGTTTGGCAATGTTTACGTACAGGTCGTATTCTAGGTCATGCGTGTTTTTGTACTTTAAGAATGGACTTGCTCACTTAATAGGTGAATAATCTAATGCATGAACTGTGTTTTACTGATTTAAACTAACACTTTGATATTTAACATTTATTTTAAATAGTGTATATGCACATTATAAATTTTATATAATGATGTGTTAACAAAATAAGTGTAAACTAACTAAACTATAAATTTGTAAAACTGAATCACCCCTAAACACAAGTGCGTAATGAAACAGGCAATGTTAGTATACGCAATGTTTACGTGGACGACCTGTACAAATCGATGATTTGTAACATTCTATACGATGGATCTATTGATTTCAATTTATGATAATATACTTGTTTCTATATCACTACCACCACCGAACTAAAGTTTTAGGGTTATAAAGAAAACACCCTGTCCGTCCGTTTGTTTGTCTACCCAGTGAACCGTTCGATGAGTGAATAAAATTTTAACCTAATCTGTTAAAGAATGTTGTGTGAGTTGCGCATACAAGGCTTGTATGCGCAACTCACAGAACATTTTTTTACGGATTAGGTTAAATTTTTATTCACTTTTAGAGGAGGATGTGTAGATTCCATAAACAAAATAGGTCTGATTCGACTTTAAGAAAGCGAGATAAACTTTATTTTTGTACAAAAAAATGCTTGAAGCGCAGCTCCTCTTAAACTGCTTGATGGATAGGGGTTCAGAAAGCTTTACAAAGTGGTAGACCATAATGTGTAGATGTGCATAAAGAAAATAAGCTCTGGTAGAATTTTAGATAAGGGAGATATTTCACTTTAATTTTGTACTATAATTGTAAGCTTGAGAGCAGTAGATACACAATAGTTTTCATACACTGACCACCAAAAGAAAGTATACAGCCCATTAAATTTTATTTTTTCTGCATTATATAGTATTTTAATCTTTTTTACTAATGCTTTTGTAATTTGTATTTTACATAGTGGAAAACAACATTCAAAACATTTATTTCAATAAAATAACAACAAATTCAATACTTGAATTATCAAATTTCAATCAAAATCACAAGAAAGGTCCGTTAAGGTCTGTCCACGACTGCAATACAAATTACACTTAAACACAGTCAGTATTTGGTGTACCCCCCCGGGCTGCAATGACTGCATCAATCCTGCGTGGCATACTTCTAACCAGCCTCTGGTACTTCTCCACGGTGATTCTGGACTAGTCCGTTTAAAGATTAGCCTCCAGCTCTGTAAGGTAACATGAGCGATATTGGCGCACTGCTGTTTTCAACTCAAACCACAAGTGTTCAATATGGTTTAAGTCTGGGCTCTGTGGCAACTTATCAGTTCCAGGATGTCATTATTCTCTTTCTGTTTAAGTGCTCATTCATTCTCCTGCGAACGTAAACATCACCATTATTCTGGAAGAGAGTGAATCTGGACTCATCTGTCCACAGAACAGCACTTCAGTCTACCTTGGTCCAGTCTGCATGATTGTTGGCAAATTCCATCCGTTTTGCACGACGAACAGCTTTCATGAGTGGTTTCTTCACTGCTCTTCTGCCATTGAGACCAACACTCTGCAAACGTCGTCTAGCAGGAGAATTGTTGAACTCCTGTCAGGCTGCCCTCAAAGCAGAAATGCACTCTCGACGGTTCTGGATGCTTAGCCGTACCAAATGCCGATTGTCCCTAGAACAAGAAATCCTTGGTCGACCCGATGTAGGCTGGTCGTCATGGCTGTTGGTCTGCTGGTGATGCCTTATGGTCTGGTACACTGTCATTTTGCAATAGAAAAAAATGTTTTACCTAAGTCAAATAGGCAAAAGTGTAATGCACTTAGTTTCAGGTCAATGAAACGATGAAAGTGAAAGAAGAAAGACAATATTAAGCAAAACCTTACCTTGTAACTCCCAGGTCTTCGGCAATCTTGGCAACAGGCTCCCTTTGATGAAACTTGACCACACACTCAACCCTCTGCTCAATTGTTAGTCGCACTATCACTTTTTCTTCTTGAAGATTAGTGTCAGCAAAAGTGAACTGCTGCTTATACCAATATTTTAAGGCATTTTATTTATTTGATGAGTACCCAAAGTAAACAAAATTTCAATCCCCCATCACTGCAGAATACTGAAAAAAAGTATCCTTCTAACCTATGAAATTGCGTACCTTAAGGAAATTACCCCTTTTATTTTTTTTAGATTTTATTATGTTCCTTTAATGGACAGTTATCTCCCTTCTTAAAATGTAGTGTTTCGGCCTTCCCATGCAGAAAAAACTGATGTTTGGTCATATTTTGCCTGTAAAAATTAGTTTAAGGCACTGTATACTTTAATTAGGTGGGCACGAACAAAGGGTACGTAGGTACAATTGAGTTAAATATAATCTGTTTTATAAATTATGTATAGCTTAATATAGTGGTAACATGACTAAAGACTTAAAATCGCAATAATATCCTCATATTAAATCACATAATTAAATCAAACGAAGTCGTACAAGACTTTTACAAGAAATCGTAAGTAGTCGTACACAAACATTTGTGGAAATCATGACGCTGAAGTTAGCAAAATTTTTTTGCTAGCAAAAGTGGCCACAAAGTGCTACTTTTGCTAGCATTTTTTTTATTTAACGAATCGTGAAATTATAATTTAGCCCTAAAACGGCATACATTAACAAGCTATTTAACATGGTAAGTCCATTTGTCCGGCCTAAGGCCACTAGTCGGTATTATGTGTTTTGTATATAAAATCGGCCCATCTGAGTGCTGATTTTATACAAAAAACGTAAAATACCGACCTTAAGTGGTCTTTGGCCCAAAGCCACGGAATTTTCCCAGGGTAGCCGCTTGATTCGAGCCCTAAAACATGGCCCATCTGAATGCTGACTTTTCTACACAAAACGTAAAGTACCGACATTTTGTGGTCTCTGGCCCACCTCTAACGTGGTATACGCCAGTACCCGACCAAATCGTTTAAACACAAGATTCGAGCCTTGAAACATGGCCCATCTGAGTGGTGTACTATGCCCAGGTGATAGCCCTAGGTCATGTCTCAAGCGTGATATGGCCAGTATCCGGCGAAATCGCTTTAACTCGAGATTCGAGCCTTGAAACATGGCCCATCTGAGTGCTGATTTTATACACAAAACGTGAAGTATCGACCTTTAGTGGTCTTTTGCCCAAGCCCACCTAATTTTCCTGTGGTTGCCACTATGCTCACGTGATAGCCCTAGGTCATACCTCTAACATGGTATACGCCAGTACCCGGCCAAATCGTTTTAACACGAGATTAGAGCCCTGAAACATGGCCCATCTTAGTGGTGATTTTATGCACAAAAAGTAAAGTACCGACATTTTGTGGTCTCTGGCCCAAGTCAACGGAATTTTCCCATGGTAGCCGCTATACCCACGAGATAGTCCAAGGTCAGACCTCTAGCGTGGTATACACCAGTTTCCGGCTAAATCGCTTTAACTCGAGATTCGAGACCTGAAACATGACCCATCTGACAGCCGATTTTTTACTCAATACACATAATACCGACTTGAGGCCTTAGACCCAACAAATGGACTTGCCATGTTTAATAGCTCGTTATTCTTTAGTTGAATAATGTTCCATAATTTTGACCATTGCTTTTATAATGTCAATTCCGCTTTAAGCGATGTCATTCCAATGAGCCTTAGCTATACGTACATGTATGAAAGGTATTTATTTCTTTGGTTATAATGATTTATCTTTAATCATTATCCATTAATTCATCATGGCCTCCTTTTAAGTAAAATCTCATTAATTTTTCATTTCATCCGTCAAGTGACGACAACGATGCTGCATTGAGTCGTTTTCTTTTTACTCTTACAACACGCATGCGCTTTAAGCACAAAATGGAGCACGTGAATTAGTATGATTTCTTTCGTCGTGTCTTACATTTTATTAAATGATTGCATATTTTGCTTATATTTGCAGGTACGTAAGTTTTGTTATTGTTCACATGTTTCCATTGTTTATTTTGCATTACTTCATTATGGTTGTCATTGCCATTTTATATGCATTTTTGATTAAAATGTTGGAGCACATTGTCACATAGGTGTCCACCATAGTGTTTCAACCCCAAGACGTTTCGACCCTAGGTTTGACGGAGACTTTTCGACCCCAAGACGTTTCGACCCCACGAGGCTTCGACCCCAGATGGTATTTTAGGTTAATGTTCGTATTTGTATTGTATTTATGTACATTTTGTATATTTTGATAGAAGGTAGTTTGCTTATCACATCTTAGAATTTGAATGTAATATTTTAGAAGATTTTAAAATGAAAAAAAACCATAACAATTTATTAGGAAGAAAACAGACGTATGAAAACGGAAGAGAGTGATCTGCTGCACCAAAAACATAACTTATTAGAACACACAGATTAATATTTTAAGAACTTGAATAATAATAAACAACGGGTAGGTATATTTTGCGGACCAGCGGACCAACGGACCAGCGGACCAGTTTAGTATACGAACACAGTATAACAAATATGCGGATCATATATATCTGTATAATAAATCTATTAAAGAAGTTTGCTAAGATTAGGTCTGGGTATAGGTCAAAAGATAAGATTGATAGAGTTTTGTGAAATTTCATTTAATATTTATTAATATTTTAAAATATAAATACCAAATTCGAGTTGTTTTTTGAAAATAAACCTGCTTCATTGCATATTTTTACGCGTATACATAAATATTATATAGTTCATCTGTTGGAGACTTTATCATTTGAAAACAAATTTGATAAGATTCAAATGTAATATTTTAATAATAAACCGTTTTTGTCTTTTTTAGCGGACTTTATAAATAAAGAAACATAATCGTTTAACATAGACTTTTAATTCTCACTTATACTGAGTTAAATTTACGATCTTTTCTAACTATAATTAACTGTAGCGGACCAGTTAATTTTAAGAGCGTAACAGTTACGGACCAGGTTATGATTGAACAGATGTAAGATTATTTTATATTATGTTTAAATCATGAAGAGTTTCTCTCTATATCGATGGACTATTGATCTGAGAAATCACTATAACGGATCAGGTAATTTTAAGGTTTAAGGTTTAACTGTAGCGGACCACTTAATTTTAAGAGTGTAAGAGTAACGGACCAGTTGATAGATCCAGAAGATATACGACTATTTGTGTCGGACTGTATTAATTATGAAGAGTCGTACTAAATTGATAAACTATTGCTCTGAGGTGTCACTGTAGCGGACCACTTAATTTTAATAGCGTTGGAGTTACGGACCAGGTAACAGATCGAGCAGATGTAAGGTTTCACTGTAGCGGACCGGGTTATTTTAATAGAGTTAAAATGACGGACTTTACACTTAGGTTTAACTGTAGCGGACCACTTAATTTTAAAAGCGTTTGAATTACGGACCAAGTTATAGATCGAGCAGATGAAAGGTTTCACTGTAGCGGACCGGATAATTCTTATATAGCAAAAATGACGAATTTAACTGTAGCGGACCAGACCACTCAATTTTAATAGCGTTTGAGTTACGGACCAGGTTATAGATCGAGCAGATCAATTGTTTCACTGTAGCGGACCGGATAATTTTAAAAGAGTTAAAATGACAGAATTTTACTGTAGCAGACCACTTAATTTTAATAGCGTTTGAGTAACGGACCAGGTTACAGATCGAGAATATGTAAGGTATCACTGTAGCAGACCGGGTTATTTTAATAGAGTTTAAATGACGGACTTTTACACTTAGGTTTAACTGTAGCAGACCACTTAATTTTAATAGCGTTTGAGTTACGGACCAGGTTATAGATCGAGCAGATGAAAGGTTTCACTGTAGCGGACCGGATAATTCTTATATAGTTAAAATGACGAATTTAACAACAAAGTTTAACTGAAGCGGACCACTTTATTTTAATAGCGTTTGAGTTACGGACCAGGTTATAGATCGAGCAGATGAAAGGTTTCACTGTAGCGGACCGGATAATTCTTATATAGTTAAAATGACGAATTTAACAACAAAGTTTAACTGTAGGGGACCACTTAATTTTAATAGCGTTTGAGTTACGGACCAGGTTATAGATCGAGCAGATGAAAGGTATCACTGTAGCGGACCGGATAATTTTAAAACAGTTAAAATGACGGAATCTTACTGATAGATCGTGAAGATATTAGATAATTTTTGCGGATTGTATTAATAATGAAGAGTACTGAAATTACGGAGCTGCGTACTCAATTAATAAAGAAGATTAATCGTATTATAAGATGTAAATTTTTAACCCAAATATCATCAGTCGTATTTTTTTCAGTATCCGCGCATAAAGGTTCACTTTCGTTTAACGATATTATCATTTGAGAAGACTCATTTACGGACGTATCCAGATTATCATCGCGGGAAACATCAAGAACGGTAAAATCATCATCGAAATCTTCCAAGGATTCAATATGTTTTTAGTTAAATCTTAGTTTTTTTCTGGATTGAGCACTTGTATTGGCTGAATTGCGTTTAAGGATAGATCTAGGTGTTGTAGGCGTGGATGTTGTCACTGTCGGAGTGAACGGCGGACTTAATTCTGGTTCCTTTTTTATTGAATCTGGGGCAGCAATAATTATGCTTTCTTCAAGTTTTAAATCTCCTACTCGCGGTTTCTTTCGCCCTATTTGTTTCTGATTACTTGTTCGACCCCTTTTTTTTTAAATAGTTGCAATGATTATTGCAAACTTACGCGGACTAACTGCGCTATCGACCCGCGTTTTCGTGACTTTTACCATGGACTCTTAAATTGCTTATAATCTATAAAATAATAATCATAAAACTAGCAGATTAAAACGAATAAATACTTTTATATTTAGATCGATCGTCATTCTGTTAATATTTTAGAGATGACAATCATTCCAACAGAAAATTGATTAATTAGTTTTATTAATTCCAATAATACTAATTTTAAAACACATTCGTCACCAAATCGCACCGTAATCCTAATGTGCATGTTTTATCATTATTATTATTATTATCATATTATAATACATTGCAAACATACCTTTATTCAATTCCTTCATTATTCCCTAAATCTAAATACATGTAAACAACAATAAATGGGACCTCGTTGCCAGTTTCGCGTTCATATTTACACCTATATTCAGCATTTTTGTTTACGAGGCATGACATATCAAGTATGCTAAGTTCATTGTTATGTCTTTAAGATTCATAGCTTGTACATTTTAAAAAAAAACTTTGTAATATAAACAGTTTAATATTTTCAGATGCAAGTAATGAAAGTCGAACTATTTTAAACATATTATAGATAATGTTAACGTTTCCAACCACCATGCTCATGCAAGACATACAAAGCATTTTATACATACAACCGACATTCACGGTTCGAACCTATGCCAGACAAAAACAATGTTTCAAGCACAACAGTCTAACCGTTTACGCTATAGAGTACATCATTAAAGTATGCTGGGCATTTAGTACTATAATGTTATTTTGTTGGTTTAAGTTTGGGTCGCTTATATCAACCCTAAATCTATACTTATGTAAGAAAGGCTTCGTGAAATCCACTTAAAATATTTTATAAGATATTCATAGTTACGGCCAAATCATTTAAGACAATCTTAAATTTATTTAAGTTATGAGAGCGTTCGTGAAACCGGGCCCAGGAACCATAAAACCTATAAATTCATAACTCCATACTCCAGCGTCTGCAATATCAAGGCCGGATGGGCACTATGTCTATATACTTGATTAACTACTATCGCTACTCGTGCTGAAGACATCAAATTTTGATGTATTCAAAATAAATGGATGAATACTTGATACACTTCTGTTAATTGGTATGTTCTTATCTATGGACAGTACGATGTGACACCTTTCGTTATTAGTTAATTGATTATTTTACCAAATCACCCATGCGTGGCCAAGGTAAACGACATTTGTTATAAGCTTTAAAGAATATATATGTTTGTTAGCATGTCACTTAATATAAAATTTCAATGAGATTTTCCATCAGTTTAAGAGACCAGCAAATTGAAATAAATACAAAATCAATATTTATTTTTAATCGTTATCATAGTGAATACTTATAAAAACGGTAACAGTAAGTAAGTAAGTAAGTAAGGTTTTTTATTAAAGTTACATTAGGTATTTTATACTTAAAAAGAGGTATGTACAAATAAAATGATAATGTAATCAAATAAAACAGGATCTTGTTCGAAAAGTTTGGACAATTCGGATTTTATCAATATTTATCAATATTTAAGTTGTATTAAGAATATAAACAACAACAACAGAACATATCAAATTTTAACATAAATAAATAAATACAACATGACGGTACAATTTCCAAAATTATGAACCAGTTCAATATTTAAAGAAGTATTGGATACTTTAATTATGGATCGTGAGGAAAAGTTATGAGTTTAAAAGAAAAAATTTGTTCAAATTCTACGATATTATCTTACCACTAATCAATATAAGTTAAGTTAAAAAATACTTACTGAGAATAATGGAGCTGACTCAAATAATTCTTCTTTGTCCAAGAACTCTAATGTCCTTGCACCACTATATGAGAAAACTACAAAACTTTCACTATCCAAGTATTCACTTAAATACTTGGTTTGGCTATGTCCAATAATTAAAGCCATTTCAATATTTGATATAATTAATCAATTGTTGAAAAAATAAATCACACAATCCGAATCAAATTTCCAAATCACAATACAATTCAATTATTATTAAAATAAGTAAACGTTATGGATAAAGTAAATTAAAACACAAATACAATATATTTAAGCACAAATGACGATTTGAATGAGGCAATGAGATGATATCTTTATCATAGAAAAACTTTCTAATGAATGACGGTATTTAAAAAAATGCCAAATTTCAGGAATATAATTATCAATGTTTGCAACATGCTTTTTAATTATGATGTAAAACAAACTATTACGGCTATTGTAAACGTTTAGTTTTTATTGTATTTTCTCTTTAAATGTAACAAATAAATACATAATTGTCGTATAATTATTGTTACTATCATAAATACTGTTGAAAAATAATTGCTCAATGACAAACAAGAATACTTAGAATTGATATCAGCAAATTCTAATTGGTTTATTTGTTACTTACAACCCTTTAAGTTATTAATTAAGTACGCGCCAAACTAACGTATTAATTTCTATAGAAAAAAGTTCAATACTTTTATTCAACACACGCATATATTTTGTTGCAAATACTTACAGTTTGAAAGAACAATAGAAACAAACAGAAACAATTAAGTTCGCCAAAAAAATCTTAAATTTTCTAGATCTATCACCTAGTCCGTTACCCTTATGCTCTTTATATTGAGTGGTCCGCTACAGTGAAACCTCCGATCAATAGTCCGTCATTATAGTACGAAACTCTTCATAATTAATTCAGTCCGCCAAAAAAAATCTTAAATTTTCTAGATCTATCACCTGGTCCGTTACCCTAATGCTCTTTAAATTGAGTGGTCTGCTACAGTGCAATCTGATTAAAACCCGATCTACAATTTTACCGCTCGCATACTCGCTAATGTAGATCTGGCCTTTTCCAAACGAAGGTCACGTTCAGGTGACCTTTTCTCATAATAATATTCATGACGAAATTGTTATGATACGTAACTTGTTTACATCGTCTACATCACGAAATTTGAAATGAGCCGCCCAATCGCAGCCTGTGAATATTACCGCGGTTAAATTAACAAGCAAAACTTGGTCTAAAAATAGAAATTACGAAATCAAAATGTGATTAATAGCGTTTTCGTCTAGATGAAAGCTACGCATTGATTGGTCGACATAAAGTTCATCTCGACGTGACCTCAAAGGGAAAAAGTACAGATCCAGTACGACCGTGGTCTACTGGATATGTGTTTACGCAGATTGGCTACAGTGAAACCTCCGATCAATAGTCCGTCATTATAGTACGAAACTCTTCATAATTAATTCAGTCCGCCAAAAAAAAATCTTAAATTTTCTAGATCTATCACCTAGTCCGTTAACCTTATGCTCTTTATATTAAGTGGTCCGCTACAGTGAAACCTCCGATCAATAGTCCGTCAATAAAGTACGAAACTCTTCATAATTAATTCAGTCCGCCAAAAAAAATCTTACATTTTCTAGATCTATCACCTGGTCCGTTACTCTTATGCTCTTTAAATTAAGTGGTCCGCTACAGTGAAAACTCAGATCAATAGTTCGTCAATATAGTACGAAACTCTTCATAATTTATTCAGTCCGCCAAAAAAATCTTAAATTTTCTAGATCTATCACCTGGGGGGCGTCTTACTAAACATCTTACTATTTTCAAAGATCTTATCGTACGATTTAGATGTATGACTTAGGTACGATTTATCTTATGACCGTCTTACTAACGCCATCGTACTCTTCCAGTAAAATCGTACGTTTTTTAGTCTCTGCGATTTTGACGCATGCGCACATAATCGTATCGCATGGTTCCGGATACTCTTCGAAATAAAATTTTAATGGACTGTTTACATTTGAGACGGAAGGATAACCAACAATTTCGCTGCATTTACTTATTGTTTAGCATTGCAATTATGTAATTACGGTGTAAACAAATAAGTGAAATGTCTATCGATCTGTACAAACTATAAATACTGCATGGAATATAGGATTTATGCAGGAAACACTTAGGAATATGTCGACATTTCTGACAGAAATTTTAGATATGGTAAACTAGAGGTCTAGCTTACCTTTACTAGAATGTGCGCAATTTGTCCCTAGTCACATTCTTCATTAGGTGATCCTTCCCCAAATTCAGGGACAGATTGTCTAAGAGCATATATGACTGGGGACGGATCATCTATGGGGAAATTGTATTGGGCACTGATCTTTTGTACACCCCTTTATTGGCACTTAAATTGTTCTTAATGTCATGGTACTTACCTGTTCACATTATGGGAAGAAGGATATGTAAGCGGTTGGATAGCTCAGTCAAGAAAGCACTTGCCTTGTAAGCGAGGGGTCTTTGGTTCTAGTCCCGGTCAGGCTGCATATTCTTCTTACCCTGTGACATTAAGTTATGTAATAATTGAAGATATAAATAACATAAGAGATTATTTCATCAAAATGTTGGGGCTTTAACGTCAGCATATAATGTGTGTGTGTGTTGCCTAAGTTCAATTTTTCAATGGGAATAATAGCTATGAAACATACTCAATTTTTCAGCATATATTCATTTACAATGACACAATAACAACTTTACCACTGTTCCCTTTCCGATTATAATGAGTTTATACTGTTACAAAAGCAGATGGAATTGCATTACACAATATATCAAGTGACTTAATGCAAGTGTATCCCACAATAAAACTCCATGGTCCAAACTGTGATTCAAGCCCACAACCTCTCATATTGTAAGTGGACACTACTAGGACGCCATAAAAGCTAGCTCAAAGGCAAGGGAGAACAATTACTGTATTATACTTATGTTACACTTTCAGGAAATGTTTGAAACAGTTGCTTACTCCAGAAACTTTATCAGTTTCAAATACATTGTACAGTACTGTCGGAGAAAGGCAGCAATGATGCAAAAAGCAAAATTAATTTGTTTCCAATTTTATTTTCCATGTACAATATAACAATAATTGCATTTTCATAGTTTTATACAGTTTATAAATGCATCAATAATGAGGTTTAAAATATTAGAAATACATTAAAAACACAGATAACATAAAGACTAATTCTTTAATAATACAAAACATTTTTTTAATATTTCAATACACTCAGTACTTTGTTTACTTAAACTTAAGTCATAACCCCAAATGAGACTACTGATTAGTGTCTAAACTTCAGATAGCCCAGTCAGCACACAACATCGGTACCAATAAGTTCTATGACAAAGACAAGGCTGATGTTTGACTGAATATTATTATAACAATATTATTCAAAGAGCTGATCTAAATTTAGTTCATTGTTATATTTCTAAAAAAAACCACAAATGCAACACAACTATTTAATTTCATATTATTAGACATAGCATAATATATTCAATAAGCAAACAGAGAGAAAAACATTTTTACATGATATAATATAGTACTAGAACCATTTGTCTTCACTTCAATGACAATTTATCTCATTTCAATATTACATAATTTCATTGATAACTGAGCAACATTTATTATTTTATTTTGATATGAAACTGTTTTTTAATGAATGAAAATGATAACATATCTTTATATGTTCAACTGGTGAATTTCTGTGGATATGTTATGTACTCAAAAACTCCATGTACTTTAAATCAACAACAATATAAGGATGACATTGTCGACGAATTTATTTCTGTCTACATTCAAGTCTGATAATGCCAAAACAGTAAAATTAGTTTATGAGAAACATTACAAAAGGTTACTAAACTTGGTACCTTTTATTCACTACATCATATTACTTTAAGACTTATTTTGTATGTTAATGAAACAACATGCTACAACTAATACAATATATTGATGGTCAAAATACAAGTAACAATAAGGGACTTAAGTCAGTTATCTTTCCCTGATTATAAAATCTGAAGCAAAATTATTAGTTTGAAGTATCTATGACCAAACACAAGAAACATATGATGTTAGATCTCATACATTCTATATAAAGAAAAAAGGTTGCACTATTCACCTTGTTTAAAAAAAAGTAAATTAATATTAATATTGTAATGTAAGAATTGAAAAATGTGCCATTTGTGAAGACAGATTTTAAAAAATGCCACATACTACATGTAAATTGAACCAACATGTTTTGAATGTTTTATAAAATAGCTATTTCTTATAAATTGATAGATTCTCAATTGTTTGAATAATAAACACAAGATTGATTTAACTCCCTACAAGTCTTATATGTTGACCAAAATCTTGACCAACTAAAACCTATGAGAACTTGCACAGTCTATTTTGAATAACAGGTAATATTAATGATAATACTTTCATATTTCTGACAGCTTATTATTTAGGATTTATAAAGTGCATCAGTTAATCATGCATTTATTTAAATATAGAAACAGTCAATGTGTCTACTTCTGAAAAAGAATGACATTTTTTAATTGAGGATTAAAACTACTCATTAAAAAGACTTATGAAAAACTTCTAAAAAACAAGATGAACCATCCATTTGCCATTTACCTCCTTTAACACATGTTGGGTCTTAAACATATAATTAAAATCAAAGACATGATGGAAAATTCAAACTTAGAATGCACAATATAATTGTTTTATAATCAATACTTAGAAATTTTCATTTGCAATTGTCACAAAAGTTTTACTTTTGTAGAATTCTGCCTTTACATACACCATTACTAGTAAAAATAACATGCATGTTCATCATATGAATAACCTTTACATGTATAAAGCAGTCATATATATTCCACTGTCAACCAATTATCAATAAAGAAGTTGATGTTACTTGGCACTCTCACTGTAAATATAGATTCTTTTATACCTATGTAGTAGTTTTGTTTTTGTAGATAAATATTTGTTATGTATAATTTTCAGTTCTTCTAGTTAGAATGCCTTCCTCATTTTAAAATCTATTTGATGTGCCATGTTTATAAATGCTGCACATTTATTAAATTGTTAAGTCATGATGCAGCTAAGAAGAGTATTTGGTGTATTGAATTCTTCAAAGTATAATGTCCAATGTAATATTTCAATTCATGAAGATTTTTTACATTTTGGAGAGTAATTACAGCAGGAGCTTATCAGAGCCATTATCATATGGTAGTAGTATGTCATAAGTTGAACATCACACTTGGTCCACACAGTTTGAAACTACTTGAAAAAATCCAATATAATTCTGACATAGAGTCTATGTGGAGGACATCCTGAAAAGAGAAATAGTATTTCAGTAATTGAATTATTAAACCATTAAATCTATGTTACACACCGAGAAAAATTGGTTCATGCTACTTAAAAATGACTTACAGTCAAGAAATACACTAATGAACAGGTACATTTTGGAAACTTACAGGGGGACCGTCCAGATCCCTCTGACCCCCCTCCCCGCTAGATCTAACTATGCTTATCACATATCTATAATAATATACTATATAAAGTAAGTTAAATAAAAATATTAAAGAAAAGAGCCGACTTTGATAAAGGACCCTTTATAACATGTATATACAGGGTCCTTGATTTGATACAGAGGTCTAGGACTAGGAGCATTAAATGTAATGACAATATAGATCATTTATACAACCATAATCCACAACATAGAAAGACCACATTTTTGTAATATGATAGATTAATGGATGTTTACTTAAATTTCGAATCTTTTATTCCAAAGTTTGTACTCGATCATGTGGAAATATGATCGAGTATGCGTTGTTGGTTATATCAGTGGAAGTAAGTGAACATGTCCGTCAATACAACCATCCGAAAATATAGCTACTTTTTTCTTGGTAACGTGTGATGTTTTATTCCATCATTTAATACCTATTGCATCATATTTAAAGTCAAGTATTCATACCTGCTGATTGTATATGACAAAGCTCAGTTAATTAGACGTGGAAAGTGCTCTTATAATCGCATTTTTATAATAATAATAAAAGATTAACACATTATGACAGACGACGTAACGTAAGTTGTTGACAAGTTGTCCGTATCACACGGAAGCTTTACGCACAAGAGAATAGTTGTCTACCTTAGTTTGTGCCTGCTATACCAGTAGACCTGCTATTTTACTAGTAAAACACATAAAAATAACACTATTTACCTTCGTAACGCAATCTAGACTATAGCGTTGGATTTCCCTTAGTCAAATCTTGAGTCAACAGTATGCTGAGTATGTTGTGGACTCTGTATCAAGCCTGCGCCAATTTATGGCTAATTCATGTGTTGAATCAGCCAAAGGTGTCTTTCTTTAACGAAAAACGCGTTCTTTTCTGTCGTTACCGAGCTCTAACATACTGGCAGCCATTTTATCGTAGACATGTACGACTGGTATCTAGTGGTCGTGAGAAAATCGACGATTTGGCGAAAATCGTACGATTTCAAAAAATCGGCGATGTTTAGTAAGACACCAGCAAAATCGTAAGAACGACGTACGATTTTTCGTAGGTCAAAATTGAGAGTACGATGTTTAGTAAGACGCCCCCCTGGTCCGTTACCCTAATGCTTTTTAAATTAAGTGGTCCGCTACAGTGAAACTTCATATCAATAGTCCGTCAATATAGTACGAAACTCTAGATCTACATTTCTTAGATCTTTCAACTGGTCGGTCACTTTAACGCTCTTATAAGTAAGTGGTCCGCTACAGTTAATCGTAGTTTGAGATCGTAAACGTAACTCAGCAAAATTAAGAATTAAAAGTCAATGAAACACGATTATGTTTCTTTATTTACAAAGTCCGCTTAAACGACTTACATAGTATATCATTAAACTATATCAATTGAATTTAAATTGTTTTCAAATGATGAAGTCTCTAACAGTCTCTAACAGTTGAAATATATTATATCCAGTACACGCGTAACAATTTGTTATGAAGCAATTTGTAGTAGAAATAAAGTTTATTTAAAAAAACAACTCGAAATTGGTACTTATATATGTATATATTTTCAGATGAAAAATTATAAAATGTAATTTCCCAAAACTCTATCAATCTTATCTTTGATCTATACCCAAACAAAATATTTGCGAACGTCTTCAATACTTTTATTATATATATATGATCCGCATATTTGTTATACTGTGTCCGTACTATACTAAACTGGTCCGCTGGTCCGTTGGTCCGCTGGTCCGCAAAATATACCTACCCATAAACAACAAACCTGATATTATGTAAATTCATAATTTTATTATATGTTTAAATACTCATGAGAGTACATACTATTTATATTTAACATATCAACAAGCAACATATTGATTCATCAACTTCAATAATTTATCATTTATGTAAAATAATGATAATATAAAGTTCTAGATCTAGATGTATAAATTCAATTTTATTGATTTTCAAACTTTTAAGTGTTTATAAGTTTACACTTAAATACATATTTATGCTCTTGGATTGAAATACATCTACAACATCATGCTGCATGTCGATCACAAACCCTGCAAAATAAAATAAAATGATGTAATGCCATAATTTCAATAATATAACGATTCATAATTTATTTCGTATATAACCTTATTTATCATTTATAATATTATCTATAGACTGGGGTCGAAACGTCTCAACTCTGGGGTCGAAACGTCGTGGGGTGGAAATGTCTCCATAAAAGGCTCGGGTTGAAATGTCTTGGGGTCGAAATGTCTTGCACCCATTTAACGCTGTGTCAACACAATTTTTTAGATCATTTTACTGCTCCCAGCACACCTAACCTAGCTTTCCTGGACCCTTGTCTAAAACTTGCAATCACCTACCCTTCCACTAGGCTGGAATCTTCTCCATATACCTTATCAATGGAGAAAATTGACATAATTGTCAAATTTTCATGGAAGGGTTTAACATCCCGGGGTGTGATTTGAACCGGTACCCTCTTCGGACACTAGATTCAAAATCCAGGCCAGGCATGCTACCTACTGTGCTACCGACCTTGGTTGTACTATAATAATGAATGTATAGGTAACAGTGACAACAGTAACAGCAGAAACAGCAATTAAATTGATCTTATTGCTGTATTGTTGTCTACAGCTAGATTAACACTCAAGCAGTTAGATCCACTCAACCCAACCTGGGCCCCTACTAACAACCCCTCTTGAAATGGCCCTGTGCCTCTATGAATTATATAATTGTATTTGTTTGAAAAGTTCACAACAAGAGTATTTCAGATAAATGACCACAAAATATTGTGTCATTGCAGATTGTGTTTCATCCTGAGTAGAATCATAGATTTGTTTCCATGGCAACAATAGTGGTAATGTGAGTTTTGTGACATTGTGACACAACTGATAGATCATCTAAATGATGATAGAGAAGTGATAGACATGGCTTGCATGGTACGTTAACTGTTTACTTACATACTTTATTTAAATGTATAACTAGGACTGTGGATCATTGAGATAGTGGCGATCCGTTCCGATCTGATCGATTCACCAATCGAACCATGAATCACCTGTTAATAGAGAAGCATATACAGGAACTCATATGATGAAAAAAGTTAAGAATTACAGTTCTAAACTTTTACTGTATCGAAAACCATAAACTCCCTAACATTTCTATCACCAGGCATTTTCAGTGAAAACATTTTTGCTTAAATGTGTATCTATTAAAATTTTGAATTAAATTAACTAAATAAAATTAATTTTCATAAGTAGTGCGGCTCGTTTTCAGTGGTAATTAAGCTGAAAATGTTCTTTCACCATTTCCAAAAATAGATCGCGATCAGACGATTTCCGATGTGACAAATATTTTGTACTCAATTTTCTGGTCGGGATTGCAAATACCTAAGTACTTGGATACTCGCAGCAGCCCTTTTCTCACATGTTTTAGGTTATTTTACAGTGTCCAGGGCACATAACCTAGCTTTCTATGACCCTTTGCTGTAACCAGTACCCTTCAACAAGCCCGGAAACTTCTCCATATACCATATTGTTAATGAAAGAAAATTGATATTTAATATTGGCAAATTTTTATGGAAGGGTATAACCTCCCCAGGTGGAATTCGAACCAGTACCCCTTTGGGACTAATGTAATCTATAGCAGTCACATATAAGGTAACCAGACCTTGCTTCTCATCAATTTCTCTTTCTAGATAAATACTAGATTGACACCATGAAGCACATTAGATAACCTCTACCTTCTTTGTCCCATTCTGAATTGATTCACTATAAATCATTGATCATTTGCTTCGAATCCTCGGCACAAAAATTTCTGTTTTGTATTTTGAGTATTAAATTGAAAATGATTGCTCTTTCTTTTGACGCATAAATTATTTATATTTGGTAAAAATTGTTGACTCAAGGTTACCAGTCTGGTTAATTCTGGATCATTACTTGTATTCGGTTAAAGTAATAAACTTGGTACATTGAGCCTGTTCTGCAACGCTAGCCTTATGTATCCATACGTAGTGATTTAATAAAGAACGGTCTGCAACAAAGTAGCAAATTGCACCACTCCTCGCCATATCAGTCAGAATCCCTCTGTTTTTCAAAATGGCAGCTCCCTTTGGAAATTGGTTTCTTTTTTAGTAATACATATAATTACAATCCAATTGTCTCCCTTTCCTCTCAAATTTGTTTACTTATTAGAATAAAATAGTAATTAGTTTATTTGGATGGTCCTACGCTAAAGTGAACTAACCCACAAGTTGGTCAAAATTGAGTTATCTGTCCCTTTGTGTTCTTCAAACCATGAGCTTTCATTTGGTCTAGTAGACTTCAGATAGCATTCTTAGATCAAAAGTTATTTATAGGGTGTACTAACCCACACCTATATTTAATATAGCCTATTTCACGCTATAGTGAACTAAGCTGGTTAGTACATTCCAGTGATTATGCAAAAGTGAACTAACCCCAAAGATCTTAGTTTTAACAATTAAATGCATTATTGTCGTTCGGTATTTATAGCATTTCAGTTAAATATCTATAAAATCTATCAAATTTCCAATTAGTTCTATACATTTGGTATTTTAATTACATGTACATGTAATTCAAGTTCAAAGACATTGTCTGTTTTCCATGTTATATAACCAATACATATTTTTATACACTTCCCTCCAAAAGTTTCTTCACAGTACAATTAATTAAATTGCTACAATTTTTCAGTTCTAGTTTGAAGTATTATCATATCATTGTTGGTTTCATCCATTATTCATGCTATGGAAATGGAATTTCTATTGATACATTCTATTTTTTGAGTTGCAGCCTAAGTTATCTATCAGCCTCCAAAACTATGGTCAATGTATCTCAGTGAACCGTTATCAAGTTTGAGATATCCATAAGACAAATTTTCTGATTAGAAAAAGCTCAATTGAAAATCACGTAACAGTAAAGTTTTTACAACATTTTGAAATTCTATTTGGTACAATATAAATTATGAATTTGTGAAGAAACTTTTGGAGGGCAGTGTATATGTGCATGTTATAAAGCAGCGTCATAACGTCAGTTTCGCCTGTAGTTTCTAAAGAAAAACGGAAGGAAAAGCGCCTGTAAAACTTCGAACAAATTTATTTTTATCGAAGTCAATGCGTTTAGTTATTTCATATGAAGAATGATCTCACATTGTTGTCATGATTAAAATATGAAATTTTAAGGAAATTTTCTTAGAAACAAATATTGCCAGAGCCTCGACAAGTTCTCTGATATGGTCCTTACAAGACACAGCAATGGTTTAAAGAAATTGGTGTATAGAAATCACCCAGGTACATTTGATAAATGCGAACTTACTCAATTTAACAATAACATTTCAAAATGTCAAAATCTTACAAAATTGAATCTTCAAAACAATATTTTGTTAGAGACAGTGTTCATTGTACTTTGTTAAGAATCTAAATAATCTGAAGGTATTAAACATAAGTGGGTGTGGCTTTCTTGACTTCAAGGAATTAGAAAGTCTACAGGGACATGCCAGATTAAACATTTTAATTATTAAATTTGTCCCCTATCTGAGGATCCACAACAAAAATCCTATATACTTCTACCACAGTTTTTACAAGGGCTTTTGGAGCTGAATATTGAAAGGACTGTTTACTTGAGCCCAATGGAATGTGAGGAACTTTTATCATGTTTATTAAGCAGTACTTGTCTTTGTGTTTTCAAGTTTTCACCCAGTGGTAGTCTGCACGGTTTGAATTCTTTGACGAGTTAAAAAATATTAATTTTGGTGACGATTTTATGTTCCTTATAAAAATATATGATGGTTTCATTTGCAGCCATCAAACAGATATGTGTAACAAAATGCCATATTGGATGTTATTATGACTCTGTCTCGTTAGACAGTGACTAACATTTTTTAGGCGTTATTTTGTTCAATTATCAGAATCAGTTATTTTGGTGTGGGAAGTTTGATTTGACACATATTGATGTAATGTATATGTTATAGGCAATTTGTAAATTTAGGCAATTTTTAAAATGCCTAAAAATTTAGGCATTTTATAAATGGCCTGAACGTGTCAGGCAATTTATAAAATGCCTAAAAAATCTAGCCATTTCACAAAATGTCTGAAATTTAAGAACGTTTTTTACAAATTGCCTGAAATTTCGGGTAAAAAATACATTAGTTTAAATGTAAAGCTTTGTAAATAATGATTGCAAAACATTTTTAGATTGAAATTATAATTCCTAGTATGGAAAATAATGTCAATCAAGTCATACATGATAATTGGAGAAAACCACACATACTGTATTGCTATCAAAAACTGATAATTTAACAGGTCTGTTGATGTCTTACATGTATAAATGACATTGATCATGGCAAACTGTGTCATATTTAATACATTTGTATGTTGAGAATTAGTTGAAGAACAGATACAATTTGTACAACTTGCCACATACAACAACAACAACATTTTGGCATTCCATAGAGCTCATATAATGTATTGTGCACTGTTGATGCACAAAATGAATTTGTCATTACCCGTACTTCTTTATGAAACTTTATCACTTATTTAGCATTTGAATCTGTCGTCATTTGACCAAAAATGCAGACATTGGCTCTTTGTATAATGAATCGTATACATTTGGTATGAATTATTTCTGTGATTTATATCAGATGCAATACACAGAGTCAAATTGCTACGAAATGACCATACATTTTGTCAAGTCTAAAATTTGTAGCTGATGGAGTCAAAATGAACTGAAAATGTGACAGCAAAAGTACATCATTTTGTTTGTTAACCTTCTTATTTGAAGGTTTCTTTGCCTTTGGGTTACTATGTCATTTGCTGCTGAAAGTGGTCCAGAGTCCAAAAGACATTTTTATGTAAACAAAGGAACAAATCACCTTAATCAAACAAGGATTGGAATCCAAAAATTTCAGACCATACACTATATTTACTATTTTGGCAATTTGTAAAATATTGAGCTAATTTTATAGGCATTTTGTAAAATGCCAAAGAATTTTAGACATTTTACAAAATGCTTAAAGATGCCAGGCTATTTAGAAAATGCCAAAAAATTCAGGCATTTTACAAATTGCCTAAATTTACAAATTGCCTGTAACATATATAAACACTTTTTAAGCATTTCATAATACATTTTAATGTTTGTACAAAATTAAAATGAGTAAGACATTGAGACCATGTAAATGTACATAAACATCAAGTTTAAAATAAAAGTGTGTTTTGAAATGATTTTTAGCATTAATTGTGCTTCATTCTTTTAAAAACAATCATCAGTGGGGATAGTTCACTTTAACATGATTTCTCTCTACATACAAAACAAAGCCACGCAATAGTGAACTACCCCACAAAAGCTGAGTTTTAAAAAAAGTTAAAATTGAATTCTTCATTAACTCTATTTGTTTTCATTGCTTTAAATGTGTTCTAGACTATGTATACAATTTCGTTATATTGAAATTTGAATTAACTCTTGGGAACATGCAAACTCTTTAAATGCCATTTTCTCAAAATCATACATTTGTGGCTTAGTTCACTGTAGCGTAGGGCCATCCATTTGTCTGTGATAGATGCTTACTATAACTAGTGTTAAAATCTAATTGTTGAAAAGTTCTACATCAGGACAGTTTTCAGTATATGGGGAAGGGGCCTGGCTTCCTCAGTTTAATTACGTTTTAAAAGTAGGCTGTAGAAAACAATAAAATTATCATCAATTGGCAATTAGAGAAGCACGATTTACAGAACAAACCTGTAAAAACCACACTATCCTATAAAAACCCAAAACCCTTTTAGTTTAACCCAGATCGATAGTCTGTTGGTAGCACGCCGGGATTCCGATTCTTGTGCCTCAAAGGGGGTGCAGGTTTGAATCCCACCTGGGGAGGTTATACCCTTACAAGAAAATTTGACAGTAATGTAAATTTTCCTCCACTAATTATATAATAATATGGGGAAGTTTCCGGCCTTGTGGAAGCGTAGTTGAGTACTGGTTATTGACAAGGGTCCAGGAAAGCTAGGTTAGGTGCGCTGGATGACGTAAAATGACCTAAATAGTGTTGACACGGCATTAAATCCAATAAAAATAAAATAGATAAAAAATTTTTAGTTGACTATTTGAAGAAAATGAGACCTTTTTTAAAGCTTTATATCTTCAACACTATTGTAGATATTTTATTGGAAGTTAGTATACTTATTCAATGGACTATATCAACCATACTGTGAAAGAGCATAAACTTATTATTACCTGAATGCTTATACAAGTGTAATTCAATATTTTTAACTGTTTTCTGAGTGAATTGTTGACCGGTCAATAGTTTTGACTGTTTCCTGCGCGTGCTCTTATGTCACGAACTGTTACTGTACTTGTATAAAGGGAAGTAACTGCTATGGGATTTTAGACTTTACCAGAGGCTTTAAATATGTCAAGTACTGTTAAAATAGTAATTGATCAGGTAATAACACAGTTATTTTATATGTGATATGGGAACAGTCAAACGGTTGTCCCTCAATGTCAGGAATAGTGCTTTAAACTGTTTCCCTCGGCCTACGGCCTCGGGAAACAGATCAAAACACTATTCCCTCCACCTCGGGCCAACAGTTTAACTGTTCCCAAATCACATATGAAATAACTGTATATTGTCAGTACTATATCTATGCGGCATACAAAGGATGTAACTGTGGAAGAATTATTTTTGCAGTTGTGCCTCTTTTTTAACTTCTAACTAATTAAAGTTAAAATGTTTAAACTGAAATATTTTTTGTGCTAATCAAGGTACGTAACTGTATGGTGGTACACTTATTCATTGGTACCACATCCACACAAATTTTAAGGGATAGAACTCTTCATGGATTATTTTTTGAGTTATGCCCTTTTATGCTGTAATATTTAATGTATAAACTTGTTTTATTTGAAGTTAATATCGCAGAAGTTAGTTTGCTTATTCATTCATACCACATCTCAATGTAGTATTTGTTACTATAATGTTTGTTTTTGAAGTTTTACCCCTTTCTTATTTTACAAATATGAATTTGATAACTTTTTGACTGATTTATTGCCTTTGAAACCTTAGTCCTGAAAGCACTTAAGCTTAAAGATAGGCCTTGCCACGTACAAAACACTCACAAAGTTGACTGCATTGTCCTTTGACTGCTCTTATGTGTTTTTGTGTTGTTTTTTGTTAAAAAAGAGTTGGGCCATGATCAGCCTTTTACAATTTCATTATCATTACCCAGTCTGTTCTTTCAAGTTTGATTTATCATTTCAGATATACAATATAACTGTGTGGATGATTGTTTTAGATGATTATGAACAAGAAATTTATGGTCATCAGAAAAAAAAGATAAGTGCAGTTATTTTATTATTTTTTCAAATAATTATTTTATAACTCTTTTGAAGCTTGATTGTAAAACAGAGTGAGTAAGTGTTTTATTTTAAGCTTCATTTTCATAATTATATGCCCGAAAGATTTTTGGACATATTGTGTTATACCCCCTGGCGTCCGTCCGTCCGTTAGCAATTTGGTTTCTGGAGCATAACTGAAGTTCCATTTGACCCACAATATTCAAACTTTATAGGATGATTGTCCATCTCGGGTAGAAGACCCCTGCTGATTTTGGGGTCACAAGGTCAAAGTCACTGTCACTATCCGACGCATAATATCTGTGTTAGCATTCTATAATACAAATTTACGTTTCATTTGGCCCACAGTATTCAATTTTCAAGGGAGAATTGTCCATGGTATTTTTTTTCTCTACTTAGTTTTCAACAATTATCATAAGATGATATTCATATCAAATATTCTCATGTCTTACAAATGCTTCATCTTAACCAACTTATGGACGTTTGATTTCGCCGCCCCTGTATCCGGTAAAAGACCCCTATTGATTTTGGGGTTTCAAGGTCAAAGGTCAAGGTCACTATTACCTTAAAACTGAAAACAGTTTTCAGAGCATAACTTAAGTTCCATTTGGCCCACAGTATATATGAATATTCTCATGTCTTACAAATGCATCATCTTAACCAAAAAAAAACTATCAGGCATGTAATGCTCCGCCTAGCGGTACTCTTGTTGTGTAAGCATTTTAAAACTGAAAAAAAAAACACTTGGTAAAATCACTTCTTTCTTTGTCACCATATGACACATTTATATTGTGTATGCATTATATAACTGAAAAATAATGTATGGAAAATCGCTTCTTTCTTTGTCGCTGTATGACATATTTTTATTGTGTATGCATTATATAACTGAAAAATAATGTATGGAAAATGTCTTCTTTCTTTGTCGCTGTATGACACATTTTTATTGTGCATGCATTATATAACTGAAAAATAATGTATGGAAAATCGCTTCTTTCTTTGTCGCTGTATGACACATTTTTATTGTGTATGCATTTCATAACTGAAAACAATACATGGTAGAATTACTTCTTTCTTTGTCGCTGTATGACACATTTTTTATTGTGCTTGTATTATACAACTGAAAATAACACATGGTAGAATTATTTCTTTCTTTGTCGCTGTATGACACATTTTTATTGTGTATGCATTTTATAACTGAAAAATAATGTATGGAAAAATTGCTTCTTTCTTTGTCGCTGTATGACACATTTTATTGTGCATGCATTATATAACTGAAAAAAAACCACATGATAAAATCACTTCTTTCTTTGTCACTGTATGACACATTTTTATTGTGCATGCATTTTACAACTGAAATAAAAAACACAAGGTAGAATCACTTCTTTCTTTGTTGCTGTATGGCCTATTTATATTGTGTGTGCATTGTATGATGCATGGAAAATTGCTTCTTTCTTTGTCTCTGTATGCCACATTTTCATTGTGTATACATTATATAACTGAAAATAACACATGATAAAATTGCTCCTTTTTTGTCGCTGTATGACACATTTTCATTGTGTATGCATTATATAACTGAAAATAGCACATGATAAAATTGATTCTTTCTTTGTCGCTGTATGACACATTTTCATTGTGTATGCATTATATAACTGTAAATAACACATGATAAAATTGATTCTTTCTTTGTAGCTGTATGACACATTTCCATTGTGTATGTATTATATAACTGAAAATAACACATGATAAAATTGCTTCTTTCTTTGTCGCTGTATGACACATATTCATTATGTATGCATTAAATAACTGAAAATAACTCATGATAAAATTGCTTCATTCTTTGTCGCTGTATGACACATTTCCATTGTGTATGCATGATATAACTGAAAATAACACATGATAAAATTGCTTCTTTCTTTGTTGCTGTATGACACATTTTCATTGTGTATGAATTATATACCAGGAAACTGGAAATAATACATGATAAAATTGCTTCTTTCTTTGTCACTGTATGACATATTTCCATTGTGTATGCATTTTATACATGAAAATAAATCATGATAAAATCATTCTGATTGTGTGTGCCTTATATAACTTATATAACTGAAAATAACACATGGTAAAATCACTTCTATATTTGTTGCTGTATGACACATTATACCCTAAATGTAACAAAAACAATACTCAAGTCTTGACAAACCTTGGACGTACATGTATATTGTAATATTGCATCGTGGTGATATGCAGTTCATGTGGTGTTACGCACATTCAATCTGTCTTAAAATGTACCATCTCTTTCTGTTTCTTTGAATCTTTTTCTATCTTTTCATGCTTTAGTATACACAAACCTATTATTAATATAGAAATGCATGTTGTAGTGTGCACTACACATTAAATCTTTCAAATACACATACCCATTCTTACTTTTTTCTTTGTATATTTTCCTATTTTTCTATCTTGTCATTGGTAAGTCTACTGTAAACATTCAATGCATGGAAAGCAATTTGCATTTCATATGGTTTCAGCAAATATTTTACCTGGGGTGTTAGTCTAACGATAGAAGACTTTAATTATCACAATTTCACAAATGGAGATGGTCGATATCACTTGGTCACTGAGTCTTACCTCTCCAATTAATATTTATGGAGTTCATGATGTGTTCGCATGTTTTTTCTTTATTTTACTTTTATTCCCTATTAAACAATTTTTTTCTGGTAGTTTATTTTATCAATCTTAGAATTTTGCTCGTAGGTTAGCTTTTTGCATTTGATTTTGGTTATTTATTTAAAATGTTTTACGAAAGTTTTTTTTTCATGCGATGGACAGTAGGCTTTGTTCAAATGAAAATTGATTGAAATATATGGAGTCTGTGATGTATTTGCATGTTTATTTTCTATATAAAGTTAAAATTTTGACTTTTTCATTTTTAACTTCAAATTTTGCTTGTAGGTTATTTTTTTATCTTAAGATTTTTGCTGGTAAGTTATTTCTTACAACTGATGTAAGGTATTTTTGTACGATTAAGTATTGATGTCTTTATGTTTCTTAATTTTTTTTAGTATATTTTTTAAGCAAGAGTTTTTTTCAAGAATAAATTGTTTCACTTAAAGTAGCAATTATTTTTATGATAAAAGTTAGTATCTAACTTAGTATTTAATTTTTTTTATAAGTGTTAGGTTTTGTATGTGAAAGACATTGCACATGACAAATTACGGGCGAGGAAAGCACCTGTCATTGTTCTGGTCACTCATTTTTTTAGGAGTGGTCAGTAGGTCTTATGCCTTCTTGTTGCTCATTTGGGTAATGTGGAGGTATATTGTTTGCCGGTCAGCAATGGCTAAGACAGTACTCGTTAACTTGTCTTGTCAATCACTTACAAAGTCATTTTATTTTTGTTTTGAGCACTAAAGATACATAAGTTAATTTATTAAAATTTCGCTGGTAAGTTATTTCTTACAACTGATGTAAGGTTTTTTTTGTACGATAAAGTATTGATGTCTGTATGTTTCTTAGATTTTTTTAGTATATTTTTTAAGCAAGTTTTTTTTCAAGAATAAATTGTTACACTTAAAGTAGTAATTATTTTTATGATTAAAGTTAGTATCTAACTTAGTATTTAATTGTTTTAAGTGTAAGGTTTTGTATGTGAAAGACATTGCACATGACAAATTACGGGCGAGGAAAGCACCTGTCATTGTTCTGGTCACTCATTTTTTTAGGAGTGGTCAGTAGGTCTTATGCCTTCTTGTTGCTCATTTGGGTAATGTGGAGGTATATTGTTTGCCGGTCAGCAATGGCTAAGACAGTACTCGTTAACTTGTCTTGTCAATCACTTACAAAGTCATTTTATTTTTGTTTTGAGCACTAAAGATACATAAGTTAATATTTAATCTATTAAAATTTTGCTGGTAAGTTATTTCTTACAACTGATGGAAGGTATTTTTTTGTACAATTAAGTATTGATGTCTGTATGTTTCTTAACTTTTTTGAGTATTTTTTTAAGCAAGTTTTTTTTTCAAGAATAAATTGTTACACTTAAAGTAGTAATTATTTTTATGATTAAAGTTAGTATCTAACTTAGTATTTAATTGTTTTAAGTGTAAGGTTTTGTATGTGAAAGACATTGCACATGACAAATTACGGGCGAGGAAAGCACCTGTCATTGTTCTGGTCACTCATTTTTTTAGGAGTGGTCAGTAGGTCTTATGCCTTCTTGTTGCTCATTTGGGTAATGTGGAGGTATATTGTTTGCCGGTCAGCAATGGCTAAGACAGTACTCGTTAACTTGTCTTGTCAATCACTTACAAAGTCATTTTATTTTTGTTTTGAGCACTAAAGATACATAGGTTAATTTATTAAAATTTCGCTGGTAAGTTATTTCTTACAACTGATGTAAGGTATTTTTTGTATGATTAAGTATTGATGTCTGTATGTTTCTTAATTTTTTTAGTATATTTTTTAAACAAGAGTTTTTTTTTCAAGAATAAATTGTTTCACTTAAAGTAGTAATTATTTTTATGATTAAAGTTAGTATCTAACTTAGTATTTAATTGTTTTAAGTGTAAGGTTTTGTATGTGAAAGACATTGCACATGACAAATTACGGGCGAGGAAAGCACCTGTCATTGTTCTGGTCACTCATTTTTTTAGGAGTGGTCAGTAGGTATTATGCCTTCTTGTTGCTCATTTGGGTAATGTGGAGGTATATTGTTTGCCGGTCAGCAATGGCTAAGACAGTACTCGTTAACTTGTCTTGTCAATCACTTACAAAGTCATTTTATATTTGTTTTGAGCACTAAAGATACATAGGTTAATATTTAATCTTTTAAAATTTCGCTGGTAAGTTATTTTTTACAACTGATGTAAGGTTTTTTTGTACAATAAAGTATTGATGTTTGTATGTTTCTTAATTTTTTTTAGTATATTTTTTAAGCAAGAGTTTTTTTTCAAGAATGAATTGTTTCACTTAAAGTAGCAATTTTTTATGATAATAGTATCTAACTTAGTATTTAATTGTTTTTAAGTGTAAGGTTTTGTATGTGATAGACATTGCACATGACAAATTACGGGCGAGGAAAGCACCTGTCATTGTTCTGGTCACTCATTTTTTAGGAGTGGTCAGTAGGTCTTATGCCTTCTTGTTGCTCATTTCGGTAATGTGGAGGTATATTTTTTGCCTGTCAGCAATGGCTAAGACAGTACTCGTTAACTTGTCTTGTCAATCACTTACAAAGTCATTTTGTTTCTGTTTTGAGACCTAAAAAACATAGGTTAATATTTAATCTATTAAAATTTCTCTCAATAGATTTAAATTAGAGCCAAGTTATATAACATAGACTTTTAGGCTTATTTGATTGCATTTTACTAGTATAATTAATATATTGGTACATTTAAGTGTATTAACTGTTTCTTTATGACGCAATTTGATATCTTAGTAACGAATTCTTTCTTGATTTTTAGTGGAAGGTTTTGTAAGTGATATACATTGCACGGACATGTTGACACATCATGGCTAGGCAATGCCTAAGACGGTACTGGTTACTGTACAGTGCATTTAGATACTGCACAGTAGGTTGACATCTCTTGTCAAGCACTTACATTTTGTTTTTGTTTTGAACTCTAAAGATGTAAAGTTTAATTTGTCATCATAATTTGTCAATAGATTTACATTAATGTGCGATTTATTTAGACTAAGTAATTGGCACATCCACTTCTTATTTCTTGTATCCTTAAGTTCGTTGGCAAAATTTCTAGGAACGTTGTTTCTGATAAGCATGTACATGCATTCTATTTTTTTATATTAAGTTAGAAGTTTTTATGCTTAATTAAATTAAATTTTATTTTTGAGTGTATATCAATAAGAAATTCAAAGGTTTCATGGTTAATAACCATTTGGCTTAAAGTATGTCCATTTTCTATTATACTTATCCCTTCAAAAGGCTTGGTCAGCATCTTTTTTGTTTTAACACCAGTTACCTAAATTATTGTTTGAACTTTGGTGACCAATATCAAACCATCTTGGCACTCTTGTCAAATGTTCTACTATGGCATTACGTCATTGCAAGCAACAAAGCCAGCATCAAATCAGATCATTTGCCCCACAAAATGTTCATTTTGGTGGAAATATATTTTTATCTTGATAATAGTTCTGATTGTAAGCCATGCCCCACCTCCTTTTTGTAACATCTAGTGTACTATACATTAATGAACATACCCAATACATGTCACTGTTTCTTTGTCTATGGAATATATGTCAGAAATAATTCATTGTGATTTATACTTACTCTTATCCTTAGTGATACAGATATCTTTAAATGGAATTATATTATATTACATCTTTTCTTACACACATGTGACTGGTGTACAAATGGTTTATTCTGAATATAATACAACTTCAGTTTTTCTTTCAGCCATAAATAGCTTCTTTGCTTACATACACTACTTGAACCAAGCCATGCCCTACCTTGCCCTATGTCAAGAGAAGCTGTTTTGACCAGCACACTATCTTAGTTAGCTTTTTACAAGCAAGTGTTTGACTCACACAGCAAAGACACATATGTATTCACTTTAACAACACTATAGAACAGTTGTAGGCTCAACAAAATCATTTTACTTGTACACAAACATGCCACTATAACAAACAAAATCTACACATGATGTACATACTCGTAACTTCTTTTGGGTTTCTTTTCTCTGTTTTTTTTATTTATTTCAGGTTGAAATCATCGCTTATGAGGTACCAATGTCTATTTGGAAGAAACAAGATAATTTGAAAAAAAAACAGTCAACAGTATTAGGACAAAAACTCAATAACAGTAAGATGGATCTTATTGCTGTACGGGTCGATAGCGCAGTTGGTAGCGCGCCAGGATTTGGATACTCGTGCCCGAGGGGGTGCGGGTTTGAATCCCACCCGGGGAGGTTATACCCTTCCATGAAAATTTGACAATAATGTCGATTTTCCTCCATTGATTAGACAATATGGAGAAGTTTCCGGCCTTGTGGAAGGGTAGGTGAGTACTGGTTATAGACAATGGTCCAGGAAAGCTAGGTTAGGTGCGCTGGACGCCGTGAAATGACCTAAATTGTGTTGATACGGCGTTAACTCCAATAAATAAATAAATAAAACTTATTGCTGTAGGCTGTAGTTTTCATCTTACTGCTTGCATTACCGGCCTGCTCATACTTGTTAATATTGAAGTCACTTAAAAAGAATTATAGTTTCTGAGCATTCTCATTTGAGGGAAATCAATAGTTCACCAAAGTTTAAAAATATCTTTCGTTTAACTTCAATTCAAGGGTTCAGTTTTTAGTGCTGGTACCAAGGTCACATAATTTTTAACCTTAGAAATTTAATTTTGCTATGTAAAGTATGCTAAAATCTTGTTCTCCTGGATTTTTAGCAGGATTTTGACTAATAGTTTGGCAAAACACGGGTGGGGTGGGCGGTTGGGGGTTTGGCGGATGTCCAGTGTAATTAACAATTAAGTTAAAGTTTTCAATTTAGCATATATCTCTGCCATTTATTTCAGATCTTTATGAAACTTAACACTATAACATACCATGGGATCAACAGAATAAGACAGTAACCACAACTCTACCTAGCTTTATTATGGATTATTGCCCTTCGTAATTTTTGCGATAAAGTTTTTAAATACGGCTTTAATGTGGATTCAACATTACATTTCTTGTTAAATTTTAAATGCCATCTCGCAGGTGCCGGTTACAATTTTCCTACTAATTGTGCATCTAGTGAGTCTCTTTATATACAATAAGAAGGAAAATTGTGTCTGGCACCTGTGTGCCAACCATATCAAATATCATTTTATTGTAAAAATACTTGTACATGTATTTCAGTTACAAAGTGTAGGAGGTAGTCAAGTGATTTTCACTAATGATCCAAAATTGACAGCTGTATATATACTAAGATTGAAGAGACTAGACATTCACTATATGTCAGTAATCTAGATGGAGTAGTAAGTATATTACTTTTCTTATCTTCTGATTACTTGGGTTACAAGTTTATTTTTCAAGATGGGTCATGAAATCAGGATTTTGGGGACTGAATATGTATGGGTCCTTTTTCTTATGTAAATGTTTCTGACATAAAATTCTTGAGTTTTAGTTGTTTTTTAGATGGTCCATGTGTTTAAGGCAAATATATTGTAAAATTGTAGTCTATGATTAGTGGGTGTCTGGTTGCTGGGACAACCAAAACTTTCTCTTGGGCAATCAAAAATCAACAAACGAGATATATAGCTCTCTACTAAAACAATATGTTTGGACAACCATTTTCATATCCTAATAATGTAGACTGTAATTGAAAAGTCATTGGGTTTTGATTTCAGCTGTTATGTCAGGCAAATGACCCAATGGATAAGACTAGTTTAAGTGAGAGCAAGGCTTAGTTTTATCTCTAAAGTGCATGAATGTCAGAAATTGTTCTATTATGCAAAAATTGTTTAGGTTCAAATTTGCACCTTATATATTTTACTTATGGTATTTAAGCTAAAGTTGAAAAATATACAAATGGGACAACTATTGCACTGGTTCAGTTAGTCACCGTCTGCAAAACATGACCGATGGACAAATCTTGTAAAAGATTAAAAGGTCCATGTAGATCTTCAGATTAACAGGACCCATTTTCCAGGGGATAATTGACCTCATCTGCATAGCTTTAATGCATCAAAACATTTAAAATGTTTCCAGTCCTGTAAGACTTGGTTAATTCCTTGTAAAATTTTGATCTTCACAGGACCTTACTGTACAGTAATTAACTGTTGAGTTATGCAGTGACTGGGTTCAGTTAAAAAAACCTTTATATCTTATTGATGAAAAATATACTGTTCTCTTCAGGCTCTGTTGACACAATGTGTACTGGCAGGAAACTTATTCTGGAACAACTAAAGCAAGATCTATAAGTCATTGTTAGATGGTTTTGTCATTTGATTAAGAACCTATGATCATCAGTTATTATCATCAACTGAATGCCTATCAGTTTAGGACTCCTCTTTGACATAGAAAATGAGGTGCTGTGACTGAGGGTATGTTGCACTGGGTAAGTCATCTCTTGACAACAAGCTCTACTATGATTAGAATTATTCCAAGGTTTGACTCTATAAATGTTTTTATCAGAAATCCCAAAGGAACCCCAATTCAGTAATTCAGGGATTCCTCCTTAATGTTTAGGATTCCTCTAATAAAAAACCCCAAATTTTGGTACAGATTTGCAGTCACTAATTGCAGTAACCAATTCATGGCTATTTTCAGGGATCTTGATAGAATCCCAAGCTAAGGATTACTAGGACTCCCCAAGTTTTTGGGATCCTTTAAATCCCGGGACACTGTTAGAGTCAAACACTGGAATCTTTTTGAAATATCATTATCATCATTGTTTTTTTACCATGTTTTTTTTAGAAGTGAACCATATCTTGTCTTATATAGTTTACAAATATGTTATAGGCAGCAATAAACACTGAAGGAATAAAACGTTCATGAAACAATGTTCAATATGGGTGTAATAAACACAAAGTTCTGACACAGAATAACATTGTCACATGGGTGATGTATAGGTAGTTAGTGTTGAACTGGGACACTTGAAACATAAAATATCTCAATGACTATCAGATGGAATTAACTGATATTTATATGTGATCATAACTAGTGTTTTCCTTCTCGAATCCAAAATACCAGAATTTTGTTTAAGGGGTATGTGCCATAATCAGAACAGCCATATAACAAGAGATGTTAAGTTATAGCTAAATATGAGGTCCCGACACTAAATTGATTGACATCCAATTAATTTAAACTGTACATTAATTTAAAATTTAATGCATGTTTTATTACAAGTATAATAAAAAAGACAGCCCTAGGCTTAAGCAGACTGTCAACTGTTTATTTTGGCATCAAATCCACTGTGAGTTTTAAAAGAGCTTTTGTATAAAAACAATGAAGGTATGACAATGTTAATAATCTGAACAGTTGTTTATCCTCTCTGAATTTTTGATAAAAATGCAAATATTTTGCATTTCACCATATGGATTTTTTTTTATTTATTTGTTAAATTTTCAAAAAAATCTTAATTCAAGAAGGAAAGTTGGAAAAAGACTGTGTGCAAAATCTTAGCTAAATATATGTTGTAGTCATATAGATCATTACATGTTTTGGGAGTTCCAGGATAAATGCAAACTATCTATATCCTTTTTTATGGGCCAAATAGACAATAGTTATTGTACTATCTTATGGCACACACTATGAATGAAATAAGTTTAATATTTATCTCATATTGTAGGTTACTGGAGAGCAGATAATGACATTTATTGGATGAAGTAGTTAGATAAAGTTTGTCATAATGAGTGGTGAAGATGTAGCTGGTTATAAATATGCTTACATTCAGTCATAGAGTTTTCAGATCTAAGATCTATTGCTACAACTCCAACTTATAATGGTGTCATGTTTCAAGGGCCACAATTGAGGTAACTGTTGTTAAACTTTTCTGTGTATCCGAAAGATACAGAATTGGATAAAATGCGGTAAAGTTATTGGCAACATTTCATTAGCTAAAAAAATATACTGCATCCTTGTGGCCTGCAAAAATGTATTTTATGCTTATCCCATGATAACATTTCAAAAAAATTTGGTAGTTTTTTCGAATAGTGGGCTATCCTACTCAGGTGGGCGGAGGCGTTGGCTTCAGCTTAACACTTCTTGGTTAAGTTTTTAGGTGCAACATTTTTGTTTCTTTTATATCTTTGCAAGTACTGGAGGGATTCACTTAAAACTTTATTTGTGTTCACGGGGTTATCCTGTAAGTTCAAATACCAAGTTACCTAACTCTTGGATGAATTTGGACTGAATTATGGCCTTATATACTTAGAAATTTCTTGGTTAAGTTTTTAGGTGTAACATTTTATCTTTGCAACTACTGAAGGGATTCACTTTAAACTTCACACATGTCTACGTGGTACCATTGATGTTCAGATACCAAGTTACATAACTCTAGGATGAATTTGGACTGAATCATGGCCCTTTTATACTTATAAATTTGTTGGTTTTTTGGTGCAACATTTTATCTTTGAAACTATTGAAGGTCAACTACCAAGCTGCATAACTCTTGATTTACTCTTGACTGGATTATGGCCCTTTTATACTTCTAAAATTTCTTGGTTAAGTTTTTTTGTGCAACATTTTATCTAACCCTTGGGCAGGGTTAATGTATTCACCACTCACAGTTGAATAAAATTTAACTAAAGTGTCCATGTTTAAAAAAGAAAGTGAATCACTGAGTTCTTTACCTTTTTGTTTGTCTTTTTTTTACAGAATCACCCTGGAAGGTCCACTGCATATAGTGTATCACTGAGCTTAGACTATAGTGAAACTGTAAACAAAAACATCCAGGATCATGCATGTGTCATGTGACAAAATAGAAAGACACGTAAAGGTATATTTTGGTTATTATACATGTAGTTGTTTTAACTGATAGATGATGAAATGTTAGATTTCTCTGCTGTTCTGGTTTGAGTCAATTCATGGACAACTCAACCCAAACTAGATACTGCTGAATGTGTAAGTAGGGACAATTCTTCATGTGAACAACTCAACCCTTAGTATACAGGGTCTGTAGTCATGCAATCTACAGCAATAACTAGGGGAATTTGAAGATAAATCCCATATGCTTAATTGAATAGCGTGTTTACTTGTCATTTAAGTAGCTGGCACGAAATTGATAATTTACGGTCTTGTTGTGTTTGTTATTCATTTGTTCTCATGTTTTTTGTGTAAACTGAGACAAATAATTGTTCTGTCATAAAAATGTTCTGTTTTGTTTTGTAACCGACCTATGCCATCAATATATGTGCTTGTTGCTTGTTCGACATTGTTTATTTTTAAAATGCTTACGAATACAACTGTACGAAAACAGAGTATTTTTATACGCCCGTTTTGAAAAAACGGTCGTATTATGTTATGCTGTTGTCCGTCTGTCCGTCTGTCCGTCTGTCCGTCCGTGGACAATTGCTTGTCCGGATGATAACTCAAGAAAGGATGAACCTAGGTTCCTCAAATTTTATGTGTTGATAGCCCTTGGGTGGAGGAGGTTCCCTATTGATTTTGAGACCCCAGGGTTAAAGGTCAAGGTCACTGGGACTTAAAATAGGTAAAACTTGTCCGGACAATATCTGAACCACCAATGTACCTAAGTTCACCAAATTTAATGTAAGAGTAGCCCATGTGTCAAAGATGTTCCCTATCGGTTTTGGGGCCCCTGCGTCAAAGGTCAAGGTCACAGTGGCATCATATGGGAAAAAAACTTGTCCTGACAATAACTTAACAACCAATCTACCTAGGATCACCAAATTTTATGTGAGAGAAGCCGATGTGTCAAGGATGTTCCCAATCGGTTTTGGGGCCCCTAGGTCAAAGGTCAAGGTCACAGGGACATCAAATTGAAAAACCTTGTCCGGACCATAACTCAACAACGCCTGTACCTAGGTTCACCAAATTTTATGTAAGAGTAGCCCATGTGTCAAAGATGCGCCCTATAGGTTTATGGGGCCCCAGGTTCAAAGGTCAAGGTCACAGGGGCATTATATGGAAAAACTTTGTCCGGACAATAAATGAAACACCAATGTACCTAGGTTCACCAAATTTCATGTGAGAGTAGCCCATGTGTCAAGGATATGCACTATTGATTTTGGGGCCCCTGGGTCAAAGGTCAAGGTCATAGTGGCATCAAATTGAAAAACATTGTCCGGGTAATAACTCACTAATGACTGTACCTAGGTTCACCAAATTTCATGTGAGAGTAGCCCATGTGTCAAGGATGTACCTTATCAGTTTTGGGAAAACAGGGTTAAGTTTAAATCTTAAACCAGAAGATATCAAATTACCAAGCTGTGACTTCAAATGTTCTATCAATATGTTTATAAAGTCAAAACGGCAAACAATGAAACACTTGTCCAGACAATAACTGAACCACCAATGTACCTAGGTTCTCCAAATTTTATGTGAGGGTAGCCCTTGGGTAAAGGTTATGCCCTATTGCTTTTGGGGTTCCTGGGTCAAAGGTCAAGGTCACAGAGGCATCATATTGAAAATCCTTGTTTGGACAATAACTCATTAACTACTGTACCTAGGTTCACAAAATTTTATGTGAAGGTAGCCCTTGTGTCAAGGATGTTCCCAATAGGTTTTTTGGCCCCAGACCCAAAGGTCAAGGTCACAGAGGGATCATATGGAAAAACCTTGTCCAGACAATAACTGAACAACCAATGTACCTAGGTTCACTAAATTTGGCGTGAAAGTAGCCCATGTGTCAAGGTTATGCCCTATTGGTTTTGGGGCACCTTGGTCAAAGGTCAAGGTCACAGGGGCATCATATTGAAAAACATTGTCTGGATAATTACTCAACAATGATTGTACCAAAGTTCACCAAATTTCATGTGAGAGTAGCCCATGTGTCAAGGATGTACCTTATCAGTTTTGGGAAAACAGGGTTAAGTTTAAATCTTAAACCAGAAGATATCAAATTACCAAGCTGTGACTTCAAATGTTCTATCAATATGTTAATAAAGTCAAAACGGCAAACAATGAAACACTTGTCCAGACAATAACTGAACCACCAATGTACCTTGGTTCTCCAAATTTTATGTGAGGGTAGCCCTTGGGTAAAGGTTATGCCCTATTGGTTTTGGGGCTCCTGGGTCAAAGGTCAAGGTCACAGGGGCATCATATTGAAAATCCTTGTTTGGGCAATAACTCATCAACTACTGTACCTAGATTCACAAAATTTTATGTGAAGGTAGCCCTTTTGTCAAGGATGTTCCCAATAGGTTTTTGGGCCCCAGACCCAAAGGTCAAGGTCACGGAGGCATCATATGGAAAAACCTTGTCCAGACAATAACTGAACAACCAATGTACCTAGGTTCACTAAATTTTATATGAAAGTAGCCCATGTGTCAAGGTTATGCCCTATTGGTTTTGGGGCGCCTTTGTCAAAGGTCAAGGTCACAGGGGCATCACATTGAAAAACATTGTCTGGGTAATTACTCAACAATGACTGAACCTAAGTTCACCTAATTTCATGTGACAGTAGACCATGTGTCAAGGATGTGCCTTATCAGTTTTTGGGAAACAGGGTCAAGTATAAACCTTCAACCAGAAGATATCAAATTACCAAGCAGTGACTTCATATGTTCTATCAATATGTTTATAAAGTCAAAATGGCAAACAATGAAACTTTTGTCCAGGCAATAACTGAACCACCAATTTACCTAGGTTCATTAAAGTCTATGTGAGGGTAGCCCTTGTGTCAAGGATATGCCCTTTTGGTTTTGGGGCTCCTGGGTCAAAGGTCAAGGTCACAGAGGCATCATATTGAAAAACCTTGTTTGGACAATAACTCAACAAGGACTGTACCTAGGTTCATAAAATTTTATGTGAATGTAGCCCTTGTGTTAAGGATGTTCCCAATAGGTTTTGGGGCCCCAGACCCAAAGGTCAAGGTCACAGAGGCATCATATGGAAAAACCTTGTCCAGACAATAACTGAACAACCAATGTACCTAGGTTCACTAAATTTTTTTAGGAGAGTAGCCCATGTGTCATGGTTTTGTCCTATTGGTTTTAGGGCCCCTGGGTCAAAGGTCAAGGTCACAGGGGCATCATATTGAAAAACATTGTATGTGTAGTAAATCAACAATGACTGCACTTAAGTTCACCAAATTTCATGTGAGAGTAGCCCATGTGTCAAGGATGTTCCCTATTGATTTTGCTTATTTAAGGGTAGCCTTAATGTCTAGCATATGCCCCTTTGGTTTTAGGTCCTTGTGTTAAAGGTTAAAGTCAAAAGAAAAATCATGAGGAAAAACCTTGTCCAACAACCAACTTTACCTAAGATCACCAAATTTTATGTACCAATACTCTTTGGGTCAAGGGCGAGAACTTATGGTTCTGAGGCCCCAGGGTCAAAGTCACTGGAAGTTTGTATGGGAAAACTTTGTGTCGGTGATAAATCAACCATGGCTGTACCTAGGTTCTCAAAATCTTTGCTTTGGATAGCCCTCCTGTTAAGAATGGGACCTATTCTGAGATCCTGGGGTCATTGGTCAAGGTCACAGGGACTTTATATGAGATAGAACACAGCATGGACTGCACACGGGCGTATAATGCCCCGCCCAGCGGAGCTCTTGTTTATTTTAGAATCAGACAATAAAGGACGTTTCTCATAACCATTGTTAAAATTGATTTTAAACATGATACACATAAAATATATTAGTAATTTCTCATTCGAACTAGAAAAAGATATAGATGTAAACTCATAAAAAATCATGTTTTTCACCGATTTCTCCTTCTAGACAATATTTCCTCCGAATTCCCCAGTTAATCTCATAGATATTGATAGCCAGTTAAAAATCGTTAGTACGACATCGAACAGACAATAAACTACGTTATTTGCAAAATTCAAAACTTATGCAACCAACTTGAAGTTAATAATTACTATTCACAGGCCAACATTAGCATTTTTGGACATAAAAATGTAATTCATTTTATGTGCTATTTGAACTTCTCTATTGTTGGGCTGCTGTTAGAATTCAATGAAAAATGAGTTCTAATTAACATTTTAAAGATCACTGTTATGTTTTATTAGAATTTTTTTAAACCCCGGTCTATAGTGCAGTTGAAAGCGCATTGGGATTCGGAATCTCGTGTCCCGAAAGGGGGGGGGTATACCCTTCCATGAAAATTAGACTATAATGTCAATTTTCCTCCATTGATAAGATAATATGGAGAAGTTTCTGGCCTTGTGGAAGGGTAGGTAAGTTCTGGTTATAGACAAGGGTCCAGGAAAGCTAGGTTAGGTGCAAACCCGGGTCAATAGCGCAGTTGGTAGCTTGCCGGGATATGGAATCTCGTGTCCTGAAGGGGGTACGGGTTCGAATCCTACTGCGGGAGGTTATACCCTTCCATGAAAATTAGACAATAATGTCAATTTTCCTCCATTGATCAGATAATATTGAGAAGTTTACAGCTTTGTGAAAGGGTAGGTGAGTACCGGTTATAGACAATGGTCCAGGAAAGTTAGGTTAGGTGCGCTGGACTCTGTAAAATGACCTGAAATGTGTTGAAACAGCGTTAAATCTAATTAAAAAAAAATTGTTATTTTTTAGTTTAAAAAACCCCCTTTTAGCTCTCATTTGATTTTAAAAGTGTAAGCTTTATCATGTTGTGAAAGTATTAATGAAATGAAAACAATGAATATTAATTTAATGATAATAATAATAAAGACTTTATTTATAGAGGCAACACTGCTAGGCAAAGCCCAATCTTCCCTGTGAGCTTCACAAAATATTTATGTACTAGATATAGCAAGCATGATAAACATTAAAATAAAACATTTGTAAAACATATAGGGACACATCTAGTTTAGCGGATCCCGGAAGTAAATATAAATATGCGTGCGCAGCGTTCTGTTTGGTCATTTGAAAACATAATTATCCAATACCTAATTCATTACATATCATATGGCACGGCCATGATCATGGTTTGCCTGACATACTTTTACCTGTCAAAGTACGTCTGGAAACTAGACAAGCAAATAGTACGCAATTTCTACTACTTAGTCTTGCATAGGTATCATTGAAATTTGACTAAATTAGAATATTAACAGCTCTTTAAATCGAGGCAAATTCTTTACTTTTTCTTGTCGAAACTGTAGTATTTGGAATTTTAAAATAACACAATTTTCATATCAAAGGGAGATAATTTTTCACTTGGATTAAAGTTTTTATCAATAACTTTTCTACAGAATTTTGTTTGATGAATCTAATTCATGCTTTTTTATTATCATGATGTAATGAATGAAAAATATTATGTTTTGTAATAATTTATCATGATTTTGAAAAAATATTCATAACTGTAAAATAGCATTATGGGTTATTCAAAACATCAATAATTTTATGGTGACTTCATGTATGTTAAATTATTGTCATCTCCTTACATTTGTGATTTATCAATGGTGTGTTTCATATTGTGATTGAAATTTTTGTGTTGTAGAATAAGCTTTTTGCTATGTTATTTCAGTTAGGCCATGGGCAAATAAACCCAGGTTGATAGCGCAGTTGGTAGTGCACCAGGATTTGGAATCTCGTGCCCAAGGGGGTGCGGGTTCGAATCCCACCCATGGAGGTTATACCCTTCCATGAAAATTTGACAATAATGTCGATTTTTCTCCATTGATTAGAAATATGGAGAAGTTTCTAGCCTTGTGGAAGGGTAGGTGAGTACTGGTTATAGACAATGGTCCAGGAAAGCTAGGTTAGGTGTGCTGGACGTCGTATAATAACCTAAATTGTGTTGACACGGCGTTAAATCCAATAAATAAATAAACAAGAGCAAATATATAAAATTATCCGATTTAGTCATTGTGAAATTATTCATGCTTCGACAGATTTCGGATCAAACTGTAAAAACATAGAATTAGAAACTCTTGTTCAATTTTATTCAGTTTTTAGTGGCCGTAAATTAGCCCCTTTGATTTGAATATTCACTAAAGTACTACAGTACTCTTGATTGATAGATTTAAATAAGGGAAGTTAATGTATGCGCTACCGACAAATTGAGCATTACATGTACTTTGAAAAATGCCCACTTTTGTTTTTCATTACATTGATAGTTACCTCCCTTTCTTATTTCAGATCTAGACAGTATTTAGTGAAGTTATAAATGGTTATCTCCCTTTGTTATTTCAGTACTAGAATGTATTTAGTGAAGTTATTAATGGTTATCTCCCTTTGTTATTTCAGAACTAGAATGTAATTAGTGATGCTATAAATGGTTATCTCCCTTTGTTATTTCAGAACTAGAATGTTTTTTGTGAGGTTATAAATGGATATGGTAACAATAAAACCATGAATCTCTACTCTTCAGACCCCCATTACCAGAACTAAGCAGGTACTTTTATTCCTTTATCTATATCATATAGAATGAGATATGTCAGGGTTAGTTACAACTCCAAGGATGATCAGCTCAACCCTAAGTAGGGACAACTTAACCCCTAGGATGAGACAACTCAACCTGTGGACAACTCATCCTGTATCATACATATAAATATAAAATTAATTTTAATTTAAAATCATTGTTTTATCATTATTTTCCATTAAATAGATGAATGGTGATTTGTTAAAGTGAACTAACCCTCATTTTGGAAAAAAACCAAGTTATCTGTCCCATAAAGATCTCCAAACTCTCAGCATCAATTCTGTCTAGTTGAGGCGTGTATAGCATGCCTACAACCTAAGTTATTGTTATTATGTACTAATCCACATTTTTCCCTTAATAAGTTATCCCACAAAACGTTTGTTTTTAAAAAGCAGTAGATAGTATAAGTTAAAACCAAACTGTTTATTAATGCTTTAAACTGTTTGAATTTAAAACTCAGATAACATGTAGTGAAAAATAAATCATTTTTGGGGGCACGTAGAAAAGACTAAAATGTGATTTTCTCTTAACAAGGTTTTTGAGGGTTAGTTCCCTTTCACATATCGCCATCCAGATAATATGCCTAACGGAAGTTGTTTAGGGTCTGAGTTGTCTACGTGTTGAGTGGTCCCTACCCACAGCATAAGCTGTCTTGAGTTGAGTTGTTTTCAAACTGAGTTGTCCTGATCCACTTTTGTCCAATTGTGACATGATTGATATGCAGTGAAAACAGTGAATTCTCAGTGGCAACCAAATGTTTTGTGACAATTTAACTTTGTAGGTCTTCTAAATAGCTTTCATTGAACTTTTGAAAATCATTATTGTTACTTGTAGTTGTAGTTATAGATAAGTCAACAAAAGCATTACATTGATCATGGTTTTGAGGCTTTTTCTATGTCAGATGCTGATTCTTATAAAAGTGATGCATTTATTAAGTTTTTATTTATCACCAACCATGCAAAATGTACTTAAAATAATGTTTCTACAAAACAATTATTGACGTTAAAGAATTTAGCTGTTTATTTTCTTGTCTCTTAAATTTTGATTGGTCCTGTACACAAAAAGTATATTAATCAATTGAAGGTTGTTTTATACCCAAATGCAATTAGTGGCTAGTTTCTTTAGTATAAATAAATATACCCGTGTTACTAAGTTAAATATTGGAAGATTTGAATGTGCCAAGTCAGCAATACAGCAGTACAACTGTAACTTTACTGCTAGAAAGTTTAGTAGCTCAGCAGTAAACTTATGAAGATGGTGGTTGTATTATTCCAACTTTCAGTAAAAATGAAAATAGTTATGATAGGGATATAGATAGTCAAGTTGTTGAACTATTAAATATGTTATTATATGACAATCTGTCATGACAATGTCAGATTTGATTCCTAGGTGGGGCATACTTTCATGGAGCTTGGTACAGCCATTCTCCCTCCTACCAATGATTCTTAATTATGTAGGGCAGATGTCAGTCTTTGATAAAAGTATGTGATTAGTAGTTTGTTAACAGCTAAATCCGTCGATATAACCTTTCCAGGAACAGTGAGTAGGTTGACTGGCCGCCATTATATGACCATTACAATATGTTGCTATGGCTGAGAATTTTATCAAGATAAGTTAGCATTTCTAATAGTATTTATAAAACATGAAATTATTCAAATTTTTAAGATTAAACCTAGTTACTCAAGCATAGGGGCATAAAGATTATGACTTTGTCATTTGAATTTGCAAAAGTTGTCTAAATTGGTGAATAAAGTCATTGTCCTAGTTTGAATTCCACTATCCATGCTGAATTTATTATTCCTTAGAAAAGTACATTTGTAGTTGAATGTTCACTGAGGATTTGTGATGCCGATTTAAAATACAGCGCCCTCCAAAAATTCTTGAACAAAATCTTGGATTTAAAATAAACTGATTAATCTTTATTCATGAATATAAGGAAGAAAGAGTCATCTGAGCAAATTCTTAAGTCAGCATTGATTACTTTATGAACATATGATTAAAACAATATTACATCAATAAAGCCTAATGATAGTTAATTTGTGTTATGCATGATCATTTTTTCTCAAAATTTTATTTGTCCAAAACTTTTGGAGGGCGGTGTAATATTACGAATGAAAACAATAAATCAAAACATGATAATCTAAAGTAAAATGTTGTTGCTTGTTACCATACTCAACAGTGTTTGAAGGATGGTTTTACATTGCGCTTTGAATAAACTTGCTATAATTAATTTACAAGGGGTAGTTAGTTGAAACAATTCTTTGGTTAATTTATTGAATATGAGTGCTTTTATTGTATTCTCAATTTATTTTATTTTTATGTTAAGTTTAACACCATAGTAACATATAGTATAGGTCATATTTAGGTGGTCAGTCCTCCTAGACTCGCTGTTCCTGGAAAGGCTAAACCAACCACTAGTCGAACACTTTTGTTAGTGACTGATAACTTCCCTACATCATTAAGAATCATTGGTAGGAGGGAGAATGGCAGTAGGAAAGTTTCATGACTAAGCTCCACGAAAGTATGCGCTTTCCAGGAATAAAGTCCACAACCCCTCAATCAGTAAACTTGCATGCTACCAACTGTGCTAGACAGGCGGCTACTTAATTAGGGACTTTAGTCAGTTATCTTGATAAAATCTGAAGCTATCCAATTGGTAAGTAGGTCCTTACAGTTGGAATCCTCGGATTTTATCATTGAAGTTTTATGTAAGGATAACAAAATATTTCATCTAATATATTTCTTGTTAATTGAGATATTATCAGAAGTGATGAACTTTAGATAGTTCTTTACCCAACAAATACTTAGCTTAAATATCAAACAAAATAAACAGTTTACAAAAAAGTTATAATAATTTTGGCAAATTGACATTAAAGAGTAAGGGTAAAATTCAAGTATTCCAACTAATAGGACCTACTTATTTTAAGTGTATACACATGTGGGGAAATAATGACTTAAGTCCCTTATTTATTTGAAATTTTGGAACTAGCCCTGAGCTGTCTACTTTGTAAATTTTCATAATTACGAGTTTTTAATTGGACTGAACAAATCAATGATGATTGAGCAGTAAATGTGTTTAATGTTTTGTTAGACACTGTAGGTCTACTTTAGTCGGTCAAATATTGCACTTTATTTAAAATAAAGTAACTTGTTTGTTTTATTTCAGATCGTAATGAGCAGAAGTACTGATGTAGCACATCTAACTGGTGAATGTGAAACAAGTAACCGCTGCTGTAGAAGAATCAACCCAATGAATTTCATGTACAATTGGTCCTTCTTTTCCAACAAGTCATCTCGGACGTTTTGTCCTTGAGATGTTTGTTGCCCAATGTCCTGTACTTGATTTAATTTGGCCTGCTGATATTTAACAAGTGAACTCGGACTCTTTGTCCTTGAGATCCTTGTTGTCCAAGTAAATTGATTAACTTGTGTTGTTTTATCATTTATAATGGTTTAATAGTTGGTTACACTATTCGGGATGGATGGTCCCTTGATACCTTCATACCTAATAGTAAGTATTGTTCGTTTTTTCTGAACTGTCAAAACATGAATAATTTTACGGAGTTCGTGCTTTTTGATAGTGTGTAATCATTCTCCGTGAAATTATTCAAACTTTGACAGATTAGAAAAAACGAACAATACAAAATTGTAGACGAATCCAAATCGTCGGCTCTCTAACAATGTTCTATCTCCATTCATGAAAAACAAATGAGATACATCCAAAGCTACTAGTATGACATTGTTCTAAAAAGATTTTCTTGCCTCTATGCATTGTTAATGTGCCTGCCAAGTCTAATGTCTGTACATAATGAAACAATTAAGATATGAACTTTTGAACTCTATTTCCTGGAAATAAAAATATGGTAGTTCGAGCATTGTTAGAGTGAGGCGACAAAATGTTGATTATTCGTCTAATGAGGTTTTCGTCCCTAAAATAGTTTACTAAAATTTCTCAGGGAACGAATACGGGGAACGAATACGAATGTTAACATTCGGAACTAGCTCGGCGATCAACTACAAAGATGCACCTCGGATATTAATCGTAGTAGAAATACAACTAAGTTGTGAGGTCAGGCGATTAAGTGCCGATGTAAACAATCGACATGGCAGATCATTTTGCAGAAAGTATCGAGTACACAAAATGTTCGAGGATCAACTTTGATTTGAGTGAATATCAGTTACAGGCATTGAAGAGCTGTAACTGCCCATAATCGTCCGTCACTTTTGGTGTGTGCCAGCGTTCCAAACGTCGGGAACGAGGCTAGATTCCATGATGAAACTTTCGCTCCTCGTGATATCCGAGGTTTATTTGCGTGAAAAATCGCCGAGGTAGTTCCGAATGGAATGTTAACTTATGTTCGTCCCCAAATATTTTCGTACATAAAGATTAGTATGAAGTTTCCTTAGACGAATCCAAATTTAAACTATCTCGTTCCCTAATATTTTTGTACCTAGAAATGTGTACTGAAATTCCTGGAAACTAATCCAAATGTAAGCATACATCCCTCAATATTTTCGGTCCATGACAAGTGAGTACGAAAGTTAAAAGGGGGCGAATCTTGATAATGTAAACTTAAGATTCGCCCTCGGAACTTTCGTACATGACTTTCTGGTACGATAAGTTGACTGACGAATCGAAATGGTTACAAAAAAGTCCCCAGAACTTTATTTACCTATTCTCTGGTTTTGAAGTCTGTGGATCGGAATGTAAGTAGGTCGTATATATTGTTACGAAGTTTTTGGCGAACAAGTCTCCAAGCTTTTCATTTTACGAAAAGTTGGGGGACAAATCGAAATTAAAATTTTAAGGTTCGTCCTCAGAACTTTCGTACCAGAACTTTTCTGGTTACGAAAAGTTAAGGGACAAATTAAAATGGTTAGACTTAAGTGCCCAAGAAATTGTCTACTGTTTTTGGCGTGATATAACCTTAGGGTTAATACGCCGTAAAACACAATTTATTCGTTTCCAGAAATTTCGTATTCAACTTTTTGTTTCAAAGTTTGGGGGCGAATTGAAATGTATGCAAGGTTCGTACCCAGAACTTTCATTCCCAACTTTTAATTGTTTCGAAAAGTTGGGGATGAATCGAAATATAAGATTTGTCCCATGGACTTTCGTACTTTACCTTTTCAAAGTTTCGAAAAAATGGGGACGAATCGAAATGTAAACAGATTTGTCCCGAAATTGACTTTCTCAACTTTTTGTTATGAAAAGTATTGGGACGAAACAAAATGTTAAAATTTGTCCTCTAACTCTTCATCTTTCAAAAAGTTTGGAAACGTCGAAATTCGTCCTTAGAAATTTCGTACCTATCTTATTTCTGGTTAGGATAAGTTAAGGGACGAGTCGAATTAAAATCGGATTAGTTTCTAGAAATTTCGTAACCAACTTTTCTTGTTATGAAAAATTTGGGGATGAACCGATTTATAAATCAATTCATCTCCAGACATTTCGTACCCAACATGTACTGGTAACAAAAAGTTGAGCACGAATCAATAGTATGCAAGATTCGTCCCCAGAAATTTCGTCTTCAACTTCCTGGTTACGAAAAGTTAAAGGGACGAATCGTTATGTATTCAAAGATTCGTTCCAAGAACTTTCATCCCGAACTTTTTATGGTTACGAACAGCAAACAACAAAATGCCTATTAAACGTCTGGTAATAGAAATGTTTGAAGTACATGGCATTCCATATGGTGTAGACCGACAATACTAACCTGAGCTTGACCTTAATGCAAGAATTTATTAAACTCGGTACTGGGTCTATTTTTGTCTTCATTAGTAAATCGGAAGCGTTCGGCAAAATACAGGTGTTTTACGATTAATTTTGATTTCATAAATAAACAAATGCTTTGGAACAGTGTCACAATATAACCCCCCCCCCCCCAAAAAAAAAAGACTAATGTGTCCAAGATTTAAGTACAGCAGCGTGCCACTTTTACAAATTGATTCATAGTCGTATAAGTTATGAACGCGTGCATAACTGTATATGTATGTAATTATCATAATTGGATAGTTTAAGCTCAGTTTAATATTGTCGCACAATGATTATTCAGTAATTTTTCACTTTTTTATTACTTCTTTTTATTGCTTCTTCATTATTGTTCGTTTTTTTCAACTGTCAAAACATGAATAATTTCACGGTGAATGCGTTTGTAAAACTTATTGTTGTAATACACCCGTGAGTTTCCGAAAGTGTGTATTATTATTGAGTAAAGCTTCTTATTCCGTATGAAATGTTTTAGTCAGTATATTTTTAATAACAATTAGGCCGCCAGTACAAAAACAATTCATTCAGTCACAGTGAAATAATTCAAGCTTTGACAGTTGAGAAAAAAACGGACAATGACACTCGATTCCTAAATCACCACGCATAAAGACGTCGCTGAAGTTAGCAAAATTTTTTTGCTAGCAAAAGTGGCCACAAGTTGCTATTTTTGCTAGCAAATTTTTTTTTATGTGAATAGTGAAATATTAATTTAGTGCTAAAACCAGGTACCATAACCAGTTATAAAACATGGCAAGTCCGTTTGTCGGGCCTGATGCCTCTAACTAGTTACTAAACAACTCCTATGGGTTATGTTACCATTTTTATAGACATGGGTAGTGCTACCCACTGATTTCGCCGGGTACTTGCGTATACAAGGCATGAGGTCCGACCTTGGGCTATCACGTGGGCACAGTGGCCAGCCTGGGAAAATTCCGTGGGCTCGGGCCAAAGACCACTAAGTGTCGGTACTTAACGTTTTGTGTATAAAATCAGCACTCAGATGGGCCATATTTCAGGGCTCGAATGTCGAGTTAATGCGATTTCGCCCGGTACTGGCGTATACCAGGCAAGAGGTCCGACCAAGTGCTTTCACGTGGGCACAGTGGCCACCCTGGGAAAATTCCGTGGGCTCGGGCCAGAGACCACTTAGTGTCGGTACTTTACGTTTTGTGTATAAAATCAGCACTCAGATGGGCCATGTTTCAGGACTCGAACGTCGAGTTAAAGCAATTTGGCCCGGTAATGGCTTAACCAGGCGAGAGGTCCGACCTAGGGCTATCATGTGGGCACAGTGGCCACCCTGGGAAAATTACGTGGGCTCGGGCTAGAGACCACTGAGTGTCGGTACTTTTCGTTTTGTGTATAAAATCAGCACTCAGATGGGCCATGTTTCAGGGCTCGAACGTCGGTTTAAAGCGATTTCGTCCGATACTGGCGCATACCAGGCGAGAGGTCTGACCTAGGGCTATCCTGTTGGCCTAGTGACCAGCCTGGGAAAATTCTGTGGGCTCGGGCCAGAGACCACTAAATGTCGGTACTTTACGTTTTGTGTAAAAAATCAGCACTCAGATTGGCCATGTTTCAGGGCTCGAACGTCGAGTTAAAACAATTTTGCCCGGTACTGGCGTATACCAGGCGATAGACCCGACCTGGGGCTATCACGTGGGCATAGTGGCCACCCTGGGAAAATTCCGTGGGCTCTGGCAAGAGACCACTAATTGTCAGTACTTTAAATTTTGTGTATAAAATCATAACTCAGATGGGCTATGTTTCAGGGCTCGAACGTCGAGTTAAAGTGATTTCGCCCGGTACTGGCGTATACCAGGCGATAGGTCCAAGGTAGGGCTATCACGTGGGCACAGAGGCCAGCCTGGGAAAATTCCGTGGGCTGGGGCCAGCGACCACTTAATGTCGGTACTTTACGTTTAGTGTATAAAATAAGCACTCAGATGGGCCATGTTTCAGGGCTCGAACGTCGAGTTAAAGCAATTTCGCCCGGTACTGGCGTATACCAGGCGATAGACCCGACCTAGGGCTATCACGTGGGCATAGTGGCCACCCTGGGAAAATTCCGTGGGCTCTGGCAAGAGACCACTAATTGTCAGTACTTTACATTTTGTGTATAAAATCAGAACTCAGATGGGCTATGTTTCAGGGCTCGAACGTCGAGTTAAAGTGATTTCGCCCGGTACTGGCGTATACCAGGCGATAGGTCCAAGGTAGGGCTATCACGTGGGCACAGAGGCCAGCCTGGGAAAATTCCGTGGGCTCGGGCCAGCGACCACTTAATGTCGGTACTTTACGTTTAGTGTATAAAATAAGCACTCAGATGGGCCATGTTTCAGGGCTCGAACGTCGAGTTAAAGCAATTTCGCCCGGTACTGGCGTATACCAGGCGATAGGTCCGACTTAGGGCTATCACGTGGGCACAATGGCCACCCTGGAAAAATTCCGTGGGCTCGGGCAAGAGACCACTAAGTGTCAGTACTTTACATTTTGTGTATAAAATCAGAACTCAGATGGGCTATGTTTCAGGGCTCGAACGTCGAGTTAAAGCGATTTCGCCCGGTACTGGCGTATACCAGGCGAGAGGTCCGACCTAGGGCTATCACGTGGGCACAGTGGCCACCCTCGGAAAATTCCGTTGGCTCGGGCCAAAGACCACTAAATGTCGGTACTTTACGTTTAGTGTATAAAATAAGCACTCAGATGGGCCATGTTTCAGGGCTCGAACGTCGAGTTTAAGCGATTTCGCCCGGTACTGGCGTATACCAGGCCATAAGTCCGACCTAGGGCTATCATGTGGGCACAATGGCCAGCCTGGGAAAATTTCGTAGGCTCAGGCTAGAGACCACTAAGTGTCGGTACTTTACGTTTAGTGTATAAAATAAGCACTCAGATTGGCCATGTTTCAGGGCTCGAACTTCGAGTTTAAGCGATTTCGCTAAGTACTGGCGTATACCAGGCGAGAGGTCCAAGCTAGGGCTATCACGTGGGCACAGTGTCCAGCCTGGGAAAATTTCGTAGGCTCGGGCTAGAGACCACTAAGTGTCGGTACTTTTCGTTTTGTGTATAAAATAAGCACTCAGATGGGCCATGTTTCAGGGCTCGAACGTCGTGTTAAAGAGATTTAGCCCGATACTGGCGCATACCAGGCGAGAGGTCTGACGTAGGGCTATCCTGTTGGCCTAGTGGCCAGCCTGGGAAATTTCTGTGGGCTCGGGGCAGAGACCACTAACTGTCGGTACTTTACGTTTTGTGTAAAAAATCAGCACTCAGATTGGCCATGTTTCAGGGCTCGAACGTCGAGTTAAAGCAATTTCGCCCGGTACTGGCGTATACCAGGCGATAGATCCGACCTAGGGCTATCACGTGGGCACTGTGGCCACCCTGGGAAAATTCCGTGGGCTCGGGCCAGAGACCACTAATTGTCGGTACTTTACGTTTTGTGTATAAAATCAGCACTCAGACGGGCCATGTTTCAGGGCTGGAACGTCGAGTTAAAGAGATTTCCCACGGTACTGGCGTATACCAGGCGATAGGACCAAGCCAGGGCTATCACGTGGGCACAGTGGCCACCCTGGGAAAATTCCGTGGGCTCGGGCCAGAGACCACTTAATGTCGGTACTTTACGTTTAGTGTATAAAATAAGCACTCAGAAGGGCCATGTTTCAGGGCTCGAACGTCGAGTTTAAGCGATTTCGCCCGGTACTGGCGTATACCAGGCGAGAGGTCCGACCTTGGGCTATCACGTGGGCACAGTAGCCACCCTGGGAAAATTCCGTGGGTTCGGGCCAGCGACCACTAATTGTCGGTACTTTACGAATTGTGTATAAAATTAACACTCAGAGGGGCCATGTTTCAGGGCTCGCGATTTCGCCCGGTAGTGGCGTATACCAGGCGAGAGGTCCGACCTAGGGCTATCACATGGGCACATTGGCCACCCTGGGAATATTCCGTGGGCTCGGGCCAGATACCACTAAGTGTCAGTACTTTACGTTTGGTGTATTAAAATCAGCACTCGGATGGGCCATGTTTCAGGGCTCATGCGTCGAGTTTAAGCGATTTCGCCCGGTACTGGCGTATACCAGGCGAGAGGTCCGACCTTGGGCTATCACGTGGGCACAGTAGCCACCCTGGAAAAATTCCGTGGGCTCGGGCCAGAGACCACTAATTGTCGGTACTTAACGTTTTGTGTATAAAATAAGCACTCAGATGGGCCATGTTTCGGGGCTCGAACCTCGAGTTTCAGCGATTTCGCCAAGTACTGGCGTATACCAGGCGAGAGGTCCATGCTAGGGCTATCACGTGGGCACAATGGCCAGCCTGGGAAAATTTCGTAGGCTCGGGCTAGAGACCACTAAGTGTCGGTACTTACGTTTTGTGTTTAAAATCAGCACTCGGATGGGCCATGTTTCAGGGCTCGAACGTCGAGTTAAAGCAATTTCGCCCTTTACTGGCGTATACCAGGCGACAGGTCCGTCCTAGGGCTATCACGTGGGCACAGAGGCCACCCTGGGAAAATTCTGTGGGCTCGGGCCAGAGACCACTAAATGTCGGTACTTTTCTTTTTGTGTATAAAATCAGACTCAGAAGGGCCATGTTTCAGGACTCGAACGTCGAGCTAAAGCGATTTCGCCCGGTACTGGGGTATACCAGGCGAGGGGTTCTACCTAGGGCTATCACGTGGGCACAGTGGCCACCCTGGACAAAATTCCGTGGGCTCGGGCCACAGACCACTTAATGTCGGTACGTTACTTTTTGTGTATAAAATCAGCACTCAGATGGGCCATGTTTCAGGGCTCGATCGTCGAGTTAAAGCGATTTCGCAGGGTACTGGCGTATACCAGGCGAGAGGTCCGACCTAGGGCTATCACGGGGCACAGTGGCCACCCTGGAAAAATTCCGTGGGCTCGGGCCAGAGACCACTAAATGTCGGTACTTTACGTTTTGTGTATAAAATCAGCACTCAGATGGGCCTTGTTTCAGGACTCGGACGTCGAGCTAAAGCGATTTCGACCGGTACTGGTGTATTCCAGGCGAGCGGTTCGACCTAGGGCTATCACGTGGGCACAGTGGCCACCTTGGGAAAATTCCGTGGGCTTGGGCCAGAGACAACGTAGTGTCGGTACTTTACGTTTTGTGTAAAAAATCAGCACTCAGATAGGCCATGTTTCAGGGCTCGAACGTCGAGTTCAAGCGATTCCACCAGGTACTGGTGTACACAAGGCGAGAGGTTCGATTAAGGGGTATCACGTGGTCACAGTGGCCTCCCGGAGAAAATTCCGTAGACTTAGGAAAGAGGCCACTTAGTGTCGGTACTTTACGTTTTGTGAATAAAATAAGCACCCAGATGGGCTGTATTGCAGGGCTCTAACGTGGAGTTAAATCGATTTCGCTGGGTACTGGCGTACACCAGGTGAGAGGTCCGACCTAGGGCTATCACTTGGGCACAGTGGCCACCCTGAGAAAATTCCTTGGGCTCGGGCCAGAGACCACTAAGTGTCGGTACTTTACGTTTTGTGTATAAAATCAGCACTCTGACGGGCCATGATCAGGGCTCGAACGTCGAGTTAAAGCGATTTCGCCCGGTACTGGCGTATACTAGGCGAGAGGTTCGACCTAGGGCTATCACGTGGGCACAGTAGCTACCCTGGGAAAATTCCGTGGGCATGAGCCAGAGACCACTGATTGTCGGTACTTTACGTTTTGTGTATATAATCAGCACTCAGATAAGTTTCATGGCTCGAACGTTGCTGTAAAGTGATTTGGCCTTGTTATGGCGTATTCCACGCCAGAGATCAGACCTAGGCCTGTCACCTGGGAGAATTGGCTATCCTGATAAAATTCCACTTGACCCTCGTTCTATCGGGTTTTTTTAAGATTCCTTTAAGTAAGACTTAGTTTCAAGAGAAAATTGGCGTAACCAAGTAGTATGAACTCCGTCGATAATTCACCATTACAAAACATTACACAGATTGTTGTCATAATGGCTTTATGGCTTTTAATTTGCATTTTTTTTAGCTCGGCAAACCGCTAAATTCGCTTCTGACAGGTGCTTTTGTGTATTTGTGTCAATATTTTGAAAACCAATTTCAATGAAAAACCAAAATGCAATACTTGCCGTTGATACTTTAAATATAGCAATCAAAAACATTTTAAACTACAAAAATGCACTTGAAATGCAAAAAAAATCTTGAATTTTAATTCTGACCCTGGTTAATTCGACGCGGCGGCTAAAAAATCAAGTAACTGCATTTAAGCTGTTTTTGTTTAAATTACTGCAAAAAGCAATTGTGGTGAAATTATCAAATTTGTCCCCTTTTAGAGGTAATGATAATGAAACAATTGACAAGTTGGGAATACATAGATCTAGTCGGGTATGGTAGGCAGCGAAGACTGCCATATTATAAATATATTATTCTAATTTCACCATAGACCATAATCAACAGATTTCGATGTAAATCTTAGGAGTCTGAAACTCTTAAACATAGATTAGTATCTTAATTAATTCTTAAACAGTTTTTTTTCTTGGAATAACTTAATAAGGTCTTTTATGATAATGGTTATTGTTTTTTAATCTGGATAAAGATTTTCAGAGCCCAACACTCATTTCTTAATTCATGCTGTGGTTAAAGTTCGTTTGAACTGGCAAATGAACTACAGTTAATTTAAGCCGTAGTAAGCCGTAGCTGGAAGATTTGTGCGGTTTCAATACATATAATGCTACGAGATTGTCACAGTGGGAGCAGTAATCTATTGCTTAAGGATCGATCGGCCCTTGTTTCGAATCCCACAATGGGCATTGCTAGTTTCCATGAGCAAGAAATTAACCAGCGATTGTTTCCACCCACGTGTAAATGGGTACCTGGGTATAATTTGCACCAATTTGTCAGCTGCACTAATAAGCGGCGTAATAGGGAGACTGATAGAAATATACCAGTAGCCCGACGAGCAGGAATAATAGCTGTAAAGTCGGTAAAAGTGCGTAACATAAAAACTCCGACTATAAAATGCCATTGCATTTTTTATTAAGCTCTACAGCCTTTGTAACCATGCATGAGTCTGTACACATCTGCAAAGTCCTATTATCATATCTATTTGACTATAAAATAACTTCTGATTCTTAAATCATAAAATATAGCAATTAAATTGAAGTATCAGTATGAGGGTGGGATATATTTACATGTCTGTGCTTAATATTTATAACTCTGGATTATTACTATCAATGTACAATTGGGTCCACACGTTTCTTTACAATTGTTATAATTAGATATTCTTCAAATGTTACTAGAACGTAAAGCAGAGTATCGATAAAATATGGTGTCGATCTCAAAATAATAATTTTCATGATAAGAAAATAAACAATATTCTGTGTAAGATTTTTTGCCGTCTTTTATTGGTACGTTTTTGAACTGTAACATGAATACTAGCACAATATTTCAGTCATAAGTCAGTAAAATGAAGTAGCACGTTTAATTTGATACGTTCTTTAAAAAGGATAGTATTTTAAGGATCATCCTTAATTGTCAAGCGTCTGCGATGTCTACTCTTTTTACTTCAAAGGCCATACAGCCTTCATCCGACCCAACCCAAACCCAGTTATTTTTTAAAACGTTTGTTTTTAATTTTTTTATTTGAATTTTATCAACACGTTTTATTTGATTATTTACTGAGGCCAGCTCACCTAACCAACTTTCCTGGACATGTTTAACTTTACCAGTACTCGCTTACCTCTTCATCTCCCTTTATAAATTATTCCTAAATGTTTTCTTTGCACTTCCTTGGCAGCACATATCCAAACAACTACAGATAACAATTCTCTGGGATGTCGTCATACGGAACATATGCATTTGTAGATTTTACTATTAGCTGTGTGCTGAACGAAAATTCTGTACCATGAATGATAACGATTGAAAATTTTTAAACGTGTTCGTCGCTCGTGACCTTGTTTAGTACGAAGCTGACGCGTATTGTTAGGTGTTGCGAGTGGATGACCATTTGGGTATATTTTGTCGGCTTTAAAAGAACGCAGTTTTCAGGAAATGGCAGTGCTGCTGAACCGATTTGATTCATAAGCATATATAGGTGCGCGTCATTTTGATGGCCAAAAAAATCCTGATTCCACATATCTCATCAGGCCTGCATTGTCTATAACTATCTTATTGTTTTATACTGTATCTAAACTTTACTATACACGTATCATGATCATTTCAGTGGTAAGTCATATGGAAATGCAAAAACACTTAGAAAATCAAGTTCATTTATTTTGCTTGGCCTAACAATTTGATTGAAAATTGCTTTGAGAAAATCCCTTCGATTTGTACGTATTCAGTCATCCGCTCTCCGTCTAAGCTGTCCGCGTATACATCTCTAATAAGCCATGCATACATGATCAAACGCTTTAATTTATTTATTGGAGTTAACGCCGTATCAACACAATTTAGGTCATTTCACGGCATCCAGCGCTCCTAACCTAGCTTTCATGGACCATTGTCTATAACTATTACTCACCCATCCTTCCACTAGGCCGGAAACTTTTCCATATTATCTAATCAATGGGGAAAATCGACATTATTGTCAAATTTTCATGGGATCATACGCTTTAAAATCAGTGTAATACTTTTATGATGATATTCAAATCAATCGCGATCGAATGCATGGCGGTCATCTCGTCTAATTACCTCCGATAATTTCAATCTTAATAAAGTTTGACTCTTTCCGGTTACTTCGTTCATCTCCGTGGATTGAGTGACGTCATAGAAAAATAGTTCGATATCCTTGCGGGTATTCATATCAAGGGGCATGTTTAACAACTTCATGTCTGTCGCTAGCTAGCGCTTTTTTGAAGGCTAGCTAGCCAGCCAATTTTGAGTAGCATATTAGCACTCGCCTTGTGAAACGTGCCCAGTATAAAACGAAAAGTTTGGAACAGTTTGTTTTAAATGATTTCATGTTCAACAAGCGCTTAACTTAAAAATGATTATAGAAAAAACATTCTCTAATTAACTCATATTAAACTTACTGTATGCTTTTAAACAACCGTTTCAAGTCACATTCATGAAATCAATTATTATGTTACTATAATTGCTAATATGATTTTGACTAAATATTAAACGAATAATAATAATAATTATATTTCTTTTTTAACCTGATGGTAATTGAATTAATAAATGTTATACTACAAAGTCTTCTGACTTGATGTGCTATACATATGAATACTAAAGCAAAATAAACAATACGTGTTTATTTAGATACTAGGCTTATCAGATTGAAATGACAGATTAATGGTTCATCCGCTGTTAAATTGACTGAAGTGGCCAGATAATGTTTTCATAGTGGTTCTGGACATAACGGTATCAGTCCTACGTCTTACACCAGTTGAGAGCATCCAATGGATGATGGGGCTTATCAGGGAAACTATAATCGTTTTATTGACCACAAGCAATTAGCACAGTCATAAATCTACATTAATTTGGCACTTACTGTGCTGGCTTGTTTGATTGTGATTGATCATGAACATGTGTACTATTTACATTGAATGAGAAATAGAAACATAACACCAGTGTTGTTGTATTTGTGAGCACGTATTATACTGTTTTAAATTTTAAATCATATTTCAAAAGATCTTATTTTGTAAGAAGAGTGAACCGTTTTACTACATCATTACTGCATCTAATAATACACATGTAATGACTTATGTTTTTATAAAATGCGTCTTATGACTATAATTTTAGGAACACAATCCATTTTATACCCTATGACTTTTTAAAACATGAATTTGATTGGTAAGGACATCAGATTACAGACACCTTATCACTCATTCTGAAAAGTAGATGTTGCTACATGTATGAATAATAATGTGACATTGAAGTATTTTCACTAGAATAATTTAGATAATGTGATTTGTCTATTATGCTAATATACTTGTTAATATGTTGTGTGAAGCGTCACAATTGGTAAGTCCGTTTTTCTCCTACCTTAGATTTATCATCATCATCGTCGTCATCCTAATCAACATCCGGTTTTAAGTTTAGTACAAGCCGTTGATTATTCTTTCGGCAAGGGTGAGGTTTGTCTTTCTTGTGTAGAAGTGTTCCTCTTCATATCTGGTGGTCCTGATGGTTGGTGTCATACATTTTAAGTTACAATCGATCACGCTCTTCCAGGTCTTCCCAGGTTAAATCTGATCAACCTTGGCCATGGTGTGCTGTGATCTTCAAATTTCTCACTTGGGAGGTCCAGCTTGTGACCAAGCCATCTCAGCATCTTGGTTGTACAAAACTATTATATACTATTATTAAGCTTAAGTGTAAAATTCAAGTTGTATATTGGAGTTTTTTTTGACACGCAGACTAATTAAACAATATGAAAGTCATATTGTCACAGTACATAACATTGACTAATTACAACAGTAATCATAGTAATAAGTAAATTCAATCGGTCTTTATTGTTAAATGACCCAGGCAGATTTTTTATTGTGAAGAGAGAATGACAAAACATGTAATCGACACATTTGATAACTCCGGCCATTCTTCCTCCTGCCACTGATTCTCAATCATGTAGGGCAGTAGTCAGTGACTGACAACGTATGCACCAAGTAGTTTGTTAACAGCTAAATCCAGAGGTTACGTGAGTAGGGGGACTGACCGCTGTGATATGACCTGTACGGAAATGAATTACGTCAAGGCAAGACATAAGCCCTAAAATTGGAACCATCTAAGTGCTGATTTAAGAAGTATACGCAAGGTACAAGCAATTAAAGGTTTAAGACCCATGTCTTCACATCTTTTCGAGATAGACACTGTGGTAACGCGATGGCCGTGGGTCAGAACTTATGCCTGAAATAGGCCTGTACTCGGTCTGTAATCGCCTTCAAACAGCCCATCGAAATGTTGATTTAATACACCCTATATTTTATACCCTAACCACATTAAGTGGTCTCGCGCCAATGCCCACGAAAATTCCCCAGGGTAGTCACTGTGCCAACGTGATAGCCCTAGGCCGGACCTCTCGCCTGGTATACGCCAATACCCGGCAAAATCGCTTTAACACAAGATTTGTGCCCTGAAACATGGCCCGTCTGAGTGCTGATTTTATACACAAAACGTAAAGTACCGACACTTAGTAGTCTCTGGCCCCAGCCTACGGAATTTACCCAGGGTGGCCACTGTGCCTACGTGATAGCCCTAGGTCGGACCTCTCGCTTGGTATACGCCAGTACCGGGCAAAATCGCTTTTACTCGACGTTCGAGCTCTGAAACATGGCCCATCCGAGTGCTGATTTTTTACACAAAACGTAAAGTACCGACAATTAGTGGTCTCTGGCCCGAGCCCACGGAATTTTCCTAGAATGGCCACTGTGCCTACGTGATAGCCCTAGGTCGGACCTCTCGCCTGGTATACGCTAGTACCGGGCGAAATCGCTTTAACTCGACCTTAGAGCCCTGAAACATGGCCCGAGTGCTGATTTTACACACAAAACGTAAAGTACCGACATTTAGTGGTCTCTGGCCCGAGCCCATGGAATTTCCCAGGGTGGCCACTGTGCCAACTTAATAGCCCTAGGTCGGACCTTTCGCCAGGTATACACCAGTACCGGGCGAAATCACTTTAACTCGACGTTCGAACCCTGAAACATGGCCCATCTGAATGCTGATTTTATACACAAAACGTAAAGTACCGACACTTAGTTGTCTCTGGCCCGAGCCCACGGAATTTTCCAAGGATGGCCACTGTGCCCACGTGATAGCCCTAGGTCGGACCTCTCGCCTGGTTTACGCCAGTGCCCGGCGAAATCGCTTTAACTCGACGTTCGAGCCCTGAAACATTGTCCGTTCGAGTGCTGATTTTATCCACAAAACGTAAAGTACCGACAATAAGTGGTCTCTGGCCCGAACCCACAGAATTTTCCCAGGGTGGCCACTGTGCCCACGTGATAGCCCTAGGTCGGACCTCTCGCCTGGTATACGCCAGTACCCGGCGAAATCGCTTAAACTCTACGTTCGAGCTCTGAAACATGGCCCATCCGAGTGCTGATTTTATACACCAAACGTAAAGTACTGACATTTAGTGGTATCTGTCCCGAGCCCACGGAATTTTCCCAGGGTGGCCAATGTGCTCACGTGATAGCCCTAGGTCGGACCTCTCGTCTGGTATACGCTAGTACCGGGCGAAATCGCTTTAACTCGACCTTAGAGCCCTGAAACATGGCCCGAGTGCTGATTTTACACACAAAACGTAAAGTACCGACATTTAGTGGTCTCTGGCCCGAGCCCATGGAATTTTCCCAGGGTGGCCACTGTGCCAACTTGATAGCCCTAGGTCGGACCTTTCGCCAGGTATACACCAGTACCGGGCGAAATCACTTTAACTCGACGTTCGAGCCCTGAAACATGGCCCATCTGAATGCTGATTTTATACACAAAACGTAAAGTACCGACACTTAGTGGTCTCTGGCCCGAGCCCACGGAATTTTCCAAGGATGGCCACTGTGCCCACGTGATAGCCCTAGGTCGGACCTCTCGCCATGTTTACGCCAGTGCCCGGCGAAATCGCTTTAACTCGACGTTCGAGCCCTGAAACATTGTCCGTTCGAGTGCTGATTTTATCCACAAAACGTAAAGTACCGACACTAAGTGGTCTCTGGCCCGAGCCCACAGAATTTTCCCAGGGTGACCACTGTGCCCTCGTGATAGCCCTAGGTCGGACCTCTCGCCTGGTATACGCCAGTACCGGGCGAAATCGCTTTAACTCGACGTTCCAGCCCTGAAACATGGCCCATCTGAGTGCTGATTTTATACACAAAACGTAAAGTACCGACACTTAGTGGTCTCTGGCCCAAGCCTACGGAATTTACCCAGGGTGGTCATTGTAACCACGTGATAGCCCTAGGTCGGACCTCTCGCCTGGTATACGCTAGTACCGGGCTAAATCGCTATAACTCGACGTTCAAGCCCTGAAACATGGCCCATTTGAGTGCTGGTTTTATACACAAACCGTAAAGTACCGACACTAAGTGGTCTCTGGCCCGAGCCCAAGGAATTTTCCGAGGGTGGCCACTGTGCCCACGTGATAGCCCTAGGTCGGACCTCTCGCCTGGTATACGCCAGTACCCGGCGAAATCGCTTATACTCGACGTTCGAGTCCTGAAACATGGTCCATCCGAGTGCTGATTTTATACACAAAACGTAAAGTACCGAAACTTTGTGGTCTCTGGCCCGAGCCCACAGAATTTTTCCAGGGTGGCCATTGTGCCCACGTGATAGCCCTAGGTCGGACCTCCCGCCTGGTATACGCCAGTACCGGGCGAAATCGCTTAAACTTGACGTTCGAGCCCTGAAACATGGCCCATCCGAGTGCTGATTTTATACACATAAAGTAAAGTACCGACATTTAGTGCTCTCTGGCCCGAGCCCACGGAATTTTTCCAGGGTGGCTATTGTGCCCACGTGATAGCCCTAGGTCGGACCTCTCGCCTGGTATACGCCAGTACCGGGCGAAATCGCTTAAACTCTACGTTCGAGCCCTCAAACATGGCCCATCCGAGTGCTGATTTTATACACAAAACGTAAAGTACCGACATTTAGTGGTCTCTGGCCCGTGCCAACGGAATTTTCCGAGGGTGGCCACTGTGCCCACGTTATAGCCCTAGGTCGGACCTCTCGCCTGGTATACGCCAGTACCGGGCGAAATCGCTTAAACTCGACGTTCGAGCCCTGTAACATGTCCCATCCGAGTGCTGATTTTTTACACAAAACGTAAAGTACCGACACTTAGTGGTCTCTGGCCCGAGCCCACGGAATTTTCCCAGGGTGGCCACTGTGCCCACGTGATAGCCCTAGGTCGGACCTCTCGCCTGGTATACGCCAGTACCGGGTGAAATCGCTTAAACTCGACGTTCGAGCCCTGAAACATGGCCCATCCGAGTGCTGATTTTATACACAAAACGTAAAGTACCGACACTTAGTGGTCTCTGGCCCGAGCCCACGGAATTTTCCCAGGGTGGCCACTGTGCCCACGTGATAGCCCAAGGTCGGTCCTCTCGCCTGGTATACGCCAGTAACGGGCGAAATTGCTTAAACTCGACGTTCGAGCCCTGAAACATGGCCCATCCGAGTGCTGATTTTAATACACCAAACGTAAAGTACTGACACTTAGTGGTATCTGGCCCGAGCCCACGGAATGTTCCCAGGGTGGCCAATGTGCCCATGTGATAGCCCTAGGTCGGACCTCTCGCCTGATATACGGCAGTACCGGGCGAAATCGCTTAAACTCGACGTTCGAGCCCTGAAACATGGCCCATCCGAGTGCTGATTTTATACACAAAACGTAAAGTACCAACACTTAGTGGTCTCTGGCCCGAGCCCACGGAATTTTCCCAGGGTGGCCACTCTGCCCACGTGATAGCCCTAGGTCTGTCTTCTCGCCTGGTATACGCCAGTACCGGGCGAAATCGCTTAAACTCGACGTTCGAGCCCTGAAACATGGCCCATCCGAGTGCTGATTTTATACACAAAACGTACAGTACCGACACTTAGTGGTCTCTGGCCCGAGCCCACGGAATTTTCCCAGGGTGGCCACTGTGCCCCATTGAAAACCCTAGGTCAGACCTCTTGCCTGGTATACGCCAGTACCCGGCGAAATCGCTTAAACTCGAAGTTCGAGCCCTGAAACATGGCCCATCCGAGTGCTGATTTTATACACAAAACGTAAAGTACCGACACTTAGTGGTCTCTGGCCCGAGCCCACGGAATTTTCCAAGGACTGCCACTGTGCCCACGTGATAGCCCTAGGTCGGACCTCCCGCCTGGTATACGCCAGTACCGGGCGAAATCGCTTAAACTTGACGTTCTAGCCCTGAAACATGGCCCATCCGAGTGCTGATTTTATACACATAAAGTAAAGTACCGACATTTAGTGCTCTCTGGCCCGAGCCCACGGAATTTTTCCAGGGTAGCCATTGTGCCCACGTGATAGCCCTAGGTCGGACCTCTCGCCTGGTATACGCCAGTACCGGGCGAAATCGCTTAAACTCGACGTTCGAGCCCTCAAACATGGCCCATCCGAGTGCTGATTTTATACACAAAACGTAAAGTACCGACATTTAGTGGTCTCTGGCCCGTGCCAACGGAATTTTCCGAGGGTGGCCACTGTGCCCACGTGATAGCCCTAGGTCGGACCTCTCGCCTGGTATACGCCAGTACCGGGCGAAATCGCTTAAACTCGACGTTCGAGCCCTGAAACATGTCCCATCCGAGTGCTGATTTTTTACACAAAACGTAAAGTACCGACACTTAGTGGTCTCTGGCCCGAGCCCACGGAATTTTCCTAGGGTGGCCACTGTGCCCACGTGATAGCCCTAGGTCGGACCTCTCGCCTGGTATACGCCAGTACCCGGCGAAATCGCTTAAACTCTACGTTCGAGCCCTGAAACATGGCCCATCCGAGTGCTGATTTTATACACCAAACGTAAAATACTGACATTTAGTGGTATCTGTCCCGAGCCCACGGAATTTTCCCAGGGTGGCCAATGTGCTCACGTGATAGCCCTAGGTCGGACCTCTCGTCTGGTATACGCCAGTACCGGGCGAAATCGCTTAAACTCGACGTTCGAGCCCTGAAACATGGCCCATCCGAGTGCTGATTTTATACACAAAACGTAAAGTACCAACACTTAGTGGTCTCTGGCCCGAGTCCACGGAATTTTCCCAGGGTGGACACTGTGCCCACGTGATAGCCCTAGGTCGGACCTCTCGCCTGGTATACGCCAGTACCGGGCGAAATCGCTTAAACTCGACGTTCGAGCCCTCAAACATGGCCCATCCATGTGCTGATTTTATACACAAAACGTAAAGTACCGACACTTAGTGGTCTCTCGCCCGAGCCCACGGAATTTTCCCAGACTGGCCTTTGTGCCCTTGTGATAGCCCTTGGTCGGACCTCACGCCTGGTATACGCCAGTACCGGGTGAAATCGCTTAAACTCGACGTTCGAGCCCTGAAACATGGCCCATCCGAGTGCTGATTTTATACACAAAACGTAAAGTACCGACACTTAGTGGTCTCTGGCCCGAGCCCACGGAATTTTCCCAGGGTGGCCACTGTGCCCACGTGATAGCCCTAGGTCGGACCTCTCGCCTGGTATACGCCAGTACCGGGCGAAATCGCTTATACTCGACGTTCGAGTCCTGAAACATGGTCCATCCGAGTGCTGATTTTATACACAAAACGTAAAGTACCGAAACTTTGTGGTCTCTGGCCCGAGCCCACAGAATTTTTCCAGGGTGGCCATTGTGCCCACGTGATAGCCCTAGGTCGGACCTCCCGCCTGGTATACGCCAGTACCGGGCGAAATCGCTTAAACTTGACGTTCGAGCCCTGAAACATGGCCCATCCGAGTGCTGATTTTATACACATAAAGTAAAGTACCGACATTTAGTGCTCTCTGGCCCGAGCCCACGGAATTTTTCCAGGGTGGCTATTGTGCCCACGTGATAGCCCTAGGTCGGACCTCTCGCCTGGTATACGCCAGTACCGGGCGAAATCGCTTAAACTCTACGTTCGAGCCCTCAAACATGGCCCATCCGAGTGCTGATTTTATACACAAAACGTAAAGTACCGACATTTAGTGGTCTCTGGCCCGTGCCAACGGAATTTTCCGAGGGTGGCCACTGTGCCCACGTTATAGCCCTAGGTCGGACCTCTCGCCTGGTATACGCCAGTACCGGGCGAAATCGCTTAAACTCGACGTTCGAGCCCTGTAACATGTCCCATCCGAGTGCTGATTTTTTACACAAAACGTAAAGTACCGACACTTAGTGGTCTCTGGCCCGAGCCCACGGAATTTTCCCAGGGTGGCCACTGTGCCCACGTGATAGCCCTAGGTCGGACCTCTCGCCTGGTATACGCCAGTACCGGGTGAAATCGCTTAAACTCGACGTTCGAGCCCTGAAACATGGCCCATCCGAGTGCTGATTTTATACACAAAACGTAAAGTACCGACACTTAGTGGTCTCTGGCCCGAGCCCACGGAATTTTCCCAGGGTGGCCACTGTGCCCACGTGATAGCCCAAGGTCGGTCCTCTCGCCTGGTATACGCCAGTAACGGGCGAAATTGCTTAAACTCGACGTTCGAGCCCTGAAACATGGCCCATCCGAGTGCTGATTTTAATACACCAAACGTAAAGTACTGACACTTAGTGGTATCTGGCCCGAGCCCACGGAATGTTCCCAGGGTGGCCAATGTGCCCATGTGATAGCCCTAGGTCGGACCTCTCGCCTGATATACGGCAGTACCGGGCGAAATCGCTTAAACTCGACGTTCGAGCCCTGAAACATGGCCCATCCGAGTGCTGATTTTATACACAAAACGTAAAGTACCAACACTTAGTGGTCTCTGGCCCGAGCCCACGGAATTTTCCCAGGGTGGCCACTCTGCCCACGTGATAGCCCTAGGTCTGTCTTCTCGCCTGGTATACGCCAGTACCGGGCGAAATCGCTTAAACTCGACGTTCGAGCCCTGAAACATGGCCCATCCGAGTGCTGATTTTATACACAAAACGTACAGTACCGACACTTAGTGGTCTCTGGCCCGAGCCCACGGAATTTTCCCAGGGTGGCCACTGTGCCCCATTGAAAACCCTAGGTCAGACCTCTTGCCTGGTATACGCCAGTACCCGGCGAAATCGCTTAAACTCGAAGTTCGAGCCCTGAAACATGGCCCATCCGAGTGCTGATTTTATACACAAAACGTAAAGTACCGACACTTAGTGGTCTCTGGCCCGAGCCCACGGAATTTTCCAAGAACTGCCACTGTGCCCACGTGATAGCCCTAGGTCGGACCTCCCGCCTGGTATACGCCAGTACCGGGCGAAATCGCTTAAACTTGACGTTCTAGCCCTGAAACATGGCCCATCCGAGTGCTGATTTTATACACATAAAGTAAAGTACCGACATTTAGTGCTCTCTGGCCCGAGCCCACGGAATTTTTCCAGGGTGGCCATTGTGCCCACGTGATAGCCCTAGGTCGGACCTCTCGCCTGGTATACGCCAGTACCGGGCGAAATCGCTTTAACTCGACGTTCGAGCCCTCAAACATGGCCCATCCGAGTGCTGATTTTATACACAAAACGTAAAGTACCGACATTTAGTGGTCTCTGGCCCGTGCCAACGGAATTTTCCGAGGGTGGCCACTGTGCCCACGTGATAGCCCTAGGTCGGACCTCTCGCCTGGTATACGCCAGTACCGGGCGAAATCGCTTAAACTCGACGTTCGAGCCCTGAAACATGTCCCATCCGAGTGCTGATTTTTTACACAAAACGTAAAGTACCGACACTTAGTGGTCTCTGGCCCGAGCCCACGGAATTTTCCTAGGGTGGCCACTGTGCCCACGTGATAGCCCTAGGTCGGACCTCTCGCCTGGTATACGCCAGTACCCGGCGAAATCGCTTAAACTCTACGTTCGAGCCCTGAAACATGGCCCATCCGAGTGCTGATTTTATACACCAAACGTAAAATACTGACATTTAGTGGTATCTGTCCCGAGCCCACGGAATTTTCCCAGGGTGGCCAATGTGCTCACGTGATAGCCCTAGGTCGGACCTCTCGTCTGGTATACGCCAGTACCGGGCGAAATCGCTTAAACTCGACGTTCGAGCCCTGAAACATGGCCCATCCGAGTGCTGATTTTATACACAAAACGTAAAGTACCAACACTTAGTGGTCTCTGGCCCGAGTCCACGGAATTTTCCCAGGGTGGCCACTGTGCCCACGTGATAGCCCTAGGTCGGACCTCTCGCCTGGTATACGCCAGTACCGGGCGAAATCGCTTAAACTCGACGTTCGAGCCCTCAAACATGGCCCATCCATGTGCTGATTTTATACACAAAACGTAAAGTACCGACACTTAGTGGTCTCTCGCCCGAGCCCACGGAATTTTCCCAGACTGGCCTTTGTGCCCTTGTGATAGCCCTTGGTCGGACCTCACGCCTGGTATACGCCAGTACCGGGTGAAATCGCTTAAACTCGACGTTCGAGCCCTGAAACATGGCCCATCCGAGTGCTGATTTTATACACAAAACGTAAAGTACCGACACTTAGTGGTCTCTGGCCCGAGCCCACGGAATTTTCCCAGGGTGGCCACTGTGCCCACGTGATAGCCCTAGGTCGGACCTCTCGCCTGGTATACGCCAGTACCGGACGAAATCGCTTAAACTCAACGTTCGAGCCCTGAAACATGGCCCATCCGAGTGCTTATTTTATACACAAAACGTAAAGTACCGACACTTAGTGGTCTCTTGCCCGAGCCCACGGAATTTTTCCAGGGTGGCCTTTGTGCCCACGTGATAGCTCTTGGTCTGTCCTTATTCCTTGTATACGCCAGTACCCGGCGAAATCGCTTTAACATGAGATTCGAGCCCTGAAACATTGCCCGTTTGAGTGCTGATTTTATCCACATAACGTAAGTACCGACTTTTAGTGGTCTCTTGCCTGAGTCGACGGAATTTTCTAAGGGTGGCCACTATGCCCACGTGATAGCCCTAGGTATAACCTCTCGCCTTGTATACGCCAGTACCCGGCTTAATCACTTTAACTCTGGATTCGAGCCATGAAACATGGCCCATCTGAAATCTGTTTTATCCACAAAACGTTAAGTACCGACTTTTAGTGGTCTCTGGCCCAAGCCCAAGGAATTTTCACAGGATGGCTACTGTGCCCACGTGATAGCCTTAGGTCGGACCTCTTGCCTGGAATGCGCCAGTACCCGGCAAAATCGCTTTAACTCGACGTTCGAGCCCTGAAACAATGCCATTCTAAGTGCTGACTTTAAGTGGTCTTTGGTTCAAGCCCATGGAATTTTCCCAGAGTAGCCACTATGTCCAAGTGATAGCCCTAGATCAGACCTCACGCGTGGTATCCGCCGTATCCGGCCAAATCGCTTTAACATGAGATTCGAGCCCTGAAACATGGCCCATCTGAGTGCTGATTTTATACACAAAACGTAAAGTACCGACATTTTGTTATTTCTGGTCCAATCCACGGAATTCTCTAAGGGTAGCCACTATGCCAACGAGATAACCCTGAGTCAGACCTCTAACATGGTATACACCATTATCCCAGTAAAAAAATTGCTAGCAAAAATAGCACTTTGTGGCCAATTTTGCTAGCAAAAAAAATTTGCTAACTTCAGCGACGTGTGGAAATCGTACAGTATGTCGGCGAATGCACACGAAATAAACGTCAAGTTTACACATATACAGGCCGTCCACGTGAACATTGCGTTTATAAACATTGCCGGTTTCATTACACACTAATATTTTGGGGTGATTTGTTTTTACAAAATTATAGTTTAGACAGTTTTCACTTATTTTATAAACACTTCATCATATAAAATTTATAGTGTTCATATACATTTTTTTAAATAAATGTTAAATATCAAAGTGGTATGTTCATATGATTAAAATACTGTTCATGCATTAGCTTATTCACCTATTTAGTGAGCAAGTCCATTGTTTAAAGTACAATAACACGCATGACCTAGAATACGACCTGTAGTGCGTACAAAAAAAACGTGTTTTGGCAAACATTAAAAATGAGACAATTCATTTCAGGGGTATGCAGTTATGAAAATAAAATTTGTGTAATTCATTTTAACAAAATTAGCATGGCTGATAAACCACCACCACTTGGTAAATCATGTTTGTTATGGTAGAACGCTTTCCATTATACCAACAACCACGGGGGCCCAACTCCGTCACAACGTGAGTGGATTTCTGTCGAGCTTATGTCACGGATGCCTGTCGATAGTGTTACGGATTTTTGACGAGCACTGAAGAACTTAACGGACAGAAAAAGGTAGTTACGTATTTTCCTATCGATACGAAGCCAATGATAAGTAATATTTGATAAGTGATGATTACAAGACAGCGAAGCTGTCGAGTATAGTAAGCGGGTTTCAGAAATGAGACGTGTTAATCGTCGTCCTTTTTTCCTGTCATCAATAAATCATACGCACCTGATAAATAGTTCCATGCAACTTCTATAACTCGGTACTCTATTTAGTTTATCTGTTCTCAAAACAATCATTATGCTTCCATTTCATGATTATCTAACGATTGTTATGAAAATTGAACAATGTAGGACAAAAAATGCGCGACCTATAATCAGTGCGAATGGAGCGCGGATGGATTCGTTTATTGGCTGTCTCAAGTAAAGTAAGCGTTCCGCGGTGAAACGATAGACTATAATTCCCTCTACTATTAGTATTAGACCAGTTCATTGTTATTGTTATGATGTCTATAATTAGTAACAAGGAGCTGATAAAGACTACAGGTAACCGTTCGCTGGTTGGCAAGAAATGATAGCGAGTAAATACAATGAAAACACAGTAATTTTAAAATTGCAATTACTAAGTCATTTTTCATCAAACAATTAAGAATTTTTTATCACTAGAAAGGTCTTGAAATTCGTATTTTGAATATTTAAAAAAAATTGTCAAAAAAGAATTGTATTTTATTGGCGAGTGTTTAAACCTATAGTTCTTCAAACCGACAAGAAGATAGTTCAAAAGACAGGTTTAAATCACCCCATATATTTTTTTGAATCAAATTTTCGGCAATTTTCTTATATTTGTAAAATATAAATTTCAAAAGCTTTCTATCAATATAAATATCATAAAAATCGGCCTATAAATAAAAAAGTTATCATAATTTAAAAATTCTGCTGCTATCAAATGTATGTAAACATTGGTTTCTTTCTGCCAACCAGTAAATCAACCAAAATATAGGTAGGAGGTGCTTGTGACGTCATCCGATTTGATGCAATTAATATTTGAAATATTGTGAGTTTGAAACATTAAAAGATTATTTTTTCATTGTTTTTATTATAAATTATGCTGATTTAAATATGATTAAAAATTAGGACTGCAGCGAGGATCCGAGTATCGGATATTCGCGATCCCGACCAGAAAATCGAGTTCGAATATTCGTCACGTCCGATATCGTCGGATCGCGATCTATCTATTTTTTTGGATAAAATGAAAGAACATTTTCAGCTTAACTATAACTAAAAACGAGTCGCACATCTAATGTGAAGTTAAATTTATGTAGGGAACGAAAAATCTTGCGTCAAAATTCGATTGATACGCTTTTAAAACAAAAATGTTATCACTAAAAATGCCCATAAAACGTCTGGTAATAGACATGTTTGGACTACATGGTTTTCCTTATAGTAAAAACTCTTGTAATTCTTCATTAACTCTTTTTATTACATGAATTCTGTATGCTTCTTCATTAACAAGTGATTCGTGGTTCGATTCTTAAATAGCTACACATGAATCGTGGTTCGGATCGGATCGCCACTTGCTCAACGATCCACAGCCCTATCAAAAATCATCATTTCATATGAACATAATATTATAGTAGATTATAATATTTTGTTACCAATTTGAGTGGTAAATATTATCATTTATATTACTGGAATTTTCTCTTAAATTATGTATTATTTATATACATGAATTTGAAAAACACATATATAATACCATATAATATTCATATTAAATGTAAGCATTCATATGACTACGCACACAAGGTGACGAATCCTCCAAACTTTGTTTAGACGATCTGTCCCCAATTTGAGACGGATCGTCCAAGGGAGGATCGTTCAAGGGGGAATGTGACAGTAACTTACTGTGTTGGACACTGTCATTCCTATGACAACTATAAGTTTGGCTGGACAAACAACTGAATCCATTTTAAGTCAGATTTTGTTGAATATCTCTCTCCTCCTATCTCGAAAAATAATTCATTTTAAGATATCAGAATGAAAAAATAACTTGAAATAAGTGAAGGAATTAGAATCTTTTAGAAACACACATATACTGTTCATTTCACAAAATTCATATATTTATTATTTGTTAACTTCAAAGGCTGAATTCTGTTTGTGTTGCCTTTCTTCTTTGATCGTTACTATTCACTTTATGCGTACTCATTTGAGTTAAGCTATGGAATGCATAGGCGGGTCTAATGGGGGTCCGAATCCCCGTGAAAGCCATTTTCATGTAGCATGAAACTAATTTTCTGTATGCTTATTATATCTAATACTTATGTAGTTTTAATTACTAATATGTTACATTATACTGCAATCAGTGTATAATGTGGTTGTGGTTAGAAAGTTTGGACCACCTTGTTTGTAGTTGAGACTAGCAAATGATCAGTGCTATACAATATTAAATCATTTCTCCAATTGACTCTATTGAGTTGCTGTTAAAGCTGCATACAAGTTCTGTTAGTCCATTCATTGTTGGTAGAAAAGTATAAATGGGCCCAATTCTTTGAATACTGCGTACTAGACATACTCTGGCAAATGATTGCTGTTTTTGTTAAATTCAACAAATCATGTTGTTTTCTACCTCATTTTGTTGTGTTTTAATTTAATCAATGCAGTCTTAGTTAACAATTGTTGATGGTTTCATTTATGAAAATGACCACGGTTTGTCAAAAGACTGTTAAGCTATAAAACTTGGAATACAAACAAAAAACCTAAAGTATATCAATTCAACTGTTGAATCACTTACCATGTATAGTGTTATGGCAAAATATGCTTACACTTCGACAAGCAGTCTTCATAAAAATCTTTCTGCACAAATGTCCATGTACAATTATGCTAGGCCTTTTAATTTTTTAGCTCATAATAGTCCTACAACCTGATTTATATCTTAATTATAATGACCACATGTCTCTACATCAAAGGCCAATGAATTCCAATGAAGTTTCACAGCAAACAACGCTGTCTTGTTCAGTGCTTTTCAGCACTTTGAATTTTAAACTCTTATCAATGTCTTTTTTATTGAAGAATCAACCAATATGCAAAAGCTAGATGTCACGGATTTTTTCCCGTCATGTCACAGTTTATATGACAATACACAGTATTACTGACGATAGTTTTCATTTTTTTTCAGGCTTCCCGAGCAAGATGTAGATGTTGTCCCGAGTTGTTTACCTCTGAAACGGAAGCCGTTCATAGCGTGGCTTCATTTCATCCAATATGGTCTGTTTTCCATTTTTGGAAGGAATTCTTTTGAATTCCTTTCTATGTCAGCGCTCTTGGAAATTTGAAAAAGAACGAACAACACCTTCAACTCAATAGAAATCAATGAGTCAATGCGATCAAGAAATAGTGCAGCAGAAAAATATGTGTACTATCAAAAGTAGATAAGTTGAAAAAGTAATTTCAACAAATACTTAAAATTATGATATTAAATGGTTTTTACACGTGAATCAAACAACTTTCTAACTGTGCACGGAAAGAAGTTTTTAGAACGATGCTAATTTAGCATCGTTCCAATGGTAACAAGAAAGTATAAGATTACTCTTTTTTACGCTTCAACAATTTTCAACATTGACAAAGAGGCGTAGTTCAAGCGTGAAACTCATTAACATCTTATTTAAATGTAATACAACGCTGGCTTGTGTTGTCGTTCTTGAAACTCTTCAGGAAAAGGGAGGTTACTCTCAGGACATATAAATTTTTTAATGGAGACGGGACAACTCAACCCGTAGACAACTCAACCCGTGACAACTGCAATGATTACTTGTTGAAGTAAAAAGAGCCTACGATGTTTTTGACAATGCGATATGACGTTGTCGTCTTCAAAGTGTCACATTTAAAGTTTACTTGAGCGATTTTAAGTTATAGAGTTGATTATAATTTGGAATGAATATGTATAAGTGTGTACGGAACTTTATACATTCAAATATTTATAGGAAATAGACGATTCTTAGAGTAACTTAGCAAGTGCAAAACGTTAATTTGAATTAAATATTCGTGAACAAAAAATGGGAATGTAGCTTGATGCAAAAGAGCTTAGTACTTGGGGGAAAACCTTTAATGAATTATTAGAAAGTCCATTTTTTGTGAAAAAATTCAGCTTGTCATTTCACACCAAATCTTTAAAATTTTAACGAAAACATCAACGATCTTGTTAACTAATACCCATTAATAACCAAAAATAAGAAGTTGTCAGCTCCTTTTGGTTAAAGAAAATAGTCCAGAATAATCTTTGGTTTGGTGAGATGGCTGCTGTACATGACTCTAAAATGTGTTGATGAAAATTAATTCTTTGACTGGTTTATTTTGTTTGATAAAGTAAGATAAACCTTGCCATGAACAAACCACTTGAGAAGTCTAGTGCTATCCTTTTGTTAAATTCTGTTAATTGATACTTAATACATTATTTTATAGATAATATACATAATAATATATTCTTTAATCAAAAAATAAGTTCAGGACATCGTTCCTTCAGCACTCCAGTTTATCTCAGCAGGGGTTTACTTTGAGAGCGTAGAGCGCTGGACATTTTTCGAAATTAAGCAACGAAATTTAAGGTTAATCTTTGGATGGGTGTCCGTAAAGGTTTAGTGACAGCGCGGAGCGAGTATCATAAATGTTTTTTTTTTTAAATAGACCGCAACAAATTAACCGTTATGTTCGTCTGATTTCTTGCACCTTAAAATCCAAAAAAAAAAAATGCGTCCGCACCTTGAAATTGACGCATAATAAATTTCGGAAAATCAGAAGTTTTCACACTAGACCAAGTAGAAATTGAACTAAAAATTAGAAATTTGAGTTCTAAATAGCAAAATAAATCAGAAAATTTCACTGTTACGGTAAAGCAGTAATGTATTCTTGCTAACATACGGCAATTAGAAATTACAATGACACAATCCATTGTTCAGAAATATGATAACTGCACTCTCTCTTAGACCGTAAACTGAACATTTACTCATTCTACACACCTTATCTTGATGTGTGACGTCATACGTGTCTTTGTAGTGTAAAATATGAAGATTGATCCATAGAGAGCAGATAGGACAGGGAGAAAAATTTACATTGAATTTCCTACGGTTTTGATGTCCCAAAATAACATATTAGGCTTGATTTAATTCTTGTGATATTATTAGACATTAGCATAATTTACCAATATCTAATTACATTGTATACACAAAAAGTGAACCGGGGTAATCTGTGCTTCGTAGTTATCTAGTATTAACAAAAGTAATACCAAAGACAAATGAAGTTATATTTCCGTATGAACTGATGAAGGTGTAAACCTCTTCTACCCTACTTCTAGCTAGTTTTAAATTCAATTGAATTTTCATCTGGAGTAATTGTTAACTTGCTTTATATTACCTAGAACTAATTATTACGTGATTACACTATAGTCTATAGATATATGGTTATATGTTATATAAGAAAGTCCATACCTTTTCTGCTCTTTTTAACTTATGGTAAATAAATGTCTTAGAAACCGCGCAAATTTATTCTTCGCTTTCGCTCGCTTCTCAAAATTCAAAATATGGAAAAAGAATTTAATTGCTCTTTAGCTCAATTCTTTAGAACAAAATACATAGAACATGTGATCAATTTGTTGCGGCCTTAACTCAATGGCAACACATTGTTTAGGTTACATCGTGACCAGCAATCCACCAGTTCCTGAAAAGACTCAATCTCTGGATTACTACTAGATGCAATTCAGTGACTGAACACTGCCGTATTAAAATGATTTAGAATCTGTGGTAGGAGGGAGAATGACCGTAGAAATTATTTCATGGCATAGCTCCACGAAAGTATGCCCTGCCCATGAAACAAAACATACAACTTCTCGATCAGAAGCATAATATGCATGTAAAATGAAATATGAAACGCATTCGATTATGAATGATAGAGATATGATGATAGATATCGAAATAGTAACTTTGGACTCCTAAAATCGTTCAAAAATTCCTTCCAACAGTACTTTCAGTATTTTGATTATTTTTAACGATTATGGCAAACTTAAACCAAGGACGTACAAGACAAAAGGCTTTGACATTAACCCAAGTGAAAGTTGATGTTTTAACAGAAACATCTAGGTGCAAACTTGAATGACCATGATTGTCCAGCTTATAACTGAAGATAAGCAATTCATCTAAAAGTGTTCATAGATAAGCATTATTGGAACGATGCTAATTTAGCATCGTTCCAATGGTAACAAGAAAGTATAAGATTACTCTTTTCTCGCTTCAACAATTTTCAACATAGACAAAGAGGCGTAGTTCAAGCGTGAAGCTCATTAACATCTCATTTAAATGTAATACAACGCTGGCTTGTGTTGTCGTTCTTGAAACTCTTCAGAAAAAGGGAGGTTACTCTCAGGACATATACATTTTGCAATAGAGACGGGACAACTCAACCCGTAGACAACTCAACCCGTGACAACTGCAATGATTACTTGTTGGAGTAAAAAGGGCCTGCGATGTTTTTAACAATGCCTGTTATATGCGTAACATAATTACATCATTCGATAGTAATAAACAATATTAAATGATCGTATTATATTAAGCAGTGGCTTGAGTTACGGTACCGTAACTCTAGACCAAGGTTCTAGAGTTACGGAAGTTCCGTAACTGTAGACAACCCTGACAGGGTTGGCTAGAGTTACGGAAGTCAAATAACATGCGTATGTTTCAACTTTTAAACGTCGAAAAACTTGTTTGAATTTATTATTACTCGAAATAAACAAATATTTACCGACGTGACTTATCCAATTGTTATTACACCCGCCATTTTGGATACATGTGTATGACTAATACACTTACCGGATGTTTAATATACGGCGATATGACGTTGTCGTCTTTAAAGTGTCACATTAAAAGTTACTTGAGCGATTTTAAGTTATAGAGTTTGATTATAATTTGGAATGAATATGTATAAGTGTGTACGGAATTTTAAACAAATATTTATAAGAAATAGACGATTCTTAATTTTAATTGTGAATAAATTGCAAGTGCAAAACGTTAATTTGACTTAAAATTCGTGAACAGAAATGGGAATGTAGCTTGATGCAAAAGAGCTTAGTACTTGGGGAAAACCGTAAATGAATTGATAGAAAGTCGATGTTTTTGTGGAAAAATTCAGCTTGTCATTCCACACCAAATCTTTAAAATTTTAACGAAAATATTAACGATCTCGTTAAAAAATACTACTTGATAACCAAAAATGAGAAGTTGTCAGCTCCTTTTTGTTAAAGAAAATAGTCCAGAATAATCTTTGGTTTGGTGAGATCGCTGCTGTACATGACCCTAAAATGTGTTGATGAAAATTAATTCTTTGACTGGTTTATTTTGTTTGATAAAGTAAGATAAACCTTGCCATGAGCAAACCACTTGAGAAGTCTAGTGCTATCCTTTTGTTAAATTCTGTTAATTGATACTTAATACATTATTTTATAGATAATATACATAATAATATATTCTTTAATCAAAAAATAAGTTCAGGACATCGTTCCTCCAGCACTCCAGTGCTTTGATTATATAAGCTACTGAGTCCTATGTTCTTTCACAGATACATTTGACAAAGATAGCGTTATGGTAGCTTTGACTCAGATTCTAGTGACACCACTTTGTACAGTGATACTTGTGATGTTGTTTTCTAGATGAATTGCATGTGTCTCTAAATGTTGAAGTTTCTGACAACAATAACAACTTTACAAAGCGTCTGACACATATGAAAAATGCCCGTACAGGCCACATAAAGTAGTAATTCAAGTAGGCACCATAGAGCTGTTCAAAGGAACCTTCAGTTTGAATATACAACAATGTTTTTGTTTATGATGGTTTTGTAAACATATGTTTCTTAATAAAGAGATAAGTTCGTTACTTCACATGTAGATTTTTAACCTCTTTTTGTTTATCAACAGTTATTATTAAACATCTTTTTGTAAATGAATGATTAGTTTTGTTTTATTAATCATGTAAAGGATACATGTATACTTGTACATTTTTGCCTTATGTTTATGTTTTACTATAAGTTAACTTTTATTGTCTTACTTGTGGAGACAATCAATGTTAATCAAGATTTGTTCTATGTTTCTACAAGCTTTGAATTCTCTGACTAGTAGAATTTTGTTAATTCGTGCCCAGCTCCGACCAAGACTTTTTATGTGGAAGTATGGAACTGCTTGTGTCAAAAATGATCTAGTACTGGTTAGGAAGATGTTTGTTGAGCTGCATACATTACTGTTTTGAGTTTTGATTAGTGCACATGTCATGAATCAAATGCAGTAAACTTTAAGTTTGATAAACAGACTTATTGTTATTTCAGCTATTTAGATAGTCCCTGGACAAGCTGATTATTTTTTCTGATCTGTTATGTTTTACATGGGTTGAAATAGCTAAATGTTTTTACACTATAATGCGTCTGAGATCATCTCGGAGATTATTCACATTGGTGTACTGTACATGGATAACTCACAATCATAAGTTATGATTAACAAAAAAACGGGCTTGGAGCTATTGAATGAAAATTGATTATGAATGTCCTATTTATAGGCCTGGGTGACATTGTCTTGTCAGATTTCAACATGAAAATATATATACAATAATTATTTAAAGTGCTTGTAAATGTCAGTCATCGTAAATGAAACGTATTTGAACATGTTACTCCAATTATCTGCATGAATGAACCAACCATAACGCCTATCAGTTGATTATTTAACAAGAAATATTTTGATATAAGTCCATTACATGAATTTGTATTTTAATTCTAATAAAAACATGAATCAATTCTCAGGATACAAATTCCAGAAACAACTAATGTACAGTATTTTTGGTGCAATTTCCGACCACTGGAGTTGATAAAAATGAACTGAATAGTTCCAGCTTTTTTCTTATTTAGGCAACTATGACTAATGTCTTAACATTTCTTGTGAAACTATCTGCAGATATAATTAAGAAACAATAAACAGAAGTATAAGAAAGCAAAACTGTATGTAATCGCAGTTGTAATAAGCTGTAAGTTAAAATTAAAACTTTACAATAAAAAAATGTGCTTACAAATAATATCAAATTCGAATAATAGTCAATCCATAAAGGAAATGAGGCAATATTTTCGATGGGTAAACTTGATGATGGTCTCTGATTGGATGTGAGCCTTTTTCAGGTTCATGTAAGCCTGGTACCCTAACTGACGTACGTGATAGTTTATGTCGACGCGTATCAGGCAAAAAACATGGTTCCTGAAAAAAGTACAATTTTGAAACATACTCGATTTTTAAAAAGTATACTTTTGTTTTGCTACGTTTACGCTTTATATTCAACGCATTGAGTGGATCATCAAGTCCTACACTTGTTTTTTATTTGGAAAAATCTGTGACCCTATAGACAGAAAACTGTGACATGAGATACAACCTCGTCATAAATACCGTGACATATCGAATATTGCAAACGGATTTCACAAACTGCTATTAGTCGCTTACCGACTTGATCAAAACTTATTATATCATTAAACATAATCTAAGAAACAATCTTAGTATCAAAGAAACGTCATTTAACTGGTTTAAACAGTTCTGTATCTTATTTCTATTTAAAATCCGTGACACTATCGACAGGCATCCGTAACATTAGCTCGACAGAAATCCACTCACATTGTGACGGAGTTGGGCCCCCGTGGTAAAGTTCCACTATCGTGTTTATAGCAAACTGATGCGGGTTTTTTTTGACGATTTATATGTCTTAGAAGAAAAAGGCACCTATACTAAGGGTCCCCCAATACGGACATCTATTTTGAAGGTCCTGACAGTGAAATAAATATTTGAACTTCATATAGTGCACCATGATCTATATTTAGCTGTTTTTTTGTGTATTAACTGTATTCAAATACAAGGGCGGTTGCAGAGGGAGTAAGGTGGTCAAGAAAAGCCCCATTATTTCAGAGAAAAAATATAACGAAACGTCATTGATTTGAATCTAGTGTTGATAGATCATTCCTGGTTGTACACTTTTACTTGTATTTGCCGTAGAAGAGTCCGGTTACTATGTTATTAATTAATTAACAGGCTTACAGCAGGTATTTTATTAATGTTTAACTTATGATTTGTCTAATACAGATCTAATCCTGTAATACATACTTAACTGAGAAATTGTCTGTGACATCAATGCGACCAGTGTAGTTTGTATAACAACAGTGGTGCTTTTCACAAAAAAAATACGAAAAAAAATCTTCGTAAGTCAAATGCAAGAAACATTAATAATACACTCATTATTTGGCTTATCAATTCCAAATATAATAGAACTGTGTAGAAAAGTGTATACCTTTTGAATATCATATCATAGTTATGCTTATTATCCATCTGACTTTGAACTGCTAATAATATGAAATTGACTTACGATAATTTTTTTCGTAAGAATTTTTGTGAAAAAGAGCACAGATTTGCAAGTTATAAATTGTAAAATAATCAACAGCAAACTTTGAACGTATAATGATTTCTTAATTTCTCAGCATACAGATACAATGTACAGATTGCATCCGAACATTAAGTTACCCATAGACCCTATATAAACATATACATTTGTATAGGGTCCTTGAATTACCTATGTAGAAGCCATTTCCTTTTTTTACTAGTATACCTGTTGAGGGTGGCGGCGACATAAAAATATAAGCATTATATAAAATACTATCGGTATAACCAATTCTATATCTAGGGCGATGGTTTAAGGCAAAGTTTCGACTGATGTTCCCCTTTTGACGAGGGGTTTGGCAATGTATGCAATCTCTCGTACAATTATCCCCGAACATCAATTTTACGAATACCTATTTTTATCGACAGTGAGTACAGAACGGGAATAATCGAACACTTATCGAGTATTTAAAACAGCAGGGTAAATGTATGTGGCTCTGACAGAAGAATAAAACTTCTCTATGCAATGTTTGAAAACTTTACTTCAGACATTAGATCTAATAGAAAGGTATGCGAATGATAAAGAACGATCACTCGGTATACAGTTTGGTACAAAATCCTTTAGTTATTTCCCATTGTGCATGAAAATTAATGTGACTTGTCAGTTCATTATGTAAAAGCTATTCACCCTTAAGTTCATTGCATACTACAGTCGTAGTGAAAAGGTATCTAAAGCGAACGAGCGAACATTTCAGAGGAGTTCCAATAGTGTCTATAGATGAACTAATTTTTGAAAAATCTCAATAAACGAAGCCAATTCATTAAGCTCCCTTTTTGCGCTAACTTGAAAATGAATCAGGTGAATTTCTTTTACAAGTGATGTTTGTTGAACTAGCATTAGTTAAGTTGTTACTAAGGGTCCTTGATTTGAGACATAAACAAAATTCACGTTCGTAGTTTATTATGTCAGTTATTGGTCAATAGGGACAACAGTGGATTTTACTGTTTAGTTTCACAGCTTTGAATCTTGTGGTTAGATATTCCGGCAACTGTCAATTAAAACCAGAAGCGTGTTCAGTTACCTTGAAAGTTCCAAAACGTTCCGTAACGGAAGTGTCGGAACAACTCAACCCATAGACAACTCAACCAGAGACAACTCAATCTTCTACTAACGGATTGAGTTGTCCCAACTTTGAGTGGAGTATTGCACAGGCTGAGTTGTCCTCGGGTTGAGATCTCCCGTATCTGTAACGTTAGCTAACAGTAGTTACTGAACACAGGACAAATAAAGGTTGAATTTAAATTCTAGCAAAAGGCAAAATTTACTGTATTAAACGATGTTTCATGATGAAAAACAGAGATTCCATAGTGTAGAAGTGTTTCCTTAACTCAGCCAAGCGTAGAGAATTCCATGATAGCTTTTAGTTATTCATTTCATGTTGAAATGAAAATGATATGTTGTTAAGAATATGGTTGACATACCAACAACAGTTACAACAACAAAAATAACAAAAGCAATAACCTTTTTCTCTCTCTTTTTTAGAAAATATAATGATCTAACTAACAAACAATTCATACAAATACCAAAAAAACAATGTAACACCATCGTATATTTTCACTTAACAATATCACAATTCGTTGTGGAATAGATAACACTGACTATTCAACAGCATACAGTTCTTTGGTACAAGGGTTTGTTGCCAAGTTTTTTTCCGGCACAGCTGTCTTTGCCAACTATTGATTAATACTTTATGCAATACAACTTGCTCTACCAAACCTGCATGTCCAATGAAATTCTCTTCCGGTATAGATAAATGAATAAAATGTATGTTACCATTGATTATTTGTGATAAACAGGTGCGTATCACGAACAGTAGTAGCTGACTATTTGCTCAGCGTATTGTGGATGACACACTATGCTAATTGATCATACGTTGTAGTACGCTCCTGGTGGTATGCCTGAACAGCGAATGTGACTATTTAAACCTAAAACAAAATTAATCGGGCCTGCAAAACGTCTAATATCTGGTTAAAATATTTCTTTTTTCCAGTCATAGCTGTCTGTAACTGACTTAACAGTTAGCACACCACACAGTGTAATTGTATTCAAGTGTCTGTCATCTAAACAATGTATAATGTAAAATACATTAGAGTGGTAATATTGAGGTGTAAAAATGTCATGAACTTTACGGGCTTTATAAACATTTGGCATAAATAAAAATAAAATGAAAACTATTACATTAATATATTAATGTGCTTTGTTATTATACTATGTATAGTGGTATATTTCTGTCACCAGATACCTATGGGTGTTTTTTTTACTTGACACGTCAGACTAACAAAAGAAGAGCCTACTTGTCAAAAGCGGTAATAAATGGATATACATTGTACTAGTATTCATTAGTTTTCTATTATTATATATATAAAAAGGTGAGTAATACTTTGTATCTTCACTATTATCTACAGAGCCACGCGTACTAAACAATTTATTTTGTTTCATAAAAATACATGTACTGCATCACATAATCGTTTGACTCGCGTGTTTCCCTATAAACGAACGAATCCAAAATTAAAAGTACAAATAACACGCCATTTTCACATAATTGATTTATACATAACTATAAATATTGAACTTGCCCTTGATTAACTTTCGTAACTTTCTATCCTGTTTCGTTCTTGTTAGTATAATGAAATTCGTAAAAAAGTTAGAAAAATATAAAAAAGTAATACATAAAGGTAGCACACCCTTGATGTCCTTAAGGGACATTAGTCAGTTATTTCCCTTTGTATACTCTTAAAATAAGTAGGTCCAATCAGTTGGATTACTCTGATTTTACCCTTACTTTTTTATGTCACTTTGCCTCAATTAATCTTAAAGTACCTTTTCTTAATCATTTAATTTGTTTGAAAATCAAGCTAAGTATTGTTAGGGTAAAGATCTATCTAAATTTCATCACTCCTGTTAATATCTTAATTAACAAGAACGATATTATATAGATGAAGTATTTTATTATCCTAACATAGGACTTCAATGATAAAATCCGAGGATTCCAACTGATAGGACCTACTAACCTATTGGATTTCTTCAGATTTTATCAAGGAGAAATAACTGACAAAAGTCCCTCATTAAGTTAAATTTGCAGTCATTAGCATTCGTGTATAAATTTGAAAACCAAATGATTACAAACCATAATATCTTTCTTTTACATTATTAAATTCATAATAAATTATTATGTTAATCGATCATTTTGAATGGATTAAGTTTATAAAGCAATACTATGTCACAAAATTATCAATGAAAACTTTAATGAAATCTAGTTATTAATTTTAAATTACCTCCCTTAGATATGAAAATAGTGTAATTAGTATATTTAAAACAGTAGTACATTTAATTAAATAGTGGTAGTTAGACAGTTAAAAATTCGACATAGCTGAAACTTAAAAAAATACAATCATACACTCTGAGAAATGTTATATGGTCATTAACATAGTTTTGTACACAGCAATATGTAATGTTACCTCCCTTAGTTTTTCAAACGCACTGTATAACAATATAATAGTTCGTACAAAATAACATCAAATGTTTGCTTAAACATTAGAATAAATCAATTCAGTCCAAAGGTAGAACTGAGTTGAAAATAAAGTTTGTGCAGTTTATTCTAACAAATTAGTGTTGCGGATAAACCACCAACCTTTCAGTCAATCCTGCTTGTAACGTTTTTAAATTACACCAACATGACACTTACAATAATAAATTAGTTAATTGAATTGTTTAAATAAACCGGTTTTTGTTTTTTTGTACAAACAGTATAATTAAATATCAAAGGAAGGGCACATGACAACCCCCTTTTATTTTTTACAAGGGGAATTCTACCTTAAGAAAATAATCAACAATATCTCACAAGCAATTTATAAAAACATATTCTCGTCTTCAAGAAAAGATGAAAGTCAAAAAATATACCGATTATATATACAGAAACTCTTGACCAGTATGGTCCACTTTATTTACAACATGCCTTGCCACCACAACACGTGCCCTGAAATAAAGATAAAATATCATCAATCAGTGACTGTCAACTGTTGTTACATATACAGTGGTAGGGTGGAGAATAGCCGTATTAAGTATGATCTATGACCCATTTCCGTGACACCAATATATAAGTAAGTACATGTATAATTGTATATACATTTGTATCTATGTACTTTCCGCCTTGGAATTGAGCCCACGATCCTCGGATTCAAAGTCAAACTCGCTACTGATTTGGCTATTCAGAAAGGTCAACATACGACGTGTATGATGATAAATACATGTATATTAGATCATTAATGGTTGGTTTAAAGTAAAAATTGCAACTTTGTGAACCAGACACTATGTGAACAGACTGTCGGCATGAAAGAGTCCCCTATAATATAGTCTGTATATATGTGTGTATATAATCATTTTATTTATTTGGGGGGGGGACTCTTTCGTGCCGACTAAGTGTATAATCAATTAAATTTACATCAGTAAAATAATTATAAGCGCACAGTATGTGCCGTTGATAATAAATTCTTATGTTATTTCTTTGTTCTAACTTGCGATACCGGGACCAAACTTCCTGTTGTGGTTACTTCCCTTTGTTGAGTCAATAGTAGAAACAAAGCGGGACGTAAGTGCTGTGAGGAATTTGACCTCAGACATGCATCCATATGAGTAAACCTGCTCACGGATTCGGTGCAGAAAATGCAGAAGTTAATGCACTTCGCAATCAGTTAAGTGGTCCACTTACTTACATACATTAGGTTTGACAGTAAATGACTCGCTTTACCAGCTTTCCTGGATACTTTTCTTTTACCAGTACTCGCTTACCTTTCAACAAGAAGCAGACAATCTCGATCTACTCGAAAAATATTATATGAAATATCGAATTTTCATGAAAGGGTATATAACCTGTTATGACAGGGCATCGAATCCGGATTCGAAATCTTGCATTCTGTCACTGACCCACTGCAGTGACTGTAAACACAATGTAGTACAATGTGTCGTTAAGAAATAAGCATTATAATCAATTACGAAAAAATGACAAAATGGTTGCAAATTTGCTAACAAAAAAGCCATTAGAAAAGAATAATTCGCTACGATGACGGTATTACTTACCTGTTCAACTTTTTGTGCCAAATTTACTATAGTAAGTCATCTGCCCAACTGTGGTCTCGCTAGTACTCTCGTTGAAACACTGACACTCAGCAAATGGCGGGAAATACAAGTGTAGGGTCACAAGTCCTTCATCTTGCAGTGGATTTGAAACACGATGTAGTCCCATTGAGTCTGAAATACATTACATATATACAGTATAACATGGATTAACAGACACCTGCTATCAGCGGTCACCTGCTGTAAGTGGCCAATCTGGCTTCTTTCCAACAAAAATCTCTCTATTTTGCACATGTCTTAGTGCTTTTTTGTAGATCATTAAGAAACTGCATAAATAATGTGCGATTCATATTAGACTTATCAAAGCATTTTTATCTGAACCTAGTTTAAGTGGTCACCTGTAGTACATAATTAACAGAGTTCGGACAATTACATGAGTTCATGTATATATGTAAATATACACCACATAATGTGAACAAGCTACATTATGTTAATTGTTACGTTTTTGTATGCCGACCTATGACGCTGCATCAGGGAAATGTCTAAGTATTCATGGCACCTGTTTGATCGTGCATTCTTGAATACAACATACCGTTAATGTGGGCAACTTCATCAAGTTTATATCTCTTTTCTTCTACTAGTTCCATTTTCTCTTGATTCCCACCACTGGGGAATTTGTACCTCTCCTCACGAGCATTTCCTTGCAAAATCTGAAATGAATTTATAAGCGTACAATTCAATCCGGATGTTAATTTACAGCTTGACTGAGTCATGAAAAAACAGAGTAGCTGAACGACTTGATAACGAACAGGCAGAACATAATTTGATTCAAGTTTTTTAGGGGAGTCTTTTCTTTCAATTTCGTAAAAGTTTCAAGTTGTTTTTTTGCATGCTCTTTTGTATTAAAAAAGACATATGCCCCTATTCAAGATACTCTGACCCAGTTTTAATGAACATGTGATAATTTTAGATTATTTTACCAATTTACAATGTACGAATTATTTTACCTTCATAAGACATTCTGAATTGGAGTGGTCATGTATTGTTGAACCTTGTCCCGATCCCCAACATAATACAATCAAGTTAAAGCATTTCTTTCCATCACATTGCTCCCCGTCATTCACAAGATTACGTGTGTACCTTAAATATAAACACTCAAAATGTTTGTCAGGTTCCCAGTCGTTTTTTGCTGGGTAAAAATACGTCAGGCAAAGCAGAGTAATGGCGGCGGCCGATGTATTGTACAAGATATAGGACTTTATTCAAGTCGTTCGGTTATATTTATGCTAAAGAAAGTATCCGAAATTCTAACGAGAAATAGTCAACGTCCGAATCGTGGTTACTTCGCAGACATGGTTTTTAGGTAGGCCCTAATCGTTCGCTAAATTTAAATGCTTATAGAAAAAATCGACTTCGAATGACCTATATAGTACCCAACTTCTACTAAATGATCATCCTCAGACGATTTTGTAAAATAAAGAAAAATGTTACCTGAAGATGCCCTGAAAGGGCACCGCCATTATTGCGCTTTGTCTGACCCATTAACGATAGTGGTAAGGGGCAGGTAATCCTGACAAACAATATGTATAGCTGTATATACTATGCTGCAGTATACAGTAGTATTGGTCCTCTAATAAGAACTTAAAAATCGCTGGTTGTAATAGCGAAATTGTTTAATTATAGAGACCATTTTCTCCTCAAATTAACGTCTGGGACATAAAATAATTTTAAATCGTTTAACTTAACAATGTCCTAGATGGTCTTTACTGTGGGATTTCACTGTATTACTTTAAGCCAATACCGTATATATTACGTCGAAAATCGCCGAGCAATTCCGAGTTATTTCTGTCTCGTACAATTGTAATTTACCTATAGGTAATCATCAACTTTTTCCAGACGTAAAAATATCATAGTAATACCAGTCTGTTGTAAAAAAAGATACTGTATTGTATTTGTAAACATTCATTTTATAACGGCGATCAATAACAGTCAGTTTCGTTAATGAGTTGTACTTATTTTTATAACATTATTTCAGCTTCCTGAATCAACGTCAACAAAAATAAACCAACCCCAACGACGAATATTTCTTGTTGTTTTTTCATCGAATTTTACGTTGTCAAAGAAATGACCGTGATAGTTACTTGGAAATTAAATAACATCAATATTTATCATAAATAAATGACTGTAATGTTTACTATGCAGAAGAAATGATCGCGTAATTTGCTGTGCGAAAGAATGTCAGTTAGGAAGTAAAAGAAACTATTTGTGGGGGGATTCTGTTGAAAGATATGAATCGTCTTGAACATACACAAAATACTTTCAAAATTGTATAAATTGTTAAAAAACCGAAGAATTTCTGATTTATGTCGCAAAAAACGATTACAAGCTTATAACAAAATTAACATTCGTTAGCATAGTAACTAATCTTAGATAATTGTAAATTTAGTACAAAAATCTTTCAAAATTGTAAACAAAGACTTTTGGGTTAATTAAAAAAAACTTATTTGAAACTTGACGGTCATAAAAAAAACTATAGTCCGTTTTTTCTCAACAATCAAAGCTTGAATAATTTCATGGTGACTAAATGTATTGTTTTTGTACTGGCGGCGGCCTAATTGTTATTAAAAATATCTTGATTAAAACATATCATACGGCATAAGCAGCTTTACTCGATCATAATACACACTTTCGGAAAGTCATGGATGTATTACGACAATAGTTTTAACAAATTTATTCACCGTAAAATCATTCATGCTTTGACAGTTGAGAAAAAACGAACTATAATTTTGGAAACATTATAGCTTGCCTCAAACAAAAAAACTGGCATCGAACTGACACTTACAATATTTGTACTAAACAAATCTTGCTAACTTTGCAATTTTTGTGTCGCTTAGTGAATTTTCTTCATATTTTGTTTCAATAGTGAAAAAAACAAGCTAACGGTCCTTATTAGGTGAAAATTCACTGTTCGTAATAATGAAGAAATTAAACTACTCTTAGTGAATACATGCGCAACTTGTCATCAATTCAGTTTCGCTAAAATATGGATTTGTTATTTTAAAGAAGCTTTAAATACCGTTTTAGGATAATAAAAGCAAAATAATCTTTCACACTTGTTTGTATAAAATAACAACTTCACAATGTATTTAAAGCATAATTGAAATATTTATCTATTAAGGAAATATTTCGTATTTATCAGGTACAATCAAGGCCCTGCAGTGAATACTCTGCATGTGAACATTAACTAAAGTTTCAAACTTTTTCCCTTGTTTTTTTTCTTTTGGGTTTAACACCGTGTCAAAATATTTTAGGATTGTTTTACAATGGCCAACGCACCTAACCTAGTTTTTCTGGATCTTTATTATTAGTGGTAATCACATACTCTTCCACATGGCCGGCAATTTCTCCGCATACCTTATACATAGAGAAAAATTGTCTTGTTTCTTTACTTTTTATTTATAAAATCAACACTATTTACAAAAGTAAAGTATTATTATTACTTCGTGTTAGCTATAAGTACTCATCATCTTACATGTACATAAAAGTACATACATCAATTATCTTTGCTTCTGGATTGATTTTTATTTTCTTTTTAATTTCAAATTTGAGTTGTATGGTATTTTAGCATATTTTAATACGCGATGTATTACTGGGTTTATAACTTAATAATAATTATTATAATGATAAAAATAAATAATAATAAAAATAATAATAATTACTCATTATTATGATCATCAATATACATTTATTTTAGAATTTGTACAAATATACAAATCTACTTACTTTTTGTCATCCCAAAAAACATATTTTTGCCAGTCATTACTACTACTTTTATAGCACTCCATATACTCCTTTGCTTTTTGAACATTAAGCTTGCCATTCTCGCAACACGAGTATAAACCCTTAATCAAATCATCCATACCGCACACACCTTTACATTCAGACATGTTTGCAAGTCTTGAATTCAACCTGTCTTTTTCAAAGTATAGGCCCGCTTTCTTGTGTTGTCCCTAGCAGCGATCCTTCTTATATTTGCCTGTCATGTGACATACTCATGTGACACACAATTCTCCATGGACCAAACAATCTGACTGGCTAATTTTCTTAAGACCACGTCATGAGTTGGGTTTTCAAGCATTGCGTGTTTCTTATATTTAGCGAACACATACGCGTATTTTATATATACCTTTGCTGACATCTCATATTGGTATACATTGAACTTTCGTCTATTACATAACCTATGAAAGTGATATCTTCGATTTTCTGGACATTTTAAGTCAATAAGTTTTCACATCAATGAATTAATAACAGCAATAGCATGTAATAAACACTTTTTATCTTGTCCGACTTTACTACATGAAGAAAGTGTAGTTCAGTAAAGACTGCCATGAAGACCATGTATCTTGGTCATTGCAAAATCGCGCGATTTTTGACGATATTTCTTGACGATTTTTGTGACAATTTTTTAGGATTTTTTTCAAGTCTCGTGGGCTTAATTTGATAAGAAACATGTTCCTATATTAAGAACATTCCCTATTAAAACCACCGATCTTGATGGTCATTGACAGTATTGACAAGGCGGCAATAGGCCTACATGCACATGTACATTCATAAATGTGCAAATATACCTAGAAAGCTTTAAGTACCAATACGTAATAAATAATGATATACTTAAAACATTTATAGCCATCAATTGTGTAAGTAAATTACAACTTCTAATTGCCTCTGTATATCAAATTTGTTATTGGATTGTTTTTTTACTGAAACTACGGGCATCAGCACATTTCGTAAGAGCTTTACATTGAATTCAAAGAAATGCTATTATTAAACTACACTACGTGCAAAAATTCATGTGTCATATGAATTGTATCTATTTATAAGAGTATAAGTTTGATATAGAACGCCACAAATATTTTATTTATTATCTTATTGTATATATATGTACGCCGTCAGAGTTTTTTTCTAATCAATACAGGTTTTATTGTGTAGTTTTGTCAAACATTAAATGGCCAATTAAACCAAATTTCCAGTATTTGAGAGTACGGATCTACTCGATACTAACTTTCTATTAAAGACTCAATAAAAACTTGCCATTATGCTCTCTTTTTGCGACAACACAAGTACAAATGTATTTTTTTTACTAATTGTTATTCTACAGTCAAGTTACGCTATTAAAACCAGCAAAATCGATGGTCTTAAAAGCGAAACAGTCTTATCATTGAGACCCTTTTGTTCACGAATTAGGCATTTGGGTCTTAATAATTGTCAAAAAACACACGATTTTGAAATATTGATTCCGCCATATTTCAAGCTGGACTAACAGGTTTGTCTTAAAAAACAACAACAAATTGTACATTCCTTTATTTCACATGGTACATAAACTTTATTTAAGAAGCTTGTATCTTTAAAGTCGTCTGCTAACTTTGGTCTTTCTACATGGTACATAATTTATGTTATACAAGATTGTAAATGTATTTTTAAAGTCGTCTATCGTGTATAGGATTGTATTTTTAAAGTCGTTTTTATTAGAATTTTACGTGTATCGTGATATATTTTTTATCGTGACCCGTATTGTATCGCTTTCTGACTGACGCAGCCCGCGACGATAAGGCTCATTGTCATCGTTAAACGATTCATATGCTCTCCTTTTTTACCAACTTTGGGGTTTCTTCAATAATCAGCACTCGTACAAATTTCCTCGAGGAGTCAACTAAGTTTCTCTTGGCGTAGGAAACAGAAACAAATATTGGCATGTGGAGTAAATTCTAAACAAACGACTACACGTCATTTGATCAGGCAATTTCGGTTTCGTTTGCTGTAAATTTCTGAGCTGTAGATACAAATATCGCAGATTTTACATACTGTTTTAGTTATAAATCAGTATTTCAATTAAACACGTACTTGATATTTCGTACTTGATTGCCGCAGGCGATTCACTCTAGCCATAACATACATATACATGTATATATAAGTCAGGTGTATGATATACCTCCCTTATCTCCAAGCTAGCTTTATGGCTGGGTAGTTTGATGTCTGCTTACAACTGGGAAGATCGCGGATGGGAACCCAGTTTGGAACATGCATTTTTGCCGAAATGTGCAAATGACACATAACGTAAATAAAACTACCAGAAATTGAGAGTGATTGCAACCTTTTAGTGTCCAAAAGATATTCAAGCTTCAGACATGCGAGAACGTATTTGGAATGAAAATGCTCTATGTATATGAGATATGAAATGGCATTTGTACTCCTTTGCCTTCAAGCAAGCTTATATAGCGACTTAAAAGTGTCAGTATATGACTGAGAAAGGTCGTGGGTAAAACCCCAGTTCGGAACATGGATTTACCGGTTAACGCTCACATGTACTCACACATGGTGCGTTCACTTATGTAAACTAATCGCGGCCGTGGCGTAGTGGTTAGCATGGCTGACTTCGAATCCGAAGATCGTGGGTTCGAACCCGGTCGCGGTAGAGCATACCCTATACATGAGTTGTCGGCCTCGTGGTAGGGTAAGTTAGTACTGGTGATAGAAGAGTGTCCAGGAAACCTTTAGTAGGAAGAGCTGGAAAAGACTAAGTAAACTGCATATCAATATACATTGTACATGTACTGATGTAATGTAACTAAAGTTAGGTGATTCTTGTGAAGTGGGGTGTCCCCTGAACGATGATCAGTCACATTTTAGAGGTTCGAAGGCAGCCTGCATTTAAAGGCAATAGATACATGGAAAATTTATAGAATCTGACTTTTTACTCAGTTATAAAAATATATCTAGATACAGGAAATATATATAAGTACATTTGTTTAGTAAATACCCACTGGCACAGCAGTCCTTACATTGTCGTACCCCGAGGTTATCAAAGATTTTCGATCTTATTTATCGAGCAAGTATCGAGAATCTTGATAGCTTCTTGATACTAGACTGCAGTCCTTATCGCAGAACATAGAATAACGGTCCCCTTTAAACCATCGTAAACGATTCTATGTTCTTTGATACTGTTATTTTTACGAGCATAAATCAGCCGTTCTCCAGAAATCGTTCCCATTTTGAAAAAAAAACGTGTCTCCAGGTTATATTCGACCATATACACAAAGTGAAACAAAACTTATTGTTATAATCACTTGGAAATATTAACTTAGATTATTTTGCTTAAGTGGTACAAAAGAAACATTGAAAACTTACGCCTTTTGGCAAAAATGTGCTAAGCAAAATCTTTAATAAGTAGAAAAATGCCGTGTCTCCAGCTCTATTTTTAATATTTGCTTTGATAAATAAGTAATCTAAGGTTTGCTATTGCTTAAAATATGTATTTATTTACAATATATGTGCAGTGAATTGTATGATTATAAAGATATTTTTCTTATACGACTATGAAATTCTAAGATTTACCACATTTAAGGGTTGTCTCCAATACAGTCCTATGCTACCGTAACTATTTTTGCATGGTTAAATTACTTTTCACAAGGTGTTGTTCTTAATTGTTAAACCGTTTACGAATACCACAATGAATCAAATATCGTGGGAAACAAAGTTTGAATCTTATCTGTCCAAAGGAGAATGAACAAATTACTCCAAACTCAAATTTTTAAATGTCGCATTTAAGAAACTATGCTTCCATAACGAGCGTAGGACATTTGCTAGCGACATTATATGTGTTTTTACATTAAATTGTTGTTTGTCACTGTACATTGGTGTGATCAAGTGCAAGTAACGCGTACATTTATTGTTACTTCTATATTTATTCAGGGAAACTTTAACGAATCTTCTGTGCTTCGTAACGACTATTCTCCGTAACAAGTATTTGACATGCTATATGATATAATTTATGGAAGAAACAAACTGTTATTGTTTTCGACATACCTCTTTTGATCGTTTGAGCATGTTAAAATCAAAATTAGACCTTAGCACTAACAGTCCCGGTACGTGTGTAAGAAAAACATATTTTAGTGCAGGTACAGAATGAAGCATAAATCTGAAATCTGTGTGGTGGATGACTTTCATATTTTTAATTTTACGATTAGTAATACATCCATTGACATATTTCTTTAAGTGGAAAGAAAAAATGTTGATGTCTCTTTCATTGATAATGAAAATTCATTTCGTTACGGAGCATAGAGAGCATGTTACGGAACATAGTTTTCAAATAATAACGCTTTACGTGATCACTGGGTTGAATTGAATGCATTTCACATCATCACAGTACTTTTACTACGTAAACAGACTAACTGAACGTTTGCCAGTCTTATATGATGGAAGTGAATGAAACTTGTTGCGTCCATGGAGATTTACATATTTGACACGCCTGTATGTGATTCAAATTCGTAACAAAACAATATTTGTGTAACCAATTAATGCAAAATCATGGTCATAACAACACTAAAGAATATTCAACAGATTGGCAATGTTTGAATCGACTTAACAATGATTCTTACGCATTAAAACAATGACCTACTAAATAAGTATGTCTAAAGATTTGAGGATGTGAATATCATTCATTAGTTCCATTTTATCTTGTACGTTATCAGTTGAATTTTCCAGTTAATTTTTAAAAAAAACCAAATGTCTTCACCGCTGATGACCAATCTCAACATAAGCACTTAACGTTGCACAAAGACATTTTTAAACGTCTATTGCACCTACGCAACAGGTATTCAAAATCCGAATAAAACAGCTAGGAATCTCGGAACGCATAACATATGATTGAATATCTTATCAAATTTCTTCAAAGACCACATTTACTAAACTAACGAAAGATACCTTACTGTTTATTTTTATTCAATGATATTTTTACTTTAATAACTTTTATCATAGGGTATGCAACAAGTAAATATGTTATTAAGTGATTGAAGTATTTTGATAAAAATAAAATATATTACAAAATAAATTTAGCAATACCTAAGTGTTTGCCAGTTCAATTTTAGAAATACTTTGTAAATACACATACGACAAAACAGTTTCCTTTCATTTTAGGTATATATCAAATGCAACGTTTGACCAAAGTTAAACTTAAGCTAAACTATGCATAAAATTTATAAAAATGTTTCTGGATTTGATTTCATTCCAAAATGTGATTGTCAATTTAAAAAATGTTTCTCACTAGTTTTAATCTGATCGCGTCCTCGAATTTTAATTCGCCCGGATTTAAAATTACCCATTTTACTGCATAATAGTTATTTGGCCTACACGATCACCAAAAAATACTATGTCAAACCCAAACGAATGGATTGTTAATATAATTAGATCCCATCGTGGTGCTTTATATTTTCCATAACATATGTTCCGTAACGCCGCTTAGCATAGTAGTTTTTCGCAAATACATATGTAGCTAATTTATTTACCGCCGGCCTGAAGGCCGGTGGTATATTGGAGTCGTCAGAATCTGATGACCATGGTAGGAGCAGTTCATGATTTCTTTTAATTGTTTCCTCCTTTTTTATTTACAAATGTTGACGGTGAGAAATCGTATTAATTTTAGTTTTATAGTAATGCAATAAAATTTCGTGCTATTCGTGGGGCATTTTTAAGAGCATTTTATCCTTAATTTATATTTTTAGACATTGTAAAATAGCTGCTCCCTAAATTGAGGTTCAGGCTAAAAAACACGTACCGTACATATTTAACGCACGTCTCCGTGAACAGATTTGCTACAGACTCGCGGTAAATAAGCAAGTGCGAGAGCTGAGAATTTTAGATCGGGTTAATCGTATACAAAGCGCTAAATGCATGATGTAAAAGTTAATTATTTGTACTTGTCTGTGGTAAGTTACTGACAGATACTGTCTCTGCATGCTGAACTTTTCGGCTGTTACTATGTAATTACTGACTAACTCACTCACGGAGTTTGACAATACGGTTGGAATTTTTTTTTTGCCGCATATATCTTAGTCTTCCCTTTTGACGTATGTACACATAATGGTACCTCTATCCGGTGGTATTTAATGCTTTGCATTAATCTTTTCTTGTTGACTATTTATAATGTTCATCACGATCAGTGTCGTATATTTCACATATCTACATGGTATACACACTAGAACATACATGTATCAGTAAAAGTGCATTTTAGTTAGGTAAATACCATCATACTTACATCATATGTCTCATTTGTTATATGCCAAGCTCAGTATCATTGTTATTTTGTAATATAGCAGAACTTAAACTCAAATTTTGTTTCAAACATTAAGAAATACTCTGTGCTGTTAATAAATTATACTTTTGTATTGTTTAATCGATATTAAAATGCAGTTTTGTTCGAGTTGGCAAGACTTTCTAATTTTTACTTTGTTCCGTAACTCCATGGCACATCAAATATGTCATTATGTATGAGCATACGGTCTCAAGTTTCAAACTAATTTACATTTTATTTTGTGCCTTATATGTTTAAGTTTTCATCAATTTGGAAAAGAATGTTCCACATGTCTATATGTGACAAATACACATGTTGACATAATTGTGTTACGTTATCTTATCTTAACAACAACAAATGATGATGAATTCTGCTTGCGTTATTCTGACAAGCATGTATATATTGCGAAATAGTTTGCTTTAATTTGTCTCACTACTCACCATTAAATGATATTCCATACTTACATGGACAGAAATACAGATTTTCATTTTAAAACTAGTTATTAATTATAATTGTACCATTGGTTCTATGTTCCGTAACGAAGGAGTTGACCTATAGTTTTTGAACTCGTATATTTTTTTCAGTCTTCGAATGGTGTGGGTTATATTTTTGTTTCAAGACCACAGAGGTTTGAACTTTGCAATTATATTAAAAATTAAATGTTTTCAGTTGGTTCATTTTTTGACATTTCACTTTTCAAAATGGTAACGATTTCTGGAGAACGACTGAACTATGAATATGTAATCGAATATATGGACTCCAGGGCCAGATTGATATCAATGTGTTCTCAATGATGTGGCGCTATTTAAAATCACATAAAAATGCACAAGTTTAAACTATATGTAAATTATATGGCCTGATCTAATTTATTGGAAAATAAATATAAATAACCATTAAGTAATTATGTTTCGAAATTAATATTTGCTGTAGACCATGTAAAATTATACACTCGTAGTGAGTCAGATTGAACGATTAAAGTGTTTCCTGAAATAAATGAAGCTATTGTTCATAAATACAAATACATATACGTATATATATTATGTGTTTCTATTTTTGTGAAACTTATACAGATAACTTATGAGTTTACTTCCTGGCTCTCAACAGTGCAATACTGTGCTAGTAGGTTTATTCCTCGAAGAACAATGAGATAGGTTTTTACTAAGATTGAAACCCATACAAATCTGGCTTTCTAGTTATTACCAATTCAATGAGTTTTCTATTTGACCACATCCTCTCACAAGTATGTTTTAAGTCTTATACTTAAATAATTTTTAGCAGATAATTAAATAGCTTGATGTCATTGGGTTATATATGTATAAAAATGCAGCCTGTGCTGGACTCGAACCCAGCACCCTACGCTTACACGGCGAGTGCTCTCCCTTCTGAGGTATTCGGCTGCTTGTATCCTTTTGTCCATAAAGTAAATAGGTAAGTACCGTGGCATTTATTACACAAGTACTTCAGTGAGTTGATTGAGCAATTTCACTTGATACTAAGAATTATATACATGTATAAATATTACTTAATAACATTAAATCAGTTTGTCACAAAGTAAAATAAAGTTCCACTATTTAGACCATCAAAATTGGTGGCCTTGAATGTAGAAAGGTCTTAATAGAGGAACCTTATTTTCTTTTTGAAGCATTTTGGCCTTAAGGATGATTTAATCAAAGTATTGAAATATAAAGAAATACTTTCATGCACATAGAAACCTAACAAATCCATACTAATGATTACTCCTAACACATTAGATTCAAGCTCAAATCGAGCAAGGCAAAAAATGCGGGCGAAGTGTTTATTCTAACCTGTATTAGTGGCAAATATTAAGATTTTATTTTCCTCTTCTTGCCATACAAAATCTTGCAGTACAGTTTTCCCATGTACACTTTGCATACAAAATTCTGTAGGTTCATAATTGTGTAAAAACATTTTGCAGTGACAGCTACTGGAAAGCTGCCTTAAACCAAAGGTTTAATACTAAGTTGTTGAGTTTAAAAAAGATCTTATGTCCGCGTTAGGTTTTGCAAGCTGCAAAACTTTCTTATTTGGTTAGGGATTACGCAGTAGCAACAGGTCATATTACGGCGGTCAGTCAACTCACTCACTGTTACGGGAAAGGTAAAAGTTCCAGAATCAGATTTTAACAAGTGCTACTTACTGGTACTTCCATCAGTGACTGACAACTGCCATACCTTATTTAGAACCATTGGTATGAGCTAGGGAGAATAACCGTTGAAAATATTACATGACCAAACTCCACGAAAGACTTCCCGCCTGAGAATCGAAACCACGACCCCTCAGTCAGTAGAGCTACAGACTTACAGGTATAAATTATGCCGATGTCATTTTACTATATATAGCGCACACGTCTTCGTGTCTAGCGTTTCTGGGCCTCGGGTCTGGGTCATATTCTTAGTTTCAAACTCTAGAAAAAACTGTGTTAAGGTGAATCTTTACAAGCAATGCTCAGATTATCGCGAATCTCGTTCTAGAGCTAAGACAAAGAATCGTGATAACTTCTGAGTATGAAAATAGTACATTTGTAAACAAATAATATATTTTGTATTTTTTCTGTATTTGACCTTGGCTATTGTTTGTCTTAAGACTCCGTGCTAAAATCTCAACTTATCTTTTGAGTGTTTGTCATATCTATAAATATAGCTCATTGGCTATAATTTTATAATACTTGAAACGTAACAAAAACATAAATCACATATGCTTTCAGTTATATTTATGTACATGTATAATCAATATTTTTAATTGTTTACTTATTAACCAATGTATTTTCTATTATTAAGAAATCTTGAATTTAAGATAATTATGATTGCGCTGTTTTTGCATGCTAAACTATTCATTTTTCAACTTCTCACTATGTTTGAAATGGCTAATAACACTAATGATAATAACAATGATGATAATAATAATAATGATAATAATAATAATAATAATAATAATAATAATAATAATAATAATAATAATAATAATAATAATAATAATAATAATAATAATAATGATGATGATGATAATAATAATAATAATAATAATAATAATGATAATAACAATGATGATAATAATAATAATAATAATAATAATAATAATAATAATAATAATAACAATGATAATAATCATAATGATAATGATGATGATGATGACGATGATGATGATGATGACGGTGGTGGTGATGATGGTGATGATGGTAATGGTGGTGTTGATTTCGATGGTGATAGTGATGGCGGTGGTGATGATGATGGTGATTATAATGATGATGATGATGACGGTGGTGATGGTGATGGTGATGGTAATGGTGTTGTTGTTGATGATGATGATGATGGCGGTAATGATGATGATGATGATGATGATGATGATGACGGTGGTGGTGATGATGGTGATGATGGTAATGGTGGTGTTGATTTCGATGGTGATAGTGATGGCGGTGGTGATGATGATGGTGATTATAATGATGATGACGGTGGTGATGGTGATGGTAATGGTGTTGTTGTTGATGATGATGATGATGGCGGTAATGATGATGATGATGATGGTGATGATGATGATGATGGTTGCGGTGGTGGTGGTGATGATGATGATGATCATGGTGATAATGATGATGATGAGGGTATATATAGTACAATGGCATGTTCGACTATAGTGATTGTTGATGTTGATGCTAGTTGATAAAACACATTAGTTAGTATTGTTCCTTTCATTCTTGAATCGAGGTTATAAAATGCTCTTATATCGAATTAATTCTTTCTATACATTTATACGTTTAAAAAGTTGGCATAAGCTTGGATTGAACAGATAATAATAACAATAATAGCAACAACATCAACAACAATAATTATAATGGTAATAGTGATATTGTGTGCCAGTTTTTATCTCGAAGTTTCAAAATTGATATTGTGAACATTTGTCTCAATATTTATATAAAAAAGTAAGTTTTTTTATACTTATCCCTTTTTTACACTACGAGTATATTATCGCCTATATCTTAATCAGCAATTTTTCCATGAAATTTCATGACAAATAAATTTAGAGAAGTGACAAACATTCTCATGTTGATATTGAATTATTGTGCTTATCAATTTTACAACACCGGGGGAGGATAATAAAGTAGGTTAAGAAATGACAATATTTGCACACATGTATATAGATAGTCTTAACTATGAGCTTTAAGTTTTCATACATTTGCACGAAGATTGCTTGACAATAATCTTCATATAAACAACTTTGAAATACTCTTTGATAAGGTAAATAAATGACTTTATGATACAATAGCAATGCATGTAATACATTTCATACGAACAATTTAACATTACTTTCCAGTGAGCTATAAGCTATTTTTACACTTTCAGTTTCAGGTTTTAGCGAAGTAAATGAAGAAATGATGTGTAGCGTGGAAATAGATTTCAGTAATTATAAGAAAGCGTTACCCAAATACAATTTTCTATATTATTTTCACAAACTTATCAATATTTTTGTATCTGGTTTTCAAGGTATGTGGATGCGTGTATAATTGGTATTTTGTTGGTACAGATAATTTCAGTAGTGTTTTGTTTGTATATTTGAGAAGTCGTCAAGAATATTTAATCTACCGATGATGATTTTAGGGATTAACAAGGGTTCGTCCCTTCCTTATAGATGGAATATGTTCAGATCCCGGAATGTAGATCTTTATCCCTAATAATTTGATAATTTGTAAAAAATTCTAATATGAATCATTAGTTATCATTTAGAGAGTCATTTTTACCAATTCGTTGCTAATTTTGGTTGTCAAAAAAGGGTTGTCTCCAGTTAGCTATTACAGCACTTTTGAATTGGAAGATTCCCATTTGTTTTAAGGGTTTTTAGTCATGGCTATTTCAGTGGTACATGATAAACTACTTCACAACGTAGACGGAATAGTAAGCTGGGTTAGTATTTGATGTGAACCAGGGGCATTGTTTGGACTTACCAACCTATGTTTATCCACTATCCCTAAATATGTTAACGAAGCGTCATTTTACTGCGAAAAATGAACCAATCAAAACACTGGCACGTCTTAAGATATGGAACAAGCGCCACCAAGTGAACTAATATTACCGTCTGTTCAATCCGCACCGTGTTCAGTAACTACTTATAGCTAACGTTACGGGTATGGGACAACTCAACCCGAAGACAACGCAACCCGTGCAAAACTCAACTCTAAGTTGGAACAACTTAAACCATTAGTACGGGATTGAGTTGTCTCGGGTTGGGTTGTCTTTGGGTTGAGTTGTTCCGACACTTCCGTTACGGAACGTTTTGGAACGTTCGGGGTAACTGAACAGGCGACCGATCTGATGCCAACTTTTTAAACGTATAAATGTATAGTAAGAATTAACTCGATATGTAGAAAGTATCTTATAACCTCGGTTTAAGAATGAAAGGAAAGATACTATTAAGATCTATAGTGTTTTATCAACTAGCATCAACATCGACTATCACTATAGTCGAACATGGTCAAACATTTACGCTGAATCATTCCGGCCGCCAAGGATCCATAACAATAACTTAATATCGGAACTTCAAATTATGGGGTTTCCAGTCCATGCATATGTGGTGCAAATAAAGTTTTCTACATATTATTGCTGAAAAGCACGAACTATGGATAAAAATCTTTTGTTTCTTTGAACAAGTATTTTTTATTGTGACAGTGAAAGTTTGTTTGTACCGCAGGGGAAAACAACCCAAAATATTTGAATACTGGATTTTTGCCTATTCGTATAATTCCGTTGTCAATCTTCAATCATTCGTGGCTAGTTTCACACCGCACAGCCTTTTCATCAAGTCCAGAATACCAGTACAGATATCCATACACCCGGCACCATCTGTATCCAACCTGGTGATAATAACCGTGGATGTGTGACCGTTATACAACAGTTCTCTTTTCAAAGTTTGCGTTGGTCTATCAAGATTAAAGTAAACATTCCTTGAGTAGCAAGTCAAGTGATTTCTTGGTACATATACATGTATATGTATGAAACAAAGCAATGTGTTCATAAATTCACGACTATACCATATATATATATATACTTTACAAAGAAATACGGTTAAGTAGCAAGTTACAATTCTTATTGATTTAAAATGCAACAGGCCTGTATACAAGGACATGTAATAAAACATAATGAAATGCGTATGAACAAAACAAGGAACAATGCGAGATACACATGTACTTATATTACAACGATCTAGATTTTTAATGTTTAGTTAAATGTTCGAATATTTCCCTCGCACCCCCTCTCTCTCCCCCTCCGTCTGCTTTCTATACTAGCTTTTTCTCCATCTCCCGCTTTCTTTGTCTCTCTGTCTGTGAGTATATTGAACTCTGATTGTATGAATATATGACCACATACACATCCTGAAACCTTAATGATCTTGTAATGGCAAAATATCACCATTCTCGTACCCAGAGACTAGTAGGATTCTCAATACTAGCTAGTATGTAGGATCTTACTAGACTCTGGGAACGAGAATGAATGTCACTGACTTCATTCAGATAAATATCTGTGTATTCAATACACGTAATATTTGTGAAGCAGAGGTACAATACGGCACTTGTACTTCCTTAACTTCAAGCTAGCTTTTATGGTGACATGGTAGTGTGTCTGCTTACGATTCGAGAGGTCTTGGGTTCGTATCTCAGTTCGGACCAAGGATCTTTATCCAAATGTAACCAGATAAAGATCCATGATTCGAACTGAGATTTGAACCCATGCCCACTCGAGTTTCATTTATAATTTGATTCTTGCCAAAAGTTGAACACAAACTTTATATTTTTTGCCATATTTGGGATTATTTGTGTGTGAAACGTTATAGCGTCTAGACAGGTACATCTCAATACATTTTTGCTATATTTTGGACTGTGTGTGAAACATTATATAGAAAAAACCAAGCCTTTATACATTTTTATCCATCCCATATAACTCACTGCAAAACTAGTCTAAATACATGTAAATAAAGAAGGAAGTAGAATAGTATAGTGCTGACACATCGCATCAATCACTCTTCATTATTTGACCAATGTACGTCTTTGTGAAAGACGGAAGATAATATGTCTGTATATGTATTTAGACAACATACAAGACTAAACATGTCTTTCTTAATATAGAGACTGCGTCACAGTACTTAGTTTCATGTCATTTGCAACAACGACTTTCGGTCAAATTACCGTAGATGTGGAGACAGAGTGTGTTAGAGGCCCAGGTCATCTAACTTTTCTCAAATTATTCATAAATAAATTATAAATCTGAAAACGTGCCAGTAACAGCAACTACAAAGACACAGACCTTCTATCCAGCCAAAAAGCAGAGGAGTGTGTTTTAGATTTTCAAACTTATATAAAGAGGACGCCACAAAAAAAACCCCCAAAAGCAAATGCCTTCGACCAATTTTAGTTCAAAATAATTGCATTGTGGCATTTTAATTTATCCATATTTAAATGTGTTTAACTTGTATTTATTTTGTTTGATTTATATTGATATGTTATTGTCGGTTGCAAAAGCTTACATAAACTTGTGTTTATTGTTATATTATCTTGCCGACTTAAAATAAACAAAAAAGAAAAAATGGGGCATTGGAAAACTCTTAATAGGAAATAAAAGATGTCTTGATCACTCAACTGGAAAACTTGTATTATGCTGTATATAGCCTAGCATTTATAATTAGTAAGAATTCAGTGTAGTCTTTGTTATGAACTACTTCATAGAAGCGACCAACTGTCTTCAACTACCACTTGTGATTCCTTTTTACAATAATCGGAATCGGAAGAGCGATCATTTGTCTGATTTGATCAAACATCCACGAACTTTAATGTCTTGTCAATTGCATGGCAGTACTGAGTTTGTTTTAGTTATGTCAATGAATAAGTGGGTATACATGTATGTTGATTGTCGTATGATATTCTAATTTTTTTGCAATCAAAGTCGTGCTTCATTATCTATATATGATTTATTTTTCTTCCAATAAGTCAAGGATAAAAACAATTTGAAATAGGACTGGAATAATTTATAGGGATATTACGTTCCATATGGCTGACAGCCAGACGTACTACACATGTGTTCTGGTACGTTGATGACAAAATGGAATTTTTTTGTCCCAATTAAAGGTGGTCTTCGAGATAAACGAGTATTTATGGTAAATTGATAGTGTTGACTGATCAACAGATTGATAGCCAGCACGAAAACAAAACAAAAGACCCAATTAAAGTCAGTCGTCAAGAAATAACAACTTTAACTTAGTACACTCGCACTCTGTCGTGTGGGTTCAAAGTAAGAACCGAAATACCAAAATCGATGTATTTTATGAAACAATAATATCGGAATCCCAATATGAGATTAAAACCACGCAATTTTTAATTACCAAAGAGAAGAAAATCGTCTGCTACGATTAAGACTCAAACTTCGGTCGTCGGACTAGAAATAGTATTGTTCATGTTGGCTAACAACCACTGATTCGTAACCACGGTTTATTCTTAAAAAGTACTGGAGATAAACAGCCTTATTTCGCAGTCTCTTAAAATCGTGGCTTTTTGCAGACCCGTACGTACAGACATCTGTAGACCGTGGGAAGCATTGCGTATGTACGGTGTGTCTACGGGTTTGTGGTCACATAAATTTTGAAGTCGTTAGGTCAATCGTATAAGAGCGACAAAATGTCACAGGGATATGACAAACAATGGAAGGTCACATGACATATCCTTGTGTAAAATGTCATGTAATATGGACACTGTGTTAACGCATGTTGAAAATTGCTGAGAGTGGTTAGTTGCATTGGCATACAAGTCGACTAGTCGAGGGATCGTGGGTTCGATGCCCGGATTGGCATACTTTCATGGAGATTTTTCATAATCCTGAAATAATTTCTACGACCATTCTCCCTTTTACCTATGATTCTTAATTATGAAGGGCAGGTGTCAGTCACTGATGGAAGTATGCGTCTAATAACTTTAAGAGCTGAATTCAAAATTTAGCCTTTCCAAGAACAGTGAGTAGGTTGCCTGAACGCCGTTAGATGACCTATACAATGTACTTCTACGATGTTAAACCCAACAAAAATATATAAATGATACATTTGTGGTAAGTTTCACATTTTTCAAACATGATGTGTAACACATGTCATGGTTTAGTAGCTGTGCTGAACCACATGTCTGGCGATGTAGGTAGATTTTGTTGTACATAGTTTTTTTTCGGCAAGGTATTCAACCTGTCATTGGCAAACAGTTACAATTTACTGTGTTCTATTCATAACTTATATCGATTACATAACATACACATGATCTGTACATAACATACACATGATGTGTACACTATTAAATGTGCAATTGTATACACACATGTACACTTTATGTTTCAGAATATTTGATTACCAGCCAAGGAAGGTTAATGGCTGCGACAAGTTTTCCATCTTAACCAAGCCTTTCAACATGTTGCAACAATTACCAATTTCTGCATGCATGAATGCGCCGATATTGATCATAAGCCGAAAGTTATAATAAATATATGTTTTAGTCAAGATATTTTTAATAACAAATAGACCGCCAGTACAAAAACAATGCATTCATTCACCGTGAAATTATTCAAGCTTTGACAGTTGAGAAAAACGGACAATAACTCGCTGATATTGATATTTAGTTGACGTAAATTTCTTCATCAATGCTGTTATCCTATTACTTGAAAGTATTATCCCGTCACCATTGTGTCTCATCTTCGTTCAATGACCCCTCCCCCCACTTTTTGTAGCGAGGGGTTGTGCAGTGCCCCTCGTCAAACCCCTCAACAACATATGGGAGGGGACTCCCCTCGATGACCAGCTGAGGTATATTTTGATGTGGGCGCGGGACGGAAAGGCGTTATTTGACATTCTGTACTCAAACGGTCTGACTGACCTTTGTACGGAGACGCCGCGCATCACGGGTAAACTGTTTATTTACCTGAATGCATGTGGCAATGTTTACATTCTAACAATTTCCCCCCTTCAAGTAAACTGAACAAATAGAGTATGAATTTTGTGTCTACTCAATAAAATTTGACTATCCAACCAACTAACCTCATTAAATTAAACTTTTATATTAGTAGTTAAACCTTCATCATAACGTGTTTACATCTGTCATTTTTTACACAGAAATTTGAAATCGAAAGTAGGTTACACGGTTAACTATGCACCTAAACCTACAGAGGTTTAAAAGTACTTTGTATGTATATACATGTATTTATATTCCTGTAGCTATGAGTGATCCTTTATTTTACATTTCAACAATGAATTTGTCAGAAAACGAAAAAATCCAACGATTTCGTCTTCATGCGCCGCACTTTTTTCTGTTGCGTACCAAACGCCGAATTTTGTGACGGTTGTGCGTCTTAATATAGAGGTGATATCTTCACCTTCTATTTATAGAATGGTTATTTGAGGCAACTTTTATAAAGTGAAGTTAAACTCAGAAATAGACATTAGTTTAAAGTGTTGTGGTGGCCATTTTGAATGTGCGTAAATCAGCAAAAACGCAGCATTGACAAAGTAAAGGGTTGTTTCTTAGTTTAGACTTGACTCAATGTTATATATACCCAAACAAAAAAAAGCTGAGAATGAATGGGGTGAATAAATTGTCAAATTGGGACCTTGAACATGCACTAAGTCTGAGAACAAATAGTGAGACTCTGAACTTTGGTCGAAGTCTTCCTAAGTGATAAGTTTGTTGTTTAATGCGTAAATGTAGCTACAAATCAAAGCGCTAACAGCGTTGTCAGACATTGGTTATTTTGAATGCTGTTGTCACTTTCACTTCATTGTGTATGTGTGACCTAATGTAGTCGTCATTATCGGATTATAATGAAGATTTGCTACAGTCCGGTACTAAACATGGAGAAACCCCATGTAAAATGCGAACTATATAAGGTATTGTTTAAAAGGGACAGGCTGTTAAATTCTCATCCAATAATCATGCGAGGTTATTGAAAAAACTGTCAACAAAGTTGTGGAATAAAAAAAAAACCGAAACTGTAAACATGCCTGCTAAACTTTTAAACTATAATATAGACTAACCAAGAAGAAATACATGTACGTTGTATTGTGAGCACAGGCCGTTACCTCGATGATACTCTAATTCATAAATATAAATACATTGTATATGAATAATCAATTACCCAGCCAGCAAGCCAACATCGGGCCTACATAGGCTAAAAGGCGGAATATCGGAAAATCTGCCGATCTTCAGCCGATGTAGGCCCTCTGTAGGCGAAGAGGCGGTCAAATGATGGCAATGGTTATAACAATTCCGACTTTTAGCCGACGTCCAGCCGACTTATTTATTATCTATAGTAAACAACATTTTTTTGTTATGGAAAGTGCAATCATTATAATATAGGTCAGAGAAGGGTTGTAATTGTATTTTAATCGACACTTTCAACTTTTCGTCACAACGTTTGCCGATATTTAGCCGACGTCGGCTCGAGCGCGGTTTCATAGCGGAATATCTACTAATGTGCCGATATTGAGCCGATTTACGGCCGATGTTAGTTCTGAATGAATCGAAAACTTCTAAAAGGTGACAATGTTTGGTGTATAATTCAGATATAAAACATTATTTTTATTTAAAATATTCCAGTCCAAATCTGACTAATAAAATATGGTATTCATTTTAAATCAATTTTGAACATTATTCACTTCATTTTCTGCGGACTAGTCCCGCCATTTTCAATTTGAGAAATAGGAAACACAACCACTGGTGAGTTGTTTATTTACATGTATTAGTCTAAATTATCAACTGAATATGGGTAAAGTAAATATTTTGAATCTTAAAATATGCTTACTTTGAAAATCACACTTGTGAATTCATTGTAAGGGTGCACTGTTGATGAGATTGTTAATTGTCAGTTGGTCAACCGTCATTTATTTGAAATTGAATTCCTGGTTTATTGTTTATTCATGCTTATTATATTATTATCTCTGCTAGGTTTTGTGACTTAAGTATCAATTAAGGATGACTATTCCACAGTTACGGTCCAAATTAATGACTTTGTAAGTCTTGTTAAAATAAATTCTAACGTTTAGAAGCTAATGAGTCATACAATCTATTTTAAGATCAACAGGCTTTCAAACTCTCAGGTAGTCAAGCCATTGTTATCTCCCTTGTCAGATATGTATATAAATAGAATATGAATATTGTATATCATATATATACTACTCATAAGAATTGGCACCTTTTCAATACAAGTGAATGAAGGTCAAACAAGATTATTGTTGATTTGAGTGTGCTTTTATCAGTTAGATCAATGACGGTAAGATGAACTCTTAAATACAGTGGTGATTTTATTATGAATTATAATATACCTGAATAATTTTTCATCAGTGGTGTTTCTTTATATTATGTGTTTTAGGGGAAATAGAGAACATGCTAGAAGAAAAGAAATGAAAAATATTTTCTGACGAGATATGTTATGAGTACTCATGGTGTGGGAGGAGAGGGAACTATTTTTGCAGCACTAAGTAAGTTGCCATAAAAATAATAAAATACAAAACCAATTGTTTGGGATTTTTTCTCTAACTGTATATTTGACTGGCTAATATCTGCTATGTTATCTAATAAGGACCCAACGGATCATCTTGTACATAAACGGGTATGAATACTGGGAAGATAGCAAAAACAACTTGAGGAAGTAAATTTATTACAGAAAAATATATTCATTGAAGCTAAACATGAATAAATTAACCTTTTATAGTTTTTTCGTATAGATTAACAAGGTTGCAATTCAAAACACTTCTTGTTGAGATTTGGAAAAACAGGAAAATCGGTTTTAAAGTCATTTTTCTTTCAAGCTTTTGGAAAAAACTTGTTCATTTAAGTGCTTTATTTCATTCATTTATACAACATTAAATGAGAAGGTGGACTGACCACTGTGATATATGCCATACAATGTGTTGCTGTGGTGTTAAACCCAACAAGACAAAAACAAATTATTTATAATTCTTTTTGAAATTGTATGTATTCCAGAAACTACTCAAAGAACCTGAATGATGAGATTTAAGAAATTGAAATGGAAGTCAAAGAGTGGTTCCAGACAGCATCAGCTATAGGTAGAGCTTAAACCGAAAGAGAATGTAGCATACAGAAGTACACCAAAGTACAAATTAAGAACTGTCTGAATTTACCATGAGGCAATTTAGATATTAGAATGTGGATATTGGAACATTTTAGACATTTATTCTGTTTAAACTGTGGTACCGGTCACACCATCGTGATTTTATGCCATAACAAATATATTACCTCTAATTTTTAATAGAATTTACATTCTTTTACAATGCTGACACATCATTAGACTCGGTTTGGACGTTTTCTTCATGCACTTGTGACATGGTATGCTTAATGTATAATATTATTATTGTGTACGTACATTGTATTGAGATTAACAACTAATAAAAAATTATAATTTAGAATTATATTTGTCACTTAAAATTTTTTTACGACAGTCTGTTTTGCTAGTCGCAATTTGGCTGAATGATGAAACGGATTTTTGTCACTATTATATATCTTTTTGTTCATTATGACGAGATACATTTTATTTCCAGAAGAAATTTGTTTGAATGATGATTTTAAAATGAACTTTCTAATGAAGATTTTTATCGGCTTTTAGTAGGCGATTAGTCGGTAAACTGATAAAATGATATCTTTTGTTATAATTATCGATTTGATATGTCATAATGGCACTAAACCATGAAGATTAACTGCAAATATAACATATTACAAAGCTAAAATGCATTTTGTGAAAAACATAAGATCGGCTTAAAGTCGGTACCATGTTGGCTGGAAATCGGCTAAACTACATCGGCCCGATCAAATGCCGAGTTGCACTTTCTAGATAGGGCCGATGTAAATGCCGATGTCGGCCCGACTTGGGTTTTCAGATAGGGCCGATGTCGGGCCGATGTGAATTGCTGGCTGGGTAGACGGTATCATCGAGCTAACGGCCTGTTCTTGTGAGAATGTCTTAACCACACATGCATGTCAAACACTGACCGGGAGGTAACGAGTTGCAACTTATTATTGTTTTTATATTTATATGTATTCTTCCAAGTTAATTATGTCCAACTTCGTTCTTACTCAAAGCCTAGTCTGACTCACAGCTTCTACACCATATTTACTAATACATTAGTAGCATGTAATCTATACCAACTAAAGCCAGCAGGAATTTATGTATGGCAAACTGGGTCATCTTTGGTAGACTAAATGTGCTTTAATTGGAGGCCCTCCAAAAATTCAATGACGTGTGATTGCCTATATCAATTTAAGCAATATTTATTGTTCATATTTACAAAGATATTTACGTACAAAGATATAAAGCATATATATAATTAATATATAATGTGTACACACGACAATAGGGTTGTACACAAGTTATTTAACTTAGTAACGACTCTACTTTCGGATATATACAATGATCAATAACAATACCATTCAGAACTCCTCGGCCATTCACTACGAATAAAATTCAATGAAGGGTCGAGATGTTTCGAATGTAGCAGTACGTGGAATGCGATCGGTCGAAAATCTCTGGATTCAAGAGTAGGGTAACCAAGAAACGTTTGTTCTAGATAACACATTCATATACATGGACTGTATCACGTATTCATATGATCACATGATTGAAATGAATTAAGGAAATTTATGGTATAACAATCGGGATGAATGAGAGGTCATTTGAAACATAAATAAACATGACATAAACATTCTAACAATTCATTCAAAAATAAAGTATCTATACATGAATAGGTTCTCGTTAATTCTTTACTGGTTATGACATGGGCGAATACTAGCCAGTGTTGCACCTTAAGTAACGCGATTGGAATATGTTACAATATGCTCTCATTTCATTATTATATCATTCTCGTAACCAGAGGCTATCAGGATTCTCGATTCTAGTGTTATATTAGCAATTTTGATAACCTCTGGGTGTGAGAATGTTATCATATAGCCAAATATAAACATTGAATCCGATCAAATCATAGAAAAATCTGTTGAACCACAATCCCAGAAGCAAAAATATAAATGTTTTTTTTCAACCCTAAATTTGCATTTCCTTGAAGTCAGTACAGTTGTTTTTTTTCAAAATAATGTAGTATGTGCTAGCACTTTTCAGAGAATGACAAAATGTTATTCTGTCTCCATTTGTGTCATCTTTCTCTGTTCGATGATTAGGTTTTTATGGCGAATAAGGTTGTAGTGTCCCCTTCAAATCCTAGCAACAGAGGGGGCTCCACCCCCTCTGCGACAGCCCTGAGGTATATTTTGATCGTAAAAGCGTGCGAATTTTAAAGGAAGATTTGAAGACAACTTTCCTTATGAGAAATTCGTTGGATCCAGTTTAAAACACTAAGTTCAAGGCCTGTTGCAGACATTTTGAACAGTGAGCGAGCGTAAACACGTAAAACAGTATTTTCAGTCAGACAGTCTGATTGTCAATACGATTGTTACGTTGTTGTGCTGCTAGACACGTAGAGGTTTAAAAAAAGTGTATTATGTTTGTTGTAATCAAGCTCAAATTATAGAAAGAAACTACACTTATAAAATATTGTATCAGTTGACAATTATATCATGGTGCGCTAGACTAAAAAGAGATCAATATTGAGAAAAAGTTATAGGAAAGAAATAAATACATGTATAGGCGTAAAATAGAAACTTGGGGGCAAAAAATGAAAGTTTATCGGACACTTTATAATCCTCCAAAGTCAGAATTTTTTATATATAGTTGCAGGGATATCGATATCTAATTCCCAGATAGTTGGCATTATATTAATTCCCTATTGAATTCTAGAAACTTTCACAACGGATCAAACCATTGGGTTGTTTCTTTTAGTGATTCAGAAGGCAACATTTGTAATAGACAGCTCAAAATTAAACAATATATATATATATTTCATAGTCTTCTGTCCAAAATCATAAAATCTTTAAACGAAAACACCTTTCGAGCTCATTTTACTGTATAAATGTGTTTTTATTATTATTATTCAAACGAAAGAAAACTCAATACAATTTGTCAAACATACCGCACTTTATGAGAAGCATTATAAAGGCCGCACATTTGGCCATCCTTGACCGCAGTTTAAACTCGTCCATCAACTTTCATATTTGGATTGCTTTGGTTAATATCTAAGAAATCACCCACGTTTTCTCCAAATATTAGATATTCACGTTGCAAATGGCATCAAAAAGAAAATCAATCGAACGTTCTGATATTCAAGATTTAACAGACGATGTAAATATTGTTTTTTAATTGCCACGTGCACATTTTCTGGTGTTATTTGTCTCAAACCTTAATTATCACCTGTTTTCGCGATGTTATTTATTAGTTAATATAAGTTATTAATTGAAACAAAATGTCTCGTTTACATTATACTAATCAGTTTTGGATTTTTTTTAGTGTTATTGTGTAGTAAGCATCAACATTTGCATGTTATATTTACATTTGCCATTCATTTACCAAATGGCATCGCTACTGTCGGTAGCTTTAGCCTTAACTGGACTTGCCATGATGATGATTAGAGGTTGCTGAATGCTCTTTCTTGTATATTCTTCCTTTTGTAGCAGATGTATAATATGGCACCCGTACTCCCTTGCCTTCTAGCTAGCATTTATGGAGATGTGGTAGAGTGTCTGCTTATGACTGGAAGGGTTGTGGGTTCAAATCTCAGTTGGACTCATGGATTTTCATTGGGTTACATTTGGTGCCCAACGAAAATAACCGACTAGGAAATGTGTGATTGCACCCTTAGATAGTCCCACAGACAAACAAGCTCCAAGAATTCGAGGACGAATTCTGTTAAGTTGGGTGTGTGTGTGCAGAGGTTTAATACCACACTTGTACTCCCTTGCCGTCCAGCTAGCTTTTATGGTGACATTGTAGAGTGTCCCCTTACAACTCGAGAGGTTGTGGGTTTGAATCTCAGTCCAGATCATGGATTTTTATTGGGTTACACTTTTATATGCGGAAAACCCGAGCGGGGCCGAAGGCACTCGAGGGCTTTGAGCGCTTTTAAACAACGTGTATGACGTACGTTAATTCTTTAAAATTTAAAAAAAAAACGATAAAATTAATGAAAAATATATAGTCCTATGAGTTTGAAAAACGTCTCCAGTATGTGGGGGCCGCCATTTTCATCAATTTTATTAGACGCTTAATCAAACATCTGCTAATCAAGATTAAAGACGCTCTATTGAAAATTGCACTACAAGCGTTCAACGATTCGGATCAATTAATGAAGCTACTGGCGGCTTTTCATTGGATAAAAATATTGGCAGCTTACTCGTGGCCTTTTCCGCTTACAAACTAATTTCAAATGTGCTTTTTTACGATGCTTATTCCAAGATAACAATCCAAAATATATTTGGTCGTTTTATTCGTTCGTTTCCTCATTAATTAAAGTATTTTTTATGACTTTTTACATTGGAAATACTTACCAACGCACCGTTCGTGACGTCGCTAAGAGACGTTAATGATAAAACCGGCACGTTTCCGTATCTTAACGTTACGGAAAGAGGAAAACATTTCTATCTTCTTAAATGAATGTTTTATCGAGGCTTTTTTTATCTTCATCTCTATTCATAAGATAAATAAATATGAACGATACATTTCTTTCAGAATTGAAATATGATTCCGACATAAAAGAATGAAATGTTGTCAGATTTTTCTGAATGCAATAAATTACGCAGTTATCTCCCCTAGCTTATCTAATTAATAGGCCCTCAAACAAAATAAATCCTTCACAGCGCCGAATATCTTTTCTTTATTTTATTTTGCCAAAGTGACAATCTTATTTTATTATTTTTAAGTAATACATGTAAGTCTGTTTTCCGCGCCATAGGTAGCACCTAAGTTCATATTATTTATTTGCCGTATTTCTCATTTTGTATTGCCTGATTCTATTTATCTTCATACTTTATTCTAATATTACTAAGGCAAAGCCTCAAAGCGAGCTCGACGAATTCAAACTTATATGCGGAGACGTAACAAACTTTTTTGACTTGTTAACTTGTAGACCCATAAAAGCAAGAAACCAGAAATTAATGGAGATTCAAAGGAGACAAAAGAACCTTCTAAAGGAAATCAATTTTCAAGGCCAATATATCGAAACACTAATTATACACTATGATCACCCTTTGTGTTTTGCTGTACATAATTTTTTAAGCATCACATCACAGAGAAATGGAACGTAGGACTACACTTGCACCAACAATACCATGTTCTCCAAGATGCAAATAAAACATTTGACTCAAATTGACTGGACTAAATACGGCTTCAACCCACAATACATACCCCGTTTCTATTGAATTTTTTGGTACTTTTGAAAATTTAACTTTTTGATGAACTTGTAGACCCGCGCTTGTAAACATGGCCTAATAGTAGCTGCTTCACTGATATATTTAATCAAGGGCCTATTAATTAAATAAGCTAGGGGAGATAACTGCGTAATTTATTGTATTCAGAAAAGTCTGACAACATCTCATTCTTTTATGTCAGAATCATATTTCAATTCCGAAAGAAATGTATTGTACATTTTTATTTATCTTATGAATAGAGATGAAGATGAAAAAGCCTCGATAAAACATTCATTTTTTTTAAGATAGAAATGTTTTCTTCTTTAAACAATGCCCGGTAACGTTAAGTTACGAAAATGTGCCGTTTTTATCATGAACATCTCTTAGCGACGGTGCGAACGGTGCGTTGGTAAGTATTTTCCGATGTAAAGAAGTCATTAATAAATATTTTAATGAGGAAACGAATTAAATGGCCAAATATATTTTGGATTGTTATTATAGTAGACAAATACCAGCGAGAGTAATGATTGTTTCTGTTAAATATCATAACATATGCTTTTGCATTCGAGATTATCGATCAGCAGTAAATGCCATTCGGAGCTACCTCGGCGATCTTCAACACAGAGTAACATTTTAAGCCAATGAAAAGAGGCCACTTACTTCACTGCGTTAACTGTCTTCCTGTAACTTTCGGATGCGCAGAACGGTTCAAAAATCAACTTCCGCTTAATTGTCAAAATACCATACTGTACAGAACCATATTCGCGTTACCGTAATGTTCGCTTTTCAAAAGGGCACGTTCTTCGAGCTCGCTATTACATTTCTATTGATGTGCTATCTTCCTTTAATGCACTGTTTAAGCATTGTCAAGTTGTTGACAGAGTTATGCACAGATGTAAATGTAAAAAAAACAATTGTGAAAATCATTCTATAGCCTGACTTTAGACAATTTTTTATTTATCTTGGGAATTTCACTTTGATGTTTACACAAGTCATGTACTGGAGAGGTCCTGTTACATTGTCCCAAGAAAACTAACAAAATTAACCACTGAGTTTTAATCTGAAGTGTAACTTTTCATTCCATTGCATTAGAGTTTTAGTTTACATTGACAGGGCTCAAATTTAATAAAAATTGGACTTGCAAATTTTTGTGAGTTGATTTTATTTCAACTTGCAAAAGACAGAAGTCACTCGCATTTTTGCTCAAAATTTTAATAGCATACATAGTAGCTATTCATAAATGCAATACAAAAACAACTCAGTAATATAATTATTTAACTATAGATAGAACGACAGTGTTTTTGTGGGATTGATAAAGAATATCCAATATGATTATACTGTGAATCTTTAATAAATACTATATATCTATAGTATTCAATGCTAATATGAGCCTCATTCCTTTAGACAGATATATTAATATGTTTGTGTCTCTTTGAACTCATAAACATTTGCGAATTAAAATAAAAGTTACTCACAATTTTTCAAAATCCACTCGTGTTTTGCGAGTATGCGAGCTTAAATTTGAACCCGGACATTGATTCATTCAGAAACAGTCCACTAAAGCAAATTTAACTAATGTAACCAATTCTAGAATTTTTTATTGCCAGATTGTAAGAAATAATTTAATCATTCATGTATCTAATTTCAGACTGATTTATTTGTTGATGAACCACCTGATGATAGTGATGTTGTTGATGATGATGATGATGATACAACTGATTCCAGTGACTCTGACTCTAGTGAATATTCTGGTATCGGAGAAGAAGAATCGGTTTGTAATTTTAATTATTGTATGAGGGTTTCAAAATCTGGAAAAAATCATATTTGATGATGGGAAGTAATCAGACAATCCTTTTCAATTAATCATCAATTATATAATTAAACTGTTTTCAAATGGTTTTCATTCAGGATTTTCGAAAATATGTGACATTACGTTGCAATGGTTCAAGCGTTTTTGTTTCATACAATAGAATATTAATTTAAATGATGCATAATAAACCTATAATTAGTGTTTTGAAATTTGCTTATCCTATAACCAAATCAATTTTCCGACATTTTCAGTACCCATACAGTAAGGAAAGGGACTTTTTATTGTTCATAATGGCAAATTCCTTGTCACTGATCAAAAAATATCAACACCTTGGTAAAAATGTACACAATATGGTTTGATTAAAAAGAGTTTTATTCCTAAGAAATGTTTTTTCTTTGGTAATATTAATTAGTTAAACTAGAATGTCACATTGTCAATAAAAATAATTACGGACATAAGTGATAATCGATTATAAAACTTCCTAATCGATTGTCTCCGACCTCAACTGTAAACGATTGATTATTGATTATACTCGATCGTCGTTTAATCCCTATATTGTATTGTCATAAATGTAATGATACTATTAACTATTGCCCAGTAAAAATGATTTAAAATTTGAAAATTGAAATTTGTTAACTGGACTGAGTTCCTGTCTGTTTAAATCATTAAACTTTTTTTTAAACTTTAATTTCTTCATGAAAAAGAAATTTGAAAATTTAATTATGAAGTTTAGAGATTTGTTTGGTCTGTGTGAGCTAATAAAGCTGTCAAAGTATAAAGATGAAATATAATTCATTTCGAAATGGAATACATTTTGTATTTCAGGATTCAGACAGTGATGATGTGATGGATTCAGATGATGATGATGATGACAGCAGCAATGATGGTGATAATGATGACAATGATGTTATCAACACATTGAATGATAATACCGATGATGAGGAGTTACTACAACCTGTTAGTAAAAATGAAGATATTGTTGAGATTAAAACTGAAGTGGATGATGATGATGATGAAATAAACAAACATATAAATAATGTCGGCACTAAAAACAATAGGAACAGAAATAAAAGCAAACATAAAACTGAGAAAAGAAAAGCTGGTGATAAAGTTGAAAGTACTGATAGTTTGAAAAGTGGTGTATGTAAAACTGAACCTTTAGATAATGATAAGAAAGCTTATGATGAGTATGAGGAAGATTCATCAGATGAAGAGGTAAGTATTTTAATTTTTTAATATCACTCTCTATATATCAGTTGTAATAAGATCTTATAATTTGTCATCAGGCAACATCCTTAGGCAGGCAGTTGATAAGTTGTTTCTCATAGGTGACCACTACTCAGTGTTAGTTAGGGTTTCAAAATCGGAAAAAAATAATAATTGATTATGGAAAATAATCAGAAAACCTCTTCAATCAATCATCAATTATATAATCAAAACAATTACTCAAGGTTTTCATTCTGGATTTTTCATAAGGGTTTCCAGGGACATGGTTAGGAATCTGGGGTCCCTCTCTAATCTTTATAAATTACAAAATAACAGACTAAACTCAATATTATTACACATTTTGGGTTTTAATCCTAAAAAAAATGTGTTTTATTTTCTTTACTAATGTTAATTAACTAAAACTAAAATGTCTCATTGTCAACAACAAACTACGGACAATGGTGTCAATCGATTGTTAAACTTCGTAATCGATTGTCTCCGACCTCTACTAGAAATGATAGATTATGTATTATACTTGGTCATCGTTAAATCCCTAGTGTAAGTGTACTTATATGTTGCAGATTTTCACAAATAAAGGGAGGTAAGTAGAAAAAATCACAAATTTTGTTGATACCATCAGCCCAATCTGTTTACAGAAGCTTGCATAAACTTTCAAAATATAAAAATATAAAAGCATGCTATTTAAATGTCCATAGTCATAAATATGGAGCATTTTTAGCCCCCAATGTTAATGATGGAACCCCTCTTTTCCCTTCAAGTGTGAGTCCAAGGGAGGGTGTAAAACTCTTTTGTTGCCATGCATAATGAACTAATGTCAAATGATTACATATATTCATCTCTGTACAGGACATAAGAAACACAGTAGGTAATATACCGATGCAATGGTACAAGAATTATAAACATATAGGATATGATGTAGAAGGGAAGAAATTAATAAAACCAGAGAAAGGTGATCAACTTGATGATTTCTTAGACAAAGCAGATGATCCTAATTATTGGTAGGTTTTGAATATATATATATAAACTGTATTTCTGTCACTGTACCACATTAGCTTTAAGCCTTTGACTAGTGAAAGTTGTTGAGCTTGTAAAAATTACTTATTACACTGTACTTACAGTTGGACAAGTTTAATCTGTTAATATTGCCATTTATAACTTGGATCTTTAAGTTATCTCCCTTGTCTTAATATCTTAAGTTTTAATCTACATACTGTGAGCAGTTATTATTGAATAAAAGTATAGTCATATACATGATCTATTTTATCCATCTTGAATTTTAAATATGTACAAATTTAATCGTAAACTGCTAGTCTTTCAGCTTTTATACTATTTAATTTATTATTTTATCCAATTTTGATACTTTAGCCTATTATTATAATGTAACTATTATTCTCATGTTTGTGATGTCATGTACTATGTCAAAAGCTATACATAGCTTATGTTCATAATGTTGATTTATTTTACCGACATTAAAGAAATACTTGACTTTTTGATAATTTGGAATTTTACTGTATACATTGTATAATAATATATCAAATATTGGTACCCTGGTTCCCTCCAGCTTTAAAAACCTGTCAATGATGTTGACTTTTCTTGATACTAAGAGAAATGTTCGATTCCCTGTTTAATGGAAAGCAATAAAAGAGTTTTGAAAGCCACCTGTATAATCTGGTTGTTTTAAATAATTAAAAATAATTTTAATCACTGAGGAAAGGCAATGTGTGAATGAACATATCTAAATAGCTGAGACAGTAGTTTATAACCAATGACAAAATATTTCAGGCGTACAGTACTTAATCAACTGACAGGACAAAAGATAGTACTTAGTAAAGATGATGTATCATTGATTAAAAATTTACAGAAAAAAGTTCATCCTACTCAATCTAATGAAGAAGTATACCAGGTAATAGTTTAGTTTATATCTTCATGTATATCAGGGTATAAAGTCTCATGATCTTAGTATGGTTAACTTGTTTTTCAACTATTGTTAGCCAAAAAAAACCCAGAAAAGAATAAAAAAGCACATAGCCAAAAAAAAAAACAGAAAAGAATAAAAAAGGACAATTGTTGTTTTTATGTAATTATATATTCATGTAAGCCTTTAAGGCTCACATCTTCTTTAATTTTCAGCCTACTTTCATAAATAAAGAACAATGGTCAGTACATGTTGCTTGGTTCAACCCACTACCAGTTAAATTTTACCACTTTACTAGAGAGATAAATCAACCCAGGTCGGTAGTGTAGTTGGTAGCGTGCCTGGATTTCTAATCTGTTTTCCGGAAGTGTCCCAGGTACAGGTTAGAATCCCACCTGGGTAGGATATACCCTTCCACGAAAATTTGACTATAATGTCAATTTTCCTCCATAAATAAGATATTTGAAGAAGTTTCTGGCCTTGTTGAAGTGTAGGTGAGTACTGGTTTAAGACAGGGCTCAAGGAAAGCTAGGTTATGTGCGCTAGATGCAGTAAAATTACCTTAAAGAATGTGTTTACATGGCATTAAACCCAGTATAAATAAATTAAATAAAGAGAGAGATGAATCATAACTTATCTATGATATTTAATTATTTCTATTTTCAGCCATGGGTTAATTGGTTTTCAAGTGAGAAAATGATTCATCCATTGTCTAATCAACCTGCACATAAAAGAAGTTTTATTCCATCAAAATGGGAAAAATTGAAGGTAACCAAAGATCTTTATAAATCTAACTCTTTCAGCTATTTTTTTATAGGTAGCCAGCATGGTTCTGAGTCAAAACTACAGTACCCACCAAAAGTTTGGAGACATTATCACTTTTTAGGTCAACTGAATAGAGTTGATCTAAAATTTGATAACTGTTCATTTTGAAATGCTTTTTAGTTCTGCTTTAATTTTTGGTTATCATTATAATTATAACTGAGACTACAAAATAAGCACAAAAGCTATGTTATGGAAAAAATACAATGAGCATGATTTTGGTGGCTTTAGGATGTCAGATGCTGAATTTTCTTATGTGTTGTAGTTGTGAACTTTGTTTCCATTTTATCACAAACCATACTTGAATATATTAAAAGTAATTATTCTACAAAAATTATCATCAAAATTCAAGAATTGAAGTGGATTTCTTTTGTCTCCAAACTTTTGGTGGGTACTGTATAATACTTGTATGTAAACATGTAAGGTATACAATGTATTACTCAAGAAAGGTTGATTTTAAACAAATTCAATCAGTGGCCAGTTTCTCCATCATGAATTATTTTCATTTTACAGATTTGTACTTGCATGCATAGCTAAGACTTAGGTCTTTCCATTGACTTCAAAATCTTTTGTATAAACTAAAAAATAAACCTGAAGGCCAATTTCAGTCATCATGTTCTATGCAGTGTTTGTTTATTTGACAGAGAGTTTGTAAAATGGATATGGGCTGTGTTTCATTAAAAAATCCTAGGACATGCTCCTAGGATCAGTTCTAGGACAATCCTAGGATTTGACTTAGGTGCATTTCAACAAAAAGTATGAAAAGGACCAAAATTATCCTAGGAGCTCTTATTATACGTAATTATTTTGATTTTTGTGGGCCCCAAAAGGATCAGACAACGTTATTTGATTAAAAGTGAACTATATCTAGAACAAGAGTGGCCATTGTTGATTCTATCACATTTTTAACAAGAATTCAATGCAGTTAGGACTAAGAATTCTTCTAGGACTGTCCTAGACTACTCCTGAAGTTAGGGGCCTTTTCGTCTTTGGATTTTTTTTTTTGAATTATAATGAAAAGCATTTAGGATTTTTTCTTGATCCTAGGACCAAATTTCGTCTTAGGATCGTTAATGAAACGTAGCCGTGGATAGTTAACAAAATCTAGCTTTATTTAGGATAGAGATAAAGTTATGTCTAATTATTATTTCTAGGTTGGTCAAATGGTCCATTCATTAAAGATGGGCTGGATGAAACCAAGTAAGACAGAGGAAGAACAAGAGAAAGAAGAGGAAGAAGAAGATGACATGAGTTATTATATGATATGGAAGGATGATGAAGAGGTAGTAGTTTAGTTTATACTATATGAGTTATTATATGATATGGAAGGATGATGAAGAGGTAATAGTTTAGTTTATACTATATGAGTTATTATATGATATGGAAGGATGATGAAGAGGTAGTAGTTTAGTTTATACTATATGAGTTATTATATGATATGGAAGGATGATGAAGAGGTAATAGTTTAGTTTATACTATATGAGTTATTATATGATATGGAAGGATGATGAAGAGGTAATAGTTTAGTTTATACTATATGAGTTATTATATGATATGGAAGGATGATGAAGAGGTAGTAGTTTAGTTTATACTATATGATATTATACCTTGGTTTGCTGGGGTGATTATAATAGTCATTTCCAGCAGCTTGGAACCAAACCACATGGCATTGCAGAGTAACTTGGCATCTTGTTAGGTTTTATTTAAAATTCAGCAGCATATTTTAAGCAAGCTAGAATTACTCGGCATGCAAAGACTTATACAAATATCACATCCTACAGAGGGTGATTGAACGGAATGTTCGCCTGAGACAAATTATGTCATACAGGCTTTAGCCAAGGTTAACATTATATGTCAAGGGTGAACATTCTGTTCTATCACCCTCTGTAGGATGTGGTTTTATTTTATTATACCTAATGAGAAAAAATAGAAATTGATAACAGTTTATTATAAAACTCAATAGGAAATAGCCCTAAACTGTTGAATTTTATCTATTTTATTTGTTTCTGAACTTGAATACATTTTTACACCCTTTAAAGTAGTTGTTTGGTTAAAGAAAGCGTCTGTGCAAGGGAGGTAATTCAAATTGAATGGCTTAAACTTTGATACCGGTATTCAGCAAACTTCAGCCCAGTAGTCTCCCATCATCCTGCAGGCTGTTTTGTAATGTTAAGCAGGCGAATAGGTGATGTCAAGCAGGCCGATAGCTGATGTCGTGAGAATGCCATTACTGTTCACCGAGTCATGTTAAGAGGGTGTGTGTTTTAGTGGTATTGACAGTTAAATGCTAATTTTCTTTGTTACACTTGGTCCCTTTAGTTCTTTCTTTTTATTAGCTTTAACACTGTTTCAATACAACTTATGATAATTTTTTTATTTAATGCCATTGATATGGCAGTCAGTGCACCTAACCTTGCTTTCCTGGACCTTTGTCTTATAGACTACAGCCGTCATGGGCATGGCTCAAACTAGCAACCCCTTCTGGGAATTAGATTATAAATGCTGTGTCATGGACCTTGATTAGTGTCAGTTCTATAATCTTAATAAAAGCCTTTTGCACATCCTATGGCTATAACATTGCTAATTATAGGAGCAGTTGTTCATTTGTAGATGTAGTGGTGAGGGGTTGATTCCTGATTTAAACACCACTATAGTCTACAAAATTAGGATATAAAAGTGGTTGCCCAAATAGTTCTTTACAGTAGCAAGCACATAAGAGTGTTTTGGTGGCCCAAATTAAATAGTTATTGTCCTTGGCAAGCGAACACGCACTACTAATTTTCTAAGACTGACACTACAGTAACACTGGTAATTTCCTTATGCAAGAAGTGTACCTACCATTACTTAATTATACCCAGATGTATACGGTTACCTAGGGGAGTGGTATAATTTCATTGTGCTGTTCATTGACTCCTCATAGACATAGTAAATGTCTCCCAAGAGAAAATAATTTGGTTGTTATGTATTATGGTTGTATATAACACTTGTTTGTTGACTGCTCATAGATAGAATAACATCTCCCCGAGAGATTGTTTTGTAGTATGGTAGTATATAACACTTGTTTGTTGACTGCTCATAGATAGAGTAAACATCTCCCCGAGAGATTGGTACGTAGTATGGTTGTATATAACACTCGTTTGTTGACTGCTCATAGATAGAGTAAACATCTCCCCGAGAGATTGTTATGTAGTATGGTTGTATATAACACTAATGATTGTTGTTGTTGTTGATTTTAGACTGAATTCAGTAAAAGATATCGCCAACATATTCCAGCACCTAAACTATCTTTACCTGGACATGAAGAAAGTTATAATCCTCCGCCAGAATACTTGTTTACTAAAGAAGAGGTAACGGTTACAGTCTGTTTTCTACTGTATAAGTCTGAATATTTACATGGTTGACTAAATACATTTTCTTAAATAAATATGAAAGCTATGTTAACTTAGCATGAAGGCATAAAATAGCCAAGCCAGTTGTCTGTTCTAGCTGATCTTAAAATATTGATAGTGGATCAGCATTTTAACAAAAGAAGTTTGACTGCTGAGAAAAAGTGACCAATATATAGCAGTAAGATGTGACCAAGATAATTGGTAGATTTTAGCCCCTTGTCTGCCTGTCTGGGCACCATTAATTGTTATTTCTATTCCAAAAAAAATGTTGATAAAAGTTTAAGACATATTATCCTTTTTAAAACATTGATCTGGCAGATGAAAGATGAAGACAAGGCCATGGCAAAGTGACAAGAGTGCAGGATTTGGTTTGATTCCCATCCCATGCAGGTTATATCTTTCCATGAAAATTTGATATTATATAATTATCATAAGAAACATTCTTGAAAGTTTTAGGTCTGGTCATGAAATTCAGGATTTTCGAGACCTGATGTGGGTTATTTTTCTGTTGTAAAAGCTACTTAAATAATTTAAGTCCCAGAATTTCGGGATTTGAAAACTTAGAATTTTTGCCCATGTAAAAAATGCATATTAATATTGGGAGCAGAGAATTGGGACCCAGTAATGATGGCTTAAAAGTGTTGGACTTTTTTAAGATTTTATTTTGTACAGAAAGAGAAATGGGAAAGCCAGGAACCAAGTGAGCGAAGAATGAATTTCATACCACAGAAGTTTTCATCATTACGTATGGTACCAGCATATAGCAGATTTATAAATGAAAGATTTGAAAGATGCTTAGATTTATATTTATGTCCAAGACAGCGAAAGACCAGGGTAAGTTTGATTTGTCAATACTTGATGTATCCTTGACTGTGGGGCAATGGTCAGAGTATGAGCTCTTCATAAAAGTGCTCTAGAACTTACGATATTTATAATGTATACGCTCTGACACAAAATAAATATAATTCTATTCTATAAATGGTACACTGCTGGATTTCAAACCTGCAAAACCTGGGTTGATCTCATGCTGAGACAAGTAATACCCTTCCATGAAATTTCTATGTTTGATATTTATTTTCCCAATATAGAGAGTAAAGTTGTCTGCTCTTTGTAGAAACCTTAGCTACAGGTATTGGTATTGCAGACAAGCTGGTTACAGAGATGGTATCAGTACATAGCCTGGTAAAAAGTGTTTACTGATAGCATATAATCAATTAAAAAATGCAATGAAATAATGTGTTAGTTCTCATTTAGAATGACTTAGATCATTTTTTTTAACACATGGTTGGCTTTTTTGTGATGATGGAAATAACGTATGTCTTGCACATACTCTCTGAAAGATTGTTTAATCCCTTGCATGTAATGTTCAAAAAGTACTCACATAGTTATTAAGATTGTCAAAAATATTAAAAACTATATATATGGACATATTTAGTGTATGTTATTACATCAGGCTGTGCTCATTAGTATTATAGTATTAAGTATAACTTTCAATGTCCCTATTTTTAATGCTAATGATGTTTTTACATTTCCTAGATGATCAAATCCATTAGATTAGTTTAGTGGATAGCATTTCTGACTGCAGATTCAGGGGTTGTGGGTTAGATTCCCAGTTGGAACCTTCATACCTTCAGAGAGTGTAGTCATGGAATTGTTTCTACTGCAATACTCCTGACTCACTTTTACCTTAGAATCAAGAATGGCAGTTGTAAGTCACTAGCCAAGTTATGTGTTTAATACTACATGGAAAAACTTGGGTCCTGAGATCTGGACCTTTCTAGGTATAGTGAGTTGAGAAATTACTGTCTTAAGACTGAAAATGCTGAAATGCATCATACAGATAATAAACCATACTTGTCTTCTTTTATTCTAGATGAATGTTGATCCCGAAGATTTGATACCAAAGTTACCAAAACCAAAAGATTTACAACCCTTTCCTACTACACAATCTATTGTAAGTATTTTATAGTTTGATTGGTCTGTGTAAAACTGGTTTATATCCTTCTGTATTTACATGTTGTTGACCCATCAAACATGTTATATTATTTTTTACATGGTGTTATATTGTCTTAGTGTTTGCTAGCTTGATTATATTATTGGCTGTTACTGAAGTGTTGATAACTAATAGACTATATCTAGAGATCAAATATATACTTACTGAGCTCACTTGGTGAAAATTGATCTTACACCAAAGTTGACAAATATTCTCTATGTGTTATTTTCAGGTATATAAAGGACACACTGATCTTATTAGAAGTATATCTGTGGATCCTAGTGGTCAGTGGTTAGTATCTGGATCAGATGACCATACTATAAAGATCTGGGAGGTGTCTACTGGACGATGTATGAAGACATTACATGTTGAAGGCAGGGTACAATGTCTGGCTTGGAATCCTAATCCAGCTGTATGTCTGATTGCTTGTGTAATGTAAGTCCTTCCAAGTTTGTTGTTAATATTAGTTAGAACAGATATTAATGATATTTAATGATATTAATTGATATTTAATTGTGATTATTCTAAAGCAGAATGGTTGGGCACTGCAACCTTATGCTACAGTCCTATAAACATAAAAATAGCTGTGAGGGCACCGTACTGGCGCTGTGCGATCAAGCTTTGCAAGGACTTGTACAAACTCTTGCATACCAGTACGGACTGTTAGGTTTTTACCAGGGTCCGTGAGATGAGCCATGGATACACGTATCAGTTTCTAAGTCAAATCGTGAACACTATCATGGCCGAGTATGGATTTTACTTGCATATCTTCCAGCTACGGCTCCGTGCAGGTGTGTTGTTTTGTGCCATGTGCGTACCGTCACCATAATATGCAAGGCTTCCCACAGCCTATGGTTGTCTGCATGTATGGGTCCGCAACAAGCCACGATTTTATGGGACTGAGGCATTACCTTTTTTTCTCTCCTCCCTGCCCTTTCGAAATCAAAGGAACTAATTTGTTACCTACCCTGAATATATTAAATTAATAATTTGCACTAGTCCAAATCAATTTTCATTGGTCTTAGGCTTCTGGGTTAAGGTAATTGTATTAGATTGAATAGGTGTAATGGTTAACCAATATAGTTTATATTGCAATACAAATTCTAAATGAATTTTTAGCTGGTTTGTTTCTCCCTGAACCAGCTTGTAGTTATTTGCCTTGCTGACAGATTGGAATTTTATTATCCGCATCTGTTATTTTTATATTTGTTGACATCTTGAAATAATCTGATTGTGATTTATCAGGTTAAAATTCTGTTAAATAATTTTCTTTAAATTTATGTTTCAAAATATGTATTTTTTTAAGATATCTTAGCACATTTTCTATCACATATTGTTGCCTTATACAGTACCCACCAAAATTTTGGATATGTTCAGACTGTAGGCCTATTGAAAAGCTTTTAGCTCACATTTGATAACTTTACTTTGAAATGCTTTGCAGCTTTGCATTATTTTTTGGTGATCATTATTATTATAACAGAGACAACAAAAATAGCATAAAAGCTTTGTTATGGAAATAATTGCAATAATCATGGTTTTGGAGGCTTTATGATGTCAGATGCTGAATCTTATAAAGTGTTGCATTCATGAAATTTGTTTTCATTTTATAACAAAACATACTTAAATATATTTAAATAATGTTTCTACAAAAGTAATCATCAAAATTCAAGAACTGTAGTAAATTTCTTTTGTCTCCAAACTTTTGGTGGGTACTGTCTAATCAGTGAAATAAAAATGATACGTTCTCTTCTGTTTTCAATGTTAACATGTTTTTACTATGTATATTTTAGAGAGAAGACAGTTTTAATGATAAACCCTGGTCTAGGAGACAAGTTACAACTTACTAATACAGATAATATGTTAAAATCTTATCAAGATATGGAACAGTCTAGTGGTAAGTTGTTATATGCCTTCTTTCCAAGAAAGAGGGTGGGGTTTTTATACACCCTCCCCCCCCTAAAAAAAATATTCTGGGTATATATAGGAGATAGGAGTCGGCTTGGTTGTTGGTGAGTTGGTTGGTTGGTTGGTCATTCTAAAGTTTTCTTGTCTGCTCAATTTTTCACCATCTGTTTTACATATTTGATTCAACCATCACACATATGCCAGATATAAGGCTGACATGTGTACACATGTATCCCATTTTGGTTACAGTCCATTGATTTTATGCTGAAATATGGCCCTTTGATGAAAAATCTTGTCTTATTTCTCAGCAACCATTTTCTTGACAAACACGCGTTGGGGGGTATTTTATCACATTCAGTGGTAGGTCTAGTTTTGTTGGGTCATGGCTGTGGCAACACATTGTATAGGTCATATCACAGTGGCCAGTCAATCTTCTCCCCATTCCTGGAAAGCCTTAATCTCTGGATTTGGCTGTTTCCAAGTTTGTAGCCCATAATTTTGTCAGTGACTGACTACTGCCCTACAAGATTTTGAATCAGTGGTAGGATGGAAGATGGCTGTAAAACTATTTCATGACAAAGCTCTATAAAGGTATGCCCTGCTTGGGAATCAAACAAACTACCCGTAGATCAATAGAAATGCATGCTAATGACTTACCTAACCACAGGCTGTCAAGTGGGCCCTACTTTTCCTATTTTTCCTACTTTTCCCTACTTTTTCATTCTTTCCCTACTTTTTCCTACTTTTTCTTGAAAATGCCCTACTAGCCCTACTTTTTTGGAATTTTAGTTGTGAATTTTTGGATAAAATAGAAAAAGTAAATGCATATTTGTCAATAGCAGTATTTTAAAGACCATCTCTTTTAAGAGGCATATTCAGTCTGGTTCAGAATGGTTGTTCTCATGATATGAAACATGAATGGATCTAGTTACAAGTGTTAACAGGAAGAAATTCGTATCACTTTTCAAGCAATAATGCCAAAATGAAGTTAAGAATTTTATAAATGTAGGGAGCTGTTTGCTGAGGAACCACAGAACCATGGTTTTCTTTTTACATATTTTGTTAGCAAGGCATAAGCAGTGACGATTAGGAGAAACATAAGATAAGTCCTGAATCAACCAGGAAGGCTGGACCAATTGGTGAAAGAGTTGTTTCCCTTGATCAATAATAAATCAGATGTCGATGAGATTTAAGAGAAATCTAAAATGAGTTATCATATTTTACAGATTCTAAGGTTCCAGTCAGTTGGAGTGAGTTTGATGACAAAGATTATGAGACTGGCTACAGATTAAAACTTACACATGGTTTTGTAAGTATATATGAACATCTCATCTAGTTATATCTAATACTTATATCTAAGCTCTATCTGATGATATATTTTCAATGTTCGAAGGCCAAACTTTGGATGAAACATTTTGAGAAGCATAAAATTATCTTATGTCAGTAAATATTTTTCTTGACAAAAACTGTCAATGCATAAAAAAGTATAAAAATGTTAGTAGTTTTTTATTTTAGATTTTAATAGTAATCATGTGTACTTGCCTACTGAGACTGAATTTTCATGCTGTGGTCATTAGAATATAGTACATATACGTTTTATGTTTTTCAATTTGATTTTAGAATAAATTTTCAGTAATATTTTTGTATGCTTAAAACTAAAAAATATTGTTTATTGTTACGCTATGTTCTTACCTTACAGGAAGTGACACAAGTCACATGGCATGGAAAGGGAGATTACTTTGCTACAGTAATGCCTAGTGCACAATCAAGATCAGTTTTAATACATCAGTTGTCAAGACGACGTTCACAGAATCCTTTCTCTAAATCAAAAGGTTTAGTTCAATGTGTCAGATTTCATCCCATACGACCTTTCCTTTTCGTTGCTGTAAGTTTCATTGTGATTTTTTTACTTGGGTTTTATGCAAATTAACAACTCTGATAGACCTGGTTGGTAGCACAGTTGATAGTGTGCCAGGATTTCAAATCTAGTGTCCTGAAGGGGGCATTGATTCAATTCCCACCTGTTTTACCCTTCCATGAAAATTTGACAGTAGTGTCAATTTTCCTCTATTAATAAGTTGTATGAAGAAGTTTGGAAGGGAAGATGAGTACTGGTTACAGACAAGGCTTTGTTAGGTGTGCTAGGCTCTGTTAAATAAATTAAATTACCAACAAGTATGTGTTGACACAGCATTAAACCCAGAATAAATAAGTAAGTTTGGCTGCTTATGAACCTTACTAGCTTTCCTGGAAGTATTTTCTAATTCTAGTTGTAGCTTGCTTTTCCTCAACATGTAAACCAATTTCCTTTTATTGAGGATATTCATGGTTATTATCAAGTTAAGATAGTCCCTTTATATAGGGTATGGCAAGTAGGAGCAGTGGTCTAGTAGTTGGACTCAAGTTTCAGTACTTTCAAAACTTACAGCAGCTGGTTTGATGAATATCATGTTTTCTTTGTTTACTGACATTTCATGCTTTATATTTTCATAGAACATTTACATCTAGTATCATCAGATTTCACAGTTAAGGGTGTATCGGGATTTGAAATTGAAAAAAAATCTATGAAGTGGGTGTGGTGACTAAACTATTAAAATATCCATAAATTCGAAATAATTTTGATACATTTTGTAAGTGATGCATTAAATGTATAGAAGTGGTAGCAAAAATTAAAAAAAAATCAACAAATAAGATATTTAGAAAGAAATGAAAACATTTAACTTCACCTTAGAATAGCCTTCCGAACGTCAATCCAAACACATATTTAAAGTTGTTTTTTCATAAATCCAAATGTTGATATAGGTTGTCCATGTAACATGTTACGTCTTAGGGTAAATTACACAAAAAATATTTCCCAAATGTAAATTTGATAATTCATCTAAACACAAACATTACACGTTGTAAATTACAGTTTAAACACAAGTTCCCAGTGCAATTTTCTACTCATATTGTATGTTTTATGTGTGTAATAAGAAGGAAAAATTTATCGGGTTCCTGTGTGAAATTGAAAATAAAATCATGTGTGAAGAGTGTTGTGATCAATTATCAAATTTACATTTTGGAAACACTTTTTGTGTGATTCACCCTAGGACATTGTAAAATGTTATATGGACATTCTATTACATCTTTTGGAATTATGAAAAAAGAACTTTAAATATGTGTTTGGATCGACGTTTGTAAGGCCATTTCAAGGTTAGGATAAATGTTTCCGTTTCTTTCTAAATGTCTTATTTGTTGAGTTCTTTATATTTTCACTGTCTCATCTATACACTTAATGCATCACTTACAAAATAAATTAAAATTATTTTGAATTTATAGATATTTTGATATAATTAGTTACCCCACCCACTAGATAGATTTTTTCAATTTCAACAAATGATAGATCCTTAAACATGAAAAAAATGTTTTTATTTGCAGACACAAAAATATGTTCGTGTTTATAACCTACTGAAACAAGACATGAGTAAAAAATTGATCACTAACTGTAAATGGGTCTCATCAATGGCTGTACACCCAGAGGGTAAGTCTAGTATTTCTGTTTTGTCTATTTAACTCACTTAAATTTTATTTATGATATATGATACTAAAGGGAGACAATCCCTATTGATTACCTGACACATGATTTAAATACAGTTATTGGTTCTCACTGTCAATAAATAAAGATATCTGTGTGTATATAAATGGACTATCGAAAAAATAAAGAGTAATTAAACAAGTAGCGTAAATATACGCCCCACTGACGGTTGAATAAAATTTACCCGTACCACAAGGCAGAGCTTTTCTTCAGTATTTAGGGCCTTTTTTATATAGAATATTTGGGGAAATTTTATTGCAATTTCATAGATAGGGGAACAAAAAATCCATGGTAAACTCCAACTTTGGGGAAAACTGCATGATTTTAAAGAAATTTCAAGAGGGGAAGGTGCCTGTAAACAGGCCCTGTTATATAAAGAAAAAAAGATCTGCACGGTAATGCTCCTTTCTAATGTTACTTAGGTAACTAAATGCTATAACTTTAATTTCAGGTGACAATGTCATTATTGGAAGTTATGATACAAGAATGAGTTGGTTTGATTTAGATTTATCAACTAAACCTTATCAGACTTTGAAGTAAGTTTTCATATTATCAAGTCTACTGATTAATGGGTTGTAGTTGGATTTTTGGGCTGTGCATACTTTCGGGGAGCTTGGTCATGAAGTAATTTCTATGACCATTCTCCACTGATTCTAAGTCATGTAGGGCAGTTGTCATTCAAGTGCCTAGTAACTGGTTAAAAGCTAAATCAAGAGAATAAGTCTTTCCATAAACATTGAGTAGGTTGACAGATTGCTGTAATTTGACCTATATGATGTGTTGTTTTGGTGTTAAATCCAATCAAAGTAAAATAAATAAAAATATAGTCAAAGGGAGATAATTCAGTTTTTCAAATATGACTGAGATAATGCTGCTCTTTCCTGTGATAACTTGCTAATAAATTCTGATTTACGAAAAATCATTGTTTTTTATTATAATGCACTGTTTTATTTGATTCAAAGTTTTGAGGGTGTTTTTGAAATTCTATTTTTGAAAAATGTTTGAGGTATGTCATTGTACAGATTCAAGATCTAATGTGACTATATTTTGTTTTAATTTTGATCAGAGCTACTGAATAAATTGCTTGAACCTAATTCTAAAAGTAAATTCTAAATAATCTCTATACAAAGAACATTCCACTATGAAGACCATTTATTTTAATGGTCCCTTCAGTAGAACTTATCGATATTGGATATATTTGTAGCAACAATGTATTTATCATTATTATTGTCATTATTATTATTATATTTCAGACATCATAAAAAAGCTATACGTCAAGTATCTTATCATAGAAGATATCCATTATTTGCTTCAGTCAGTGATGATTGTACAATCATTGTATGTCATGGTATGGTCTATAAGTAAGTATAGAGTTCTGTGTTAATTTAAAGTAAAAAGGTGTAAGCAAACGTATCAGGAACATCTACAGTAAAACAACACAGACCTACCACATAGCCAATTAGCAAAGAAAAAGATTTTTTAGATTTTAAAACTTATAAATTTTTTATTACAAACATTATTGCTGACACATTTTAAGCCGGAAAAATTCGGCTTATAGTATGGCGAATTCCAGCTGGGCGGGCATCCGGTGTAGTATACAATTGTGTTAAAGTTTTTTATTATATGCCCGAAAGAATTTTGGACATATTATGTTATACCCCCCTGGCGTTCGTCCTTCAGTCCGTCTGTCCATTAGCAATTTGGTTTCCGGAGCATAACTTAAGTTCCATTTGGCCCACAATATTCAAACTTCATACAATGATTGTCCATATCGGGTAGAAGACCCCTATTGATTTTGGGGTCACAAGGTCAAAGGTCAAGGTCACTATTACCTTAAAACTGAAATAGTTTCCCGAGCATAACTTAAGTTCCATTTGGTCCACAATATTCAAACTTCATACAATGATAGTCCATATCGGGTAGAAGACCCCTACTGATTTTGGGGTCACAAGGTCAAAGGTCAAGGTCACTATTACCTTAAAACTTCTTTTCTCTACTTTGTTTTCCACAATTATTCATAATATGATATTCATCTGAAATATTCTCATGTCTTACAAATGCTTCATCTTAACTAAAAAAACAACACTTTCAGGCATATAATGCTCCGCCCAGCGGTGCTCTTGTTTACCATATATTTCTGCCATTTATTGTCGGATCTTTATGAAACTTCATACAATGATAACATTTCATGTAATGTATAGAATTAGAAAGTAACGGCAATTCTACCTGGCTTTTTTATATATTATTTCACTTTGTAATTTTTGTGTTATTTGCTGAAAAGTGGTTTTCACATTATATTTCTTGTGTATATTTAAATCATATATAATATATGCAAGAACATAATAGAGGGTACATGATAAACTGTATATTAGTTGTGAAACTATTTAAGATGTGTAAAATGTATTTAAGTACTCCAAAAACATAAAAAATTGACTTGTGTAAGGAAAGTTTTGGAAGCCAGTCTATGACGATATATGTTGTATATTTCAGTGATTTACTACAGAATCCATTGATAGTACCAGTTAAAGTATTACGTGGACATACATCAGTTAAAGATGTTGGTATATTAGATTGTATATTCCATCCATCACAACCTTGGATATTTTCTGCTGGCGCCGATGCTACTATAAGATTATATACATGAAGAAAACATATAAACACTTGTGTCATTATTCAGGGCTCGACAACCTTTATTTGTTACGGCAACGTGTAACTGCTATTAAACATTAAGTTTGGGCATGTTTAATATATAGCTGGTTGTCCAACTGGGCAACCTGCTTTAAAAATGAATGTTGAGCTATGTTACTACTTCTTAATGTATTAGAGATATCAATCATTGCTTTTACCCACTAGCCTTGAATTTGTGAAAAATTGAGTTGAACTAGTGAAAGTTATTTATTTCATATTGTCAGACTAGTTGATGAGTTTGCCTTTTGCTGTACATGTGTAATATAATGAATTGGAATATTGTTTGAGAAACTTAAAGGTGATGACTGAAGTATATGTAGTACTCATAAAATGCAGCTGATGAAAGAAATGGAATAAACTACATGTATACTAGAAATACAAATATTTGGGTTTACCCCTCTGGTACAAAAAAACTCACTGTTTCAATCAAAACATGTGTACACAGAACAATAGGATTTTATTCATAGGACATGCTATTTTGCAATAATGTGTAACAAACTTTGTTTGTACCACAAGAAAAACACATAAATTTGAATGAAGGTATTTTAGTGAAAATCTTGTACATGTTCTGATTGTTTAGCCTGTAAAACTAGAAGTTGTCTGGTTGTCTGGCACAACCTTCTTTCAGTTTAGACAACCTAGATTTCAACTTGGTAACCATTATATATCATGTAATATTATGTAAAATGATACAGGAAATGTTGCTTAATGTGTAAGAAAATATTTTAACTACATTTCTAACAATAAATCTTTGGACTGTGTATATTTAATTATCTTAGTGCCTGTTGCTTGAACTTACATTTAACATCAAATATTGATGGGTGAATGATCAATTTTTATTTAAAGACAGTGTATTTTGGTTTAAGATTGAAATTAAAGGATGTCAAGAAATCAAATGATCCATGTATATTAATTTGTTCTGGATTTGTTATTTTAGCTTATTAAAAATAAAGTCATATATTACTGAATTTTTATGTTTTGTTTAGTTTTCTACTCAAGTCTGCATCCAAGTTCCCCAGTAGCACATTGGATAAAGTTTCTTGCTCAACATTACATTTTAAAGTGAATTTAACTACCTAGCCAAGCCTGCTTCGCTTTGTTAATAGAATGAGAACTGGTTTGAAAATATGCTGGAGAACATTTCCTTTATATGATGGATAGCTTCTTGATTTAGTCTTAGAAGCTAATGATCAACGGTGAATTTTGAACTTATTGGCAGGAATATCAGCAATTTAATTCTGAGTACCTAGTGAGTTATCAGTTACAGCTACCCCTGTCCACCTAAAGCTGCAATAGTTTGCTTAAAGGTTATACCTCTATATCTTTTTCTAGTTAGATAGACAATTTACTACATATAAATATATTTTATGTGTATTGTGTTTAGAAATAATCATGCAGACCTATATCGTAACAATAATTATTAGAAATGTCCTAAATTCACTGATATTAAAGTATTCCATCTGTACAGTTGTATTCGTAAGCAACTGAGAAAACTTGAATTGTCAATCACATATATAGACATCTAGTAAGTTGATTGCATAACAAATCGGAACACTTCAATTTTTTTCCGTCACAGTTCACATGGTAAAACATGGGAACAAATGAATTAGGAATAAACATGAGGGTACAATTATCAATTTCACAGATTTTATGTGCCTGGAAAGTAAACACACCATTCCATTGAGCATGCAATAAATATCTTTATATTCCACTCGGAAATAGGGCTGTGTATCTGAGTACTCGGATATTCGCGATCCCGACCAGAAAATCAAGTACGAATATTCATCATTTTGGAAAAAATGAAAGAACATTTTCAGCTTAATTATTACTGAAAAAGAGACATACTACTAATAAAAACTTTAATTTATGTAGGGACCGAATTATCTTGTGTCAAAATTTCGATTAATACCTATTTAAACAAAAATGTTATCACTGAAAATACCTATAAAAGGTCTGGAGAAATGTTTGGGGTACAAGGGTTTCCATAAAGTAAAGATTCTGTAATTCTTGACTTATTTTTGTTATAACATAAATTCTGTATGCTTCTCTATTAACAAGTGATATGTGGTTCGATTCCTGAATCGCTTCACATGAATCGTGAATTGTGGTTAGGATCGGATCACCCCTGCTCGACGATCCACAGCCCTATTTGGGAATTAGATTAATTTTTGGTTGGCAAACCATACACTATCACAAATATCAGGGTTGTCAACATGAAATTCTAAAAAAAGCTGAAAAGGTCAACCATTTAAGGCAAACTGGTCAATATGGCTACTTTAGCCCTGATAAGAATGAATTCACCAAATATTTTTGTTGGATTGCCCTGTATATTCATATTATACATCAAAGTGTAATTGAAGAGTAACAAAGAATATCTTTTACAAGATATTCAGCGCTATGCTGAGTTCATTTTGTTTGAACTATAAATAGTCGTATTTACTGTTCAGTCATACATGTACCACCAAGAGCATACCACAACGGATGTCTAATCATTTACCATAGTGAGTCACCCATAATACACAGAGTAATTAGTCAAAAAACTTCTTTCCTTGCTACAAACCTGTTTATCACAAATAACCAATTGTATCATGGACGAGTTGCCTAAGCATATCACTACATATTGCTTTGTGCCCTGGAACCCCTCTTTCCACAGAAGGAATGAGTGTGTAATATCAAATTAAGGATCCAAGGGCATTAAGCGATATGTATAGCAATGACATTTTTATACTGAAGACTAGCTCAGTTGGTAACACTCAAGTCTACTGATCCAAGGGTCCTAGGTTGGATTCCTGGGCAAGCATACTTTTGTGAAGGTTGGTCATGAAATAATTTTCTGATTCTGAATGATGTAGGGCAGTAGTCAGTCACTAAAGGGAGTATGCGCCTAGTAGTTGGTTAACAGCTAAATCCTGAGATTTAGCCTTTCCAGGAACAGTGAGTACGTGGACTGATTGCAGTGATATAACCTATACAATGTGTAGCTATGGTGTTAAACCAAAAATCAAAAAGAAACCTGTTGATCCTATGGATATTGATTGGTCTGATGTAAATAAATATTTCTAGAAATTGTCATGAAATTACTGGTCTATTTGCTGAGTGGATTGAAACTTGTTGATTCAAAAATGAAACATTTAGTTAGAGCTTGTTGAAGCATGAGTTTTTGTTTTTTGGCGCAGCTGTCTTAGCCAACTTTTGACCTATATTTCAACCAATACAATTTGCTCTACCATAGCTGTTTGTCCAATGAAAATCCTTTATGGTATAAAGAAATGGGTAAAACACATGACACCATTGGCTATTTGTGATAAACATGTGCGTAGCACATACAGTAGCTGCTATTTACTCTGTGTATAATGAGTGACTCACTATGACAATTGACCATACATTTGTCTTGGTACGCCCTTTGAGGTATAACTAAACTGCTAATATGACTCCGGGCATGCTCGGAATGGGTTTTCATTTTGTCATATGTAGGCCGCCATTGAGCATTTCCATCAAATTGTTTTACGTTCGCCAGAAAAGTAACATAAATCGTTCGGTCATTCTGGAAAGAAGTGATTTTAATAGAAAATCCATGGCATTGTTATTAAAAATGTTTTTAATTTTAGAATCGGACAGATCTTCCAAATTGATAAATCAGCGAAGTGGCAATATATTCGGACAAAACTTTGTCAGTTAAGGCTGAATTGCGATTGGACAAACTACATTTGACCTATAGTTAATACATGTACGCTGTGCATGACCAACATTTATACTTCAAATCGTTGAAAATGAACCCAGCAGAGCGCCGAATATCTTTTTTAAAGATATTTCTTGTTTGTAATGTGTACAATATACAGTGCCATTCAAAACTATCTTTACACTAAGTCTTGTGAAAACGGTGTAGGTTTTTTTCCATTAATATGTGTACAATTAAATCTTATTTCAGATGTATAAACACATTAGGATAGTTATATAGATTCTAACATTTGAAAGTCGAGTAATGATACTTCCTACATTTGTAATTGTTTTACATGTTTCATGTACTTAAAGATGTGATTTTTATTTTTGGCGTATTAGTCAAATTAAGAAAAAAAAACACAGTGTGAAGGTAATCATGGATGTCACTATATGTAACCTGTAAATACAAACATTATAAAAGATAAAAAGAATAAAACAGATACAGTTTTACAATATGTGTTTATTTTAGGGACTATCAACACATACAATATAATAAATCATTCATAAATACAATCTCGTAAGTTAAATCATTTATAATTATCACATATTGCCTTTTTTTGTAGACATAACATATACATTTGTACAAAAATATAACAATTTTTACTTTAAACTAATGACATGATTGTGTATAGTACAAGCAAGGTTGTTAGTCTCATATGAGAACTTGATAGTTATAACTTCAGGTCATACAATAAACAATGGGGGATTTTGTTCTTTTGAGATAAACTTGTCTTATTATTAGGCAACTCATTAATGTATCTACATGGTTAACATGAGTCAACAAAACATACTACTCCCCTAAATCAGTGTGATGGAACATGGCCTACAAAATGAAAACACACTATTTAATAAAATGAACTGTACGACAAGAAAAGACATACAGACTTATGTCAAATATTGGTTATATTCATTGATATAGTGCTTAAATATTGACCCCGACCTGACCTTTCACATTTACACCTAATAATTATCTACACATATCCCGACAAAAGTCAGTACCACGCCTATTCTACACTTCAGCAGCAATCGTAAAATTATAGAAGTGTGTTTGTGTGTTAAGTTTTAACTCATAATCCTCACAGTCAATGTGAAATCGAGCATTAATACTACATTTGTATTCAATGTAATGAATATTCTTGCATAAAGGTCAGGTCAGGGTCAATATTTACGCACAATACTATATTTGAATACATTTCTTATTAAATACTTGTACAGTGCCCTTTAAAGTTCTTGGACAATTGAGACAATTCTGAGAAAAACTGAACATACAATTACCCTAAGTAGTTTCACAATGATAACTAAAACCCATTTTGTTGTTGGAATCATATTTTGATAAATTAATGCTGACTTTTCTGCCATGCTCAGTTCACTTTGATTTTGTGTATCAGTTTATCCTAAAAGCAGCCAATTGTCCGAGGACTTGGAGGGCACTGTATTTATGATTGTAGACACGCTTTCTAAGTTCTCATATGACACTACAGATGGTAGTCGGCAATGTATTAGGCTGATTTGCTTGTAAAGTTAGTTTGTTACATTATTACTGAAGATAAGAGTATTATATACACATATATCCAATCACATGTCAGCACATAATACATTAGAAAATAAATATACAAATTTTCAGTCAAAAAGAATTGGGCATAACATAAATTAAATCATAATAACACAAACTGCAGGAATCACAAAAATATGATGTGTTCAAGTCTGATGTATAACATTATTTTAATTACTATATGTATGTTTATGTGTATGGATGTAGATATTTGTAGATATGCTATTACCTGATTTGATAATGTTGATACTTAAGTATGTTCATATTCTGTATTTTTAAATATTCAGTCAGCACATGTACATGTTTATAAATCACCATAAGTATAAATAAATACATGTACATGTAAATAACTTGCCTTGGTGAACAAAAACTACCTGGTACTTGCCCAAACAAAAAGATGACATGAAAATCAAGGCAAGTTTGATGTCACCAGACTCGACCAAAGTGAACACACCTAAATGCAAACATTGAAAAATTGGCCAATTATACAACAGACAAGAATACATTGGCAAATCAAGAAATTTTACTTAGTAATTTCTATCATTGGAGTATTCTCCCACTTCTTATTTCATTAATAGAAGACACAGTGTAGCAAGATATAAATGCAGATTTGCAATTATAAAGATGTTCAAAGCAAAATTATGAAAATAATAATGATTAAGTCTAAAATATAATCAAAGATACCATTTTTTGAGAATGAAAGTGTGGTAGAAAGTTCCTCTGAGAGGTTTTCTCTATAGTAATTTTTACTTTTGACTTATTTTTAAACACATTTCTAGTTAAGGTAGTTAAGATATCTGACTGAAAGTTTTATGCCCATCTGTTGAAACTTTGAAAAAAATGGACGAAAAAAAACATGTTTGCAAGATTTCTAGATATGTCAACATATTCTGGACTGTGTTATACAATGTGTGTAATATGAAAATAATAGATAAATTAACCAATGAATTTACATGTAACAATATAAAAAGTAGCATTCTCATACCCCGAGGTTATCATGATGCTAGTATCGAGAATCTTGATAGCCTCTGGGTAAGAGAATGAAAAAGTAGATTAAAGATATCTATGAGAGGGTGCTTGATTAATGATAACATTTAAATATGTTCTGTTCAATTAACAGCACTATTCACTAATTGACAAATATCAACCAAAGATGATACTACTTTAAAATAATTAATGTACTACATATATTTACTAATAAACTGTATTATTAATTAGTTTTGTGATGCTATATATTGTCTCACATGTAACTTGAACCAATGTGAGGCTGGCTAGCTATCAAATATCACATCCTATGTCATACCACACTTGCTTCTTGAGTTTAGCTCTACCAGGGCTAAACTGACTTCATTTTAAATCATTTAAAATGACTAGAGTGCATATACCAGTATTTTATTTATATGTGAATATAATAATTATACATAACTAACACTTAAAGTAGCAGTATTATAAAAATGTAAAACACAAAAATAATAAGTATATTCACATAAATTTTTGGAAAAAATAAATTAAATAAAATTAAAAGTAAAATTTTATGCATTTGACACAGAAAATATACACTGTTATTTAGGCCTATTTTGGAGTTATTCTGTCAGTGACTGGCATGATTTAGATATCAGTTGTGGCGGGGAGAATGATGGTAGACCAAATTCCACAAAGTATGCTCCACTTAGGAATTGAACCCAAGACCCCTAGATCAGTAGACTTGTGTACTACAGACTGAGCAAGCTAGGCTGACTTGAATACTAGCAAGAAAAAATAGCTAGGTGAGTCGGCCACTGTCCACTGAACATAATCTGATAATAAGTTTTGTTAAATGGTTTAAATTCCAAAATAAAAAGATAAAGACAATGTCATGATGTATAGAAAGTACAAGATTGTCAATTAACTTGTAACAATAAAATATTCAAAACATATTGCAATTTTAGAGCATTATAAAATATACATTGTAATAATAATAAAACAAACACAATTATAATGGATAACACAGCAAAATGGAATGTACACAATTTCAGCAGTTAATAATTACAAAATAATAATTTACAAACAGACCAACTGAACAATAACTGAGATTCCCACAGGATTCAATAATAAAAAATGAAAAAGAATGGACAACAAATGCTTAGAAACAGATTTTTGTGTAAGTGGTTTCTTTGATCAGCAAATGTTTGCTTATAATGTGTACCACATGTGTGTGTTTGTGTTTTTAAGCTTTTGGAAAAAAACATCTTGCAAACAAAACTTGAGAATTAAGCATGGAATCCTCTCACTTGCTTTGCAGTATTAAGCCTAGATAATGTCTGAATGGCTAGACTATCACATGATCCCTGAAAAACAATAGTTACACAGCCATTCAAAGGTTACTTAACATATTCACAATTTATTTTGTATTAAATGGAGTTTCAAAAGGTTGTAAAAGTAGTTTATGCTAAATGATTTAATTCTGCTTTTTGAAATCAGTACATTTTTCTATAAGATTGACATTTCAAAAATATCTCAAACTTGATATTGGTTCATAGAGATACATGGATTATAGTTTTTGGAGGTTGATAGATAGACTTGACCTTCAACCCAAAAAAATTAAATGTACCAATAAAACTTCGTTTCCATTACAAACATAAGGAATTAAATAATCAAAGCACTGAAAGTACTGGAGTATTCATTGTTTTTAGACTTATTCAATTTTTGTTGGGTTTTATGCTGTGGCAACACCTTATATAGATAATATCACAGCGGTCAGTCCACCTACTCACTGTTCCTGAAGAAGCTTTATCTCAGGATTTAGCTGTTAACAAACTACTGGGTGCATACTTCGTCAGTGACTGACGACTGTCCTACATGACTTAGAATCAGGGGAAGGAGACATAATGGCCGTAGAAATTATTAATGCCGTCGATTACATTTTTTTTCAAACTCTCTTCACAATAAAAATCTGCTTGAGTCATTTACAATATTGAACGATCGAATTTACGTATTACTATGACTACTGTTGTAATTAGTCAAAGCTATTAACTGTTACAATATGATTATCGCATTGTTTAATAAGTCTGTGTGTCAATAATTTCTAATATAGGAGAGATTTAAAACTATGTCATTGTTATCTGTTATGTGTGCTACGTATTGCACATTTTTGAGTGAAGTTGGACTAACACCCTGCTGCTATTCTATGATTTATATAGTAACTGAACAGAAAGTAATGTATTTAAACCCCATTTCTGCTTATCATAAATGTCTCAGAAATTAATTTTACCTGCACTGATGGTGTTTAAATGATGAAGGTCAAAATTTACAGATATTATTAAGAATTAATTGTATGATAAATTTCTTTTTTTCATTCGATAAGTTATATTTTTTGGATGATATGGGAACAACTGAACAACAAACAACTACTAAGATTACTTAAGCCATCATGTATGAGGATTTTAGAGTCAGCATCCCTATAAAATAATCAAAGTGCTGAAAAGCACTGAAGCAAGACTGTGTTGAAGGCTCAAAAACTTAAACAAACATCAATAGTTCAAGGTTTGGTCTACAGCTGGGCATCTTAACATAATCCTCACTTCATTTGTAGCAACTGCTGCATCAGCAAAGAAACAGCTTCTTTTACCAAGTTGTCAATTCAACGTTGGAAAAATTGCCAAAAACAAATGTTATGCATATTCGAATTTTCACGGCGAGGAGTTAACTGGACAGCAGATCTCAATGTAGGAAATATTGGAATAACTACGGCGAGTAGTCCATTGTACAGCTTACATAGCTTGATATACAGTATTGCTTTTTTGGGGCGAAGAAATTAAGTTCATTATAATAATTGTTAGGATATAATACTGCCCTTACAAATTCATGCATGATATGTATATTCAAAGTTTCACGGCGAGGAGTCTATTAAACAACAGTTATAAGCATAAGAAGTTTTCGAATTTGCATGGTGAATTGACTACTTGATTGGACCACATTGTATTATTCAACATTTGTTTTTTTTGGGGCCCAGAAATAACCAATTATTCCACTGTTAATATTATTATGAGTGTGAACTGTTCTAACAAATTCAAATTAGCGTGATTAATGACCATCCTAATAGTGACCATCTAGGAAATAGGTTTAACTAATACAGGGTGTTAGTGTATTCTATGATACATAAAAATATGCAATAAAAAACAATTTTACCGTTTCGTTTCAAAATATTTCATTTTTAGTACCCCTACCCCATTTTCTTAAAAAAAAATAGTTTCAACGAAACTGTAAAGAAATTTTTTTAAATAAAGATAATAAAACTATAGATTTTTTTCACATTTTCTTTATCAGTTACATATTAGCAATAATAAATAGATAACAAAGAAATATATTTCAGATGACATATATGTACTGTAAGTAGCTAGATATGGACATGTATTATTGAAAATGAAACAATTTCCACATGGCTGGAACTTGAATGTTGTAAGAAAACTTCTCTTATGACCTTGTTTTTCAAATACCACTTTTAAAGCATACATCAAAATTTTCCATAATGTATTCTGCGGCAGAAAGAATGAGAAAAAATAACTTTACTGTCACTTTAAAAATTATTTGCGACAAAAACATAAGACCCTGAAATTTCAAATGATCTGTTTTCAGTGATAGTAATTCAGGGAAGTCCATAGTTGCAACACTTCTTTCATTTTACACTTATTTCTTGTAATACAACTGCAAACTATGTAAAAACATGCCTTTAGTAGGTAAGCTAAAAATAATTTAAACAAATATGGTGAATTTGTAACATAATATTCAAAATGAGATGGAAATCACTGGTTATATACAGTACCCACCAAAAGTTTGGAGACATGTTCACTTTTTAAGCCAACTGAATAATGTTCATCTCAAATTTGATAACTGTTCATTTTGAAATGCTTCTTTGTATTGCTTTAATTTTTTGTTATCAATATAATTATAACTGAGAGTACAAAAGTAGCACAAAAGTTATGATTTGAAAAAAAAAATATCTGCACCATTTTGGTGGCTTTAGGATGTCAGATGCTGAATTTTCTTATGTTTTGCATTCATGAACTTTGTTTTCATTTCATCACAAACCATACTTGAATATATTAAGAGTAATTATACTACAAAAATAATCATCAAAATTCAAGAATTGTAGTGGGTTTCTTTTGTCTGGAAACATTTGGTAGTTATTGTATGTACAGTACGCACCAAAAGTTTAGAGACATTTTCATATTGAAGGCTTATTTAATAGCTTTTAGCTAAAATTTGATGACTGACTGTTTTAAAATGCTTTTGTGATCATTATCATTATAACTGAGACTACAAAAATAGCATAAAAACTGTGTTCTTTTGTGATCATTATCATTATATCTAGAGCTGGGTACCGCCAGGAAATTTTTACCACTGTATACCACGGTTATTTACTACATACCACGGTATATACCACGATATACCACAATGCAAGCCTTTACTATGTGCAGTAGGGCTATTAAATAAAAATACATGTTCATTTATTAACTTTTGAGGCACGAAGTCCTTATTTAAGGGTAATTACTATTGCAACTTAATCATCCGTATATTTAAAAGTTTTTTCGCAAATTTATCAAAAATTTTGCCACCCCTGCTGACATATATAACGTGTACAACCAAAACCACGGGTACTACTAGTTCACGGATTCCGCTTGAGAGGAAGTTAAGTTATTCAATACAGGTATTTCCGAAAAATACCACGGTATTGTACGGCGAGATAAAAAACCACGGTTACCGGTTTACCGGTAATACCGCGCACCTCTAATTATATCTGAGGCTACAAAAATAGCATCAAAACTGTGTTATGGAAATTTAATACAATAAACATGGTTTTGGAGGCTTTACGATGGAAGATGCTGTATCATATAGTGTTGCCATTATGAAATTTGTTTTCATTTTATCACAAACCATATTTAAGTTTTTTTATTGTTATTTCTTTTTGTATTGCCTATGACTATGTTAATTAATGTTTTATAACTTCATTCTTGCATAAATTGAATTTGTTACCTTTTTCTTAAAAGTAATCAATCTGCCATATACATTTATGTTGGGCACCTTAATTAAAGTTACAATGAAATTATACTTATTATATCTCATATACAATGAAAGACAAACTATTTTGGACATCTTTAGTGTAAGCAGGAACGAATTGCAATTGTCACGCCACCTTATATTTTGTCTATTGATTTGTATAATAAATCATTGGTGCATACCATCATTTCTCCCTAAATGGTTACATAACTAGAGTGTCCATTTTTATTAGAAAAATCAAGTTTTACTTCTTGATACAATCTGATTAGTGTTCATGTAGTAAATTCATATGAACAGTAGTGTAGCTGTTTGATATCTATATTCCAGTCAGAGACTCAGAGCCTACAGTACATGTATTACATAATTATATCAATCTTGATATTCAATTGCCTGAATAAGTTTAAAACCAGTCAGTTTATATTGTTTCATTGTAATTTTGTTAAATTATAACTGCAGACTGATGCAGGTTCAAGATTCTATCCTTAAAAAATGCAAGTTCCACTAGCAATGAAGCTGGACAGTGTAAATACAGACCAAAATGACTGAAACCAAGCCTTTGTCACTGGACAAATAGTTTGGCATCTCATTGGTCATTTTTCCCTTTCATTGATTTCTACAGTATAGAATGCTGTAAATATTTTGTATATTCTGTTTTTTTGTAACATCAATAATTCAATTTATTGTTCACATTCAAGAACTAAAGTATCATTAAATGTACTAAATTGTAAATAATTGATTTCATTTTGTATTCACCCACAAATAAAATTATAAATTAGTTCAGTAAGATCAACAGGCAACAGTGATCATAGAAACAAATGGAACCTTGGTTTGAGAACCATTGGCCCTATTGAAAAAAGAAAGACCCATGAAACAGATTGGGTAGAGATATAACTCTTTACTTAAACAATTTGATAGGGAATCATTTGGAATCTAAAGAAGTAATATCCTGTCATCAGAGACATAGATCCCTACTGTAAAACTGGCTTCCTTCATATCACCTCACATGACTGTGGAGTGTGGAACCTGCTGCCTGGCCACCTAGCAATAGATCCCAGTCTTGACATCTTCAAGAAGGGGCTTACTCAGATATTAACAAAAAGTGATTAAACAACAATGTTAACTGTACAGTTATATAAGATTTTAACTATTTGCACCACACCAAAGCTCTAGATAACCTTTCTTTGCATTTGTGACAATGTATCAAAGAGGGATATTGCATAGTAGGAAGGAGGTTTGACAAAGTAACAATCTCAGGCCCGTAGGAACAGCAGGGGGGGGGGCTAGAGGGGGGCTTAGCCCCCCCCCAATATTTTCAGCAGTTATAGTGATTGAGGATCTTTATTTAATCTGTCACATTAAATTGATTGATACATGTGTGCTTTTTTCGACAAAATCACTTTTTATGGAACAAGATGCTCAAATGCAGAGTAAAATTGAACATAAACATAAGTCGGAAACGTTTTCTTTTTCTGAAAATAAATCTCAACAAATTAGCCCCCCCCCCCCCCAATCTGAAAATGCTTCATACGATTACGTGCTTGAATCTTAGTACCTGGAACATCCACGGGACAATATTTCAAATAACACCCCACAGTTGAAGATGTGAAAGAACGTGTGAAGTATCCCAAATTTCGTCTGCTTGTTGGTTGAAATCCTATTTATAAATTCCAGAAAATCCGATTGTGATGCAAGTGAGGTTAACAAAACAGGCATAACAATGTAATTGATACATTAAATAAATACCAACTACGTATCATACCAAGATTGTTAGACCCCTTTATGTCTCCTTTAATGATATAACCACTTCATTTATCATCTAGCGGTAACAAAATCCGTGAAAATTGATAAAATTCCGTCTACATACTGCACTGTGCATAATCGGAACCGCCATCTTGTTTGGTCTATTTTTAGAACAAATTATGTCAACTTACAATGATAAGGAATATTTTTAGACGAAATCGATTTTTTTCCCTTAAATATTCCCTTACCTAAGGTTTTACCATAGGTGCTTCGTGAATACCATCTAAGATATTTTCCTCAGCTAAGGTGAATTTTTCCCTAAGGAAAAAAAATCCTAAGGAACTTCGTGAATACGGGCCCAGGCTTCGACCTAGTTCTATCTCAAGCGAACTGTCATCACTAGCATAATTCGGACTAGATACATGATCATAAGTGTCACACCGCTTCGTGCGGTTTAGATCGTCACAGTAATCTTTAATCCCTCAATAATTACGCTCATAGATTAAATAACTAGATGGTACAGGCTTCTTTTGACATTTTTCATTGCCGTAAACTTCATACGTCGTTTAAAGCAGCCATTTTGATTACTATGTTTGACTGCGTATCGATTTTTGACACAACCGTACCACACAATTATCGACAGCAGTAAACCAGTCAATTTTATCTAACGTAGTGATATAAGTCCAGGGAACCAGGTTGATGGTCGTCACGTGACTATAGTGATACGGGAACGTAGTTTCATTCATAATTTTTCATGAATGAAATCGATGTATACATCCGCGATTGTCAGTTACGTAATTATTTTTCTACCATTGTTCAATTGTTCACAAATTTGTCAATACTCGGTTTCACTTTGAAGAAAGGTTTGATGTAGATCGAGTTAAATGCGTAATTAAATTGACACGTAGGAATACACAGATGATCGATGAAACAAAAGAACTATTTGCGAACTATTTTATAGCCGGATGCTGTTCGGTTTTGTTGATTAGTATATAGGTCAATAGGTCAGTATAGGACTCCGATCGGAATACCGCTATTAATCTATTGGTAACAGAGTATTCATTGTTAAAAACAATGAATACAAAAAATGATAATAATAATTTTTACAACTTGAACTTAGATTTACGATGTACAAGTAATTCAGTTTTATTGCACCATGAAGGAACTGGGGGGGGGACATTGTATAAAACTCTCATAAAGTGTATGTAAAATCATTGTATTTTCTTTTCTTTTTTTTTTAACCTCGTATTCCACACATATTTAGGCCAGCTCTTCCTACTATAGGTTTCCTGGACACTTTTCTATCACCAATACTAACTTACCCAACCATGAGGCCAACAACTCATGTATAGGGTATGATCTACTGCGACTGGGTTCGAACCTGAGATCTCCGGATTCAAAGTCAGACATGCTAACTACTAAGCCACGACCGCTGCTATGTTGTATACAATAAATATGATAGTCTAAGAATATCATCTAAGTTAGTTACAATAGTAACACTACAATCAAAGAAACTTAGCACAAGTATTACATGTATGTTACACTTATGTAATAAATAATTATTTTAAAGGACTCAGACACACAGTTCCTATGGTATTAGTACCAAGTGCTAAAATCTCCCAGAAGGAAATTACAAAAATTTGAATCTCAATAAAGTAGTGAAGTATATCCATTCAGCTGCCAATTCACAGTTATTAATTGTACTAATTTCTCAAAATTGTAAACATTCATATTTTGGAAGCAGTAAAGCAGTATTCTGATAAAAAAAAAGATATAGTGTTATTTGATACATGTACACATCTTGTAAAACCTAGTCAGTTTGTAATGGTATAAATGCTTTAAATGCCCTTTTTATGACTATATTTTATATTTCTGACAAACTATAGGACAGTTTGTCTTTAACTATTTAGATTAAATTTTCTTATCATAATAACAGAACAGAAAAGAACATAACAAACAGACACTGATACTGAAATGTCAAACATAAAAAAAAAGTTAACAAAATTTGTGAATAAGTTGTTTAAATTTAACACTCAAATTGAACATACACTGGGGTCCAAAAGTTTCTTTACTCATGTAATTTGTTTCATTTTTTCTTTTCTTTTCTTACTGCAAATATTAATTCAGACCAAATTTGTTTAATATTTTTATTGTTTATTTATAAAAAAATATATATGGCCGAACATAATTGACGGTTCATTATAAACTGTATATTAGTTGCGAAACTAATAATGACATGTAAAGTATACCAAAGTATATTAAAAAACATCAAAATTTAACAAAGTGTTAAGAAACTTTTGGACCCCAGTGTAGTTATGATGCGATTCTGAACACAGTTAATATCAACTCATACTATTTTAGAGACAGCAAGCATTGTATAACAGGTAATTTGGTTTTTGAGACTGAAGAAAATGAAGGTTTCCACCTGGAATAATATTACAATTTTTACATCATTCTGAATGCTATTTTCATTTAATCATTAACATCTTGTACAAGAATATATTTAATAAAACGATAATACCATACATTTATAATGTTTCTTTGTATATACATGTAATCACATATTTGTTTTGTAAGGAAAATAAAAAAAACCCGAACTGTGGTTAACTTCAGTTGAACAGTCAACCTCAACATATTTTGTCCATTACACCAACCCTCAAGACCGCCAATCATGGAGTGGAAGACTTCACTCCAGACGAGACAGACAGGCCTCACCCTTGCCAAAGGATTAATCAACAGCCTGTTATAACTAAACTGGATGATGATTCTTCAGTTAAAATGTCAACTTCTAAATGCTATGTCATTATTTTCAGTTGAACTGGCAACCTCTAATGTTAAGTCAATTTTTCAGTTAAACTGTCATTATTTGAATAGCAAACAATCAAAATGAATCAGAGATATAAAACTTTCACATAGTTTCATAGATAAAACATAGACAAGAGTGCACACAAATCCAATCATATGTATACAAGAGATCCACTATTAATGACAATTATTACAATCAGGATGACACAGTTTACCATTAACACGACATTTACATCCACCGCTTGTATCTCCATTACCCTGAAATTATTGATTATACATCTTATTAGTTGTTTAAAGGTATACTAGTCTGTTATCCAAAAGTACACTTGTCTATTTTTTCTCAACTGTCAGAAGTTTCAATAATTTTCATGGTGAATAAATTATTTTCTTTAATATATGTATGTTTAAAATGCTTATTTTTCAATGTCCTGTAAATCATTAAATTTCACATTCATATTTATTTTTTTGGCATAGAAAAAGAAAAAATGCAATAACAAATCATTTTTATCAAAGTCAGTCTTAGTTTTCCCCCCATTTTTATTCTTTAAAATAGAAAGATTTTACTAAATTTAATTCCCCAGTTTCATCCTAAATACTGAGTAGATAAAATGTCTTACCAATGGTCCCCATCTTCTACCTTTAGTAACCCAACATATTTCAGTTTTACATATAGAACATTGTATCCAATCACAGCCTTCTTTCTTCATTACAATAACCTGTAACCATTAAATAGTTAGATAACATCATATACACTAGATGGCAGCCTGTGCAAGCACGGGCTTTAGGTAATGACAGTTCTCGAAACTGTTCCTCGAAACAGGCGTGTTTAAAAAGCATGGGTGAGTATGCCGTTTATGGGTATTATTTCGAGAACAAAGAACGCATGCTTGGTGAATATTCAAAAAATGGCAAGAAGGTTGCACGTATTCTGGGTGATTCCCCATGATAATACAGCAGTTACAGTCATGTGACAGAGGCATTACATTCGATTCAGTAAAGATCAAAAATATTTTACTTCACGTCGAGAATCAAACTCCATTTTCCGGTTTGACATCAAACTCCTCACAGTGCTTACGTCACACTTTGCTACTTAATCACTGCAATCACGTAAATCACGTGACGCTAGTAATACTATCTATTTAAAGAATGCCCAAACTTCTCACAGTGCTTATGTCACGCTTTGTTATTTCTACAAATTGATACTTAAAACTTTTTTATCTTTATGTACTTTGAACATCATATTTTACTAAGAGAAGACTTATTGAAAATATTGAATTGTAAAAAGAAAAGATGAAAAGTTTTTCGGCTCTCTGAGGGACGAATTTTACTTGTGGTGACAGTGGTTATTGATTTGATAAAGGGAGATAACCGCTGCGGGGAGTTTGGTTTGACATGTCTATTTATAGTTTTATCTAGAACTATTTTTAGACACAAAAAAACCCACTATTTTTGTTGATTTTTGGCAGTTTTTGCAAATATCAAGAGGCTTTGTCAAAAAAGAATTGTCAACTTGATATGCCGGTATATAGGTGCTCCAGCGACAAACAAAAGATTTATTCAAAGCTGCGCAGTTTCTTCCACAAAACCGGAAACTCGCAAATTTAATAGTATAGATGTGACTATATAAATAGTGGTAGTAATTACTGAACATAGAATAAACAAGGGTAAAACAGTATACCCCCCTCTTCTTCGAAGCGGGGGTATAAATAGCCCTAGAATGGTCACCCAAATTCAAGTTTATTACCAATGATAGCATGACGAAGCCGCTGACATGCTTGAATATGATTTGACTTTGTCTAAGTCATCAGTCTGAAGCTTAGGTCAACTATAAACCTGTCTAATATACATCAAATTATGGGGCCTGTTTTGCAAGGCAAACACTTTGTATTGCTATGTAGCAATTTCCTTCTAAATGGTCTGTAAACTAGCAAGTTAAATTTTAACAAAGCAAAACATAAGCAAGTTTTTTTCATGCTTGCCAAAACATTCAGAACACCTTAAGAATACTGAGTTTTCTCTTTATTTAATGCATAAATTTCCTTGACACAGTTGTTCAAGAAGGAAATAATTGTTGTGATAATTGATTTGAATATTTTTCATTCATTACAATTCTGAATTTTTGTTTTTAGAAGTTGCCATCTTAGAATTGCTAGCTTTATGCAAAACATTTTCATAGAACTCTTAGGCTACAAAGAAGCTCTTTAAAAAGTGTTATGTAGCAATATGCTTACTGAACAGGCCCATGGTCTGTGTATGTGATATAAAAACAGTACATACCTGACATTGTGGACAATTCATAGCATCACCATCATCTAACATTTTACGTATCATAATCTGTGTTTGATTAGCTGTTTTATCATTAACAGCTCGTAGTTTTAGATCATCTTGATATTGTTTACAATTCATACCTGAAACAAGGCAAGTCATTGTCTGAGAAAACATGATAAGACATTTGTGTGTAAGTCTATGTTAGTGGATAATATTTTTCACAAAACTTTTAAGTACCCCCAATTTCCATATTGCAGGAAATTTCTATTTTTCAACATTTATGTCCGATCAATAATAGAAAGGTGTATAGAACCATACTGTAGTCTGCTTACATGGTTTTCATGCTTCTTCAATGCAAAACCGGTTTTGTCGTGCATGTGTTGAAAAGCATAAATGGGCACAGACTTCTTATGCAAAAATCTCATGTGGTCAGTTTTAGTGAAAATCATTAGAGTGTTGATATGCACAAAGAAAAATCAAGAAATAACTCGAATGTAACAACAAAAACCGAGAAATTGCCTTAAGTCTTTTGCAAGGTGGTGCATCACCTGCAGAGACAAGATTTCTAATTGCTATTTTTTCTGATGAATTATATCTATCAGAAATCTCCCCATTTCCAAAATATACTGAGGGACCAAGAAGCAGACTCAAAAGTGATAAGCCGTAACCTAAATCATAAATGTTTCACAGTCAAGCTAAAATAAATAAGTACATATTTAAACAGCTGACCAACCAACATAAAACTATATAAAATCCTAACTTATCTCACTAACCTTGATGTATAGCTTTACATGTAAGACAATTTTCTTTCTTACATACTTGACAGACAAAAAAGTTAACAAAATCTTCATATATACACCATCCCGGACAATCAGCAGTTTTACAATGAAAACTGTTCTGTGCTTGACTCTCAGCAGTAGCTAAACTTCTAGCCAAGTATTTACCATATGCTTGTTCACTCACCAACTAAAAATATATATAAAATAGAAAACTTTATTGTCGTCATACTGGCTGAAGCCTTTATCATAAAAATAAGGCTAGGCTGATATATCAACAACAGAGCTTTCTATTTTAATTATGTATCATACTTGTATATTTCATTAGGAATAATACTGGACATAATATAAAAATACATAAATTTTGAAATATAACATCAACATGCTTTCAAACATTTCCTGTGATGCTAAGTTCAATGAGTTCAAAGACAAGTTGAGCTGTGACTGATACAGAACTGTTAATGGTGTAACACTTTCCCAGTTTCTCAATTGACTTAAGTTTCATTTGTTTTCCATGGAAGTTAAATTCTGACAAATTATATGACTAGTCTATTCTTTAAGTTTCATAAACATTAGATATTTCACACCTTGATTTTTTGCATTTCAATGTCAAGGAAAATCAAATATATGACTATACATATATTAAAATTGTGCAATATAAATAGACTTGGATCTCTAGTAAACTATAAAATGCTACCAAGAAGCCAAACAGTTTTAGCATCAGTTCTATTAAATGACTATTAAAGTGACATCAACCTTATGGCTATTGGTAAGAATCAAGTATGCAAGTCGAGAGAACATCTGTGTCAAACTAATTATTTACACAAGGTTTATCACCTTGTCAACACAATTAAGCTTACTTCAAGAAGGCAGCGCATCTAAAATAGCTTTCCTGGATCCTTGTCTATAACCAGTACTCACCTAGCCTTCAATTAGGCTGGCAACTATTTCATATACCTTACTAATGAAAGAAATGGACATTCATGTCAAATTTTTATGGAAGGGCATAATCGCCCAGATGGAGTCAAACCTGTACACCCTATGGGAAAATAGATTCAAAATTCCGGCATGCAACTAATTGAGCTACAGACGCCATTCAACTAATACTTACACCTTTGACCTCTCTGTCCTGTAATACACCACCACATGTATAATCTTCATCTATAAATGGACATTTTAATACAGGTTCTTCATTATATTGTATAGCATCGCTCAAACAATCTCTGTAAATATATTAGTATATATACATGATTATACTTGTTGCTATGGTAACATTTTTATGCATTTTATTGCACTTTTTAATTATAATTTATTATTGGTGACCAACTCGCCAAGAGTCCATATTATCAGGACTGTTAGAACTGATTTTTGTGTGCAAAATTTTATTAAAATATGTTAAGAAATAAACATACTACAAAGGTATTTATTTTTTGGGACAGACCGCCAACCAACTAAACAAGTAACCAACCAACAAACCAACCTACCAACCAACCACCAGGGTGATTCCAGTATACCCCCAAAAACTTAGTTTGCGAGGGTATAAATATACAAAAACTTGCATTCTATCACAGTGCCATGGCCATGGCTAGATAGTTTATAAAATATTATGAGTGTATTTATCACAGTAATCTGATTAAAATCAGATCTAAAATTCTCGACACTCACTGATTTTTCATATGGCAACCTTGCAATATAAGTCAATTTCAGCTGAATCATGATCTTTGCTTCCACAACACTCATGACACAATCATTGAGCTCAGAGACCTGTTTACATTGTCGATGTAATGCAGTTTGCAATCATGTAGCCTGTCAAAAACACACTGTCAAATTAGCTTGCAAACTTGGTCTAAAAATATAAATTATGATGGTATGACTATTGTTTTCTCTAAATGAAAGCTACACATTGATAGGTTGACAAAAAGTTTATCTGAGACCCACTGAGCAGTGGTCAATAGGATATCATTTTACAGGGCTGAACATCACAGGACAATGACTATAATATGATAAACAGGTATTATCCAGAACTTAAAATATCAAGTTTTTCTACCTGCACTGACTAAGTACAAACATTATTTCACACACATTATTTCTGAAAATCACAATACATAAAATTTATCATATTATCCTCTGTACCCTTACTCATGCTTTCATTGCTAGGGTAAAGGTTAGTTTGTACCCCCAGAGCAACTAGACCTATCACTGAGTGTGATGATATACCCCCAACAGGTCTTTGCCAAGAAGTTTGAACCAAATCCAAACAATATGTGCTCAGAAAACAAGTAAATCTGTGAGCTAATGCTCACTAGTGATACCCCCGCCAAAATCTAAAAATATGCGACAAACAGGAAGTAAATGAGCTAGGAGCATGAAATCGCTTTACACCACATGGGACTATGGGATGAAGCAATATGCAAAGTATTAGGCTGCTGCATGATATAGTTGCTGAGAAAACTGCGACGGAAATTTTGTAACGGACGCACAGACACACGCACGGACAAGGGTAAAACAGTATACCCCCCTCTTCTTCGAAGCGGGGTATAATGAACGGACAATATTTTCATCAAAGGGCCATAACTCGGCAAAAATCAATTGACTTTAACCAATATGGGATATGCGCATGCCTGTTTGATACCCACTCTATGTGTTAAGTTTGAATCAAATCTGTACAATAGGTGCTGAGAAATTTAGTGGACAAGTAAAAACTACGGACTGACCAAACAACAGACCATAAACTGACCAACAGACTCCTAAATACCCCCAAAACATATATTTTTTTGTGATGCGGGGTGGTGGGGGGGGGATGTAAAAACCCAAACTTCAAATTCAAATGAATATACTAAAGGTACCTACCTACAGAATGTGTGTAAACATTCTCTCAATACAACACCTTCCCCAGCGTCAATATCATCAAAACATATAGGACAAGTAAATTGTTCTGTATTAGTTATAACACCAATAGCATCCGTCTGTTGTATGTAGGCATAGTTCTCTTCTAATGCTTGTGCATGTGCTAATCTTTCTTGTTCTTGAGCCTGATTGTATGATAGACCATACACATTGATAATAACATAATACTATTTCATGTTTTTTAAGGCACAAAATCACTTATTGGTCATGTACCACTATCATAATACCAACTTCAATTTCCATCGGTTTCTGCAATATTTTTTTTAAAACTCTTATTCAACTGTTTGTGGCATATAGTAACAGTAACACCAACGATTTAAATATTCACTTCTATACTGCTGTACTCATGATCAAATTCAACTAGCAACATTAATGTATGTGCAACTACAAGTTGATTAGAATTTAATAATTATAAACATAACTTATGTATAGCTAGCTTTTGACCGATATACAGCAGAGTTCCACTATTTGGACCAAGAAATCAATGGTCTAAAAGTGGAATGGTGTCAATATTTGACAAAACTTGAATACTAATCATCTCAAGTTAAATCTATTTTCTGGCAATCAATAAAAGCTAAAATCTATAAATATTCTCTTAGAATCCTGAGTAAATCCTTAAAGAACAGACTTTTCAGTTGGATTAAATGCCATAGCAACACATTGTAAAGGTTAAAAAGTCATAAGTTTTAACTTTAACTTATTATAATGTGTAGTCTCTTCTGTAATGTTTCATAGTTTCGGTAAACAATAAAGAACTCAAACCAATGACCATGGTTGTAAGCTTTTTTATACACCTTAATGCCAAACCCTCATGTTATTCATTTTAAGATCATTACTGTGTACAAAACTCACATATATAAATACAAAATCTGCAAGTCGTCTCTATATTTTCTTTATTTTTAAGTACAGTTACAATATATACACAATAACAAAATGAGGTTTATATCAGGGAAATGTATATTTGAACAAATTGTACATAAAATTAAACATTTATGTGTCATAATAATAAGCATACAAGAACCTGTTGTAAAAATTATGTATGTTTTTAATATTATGCTTTTGATAAAAGAGGAAATCATTTGCTATAAGAACATTTTATATTGATTTACTTGTTGGTACTGTTAAAATTTTATTCAACCGTCAGTGGTGAATACATTATTCCTACTGATATAAATACTCACTACAGTACTTGTGCACTCATGATCAATTTAAATCAGCAGGGTAAATGTATAGGCCACTGACAATTGAATAAAATTTTATGATACACTAGTTTTTATTATTGTATTGATATCTATATAGTTGTATGTATTTAATGTATGGAGTGGTTGCCATAAACCTTAGATAAGAAAAAAAATTGATTTAGAATTATGAGACAGATTGTAACTAATGGCAACAGAATTTTAAAAAAAAACCAGACTCAGTAAATTGTTTTATCTTTAACTAAAAAATCCTCATACAGTTCTCCTTCACTGTATAACACATGTAAGTTAACCAAAAAATTATGATTTGTCACTTTTCTACAATGCAAATCATCAAAGACCCATAACTATATAAAATATCAAGATGGTACCCAAAATAAAATATGCACTGTCAGTTTGACAACCACCAGTCAGGCTAGAAATAGTGAAAATTTTAAGTAAAGGGTAGGTAGCACATTTAGGTCCTCTAAAAGGCTTTCAAGAAAATACATGTAGTAGGTATTATAAAGCCACATTTGTCAAAAAAAAGTCCTTTAGTGTGAATTTTCCCAATATTTAAGAGCTAATCTAAAATTTGATTTGAAAACAGTTTCATGAAGTGTTTGCAGTTAATGAAGGGCTTTTTTCAGTATTTGGGGAAGAGGCCTGCAGCCTTTTTTATATAGAACATTTAATTGCAATTTCATAGAAAGGGGAATAAAAATCCAAGTTAAATTCCAATTTTTGGGAAAACTGCACGATTTTAAAGAAATTTCATGAGGGGAAGGTGCCTGTAAACGGCCCCTATTATATAAGGAAAAAAGGTCTGGATGATGGGTTGGAACTGGAAACATGTATGGATCAATTATTAAGTCAAATTAATAGATCAGCAGTCTGAAACTGTAAGAATTATTTTCACAAACACAGTTCCTGAAAACTTTCACAACAAACTTTAGCATGAATGGCTATCTAATTTTAAGGAAAATAAATATTCCATGTCGTAAATTCATTTTTTCTCAAATCAAACCATTTTTTGGAAAACTACAAGGTTTAAAAGGATTTTTGCAGAAATGAATATTTGAAAAGCTTTGCTAGAAGGACTATACATCAATTTATTCAAATATCAGGTTGAAGTTGGTTCATCATCAAAATTGATTTCAGTTGGTGATTGTCTATGTCTTATTGGTGACACATATTGTAAATTTTGAGGCACTGATTGTCTCATCTTTGGTGTCACAGACTGTGTAGTGTGTGGCTGTGTTGGTGTAGACATTTTATGTATGGTATGTTGTATGGCTTCATGAAACTGAAGTAAGTCATCTAGTTCCCGTTCTGAACTGTTGTCGTATTGTCTCTCTCGTCTACCATGCTTCTGCACCTGTAAACACAGGAGAGATAATCTGACAACAGGTTGCTATGGCAACTAGATTTGAAAAATTTATGACAGATTTCTTTTAATGTTTAAAAATAAACAGACGTAGAGGCTAAATATTGTATATGGATATTACTTTATTAGAGATGTAACAGGAGACATATTGTAACCAATGGCAACAGAAATATTGTTTAAAATATACAGAGTAAATTTATTTCATTATAGTACTAAAAGATATTCATACAATTCCCAACTTAACTTATACATATAGACTGTAGTTTATATAGCGTTACTGTTGAAGATTGTAGATGAATTTTATTAGAAATCTAACATGAGTAGAAAAGCAAGCTGTCTCAATATTAAGAAACAGAAAGCATGTTAAACTTTTGGAATCAGAGTTTATGAAATGAATAGTTGGTTGGTAGTCAGTGACAAACGCTTATAATTCTTGTTTCACAGAAGAAAAATTACAGACTAATCTATTTATGATATTTTTCCAGCAAATAAGCTAAGCAAAAAATTAATGATGGAAAATTTTTATGGCAAGATCTATTTAGCTTACTTAAAATAATAATATTATGTGTGCAGTGATGTCATTAGATTTTGGCTTAAAAAGTAAGAGATGTCGTATAATGTAACATTATAGTTTTATAACATCCATACAGAGCACATTGACAGATTAGTGCAAAACAAGTCTTACAACAATGTAAATAAAGAAGTAGACTAGTATTGTGCTGACTAATTGATATGCTTTAATGTTTACCACTTATAATATTACATGGGGATGACTTATGTTAACCATTAAAACAAGATTTAAATTCAGAAGTAGATCATTAGAGAGCAAAAATAAAAAACAAACTGACACACTCGTCTTTTCATTCTTCAGACTCTGAATATCAACCACATTTTACATGTTTCATTTACACATAAAAAACAAAAACCTCTTTAACAACCTAAATTGTGTTGATATGGCATTAAACCCAGTATAAGAACAAAACTACAAAAAACCTCTAGATTTGATTAAACAAAAGCCATGATATATATTTCACACAGTTAAGTCTCTATAATTACCATTTCAAGGTCCTACTGGGGACCTGTACAATCTATGGTTTTACATGTATAGTCCGACAATATTAACCTGAGCTTGAACTACCTAATCATAATAATTTAACGCTTCACTTACATTAAGTCGAGATTTTTCATACGCGTGTAAAGTATAACCTCTGCAGAAAGGCCCTCTACAGAACAAATCCTTTGCACAACAACAGTTTTTGATATTTCCCTTATGTGTAATTTTAATTGAATTTAACCTCTGCAGAGCAACAACCTCTGAACAGCAACATTTTTAGTCCCTCCCAGACAGTGTTGTTCAAGAGAGGTTGTACTGTATACGACTATACACACCTTAATAACAACCTATGAGAATATATTAATCAATGACCATATCAATTTTGTAAACGTGGTATTATTGTACTTTAATTTTGGACTCATTATCTCCAATATTGTGACACAGTTTCAAAGTATTTATTATTATGAAAACAAAATTAGTTGTTCAGTACATATATTTTGCTGAAAGCTTTAAATAAGGGGCGATTAACTAACCAAGACAAAATTAGACAGTAAATACCGAGTTTAATATATTCTTGCATAAAGGTGAAGCTCAGGTTGTCGCACTATACCCCAGTAAGATTTGAGATAACACACTGCCCAGATAATCAAGAGTGACTACAATCAGCTGATCAGAAGAAGTGATCTGTGACAAGAAGACTAAGAACTTAAAGCCTGTATAAAGCAGACAAAGAACTTAGAGCTAGAATTAAAACACTGCTACTTACCTCCCTTGTCTGGTTCTCAATGAGAGCCTCTCTATCAAGTCTTTTCTTCTCATCTTCTGTAACAACATAACCTTCAGGTACTTCATAATCATCAGGTCTATCTGCAGCACATAGTTCACATCCTGGTCTGGTTGGTTGATTTACATATGTGCATACAGGACACGCCCATCCATACTGTAAAATAATATATGTAGAAATGAATGGAGGATATTGGACAACTTGTGCGTAAGCTCAATTTTTATTTCACCAAGTGAGCTCAGACAACATGTTTGCACAAGTGGCATATTCAAAAGAGAAAATGACCTTTTTAGAGCTCACAAGTTGAAATATAAAAAAAACTTATGCCAAAATTAATGAATATTCTGTTTCTATTATAATTAGAACAGTGTTAAATTAGAGGTTTTTTTTTTTAACATGAATGTTATGTCATTTCTTCCCCGAGATGAGGTCATATATCTTTTACGATGACATCATTTTGACAATTAAAATATAAATTCCATTTTCATTACGAAGAACATTTATTTTTTATATTTTCAGAACACACACATTCATACTGTAAAAATCCTCATTTCTTTGACAGTTTTTGTTTGTAAGAATTATAATTATATTACAACCTGCTTTAATCCAAAAACTCAAAAAATAGCAAAATAGGTGACTTGAAATTGGAAGGCAGATAAATGTTAAAAGTAAAAAAAGTATGTAAAAATCCAGCATAAGGGGTTCCCTCACATACTATAGAAATGGAAAGTACAACACTGACTGGAAACTTAAGAAGACCAGCAGATGAAGAAGGTTCTTCCAATGAAATGTCACTCAAAAGCTGATTCCAAGCTTGAAGTTAGATTCTGGCCGGGTCTGCAAATGAGGCATCCAAAGGAGCAGACAGACTCCCGTAAATAAATTAACAACACTGAGATGAACAATGTTATAAAATCATACCAAAGATTCATCATCTTCTTGAGGATGCATCACAGCAACACGTTGTTGAGACATGCTGACAGGTATCACTGGTGCCGCCATAGCTCCTGCTAACAACTGGTTTATAGATAGTTCATGGTAGTCTTCCATTACTGGAACTTGAGGTGGAGGTTTGAAACTTTGTTGTTGAAATTTTTCTTTTGTACTTTTACCAGTTTTACTCATATTTATGTTGTCAAAAAAAGTATCTTGGTCCTAAAATTAAAGTGATAATACAAAATTAGTAAATTTAGAGATTCAATGATATCTATGTATCGTCAATAATTTGAGGCAAACTTTCTATTGTGAGTTGAAACAGGTGTGCTGTCATAATATGAGCTGATGATTCATTTTATAATCAATACAAATCCTTTCTAGATATATCAATATTGTCGATACACTTAGAGCCTAATCAATGACATGTCTTGTAAAGTTTGAAACTAAAATACATAAAATAACTGATCTGTGATCAAGATACAAGAGGCAAGAAATTTGACAAAATTTCAGTTATAATATGACATATACATATGTACAAGTGTTTGCAAGCTAAAAGCTATTTTCCAACAAAAATAACAAGAGTACATAGCTTTAAAGAAGTATGCTCTGCTGGGAATCTAGACCATCAACCTTCGATCAGTAGTCTTTTGTGATACAGACTGAGCTAGCATGGCGGGCATACTCATTTCTACATAGTAGTTGTGAGTGAGGGAGGCACAGTAAAACATGCTGCAATAACAGTTATCATTTACCTTCTTAGTTCTGACACCAGGTGAAAGGCCAGAGAGAAGACCAGATACAGACTGATCTAGCATGGCAGGTATACTCACTTCTACATAGTAGTTGTGTGTTTGGGAGATGGGGCACACTAAACAAGCTACAGTTATTATTTACCTTCTTAGTTTTAACACTAGGTGAAAGGCCAGAGAGAAGACCAGATACAGACTGAGCTACCATGACATGTATACTCACTTCTACATAGTAGTTGTGAGTCTGGGACGTGGGACACACTAAACAAGCTACAGTTATTATTTACCTTCTTAGTTTTAACACTAGGTGAAGGACCAGACAGTAGACCAGGAGTAGATGATCCTGATGTACATTTAGATGTTTGTCTAGCTAATGTTTGTCTATCATCTAGAGGTGATACAGCAGCCATTGCTCCTTGTACATAATCTACAAGATTAACATTTATATAACATAGTAATAAGAATAAGTTTTATATACCATATGTTATATACCATACAAATCATTAAGGGTATATCATTTGTTGAAATTGAAAACATCTATCAAGTGAGTGGGTTAACTAAATATATTAAAATATCCATAAATTCCAAATAATTTTGATATAATATATCATTATTGATACTGTAGTAAACATTTTGTACTTAGTTTCCCCACCCACTTGATGTTTCATTTTTCAATTTCAACAACTGATACACCCTTAACACAGATCCTGAGTAGTGAAGGTGATATTTGCAAACTTTACAAAATATGCCAAAGATTTATAAAACTAGTCATTTTATCATCATCTCTTAACAACAACTGTAGTCATTTTACAAAATACATGTGTATGCCACAAAATCCTGTAAAGTTTTACTACAATTAACATGTACTCTTGAATACTATTCATATCTAACTAACTAATCTAAAAGACTTGTGCATGCATTATCAGGGTGAAGCTTAACTCAAATCCACATGACCATTGGTCAAGTTATTACAATGGCATTTTGTATTAGTCCTACAATACTTCATCAATGTTGAAATGTACAAAACACAGAACATTGTAATCATTCAATGGTTTATGTCATATAAGACATATCTTAGGGACATTCTTCCTTAATAATCCCATAACATCTTTATTTGGCAAAAAATAGTGTTGCTTATACCTGGTACAAATAAAATTTTGAAAATTAAATAAACAAAATACCTGGATTTTTTAAAAGTTCTTGTTTTCTCATAAATTCAGTTTTATCAATACCAGCAGATTTAGCTGTGATAAGATATAAGAATGCAGTATAACCATGTGTTTGTATACGACATTTTTCTAATGTTTCGTTATCAGGTGGTATTCTTTTACCTATGATCCAATATTGTACTTCCACAGGAAACATGTGTTTTATTAACATCTGGAAAATATAAAAAAACAAATACAATACAATACAATACAATACAATACAATACAATACAATACAATACAATACAATACAATACAATACAATACAATACAATACAATACAATACAATACATTTAATGACTATTGAGGTATAGGCCACCAACCTCTGAGACATGACATACATTAAAAAAACATAATGTCGGTCGGCTACCAAAAGGTCGTAACTATGCTTTTTGACAAAAATGACTTTTTGACTGCACGAAGTACACCAAAGCGATTTCGGCCTTGTCTCAAAACATCATACTTGTAAGCCAATCAATACCCGAAATATTGCCATGTGATGAAATATCGTAACTCTGATTGGTTTTTTGAACAACGGTCAAAATATCCTATCTCACACCTAACACTCCATTGTTGATAAAAAAATGATCATGCAGCTAAATTCTTCTTTTTAAGAGGTAAAATATGTTTTAGTTCAACCACTTTATTCATTTAACTTTAATTTTGTATGTTTATCTTATATGATTTGCATCTTGTGACTTTTAATTTCGACTAAAACAGTTGAAAATAGTTTGTCATTTTCTTTGATGAATGTTGCAATACATGAATTTTATATCTGTCAAATGCGAGTTACGACATTTTGAAACAAAACATAATTATTGTAAGTTCGGATAATTTTGAGATACGACTTTTTGATAAAGTAGTTTTCTCCTTCCCCGAAAACCTTGAAAAATTGAGATACGAGGTTTTGACAGCCGACCGACGATAATCAATTATTCCATTATGAACATAAACAACAATTATAAACACTGTCAGGGCAAACTAGTTACAATCTACATTTTACATGCAATAAAGTTATAAAATAAAGTTATAGAGCAGTTTAAAGTCTGCTTCCATATACATGTTCAACTGATGTTCAAATATTGTATAATAACCCTGATCATTGAAATCCCCTTCATACAGGTTATCCCTTACAATACAGTACCTATTTACGCCTGGATGAACTGTAGGTTCTTGCTCAATGAAATGAACAGAGCACTCACTAAGTTGGGCTCGTTTTAGCCCTTTGGGTTACATGGTGAGAAAGTGAGCCCAATTTAATATATTCAAGTATACATGTATTTGAACAACAAACCATATGTAAAACAACTTAGTTACACTTACTCTATTTTTAAGATCTCTAATTGTATCAGAACCTCTTACTTTAAGCATTATAGAGCTTCCTGAAGATTCCTTATCTTCTATGTTAACTTTTAGACTGAAACATGAATATACAAATATATAACATCAAAAATATTTACGCATAAAGCTATAATTAACAAGTTATTCTAAATATTTTGCCTCACAGCTGGTCCTGTAATATGGCAGATCTAGACGGACATTCTATTTTTTACAGGATTTCTGTTGGTTCGCAATGTTTGGCATTGACTGGGCATATACTCATAATACTGTATAAACTATAAAGTGTCTCTTCATTCTTAAATAATAATAATAAAACACTATTCAAATAAAAGCAACTGTAGCAAGTATTGGACATCAAATTACATCATGTATATTAAAGTTCATGTATACAATACAGAGTTTTGAGAAATGTTTTAGAAAAACATACAGTGGTAAATAACAATTTTCTCAATATAGTACTTTTTATGACTGTAAGGAGATTTTTCAAATTTTGAAAAATGAACTTGCTAACATTTGCAGTTTGAAACGCAGGGTCAGACATTCTATAATGATAAGTCATGATGTATTGATGCATTTTGATGATTTCTTCTAGTCCAGTGAAACCTGATTGGTCCAATGATTCTTCCAAGATTACTGGACCAAATGTTCAGTAATGTCAAAACACTTTTTATAATGTCTTGGCAGTGGCTGAAAATCCATAAAAAACAAATTAACAAATATCTCAGACAGCATGGTTATAAAGCAAATTGCAATTCCTTTATTAAACATGTCAAAGTTAAATAAGCAAAAAAATAAGAACTTACCTGAATTCTTTATCTTTATCGACTTGACTTTGATCTTTTAGTTTGACATCAAGTCTACAAGATACACACTGCAGTGTCAGTTCCTTAACAAAATGTTGTGCCTTATCAGTGTCATTGTTATCTATCGCAGCCTCTAAACCACGAGTCAGTTCTTGTACTCTCTTCAATCTTTCGTTGGCCATTTTCTGCTTCGAACTTTTTTTTGTGGAACCTTTTCCCATGAGAATAGATTGTTTTATCTGTTCAACATGTTAAAAAGTTTACATTTTACACAGCAGCACAAGCTCATTTAATAGGATAAACCATCAAAGTAGGCCCTGATTGCTGAAATAGAAAATATGATTCTTTAATCAGTTATTTTTCTCAATCTCAGGAAAGGGCAGGGAGGCAGAAAAACAAGGCAAAGCACATCAGTGGGTAAAATGAAGTGAATCTTCTTTATAATTATAGGTCAGATACCATATGCTCTGATGAGCTTTTTACACAGACTGCATAAATATAACACATGTGTTAAATATATAATATATGAGACCATGGTCACATAAATAAGACAGAATAATTTGTAGATATTGCTAAGTAACTATTTCTTCATAGGGTGAACTTTACTAAATCTCTTCATTTAACAGATTACCTATTCTGGTAAACAGTGACATAAACAAAAGTTTAATGTATTTGTGTATGATAATAACTGATAATGATCTTACAGTTTGAAATTGACAGAATTTTTTTTCATTGGTGCAATATTTGACACAATCAGCTTGTTACCCGGCACCATATAGACCCGTTCATTGTTATTGTTATGAAGTCTATAAATAGTAACAAGTAGCTGATAAAAATACACTTAACCGTTCGCTGGTTGGCAAGAAATGATAGCGAGTAGGTACGATGAAAACACAGTAATTTTAATATTTGCAATTACTAAGTCATTTTTCATCAAACAATTTAGTATCTTATATCACTAGAAAGTTCTTGGAATTCATATTTTGAATATCTAAAAATTATTTGTCAAAAAAGAATTGTTTTTTACTTGCGAGTGTTTAAACCTAGTGCTTCACACCGACAAGAAGATAGTTCAAAAGACAGATTTAAATCTTCTTTTATAACTTTTTCAAATCAAATTTTTAGCAATATCCGTATATTTTGAAAATATGAATTTCAAAAGCTTTCTATCAATATAAAAATTATAAAAATCGGACAACAAAAAAGTAATCACGATTTAAAAATTCTGCTACTATTAAATGTATGTAAACACTGGTTTCTTTCTGCCAACCAGTAAATCAGCCAAAATATTGGTAGCAGGTGCTTGTGACGTCATCCGTGAACTGGTCTATAGATATATAAATAATTTAAATCTGATTTATTTGAAGTTGATTTTTCACATATTCACATTCCCAATTGGACCTTCGTATTGAGAATTGCCGTTTAGCGTATAGAGTCAACAATTAAAAAACTAGGTCACGCTTGTTTTAAAGATTCTTTAAAGTTACAATTAAATTATAGAAGAGTCTATGATTACACGATGAGACATAGCAATTATGACATTGTATTAATAATCAAACATATCAAACATCAACAAACTGTGAAAAATGCTGGCACATATATTAAATTGTTTACATCAGTTTCAATTCAAAATTACAAACACATGTTTGTCATCAAACAAAAGATTAATATTCCTGGTGTACATGGCAGTTTGTTACGTAATAATTTAGGATTACTACAGATTACTATCATTAATATGATATACACACACATACGAATGGCATATAGTAACTGATTATCACGACTAATTTATTTAATTAAAAATAATTTGTGTTAATTTGATTAAAGGTCAAATTTATCGAAGGACACAAAAAACGACTAAACATCGAAATATTACGTATTTCTAGTGTATCTAAGCATACATCCACGTTTATGGCATGTAAACAATGTATACATCGAGATATTTAACTCTGATTTAAACCTGTATCAATTTAGCTGATAGTACAGCATCGCTTATCTATCATGTGTGTGACGTCATCGTAGTCCTATCGATTAAATTGTGTTATAACAATCAATGGATTGTAGTACAGTAGTATATACACGTCTGTCAATTAATCATGCGCAAAACCATTTAGAAATTAAACATCCTTTTTTATATTTATCATTACATTTTCTGCATGACTTTTTAATTTTATATAAATAGTTAAATAACTAGGCTGTATTTATATAAAGCGCTTTTAATATTTGATTGCATTCATCGCACAATTCCAAGATATCAAGTAGGTATTTGTAGTATTCTTTTCATTTGCGTGAAAAGTGGTTCAAAAATTAAGTAAATTGAATAAGTCATTTCATTGAAAGAGTCTATAACTGGTCGAAACCAATCGCGTTTTTCTTGATTTCCACATGATGGCCAAGTGAAAGGGGAAAAGATTGAAAAACTCGACAGGAATAACTTAGACTATGTAAAGTTATGACCTCGTCATTTTTTTGACAGATACTTGCCAAAAATATATAAACTTCGTGCGGAGAACGCTTAATTTCTTTTTTCAAAGAAGATATTTACCATGTTATTTTTCTCACAAGCGACAAAAGACGAAAAATCAGATTACATTAATGTTGTGCAGAAAATACTACTCGAATTGTTTCGTAACGTTGTGTGCACTAAATAAAAGTTTGAAAGTAAGTATGAATATTAATCTAGACTGAGTCAAGTCTAAAAATCATAGAAATAAAAATTGTTTGAATGTGTTTATAACGCTGGTTGTGCAATTGTATTATATGATGAGATCGGAATTCTAAACCTCGCTATTTTGCACAAAAAAACCTTTGTTCGCATGAACGGTTTTCTGTAAAACATTTACCTTATCTCCAATATATGGCGTAACATATGTCGGCGGATTAAAAATTTCATTACAAATAAATGGATTTGTATACATGTGAAAAACAATAGTTAATATGAGTTTACACAAATGTAAAATATTAAACCTAATCAAAAGATGGATGTCTGTACATAAATATTCGTATAAAATCAATTCCCGTATACACTTAAATAAAATGGGGACGAATGTGACTGGGGACGGATCGTCTAGAGGGAGAATAGTCTTGGGGACGGATCGTCTGTATACCGCTGGAGCACTGATATTATTTTAGTCACGTCAAACTGTCTTGCTATTGGGTTAAAACTTTAGTGACGTAGACGAGTGCCTTGCCTACACACCGGGAGATACAGATTCGATTCCCAGTCAGGGCAAGACCATGCCTTCAAGATTCCTCACTGTTCTACAACACATCACCAACAGTCTTTCTTCCCACGAACCATTAAAGAATGGAACAGTCTTCCCAATGATATTACATCAGTCGGCTCTGTTGATGCTTTTAAAGCTCAACTAGCCAAACTCTTTATCTAGTCTCATCCTTGCATCATTGTTTTTATCCTTTTTAACTTGTATATACTCTTACTTTTAACTCTTTTTCTTTCTCTTTTTGCGCAACCACCTGGCAGTTATATTCAGTCCGTTGAATTTGGCCAGTAACTGGTAGAAGTAGAAGTAGAAGGGCGTATGGTTTTTATTCTCCGAATTTACTTTAGGGCGAATAGTCTTGGGGACGTATCTGATTTACGACTTTCACTAGTTTCAGTTTCGTGTTACAACGCATCACAAATAAAATCTGTACGTCATTGTTTGATGTCCTTCAATCAGAAATTAAGTTTATTCTTACATGTTCTGCCAAGATGTCGAGTGAACCGTCTATTAATTGTTTAACAACTATATAATTACTCACGATACTCATCGAATACATCGGCAAAGTCCGAAAAATCCAAAATGGGACAGGTATATTCTGCGACCAAATGTGCGGCCAAGAAAGTGCGACCAACAAACTGGGGGTGCGTTTTTTCGTAAACAGTTGGTACAAGTCGAGTGGTATTAAAGAGTTGGTGTATATCAGCATGAGAGGCTGTTTTATAGATTTTCGCAAGGAAATATTAATTAAATTATAAAATGGTGGATTTAAACCCGGAAATGTTTATTTCCAGGAAAATTTTTATCCTCAAAAATAGAACTGTTTATATAATGTCCTTTGGCTTAGTGAACACCCACAAGAAATCAATACGCCATAATAAAAGGTTACGGTTTAGCGCTACAAAGTACGCTTCTATATTAATCACCTTTTGAGAATTATTGTTCCTTTTTTTCATTGATTTCGATTGAAAAGACTCAGATGTTGTTTTGTTCAGTGAGAATTTACTTTATTCATGTACGATTACATTTACGAATTTTACCAAAATCAGAGACGATCATGTTTTTGTACCTTCGCTCTAGAGTTGTCAATTAATCCGGAAGTTCCGTTACTCTAGCCTTTCTATTGATGTGTCTAGGATAATGGAAGCTCCGTAACTCTAGCCTTGCTACATAGACTTGTCTAGAATAACGGAAGTTTCATAACTCTAGTCCTGCTATATAGAGCTGTCTAGGATAACGGAAGTTCCGTTTCTCTAGTCCAGCTATATAGATCTGTCTAGGATAATGGAAGTTCCGTTACTCTAGTCTAGCTATATATAGACTTATCGAGGATAACGGAAGACCCGTTTCTTAAGCTTTGCTTTAGTGTTGTCTAGAATAATTGAAGTTCTGTTACTCTAGCCTTGCTATATAGACTTATCGAGGGTAACGGAAATTCCATACCTCTACCCAAGCTGGGATAATCGAAGTTATGTTACTCTTGCTTTGCTATAGAGTTGACTAGGAAAATGGAAGTTCTGTTACTGTAGCCTTGCTACACAGACTCGTATATGATAACGGGAACTCAGTTACTCTAGCGTTGCTATATAGAGTTGTCTAGGAAAGTGGAAGTTTTGTAACTTTAGCCAGGCTATAGAGTTGTCAAGGATAATGGAAGCTCCGTTACTCTATCCTTGCTATAGAGTTGTCAAGGCTAATGGAAGCTTCGTTACTCTAGCCTCGCTATAGAGTTGTCTGGGATAATGGAAGTTCTGTTACTTGAGCCTTGCTATATAGAGTTGTTAAGGATAATGGAATTTCCGTTACTCTAGGGTTGCTATATAGACTACGCTGAGTTGTCTAGGATAATGGAAGTTTTGTTACTCTAGCCTTGCTAGTTAAACTTTTCTAGCATAACGGAAATTCTGGTACTCAAGCCTTGCTAAAGAGTTGTCTAGGATTATGGAAATTTTTACTTTAGCCTTGCTACATAGACTCGTCTAGGGTAATGGAAATTCTGTTACTCTAGCCTTGCTATATAAACTGATCGAGGAAAACGGATGACGGAAGCTCCGTTACTCTTAGCATGTTATATAGATCTGTCTAGGATAACGAAAATTCCGTAACTATAGTCCTGCTATAAAGAACTGTCTAGGATACCGGAAGTTCCGTTTCTCTAGTCCAGCTATATAGAGCTGTCTAGGATAACGGAAGTTCCGTTTCTCTAGTCCAGCTAACAAGAGTTGTCTAGGATAACTGAAGTTCCGTAACTCTAGTCCTGCTTTCTAGGATAACGGAAGTTCCGTTACCCTAGTCCTGCTATATATAGCTGACTAGGATAACGGAAGTTCCGTTTCTCTAGTCCTGCTATAGAGAGCTGACTAGGATAACGAAAATTCCGTAACTCTAGTCCTGCTATATAGAGCTGACTAGGATAACAAAAATTCCGTAACTCTAGTCCTGCTATGTAGATCTGTCTAGGATAACGGAAGTTCCGTTACTCTAGTCCTGCTATATATAGCTGGCTAGGATAACGGAAGTTCCGTTTCTCTTGTCCTGCTATATAGAGCTTACTAGGATAAGAAAAATTCCGTAACTCTAGTCCTGCTATATAGAACTGTCAAGGATAACGATATTCCCGTCACTCTAGTCCTGCTATATAGAGCTGACTAGGATAACGAAAGTTCCGTAAGTCTAGTCCTGCTGTATAGAACTGTCTAGGATAACGTAAATTCCGTAACTCTAGTCCTGCTATATAGAGCTGACTAGGATAACGGAAGTTCCGTAACTCTAGTCCTGCTATCTAGGATAACGGAAGTTCCGTTACTCTAGTCCTGCTATATAGAGCTGACTAGGATAACGAAAATTCCGTAACTATAGTCCTGCTATAAAGAACTGTCTAGGATACCGGAAGTTCCGTTTCTCTAGTCCAGCTATATAGAGCTGTCTAGGATAACGGAAGTTCCGTTTCTCTAGTCCAGCTAACAAGAGTTGTCTAGGATAACTGAAGTTCCGTAACTCTAGTCCTGCTTTCTAGGATAACGGAAGTTCCGTTACCCTAGTCCTGCTATATATAACTGACTAGGATAACGGAAGTTCCGTTTCTCTAGTCCTGCTATAGAGAGCTGACTAGGATAACGAAAATTCCGTAACTCTAGTCCTGCTATATAGAGCTGACTAGGATAACAAAAATTCCGTAACTCTAGTCCTGCTATATAGATCTGTCTAGGATAACGGAAGTTCCGTTACTCTAGTCCTGCTATATATAGCTGGCTAGGATAACGGAAGTTCCGTTTCTCTTGTCCTGCTATATAGAGCTAACTAGGATAAAAAAAATTCCGTAACTCTAGTCCTGCTATATAGAACTGTCTAGGATAACGATATTCCCGTTACTCTAGTCCTGCTATATAGAGCTGACTAGGATAACGAAAATTCCGTAACTGTAGTCCTCCTGTATAGAACTGTCTAGGATAACGTAAATTCCGTAACTCTAGTCCTGCTATATAGAGCTGACTAGGATAACTGAAGTTCCGTAACTCTAGTCCTGCTTTCTAGGATAACGGAAGTTCCGTTACCCTAGTCCTGCTATATATAACTGACTAGGATAACGGAAGTTCCGTTTCTCTAGTCCTGCTATAGAGAGCTGACTAGGATAACGAAAATTCCGTAACTCTAGTCCTGCTATATAGAGCTGACTAGGATAACAAAAATTCCGTAACTCTAGTCCTGCTATATAGATCTGTCTAGGATAACGGAAGTTCCGTTACTCTAGTCCTGCTATATATAGCTGGCTAGGATAACGGAAGTTCCGTTTCTCTTGTCCTGCTATATAGAGCTAACTAGGATAAAAAAAAATTCCGTAACTCAAGTCCTGCTATATAGAACTGTCTAGGATAACGATATTCCCGTTACTCTAGTCCTGCTATATAGAGCTGACTAGGATAACGAAAATTCCGTAACTCTAGTCCTCCTGTATAGAACTGTCTAGGATAACGTAAATTCCGTAACTCTAGTCCTGCTATATAGAGCTGACTAGGATAACGGAAGTTCCGTAACTCTAGTCCTGCTATCTAGGATAACGGAAGTTCCGTTACTCTAGTCCTGCTATATATAGCTGACTAGGATAACGGAACTTCCGTTTCTCTAGTCCTGCTATATAGAGCTGACTAGGATAACAATTCCGTAGCTCTAGTCCTGCTATATAGATCTGTCTAGGATAACGGAAGTTCCGTTACTCTAGTCCTGCTATATATAGCTGACTAGGATAACAATTCCGTAACTCTAGTCCTGCTATATAGATCTGTCTAGGATAACGGAAGTTCCGTTTCTCTAGTCCTGCTATATAGAACTGACTAGGATAACAATTCCGTAACTCTAGTCCTGCTATATAGATCTGTCTAGGATAACGGAAGTTCCGTTTCTCTAGTCCTGCTATAGAGAGCTAACTAGGATAACGAAAATTCCGTAACTCTAGTCCTGCTATATAGAGCTGACTAGGATAACGGAAGTTCCGTTTCTCTAGTCCTGCTATAGAGAGCTAACTAGGATAACGAAAATTCCGTAACTCTAGTCCTGCTATATATAGCTGGCTAGGATAACGGAAGTTCCGTTTCTCTTGTCCTGCTATATAGAGCTAACTAGGATAACAAAAATTCCGTAACTCTAGTCCTGCTATATAGAACTGTCTAGGATAACGATTTTCCCGTTACTCTAGTCCTGCTATATAGAGCTGACTAGGATAACGAAAATTCCGTAACTCTAGTCCTGCTGTATAGAACTGTCTAGGATAACGTAAATTCCGTAACTCTAGTCCTGCTTTATAGAGCTGACTAGGATAACGGAAGTTCCGTAACTCTAGTCCTGCTATCTAGGATAACGGAAGTTCCGTTACTCTAGTCCTGCTATATATAGCTGACTAGGATAACGGAACTTCTGTTTCTCTAGTCCTGCTATATAGAGCTGACTAGGATGACGAAAATTCCGTAACTATAGTCCTGCTATAAAGAACTGTCTAGGATACCGGAAGTTCCGTTTCTCTAGTCCTGCTATATAGAACTGACTAGGATAACGGAAGTTCCGTTTCTCTAGTCCTGCTATATAGAACTGACTAGGATAACAATTCCGTAACTCTAGTCCTGCTATATAGATCTGTCTAGGATAACGGAAGTTCCGTTACTCTAGTCCTGCTGTTTAGAGCTGTCTAGGATAACAAAAATTCTGTTACTATAGTCCTGCTATATAGAACTGTCTTGGATTACGGAAATTCCGTAACTCTAGTCCTGCTGTATAGAACTGTCTAGGATAACGTAAATTCCGTAACTCTAGTCCTGCTATATAGAGCTGACTAGGATAACGGAAGTTCTGTAACTCTAGTCCTGCTATCTAGGATAACGGAAGTTCCGTTACTCTAGTCCTGCTATATATAGCTGACTAGGATAACGGAACTTCCGTTTCTCTAGTCCTGCTATATAGAGCTGACTAGGATAACAATTCCGTAACTCTAGTCCTGCTATATAGATCTGTCTAGGATAACGGAAGTTCCGTTTCTCTAGTCCTGCTATATAGAACTGACTAGGATAACAATTCCGTAACTCTAGTCCTGCTATATAGATCTGTCTAGGATAACGGAAGTTCCGTTACTCTAGTCCTGCTGTTTAGAGCTGTCTAGGATAACGAAAATTCTATAACTCTAGTCCTGCTATATAGAACTGTCTAGGATTACGGAAATTCCGTAACTCTAGTCCTGCTGTATAGAACTGTCTAGGATAACGTAAATTCCGTAACTCTAGTCCTGCTATATAGAGCTGACTAGGATAACGGAAGTTCTGTAACTCTAGTCCTGCTATCTAGGATAACGGAACTTCCGTTTCTCTAGTCCTGCTATATAGAGCTGACTAGGATAACAATTCCGTAACTCTAGTCCTGCTATATAGATCTGTCTAGGATAACGGAAGTTCCGTTACCCTAGTCCTGCTATATATAGCTGACTAGGATAACAATTCCGTAACTCTAGTCCTGCTATATAGATCTGTCTAGGATAACGGAAGTTCCGTTTCTCTAGTCCTGCTATATAGAACAGACTAGGATAACAATTCCGTAACTCTAGTCCTGCTATATATATCTGTCTAGGATAACGGAAGTTCCGTTACTCTAGTCCTGCTGTTTAGAGCTGTCTAGGATAACGAAAATTCTGTAACTCTAGTCCTGCTGTATAGAACTGTCTAGGATAACGGAAATTCCGTTACTCTAGTCCTGCTATATAGAACTGTCTAGGATTACGGAAATTCCGTAACTCTAGTCCTGCAGTATAGAACTGTCTAGGATAACGGAAATTCCGTAACTCTAGTCCTGCTTTATAGAGCTGACTAGGATAACGGAAGTTCCGTAACTCTAGTCCTGCTATCTAGGATAACGGAAGTTCCGTTACTCTAGTCCTGCTATATATAGCTGACTAGGATAACGGAACTTCCGTTTCTCTAGTCCTGCTATATAGAGCTGACTAGGATAACAATTCCGTAACTCTAGTCCTGCTATACAGATCTGTCTAGGATAACGGAAGTTCCGTTACTCTAGTCCTGCTGTTTAGAGCTGTCTAGGATAACGAAAATTCTGTAACTCTAGTCCTGTTATATAGAACTGTCTAGGATTACGGAAATTCCGTTACTCTAGTTCTGCTATATAGAGCTGACTATGATAACGGAAGTTCCGTTTCTCTAGTCCAGCTATGAAGAGTTGTCTAGGATAACGGAAGTTCTGAAGCAACTGAAGCGATGTCTCATGTAGTTATGTTGGATGACGGAACTTCCGTAACTAGAACCTCGCCTCAGATGGGCGTGTACGAAAACGGATGTTCAGTAGCTGTAGTCTCGCCTGATATAGTTAACTAGGATTAGAGAATTTCCATAACTCTAGATCCCGCTAGATCAAAGTTACCGAGGCAGCAGCTTGTGTCAATTACATTTGGAGCTCCTCGGCTGTTTATTCTTATATTTAATTAACAGTCGAAGTGTTCCGAATGTCACTACTTTTTAAACACAACCAGTAGCATGTTCAATCAAACAAAACGTTACAGAACGATACATTCAGACATCCTCGGCCATTAATAATCTAATCTAATACACAGATATGCGATCGTTAAGGCAATGAGTGATGTTTCAAAATTAATGGATTAAAGACAAAACATCACTCATTCCCTACACGACCATATATTTGTTTAACACCGGTAGTTTCTAAATATAGCGTCTAAATATGGAGATTATTCACAGCAAATGGCCGTGGAGTTCCGAATGTATCGTTACGGAACGTTCTGTAACGTTCGTGGTAACTGAACTCCCTTCAGATATTGACGAATCGTTCATAGTTAAATTGTATTCAACTGTCGGTGGCGCATACATTTATCCAGAATTCCAATCATTTCTATACTTGCGATAGTTAACAAATAATAAACCGGTAATTAAGAACGAATATTATCGAGTATTTAAATAGGTAGGGTTCATGTATGAGGCACCGACAGAAAAATAAAATTCAACCATGGACGATGCAAACATCTGTACTCTAAGATGCACAAGTAGTCACAAATATCCGCCGTTTGACTCCGTGCAACAAATGTTGCCAGGGGATATGGTTGTGATACTTATGATTGTGTTCTAAGTAAAACGCAACACCGAAAATTCGAAAATTGTACTTGGACAACAAACATCTCAAGGACAAAATGTCCGAGACGACTTGTTAATTATCAGTGGGCCAAGTTATATCAAGGGCATGAAATTGGGCAACAAACATCTCAAGGACAAAATGTCCGAGATGACTTGTTAGGAATGAACAGGCCAAATTATAACATGAAAACGGATCTTGATATTCGTTTGTTTTTCTGCAGCAGTTGACTGAAGACATCGAAATATCTTGACATGTTTCATGAATCTTTGTGTCCATAGCAACAAACCTGAAATTATATATTAAAGTCTCGTTAGAATAAGTACTTTTTTATACTGGGTTTAAAGCCGTGTCAACACATTTTGGTTACTTTACAGCGTCCAGCGCACCTAACCTAGCTATCCTGGACACTTGTCTATAGCCAGTACTTACACGCCGGAACTTCTCTATATACCTAATAAATGGAGGAAAATTGTCATAACTGTCAAATTATCGCGGAAGGATATAACTTCTCCGAATGAGACTCGAAACAATACCCCTTCGGCACACAGAGATTCCTAATCCCGGTGCGCTACAAGCTGCGCAACCAACCCGGGTTAGAATAAGTATACTATAAGATACTACTGATAACTGATCAATACCTGTAAATTTTCTTCATATGAAGAGTGACGACAATAGTCTAACAACGATATTTTCATTGATATTCATAAACAAAATTATTATTGTTTGATAAAATTTCGGGGAATTTCATAGTAGTTACCAGTGGAGCTTATATCATTACGTGATGTTTCCATTTACTCATCCATCCAACTCAAAATGGCCATATTTTGTCTTTTCTTACTCGTCCAGATCCATAGACATTCATCGCAACCTAAAATATAACATACGGGAATAAAAACCATACAGAAATGTTTCTCTATGATTCATATACAATTAGAAGCTGAATACAGTATAACCTCTGCAGAACAAATCTGTGCAACAACAGCTTTCTGCAATCACGTTAGATGCAATTTTAATGGAAGTTAACCTCTGCAGAGCAACAACCTCTGAACAGCAACACATTTTGTTCCTCTCTATGGGTGTTGTTTAAGAGAGGTTGTACTGTATCTATATTAAAATAAATACCAGGCAAAAGTTTCACAAACAAACTGAAGAAGGTACTCAATAACAGACTATAGCGGGGTTTTTTACTATAGATATCGTTTCACTGCAGTTGGAATGACTGTTGTTAGATGATCTTAATAATGAAAATACATAAAATGTTTCAAGATAAAATACCATGGGTTTTTAGTGTGAACTTAAAACAACAAACTCGCATTTCACTTGAGACTAAACTAAACAGTTTTTTAACTGACAGAAATTAAAACAATTGAATTAGATCTTATCCAAACATGTTTGTCAGTTTTATTTTGTATAATGTGGTTTAAAAAAAACCTACTGTATTTGACTTCCTAATGACACATATATTTGTTGTAACGTTGATTACAATAGCAAAATGATTGTCCAAAATAAACTTGAGGATAAAGTCCTTTTTTCGTGAAAGTGTAGATTATTAGGAAATTACCTCGTAGCAATGTCTTGTACACATTTCTTGATCCATACAAATCAGTCAGAATCTGAAATAGACAAAACACGAGAAGAGAAACCCGAAAGAAATATGTATTTTAAACTGGCATGTTTATTATACCAAAGGAAATTAACAAAATATAACAAAAGATGTGCTGAAAAAGAGAAGCAAATTAGCATGGGACACGGAGCATGGACAAGCATGCATAAGGTACAGGGAGGGGCACGGGCAGGGATTTTTACACCATGGGGGTTCACTGGTCTGTTTAGGGCGGTCATTTCCGCTACCATTCCCACCTATTCACCAGGGCTATAGAAAGTCTCTGATCACCATTATTCCAAGATTGCTGACTTGCAATAAAGATTATTTTACCTAGTTAAGACAAAACTTATCAATATCCAAAAACGTTTATCCCTAATCCTACAATCTGATTAAAACCTGATCTAAAATTTTCCGCTCGCCTACTCACTAATTTAGATCTGGCCTTTTTCAAACGAAGGTCACGTTCAGGTGACCTTTTCTCATCATAATATTAATGACGAGATTGTTATGATACGTAACTTGTTTACATCGTCTACGTCACGCAATTTGAAATGAGCCGTCCAATCGCAGAATGTGAATAATACCGCTGTTAAATTAGCTTGCCAACCTTGGTCTAAAAATAGAAATTACGAAATCAAAATGTGATTAATAGTGTTTTCATCTAGATAAAAGCTACGCATTGATTGGTCGACACAAAGTTCATCTCGACGTGACTTTCCACGGAGACAGTAGAGATCCTGTAGGACAATGCTGTACAGGATATCTGTTTACGGAGATTGCTAATCCTATACCCACCCAATATGAATCACTGTGTTCTTAGCAATAAACCCTATGTTTCACCCGAGAAATCATTAGTTTTGAAACATTGATAAAACTGCATCAAGACATTCCTCTTAATGTGTATTTTACATAAACTCAAACGAATCAGGACTTAAAGGCCCTTTTTAAACATCCCAAAGTGTCCACCTTACACGGAGAAATAGATTAAACTCGTCGGAGGGTTTCATGAACTTGATTTTTAACACATTTGGGAATTCAAGTTTTATTCATATTCAATATCCCGGAAAAAATGATAACTAACTTTACGTCTCTTCTTAAGAAAAAGAAATCCACTGGTAACTCATGTACAGTGTGACAAAATTCAACCAGAAACTATACGCTTCTATAAAAATGTTAACGATTATCTTAAACGGTTACTTCTACAACGGCAAGGCGAGAATCGTCAAATCTAAATACAAATTTTCTCGACAGTTCATTTATAGTTTGGAAAACTAGTCAATTCAGTTGATTCGAATGTTAATGCGACAGATCTGAATAATCTTTAATGTACGAAAATCTCAATCACTATTCATTAATTTCAAGGATATCATCTAAAAAGCGTATGATGTGATAGCAAAATATTATTTATATAACATTTAATAGATGCAAAAAAGAATGTTAGTTTATCCCTAAATTTGACCATAGAGCAAAAGTAACACATATTCTGTCATATGACAGGACAATCTATCAATTATCATTTCAACATTAAATTTTTAACATTTTTTAACAATTTTGGGTGAAGTCTAGCTGTACCCATGGCAATAGTACAAAATAAATGGCTTGATTTGGAAATAATGATCTCTTTTCAAACTGTTTTTTTTTCTAAATTGGTAGTTTAATAGTTTTATATGTTGTCTCATAATGAAAGCACTTTTTTGAATGGTGAGTATTTGTTTGCCATGGTAACCAATTTCAGAAATTGAAAACATATTCTGAACTAAAAAAGAACATGTTTTAACTTTTATCATAGAATAAGTAAATACAGTCCTAGATATGGGATTCCTTTTAAAACAATTGAAACAGCAAAATAATAACATGTATATATGAGCACTGTTTGAGTTTCATGTTGTTGAGGTCGCTTCTAAGGTAACAAAAAACGCAGTTCTTACTATTACAATCATGCTACTTCTGACTTTAAATGACGGATTTTTTACTTTGCAGTGGGCATTAAAATGTGATATATCAGTATGCATAAAATTTATCATGTATTCTGTATCATTCTTGTAGACCTAAGAATGAGTGGTGGCCGTGAAAACGGAATAAGTGAATACACGCTGTGGCGATGACTGGTATGTGCAGGTAATACAATGTAACCATTACTATTATTGTTATATAACTGTTATAATCATTATCATCATCAATATAAATACTAGTATTATATTACAATTATACATTATACAATGTACTCTGGACTATATAAGTTGTGATACATCAATGCGTTCCTGTGGTGGTATGGATGGTTATATTGTCAGAGATCGTCTTTGACAAATTATTGACGGTAAGATGCGAAGCAGTTCACCAGTTACTGCATCGACTCCACGTCTAACAAGAATGAACCTACAAGAGGACACTCCGGTTAGACAATACAGTGACGCAGCAAGAAGGAGAAGATCCAACGAAGAATATGTGGAAGATGGTGAAAGAAGAACATCGAACAATGATTTTAGGAGACCTGCAAGGGCGGCGGAATATTTGGAATTAGTGAACGACAGGCCCTTGGACAGATACAGAAACAGAATGGGTAGAGGACACGTTAATTTTGATTATGAAGAATAGAAGTTGCCTTTAAGAGATCTATGGGTAACATACCAAAAACTATGGTATTCAATGAAAATAGTAACTGGTTTGCTTTTATGAGCAGATTTCAATTGTTTGCCAGAAAAAAATATTTCGGAATCCTAACATAGAATTCATGGACTTGGTTGATAAATTAGAAAAAGAGGTTCAATAGTAGAGAAGAAACCGAAACATACAAGGTCGAATTGTTGACTATGCGACAACACTATGGGTAAACTTTGAAAGAGTTTGCGGAAAAGGTTGAAACTTTAGCTGTAAAACCTGAAGAGTTCCATGATGAATTCATAGTTAGGAGGTTCACCCATGGTATTCCCGATAAAGATGCAGCATTATAAGTGTCAAATCTGTATGTTAGATCTATTGATGAAGTCATCAGGAAAATAAAAAGTTACTAACACAATTGGGCAGCTATAAGGGCAACAAGGGACCCAAAGACAAAAAGGGTCATCAGTTGGGTTAAAACCTGATGCATCAAGAGTTATTTATGTCATCAATATGCCCTCGCCAAATCTAAGCGTAATTGGCGTTGGGTAATTGACATGCAGGAAGAGGTTAAAGTCCATATTGAAGCCACTTGGATCTTGGAACACATATCACACCGAGACAAGGGAAAGAATAGGGTGCATGTTCCTAAGGTGAAGCCAGTACAGGATTGCCTTCCAACTACTATGTGCCAGGATGTAAGGTTGAGGACCCAAAGTCTCCCGAAGTCTGTGCAAGACGCAGCAACCGGTAGTGGCACACATCAAAGATCCCCACCATATGTAGACCAAGATATATATTCAATATCATCAGGTGAGGAGGAACGACCCCAAGGAGGAAATCTCCAACACATGTTAAGTGATATTTCATATCAAGATTATGTAGATTTAAATATGTTAAATGTAAATAACCGTGTTAAACAGCTGAGACTTAGCCATATTTACAGAGTCTTTCATAACAAATGTCCGTCATATTTGAAAAAGAACTTTGAACGACGAGAAGATAACATGCGGTATAATACCAGATCTAGTAGTTTTAATTTTAATGTCCCAAATGTTAACAATGTCAGTAAACATACTTTTTATTACCATGGTATTTTAGACTGGAATTCACTTCCAGAAGAAATCAAAGCTGTGAAAAATTTCCAGAAATACAAACTTCTTGTCAAAAAATATTTACTTAGTAAACAGGTTACAGAATGTACCCAAGATTTTATATACTATTAATACATGTTTTATTAGACATATACTATTGATCTGTTTTATTAGACATATGCGTCTGTGATAATATGTGCTTGTAGCATACTTTAAATAATCCCGTTTTTGAACAAAGTCTTGTCCTCAATAATTGTTTTTTTTTCTATTATTTTAAACAATTTGTTATTCCCTTAAATGGACCCCATTGGAAATAAGCTTTCAGTTTAATGGGTTATCCATAGGTTCTTAATACTTGATTACAACACACGTCTATTCTAATGTATTATTAAAAGTATGTCGAGCTATGGTTGTACACTGTTTTAAGTCATAATATGCTAGTCAATAGTTTTTAGTTCATCTTGTCTTATCAACATATATACTGATGTTAAACTTTTATCTGTGATTTTATTGAATATTTCTGTGATATTGTGTTATAATGTGCTAATAATCTTAAATGTCAATAAATAAGTGAGACCTAAAAGTGAGAAACCCTTGGTGAAACCTACCAATGTGGACTACCATCTGGAATCCACTACATCAGTTAGGGAAGATCCATCCAAGAGAGAAACCCTTGGTGAGATAAAAAAAATACTTGCACTCATAGGAAATCTCAGGTTATATCACGGTGCGAAACTGTGACCAGACAGAATGTCAGAGGTCAGTTTGCTTTTTTGAAGTTTTATCAGCATATTGAACAAATTGTGCAACGTCAATTGGAAACCACATCAATAAAAACTGTAATCAAAATTAGAGCAAAAATCAGTCAGAAAAGATTGGAATAATATAAGAACGTTTTCACTTGAATGTACATGTACCTATAAACTTTAAACAAAACACAGTATTGGATCATTGAACTTACTTAAAGTGCATATAATAGTTAAAGGTCCTCATAATGTTTAATTAAACAAAATATAATTAAATGTACTATAATTTTATGATTAATTACACTGAGTTTATGCACACGTTAACTGGCTATTTCAAATATAACAATATCGTTGCAAATTAATTATGATAACACAATATTAACAAAACTTTCTGAATGTATGATATAATAACAATATCATATCAGTAAATAAAGTCTATCTAATCATCAGCTATGAAGCATTTAGCTCTATACCAATTACCAATGTCAGTTCACAATGCTATTTATAACACAATGCTGGTATTTATAAAAATATCCAAAATGATTCAGTTACCTATAATCTGTAAACCATTCAGTAAAGTTATATACATAAATGAACTATACCAAAATACCTTTCACATCCTTGTTACCAACAACATAATTCATTATACAATGTATAGAGATTGTTTAAATTCAATGAAACAAAAGGTTGTCGATGTTACATATACACTGGTGTCCAAATATAATATAGAAAAACTAAGCAAAATGTGTTTTTTAAAAACGAAAGAGAAAATATTTAAAAAAAAACATGTGTAAAGAAACTTTAGGACACCAGTGTATTTCATTTAAATTTGTTTTAAACATATACATGTAAGCAGCACCCTAGCAAGACTTAGTACTATGAACACTATTTACATTCGACTATATAGTAACTAGTACCTTAAGTATTTGGTACATCATTGCTGTTTTGTTTAAGAGTCTGATCTAGCTATCCTCCCATAGATTGGGTCCTTCACTAGATTACTCAGAACTATGTATTTATTTATAAGTTTAAAAAGTAATTCCGATCTAGTTATCCTCCCGTAAATGGGCCCTTCACTAGATTGCTCAGAATTACGTTTACAAAAAATTCCGATCTAGTTATCCTCCCATAAATGGGCCCTTCACTAGATTGCTCAGAATTATCTGTTTTGACTCTATAATTCCGATCTAGATATCCTCCCATAAAATGGGCCCTTCACTAGATTGCTCAGAATTATGTTTTACATATAATTCCGACCTAGCTATCCCCCCCAGTAAACTGGGTCCTTCACTAGATTGCTCAGAATTATAGACACTTTTCATTTTTTTTTAATTGAGAGCTATCAAGTTCCTCTCTTTTACCTTCATCAAGCCGATTATCGTTTAGTACATCGTTATCAAGCATCATTAATACTAATTACATGTATTTAACTATTGATTTTATATTCTTTTAAGGGCCGAAAACGTTATCAATAACCTCTACATACAATGAATATGTTATTAAAACTGCATGTGTGTGGGTATAAGTATAGATCATTTCTGTACGTTCAAAACATATCTGACCGTGTAACCATTATACAGAATGTTTATATAGTTAGTATTGTGGCAGACGATTGGTACATTTGGTACAAAGTCAACAGCTTAAAAAACTTAAGTGATTGTAGTAAGACTTTATTTACAATTGTGCAAAACTCCTATATTCTTATGTATAATCTAAATATCAAATTGTCATTGAATGTAATAAACAATACTTCAATGTATATGATATGCTGAAGTTTGGATTATTTTTATTATCTTAATTTGCATTGAATACAACAATTTTATAAATATATTTTAACGATAGATCCGAACAAATAGTATAATATAAAATGCCTACTGATTTGATTTGAAAAAGATTCAAACATTTCACGGATCTATTTATTTAAGGTAAATATAGTTCTTAAAATTGTCCAATCTTTTACTGATACATTGATAACTATGTAGATATGTGTTGTATTATTCATTAAAAAATCAAATTAATATTACCATTTGTAATTTAACTGCTGAAATAGAAAACTCCCAAATGGGAACACACCATACATTAAGATATTTTACTTAAAGATAGAAAACTACATAGAAATAAGGACAAATTTTAGACAAGTCATAAAAGTGTGTTTAAAATCTTATTAAAAAAACAGACAACCATTTGATATTTACGAGAGAAAGACATGCTAAAGTGTATTAAAGTCATCTTATTCGAAGAATGAAACCTACATGGAAATAAGGATCGAATATGTCATTTTACTTGTTTGATTTCTTTTTTATGTCTGAAAATTAGGACAGAACGACATGTTATAGTGCTATATTGCAATTTACTTAATCTATTGCTATCTATATGATTGTTTTTTGAATGATGATAATTCGCAGTAATAGATGTGGACTTAAAATATGTTATGAGGATGATAAGTCATCAAAATTTTTGGAATTGTACAAATCGTTCTTTAGGTTTCTGTGGTAGTATTCGTACTGATCCTGATATAACTGAAGAATCAAAGTAAGAATAGTCCATAATCACAGACCAAATGAGTTGAAAACTAAAAATACAAACGACAAAACAGTAAGGAGCGTATGCAATCAACAAATAAATAACAGAAAGTGCCTTTATCTGAGTTTCATAAATGCAAATCGCAAACTTATGAAAGTAAGAGTAAGTGTCCGTCTTCCAGCATTGGATAACATATAAAGACACGCCATAGGAAAGATAAGAGATGTCGTGCTTTAATGATGAACCGAGTTAGCAAAACTACTGAAAACTCGGTCACTGTGTATTCTACCAGCACCCTTAAAGCTGACAATGCTGCATTAGGTTAACTACCATCAGCTAGTACATGTAAGAGAACCATAATGAATAAAATAATTCAAGAATTTCCAAAAGCACCTGAGAATCTAAGACTTCTTATTGCAGAAGGAAAATGGGCCAACAACCTAAATGGTGAACCATTTTTGTTTGATGACAATGGTGTGGATAGTGAATCAAGGGTGTTAGATTTTGGAACAAATCAACAATTAAAATTACTGGGACAGCCAAACTAGAGGTCTTGAAGTCACTTAAAATTACCTGTGTTTGTATTAAATTTATGTATGAAATGTGCTAAGATACAAAACTGATATTACTGTTATGCAAATGGAATCATACTGCTATATTTTAGTTTTCGAAGTTTTAATTTATATACAAAATGTAATTAAAAAAACATTTTTGTCCTGTTTTATCTTGTTTTACATTCAATAATTTATTATAGAATAGCATATATTTTAAGACAGAAGTTCAGTAATAAAAAAAGTTTAACAATTACATTTGAATTGTAGCATCATATACTTTTGGACAATCAAACCCACGAAAGATAGTTGGTAATTTTCAACCTACATTCTAGAGAAACTTATGAGCAAATAAGAATAAAATACTGATTTTTTTATTAAGTATCAATGTAATTTTATCGTACGATAGAAACCTAAATGAAAATAAGGACCGAATATGGCAAAGTGTAAGTATGTTTTCTTTTTTTAGGACAGATAACTTCCTGAGAAAAAGAACAAAATATAAGTGCATTTAAGTTATCTTTTTTAAAGATATCTACATGCGAATGGACCTTAGATGTCAAATGCCTATCTGAGAATAAGGACAGATTGAAAGTGTATTTAAGTTTCACAATTCAAAGAGAGAAACCTACATGAAAATACAGACAATAGATGTCAATCATGCATATATGTGTTCTTTTTTAAGACAGATACATACCTGTAAATAAGGACATATTGATATGTTTAAGTGTATTTAAGATTTTTTATTTAAATATAAAAACCGACATGAGAAAAAAGGCCGAATGACAAATCATATCGAATGTCTGCTATCTAATTGAAGGACATAATCGTAAAAGAGATTAGGAACATGCGGCGTGCCATAGTGTGAGTCTGTTATTGTATTGGAGGACAGAAACGTACATAATGAATGGAAAAACGGCATGCTTATTGTGTGTCTGTACTCGTTTTGAAGGTCAGAAACAACATAATGAATGGGAAAAACGGCATGCTTATTGTGTGTCTGTACTCGTTTTGAAGGTCAGAAACAACATAATGAATGGAAAAACGGCATGCTTATTGTGTGTCTGTACTCGTTTTGAAGGTCAGAAACAACATAATGAATGGGAAAAACGGCATGCTTATTGTGTGTCTGTTATCGTTTTCAAGGTCAGAAACGTACATAATGAATGGGAAAAACGGCATGCTTATTGTGTGACTGCTATTGTTTTTCAAGGTCAGAAACGTACATTATGAATGGAAAAACGGCATGCTTATTTTGTGTCTGTTATCGTTTTGAAGGTCAGTAATGTACATAATGAATTGGAAAAACGGCATGCTTATTATGTGTCTGTTATCGTTTTCAAGGCACAAAAACGTACATAATGAATGGAAAAAACGGCATGCTTATTGTGTGTCTGTTATCGTTTTCAAGGTCAGAAACGTACATAATGAATGGGGAAAAAGCTTGCTTATTGTGTGTCTGTTATCGTTTTGAGGATCAGAAACGTTTATAATGAATGGAAAAACAACGGCTTGCTTATTGTGAGCCTGTAATCGTTTTCAAGGTCAGAAACGTTCATAATGAATGGAAAAACGGCATGCTTATTGTGTGTCTGTTATCGTTTTGAGGATCAGAAACGTTTATAATGAATGGAAAAACAACGGCTTGCTTATTGTGAGCCTGTAATCGTTTTCAAGGTCAGAAACGTTCATAATGAATGGAAAAAAACGGAATGCTTATTGTGTGTCTGTTATCGTTTTGAGATCAGAAACGTACATAATGAATGGAAATAAGGCATGCTTATTGTGAGTCTGTTATCGTTTTCAAGGTCAGAAACGTTCATAATGAATGGAAAAAACGGCATTCTTATTGTGTGTCTGTTATCTTTTTGAAGGTCAGAAACGTTCATAATGAATGGAAAAACGGCATGCTTATTGTGTGTATGTTATCTTTTTGAAGGTCAGAAACGTTCATAATGAATGGAAAAAACGGCATGCTTATTGTGTGTCTGTTATCGTTCTTAAGGTCAAAAACGTTCATAATGAAAGGAATAAACGGCATGCTTATTTTGTGTCTGTTATCGTTTTCAAGGTCAAAAACGTTCATAATGAATGGAAAAACGGCATGCTTATTGTGTGTCTGTTATCGTTTTGAAGGACAGAAACGTACATAATGAATGGAAAAAACGGCACGCTTATTGTGTGTCTGTTATCGTTTTCAAGGCATAAAAACGTACATAATGAATGGAAAAACGGCATGCTTATTGTGTGTCTGTTATCGTTTTCAAGGTCAGTAACGTACATAATGAATGGAAAAAACGCCATGCTTATTGTGTGTCTGTTATCGTTTTTAAGGTCAGAAACGTTCATAATGAATGGAAAAACGGCATGCTTATTGTGTGTCTGTTATCTTTATGAAGGTCAGATACGTTTATAATGAATGGAAAAGACGGCATGCTTATTGTGTGTCTGTTATCGTTTTCAAGGTCAGAAACGTACATAATGAATGGAAAAACGGCATGCTTATTGTGTGTCTGTTATCGTTTTGAAGGTCAGAAACAACATAATGAATGGGAAAACGGCATGCTTATTGTGTGTCTGTTATCGTTTTCAAGGTCAGAAACAACATAATGAATTAGAAAAACGGCATGCTTATTGTGTGTCTGTTATCTTTTTGAAGGTCAGAAACGTACATTATGAACTGGAAAAACGGCATGCTTATTGTGTGTCTGTTATCGTTTTCAAGGTCAGAAACGTACATAATAAACTGGAAAAACGGTATGCTTATTGTGTGTCTGTTATCGTTTTTAACGTCAGTAACGTACATAATGAATTGGAAAACGGCATGCTTATTATGTGTCTGTTATCGTTTTCAAGGACAGAAACGTACATAATGAATGGAAAAAACGGCATGCTTATTGTGTGTCTGTTATCGTTTTCAAGGTCAGAAACGTACATAAAAGTAAGAAACAACGTCATGTCTTTCCTGTGTTAGTTTCCTAATTAAGGACATAAACACAACTGTGTCATGGAAAACACAGCAAATCTTATTGTGCGTCTGTTATCGTTTTAAAGGACAGAAACGTTTATGATTCATATAATAAAACAGGATGTCTTAGTGTGTGTCTGTTATCTTATTGAAGGACATAAACTAACATGAGCTTAGGAACAACATCAAGTCTTATTGTGGGTCTGTTATCTTATTGAAGGACATAAACTTACATGATTTATAGAAAAAAAATTCTTATTGTGAGTCTATTATCTTATTGAAGGACAGAAACGTTTATGATTTATAGAAAAAAACAGGATGTTTTATTGTGTCTGTTATCTTATTGAAGAACATAAACTTACATGAGCTTAGGAACATCGGTATGTTTTATAGTGAGAAAATATGTCTCATTATTCTATGTTAGTTCATAAACATTGGTCAATAATATGTCCATGTTATTTAATGCTTAAATATGATAATAATTTTGATAAAAATAAAGTACTGCTTGACAGAAATTTGACTCTATGTTAACTAAATGAAATATGCTACTATTTAGATTGCTTTAGTTGTATTTTCGAAGTACTATTTGTAAATGAAACAGAGTTGGTCTCGATTTGAGCCTTTTGAAATGATGGTAATTGATTAAGGTTATTTCACGGCAGACAGAGGACCTTTATTAACAAGGTCAGCTACTTCTCCAAATACATTATCAATGAAGGAAAATTGACATTACATGTATTATAAAATTTCCATGGAAGGGTATAACCACCCGGTCGGGATTCTAGATTTAAACCCCCAGCGCGATAACAACGGTGCTACAGCTCTAGCTTATCGTAATGTATGATTAGCAATAACAAGCCAATTTTTTCTCTCTCATAAAATGCCACTTGTCATACATCATTGGAAAGGTCTTTTCATCAGAAAAACAAAACTAAAAGGCATTTTGAAGTATCTGTTTTATTAAAGAGATTACATGACATTATATGCGACCACCCTCGGTAAACGTATATATGAATATCACAACAATGTCACTTTCCAACTCATAAAATGCTTAAATGAAATTTAAGCAATGAAACTTGTGTCACCAACTTTAAACAATAATTTCTAGGTTATTCTCTTCAAATTCCTCCATCATTTTGTAAGAATACACAGTCTCGTCAGATTGATCCTCATAACAGATGTTGTAACAGTCTGGGTAACCTAGGACCTGAAAATCTGTCACATTAAATGTTTCTTTTTATTTTCTTGCAATTATTAACTACAGCAGCAAAATGAATTGTAAAGATAATACATAGGCATAATATTTAACAATCACTAGTAGTAATCACTACTGATTGTGTCAGAAAGATGGAAAATAAGAGAGATGCTGATATTACATAAAGAATGTATTATAGTAATTTTGTGAGTTTAGTCAACTTAAATAACTGGGCTTCAATTGTTTATTTAGAAAACTGGACTGGAAGGCAATTTAAATTAAGTGCCTAAAGGTTGTGTTATATTGCTGTCAGGTGGCTGTGAGTTATCACTGTCAGGTGGTAGTGTGATATTGCTGTCAGGATCAGTTTTCTGTATAATGATCATTGGTTTAAAAATGTTCATTTAAGTTGATACACCAAATATGACTTGGTAAGGTTAAACATGAAAGTAGTTGAAGGTAATTATTATAGTTCATCGCATATACTTATTTGGAGAATAATACTTAAAAGCACTTTACTTAAAGCAAACAGTGGATCGAATACTAGGTTTGACTAAATACTATGGGTTATATGTTCCAGGCACCAGCTTAATTAGTATTCAGATATAAGAATCACATGTGATTCATAGATATACATTTTTTAATGCTGGGGTTAATATTTTCATTTTTTTTCAAATATATAAGCACCTAAGTTTCTCAGATCAAATTCATGTTTTTGTGTTTTGTTTTAGGGACTGAGATTTCTGGTATGTTTGGGCAGTCTTTCACTGTGTATGTGGCTGTTCAGTTACAAGCCCTTTTCGTCATATTTTAACCAAAAATTTGATAATATTTACAAACACTAAAACCTGAAATAAAACAACAATAATCATCACTAACCATATATCAGAATTTTGTGTTGAATATGACGCCAAAAATTAAAATCATTCCCATGGACCTCGTAACAGTCTTCAGTAAAAATAAATTATGACTAAAATCAAAAGAAGCAACAAGATCCTGACTTGCAAACAAATCCTATCTTAAATCAAATCCATTCATAGCTATTTAAACTGGAAAAAGAAGTACTACCCTGATAAAAATGGCCAAGTCAGGAATAATACTGAAGCAGAAGCTCCAGAGATTTAGCCTATCAAGCAACAGTATGTTAACAGGCTGCAGTGGTTTGATAAATTGATATTTACAATGAGTTGATATGCGTTAAACCCTGCCAAAATACTTTACACTCAAACTGAGATAAAATTCATTCATTAAGAAAATTGACCCAAGGTGTGCAAGATATGCAGTCACAACTTATATAACATTTTGTATAAAATCCATGTTCAAAAGGTACTGAAAACCACATTGAATTAGAAAATATTTCTTTCAAAATCCATAATGCAATTAACAACTAAACATAATGAATACTCAGTACTTTCAGTGCTTTGATTATTTACGTCAGCGTCGCGAAAACCGATGACGAAATCTACTGTTGATCAGAACGTTATGAAAAATGAAAATTACGACAAAAACACAGGAAATCATAAATTTCTTTCATGGAAACTACATAATTAATGAAATGATTTGTCTAACAAGATTAAAGAACACTGGTAAAATACTTCGATTTTTGGCAAAATCAGTCTGATAAGGTAAGGACTTTTTTGTGAAGAGCGCAAAGGGAAGTAATTCTTCCAGTGCTCTAAACAGGCGATCACAGGGTAGGGGCTTTCCGTGGGAAATCGCAAAAAAGCGCAAGCATAGATGTGCAACAGTTTGGTACCAAATTAAAGGTCTGGAATGAAAGAATGTTAAAAAACAGGTCCTATGAGGTCCTATTCATATGTTCAACCGGTAGATGTGGTCAAACTTTGGTGATTTTCGGACACATTTTTAGACGAAAATTGTTTTTTTTTTTTTAAAAATCATCACTTACTCCAAGTGGGACCCCTTTAGAGCTGAAAACCAGCTTCTTTAAATGAATTTGCTTGATACTGCTTTATTACAAATATAAATGTTCACCCATGAGACGCGAAGTGTAAACAAAATGGCGACCGGCTTTAAGAAAAAATCCAGTTTCAGTCAAAATTACGTCAATTTTACACAATGATAATATATTAACATAGAGTGAATTTTACATCAGATATTAAGAACGATCTTTTAGCTTTAATAAAATATATTTAGTTTTATCAACAAAACAAAAAAATCATTTAAATTTAACTGTTAAACATGATACGGTTACAATGGTTATAGATAGGAACTGCTAAAGCGTATCCATCGCTTGTCATTGCTAGTATGATAGGATAGACAAACACGAAAGTTCTAAAAAGCGACAATTCGTCATTGTAGTATGTGACAGGCTATGGTGACTATTTGACAATTGATATGACATACAAAAATTGATGGATGGCAGGCTCAAAGTCGCAACTTAGTTAATATTGTACGCCCATACATGAAGGTGTTTCCTCAGCCACTCTAAAGTACATGTGTAAGTTTATATTTGATTACTAAAACTATCCAAATAAATCAGTCAATGCATAAGTATCACACTTAAGGCATTAAGTAAACAAGAGGCAGTGTTGAGAATACTCTCTATTTTGAGCTATGTTATCTAATTACTAGCCAAAAACTAGGCTTAAAAACGAATAATTATTATTGTCTTAAAATAATATTTTGCTATCACATTTTTGGAAACTATCAGAGCTATTTTTTAAGATCTTAATGAGTAGCACGCAATTCGGTCAACGGTAAATATTTATTCATACCACATCAGTGTCATAAGAAAGTCATTTTCCCGATAATTTCCAATACAAAGCTCACTTCTGCATACATTTACTTGATAAAAACTTCTACTTATGTAACGTGTCCGCCGGGCGCGCGGCCGCCAAGCCGGCGCTCGCGTACGTGTTTTAAGTCGATGCTCGTCTTAGCGCCGACTGACTAGGCATCCGAGCTCGCTGTAGGGACGGAGACAGAATCAATCCCAAGACACTGACTCGTGTCCCGGGGTTATCAACAATGTTAAGTATATATATGTAGTTGGATTTTCCTCAAGCTATTTGGCTTATATGATTAGAAAACAACTAAAATAAAAGCGTATAGTAATATGTACAGGCACAAAGCATAAAACAAAAACACACTCCTGAGACAATACCTCAGAATGAAAACCAATAGAAACAACAAAAGTTATAGACACGATAGAATAAAACTACAGTATAAAACAATATGTACAAACTTAATGTTCCAGACACAGCCTGGAGCAGAGACAAAAGCATCAGCAAAAACTAACAGCTCGGAGACACGACCTCGGGTTATACACCTTAACTTGTAACCAACAGACCCGAACTCCGACTGGTCGATGTCTCAGACACAACCCGGGACAAAAGCAAATGCAGAAACTAAAACTAATATTCTAAAAACACAACCTCGGGTTGTAAACCTTTGCTTGAAACCGAAAGACTGCGAGCCCGGATAAATCAATGTTCCGGGCACAGCTCGAAGCTAAAGCAAAACCAAAACTCTGAATACAACCTCGAGTTACAAAACGTTTGTTGAAACAAACCGGGTCTGGACAATTCAATGTCTCAGGAACAACTCGGAACTAAAACAAAAACAAAAACTTAAACTCCGAACTCAACGTTGAGTTATAAAACGTAAGTTGAAACCAACAGACCCCGAGTCCGGACAAGTCAATGTCTCAGGAACAACTCGGAGCTAAAGCAAAACCAAAACCAAAACTATAACTCCGAACACAACCTCGGGTTATAAAACGTATGTTGAAACCAACAGACCCCGAGCCCGGACAAGTCAATGTCTCAGGAACATCTCGGAGCTAAAGCAAAAACCAAAGCCAATACGAACCACTCTTTCGGGTCATTAACTATTGCTTGGAACCAACAGACCTTTAGTCCAAACACTCCTATACTTCAAGAACGACCCGGAGCAGAAACAAAACCTCAATCGTTGGAGCTTCAACAGTCTGTCTACTAACTTAAAGACAACCTCGGACACGAAAACAAGGGATACCCCAATATCTAGCACGATTTACCCCGCAGGTTCTGCCACCAATTTTGTCAGTACAGCAGACAACTCAAGCCCAGTATGCCAAGCATCGGCGATTATACCTCGAGAACGTTAACAAGGGAATAGCCAGGAACCACGATTTACTCCGCAGGTTCTGCCACCAGCGTCAGCGAGCAAAAAGGTGCTTCCATATTAATCAACATACTAATCGCAATGATGCTCTGTTGAATGTACAGCGGAATGCACACACCTTGAACTCAGTCGTCGGCAATTAAACAGTAGATCCACGACTATCTTCCACTCCAACCATCACCAACTTTCTGCTCCCAAATGAAGTCAACACGCGTTTGTATACTATTGGACGAGTCAATTTTACAGGACAGTCCATTTCAAAGCCGGAAGGTAAAACAAGTTAATTTTTAAAAAGGGAGGTACTGTAATTTATTCATTTTCCCTAGCTGACCTAACTCAATACTATAAATAGATTTAAATTAATAAAACAAAGGTATAAATTTCACTTAAAGTTCTAAATAAATAGTTAAAAAGGCTTAATACGACATAGTTTTAGAAAATCAAAACGTATCACAATTCTAAACATGACAGAGAAAGAAGGAAATTCACCAAAACATTCAATTTTAGTAAAGGGAGATAATTTGTCAAAACTATTCAACAAAGAAATTGTTCAAAGGCGATCTTGCTTACAAAGAAAAAATGCTCTCGACAAAGTCGCTGAACAAAACGACAATGCCGGTTCGTTTCACTTAGAGTGAGTTGTTATCTCGCTTTCGAGATGAAAAAATGTAATATATGATTTAAATATAAAAGTTTTTAATCTACAATTGGTTGTCATAATACAAGAATTCTTATTAAAATTAAATCAAGGTATACATTACAAATACAAATTCTTATAAATTAATGTAAATCCAAAAGTCTTACGCACATTATTACAGAAACATTTGATTAAAACTGTACGTAAAAAGTACTCTGTAATGTGTATGAAATCAAGCTTTAATGATTATATCAAGTAGGCCCTATTTGTATCTAATACAATCGACTTAGTAATAATGATATCATTAAGATTGTTTGCAAAACATATACATGTATGTCAGAAAAAAACTAATCATGGCCGTTACAAAAACATTTGGATAGAGCCCCATAGAAATCTATTAACGTCCACGTTTTATGCAGTAGCATAAAGCGATTAAACCATATAATTACAACAATAATATGATTAATATCCAAATTCAAATCCTTTTCTATGATAGCTATTTAAAGCAATTACTCTATTTCTTGAACTAGTATCCGTTTTTTCTCAACTGTCAAAGCTTGAATAATTTCACGGTGACTGAATGTACTCACTGTTTCTGTACTGGTGGCCTAATTGTCATTAAATATATATTGACTAAAACATACCATTGGGCATAAGGAGATTTACTCGATCATAGAACACACTTTTGGAAACTCATGAATGTATCATGGTGATGATTTTGACAAACGCATTCACCGTGAAATTATTCATGTTTTGACAGTTGAGAAAAAAAAACGAACTAAACCACAAAATAGCCCACCTCAACTCCGCAGAAAAAAAACCCCAATTATATTCTCCCATTTGCTAAAAAGTTCCAAACTAATTTCCTCTCTTCGAAGTAGAGTCCTATGCAAACCCTCCCAAAATTAAGTAAGCCCCAACCTACATTACCTATATTAACCCTATCGCCTACCCCCACCTCCCCTATGACATAGCTTTGTCTTAACTAGGTAAAACTGATAGAAAATTCTACAAGCCAGCAAGAATACAAATAATGGTGACCAAAGTATTTCGAACCTCTGGTGCTGGGGGATATGAAGCCAATGACTCTTAAAAACCCCAACAGACCGAACCCTCTCCATGGCGGGGATGGGACAGTTGGGATATGCATGCGGGACCTGAGATATCGGTGCAAATCTCAGATCAGACACGGACGACCTGGAGACCAAAGAAAAACAAAACATAATTGATAATATATTACATGAATCACAGTAAATTAAGCAACAACAATATCTAAAAGTTGACTGAACTAGAAATGTCATTTGTTGATAAACAAAGTAAGTGCTATACACGTAAATCAATTGGATAATGAATGAATCAGTTACTGTTCACAAACAAACGCACACTCGCCCGCACATACCCTCACGCATGCTCACTCACACACACCCCCACATACCCCACGCACGCATGCATGCACTCACACACTACTTATGTTTCTCACCCACCCACACAGCAAGAGAAACTGACTTATTCAATAGCCAATGGAAGAATAATGTACAATTATAAATGAATGAAAATAGATATAAAAAGGGTCCGCCCATTTTATAAGGATGCATCATGGGCAAACACTGGAATGTGACTTCTTTCATAAAAGAGTGATTTAGAACCCAAATTGAGTCAAATTTTGAAAAATTCCTAATATAATTCATTTTAGGACAATTAATTATTCGCCAAAATATTCTCAATTTTGTTGTTGCCAAAGATGGGTAGTCTACAGATTGCTAACTCAGCACTACTAAGTTTGAGACTTGATCTCGTTGATGAACGATTAACAAATATCAAGTTCACAAACAAATGACATATCTAGAAGATAAAAAGTAAATTAACACTCACCGATCCCTAGTCGAAATGTCTTCCAGCATGTCAGTCATAGCCAAAGTGTTTCATATTTACCTCAAACTTACGGAAATCCTTCAATGGCAGGGGTTTAAATACATGTATACATGTATCAGCTTTCATATTACTTAATACAAAAGCGCCTCAACTGACATCAGCTGAAAAAGAAAGAAAAAGTTATTAGTAAAAATTAAAAGTTCAAGTAAAGATGAAAAACTAATAACCTTATATTAGATTAAAGGGATAAGTTGGCAAATGACAATATTTGTTTATTCAATCTAGTTACTTAAGTATAAAGAAAACTTGCTAAAAAGTTATGCCGACAAACTACACATTACTGAACTTATCATAACAAAATCGCGCTATGACCTCAACTATTGTGTTCTTACACAAAAATATGAGAACACTTCACTTTATCCACATGGAAGCAACTATAAGGGTCACCTACACGATGATAAACTCGACCCACAGGGTGTCAAGAATATAAAGCCGACTCAATGCGCTTTTCACAAAAATTCTCACGAAAAAAATCTTCGTTAGTCAGTTTCATAAAATTAGCACTTCAAAGTCAGACGGATAATAATCATTACAATGGTATAATATTCAAAAAGTATACGCAATTTTACACAATTTGTATAATATTTAGAATTGATAAGCCAAAAATGAGTGTATTATTAATGTATCTTGCTTTTGACTTACGAACAAACTTATAAACAAAACTTTAACTTTTAACGAGCTCATTGTTAAATATTAGAAACTATACTTCCTTTGTCATATTAGTGAGGTCATTAGTCGGAGTCATCTAACCAGTCTATATACAAGCAGATAATTTTATCACAGCAGTGTTTCCATATCGTTGATCCAATCCATAAAGTCATACAATCTGAAAACAATAAGTCGTTAAAATAAAACATAAAAGCAATGACATTAGTACTAACGGAGGACACTCTCTTATTGATCAGAGAGCCCCAACTTAGGATACTATATTTATTTCATATACAATCAAATTTGTCCGCTGTTGCTTCATTTAGCTGAATAGTGAAAAGCAATCTGATTAAAACTCGATCTAAAATTTCCTCTCGCCTACTCGCTAATTAAGGTCTGGCCTTTTTCAAACGAAGGTCACGTTCAGGTGACCTTTTCTCATCATAATATTAATGACGAAATTGTTATGATATGTAACTTGTTTACATCGTCTACGAAATCCAAATGCGATTGATAGTGTTTTCGTCTAAATGAAAGCTACGTATTGATTGGTCGACACAAAGTTCATCTTGACGTGACCTTCCATGGAGACAGTAGAGATCCTGTACGACAATACTCTACAGGATTTCCGTTTACGGAGATTGAGTGAAAAGCTACCAGCAACGGAACCTTAAATATGCCATTGTGGGCTGTTAAATTAGCGGAGACGATGTAAACGGCAATTTTTACTCCAGAAGTTGTCAAATCATTGAGCACATGGAAAGGTAAGCGAGTAAAAGAAACTGCCAAGGAAATATGGCCTATAATGTGCAATTCTAAAGAATTCAACAATCACTAGGCTTGAATAAGTTATTTTAATAAGCTAGCTAGGTTTTCCTATTTTTAATTGCTATTCATTAATCTTGTAAAAATAAAAGAAGAAAGCGTTGCTGTTTAGTCAAATCCTCGTTACCTCACCTTTTGAAAGTGACGTTAGCCGCGGCCGTTGCGTAGTGGTTTGCATGTCTGACTTTGAATCAGGAGATCGCGGGTTCGAGCCCGGTCGCGGTAGGTTATACCCTATACATGTGTTGTCGGCCTCGTGCTAGGGTAATTTAGTACTGGTGATAGAAAGTGTCCAGGAAACCTATAGTAGGGGGGGTTTGTTAATTTGACTTTTTTATGAGACCCTGTTTAAAATATGCTAGATGTACTGACATGTAAGAAAAAGTATATCTTTTTAATTTCTGACCCCATTAACCCCCCTGTACATACCCTCTGAAGGTTGGCCACGCCCATTTTCACATAAATTACCAGTTCTTTACATTTAATTGCAATAAGTTGTATGGTATTGGCATGCAATATGTCAATTTATGGGTTTATTAAGGTGCTGAGTTCAAAAATGAAGTCGAAAACAAAATTAATCCAACCAATATGGCTGAAAATTCAAAATTGCCACCAAAATAACCATAGTATGAGCATATTCCGGAGTTTATTTATTCTGGAAATTCAATATGTTGAATCATGCCTGCAATATGTCTAGCTACAGGTTTCAGCTGAATTCAAATATGAAGTAAAAAAACTTAATTTAAAAAACCACTATGGGGAGAAATTCAAAATGGCTGCCAAATTAAACCCATTTTCAGCATATTAGGGTAATTATTTATCCTAGACATTCAATATGTTGAATCATACATGCAATATATCCAGAAATAGGTTTCTAAAGGTGATGTATTAAAAAGTAAGTTAAAAACTTAATTCAAGGAACCAATATGGCAAGAAATTCAAAATGGGTACCAAATTTAACCCAGTGTGTTTGACCATATTCGTGTTTTTATTTATCCTAGGCATTTGATGTGTTGAATCATGCTAACATTATGTCAATTTATAAGTTTGTTAAGGTAATATGTTCAAATATGAAGTCAAAACTAATTTAAACAATCCAATATGGACAAAAATTCAAAATGACAACCAAAATAACACATTTTCAATGTATACTGGTAATCAATGCTATAGCAAAGATTCAGTTGAAATAAAGATACTAATGGATAGAGGGATGTTTGGTTCAAACCCAAAAGAGTCAAAACCAATTTCATTGCACAAGAAATATACTTGCAATTGTTCATTTCATGAAGGGATGAATTATTCGCCAATTGGTGTCTTTAATTTATGTATTTTCATTAGTCCAATAGTGTAATGTTAAATTATACATCATCAGGCAACTCATATATATAACAATATAAATATACTAGTAGTCAAATGAACAGGGGAAATAGCTGCAAATTTTAAGGTTGGAACAAATGACCTCTCAGACATTAACCTCTAATCATACCTCTAGAGCTCTACGTCAGCTATATAACGAATTAAATATAATTACACACATATAATCAAGTGTCATAACTTTGGTCTTCTTTTAAGATTTCATTAACAAAAGTTAATTCATAAATTGCGTAACATGTTTAAAGTGTGCCGTTTATAACTGAAATTTATGAGTCTATATCAACAATTTCAAATTGTCGATATGTTTGAAATTGTTGATATAGACTCATTGTTTTCGGATGGTCATTGTCTTCTATCCATGTCTTTACGTCTTCCTAATACATCCTATTTTTCAACGTCTTCTAACAATAAAAATGCATCTAGTACAAAGCAAATGTTACCCACAAAACCACCAAAATGACATGATGATAATAAAGAGGACTTTATTAACAATATAGACCAAGGTATGGTCGAAAGTATCTATGCACATTTACAAAATCCCCCTGAAGATAATATCAAAGAATTCATAAACACAATAACAAAACAAATATCTAATACATTTGTTAAATCAGCATCAATCAGTTTTAAACCACATGTAAAACTAGCAAAGGATAGATTTTGTTCCCCATATAAAAAGATCCCCTGGTTCGGGCCTCAATGTAAAAAGGCAAGACAACAATACAATACAGCTCGTATAAAATACCAACTATTGAAATCTTATCAAAACAAAGAACGTTTGCGATCAGCGAGCAAATTATATAAACAAACTATGAATACTTTTATTTGTAAACACCGTTTATTGCATGAAAGAAATTTACGGCGACTATCTTCCAAAAAGCCAAAAGACTATTGGCGTTATCTGAAGTCCGTTAATAAAAAACAAACTGAAAATTCACCAACTATTTCTGATTTCCATGATTTTTATAAGAACCTAGATTTTGGTCATAGCGATGCCAACAATTCTGAAGATCTACCAGACTTAATGCCAAACGACATTGATTGCGCTACTTTAAATGAACCTATCCTAGAATTCGAAATAGCTAAATGTATCATAAAATCAAAAAATGGCAAAGCCGCGTCTGAGCTTGATAATATTACAAATGAGTATCTCAAATCAACATTAAACATTATGCTTCCAATATATACCTTATTGTTCAATGTTATTCTTAATACTGGTGTTATCCCAGATTCATGGCTAACAGGGTCCATAAAGCCTATTTATAAGAATAAAGGATCGCCTCTAGACCCGGCGAGCTACCGCCCGATAACAATTCTTAGTTGCCTAGGTAAAATATTTACAGCCGTCTTAAATAATAGAATAAACGCATTTATTGAAAATAATAGTCTTCTTAACGAAAATCAGGCAGGATTTCGCGCGAAGTATTCTACTACTGATCATATATTTTCGCTATATTTTTTGATTGAAAAGCTTAGATCCAAACGTAAAAAATTATATTGTTCGTTTATAGACTTTTCGTCTGCTTTTGATTCACTGTGGCGGGTAGGACTATGGCGAAAACTTACTGACATTGGAATCAATGGTAAAATTTTAGACATCATCAAAAATATGTACTCAAATATTAAATCATGTATCTCATTAAATGGACAGAGTTCTGAATTATTCTCTAGTATATCCGGTGTACGTCAAGGTGAAAACCTATCACCTATACTTTTCTCAATTTATTTAAATGACCTAGAAAGTTTTCTAAACAAAACAAATAATGGTATTACTCTAGAATTGGATGACAATGGCGTCACAAGGTATCTTAAAATTTTAATCTTACTTTATGCAGACGACACTGTTATACTGGGTGACAACGAACTATCTTTTCAAACATGTCTTGATAACTTTTATCAGTACTGTAACATGTGGAAACTTAAAATTAATTATTCAAAAACAAAGATTATTGTATTTGGCACAAACAAACCCGACAAATACTCATTTTATATAAACGGACATAAAATTGACGTTGTTAAAGATTATAAATATTTAGGAGTTTTGTTTTCTTCTTCTGGACGCTTCAATTCATGTATTAAAGACTTAACCAATCGAGCACAGAAAGCTATGCATCAATTATACAGTAGAATATATAACCTTGACCTTCCGTTAGACCTTCAATTAAAACTGTTTGATCATACTGTTGTCCCAATACTTACATACGGAAGCGAAATATGGGCGTTTGAAAATATAGATATTATCGAACAACTACATGTTAGTTTTCTGCGTAAAATAACTAAAACCAAATTAAGTACTCCTCGTTACATGCTTTATGCTGAACTGGGACGCTACCCACTTGATATTATTATAAAATCCAAAATGGTGAAATTCTGGAACAAATTATTAAAAATGAATCCATCTAGAATTATTAAATTTTGTTATGATTACATGTTACAGTCTGAACACCAATATAAATGGTTAACTTATATTAGAAATATATTAGACAGTACTGGCAACTCATATATGTGGATAAACCAAAACACTTTAAACTGTAGTAACGTTCATGTACTAGTAAAGCAAACATTAATAGACCAATTCAAGCAGCATTGGTACTCGCAATTAGATAGCTCTTTTAAGGGTAGACACTATGCTATTTTTAAATTTTCCGTTGAATAAGAACCATACCTTTCTATTCTTCCTAGTGATTTAAGACTCTACATTTTACACTTTCGTACTTGTAACCATAAATTCCCTGTAGAAACGGGACGGTGGTCCCCACACTATGCCTTATCAAGATAGAAAATGCCGTCTTTGCCCACTTAACTGTATTGGTAGTGAAACGCACTATTTGTTGGAGTGTCCTTTCTTTTCAAGCACAAGACAGAAATTCATACCGTTACGTTTTAACATTACTAACAATTATCAAATTCCAGAACTGTATAAATCAATAATTTCCTCTAACGATGAAAAAACACTAATCAATCTGGCAAAATTTTGTAAATTCCTATTATTATTTTTCAAAAACAACTGACCATGATGTACCATGTTAAATTTATCTTTTTATTTTTCCATTATCTGTATTGTATTTATATATGATTATTATGATGTTTTGTAAATAATCCCATGCTGTATATTACCTGGGTTAAATAAAGTTTATGTTCTGTTCTGTTCTGTTCTGATTTATTTTGGCGGCCATTTTGAATTTTCTGCCATATTTGCTTGTTTAATTTAGTTTTGGAGTTAATATTTGAACTCAGCACCATAAACACCTTTAAATTGATATATTGCAGACATTATTCAACATATTCAATGCCCAGTAAATATAATACCCAAATATGTCCAAAATTTGGGTCATTTTGGCAGCCATTTTGAATTTTTCGCCATATAGAGTTGTTTAATTTAAATTTTGACTTCATATTTGAACTCAGCAGCCTAACAAACCTATCCATTGATACATAGTAAGCCTATTAGAATTGATTTATAACAGCTGGGTATAAAAAAATGTTATTTTTGTGCAAAATGGGCGTGTCCGACTTTCAAGGGGTACGTACAGGGGGGTTAATGGGGTCACACAAAGTTTTTTGTTGTTGATCCTATTATCATATTGATGGCACCATATTTTAAGCAGAGTCTCACATGGCTATCTTTAAAAAATGAAATTAACAACCCCCCTACCTATAGTAGGAAGAGCAGGTCGTCGTATACATGACCTAAATGTGTTGAATACGACGTTAAAAAAAAAACAAAACAAAAAAAAACGACGTTAGGAGCTTACGATGTATTGGCTGGACAACGACGATATGACTTTTACGAGAAGTGTAGTCGTGATAAGACGAGGAGTTTCGAATATTCACGCAATATTAAACGTCGCAACGCCGCTAAACGCCGCAAATGACGTGAAACGTTAATCTTATCCAAACATATTCTACATTTTTTTTGTATAATGTAAAACCATTGGGAGTTTCTCGTGATAATATAGTTGTTGTTACATTGATTAAACTAGTACATGTATAACTAATGGTGAAAAATAAATTGAAAGTTGGTCAGAAGATGATCAAAATAGACACTGAGATAAAGTTTATGACCCCGAGAGTTTTTGCATAAGACATTTCAGCGGATGGAGAAGGTGCAATAATGTTTTATGTAACGTCAAAATTAAGATGCGAGCGAATCCATAGAACACATTATTAAGTTGTTGTTGCCTAATTTACAATAATTCAAAAGCAATTCCTTCTCATTTTTGTAATATTTTAAAATGATCCAACGGTTGTTAGAAAATTATATGATATAAATATAGATGATTTATATTGTATATACCATGTGAAAGGATGGTTGAGGTTCTGTGTCTGAATTTCTTAGAAATGCCCAAAACTCAGGAGCATTTAGGGCCGCCGCCCTCTAGGCCTCTAATTAGGGCTTTGTCCAAGATCCATGGGGGGCACATACACCCCTCTGGACCCCCAGTCTGCTTTCCCGCCCGCCCAAGTGACAGACATACTTTTCGACATTACATTAAAAGAAGAACATGTTTAAAACGAGATTGAGAGCTAGAATCCAATAGTCCGGGTACCAGGGTAACAAGGCTGAGCATGTTAAGTCATTGGTTGCCAAACAACATAAAGCATGGACTACCGGTACTTAATTTTTTTAAAGTGAAATGGAAGATTAAAGAATAGGCCCTGACTGGGAATCGAACTTGGTTCTCCAGGGTGCAAGGGCAAGACACAAAACCGCGTCGCGGTTGGGTCAACCCAACATGAAGGCAGTTAGAAGTGACCAGCAATCACCACACTTTATAACAGCAAACAGTAAAATAATGTTGCAATTATTTTTTTCAATATAAATTTAAAGCCAGTTTTGAACCTAACTGCTTTCAAACCTTATTTAATTATTATCCAATCGTTTAATGATATTCTTGTTGGTTGGTGCACCAAAATCAAAGTCCTAACTAGATGTTTGATTTATTTGAATACGCAGACGATCTGTGTTGGAAGAAAGACAGTGAACTGTGTAGCATGGTAAATTGAATAGTATATAATATATCAAATTACCTCGACTTATTTGATAAAATAAAATATATTCCAATTTCATAATTCCTTGTTTCCAACTACAGTGTATTACACATTTCAAATTTAAAATGGCGGTAATGTTTTGGCCGTGTTTGATAGGATTTCAGATTGTTGTTGATTTGAATAAGAATAACCAGAGGTTAAAGTTCATAGGTGACAAAAGTAGATAGGTCAAAGGTATAGACGTACTGTATCCTATTCGACCATTCACTAGGAATGATATTCATTCAATGAATTAACGAAGTGTTCCGAATGACTGTACTCTAAGCAGACGACATGGTTTTTTCTTAAATTTCGAGTCTATTGGTCTGTTGCTTAAGCCTCATTCGGAACAACCTCGACCTTTCATGAATGAATATTTTTGTAGCGAATGGCCGAGGATGTTCCGAATGGCTTAAGCCTATCACCACGTATCGCTTCGCCTCCTGGTACCCTCGAATTTATATCATTGTTTTGGTGTAAGAAGGGTACCAGGGCAAAAAAGCGCTACGTTGCGATATACTTATAGGCAATAGGTCCTACAATTACTAAACATTGGTATGCAACCATTCGGAACTCCTCGCTGGGTCGAGGTGTTCCGAATAGTATGTAACCTGGCAACCACCCATGACCGGAAATAAAATCGACCTGAGGACTGCTGAAGTAAACACTCAAGAAAATATAAAAAGTATAAAGATTGCATTATATCTTATATTATATGATTCGGTAAGTCTCGGGCTGAGAAAAATATGCAGCCTGACAGGGACTCGAACCCGGGACCCCTTTTCCATTAACATGGCGATTGCAGTTCTGCCTATGCTTAAGAGTCGTCTTTAAATACTTCTCCCTATTATTTTAACAGGTACGTACTGTGACAATATGCCCCAAAAATTAGAAAATCGGAATCCCAGACAGTTTAAGAAGCAATTAATTATTACAGGCATTTTTCAACTATTTAGTCTCGGTCCAAAGTTGTATGCCATTGTTACTGGATGATAATTAAATTAGCCTGACTGGGACCCGAACCTGGGACGCCCTGCTTAGATGAGCTTTCCGGTCGGTTACAAATCCTCCCTAAAAGGTGAACATATTAAAAGACTACCCTAATAAGTAACGCACACTAGTAATTCCAATTTAGATAACGCGAACGCACAGTAAAAAGAATGAAAACACTCACTGATAATTGTTAAAATTCCAGAAATAATTATATTGACAGTCTTTCTATATCAATGTCGCATATCACTGAACAACGCATTCTTATTTGAATTGTATAAATAATTGATAAATGAAGAATATATAAACGTACTGTGAAAACACTAAAAACGAACTGTAAAAATTAGATTTTGTCTAAATTTCTCCTTCAATGACTATAACACACGTTATAAAAACACAGGCGTGGTTAGAAAATAATCCCTGTCATTGAAACTGGTTTTAAACCGATGAGAAGAATTTAAATCTCGTGCGTGTTGTATCAACAGTGATAGTGGAATTTAAAATTTCCGTGCTTTACACACTCCATTCGGAACTACTCGGCGATTGCTGCACAACACACTGATCGTCAGTTTACGGAATCACCCGAATGCTTTTCCGAATGTACTAACGTGTCATGATTAACTCCCCTTAATTAACATTTACATTTTATAAAATACGCAGCATTTATTTGCTTTATCAGTTTTTGCTCATTAACCCTTTCCAATGGATTCATGTTACTTGTACTAAAACATTACTAATATTAGCAATGTAGAATATTCACTTGCAATAAATATCTCTGGGTATAACTCCATAGCAACATACTGTGTATATGGCATATCACGGCGAACAGTCAACCTACTCAGCGTTCCTGGAAAGGCTAAATCTCTGGACTTAGTTGCTAATCAGTTACTAGGCACACACTTTCGTCAGAGATTGACAACTGCCCTACATTTTTTAGAATTAGAGGTAAAAAGAAGAAATGCCTTTGAAATTTGTTCATTTGTTCATTGACAAAACTTCACGAACGAATGCGCCGTCCAGAAATCGAACTTAGGACACCTCGATTGGTAGACTTGTGTGCAACAAACTGAGCTACCAGTGTGGGCTATGTTTTTAAAGATAACCAGAAAAGTATGCAACCTGGTTCTATAACACAGTAGGCTGCGTACATAATTTCAAATCTAACGCCCACACTTATAACTTGTTCTAGTCTCATCAAGTTATACCCTTCAATGAAACGAATATAATTATTACTAGGGATGGGTATCGCCGGAAATTTCGTATCGCGATATATTGCGATATCAAATAGCGTATTGCAATACGTATTGCGATATATTGGGAGCTCAGAACATAAGCTTTATACAGCACCCATGCTTGTATATGACTGACAATATGAAGACACAACACAATTATATATCGTGAAAGCTTTATTCAAGCCATTGCAACATTTAAGACTCAACTTTTGTCCAGTAAAATAAGCATTATTACAAATCTTACTTTAAATCGAATGTTCCTTTGCGACACTATGCTGATAGACTGATAGTGTCAGCATGTCAATTGTGAATTACATATTAAGCATTAACATATTCTCACATAGAGCTTCCTTTGATTTGCCTACTTCCAAATAATAGGTAAAGCATCCACTGTAGTATACTGTATGCAAGAAGGTGTACTGGGAAGTGCGCACGTTTGGCAAGAAACTTGATACCTACTTGGTTTTATATGGGGGTTAGAATGATTTGTAGCTATTTATTTATAATACAATAAGGACAAAAGATGTAAGAAACAAAATTTCCCGTTCAGTCATACATTTCTTATACAACTTATTGAGACAATTTAAACATTTCAAAGAAGAATTTCATAGATTCTAATAGCTGGCATTAGTTTAAGAGACTATAAGTGCCACTATTTTCATGTATTGTCATGTTATATAGTAAAACTCTAATACATGTGTATATAGATAGACATCACTGATAAGTCCAAAAGGCGGACGCGTTAGGCAGATAATATAGATATAGACGGAAAATGCGGTCAACAAAGGATACGAGCAAAAATGCGGACGCATACAAAATAAGAAAAGGTTAAGAATAAAATAAAATATTAAAGATGCCAAATGATTTTTCCGAAAACATATATTCTTTTCGTATCTAATTTAATGCCGAATTATAAAAAATAATCATCCGTTCCAACACCTCTACTTAATGTTAAAGTCGTCACAGGTAGATATGTCAATACTTTTTTCTAGATCTTTAAATGCTAAAAAAGATACTAGTAAAAGGAAAACCAAAAATGAAATAGATTCCGGTCAAATTCGGTCACACATATGCAAAACAGGTTCGAGTATGCACTATTAGTCTATTAGATTAAGATAAAAATATCGCGATATATTGCGGGACCGTACCGGTACGTATTGTATTTGAGACGTATTGCAATATACCGGTATACCGGTATTATCGCGCATCCCTACTTATTACATAAACGATAGGAAGGACAAAATATTAAATTTAGCGAAAATCGACACATTTTTATAACATAATGATAAATCTTAATTATCTATCTATTTTATACCTATAGTTTCATTTAGTCAACCCACAAGTGAAACATGCTCAACCTGGCTGATACCCAGACTACTAGGGCTGTGGATCGTTAAGCAAGTGGCGATCCGATCCGAACCACGATTTAGTTGTAGCGATTCACGAATCGAACAACGAATCACATATTAATGGAAAAGCATACAGGAATTCATGACAAAACAAAAAAGAGAAAAATTACAGAAGCTTTTACTAAATGAGAAACCATGTACTCCAAACATTACTACCAGATGTTTAATGGGCATTTTCAGAGATAACATTTTTTTCAAATCAAAATTTTGACTCAAGATTATCTGGTCCCTACCTAAATTAAAGTTTTCATTTGGAGTGCGACTCGTTTTCAGTGATAATTAAGCTGGAATGTTCTTTCATTTTTTCTCCAAAAATAGATCGCGATCCGACGATTTGGAACATGACGAACATTCGTACTCGATTTTCTGGTAGAGATCGCGATTGCCCGAGTTCTCGGACACTCGCCGCAGCCCTACAGACTACACTTGAGTTCTAGAGTAGTTTGACAATATTATCTGGGGTAGATCGAAACCATCTTCAATCAGGTGATCTCCTAAGTAATATTTTTTTGACTTGATATGTCAATTTAAAAAGACTAATCTTACTTTCAAAAACACGAAAGAATTAATGTATTCATAGATATTCCATTAATGCTTATATAAAAACAAGTAAGTAATATCTACTCTCTTATTTACGGAACAACATGTACAATGTATATACTAAACGATTAATTTTGTTTTTCATGAGAATAAAAACCCTGGAACTGCATCACGATATAGTGGACTTACCCCTAGTCAATACAATTTTTAGGTTATTTTACGGCGTCTAGCGCACTTAACCTAGCTTTCCTGGATCCTTGTCTACAACCAGTCCTCACCTACCCTTCCATAAAGCCGGAAACGTTTCCATATACCTTATCAATGGAGGAAAATTGACATCATTGTCAAATTATCGCGGAAGGGTATAACATCCCCAGGTGGGATTCAAACCCGTACCCCCTTCAGGACACTAGATTCGAGATCCAGGCGCGCTACCAAATGCGTTACCGACCGGGTTATTAAAAGATACAAAAACATGCCATATTAACAAGATTGTATATTTGTCAACAAAAATGGAAGATTTCGCGTGATATAAGTAAAAACACAAATCGTATACACTTTAGCACGTGGTCGTCTAACCCTGTAAAACAAATCTGGTCTATACACATTATATTTTGCTCATTCTACGAATTTTTAATCATGCGAAATATATATGTATATTTCCTATAATAAATAGTTAAGTAACAACAATTAAATTAGTAATTAAAGAATAATTAAGAAATATCTTAACTCACCATTCCATTCGGTTGTTTTCCACAGCTACATAACTAAACACAAATTGGTTTAGATCATTCAGCTAGTAGGCACACAAAAACCGTGATTCACGCTCTATGTACTCTACTTCGAGTCGTCAATGAATAGTTGAGTTAAATAACTTCAACACACTCGTTCCAACCAATTGGTCACACTTCTTTTTACAATTCAAGCCGTCGCTCAAAATTAGTCTGTTTTTATTCAACTGCCAGTAGCTCATACGTGTGCCCCGCTGCTTTAAATACTCGATTATATATGGTAAAATAGAAATATTATAGCGAGAATTTAAAGAAAAACAAGTATTTGTTTATACCTAATATACTGTTATACAGAAAACGAGCCGCATTACTTACGAAAATTTAATAAATTTAATTCAAACAATGTTATCTCTGAAAATGTCCATAATAGAAATGTTTTGAGAGCATGGTTTTCCATATAGTAAAATCTTCTGTAATTCTTTACAATCTTTTTTGTAATTACATGAATTCCTGTGTGCTTCTCCATTAACAAGTGATTCGTGGGTCGATTCGTGAATCGCTATACATGAATAGTGGTTCGGATCGGATCGCCACTTGCTCAACGATCCAAGGCCCTTATGGGGAACATTATAACCGTTAATTTTATCCATCTCAAGGATCAAAAGTTTTTTGTCCATTGAAAAGACATGAGCACAAACTCTTTACAGATTTAACCTTAAAGCGGTATTTTTTTGCAATTTCAGTTGAAATTTATAAAGAGTTTTTTTTATATACATTTTCATTAGGTTTCTTAGCACAATTTTAGTACCCATGTCCCAAACACATAATTCAAGGCACAGAAAGACACTCATCTCAAGGATCTAAATTTTTTGTCCACTGAATAGACATGAACACAAACTCTTTACATATTAAACTTTAAATTGGTAGTTTTTGGCGATTTCAGTGTAAATTTGTAAAGAGTTTTTTTAAACATCTTCACGAGGTTTCTAAGTAAAATTCTTAAAGTACCCGTGTTCCAAACACATCATTTTAGGTCCAGAAAGACATTAAACTCAAAAGATCCAAAGTTTTTTGCCCACTGAAAAACACTTAATACATGAATAAAAACTCTTTGTAGATTTTACCTTAAAGCGGTTGTTTTTTTAAATTTCCGTTGAAATTTGTAAAGAGATTTTTATACATCTTCATTTGTCCTGATTTTTATGTAAAAACCTCTTTTTTTTGAGTGCCCGTGTCTAAAACATATAAATTAAGGCCCGCAAGGGCGAAGTTTTTGTCCACTGAAATAACTATATAGACATGAACAAAAACTCTTTGTAGATTTAACTTTAAAGCGGTCGTTTTTTTTGCAATTTCAGTTGAAATTGGTAAAGAGTTTTTTATACATCTTCATTAGGTTTCAAAGTTCAGATTTTTATGAACAAACCATTTTTAGTGCCCGTGTTCTATACATTTAACTAAAAAAATGTCCACTAAAAACTTTATACACAAACAAGAACTCTTTAAGATTTAACCTTAAAGGGGTTGCAATTTTTGTTGAATTTTGTATTGGATTTATGCACACATCTAGTTTGGTTTCTTATTATATATAGATATTCATCTAGAAAGTTTTTCTTTTAGAACCTGGGTTCCATAATTATTTCATTTTATGCCATTTGAAAACTCTTTGCCGATTTTACTAGAATAATTACAGATTTGCAATTTTCCGTTCAAGTTTGTAAAGAGATTTTGTATACACTTTATTCAAGCTATTCTAATATTTATCGTTTTTTTATAACCTGAGTTCCATAATTATTCTATTTTATGCCAAACGAAAACTCTTTACCAGTTTTACTAAAATATTGCAGATTTGCAATTTTCCGTTCAAGTTCGTAAAGAGTTTTTGTATACACTGCATTCGGGGTCTTTATTCTGATGTTTATACTTAAAACTTTATTCAATACCCGTGTACCATTTATATCAATTTTTTCGACCCAGAAAGACTTAAAACTCCAACGATTAAACATATTTTGTTAGAAATTAATTTTTTATGCAGTCCTTTCAAACACAATGTCTGTACGATTCTGTATCGAGCTTTTGCATGCGTTTCAACTTTGCTCACGAAACAAAACAGATTTTGATTTAGTTGGTGGGTCCTCTGAGTCCCTTGATATTAGTAGACCACATAAATAGGGGCCCGCCGCGGCTTTAACTGAATGACCACCCGAATACACGTTTTATCATTTTGCTATGTCTGTCTATATCATGTAGAGTTCATGTATGTTTGAAAAAAAGCAGACAGATTGTAGGCGGAGCTTAATGCCGGACTACTTGCATTTCGAAAACTCTTTACCAGTCTACTTTGTCCAACTGTTTACGAAAAAACGCATCCCAACAAACTGCGGCCAATAAAGTGCGGCCAAAGGCAGTGGCTAGAGTCTAGAGTTACGGAAGTTCCTTACTTTAGACAACGCTTACAGGGTTGGATAGAGTTACAATTAAAAGTCAAATAACATGCAATGTAAACATCGGAAAACTTTTTTATATTCATTATTACTCGAAAATAAACAAAAATTTACCGACGTGACGTGACGGTACCGTAACTCTAGCCACTGCCAATTATAAAATGTTTGTATCGAGTTTTCGTGAATAAAAAGCATGATATGAAATATTTGTTCTGTACAATGAGTTTAAATGGGGTTGTTGTGAAAATGTTTTATGATTGTAATTTTAAAAAAATTATGAATAATTTTATATAAAAAATTCCTTCAGGAATCTTAGATCCTACAGTACAGATCAGAAAACGCAGAATAGTCAAGTGGTGAGCCCTTTTTTTTTAAATGAATTAACCAAAACAAATCTGAATCTGAAGGTTTACGTCGATTGTGACCAGTTCTGGCTTTAACTCGACGGGGGAGGTGCGCGATTAAACACTAGTACACGAGATATAGGTTTTAAACTGTTCTATTGACTTACATTTCACAATATTGTCACTTAATTTGTTCCACTCAGGTACAGTTTATACAAAGAATGAATTTTTAAAATTTACAGTTTTTGCATATAGTGGTTGATAACACTGGCTGTTGTTGTTTACAGAATTTTCTATAATGTTATCATGTATAAAATGTTCAAATTGTTTAGGCCTTAGTGGCTTAAGGTAGTGTTCATGATTAATGGCCGGTACGTGCCCGTTCACCACCTTGTAGAGGAAAGTCAGCCTCTGTTGTTGTCTCCGCTCCTGAAGTGGTACCAGTTCCAATTGGAGTTGCATCTCGGTGATGCAACCATCGTTTCTGGATTGATAATCCCGCATGATAAATCTGGCTGCAGATCGGTGAATTCTTTCCAGGCGGTCAATGTCTTTCTGGATGTAGGGATCCCATATGAGACTACAATGTACCATATTCCAGCTTGGATCAATTAATTCGTCACGAAACAAAGCAATAAAAGCTACCTTTTACCGAATATTTCATAAGAATGCCCCAACATCAAATAATGGGCTAAGTCTTTAAGAGGCTTTAAAACCTTGTAACATCCAGTTTTATTCTTTTGTTAGTTCCATGAATAAAGTAGCGCAGTACATGAATTTTGCGACGAAAAACGTTTTGCTAAAAATGAAATGTTTTTACTCACCCGTATAAGTGTTTGTTTTATCTCTACCTTTAGCTTAAACTGGCCAACGATACGCGTAAGTAAGTTTTATCGCTCTTTTTCATAGACCATAGAGATGTAACCATGCATTTTACGTTTATATGCAAATGTTCTTGGACTTTTTTTTAGGCAAAAGAGGAGAAAAAACGTGAAAATTTGATATTTTCTACAGGGCGTGGTATGCATATAATTCCAGTTTTCGTCGCCAAACTCCCAATATGACTATATCTAACCATGTTAACTCAAGTGATGAGAACCAATGTTTTATCTCAAACAATACAATGTTTTACAATATAATTTAGTGAATTGTTCCTCAATTTAGAAATTTCAGGTCCAGAAGATCTTAGTCAATTATACCCACGAGAATTGACATTATTGCTGAACATTGATCATCAGTATACTGAGTAGTTATCACTTCCTATGATAATGATAAAAAGTCCAGGAAAGCTTAGTTCGATGAATCACCCATCGTACATAATAAAAAATAAATGATGTAAAATTAGATAAATTAACACAACTGAACAAAAAAAAGAACAGAGCAATACTTTTATTTCCTCAAATTACAATAGTAATACATGAAAACAAACACGTTTATCTACATAATTGTACATTATTTACACGCATCTTGCAGTTATCTGCATTATAAATGTCTTTGGACCAATATTCCTCGTGAAAACCTTTGTAATATATGGCAACATTGTTGTAAGAAATTTGATAATGTTCTCCTCTAGTCCATTAATCACTACACGCATGTACTATGTTTACAAACGACAACATAGTACGGATATTCTGCACCATACACGTCAATTCTAAAGTTGAAATTCAAATTCATACCAAGTATCTTTACCTGAAATAAAATAATCCTGATACAGAGTGACATTAACAACGATGGAACTTTTATAAGCAACTATGTTACGTTGGTGACTCAACGATGGTACGATGATATAACAACGATGAAACGATGGCGAAACAACGATGGTACGTTGATGAACCAACAAAGGTACGATGATGAGAACAAGATATTTTATCATATTTCATCATCGTACCATGGTGTCATCGTAAATTCACCATTCCAACACAGTTTTCCGTTCCTGATATTTCAACAATAACATAAAGTTTACCTAGGTCAACAATAACATAAAGTTTACCTAGGTCAACAATAACATAAAGTTTACCTAGGTCAACAATAACATAAAGTTTACCTAGGTCAACAATAACATAAAGTTTACCTAGGTCAACAATAACATAAAGTTTACCTAGGTCAACAATAACATAAAGTTTACCTAGATCAACAATAACATAAAGTTTACCTAGGTCAACATTAACATAAACTTTACCTAGGTCATTTTTATTTTATTTATTTATTGGAGTTAACGCCGTGTCAACACAATTTTAGGTCATTTTACGTCGTCCAGTGCACCTAACCTAGCTTTCCCGGACCATTGTCTATAACCAGTACTCACCTACCCTTCCACAAGGCCGGAAACTTCTCCATATTATCTAATCAATGAAGGAAAATCGACACTTTTTGTCAAATTTTCATGGAAGGTTATAACCTCCCCGGGTGGGATTCGAACCCGCACCCCCTCGGCCACGAGTATCCAAATCCCGGCGCGCTACCAACTGCGCTATCGACCCGGGTTTTACCTAGGTCAACATTGACATAAAGTTTACCTAGGTCAACAATAACATAAACTTTACCTAAATCAACAATAACATAAACTTTACCTAGGTTGACATTAACATAAAATAGTATAAGTTTACCTAGGTCAAGATTAGATTTTCCTTTCAATGTAAAACCAGCTCTTTGGTAGAATGATGCAAGATGAGTTTTGCTTATTAGAAGTATTTTTCTAACATCGCTTTGTTTGGCTTTCACGTGCTCACAAAACGATTGTAACAATTTTAAGCCAATTCCCTGCAATAAAGTAATGAAATCATCGAAGTTATTATTTAAACGAACTTTCCCAATGTTACCAAAATTGCCCAGGAACACATGGCTTTATGCTTCCTGTAAAAAATGGGTAAAAATGCATTAACAAATAAAATTGACCAAATGTATGCAATGAATGTACAAGGAAATCATGAATTGTATAAGATTTGCCTGCATTTGTTTTCATATCAGTATGAGTGACTGTGAATATCAACAATGCGATTTGTGCCTCAGGACAGAACAATAACCCAAAGATTGTTAAGTACATGAAAAACAATAAAACTTGGATTCAAAATGATATATTTTCCCTTCAGTTCCAATGTCATCTCATGACATACTCTTGGGTTGAAACATCTAAATGCATCGGATCTAATCCAATTTATTATAAAAATAATCGCAAAGGTAAATTTGAGACCACATATGGCAGTCGACTATAGCACCTGCCTTGGTGCTCTCAGGAACCAACCATATTTAAGAACATGTAAGTGCATTTTAGTATCACATACAAGAAACAAACTTTTATTTATAGTCGTTAATACATATAACAGTTAACATTAGCGATGAGAAGCTATAGGTCGACATACCTTTCGTCTGAATTGATTTTTAACAACTACTGAATGTATGAAAACATTTTCTGAAAATACATGTATACAGATATATGTATATATAACAGACACATCATGTCAATAATTACATACATGTATATAAAATATATAATTATCTAAACAAAATAATTATGCTAAATTATCATAGCACATTCAGTCATCACGACAAACTTTCATCAGCATTAGGCATTTGGTCCAGTGAAAAGAAATCTTACCGGACCAAAATAATCATGTCAGTGATATGTTAAAATATGCTGTCATTTTTTAACGATTTACAATAATATATTCTAAATTATATTAATTATATTTACAATAAAATAACAGAGTTTTATTTGTCAAATTAATATAATTGCGGTTGTAAAATGTTGGTGGACCATCGGACCGCTCACTTTCTAAAAGTCACTGGACCAACAACCATTTAAGTGGACTCGGTCCACGGTTCACTAGCTAAATTTGAAGACTGAGCACATTAACACAAAGATACTAGTACCTCGTGTTGGACAATTATACATCTCAATTTGATCTCAATGCAATCAGTAGAAAACGTCGATCTGTATTAAATAATTAATGACTTTTATATGAAGACTCAAATAAACAACTTAATATGATTTAAGTATGTTAATGGTGATAAAACAGATGGATATAGCTAGAAATTCAAAAAGCCATAAATCGTCACAAAATATACAAACGCAATTAGAACAATCGTTGGAAATACCATGCAAATCTCAATATCAAATTTAAAACATACATACTCCCATTTGGTACATGTATTTTCATAGCTTCTTTAATGTAGGTTTCACTGTTGAATCTGGTTGCACAGATAAACTAAAACAAATAGATTTTGTTAGTTCATTGATTTTAATCTTCTGTTATACATTTGATGCATTATATGTGTGTGGGGGATATTGTGCATGAAGGATAGTATTTTATTATTTTATATTCTACAATTGGGGAGATACTAGGTAATGATTGATATACGAAATAACTAAATGTGTGGAATAGAACTTAAGTATCATACTGTTTTCAGGACAGACATTAACTACGTTCTTGAAAGCAGTGTACCAACAATCTTGAACATTTTCGTGCATCAACTCGTCTCTTATGAGACAAATGATTAAAGAGTCGCAAGATTGTGTTATTGAATTGCGACCCGCGGGACGAAGAATCGACAGATACCATTTTGTCTAACCACCGTGTTTTCGGAACGACAATGCGACATGGCGTAATTGAGCCACCGTAAATTGGCAGATAGTGCAAAGTATAAATAAATCTTACACCAATCATTATATCATTCATGTAACATCCCAGTTGTAGATTAGGAGCTTCTCTCTGTCTATAAGCTAACACATCGTAACTATCAGCTTCATCTGATGGGAAACCTAAACAATATTGACCTATATTTTAATATTTGATGTCAAATCTAAAATTCAATTGTTTAATATCGTTAGGAACTTAAAGAGACTGCCCAGACACAAGACAACGTAGGCTTGAATAAAAGATTTTGTGAGACTTTATACGTAAATATACAATTCTAAATTTATGCCACTGGCACCAGAGTCTAAACTTATTATAATAAAATAGTACGTTCCTACTCTTGTTTAATCCCCAATATACAAGTACAAGTAGATTATCTCATACATGTTTATATAAAGAATAGAACTTTACTTGTCTAGCACGGTTGTGTTAACGAAACCGTTTATAACTTTGTTCGATGTCACAATAATATCATTAAAACCTATTTTCGCTGTTTAAACAAATTTTAAGAACTCTGGTACAAGTGATTTATGTCGACAGCGAGGCGTGCAATAGGTTTAAGACGTTGAAATAATTTAAACTTGACGGTAAAGGGAACAAATAATAAAATAAAAAAATAGAGGCAGTAGGAATGCAATCATGAAAGACACCTGACAACATTTTCAATGAAATTAGAAAAGTCAACAATTGAAAGCGTAAGTATACTTACTTTCGATTTCTAAGGAATATATTGTTGAAACTTCATCTGTACTAATAATACGGTAGGTAATAGATTCATCAACTTGTGTCATTATACAGCTATATTTATATGACTGAAATGAATAATTATTGTAAATACACAATCAATATTATTAAAACCCGATCTAAAGTTTTCCGCTCTTTTTTCAATAGCCTGTACAAAAGCAGATCTGTTCTTAGATCTGCAAAATCCAAAGACCTGAATTTTGTGGTGCCAATAAATAAGAAAAAACAACAACATTCAGTGATAGAAGCTTTAGCACAGTAGGCCCCATGCTATGGAATAAGCTACCAGATGATGTCAAATTATCTCCTATTTTGGATGTGTTAAAAAAACGATTGAAAACTCACTATTTCTTTTTATGATCTATTCTAAAATTGACGTGGCTAGTTAATGCCTTAACAATGTTGAACGTTTTAAGTGAATTCATCATGACGTGGGATGAGAGGACTGCCTCTCTCTCTGCCAAAGCATACTTGTTTTATATGATTGCATTACTGCTTAAAATAAGGGGTCCCTTTAAAGGTGATGTTTCGACACCTTTGGGGGTGTATTAAGGGCCCTTTAAAGGTGATGTTTCGACACCTTTGGGGAAATGTCTGGTTAACAGTGGCGTTATGTTACACTGTTCAGGACAAGTCCGGTTAACAGTAGCATCATGTTATACTGTTCAGGACAACAACTTTAAATATCAAATTAATAAAAACAAATGTAAAAATAAAGTCGAATCATGAACTAAGATTAATGTAGGTACTATAAATTGATATATGAAAACCAAATGCACAATCACACTATATAACATCATGTGTGATGAATTTTATTTTGTTTTGTGTTATTGTATATATTTATGGTGGAGGGTTTTTACTTATTCATTTTTTATAATTTGTCTTTTTGTACAACGCCATTGAATATATGTAATATAGAAATAGGCGTTTAATAATATGAAGAAGTTTAAGTCCAATCGCAGCCTGTGAATAATACCGCAGTCAAGTTAGCGGGAAAAAGAATAGAAATTACGAAATCTAAAAGTTATTGGTATATAGCTTTTGAACTCGTATTAACTTTCTCAGTCTAAGAATGGTGTGCGTTATATTTTTGTTTCAAGACCACAAAGGTTTGAACTTTGTCATTATGTTAAAAATTAAATGTTTACAGTTGGTTATTTTTCGCCAATTTACTTTTCAATATGGTAACGATATTTGGAGAATGGCTGACTCGTTGTTTTTAAAGTTCGCGTCATATATGAGGTAAAATGTTCTAACGTATTTTTATCTATCAATGTGACATAACTGGGTAGCAAAGTCCCTTTTTAACAACTTAAAGGCAACCATTTTGCATCATGTAAAATAGCAGTCATTTCATTTTAGATTTGGTAAAGATTGTTGACATTCCTTTACCCATTTTGACCTACATACAATCTATGTATATTGTATGATGCTTTTGGTAAACAAGAATGTTGTAAAATTCCGGTAAAACAAAAACACAAGTACTTAATTTAATCCAAATAAGCAAACAAATATTAAAAAAGTTCATATTTGACCTTTACTGTGAACTGACCTTTGGTATAGATACATAAACCATGGTGTCAAACTGTAAAACATCATAAATACCACTAGTACTATGCTAACTAAAAATAAGTTCCTTCTCTCAAAGTAATTTCGCCGTTTCTATACATATACCAAGATTAAACATTTTGTAGAGGACACCGGTTGCCTTAAGCCAATCAAAACGATTCATTTTTCATATACCACAAGATAAAAATAGACGCCGAAAAGTCAAACAAGGGGTGTGTGAATGGACTTGTCGACCGCCATGTTTTTGTCGTGCAACTTGTATGTTTACATTGTATTCTCATATATTGTATATATTTCATGTTGTAAATGACTATGTACATATTGGTATACGTCAATAAAAGATCTATCAATGTTTACCTGGAAAATACTAGTATCAACATATGAACGCAGTTCTATTTTGAAGGTGCTAGTAACATAAGCACAACATATTGCAAAACTAATACTATTATATGCTTTCCAGTGGAATACCGGTACTATTTATCGGAGGAATAAAAATCGATGTTCCACTGTTTTGAAACAATGATAATAAATTTGTTATTGTTCACTGTTTGGATGCGCCGTTCTTATGACATATCATACTTAAACATAAAAAAGTCAGCTTGAAGCATATAATAAACAGAACATTTATTATTTCAGTGAAAGATCTATATTCATTTCACTCGTGAGCTAATGATATTATATTTTCACTCGTGGCTTTGCCACTCGTGAAAATGTTGCATCCTTAGCTCACTCGTGAAATAAAAATCAATCTTACACCGAAATAAACAAATATCCTCTATATAATTCCATCAAGAGATTTTTTCCTTAAAACAATATTTATGTTTTCTTTGAAAACTCGCACTTTAATGAAAATGCATACTGATTTTCCCTTTTTCGGGCCAGTCTAAAATAAATATCGATTAGATAGCTAATAACTATTTGAAATAGCTTATTATAATGCGCAGACTGGTTTACCGGAAGGCCGTGTACATTTTCTATTTACAACTTCCTCCACGTTACAGAATGAATGTCAACCACAAATTATGTACATCAAAGGAGACGACTTTATACACCACTGCACGACATTTTCAAGCAATTTAGGAAATGCTAATACATGCACTTGTAAAATCATACAAACAAAAGCAAGACACATTTCGGCACTGAGGCCTGGTCATGCTTCTCGTAAATGATATACATGTATCTGACATGTAAAACATTAAATACCAAATTTGGTGCTTGTATCACAAGTTGAAAGATTCTTTTAAAGAATACAGTTGATATTTAATCTTCTAAACTAAAGACTTAAGAAAACTAAAGAAGTAAATTATAAGTACAACTAAACTCTGCATTTAACACAAATCAGTTTTATTCATATGAAATAAAATGTACAAATTTTATATGACATCGACTAACAAAAACAAAACCCATGGCAAACATATTTTACTTCCTTCTTTATCCAGAGAAGCTTAAGTTTTCAGCAGAATTGCAAGTTCATACCACGTGTCTTTACCTGAAATGATAGTGCACATACTGAGAAATTACTACTTTAACTTAGTAACTTATCTGCTGCAAACGTCGTTAGAACTCATTTGCAAATTCAACATAAGCTCATATTTCTATCATCGTAAAACTAAGGCTTGACAGAACATCAGTTATGTACATTTTGCTAATACCTTTCATAACTATTCCTTTTCATCGTGCTACAGTGACAAGTCGTTGTCCTTTTATGAATAGGAAAAACATTGGTAGGTTGTCCAGGGTATTTGCAAATACTTTAAAACTGGCGTTGTAGATGTAATGCGCAGCAAAATAGTATACATTTTCCCCTTAGCTTCGAGTAGGTATCATGTAAATATGTCAAGAATACCAAGAGCTCTCTAATCGAGGCGGAATGTTTACTGTTTTCTTCTTAAAACCACAGCATTTGTGGTGCCATAACCACGTGGTATTGCCATCGTGAACTACCTTACCCTTTAACAAGAACCGCATTCTTATTAAATATTTTATGCATGAAAAAAAGTTAAAATCAAATACATGTACATGTATCTACTTTTCATTAAAAGGATCTGATGCGTTGAGAAATTGAACCCAATATCTCCGCAGTCTAAATTCTGCAATATATCACTACGCTCAGCCGCAGCTAGAAATGAGGGTACCAATGTAACAATTTATACAGTGCCATCATATAAAGTGTTGGAACACTAAAATTTAAAGAAAAACTAATTATTACTACCATAAGTAATATTTGGATTTGCTTAATAACCCCTAGATCCTTATTTCATGGATAACATGAATCCATTAATCTAAAAATAGAAAATTGTCCAAGGTTTTTTAGGGCATTGGAATAAAAAGCATCGTTAATTGTGAACAGAGCAACAAGTAGTATTAAAGTTTATCTAGAGTCATTGAACACCATATTCAGCAGGTTCATGAACTCATACGTCCCTTACCGTGTACAACGTCAGATTTCCCATTTAAGACAAAACCAGCTCGTGTATACAATGGTATAAGATCAGATTTACATATCAGAAGAATTTTTGTTACATTCTTTTCTTCGTGTTTCACTTTCTCAACAAATGTTCGTAACATTTTTAAAGCACACCCCTGAAAGCAACAATTGTATACGATTTATACAACACAACGTTCTCCAACCTCGGGAGCTTGACATTTGCATAGTTCAACATTATTAACCCGAGCTTGACATTTATGTAAGAATATATTAAACTCAGTATTTACAGTCTATGTTTGTCTTCGTTTGTAAATCGCGCTTTATCGGAAGCTTTCGGAAAAATACACGTACTTGAAAATTAATTTTGTTTTATAAATACATGTATACACGCATACGGAAAATCACGATTTAATGTGAGGTGTGTAATTATTAAAATAAGGTAGTCCAAGCTCAGGATATTATTGTCAGACTACATCGTAGTTTGAAAGAGCTTTTATAATAAGGAGTGATTTTACAAAGTTACGTTAATTTTCAAAATGGCGTCTAAAATGGCCGCCGTATGAACAAGTATTGTAGTAAAAGGCGATATTTAAGGAAGACCATGCACTATTCTATGCCTTAACTATGTTTGTAAGTAATATATCTTCAAATTGTGCTGTTTGCGAACCCGAGTAATATCTCCTGTTGGCATTCTTTACAATTTTGTATGATATATTTGCATATTATGCAAAATATGCTAATCTTTATATAGCCAGAAAACCAGCCAGCTTTCTTATCTAATATATCCAAGCATTCAGAAACCCCAAAAACATTTTCTATGACATACAAATCTAGGTTGAACTAAGTTTGGCCCAATTCTGCCAGTAAAATTTACATGCATAACTTAGTAAACTGTTGGTAGTCATGCCGTATGGCTTTTGGAACAACACGTGCATGAGGTGTTAGATATGAGATAATGATTGCATGTCATAAAAGGGTTAATGAAGATTGTGAATATTATTCAAAATGTCTGGTCAAGTTGGGCAGAGGAAGTCATACCTTCCGTCTGAGTTCCTTTTGAACAACCACAGAGTGTATGCAGACACTTTCTGAAATTTTAAACATAGGATTAAATCCAAGTTTATCATGCGCTATCAAAACATAATAATTATAAAGATGAACTAAATTATTTCAAATTTATAGGAATAATAGTAGCTTTGGCATTCTTAAAAACAAAACAGTCTTACGTTCAGCTATTTCATAGGGTACTTGTAGCATCTCCATTATACGGAATAATGTCAACTTTATTGTCAAAATTTCATGGAAGAAATTCGCCAGCGCCAGAACAAGTTATCTATAAGTAGTGACCTACATTGGTATTTAAAATTCAGTAACAGATACAACTGCATCCACTAAGTTCAAATATGAAAAGCAAAATTCGAGACAAATGATTACAATTAATATTGTACTGATCTGGAGGTACGGCTAAAGTACCGATAAGAATTTCCATATTCGCTTATAAATAAGTATCTCACAGCAAGCCATACAGACAGACGGACAATGTACTTAGTACCAAGGACAAGAGCAACCACAATGTACCTAGTAAACTGTGATTACCAGCGAGAACATAAGCATATTTATCATTGACTCGAAAAATAAGGTTGTTTTGCTTGTACAAGTATATACATATATATTAGATTCTTGTTTTTTTTTGGATCAGAACATTTTAATAATATAGGACACATACATTTATAAATAAAAATGAACATATCAATACAAGAGCAATGTCTGAAATCGTTAAGGAAATGGAAGACATTTAGCTACACTCTAAGATTGCAACGTGTTCGGCCAGAATATTAATGAGAGGAAACAATGTAAAAATAACAACAAAACAAGTTTTACCTCCGTTTGGTATATGCATTCCCATAGATTCATGAGTTAATGTTTTACCATGATATCTTGTAGCACAAACAAACTAAAATTAGATAATAAGAGTAAAATAATATTGTTTATATATTAACAATATCGACCAAGATTTTAAAGTCGGCTGCACATGTATAAGGAAGCAGACTTTAAACCGCTTATTTACCCTTTTTTAACTTTAACATTAAAATAAAGATACAGATACATTTTTTACTGGGTTTAAGGCCGTGTCAACATAATCTTTCAAGTTATTTACGGCGTCCAGCTCACCTGACCAAGCTTTCCTGGATTCTTGTTACTCACCTACTCTTCCACAAGGTCGGAAACTTCTCCATATACCTAATTAATGGAGGCAAATGGACATTATTGTCAAATTTTCATGGAAGGGTATATCATCCCCGGGTGGAATTTGAACCCGTACCCCCTTCGGGACACTAGATTTGAAATCCATGCGCACCTTTTTTGAGTAACAATAATCGTTAATATAACCCCTTGGACATGTTAATTATAAGTTTTGTTATTAAATTGTTACAAAAGAAACATTGAAAACTTCGATGCCTGGGAGGGTATTGGTATTTGAGTGTCATATATATTATAGTAATAAATCTGCCTTAAGTGGACTACTTAACGCGGTTGTATCCCTTGAATATATGTACACCTGTGGGCTGCCGGCATAAAACAGTCCCCACAAAAAATATTGTAAACACACACACATATATAGTATATGTATATATATAGTACATGTATGTTTAAAATCAAATGAAGGTCAGGTGATATATCCCTGTGAGTGTGACCCTGGAAATATCGATTCCAAAAGATTTGTCCTGTCATTGAACGACTGTCCTTAGTTACTCGTAACAATTTCATGACATCTCTGTCTTAATGACCTATGATTAACAAAAAATACCAAGAAGAACACAATCGGAATGTCTATAGATAGTAACATATGGAGATATCAGGTGTATGAAATAACGCTGAATTAATCTAATCTATTTTAATTACTCTGGACTAAAGAAATTCATTTCTATATAGCTTTCTGTCTAATGACATATAACATAATTAAAACGTAATGTCATACATGTACATTTTTTTGCATTCTCGTACCCAGAGTCTAGTAGGATTCTCAATACTAGCCTGTAGTAACTAGTATTGAGAATCCTACTAGACTCTGGGTACGAGAATGATTTTTGTGGAAACAAACGGTACAAGATAAATCATCAAGTTATTTATAATGTGTTGCAAAAATGTGCTACTTCTTGACCTTAGTCGTTTTCATTGGTCGGTTTTTTTGGTCTCTTTTAACATTTGGAGACGGTTCGGATGTCTAGCTTTGTGATAGACTTATACAAATGTCGCGCAATAATAAGCTATATGTATATGCTTATTATCCATTCATATTATGCTCGTATTTTGACACCAAATGTTACTACCTGTTCTAGTGCCATTTATTGCACGAAATGGTTGTTGTAGTAAAGGAAACGGTTTCCAAATGCCGATGTTTTTAAGTACTTGCAGTCAATGCGTCAACGTGTGGCCAACGAACATTTGCCTTAATCTCTCTTTAAGAATGATATTAAAAGTAAAGTTTCTATAGCCTTTTTCTCAACTATAAAAGCTTTCATAATACTGAATTCATTATAATTATGCATGAGGCCTCGTCGTTACTGAAATATCTTGAGTAAAAACATATCACACGACATAAGCAGCACTACTCGATTATAATACATTCTTCCAGAAAAATCCTGAATAGAAGAAAACGATTATTCTAACATACATAGTCACCGTGAAATTATTCACTTATTTGACAGTTGAGGAAAATTGAACTAAAATTGAATACGCATCTTACTCCTATTAAATTTCCATCTAAATAACATCCTAATTGTAGTTCAGGTGCTTCTCTCTGTCTGTAGACCAGCATGTCATAACTAGCAGCTTCGTCATCAGGGTAACCTTAATATAAATTATCAGTCAACTAAATTAATGAGTGTTCGGTTGCCCTGGACAACCACTTAATTTTAAGTTCGGACAACCAACAGTTTCTTTTGGGCAAACCCAAATTCTACAAATGAGATATAATAGTGCTTGCTCTTAAAATGATCTCTTCTTCTACTTCCTTTATAAGGTCAGGTGTCGTTGTCGTTGTACATTTGACCAGTTCTGTTCTTCAGACAACCACTTTCATATCCTAATTTTGTAGAGTGTATAAATATACATTGTTTGTTTGGGTTTAACGGCACATCAACACATTAAGGTTATATCATGACCCTGCATCCTATGTAGGTTCTATAGTCACGTGATCTACAACAACAACTTAAGACGTAGACGTGCACATATTCCGCTGATTTCTCTTCGAGACAAATGATTGAATGGCAGCAAATGCGATAGAAAGATGACATTCGGAACTACCTCGGCGATCTTCTACGCAGATGAACCTCGGATATCATAAGGTGAAATAGTAGATCTAGGAATTCGGTTTCTGAGGTAATATAGTCTGAACTACACAGAAATATGGCGTGTGAAGCATTGTACCGATGAAATGATGTGATAAAGCGTGTAACAGTGTCATTATTAAATGTTGATATGAAAATGACAGTCGCCGGGCCTTATAACCTGGTTGTATTCCTACTACGTCTTATTTCCGAGGTATATATTCGTAAATGATTGCCGAGGTTGTTCCGAATGGAAAGATGGGTGAATGGATACAGCAAGTGTAGCTTTTTCTGTATGAGTTCAATCTAAACACATACACGAGGCAAAAAATTAGAAAAAGAAAAAAAAAGTCAATCATTTAAAGATGAAATTAATGTACTTACTTTCACTTTCCAACGAATGGATTCTTGTTACTTCGTCTGGATTCACAGAACGAAAATAAATAGTTTCTGCAACTTGTGTCATTTTACCGCCAGATTATGCGCCTAGCTTAAATAAAATCAAATAATTGTTTTAAATAAGGTCAGTGGGCGTGAATTCAAGAATGTAAACTTGTACGTTCAAATGACACACATTTGAATGGCATGTGAAAATGTCTACTTACAAAACAATGAAGGTTCCATGAATAAATGTATTTGAAATTTTATGTTTGTGTAAATAGATCCTAGAACCAGTTGATACAATGCAAATATGCTATCAATTATGACAATTTGTATTATCTTGTTAATTTGCCTCATTTCCTATAGCGTGTAATATCTTTTTAAAATAAATATCAGAAAACGAAAATAAAAAAATATCTTTAGAAAGGTATTCGGTGCTATGCAGGGTTTTTGTTTGAAGTACAATGTATATATAGTAATATTCGCAGTTCAATCATACCGCTAGGAGCGTACCACGGTGAACTTATTCATGATCAATTAGCACAGTAAATCACCCAAAAATGCACATAGTTAATGGATAGCAACTACTGCCCATGCTACGCACCTGTTTATTACAAATAACAAATGGTACCATATCTTGTATCTATTTCTCTGTACCCGGAGAAAACTCATTGAACTAACACGTATGTATAACGTATGTACCAATTTTAAGTCGTATTATTTATGATAAATATTCATAGGGCTGCACGCACTAAAGAACAAATCGTCCAAACTTTGTTAAGACGATCGGGGACGGTCAGTCCAAGGACGGATAGTCCAAGACCTAATCATTCGGAACATCTCGACCTTTCATGAATGAATATTTCAATGACGTAGAATTATTGAGTTATATTCTACGTCTATGGAATAATTATTCTAACAAATGGCCGAGGAGTTCCGAATGGGGACGGATCGTCTGATATCCAAACTCTTGACGGGTAATCTATTAGTCTGGTTCCTGGGTCCGGTTTCACGAACGCAATCCTATCTTAAATTTCTAGATTAACCTTAAATTTGCTATTTTTAGCATTTTTAAGTTTAAGTGCGTTTCACAAACATTTTACAATTTAATCCGTTCTTAAATAGTCTAAGTTATGAGTGAAAATTTAATCGAGTGAATGGGTAGATTAAACTGAAAGTAAAAATACTTAAATATAAACAAATGGTTAACGTGCGTCTAAATTTATGTTGGACTGGCTCTAGAGTCCCTAAACGACATGAATTCCGACGAAGGGACAATTAGTGTGGATTAGGAAGTATATCGGAAGATAAAATATATCAGAGTTACAGATTTTCATCTGCTACGATTTATTTCGTCGTTTAACTTATTCGTCTCCTTACGTATAAGGCGGAGTATGACAGTTTCTGCACTACTTCAAGACTCAAGTGTTAATGGAGTTGAGTATTACTAGCAGATTAAAACGAATAAATTATTTAATATCTAGATCGATCGTCATTGGGCTTAGATTTTAGAGATGACAATCATTCCAACAGAAAATTGATTAATTAGTTTTATCAATTTCATTAATTCTGATTTTATTACACATTCGTCACCAAATCGCATCGTAATACAAAGGTATTTTATCATTATTATCGTATTATAATATATTGCAATCATACCTTTATTCAATTCCTTCATTATCCCCTAATCTAAATACTTGAAAACAACAATAAATGGGACTTCGTTGCATTTTTCGCGTAAATATGTACACCTATATTCAGCATTTTTGCTTACGGGGCATGACCTATTAAGTATGCTAAATTAATTCGTTGTGTCTTTATTTAAGATTCATAGCTAGTAGATTTTAACAAAAAAAATGTATTTTTTATAAACAGTTCAATATTTTCAGATGCAAGTAATGAAAGTCGAACCACTTTAAACATAGATAATGTAAACGTTTCTAACCATCATATTCGTGCAAGACATGCTATACATTTTAACACACTGTCCAGGCAAGCATTGAATGCAAAATCAATCTATTGTAAGACAGAAATAAAATGTCAAGCATATTGTAAGGCGGACATCAATCGTCAAAAGCCATTTTAAGCAATTTTCGATCTGTTTAATGTAGGAATTGTTGTCACTCGACCAAACGGACAATAACTGACTGGTCCGAGCTCTACAATTCAAGTAATGCTTTTGTGTAACTGTCTGGAACATTTACACACATTCAAAAAATTGTAAACAAAATGTTTAACAAATGGTACTTTTATCACCTACTAGTAATAAACTAAACATACCACCTTATTTTTAGTTAGCAAAGACGGGCATCATAATATGCGATGCATTTTGCAGTTTTTGTTATCCAAATTAGCTCGTCTCTAAACTTAGATAATGACCCGAAAGGTATGAGATTTCGTGTGAATCTTATATCTATACCCTGATATTATCCACAGTTAATAACCTATTTATCACTTATTGATGCACAATATTGTAATTCGAAAAATACTAAACTCTACAAGTACAGCAATGAAGTAAAAGTAAGATAATTGTGCATTATAGAAAAACACAAATGATTGACAAAAATATAAAAAATAAACCAAAAGTGAAAAAAATCGACATTCACGGTTCGAACCTATGCCAGACAAAATCGATGTTTAACGTTCAACAGTCCAACCGTTTACGCTGTAGAGTCGATCAATAAACACGTTGGACATGTAGTACTCTAAGGTAATTTAGTTGGTTTAAGTTTGGGTCGCTTATATCAACCTTAAATTTCTACTTATGTAAGAAAGGCTTCGTGAAATCCACTTAAAATAATTAGTAAGATACTCATAGTTACGGCCAAAATATTTAAGACAATCTTAAATTTATTTAAGTTATGAGAGCTTTCGTGAAACCGGGCCCATGTCTCGTATTCTACGCAATACCTATCTATTTAGTAAGGGCAGGTGATTCAGGTTATAAATCTACCACGTTACGATGAGTTACCTCCCTTGGTGTCACTAATTCGGAAATTCCTACTTTCACTTTGAAAATAGGCATTTATTGACCGATCAGCAATAATTGTTATTTTGTCAATACAGTGTATCCGAGTATTGTTTTAAGTCACATTTATAAATATGCTTGGACATGAAAGACATACATAGAAACATTTTTTCTCATGAAATTTTTACGAAGTGACTTTTATACCGACCAAATCGTACCCGACATGTTTCGACCTTAACAATGCAATTTGAATGTCAATCAAAATACCAACGCGTTATTGTGTATAAAAATGTGACATGCTTACTAACCTGGTAAATCTAACTAGAATGTCATGCAGTAACCGTCCGTAGACCGGAAATTCTACTTCATACACAATCTCTGTTACTCTGGTTCCCGGTCACGCATAGGCGGGTCTAGTGGGGGTCGGGGGGTCCGGACCCCCTGGAATTTCTAAAACGACCTGTCCATTAGTGTACTTCTTGATAGTAAGTCATTTTTAAGTAGCATGAATAAATTTTTCTTGGTGCTTAAAATAGATTTAATGGTTAGGCATATGTATCTTAACAATCTGATTAAAAACCCGATCTAAAATTTCCCGCTCGCCTACAGGATATCTGTTTACGGAGATTGGTATCTTAATTTCAATGTGTTGCATTATTCTGCAAAATGTGTATAATGTGGTTGAGGTTCAAAAGTTCGGACCCCCTTGAAAAGAGTTACAGAGTTATAAATGTAAGATATTTAATTGTTTTTACTTTTAGTAAAGTGCTTGCTATTTAGTATGTGTTTCGATGTCATTGTCATAGTGATTAAATTGTAAGCTTATTGGATCTTTTCTCACGTTTTTTATTTGTCCATGTTATACAGTTTTTTTTAGTCCGCAAATACTTTGATCCAATATATATCTAGATTTAAATCTGAAATAATGACTTAATACAGCTTAAATTCAATCTCCTTCAACTATTGTTCAACTAACCCCAACCTCAGATCAACATGGATTCAGCTGTAAATCACCCTAATAACAACCAATTATCAACCAGATTTCAACCATTCACCAACCAAATGAGCGTTGAAGTAACGTTGAATAAACATTGTTTCAATGTTAAACACAACGTTGAATCAACGTTGATATTTCAACGTTGAAACAACGATGTTGCAACGTTGGTTTGCCTGCTGGGAAACTAACAACATTGGTTTGATTACTTAACGGTCATTCTCAATTCGAAGGTCCATTAGACAAAATGTTACATAACTCCCTGCTAGTAATTAAGTAAGAAAATGAATTTTAGTGTTTCGTAAATAGTTGTTTTTATGTTTTATTGGCAAAATGAATATATAATCTTATTATTTACTCGTCTATTGTTGATAAATATCTTACTTGGTACAACTTACTAGAGTTTAAAAATTCTAAATTTGAAATTTTTTTATTATACCCCCCCCCCCCCTCTAAATTTTAAAACAATTCAACATCCAAGGTCTTATACTAAACTATAAAAGTCTCATGAAACTATATTCATGTAAATAACTTAGAAAGTTGACTGAGGTCAGTGCAGGATAACACCAGTCCTATTCATTCAGAGAATAGAAAACACTGTTGTCATCAATATTTCGGTCAAAGCCTTTATGAAGAAATTACATTCATGAAATCAAATTACATTTCGAACATAGATGCCATGTTAATATTCTTTACGATAACTACAGAGTATTTCACAGATTGTATTCGTGCATTTAAAGCATCAGTTGGGAACATTTGTGTACCAAGTAATAAGTTGGTAAATGAGGTTTTGCCTGCTCAGACTACACATCATAGGTGGTTCTAGCGGGGTGTCAGGGGTGTCCGGATCCCCCTAAAATTTCCGAAATGTACCTGTCTATTACTGTATTTCTTGACTGTATGTCAATTTTAAGTAGTATGAAGACTTTTTCGGTCCTTAACTTAGATTTAATAGTTATGTAGTTTTTATTATTAATACGTCACGTCGTGGCATTTTTCTACAAAACTGTGTATAATGTGGCTGGGTTCGAATGTTTGGACCCCCCCCCCCCTAGAAAAAGTTCGCCCCCCCCCCCCCGAAAAAAATTTGGTCCCGCCCCTGCGCATTGTTTCTGTTTCCAAACCCAAGTATATTTCAAATTGTAGGTCTATTGATCATAAATGTACAGTTGGTAGGACTGATCAGTGATAACTAAACTGGTGTTACAAGAATTACTATTGTATGGCCTTCGAGGACTCAAGGGCGTAGCGCCCATTACGCAGTTTACGCAACTGCGTAATACTTTTTTGGTCGATTTTTTAAATATGATTTATTGAAGAGCATCCTCTTTGTTAAAATCAAGATCAAAACCAATGTATTTATTTACAACACACGAGTATAGTTTACAAGAGTAATGGACAGTGTGAGACTAGCGAAAGCAATCTGAATCAATAATCATTCAAGGTCAGTTTTGACATCTGCCAAAACGTCACCGATGATGTCATTCCTACGTAACACTTTCACTTCTCGTTTACATGTATGTGTAGCGATTTGGTTATCTAGAACTGGTATACGAGTACACAACTACATGTAAATGTATCTAACTAAATTTGTTCACACTTTGTAATTTCAAACATATTTAGTTTATTTATGTGATAGATTTGCACATACAGTTTCTAGGTCTACTTCTCTCTATAAGCTTTAAATATCTCTTTTTGTCTATATACCGAAGATGAGCTCCAGAACCCCCCCCCCCCCCCCGACCTCTTCATGGACAAAAGTCCATTTTCCAGTGTTTTAAACCATTGGATGACAACAAAAAATCTTGTCCCGAAGGCGAAGAGTCCATAAAATCTTCCTCTTCCACATCTTCCTTAAAACAAGATCAGGCGAACAACTGCCAGAGTGATGGGTATGCAGCAGGGTGCTCTATGGGCGCGCGATTTCTCTACATTGGAACAATTGATGTAACAAGAAGACTCCGAATGTCGGACTCCTTGAAAATGTCTACTTTAACATCAAGATTCCAACCCTCGCGGAATTGGGTGAAGCCAAAAAGCACACACGGCAAAAGCGAGACAGCTAGGCGGGTACCTGACCTGGTGTTTGATTATGAAAACTACCCGTATTTGAGGTACAGTCCATCAGTCGATGGTGTATTTTGTGCGCCGTGTTTTGTCTTTAATGCATCCGAAAATACTCTTGTTGCAAAACCCCTTGTAGACTGGAGCAATGTGTCAAGAATTATAGGGATGCACAAAAAAAGCACTAGATCACAACAATGCAATGACTAGATTCAATGCAAATTCCTCAATGTGACTTGGTCAAAGCAGCACAGCATGCTAAAGTTCTTTATGGGTTGCTGGTCGAGAGACGCAATGACATTGGGTATTTTGTAGGACTTTGGCAGAAGGCTGTCGCCTTGGCAACTGAGCATGACATCAATGTCTGTCAGTCTCGTGTTGCTGCAAGGCAAAAACACAGAAATAACATAGCCGCAGAAGCCCCAAAGGAATATTGGAGGTTGAATATGTTTGTACCATTCATGGATCACCTTTTGTCCCAACTACATGACAGACTGTGTCTCTCGACTGCAAGACTGAACGCTCAGTATCTTTTGCCAACAAAACTCCAGCAGCTTTCACCCGAAATGTGGGCCGACATTAAGCAGGAGTATTCTTCGTTCATAGATTGCCAGGCAATAGATGCTGAACTTGACATCTGGAAGAGATTTGCACCCGATTCGCCCATTCAAGGTCTAGCAAAGGCAGTTGATGAAACATATCAACTGTATCCAAACATACATATTGTGCTGAAGATCCTTCTGACTATGCCAGTGTCCACGGCCTCTACTGAAAGGTCATTTAGAAGCCTTCGCCGCCTTAAAACGTATCTAAGAAATATGATGACCGAGGAACGGCTGACTGGATTAGCTCTGATGCATATCCATCGCGATCACGAGATCGATATCGACCGGGTTATACGTGATTTCGATGCGTCTGGGCATCGACGAATCGCACTAGTGTTTGATAAATGAGGAATTGTCGTCAAATTCAGCGAAAGCAAAGATACATATACATGTATATCGGTCTGAATAAAAAAGTTAAATAAAAATACAAAAAATATATAAAAAATAAAAACACTAAAAACAAAAAAAAACGTCGCGGGGAAATCTCATATCCAACTATTTGTCCTTTATCGATAAGCCTGATAGGGTAGTGAGCGCTATATAGAAATAAGAAGGACGTTGGTACTTAATCTAATATAACTTGAATTTAAAGGTATTTATCATTCTATCCCATTCAGTTTCAAATAATTCAATTCAACATCTTTCTTGTGGTATATATTTTTTTTAAATTGAAAAATAAATAGTTGGGGGAATTTTGAGTTAAAAATGTTAACCCTATTTTATATGAATTTTAGTACAAAATGCATTTTTTTTACCTCAACATTTGCAATAGTTTGTCTAATTTCTTTTTTATTATTTAAAAATCATTTCTATCCCAATCGGATTCAATAACTACAATCTTTTCTTTAAAAAGTGGTATATGTTTCATAATTTTTTAAGAATATTTAGTAGGGGGAATTAGCGAATTAGTTTAGTAAGTATTGTTTTTTTCTTTCTTTCGGGAGATTCCGTTTCGCTATACGGAAACTGACGAAGATAGCCGAACGGCCGATAGCGTAAGACACTCTATCGCTACCGATCTTATCTGCGGTCAAATATATTATTTCTTATCTAGCATTATGATCAGAGCCACAAAATAAAGATATATTTATCAAAAGTAAACTTGATAGCTAACTGCATGCTTTACAAACATGCAATTATCAAAATATCACATACCTATAAAAGACAAAATTAATTGTTCAAATCATTCTGATATGGGTTTGAAGTGTCCATGGCTATAAAAAAGTAGAGTACTTATATAAGACCACACTATATGATTCATTTTTATGTCTAAAACTCGTGTTCGTTAGCGGTGTTAAAATGGGTGAATTTTCCTTGCAGTCAAAAATCTCGTACTTTAAATAAAGGGCTTTACAGATACAAGATATTTTTTCTCTAGTCTAAGACAGTGTGTCAATGTGACAAGAAGTATTTTATTCTATTTCAAGTTTACTTGTCACTATCGTACGGGAATGTATAATTCGTGATTTGTTTCATATTTATACAGTAAAATAAGTATTTAAGTGGAATATACCTTATTTAATTTAATAAAATGATGCTGTTATAAATGGTTAATTGATCAAATGAATTACAAAAAATCAGACGACTTCTAGCTCATAAAACTTCTAAAAAATAATTAATTTACACCTAGCTGAGAAAAGAATACTGATGACTGTACATGCATTTACTCGTCTTATTTGTCTACGCATACAGTTAAATGCTGTTTCAAATTATAAAATTTGTCTTGTCTTCACAATATTTATTTCTCCTTTTTCATTCTTAATTTCTTGTATGACTTAAAATGAATTGATGAAATTTATCACACTCTTTATTGGACCCCTGTTGGTGCGTATATCAACATCCAAGCGGGTGTCATTTTATACAAAGGCCCCTTTATAAACAGGGTCCTTGTTTTATGACAGGATACTACAATCATTATTACACCATCCAGGTCGTAAAACATATACAGGGTAGCGAGAATGATATAGATCTTTATTTCTTTAAACAATTATCTGTGAAAAGCTATCTGTCTTTTTTGTCCGTGTTTGTTTTATGGAATTTTTAAGTAATGAAAAATAGCCAGTGGTTATATTAAAGCACCTATTCTATACATATATCTAGGTATTAATTGATGTTCCAGATAGTTGTCTTTATATGAAATTATATTGCACATTGTCTGTATTTTATGTTCAGCTATTGCGTTCATATTTGCCTTTCTGAGTTATAGCGACTATTAAGTGTACAATTAATATACACATTGATTGATGTTTTTAATTGTCATTGAAATAATTATTTTATATTTTATAATATTATAAGAATTAATGTGTACATTTACTTACACTGTTGCAAATGAAATAAAAACAAGATGCAATGAAAATTATATGTATGACACATATCTTATAAAGTGTAGTTTTTTTCATAAAAAGAAATGTAAATAAAACTCCATGGAATTTATTTTTATTCTTACCGCTCACTGTCTCTAATTTATAAGCTTGCATGAAAGTATAACAAATCAAATGTTGGTACTAGACGTCATGCAGAGTCTATCACGTGATATATTGATGAGGGTTGATCAGTTTTATCAGTCTATGATCACAGCAGGGTGTCATATCGGAAATTTCCGAACAATACCGAGCGCAACAACGGAGGCTCTGTTTAATTATCGATTTTATCGAGTAGGCAAATCAGTAAGTTACGAAAGGACAAATAGTTGGATATGTTTGACATCAAATTACATAATCATCACCGCCTGATGAGACCTATTGGAGAGGTCGAAACGTTTTATTCCTACTGATTAATTTCCTTTTTTATAACATTATATCCCACTATGTGCGTGTCTTAAAATGCACCATAATGCGTCTTTTCGTGTCCCTTTTTTTTCTTTTTTTCTGCACCACGGGAGGGGGAAACCCCCTCCCATACCCTCCCCATCGGCATTTCGTGCCGAGATCTGCGTAACACTTTCAAAATTCTGGTTACGCCCTTGAGGACAACAATATAACTACATAAAATTCACTGGCACTGAGTCCATATCTTATGATCAAAAAATATTGCGAACGCTCCTAAATATAGTTCCCTGGACATACATACATGTACATAGTTCTGGCTTCCAAAACTTTATAAGCCGCTTTTTCACATTTTGATTTTCATCAGATGCGGGCTTTAACAGCTAGTATACACACGGGTTCGCTGAAGACCGTAATTAAAGCTAAAATGTACACTAAGTTACATGTATCTTGTGAATATTATAATGAAAATATATAAGTCGTACACGGTAATGTATACGGGAGCAATTTCTAATTGAGTTTGTTGACAAAATATTATATGTGTGCATATTTAAAGGATGTGAGGACTCTTGTGCCAGTGATAAAATTACATTGTTCAAAGCCAAAAGGACGGCTGTTATGCCCGCACATTATTGCCGGTGGCCGCAGTACAAACATGACCTGCAGGATTATTTCCCTTTGATAATCACGACTAAAGATAACATCACAAGTAAAGAGGTCTGTATTTTAATACATCTATTGATTTTCGATCATAAATGTTTTGTTTCATATCATTTCATTCGTTTTTACAGGGTTTAAATGATGATCTATAGCCGTGGTTCTAAAATGCCAATCAAATATAATTACACTTGTATTATATTCGGATGACATAATTCGGATAAAACCTGTTGCTATTCACCTTGAGAACAATTTCCGCTATACATCTTTGGATGAAGCTGATCAACAGTCAGCATATACTGTTAATGTTTATTTAGTGTCAACTGTTCTTATGGACAGAAACAGACTAAGTTTATCTGTGTGTAGTTACTGATATAACTTGTAAGAAATTGGAACTTTACAAAGGGAGGTATAACTGTAAAATCAGCTGACTGCAATATCATTGGAATTACATCACACAAAAATATTCCATATTTAGCCATGATAACTTATCTCTAATTTGTAGCTAATAACCGCAGCACAATTTGATCATTTAATTTAACTGATTCAGATTGACATTATCTGATGGTGAGTTATGTTTATTATTATTGTAAGTAGGACTGTCACGATATACCGGTATATTGCAGTACGCAGCTGCAGCAATATATACTGCGATACTATTTTAACATACTGGTATTTTGCGATATTTTTTATTTCATTGGAAAATTCTTCCCTTTGCAAAATAAAAGTAGCAAACGTCAGTTTTTCAATTGTTCATTCCATCTAACCTTAAGTTACAAGAATTTAATGGATTGGGGCGAGTCACAGTCCTAAAAGATGTAAACACTTAAAGAGTCTAGATTCTATCGGTATAGCTACATGTCAGATGTTTCAGTTAAATACAGTGGATGCACAACGAATCTAAAAGCTCACAATATACCGTGGTACGTATCGCGATTCGCTTCTATACACCATCCTGATCCCTCCATGAAAAACTGTGATAAGAATAGATGTGCCTTATTTTTTAATGTTCAAATATTAGTGTTATATTTTTTTGCAACATAATTGTTTACTAATGATAAGCCTACAAAAGCTTAAATGTATGAAATTATTTGACCATGAGTATTTTAAAGCGATCTTCTATGGTTGGAATTTTTCATATAAATTTGTGTGATTTTATTTCAGGGTCAAATTACATGATGTAGAAAACACTCTAGAGTGATGAAAGACTTGTCAATATAATTATTTATATTATATAATCTTACTTCTTCAAGAATGTCAGATCAAGTTAAATTAAACACAGACTGTGAAGTTTCTTGTGATAATTTGTTGGACTTCTTTAATGATAAAAATGGAGCATACAAGATTGATACCAGTGGAAATAATAATTCAGAAGACAGTGAAGTAATAGGTTGTGCAGCAGACTATAAAGTATCTGAAGTTTTGGGTCAATCAGATGCATGTACAAAGAATAAAAAAGAAGTACAGCCATGTGATAAAATCATTATTTCTCTTATTGAACCATGCTCAGATATTTCAAAGAATAAAGAAAAAATTCATTTGACATCTACTGCAATGTCAAATCCAACCACAGTTAGTACAACTTGCTCTGATTCTTTTTATTCCTCTCCTGAACATGTAGAAACACATAAGCTTGTCTGTGATGAAAAGACTGTGTTACATCAATATGACTGTGAATTAATGCCATGTGGGGCATTGTGTGAATTGCCAGAAATTGTTGATCATTCAAACTCATGTCTAGATTGTGCAAATGAAATAAAACTAAATGGTGAAAATTCTTCATCTCTAATTGAACCTCACTCCAATGTTTTACTAAAAAAAGAGAGTCCTCATACTGTTGATGTGAGTCGTCCTCAATGTTCATTTAATCTACCTGACTTCAATCAACTCTGTGGGGATGATGAGGATGATGAAGAAGAAGAATTTGCATGTGATGGTTTAACTTTTTCTTGTGCGTCCAACTGTAATGATCAGTTTTTGTTGCCAAAGTTACCAAAATTTGAGTCTAACTCAATAGGAACCATTAATAATCTTTCTAATTCTGATACAAGTTCCCTAGGGGCTGTTGGTCTTATACCTAAACCAGGAAAGTCATTAACTGAGCTTGTTAAAGATATACAAAGAGACCTTACCATTGATGAAGACTGTGACTTAGGATTAGAGGGTCTGTTTGAAGAGAAGGCTATAGAAGCAAATAATGGTAAGAATTTATACATCTCTACTCTTATATATACATTATACATACATCTGAATTGGTTCACAAGCACACATCTTTAAAACTCAATTGAATTCAAGAGCATGATTGTGCAGAAAAATTTGTAAAAATATGATAACTGCATAGCTCATGCAGTCTTTGCGAAATATGGCATGCCAACAGTCAAAACTTATAAAAAAATAGAGAGTCTGTCTAGACCTGCAGTTCTACAGGACTGACTGTCTGGCAAAAAATTGATCTTATAGATGCTTAGTTTTCAATTCATCAAAATATGTAAAATTTCTTCAATCCTGTAAGATTTGGTTTTGCCTAGTAAAATGTTTGGTCTTCACAGGACCTATTTTCCAGTATTAAACTTTGAGTTTTGTTGTGTTTGCTCAATAGGTGAAAGTTTTGAGTATTCATACTGAATTCAGTATTTTGAGAATGAATTACTTTATGTAATTTATATGGAAACTGTTTATTTCAGTATTTTTCAAGCACAGGGATTCCAAGCCATCACCAACCATTTATACCTGTTATATATATTATAGGTATAAATTGTTAGTGATCGCTTGGAATCCCTGCGTTTTCTTGGAGGTTTTTCAGTATTTTCAAAATTTCAACTTCCACCTGTGAAAGTTGCTGTTGCTGCACATTTTGATTTTTTAAATGGAACCAATATGATTGTTTGTCTCTGGAATTGTGAGTACTAGTAAAATAAAATGTCATGGTTAGCTGATTACTTGGGCCAACTGCTGTACTTAACCTTAACTTAAGTGTTGATAACTAGTTTAGAATATAAATACATATTAAAACAATACTGTTCAAGGATCCTATCAGCAGTACTTGTTTTTGAATTTTATTATGCAGCTTTATGTTTTTATGTGTATGCTTGGTTTTTATGTTTCAGCATCACAGAATAGTAAAAGTAAATCTGCTAAGAAGAGGAAGAAACAACAAATGAAGTTAAGAAAACTTTTAGCTCCAAATACACTTGACAAAAAGAAACCAAAATTTGCTCAAACTTTTGATGTAAGAATAATTTCTATTCATTCATGTAAGATTAAGCTGATGTCCATGAAATTAATGTTTTTATCATGATTGTGATTGCTGATTCCTAGATTTAGTATATGTAATTGATAAAAAATCAAATTATTGTTAAATTTTATTCAAATGTCTGTGGGGCATACATTAACTCCGCTGATTTGAATATTCTCTACAGTAATAGACTATATCCAGAATTCAAATATTTGGGTTTTTCCCTCCGGTACAAACAAACTTTCACTGTTACAATGAAAACATGTGTACAAAGAACGAATGAATCCATAGTTTGTGCTATTTAGCAATAATGTGTACAAATCTTTGTTTGTACTGTCTGTGCACAGACGAAAAACCCCATAAATTTGAATTCCGGATTAGGTCTATTCTGTACCCTTGATTGATGAAAATTAATTTAAATTAGCAGAATAAATGTATGCACCATCGACAATTTAACACTTGAATCAAATCTAACAACATAGGCTTTTTTTCCAGGGCTCAGTTTTGCTGTTAATTTGGAATATTTTAATACTTGATAGCTGTACCTAGTAGTACTTGTATTAACCTGTTAAAATTAGATTACAGTATGTCTTCTTATGTTTGGTTTAACAATTCTGAAGAAATTGGTGTTGCTTAGTAGTTTAATGTAGGCAGGTTATCTGTGTTCAAGTTCCTGTTTATGAATTGGTTTGTAGCCACCTGTTATTTCTTCATATAAAAATATTATCGGTAGGGATCTGTTAGTAGATTGAAAACTGCATGCAAATGCTGACACCATGCCTGTGTATTAACATAAAAAATGTAATGCCTCACCCCCATTAAATCGTGGCATGTTGTGGTCCGGTACATGCAGACAGAAGTAGGCTGTGGGAAGCCTTGCGTATTAAGGTGACTGTATGCATACGGCACTAAACAACACAAACCCTAACACAGCCATTACTGAAAGATAAGCAAGTTTAATCCATACTCGGACACAATTGTGTTCATGATTTGACTTTTAAACTGATATGTGTATCCATGGCTCATCTCACGGACCCTGGTGAAAACGTAACAGTCGGTACAGGTACGCAAGAGTTCGTACAAGTCCTTGCAGAGCTTGATTGCACGGAGCCCATACGGTGCCCTCACGGCTATTTCTATGTTTATGGGACTGTAGGTTGTAGCATTAGTCGCAGGTGACTGTATCATAATGATCAGACCCTGTATCAATTTTAACAATACATTATTATTGTATGTATTGCTTGATATTATATGAAAGATGAACAGAAGGATGGATCTTTATAATCAACCAAAAGGGAGATAATAAGTATGAAACAAAGTGAAATAATAAGTTAGTTTGAACAAAATTTGACCAGTGGGACAACGGGCGTGCTATAACTTTTTGCTATGTCCCCTCATGTTTGAGCATTCAAACTTTTACTGTATTTCAATCTACTGTACTATATGGTTAAAGAGAACATTAGGTATTAACACTTTATACAGTTATATGGGATGCAAAACTGAATCAGTTTCAACCTGTGCAGTATTCATGTAGTTATTTCCATATTTTAATAATACTTTTTACAGGAACTAAAGAAGTCAACTCTGTATCTTGATGACATTGATGCAGACTCTAGTCTCACATGTTCTGTATGTTTAGAACTGTATCATTTACCTAATATATGTCAACCATGTGGTCATATGTTCTGTGATCTATGTCTACGTAGATTAACACATCAAGGTATAGAGGGTATACCATGTCCATTATGTAGAACTATCATCTCATATTGTCAACTGGATAAAGGTATGATATTTATTTTAAAACATATAGATTTTACCCACCTGGCTAGCTCAGTTAAAAGCACACATATCTTATGATTGGGAAGTCGTAAGTTCAATTCCAAGGGGAAATACTTTTGTGGTGTTTGGTCATGAAATAACTTAATTCTACAGTCATTCTCGCCAGCCAATCACTGATTTTAAATCATGTAGAGCAGTAGTTGTCAGTCACTGAAAGAAGAATGTATCTAGTAACTGGTTTACAGCTAAATCCAGAGATTTAGCCCGTCCAAAAACAGTTAGTAGGTTGACTGACCACAGTGATATGCAATATGTTGCTACCACATTAAACCTATGGATTCTTAGCAAACACCAACCATATGTGTGCATACCTATAATAATAAATGTTAATCTGTAATGTTTTTGATAGAAGCAGAGGTCCAGTGGTAGGATGTGCTAGATCAAGAGGTCCCGGGTTTGAATCCCACCAGGGGCACTGCTAATTTCCTTGAGCTAGAAATTTACTTGCAGTTGCTTCACTTCACCTAGGTGTAAAAAATAACCAGCAAGGGTGGTAAAGTCCTTTTGCACCAAGTTGCCAGCTGCACAAAAGCAGAGTAAAAAGACTTCAAGGGAGATAAATAGATATATACAAGTATCTCAAAGACCAGAGGTTACAGCTGTAAAACCTTTTAGTGTGCACTAGCATGAAACTTAGACCATAAACTGCAATTACTTTTTGTTTTTGTATTTTTTAGAGTTTGATGAAAACCTACTTATGTTTTATCCAGAAATATACAAAGCCAGAGCTATGAGTGATCGTCACTCTAAATATAGACATCATAAACTTCCTTACACTCCTAAACCTTGTAAGAAGAAACCTAATAAACGTGTCAGAGTTCAACAAGGGGAACAGAGGAACAACCAACCAAATCAAAGATGGATGGCTCATGACTCATTCAAATTCTTCATAGGTTGTACTGTGGCTATGTTTGTTGGTTCATTGTTTATGTTATTAAATAGACTAAGAACTGGAAATAATCGTGATTTGAATATTGTTCCATTATCTGTGCTTCTTGGTTCTACTGTCAGTTACTTTGCCTTTAAGTTAGGCCAAAGAATGGATGGACGTCATCTTTGAAGTGTAGATCTCTATGACAGACAGATTATACACTGTGCCCACCAAAAGTTTAGAGATATTTTCACTTTGTAAGCTTACTACATAGGTTTTATAAAAAATTTGATTAACATTTTTTTGAAACCGCATTTTATTTTAATTTTTTTGTTATGGTTCTATTTGTAGTTGAGACTACCAAAATAGCTGAAAATCTGTGTCATTGAAAAGAGTTACACTGAACTTGGGTTAGGAGGCTTTGGGATATCCAATGCTGAATCTTATATAAATGTAATTCATTCACCATGTACAAAATTTGTTTTCATTTTATCACTAATCATGCTAAATATATCATTGAAATTTAATAATTCTAGTAAATGTCCTATGTCTCCAAACTTTTGGTGTGCACTGCAGCTTGTTTAGGATTACATGAAACATTGTTTAAATAGAACATCCTTTAGATTTGTTTTAAGTTATTCTAAACGACCTTTACTTCATGCATATCAAAATGCATAAATGGTCATCACCATAACACACTAGTCTAAAGCCTGATGCTTGTGAAAATTGATTCGGGTTAATTTCCCTTTTTCAACCATATTATTGTGTGGTACCTTACAGATGTATTTTCAATGTGTTATATTACACATGTGTGTAATTGTTATTAGGAATACATGTATTTGTATCAATGAACCCCTTCAGTCAAGATATCATAATTTTCATTCTTGTGATATTACAATAGTCAATGAAATATTTTTAATTGTGAAATATTGAGTGAATATATAATTACATAATAAATGAATTGATAATAATAAATGAATAATTTCATAATAATCAGTTTTCTACTTGCTGGATCATGAGTAGTCGTTCTTTATGAATAAAATCAGATGATCAATTTTCTACTGGTTGGATCACGAGTGGTCGTTCATTATGAATACCATATATTCCCGACAAAATGTTTTTCAAAAGGGGTGTTATAAAGACTATAAAAATCTAAACAGGAGAGTGTAATAAGGAAGTATAAAAAGGGAAATAATTGGATTAAATACAGTACAGTTATTGTACTATCGATAATGTCTTTGATAACGGTTGCTTAAACTTTAAGTGACCGTCATCAAAGGCATTATCGACATTACAGTTTTTATAAATATGAATATATATTATATTAGTATTAGTACATGTATATGTATTATACTATACTAACAAGAAGTTATATTATATTTTAAAGTATTAAATTAAATTTATTGAATGATGATAAAATGTTTATAAATGATTATCTGTGATTTGAAATAAAGCTATGAAGCTTTACTTTCTAATATTAACTTGTTTAGTTTTGTTTTTAGATTTGCCCTAACTTTATCATGTTCAAAAAGCCCAACTCTTCTCAAACAATGGACAACTAGAACTGCAGCGTGTTCAATTACCCTGAATGTTCCAAAACATTCCGTAACATTAGGTACGGGACAACTCAACCCAAATCAACTCAACCTGAGAAAATTCAATACCTCACTAACGGTTTGAGTTGTCTCAACTTTGGCTTGAGTTATCCACAGGTTGAGTTGTCGCGTACACGTAACGTTTGCTAACAGTCGTTACTGAACACGCTGCTGAATACTTAATTTTATTTAATCAAACTGTCGGTTAAATCCCTAGTTGCATACAGGTATAGTTGGTTAGCGGATAGGTAGTGCTGAGTTGCCTATCACAGCCTTCACAGATGACTGTATGACTGAATGGAATTATTTCTCGACAGTCTATTTATACAATACTGCTATTAAGCTGATAAGCTGCCTCTTTGTCTATTAGCCAAAGTTTGTGGAATCTTTTTAACCAACATGTCTTATTGGGAATCACTTGTCTGATGGTTTAATTTAAAATGTAACGAATAACCAGTTATAACTAATGCCCGTCTGATATTTGGAATTTACTTTATACAGTTTTTTTTGTCTGATACTATCATACATATACATGTATATGCTACTGGTTATTTATCATGCCTGTATTTTACAAAGTAAATCTACATGGTCCAAGTCTGATTGAAGTCAACCCTTAGTGACCATTGTCACATGATCTTACATCCACCATACTTCAGTCGTCTCCCCTTCACTAATATGAAATTGACTGTTGAGAGACTATGGTATGAATACAAATGTACACATGATAATGCTTGAAGTATCTTATTAATTGATTGCTTAGTTCAGTTTTTATGAATTAATTTAGCTCAATTGTGAAGCATGTTTTACAATCTAGATTGATTGTTCTTGAGTCTGTTTCCAGTACTGAGCTAGTAAGATGAAGCTTCTTGTTCAAGGAAACAATAAGGTAAGTTTTGGATGTGATTTAAAACAACATTGAGCTGGTCATCGAATGATTACTAGTTCAACATCGTAACAACTGGGCCTCACATTCTCTTAATGATTGTTTTTGGTTGATTTTATCAGCCTTGTGGAAGAGTAGGCAAGTACTGGTTATAGACTAGGAATCAAGAAAACAAGGCTAGTTGAGCTGGCCACTGTTCAAATGAAATTGTACATACATGTCGTTAAGCCAACAGCTCATTAAAACAGAAAGCAGCTAATTTCAGTCGATGTTGACCTCTGAAATGATGTGGTACTAAGCAATTATAATAATTATTGTATTAGCAGATGCTTTGTAGTGCACAAGATATATAAAGTCATCTGACAAAGGAGTTTGTACTTTTATTCTATATTAGAAGAAATAGACCCTAATACACACCCTTTTAGCAGATACAAAATCCCATATTGGCAGCACTGAGGACAATAAGGTTTACATGAATGGACATGGCTGGTTAAAGCACATTGCTCATGTAATGATAGAAAGTGAAATTAAGATTGTGTACATTGTATTTATTTTATTGTCATAGAACACTCTCCTTTCTTACAGTATCAAACTCTTGTGTGTATTTATTATATTGTACCCTAAATTCACCAGCTTTTAATGGTTTTGAAGTCAGCGGAGCATCGGAACCAGACTTCCATAAACATTGATAGCTGGTTCCTGAACATACACTTGCATTGCTGGATCCTGGAACAGGTGGCCTTAGAAATGCATTATTTATGCCATGTGTTTGTTTTGGAAGTTTTGTCGTTAACTCTTCACCGTTATCATTTTGATCTGAAAACGAATCGGTGAAATCAGAATCAGTGTATGTATCATCCTCGTGAGCATCTTCCTCCAGTGGTTGGGATTTATGAGTTACCTTACTAGACTCTGACATTGAGAGAGAAACCAGGTCCTCGTGTAGTTGAGACAGTAACATTTTATTGATTATTTCAGGTTCCATGATGAAACATTCATTACAAAATCCAGGTGAAGTATCATAATGTTCACTTGTATCGTCTGAATGGTTTCCTTTATGGGGACAATTACGTAAACCTAAAATTTCAGGGAATTCAGCTACGCCATGACGTTTTTGTGTTGATTTCGTTGTGTTTCCAGGTCGTGGTAATGTATTAGTTGCTCGGCTTTGTTTTTTAGACGACTTGACTGCAGCTGACTTTGACGGTCTTGGCAAAGTCGTACTTGGTAAGCCATTTTGCCCCGACAGTGATGAAATGGTATTACTCTGCTGATGTAAAGTGCTCTTTGACCTACTTTGAGATTGCCGTTTACTCGATCGTCCATTTTGTTGTGAGGACTTGTTGTTAGTACCGGAGTTCGCTTTTGGCTTTGTTGCCGATTGATTTTGTGGTTTGGAAATTTTCGTGACACCATTATTGTAGTTCATCTGAAAGAGAATGAAAACTACTCTTGAAATGAAGGAAACATTTCCTTATACCAGCTTAAGTTTGGCTTGTATGTCATACATGGTATTTCACCAAAATCAGCAACAAAACAAGCAAGGAGCTTCAGATAACACCACTTAGCAACCGTAAAAATAACGAACGATGATTCTAGCTCAAAATAGTGCAAAAAGCTAAGAAGCTATATTAGTAGTTACAAAGCCTATATAAGCAGATGCTGCAGTTCTAGGTTAAAGAGGGATAAAGAAGTAACAAACGCATTGACAGTTCCTTCACCATGTATTTAGAGTTTAGCATGGTTTAGCATAAGTTAATTGTCCTGAGAACACTACTTTTTCAAGTCAGCTTTACTGTCCATCTTGAGCTCTTCTCATTTACAACAGATACATTTATGTCATTTTCATTGTAGAGTTAACTTTATTTTCATTTTTGATGATATTTGGAGTTTCAATTGTCATGCAGGTAATAATGTACACTAAGGACATTTCTTGACACATTGTCTTTATATACTACGTGCACAACGGCGTAAACTATTGCATTGTCCTGATTACTTTAATAATAAGCGGACGGTAAATCCTTTTCAAGTTTTAATCTCTGTTTTACATCTTAAATCTACACATATTCAATATGGAGCAATACAAACAAGCTATGATAAAGCATTCGAGCAAATGAATTATTTTAAGGCACATGTCTCTGTACTTAAAATTATCTTTACTGAGGTAGTTTCATATAACATACATAATAGTACATGCATCGGTTATTTTACTTTGTAAATGTTATGTTTTAAGGGAACAAATGACAACAAACTGTGCAAGTTGATTGCGTCACTGACGTTCTGTATGGTGACGTTGTTCAATTGTAGTCAATTTTAACAGATAACATGTCAAATAACATGATTCACTACTATCGACCACAACAAACAGTCAATAAACTAATATACAATGTACATTATCAACGATTTTAAACTCAAAGCACTGTAGAAGAAGGGTTCCAGTCATTTGCAATGTCAAGTCCAAGATCACTGACGTCTATGTCCCAGAAGCCACTCGGTACTTTCTTCATTTTATCAACTGCGGCATATTGGGGCGCTTCTAATATAGCTTTGTATTTTTCAACACTGTTTTCAAGTTCCTGAGCAACTAATTTCTGTTGACTTATTACATTTGAATCATTATTAATACCCTTATATGAATCACGGCGTTTTTCTTTCTCCATATCGACACCCCAAATGGTGCTATCCTTTTTCCCAATGAACGAGCTTGCTCTCGAGGACTCCCCGCCATCCCAAATTGGATCTATTTGTGACAAATCTACCGGTAACTCCGACTGTGAAGAGTTCAACCACATTGAGGTAGCGTAAGTTGGAAGGCTTCTTTGATGTTCCACTGCTCGCTGAAACATCCAAACATATCACTCTAGATGTAGGAATTAGAATTCTTTCATCATTTAGAAAGGTAAAACAAGCTTGCAAGCAATAAATCTAAAGAAACTAATGCCGTGCGTGGACTCGTCAAGTGAGGCAATTTAAATATATGCACTCTTGACGCACTCGCACCATTAGTGGTACCACGTTTAACAAAGGGAGGTAATTTGATATGATATTGTATGAAGATTAATTTGCTACACTACGACTTTTCTATATAATTTCCCTATGATGAAAGCCTTTCTATGAACTTTGGCTGACAATGCGATCAACTTAGTGCAGGTAATGGATGCAAGAGTTTAAGCAAAGGTGCAGAAAGAGAAATACATGCGTTATGACGTAAATATTTTATCATGCAGAAATAATAAGCAATAAAATGTATAATTGTTTTAATTGTAAGCGTTTATGATATAAGGTATATGCACAAGCAGAAAAGCAATTAACAAAAGATAAAACAAATTAAACATGAACAAAATAAACTGTGCGAATAACTATAACGTATATGACGGTAGTTTCACATAAAATCGAATAATCTAAGTACCGTGTAATGGATATAACAGGAAAGCACACATATTAAGAATATGAACTAAAAGTATGCATTCTTTGGCTTGGGCAAAGACTGTAATAAAGTCAAGTAAAGCCCCGCTCTGAAGACCACATTAGTTATTGGCAAATCAAGCGATATTTAACGATTCTGAATTTCCAAATGCTTCATTTGAGAAGAAAAAGGTCTCTGTTAGAACATTCTATTATTAAGACCATAGCCTTTAACGATCTTAACTGTAGAGCTTTACTGTACAACAAGGCTGAGTTATCAGTTGTCAGTAATGATATTGTTTGCAACAAGAATCATATAGACTATCACAAAACCCAATAAAAGAGACATTCTAATATTTAGATTTCAATGTCGAATTTCAGAGATGTTCTTGATTAGTTCAAATATATCGATACAATTATATTGTTATGCATAAAAAGACATTTAGTGGCTATAAATGCTGTATGTGACTTATTTTATGGCACATTTTATACTAGTAATCATGCACTAAAGTGAAAACAAAAAATAAAGCACTTGATAAATTATTCAAAATATCCATTAGATTTATCAATCCAAGCTATACTATTGGTGCTCCCATTACGAGATGTATTGTTACTTAAATATCCATTACTCATTTTGTTTTCAAGTCGAAATGTTTGTAAGAGTTGTCTTACTTTAATAATCCGTGCACGTTTTCTTCTTTCTCTCATCACACACAGCACCACTATTGCTATGACAACAGCAGCAAACACTAAAACACAGCCTACGATGATCCCGGCTATAGCCGCTGTCGACAAACAGTCGGGCATTATTTCGTCCGTACCATCCGGGCAACTCGGATGTTCATTGCATCGTAATGAACTTTTTATACAATGTGCTGACGTTTTACACTGAAATTCATCTGGTCCACATGGTGCTGAAATTAGAATTAACAATAAAATATGTGAAGAACTTTTGATCCCATATTGGTCATGCGAGGTTAATGTCTGTAAACTTTATAAAAATTTCACTACTGACCCAAATTGCATAAACATGCATGCATTGGTCATTGTTCGTCGATTCCAATAAAATTTATGAAGAACTTTTGATCCCATTGGCCATGCGAGGTTTACGTCTGTAAACTTTTGAAAAATTTCACTACTGACCGAAATTGCATAAATTTACATGCATTGGTCATTGTTCGTTGATTCAAATGAATGCTGTTGAGAACAAACTAATTAAAGATATTTGTAGAATTTAGAAACCTTTATTTATATCTACATGTATATGTTTCAGTGTTAACAGTTCATTGGCAAATTAATGTCTTGAAAAAACCAACCACTTCTTCAGTATGAAACATAGTAACAGTGAAAAAGAAATGGATGCACCAAGTCAGTCATTAAACAAAATTGGTCCAATTACAAAGTTATACATGTATAAGTGTTTTCTTTAAACGATTGAATTGCAGACATAAAATTTTACTTTGCTTTATCAAATAAATTTGATAACGTTTTAATGCTTGTACAAAAATGCATTTATGATAGTTAAATCATCATTTTCATCAATTACTTACATATAGGAACAGTGGACATTTATGCATCATAACTACGAACCGTTTTGATCTGAAAGAAACTATATACATGTAACACTTACTTTCACTGTATGCTGTTACTGTTAATTTAACACCAGATCCAGTCACCAAATCTGTATTACTGATGAATCTCAGTACAAGATATCTACCGGAAGTAGAGAAATGACCAACTTCCGGTTTGGAACACAAATTGGACGGCAAGTCTGAAAATTAATACATGTATAACCAATTATAATGATGTGATATGAAATGATTCAAGAAAATACCCAAACGTTAATAAATCCTTGAAAGTTTATTTTCATAGAATTGAGGATAGTGTTGCTTGGTGTGACATGGCCTATTAATGTAGTGATTTGCTTCTCATTATTTAACATTAGGTAAGAATGAATAAAAAATCGCATGCTGATGCAATAAACCACAGGCAGTCGGCACGGTTCCGATTCAAAAATACTATACGTATAGATAATAAATTAATTTAGTACCACGCCAGCCGATATTGCAATGAACAAGACGGTCCGTATAGATCTAGTGGACATAATATCAAATATTGATGAATTTACCAACATTCGCTTTAATTGATGTTACTGAACGTGTATGTACAGACATGTATACCAACACTGATATTGAATATCGTACATTGACACATCATTGAACGCTCTGAAATGTTTATGGCCACTTCTGAACCATCGAACGGGGAAGTGAAAAAATGACTCAACTTCTAAATAAAATTCAGATCAATACTTGTCAATATATACATAATGCACGTTTATCAACCTGTTCCTATAAATACACTGTATAATTGTCGTGACTGATACAATACAAAGGCTCATACTAGTTAATGAAATTTAAAATGTATAACAGCGATAACAAGTGTACTTCAAAGACAAGCCCTTTATATACATGTATAATAAAAATGTACATATTTAGTATAAATATTTGGAAAGAATTGGTCACTGAATGAACTTGGGTGAAACCACCATTTTTTGAAGGTTATACCTTATGTATATATACATTTATACTATTATATACATTTAGCATTTTTAGTTCGGGACCGTTCGGCCACCTTCGTTATTCCAATCTCTCATACAGAGTTGTCGATCCTTACAGTGATCTATATCTCTGTAAACGTCTCGGGTTTTACAAGATTCTTGTAAAATAGTAATATAATTCAGATTTTGTATCTAAAGCGTAATTCGTCTTTTATATATATTATCTCAAATTTTTACGTGAAATATAATTTTATTACAGGCGAAATCCAATTTTTAAAGAGTTATATTTACAAGAACTATTTTCTTGTGAAACGTTTTCCTATTCTGAGTAATTTGGCTTTTTTACTCATCCGCAAAAAATGTCAACAATAGATGATATTGCTAAAAATTATGACAAAAATTAGTGCTAAGGGACTGTCAACGACAAGCCTTTGAACATCTACAAGACAAGAAAGGTGATCTGTTATTTAGTTTGTCTGTTGCGTTTGGACAAAATTAAAAAATTGTCACATGATCGTTTTAAACGATCACGTATTTGGGACTACTTTCGAGACGTTAACAGAGATAAAGATCACTGTAAGGATCGACAACTCTGTATGAGAGATTGTCGTTATTCACGCAGGGGTACATGCATTTGTTTTAAAGTGGAGTAAGTAAGTGCGATAAAGTACGACAATAATGTATCCATACGAATATACCAGGAACTAATTACTCCTTGAAGAAATACAAGATATAATATATAAAATGATACTTATAAATATATTTCCATCGTTGTATTAAAATAACTACAGATACTGTAATAATTAAGGTGAGGGCGTGGCCAAGGGGTTACGAAGTTTTGTCGGTAATCATTGAACAGACAGCTCCGCGTTATTCCGAATCCTATCCAAATTCTACCCATTTGTTTCCTTAAGCAAGAAACTTTATAAATAGCTCAGCACTGGAGGACCAGGAAGCGGACTCAAGAGTGATAAACTAAGTTGTAAGAACTTGTTTCACAATCGAGTTTACATATAAACATAAAATTAGTATTAACTATTAACAGGTACAATTAAGGTCCAAACTTTACCTGGGTGAGATATTGCAGATTCTGAAGGACCATCAAAGAACTGGAGATAGTCACCATCTTGACAAGAAGAATCTTGTGATCCCGTTATATCAATTTTCTCAATTCTAACGACCAATTTCTTTCCCTCAGGAGCTTGTATTCTCATCGCACACCGCATTCCGTCCGGGTAGGTCAGTGTTTTAGCCAGTCTCAATCGGAGTGCTTCTACACTTCCGTAATTTAATGACAACGTCTGGCTACAGTGTTCATCAATGAAATCTGTAGAAACAAATAACATAATTAGTTTGATTTTTTTAAGGGTACGTCTGCTCCTTAAAGGGTGCATTAAGTGGAGACGACATTGGATGCGATTCTTCATCTCTGCTAGATTGTTTTTTAGTCTAAATTGGGTTAAATTTTAAAAGTTCCTTATATAAAACATAATTAAAGAATACTGTATTGTTTGCACTAGTTTGAATAAATAATAATTTTAACACTTGAATACAAAACTCTTTTTCTTGTTTTCAAAATATTTGTTTTCTGTGGTCAACAACCAAGTGTTAAGTATATAGAAATTCGTGTACTTATTTTACGGTTAACCAAAATTGATAGTTTTACCATAATTTAAAACGCATAACAACAAGAGATTGCATGTACTCAACGTGAATGTACAAAGCCGTCATAACTTTTATTCTAAAATGCTTTTGATTTATCAGATCATGAAAATCAATCGTGCTAATAAATGTTCAAGTAAGCACAAGTACTATGGAACAGCATAAGTACCCAGATAGGTAAATGTATAATGACAAATAATGGCGCAATTTGTTTGAGTATTACCAAATGCAATGATGACTGAAGCGCCATATTGATTTTACACTGTACAATGTTATTGGTACTAAATACTTTCAAAAAGTACTATCTGAAGTATGTATTGCTTTAATGTGACATTTTGTGAAGATATCACTCGTTATAAATTGTGTATTATAGAAAGTATCTATTGCCCAAGTGGATGATCCTTAAATTATAAGAAATAAAGACTCTAATCGAAAAGGACATAACTATGGCACACATCAACACATATAAAAATGTACATAAAAGCAAACATAACAGACACAAACGAATAAACATAATACTTAATACAAAACAAGATACAAAAGTTTATTTCAAGCCGGAAATACAAGTCAACAAAATAACATTAGCTTTGATATTATCCAAAAAAGTTTGTTTACTTTAATTTTCAATAAAATACAATATTTACTGTATTCGTAACATTCAGAAAAAATATTCATCTTAACAATCTTTGCCTAGTAAAGTGCTTTGAAAAAAGACGTAGATTATTCATAAATACGTTACTAAAAGATACGTTAAAAATATAATTGTGTAAAAACCAACAACAACGAAAACAACAACAAAAACAACAACACTTACATTCTGGCACTGTAGCTTCTAATACATTAGACTGTAAAATAAGACAGAACAATACACAAATATAACATAGAATCACATTGTACTCCATGATTGTAGAGTTCCTAATAAGCTTTTATCATAATATCAAACATTTCACTAGAAATCAACTTTCAAAACTGATTATTTTGAAACATTATAACTATCTTATGCTCACATAGTCATGAACTCGTATATTGACAAGTGTAAGTCAATCCATGTTTAATTATCTACGCTTAAACATAACTATTTAATGACAAGCCAATGAAGAAATTTTACCTTCTTGCCTCAGGCATGATGGTCGATGCATGAGCTTCCCTGTTGAAGTGTTCATTAACTACCTTCAAATTTAATATATTTGAACTGTCAATGTATTGATTGATGATGGCTTAGTTTGAGTTATTATGATTATTACTTTTAATTTTGAAAATTTGAAATTTTCATAAACAGCCCTTGGACAACATGTCTAAACAATTATGAAAATATGAGTCACATGTATGCAACATTTTTGACTATTTGAGTCATTATGTATACAATATACCTGGGTCAATGATGAACTAATTTTCACTGAAATACCTAAACTGTATACTTTCTACGTTTAACCTCTCACACTAACTTCTTTACTTGCCGTGACTAGTTAGTATGCTTCAATTATGTGAAAATGTTTCAAACATTGGCCTGATTCAGTTTCCTCATTATAACAGTCAACTGCAATCGGTCACATACTGACGTCCCATGTACATTTGTATACATATCATTTTTTCAGAACAGAACAGAACAGAACAGAACATACACTTTATTTAACCTATGTACAGCATGTCGAATGGCGTATTAGCTTTGAATTAAATAATGAAACAAAAGTTGAATTCCAATTAACCCTTAATCATTTGATGACGCATTTTTTTACCTTAAAAAATGACAGCCCTAGACTTACAAAAACACTTTTAAGCAGGATTTAGAGAATTCCACGTATATATTTCTAATCCTGATAACTAATGTCGATACCCTGGTCATATCAATGCCCAAATAAGACAACATTGTCGATCATCTTCCGTACAGTAAAATGTTGTTGGCATTTGTGTAAGAGGAAAGAGTTTCAATACAGGGACTTATTGTAGTGAAAAAAATATTTTTTGTGCAATCCGCATCTATTGCCAAAGCGCGTTTGTAGAGTAATCTTGCTCATCATTTTTAACAGTATATATTCATGGTCATTTTACAGCCCATGGACAGTTTTAGCCTTGTCATAGCAAACTCCCCGTAGCGGTTATCTCCCTTTATCAGCGTGACGTAACCGCTGTGAGGAGTTTGTTGTCATAGACGCTTCAACTACTAAACATCAATTAAATTGAGACCATTTTGTGCATGAGCAAATCTAGAATAGGCCTATCTTTTGTTTTTAGTATTTCACTTTTTTTTAATTCGGTCTGGGTTTATTTCTATCATTGAAATAAACATTTAACATCAGCCATAAGTATCTCATTTACACGTTTAAATGTCTTAAATGGTAATTTAATATTTCACGTACTTGAAATTATAAGGGGGGGGGATCAAATTTGGCGCCGTTGTTTTCATCTTTTGATGAAACAAATGAATTTGTCGAATACATACGAAATGAAGATTATAGTATATAAAACAAACATATTTTAAAATGTTTTCAACAAGAAATTATTTTATGCTTGTTTGTACAATGTCTTTATACCATTATTGTAAACAATAGTCATGTAATGGATTGTTTACAAAGTAATTATGATCAAATACATAATAATCAGTTTATTTACATAATTATCCTTTCGCCATATATAGTTTCTCTCGGTTAATTAAAAAATTTTAACAATTTAAATTCGTAGGCTTTTAACTTTAAGCGTAGATAACTTGTAGCATTACTTTAACTAAGTGTCTCGCTTTTCAATTATGCAGCATGCGTAACTGGACACTTATTACGAGCTGAATTATTCGTTGAACAGCGTGTATAAATTCCGGAAATCATCAGGATCAATCAAACGCTTGCTTTCTAAATTGTAAAGTGGCTTTTAATTGCTCAGAATCAGACGAACGCTGATTGACAAATCGGATAACAAAATAAAAGATGATGACTTAGGTTTGACGCAGCAAAATTGATTTGTTATCAGAATACAATTCTGCTTCATTGACCAATAATACTGGATTTACCTTGTAGGAAGGTTTTCTACAATTATTGTTCTCTTCGTGGGAGGGAAAGGAAACTTCAGCATGAAAACTAGAGTTTTTGTTCATAACTTAAATGTTAATATTAGGGACATACTCACCAAATGTTTCCGCGTCAGTTTGATATTTAGACTTGAACAACTCGGTTCTACTCGCCACAATGTGATTTTCAGCTCGTACTAGCTTCATGTTATATGTTATCAATTTGGAATGTTTGTTTCTTGGACATTTTAGTGCATTCAATCGTGCAGAATTATATGATAACAAAATGGTATAGAAGTTATTATCGACTTGAATCAGGAACTTAGGTGAAACCATGCATAGTTTTTAAATTGCTAAAGGTCCAGACAAGGGCCTCGTAAAATGACTCACTTACGAAGACAATAACCGGACTATAAAAAGTATAATGTGTTTTCTTATAAAACAAGTTTTAAGGAGTATTTCTAATTAACCTATTAGTGTTTTCATGGTAATATTTAGGCTTTATAACTAGTAGTGATATTACTGAATTATGGACTACATACAAAACAAAGAGGTACGACTCCCAGAACTGATGTACTGCCTGGATGGTCTTCTGAAATCTAGAGAAAAGGTAAGTGGAAAAGTTTCTTAATACTTACTGTTTGTCATTAAGCGGTGTATATTCAATTCAGATACTGTTTATGAAGGCTAACGCATCTTGTAATATTCTTGTCTGTTGCCATTTAGACTCCAAAGACTACAAACATCCTTGACTTGGGGAATGTTTTATGACATGAGACGAAAGCTCTTGTCAATGCCTCTGTCTAATAAAAGCATGTCCCTTTTGTCAAATCGTTATGCATATTTTATTGTACCTGTGATTTTCCATTTAGCCTCAAACGACTTCAGGCATCCATGCTATTTGGTGGATGTGTTTATGACTATCATAAACATGCCATTTTTGTCAAATCGGTCATGCTATACTATCTATGAGTACCACCCAGGTAGTTGAAGATCTCTGGAGAAAGTCAGGATGTATGCCCTATGATCAAAACAAATAACGATATCAATTTTATTTCTAGCTAAAAAAGTTTGTTGACTATAAAGAGCATATTCTAATGCGTTTGTCCAATGTTGATTTAAATAAAAGTTGGTACATGTATCAACTTGTTTGTGTGTCAAAATTAAGTAACCTTGCAGCATTTTGATTATACAATACTAATTAATATACTAGTATATACAATTGCAAAGCTGCATTCGTTTTTGTCAAAGATTGTGGAACACATCTTTTTATCGATGTATGTGTTAACAATGGTTTCTGATCGAGACTCACATGTTTGACGATTTATTTACGTAAACATAATGTAATTATCGATGAATACGAATGACAGTGACATATACGCAAATGGACATTTTCATAAGTGGGACATCTCGAAGCAATTCCATGTCAGAGATTTTTTATTAAAGATTCTGGTAAAAACGGTGTTACACAATCTTCAGCAAACAGATATGTAGACAGATTTTAAGAACATTACAATATATAGCGTTATTAGTGGCCTTTCGTATTCAACGTTCAGTACATAACCTGTTTTATGTTAAGACTAGCCGTTACTGGTGAGATTTGAAGAAAAGTTAAATTAAAACTTTGATTTTCAATTCATTGTTGTTTTGCTTAACTCACTTGTAAAAGAAGGAAATTGGTTATTTCGATTTTCAATGTTTGTCTAATCCACGTTTTACACTATCTAAGAATCATGCAATCTCTTTGAGGATTACTTGTTTTGTGTGCTTGTTAGTCGCTCGATAGTTACATGTTTTAGAATTGAAAGTTTGTGTGTTTTATTATTGTCTTCTTGGAGGAACTTGTAATGAGAAGCTCGTAATTAAATGTTTTAGAGTTTTTGGATAAGAACGCAGTTGACGTTTGTTGATTTTCTTAGCTTTAGGTCATAACAAATTGATGATGTGTTCTACGGATTTTTCTGGGCGAGCGAGCGAAGAAAAAATTTAATTCAGTTGCTTTACATAGCAGTTTGAACAAATTTTTATGAGCGAGCGAGGAACTAAAATATATTTTTTGTAAAAACCGTCAAAATTTAGGTGCGAGCGAATCCATAGCTCATATGATCAATTTGTTGTGGCCTTAGATAATCATACCATATTGTCTTTCAATTTTGATAGAATGCCCTACAAATACAAGCATTAAAGGCATGGACTGTAGTGAAAAAAAACACTATAATTATGTACGTGTATATACATCTGAACGTAATAAATTAGTTGAAAAGTACTACATTTAAATTGATTACAAATTCTACAGCTTCACTAATAATGTTATTCAAATCAATGCGAATGTATTTAAAATGTTATCACTAAAACCAACTATTGGGTTTAATTGATTTGCACAAAGTATTTATCGAACGTCCTCTTCTGTTACAAATGTACGAAACTTTCCTCATTGTGTATTGTCTAACCTTTAAGTGACCTAATGTTTAAATGAAATAGATATATTACAGTATCACTTTATAAGTTTGATCTCAATATATGAATACTCGTGATACACACACAAAAGCTCACTTAAACAACTGTTCCATTATACCGAACGTGTGATCGACTTCGATTGAAAATGAAAATTAAATGCAAAACTGACCCAAACAACTTATGAGCTCATTTTATATTTCTATTTAAGGCATTTTTGTTTTAAAGTCATTTTTTTACAGACATATTTGTAATTTGATCTATGAAACCACTAAGTGAAGTTATAGCCGTCAGTATAATTATAGCTTACGTTGACAGTAGTACAAAAGAAACCTCTTATCTTATGTGTCAAGTTACTGGGATATAACCATTTAAACATTGAAAGAAGAACGTATGTATATTTTGATAGAATTAAATGTCTTATTTATTACATGTATATGTAATTTCTAAATGGAAATCTTAAGTCGGATAATATCACATTTTTGATAAGCAACATAATTTGGATTAGGTAATATGTACAGTTGCAAATCAGTGACTCGAGGTTAATATTGAACACAGATTTGTATATTGAAATTCGGAATATAAAGTATGCAATGAGTATACATGTATAAAAGACATTTCTGCCGTGAACTGTGTTGTTCGTCGATTGAAATATACGGCTAAAATGTAAAAAGCGTATATTTTCACCGTGAAAATCGACATATGCTCAAAAATGGTTGAAATGGAATATTTGACAATTTTTTAACAGGTCGTCCTTATTTCAACATTTGTGGCATAACAATGATATTTTCACTCATGGCAGCGATACTCTTAAAAGTGTGTTTCTAGGCTCACTCGGTGAAATAAAATCAATCTCACACAGTAAATCATCAATACCCTCAATGTATTAATTTAATTTACTTATTTACAGAAAAGTATATTTGAAATAATAGAAGCATTAGAAGACGAGTATGATCGTACAGAAAATGAAAGAAAGAGAGAAGAAAATATTGAACATGGTACCAAGCCTTTAGTGAATACTGAATTACAGACGGAAAATCAACAGAAGTTAAAATATGACAAGACAAAACCAAGTTGTGAAAAAGAAGAAAAGGATTTACATCCACAAAAACGACGAAAGAAGACCTCGTGTAGTGTAAATCTTAATCAAGACAAGCATGAAAGGAAGACTGAAAATGTTGTAAACAATCAGAAAATTAAAAGTGGTCGTTTTCTTCCGGATATCCACAACTCTTCAACACCAATTCGTCCTACAGAACTTCTATGTCGCATTCTTGATCGTAAAGAAAAAATGAAACCTGACATTTATATTCCGCGTATGTCACCGGTAAAAGAAAATGACTCTAGGTCTTACAGTTATCGCACTTCAGCATCAACTTATAGAAAAGACCGACACAATTGCTCTGCCAAGAGAGAGCCACATTTCATATATGAACATGGTGCTGGACGGAAACGGAATTTACCTGGTGAACCGGAATTAATACGGCTTTTAACCGACCCAGAAATGAATCTTGGTGGTTCAGACGCTTCTAAAGCTGCAGACAGTGATAAAAGTGGCGCGAACATGTGGCTTTCTTTGTACGGCGGGTCTGTTAGTCCGCCTATTGTGGATAAAAACCAACAAACGCGAACTAGTAGAAGGAAAATAGTTTGCAAGTACTGTAGACGTTCTCCTGGTGACCACCAGAAATGGTGCGTATTTTATACTGACATCAATGACTTCGTTGATCCGAAGCAATCGTTAATGCGCTCATACACTAGTGACGAAATAGATTTAAAACCTAACAATAATGAAGACAATTTGGAGCTAGAAAGGTCTAAAACTTCCTTTGAAGTTGTGAAATTACCTCCTTTGCCCGATTACAGTACGTTACATCGTGACGTATACATCCGGGCATTATCTGATGCGCAAGTGCGCTTAATTAAGAAAAAGGCACGTGACTTTATGACGCAAACCACCAGACCTTTTGTTTTTTCATATTTCAATAATAAGAACAAGAGAAAGTCAGTGCATAGTTTTAACAGTAATAAAACTACTGCAATGGAACATATTTTTGGTAAGGATCAAACAGATTTTACTGAATATTACAAGATTCTTTCGAACAAGTGTAAGAAGGACTAATGCATTCACATCAACTGTTGTGTTATCATTAATCTTTCAGCTAGTCTAGTGATAGCTAATTTCAGGATACTGTTAATGTTTTTGTTCAAGTTTGTACTGTTTTTATAATGAATGGTACCTGTACAATAGTTGTATCAGGGATGTGAAATTCCAAGTTTTTCCCACTTATCCACGCACGAATGAAATCTATAATTCCACTTGTCCGGGATCAAAATGCACTTTCCCAGATGTTCATAACTCAAAAGGAATTACCAAGAACTGTGATCTAAAGTATATACCGTTGGTAATGATAAATGATTGACAAAACAATTTTATTGATGAACAAGTTTTGAAACTTTGATACATCCACATTATCAAGATTTTTACATTACCCGTATACCTTAGCTAAAAATATTACATGTTCTTGTCTATGGACTATTGGTATAGAAACATTGACTTCCCCGCTGGCATAAAATTAATGTACAAGTCGGATAAGTGGGTACATTGTACATAGGAATTCCGCATCCCTGGTTGTACGTACCATTGTTAACCATGAGCTGATATGTTACATACATGTATTTGTTTTTATACCAAACCTTATTTATAGCAGTGATTTACACTTCAATATGATATAAAATAATAAACAAAGTGTCACATATATTTTTATTCTAAAAGTACAAACAATAAATAATGGATAATGAGAAATAGGTATGTGCATTGTATGTAGATGACGGAATCGGTAGATATGTTTTTTTTCCGAATATAAGACCCGAGTCCTTACAACTTTAGTAACATAATAGAGTCACATCTCGCGAATTTGGTACTTGTCTGGATTACCTTCAAAGAATAATTTTACACTAGAACGCTTTTTAAAAGGAACAATATACATAACACACAAAAGAAAGTAAAACATCTCATACTTTTAAAAATGAAACTAATACAATCATGCGACATTATTTATTCATACTGTTACTATAACAACCGGACATAATCAATCAGTAGAGTATAAAAATAACAGTAAATGTATGAACAAATAAATTCAGGAAACTAATTTGTTAAGACGCTAATATTTTCAGAATCGATGCGCTTAAGTTTTTTTTGTAATTATTCACGATATCAAAAAAGGAAATATTATTTTGGTCCACATGCTCCTATTTCATTAGACTCGACTGATACAAGTGCAGCAAATATTACAAATGATCAAAACAAGAAGGCATGGCAGTAAGGTATACATAATTAATATCATTAAACTGGTTATCACATTCTTTTGGTATATTCATACATATACATGCATCTGTTTCTGGAAGAAAAGCAAGCAAGTTTCCATGTCGAACCATATAAACAGAATGTACTTCATAGACGCTATTAGAATGGCAAGGTAAGCTTTAAACTCTGTTAAACAATTCTGAAGTTACATATTTCAGTAAACGAATTTGTCTTTAGATATCACAAATACACTTTCTGATCTATATCTTTACATTTTTTACGAAATAAAGGACATTATTTCGGTAATTTATGATATAACGCTTTGTTCATATGGTGAGATATACGTCACTTCCGGTGGAGCAGTGATCCAAACATGGCGGCCATGGTTTTTCTCTATTTGAGGATATGGTCCATTTACTGTATATGTGGATGTTGGACGATATGTAGATGTAGGACGATATGGTATGACGTCATATATTGCTTGTATTTCTGTTGATTTTGGTCTATAGTTGTAAATATCCGTTTTATTTCCATCGTCTGTCGAGTAAAGGATATCCTGTAAAGTAATATATTTATGTAAACAAAATGATAATACATGTATAAGGGTAGGTATTAGGGTGTAATAGAATTATATCACTTAAAAAAGAAAATTTCCACTATTATAATTATAGGCACGGCCTGTTGATGGAAAAGACATGCAACTCTGTGATGTAGTAAGTTGGTCGTAGAGCCTATATTATATCTGAACAATTAAATCTCCCCATTTTGTCAATGTCTGCTTCGTCTCGCCCAAAATTCTCCATTGCGTGTTTTAGATATACCATCCCACAATGCAACGAGTGGTAAACACAGAATCTAGAAGCGCTCAAACGTGCAAATTTAGTTTGAAATATTTAACGAGGGTACGTTATCTCCCTTTTAGTTGATTTATAGAAGGACCAAAGGGAAGTAACAAGAAAACTAAAACAGCAACACTCAATTCAGTTTGGACAATACACAAAAAATAATCCGCCAAAATTCACACAATACCTTTAAATTAGAAAGGACACTCGTCTTTTCCATATTTATAAGGGTAAGTATTGGGATATATATAATGGGAACTATATCGATTATAAAGGAAATTTCCACTGTTAAGAATAAAATCACCAAGAATCGCATAACTTAGCAATAAATCGGAACTTTACTGTTACATCAAAATTAAACATACTAAATTTAAGCATTTTCTTAGCAAAATTATTCTCATAAAGTTAATAATGCTCATCAGAATTGTTTGAAAAACGTAAAACGTGCATAAACTTTTATAATGCAATAACTGTCTGTACATAAACTCAAATTGAAAACAAATATGATGTTGTTTTTTTTGCTAGAACACATCGGTGCTTTATAAACACAAAAGGAATTAAATGGCATCTTTCAAGATAAATTAGTACATGTACTGAAGCACAGAAAGCCGACACGGTCCCTAATCAAAAACACTATTATATACATGTACATATAATTTTTATATAGTGCTTTTGATTCGGGACCGTGCCGGTCGCCTGTGTACTGAAGTATGTATGTATTAAGATTATAAATACAACAATGGTTAGAACATTCTCGTACCCAGAGGTTATCAAGATAGGCCAACTCGTACCTCTTGGTACGAGAATGAGGTCAGACATACCGAGTTACTGTGTAGATTCCCAGTGCTCCCTGTATCTTTCTGTCTTCTCTTTCGGTAACAAACATAAATAACAAGGCAAGTTATAGCCAGCACAAATATTACCCCACCCACAGCTAAACCAATGATTGCAGGAGTAGACAACATACATTCATCACTAGCGTCTGTACAGTCCTCAAACCTATCACATACAAGATGTTCTGAGATACAACGTTTATTTGACATACATTGGAATTCTGATTCATGGCACGCACCATTGTCATCTGAAATAATGTAAAATATACATTTTTAACCTGTTTTAATAGGATTTCTCGTCGTTTTTCAACACCCTTTTAAGTTATGCAGCAATTATGCGGCTATCTTACCATTACAAAATTCCTTTGTAACTTTTTTTTACACTAGTACTTTCCTATCCTTTCACAAGGAGCCGAAAACCTCTCCGTCCGAAAGAAAATGGGGGTTTTCTATCGAACTCGTTTAATTTGACATTATTTCAGTAACAAATATTTGTATGAAACTGTCTCGCCATGACAATAACAACCTTTTACATCCACTGGAAAAGGACACAGATTTGATGTGATATGTTTAAAAAATACAGTTTCGAAGTCGAAGGAAGATGTGTAAACCTAATGAACCATTACTAATGATTCGTCTAAGAACTTCTACACTTTATGTATGCCTACTCATAGCCAGCCGGCTTCGTTCCCAAGTAAAAATCTAATAGAAATGTAAAGGTTCTACATCGCACTGTTCCCAAGATGCTTCTGCTTAAATATTAAATATAGATTTTTTAATGAAAATTATCGACAGAAAATGTCACAAACCTTCACGAAACGCTGTTATATGTAAACGAAAACCATCCGAGGCGTCCATGTTGTCACTTATAAATCGAATAGTGATGATGTCACCGGAAGAGGCATAACTTGCAGCCAACACTGACCGTTCACAAACTTGACGATCTAAGCCTGGAAACCAAGTACATCATTTTGAGGATAATGTTAGACTACGTTTATTACCATAGAAACAAAAAGTCTAAAATATGAAAATGGACACTGTATAGATTTAGATTTAAGTAAATATTATAAAAGTATAGGTAGGAGATGAGGGTAAAGTAATGCATTACAATATTGCTTTACGCCGCATTACAACGTTGTATTCGGTCGATAGCGCAGTTGGTAGCGTGCCGGGATTTTGGAATCTCGTGTCCCGAGGGGGGTACTTGTTCGAATCCCATCCGGGAAGGTTATACCCTTGCATGAAAATTTGACAATAATGCCAATTTCCTCCATTGATTAGATAATATGGAGAAGTTTTCGACCTTGTGTAGGGGTAGGTGAGTACTGGTTATAGACAAGGGTCCAGGAAAGCTTGGTTAGGTTCCCTGGATCTATGGATCCAAGCTTTAATCATAGTGTTAATCACGCCAATGGATTACAAAATTCATTGCCATACCTGATACACAGGTAGGCGGGAGAATAGCCGTTTAAAATATTCCATGATCAAACTTCCTGACGGTATATAGGTATCGCCCAATCTCCGTGAACAAATATCCTGTAAAGCATTGTCGTACAGACGAGCGGACATTTTTAGATCAGGTTTTAATCAGATTGGGTCTCGCCTGGTTATTCCAAAGACTTGTTAATACGGAACTCACTATCACAGAAATATCAGAAGAAGCAAGAAAATTGTATGTCTAACTAGAGCTTGCTATATTTATTGTATTTTTCCAACTTAAAATAAAGATTATTCTATTCTATTGTTACCTTGTAGAACATTATTCCTTAATTCAGGACCATCATGTATAGATAAGTAATCAGTAGAACAATCTTCACCACCGTCTATCATGTTCTTTATTATTTTAACTTCAAAAAATTTCCTATATGGAGACTTTACACGTAACACACAGTTCATTGAATTGTGATATACCTACATAAAATTAATGGACATTATTATTATACATTGTTTAAGTGTAACGGCTTTCCATATTTTTGTATGGTCCCCAATATAAAAATACATGTAATGGAAATATTGAACTTTACATTGTGAAACTAAAACGGTGTTCCATATTTTGTCTGGTTCCCAATTGCATGGAAATAATGAGTATATGTACATATCATAAGCACAATGGTGTTCCATATATTTGTATGGTCCCCAATTGCATAGAAATATTGAATATACATTGTATATGTAAAGAGGCGTTCCATATCTTTGTATGGTCCCCGACAACATGGAAGTAATAAGAAAAACATGTAAACCATGTATCATAAAGTCAAGTTCCGCCATAAGGGCCATCAGAAATATTATAAAAGCAACAGTCAGCTGATCCGTATTTTGAAGTACACATATCATAAACAAGCGAGAGTGCGGGCGGAAAAAACTAGACCAGGTTTTAAACAAGATGAAAAACCAAAGATCAAAGAGCAGCTATTGAATTGTTATAATATAAAAACACAGACTAACTACATTATGTCATATTAAGTAATGTATTATCATTTCATTAATTGTAAGGTTTATTACCTGATATTTAGTTAAATCAATTCGAACACTTTCCAGAGCTAATTGTTCCATATCAATCAATGTACCACATTCATCTTCCAGGAAAACTGAAAATACACATATTTACATAATGATTTATAAGACAAACAGTACTTGTATTATACTCGTACATATACGATAAACTCCACGTTTGTTTGTTTTTGTTGTTGTTTGTTTTTGTTGGGTTTAATGCCGTGCAACACATTGTACGTAGAGGTCATATAACGGCAGTCAGTCAACCTACTCACTCCTCCTGGAAAGGCTAAATCTCTTGATTTAGCTGTTAACCAACTACTAAGCGCATACTTTCGTCAGTGACTGACAACTGCCCTACATAATTAAAAATCATTGGTAGGAGGGAGAATGGCCGTAGAAATAATTTCATGACCAAGCTTAATTCGTTGTCTTACCAAAAAAGGTAGCATTTTTGTAATGTGGTGTGTTCATTCTTGTAACATAAATACTACAGTAAAATTCCATTATAAAGACCACCTTTATTTACGCTAAATCACCTGATTGTTGAAGTTTTGAGTCACGAAAACTTAATTTGAGAAGAGACAGGTCACTATAAATTATTACGACCGTTCCGCTATTAAAACCATGATCCTAATTGTGGAACATCATTTTAAATCCCGATATTCAAATAGTAAACTATAGGTTTACATGCGATCAAAAAGAAGGGATGTAACTGTTGTCTTCATGAATTGCGCTATTGAAAGTAGCATCTAATTTACACCAAGCAGGTAAACTAGCAAAGGCAAACCATTTCAGTACAAGCTACGCCCTACAGACTCCAATTTACAATTCTCACCTACTCGATTACATCGACCGTCACATAATTATACAGTAGGAATCAAATAAAATACATTAATTTGCATTTAAGTTTAGATACGACAAAATCTACCGTATTTTATATATTTTACTATGGGTGTACTAGATTTTATAGTTAAATGTTCACTCTAGGCAATTTTACTTTTTACGGACGATTTTGGTATTCGTTTTATTAGTGTTTAATCTTCGTATATAATCTAGTTCAAGCCATCATTTGTTTTTTCTGTTGTATATCTAAAATGCATCATAAATGTATATATTTGCATCCTTTAAATGTACGTGTATTCATAACATTGATTTTAACCCCGGTTATTTTCAATACTAGAGAGAGGATGAATTATTGCATGAATTATTTGGTGACCAACCTCATGTCAAAAATCAAATCACTTGGAATATTTTTGTTCCCTACTGACTGAGAAACTTGATCAGAATATAGGAGCAATATTTGTCGAACATTGCTGTTATCATTTTAGTAAGGGTTTTACTGCATTTATCAACAGTTTTTATCATATAAGTTTATGTGCGGCGCCGCTCACCTAACCAACATTATATGGAGAGGATGTATATAGGCATCATATGCCTGTTATCCGATGCAATGTTTTAATCTTTAGGCCACAACAAATTGATCATATGTTCTATGGATTCGCTCGCACCTTAATTTTGACAGTTTTTACAAAAAATATATTTTTATTTCCTCGCTCGCTCATAAAAATTTGGTCAAACCGCTATATAAAGCAACTGAATTAAATTTTTTTTCTTCGCTCGCTCGCCCCATTTTTTTCAAGAAAAATCTGTAGAACATATCATCAACTTGTTGTGGCCTTATGAACACTTTTTATTACTATTAGCTCACCTTCAAACTTCCCGCAGCGGTTATTTCTCTTTGTTTAAAGAAGCAACGTGAGACGTATTCGCTCTACCTTTGCACAAGGAGCCGACGACCTCTCTCCCACTACGGAGTATTATCGACAACAAAATGTTAAACCCGGGACCTCCTGATCGAAAACCTGCATTGTACCGCTGTGTCATGGCTGTTACTATTAATGATATTACAAACTATCAACATTGTTTGTAAATTTTTATATCAATTTCATTTTCCAAAGATTTGATCATTCAGCATTTTTTGCTCACATTAATGGAAGATCATTGCGTAATATATTTACAATTTGAGGGTTGCCCGCAAGACTGTAGTAAGTGCATTTCGTAAGAGAGCGAGTTACTACAGTCTTGCGGGCAACCCTCAAATTTTATTATATGAATGATTAAAATGTATTATGCATTCGATGATAAACTGCGAACTTTAGACCTCAATAAAATAATAATTAAATATTGCAATTTTACTGCACATATTGCTTAAGGGGGTGCAATCGTATAATTTTGTAGCCAATTGCATACACTATTCGACGATTATCCTTTTGATAATGTTAATTTTGATATAATGTAAATTTAATGTTGAAATCAGCACACGATGGTTTGGCGCCGAAATTTCTCAAATTAAAAATGTTCAACACCTCTTGCATCCTGCCTTGTTAGCCACATGTCAGACACGTAGATCGATATCATCTATCAATTTTAGGTCAACTGTCAACGGTTGTAACAGTAGCCAATAAAGTTTTGTTAATATCCTATAAAGTTTGATTAGGAATGTTTATAGTTTGTAATAAACCTGTATTGTGTTTAAAGAAGTTTAAAGGATTGTAACTAGGTCTCATATATAATAACAAACTTTTATTTGTTTAGATCGCAATCAGTTGCAATACGGAAACAGTAAATCTTGAATTATGATTGGTCTGCAAATAATCCATCAGTACGAAGCTGATGGACCTGCATTAAAATCAAATGTTGAATTTTGGTTAAGTTCATAGGCGGGCAGCACCGTCTCGATCCTTCCATAGGCGGATCCAGCGGGGGGTCAGGGGGTCCGGACCCCCCCCTAGAATTTGGAAAATGTACCTGTCCATTAGTGTATTTCTTGCATGTAAGTCATTTTTAAGTAGCATGAAGCAATTTTTCTCGGTGCTTAACATAGATTTAATAATTATGTAGTTTTTATTATCAATATGTTGCATTTTTTCTGCAAAATTTGTATAATGTGGTAGTGGTTCGAGGTTCGGACCCCCCTAGAAAAAAAATCCTGGATCCGCCCCTGCCACCGAAAACACTACATGTTTATTTACAAATAGTATATGTTTGAACTTGTGATATGACAGAGCAAGCAAACATTTCAGAAATAAAGGTCTACCACTAGTATATCATAGTATTACTTTTTATGGAATGGTGCATATATTCAGCTGAAATAATCACCATTACGTCATATATGGTATGGCTCCTTATTCGAAGTATATCTGACTGCTATGGTGTGTAAGGAACAGAGCCGAGGACAAACAAATGTATAATAATAATTACATTCGGAACTACCTCGGCGATCATCTACGCGGATAAATCTTCGTAGATAATCGCCGAGGTTATTCCGAATGTAATAATAAGGGAGAGAGGGTTGATGTTGCAAATAGGACATTGAACTCTTAAAATTGTTCAAATAGGGCAAAACATATAGAAACCGCGAGTTTTTTCCAAAAACATAAAATTACGAAGATGTCAATATGTTCAATATAATACGTTTTACTTTTGTTCATCAATAAAAACATATATAATTGCCGGAAGTCAAAAAGTTCATTTAACCTTCGTCATCCTCGATGTCGTGTCAATAATCACATTATATTTAAAACAGTAATGATCTTTATATAACAATTCTGATGATATCGCATCGACAATAAAAGAAGTAGGTCGAGTATGACAATAAAGTTCAAGTCTGAAACTGGTACAATGTACATGTATATAGATTGTATATAAATATGTGACATTTTTGCTTCTTTCAAGACAACAGAGTATAAATTAAGGTTCTTAAATACGCACACGTGACCCATAGGCGGCCATGTTGTTTTTTACTTAGAACCATGGCAGTTGTCTTGTAGTGCACGTGACTGAAATGTCACCAAGTTTGTGCCAAAGAGCCCCCACTCTCTCAAATAGAAATTTTCATATTTTATGATCTAGTGTGAGTGACAAGAGTGTTGGTCCACACCGGAAGTTCATTTGTGAGTACTTCCGGGTGTCAATTCTGGAATCGTGGGTTTCCACCAACAATTGTATCAAATATGGCAGTCTGTCAGCCTAATGCGAAAGTCAGTACTAAGTAATGATCGAATGATATAAAACCATTTAGAGATGTAGGTGTAGGTCAGTGAGTAGATTAACCAATAGTCACGATATGTCTTTAAAATAGTTGTTATGCACCATTAACCATCATTAAGCACCATCAATATCAAAACCAAATAATTCATCAATACCAATTTATATGTTAATGTTTTAAAAATCTGAAACAATCACTCAAGTTACTGTGAAACGTGACCGGTACGTTTCCCTGGAGGTAAAATATTGTGTCGTATACTAATTGATACGATGACATGATATACGAGCTTGTTTTAATATATAATGATACAATAATACATTTTCGATACAATGTAATGTTTAATGTCGACAAAATTGAATTAATATTAACATTTATTATATGCTTTCCAGTGGAATGCCGGGATTTATCGGTGAAATAAAAATCGATACTCCACTCTTTTGAAACATGAAAATAAAGTTATTATTCACTGTTTGGATGCGCCATTCTGATGACATATCATATTTAAACTTTAAAAAAGCCAGTTTAAAGCATATAATAAACAGAAAAGTTGTATCCTTAGCTCACTCGTGAAATAAAATCGATCTTACACCGAAATAAACAAATACTTTCTATACAGATTTGTCCATTATGAATAAAACATCTAGTTGGTTAATCAAACAGAACAGAACAGAACAGAACAAACCGTTATTTCTCAAATAATGATACATGATGCATGAGCAATTATACAGTTTATAAACAAAAATAAGAAAGTAGCAATCAAAATACATGCATATAAAAAGGTGCATATGAATAGTGAACCTCCAAGGTTAATGTGAGCAAATTTTAGAATGGGTTTAACCTATTTTGTTTGCTAAGGAAATATTTGCAAACTTTTAAGAAGGTTAGCTATAATAACAAGCTGTCTGCTTTAGGCTTATAATCACTGTTAAAGGAATTGCAAAGCAAAAGTTCAACTTCATATTTCCTGGTTTTAAATTATATTTTTATAACTGTGAATGCATCAGACATACTGTTATATTACTTGGCAAAATAATTCTTTATTTTCTCGTAATATTTGGGGTTTTTCCAACGTGGGTCAGGTTAGCTAGAAATAGATTAGTGTTAAAATATGCATTTACTGATGAGAAGATACTAGAGCTTGTTATTGTGCAACATTAGTATAATTATATTAAAATATATCCTAAACGCCTAAGAATGTTGGAAAGACAAGAAGCGACCAATGAGAATGTTTAATTAATTTCAGCAAGCACGACATAAAACAAATCTATAAATAGCTTGGTGATTCCCTAAGTATCCTACTTTCGTTTTCAACAATGTGTATGCCACATGTTTCAATTCGTTCGGTTGAATGTAATAAGTGACAAATGTTATTAGTAAGTGATTTCTTACATTCTTAATACTGTTTTAAAGACTAAACTTGGTTCTATACTTTTGGCACAGTCATTTGCCTGTATATCCCTTTAATATTATTCATTCGTAAGTATTGTTGCGTGTTTTATCTTAAACACCATGTTCAGTGGTCAATGTGTGTATCAATAGGGTTTTAATTCTAGTATTCTACTTCTCTAACACTTATAGCCAGGTGACATCCGAGTACTCGTACTGTATTAGATATTGTAGAATAAAATTTGCAAAATTGATTTTTTATAAGAAGCGGACGTGGCCGATGGCTACGACGTTGGACTTATAATCATTTGATATATAGAGCCAGCTCCGCTTTAGTTCGAACGCAATCCAAAACATAACCCGTTTTTTCCTTGAGCAATAAATTTTATCCTACTAGCTCAGCTCTTGGTGACTAGGAGGCGGGCTTGAAAGTGATATATCTAAGTTGTAAGAACTTGTTTCAAAGTCGACTTAAAATTTATTTGTATAAACTAAACTATACTATAATTATACAAAAGCAACATGTATATGCAAATCTGTTGTAGTGAAAATGAGGCGGCGTAGGATTTTGAAATATTCATTTCCAGCGGAGTATTGATTATAACATGACGTCATAAAATTTATGTTCAGTTAAATATAAATGAAAGAATTCCATTTAAAGTGAAAGCATTATTGCACTTATATATACTTGTTAATATAGGTCAGCATAATCATAAACAACAGTAAACCATTTAAACGATTGAATTCATACATAAAATATATTAGAAATCACTTTAATAAACCCAAATACCTGTTCCAGTAAAGAGTTTTGAATAAATTAGATATTGTTTGCGTCATGTTATAGTGTTAAACCATGTTCTAAGTCATGTATATTCTACAGTCTATACATTCATAATCGATGAGAAATTTGTAAAATTTTCTGCTGACTGTATGAGACTTGGGTGGTTTTGCCATGATACTAAGGCATATACAATGTATAACATGATATTGTGGTATATATTACACGATATTACATGATACTAAGGCATATACAATGTATAACATGATATTGTGGTATATATTACACGATATTACATGATACTAAGGCATACACAATGTATAACATGATATTGTGGTATATATTACACGATATTACATGATACTAAGGCATATACAATGTATAACATGATATTGTGGTATATATTACACGATATTACATGATACTAAGGCATACACAATGTATAACATGATATTGTGGTATATATTACACGATATTACATGATACTAAGGCATATACAATGTATAACATGATATTGTGGTATATATTACACGATATTACATGATACTAAGGCATATACAATGTATAACATGATATTGTGGTATATATTACACGATATTACATGATACTAAGGCATATACAATGTATATTGTGGTATATATTACACGATATTAAATGATACTAAGGCATATACAATGTATAACATGATATTGTGGCATATATTACACGATATTACATGATACTAAGGCATATAAAATCAGCCGTAAGTAGTCCAGAGACCGGTAATGAAATGATGAGGGCAACACAGACAAGAAACACATCGAATACCAGCTGGGGAAGAAATTCTTCCAACAATTTAGACGCTTAACTTCAGGGTTGGGATTAAGTTTCTAGTCTGGGTCTGCACATAATATATCCGACGAGTCCCTGTAAAATGTAACCATTAACAGAAGAAAATGTCAATGTATAATAAACAAGTTCTGTGGTGTTCAATTATTTTTGCTGTTTGTTTTTTTATGTCATCATTATGGGGTTGTAGCGGCCAATAGATACTTTTACAATGTATACGATTTAGGTCTTAAAAACCCCATTAAACTATTAATGAGTTTTTTATTCAGACAAGATTTCATGAGTCTTCTATGCTTAGTATAGCAATGTTTTTATTAAATTACATTCCATCAATAGTATTCGTGGTTGTATTCCTTAGTACTGTATTTAATTGGTCGGTAATATATTTCCTAAAAAGACAGTTTTACGAGTTTATGACCTTTCCTGGTAACACAGCATTTTCAATACAAGCACTCAACTGAATTACCTTGTATTAAATTAATTTAAACCTCAATGAAATAGAAAGGGCAATTCTCTTACCAAAAAGGCAAATACTGTTTGATGAACACGCCGGATTTAGAATTGAATAAGTCGTTTTGATTTATTTTCTTTGTAATAAATATCGATCTTTTAGCGATTGGTAACATCAGGTGTCATGAGGTGTCGCAGATGTGCTTTATGTCAAAACAGTCAAACCTCATCGTCTGTGATAATTACCAATAATTGGTGATAATAAAAGGTAAGGTGACGATCAAAGTAATTGTGTTTTGGGGTACGATGCAGCTGTAAGATACGTCAAACGGTTAGGACTGTTTCTCTCAAAATGCCACTTTATTCCTATGATGTTATTTTGTCTTTTGATGTCCATTGGGCTCTATACTCTCTCTAAATCCTTTTGTATGAATATGTTTAAATATGTATTTTATAATTATACTTATAGACTTAAGGACTATACACATTGTAGGTCTACTTATATGCTATTCAAATAAACTGTAAACTGATAAAAATACTACAGTGTAGTATAAAATCTTATTTCAGTTAGGCTTCGAAATATACTTATCTAAATTAACTTTAGTTAGGATCAAAAGAAACCAAGAACTATGTGCCTCTCTAATAATGTGATGCTGGTTATGTCGCGGTCAGTCTGCCAATGCTTCCTGATATCTCTTAGCAAGAGACACGGTTCTTGTGTTTGTAGGCCTTTATTTACGTAGAAACTATAATGCTGTAAACAACAAAAATAATACATAGAGTTTGTTTATTTCGGTGTAAGATCGTTTTTTGTTTCACGAGGGAGCTAAAGATGCAATATTTTACGAGTGAATATATAATAACATAATGAAAAAAAAAACAAATTTTCTGTTAAATCACGGTATGCTTCAAACTGGCTTTTTGTAAAGTTTAAATATGATATGTCATCAGAACGGCGCATTTAAACTGAAAAATAAATTCATTTTCATTGTTTCAAAACAGTGGAATATCGATTTTTTCACCGATATCCCGGTATTCCACTGAAAAGCATATAATAATAATACAATGTTCCTTTTACATGTTTCCTTTTAAGATACAGACCAATAAGAACAATCACTGATTTTACAATAAGTCATAAACACTGCAAATTTGTTTTAATATGTTTTTGTTATATCGTATTTATATCTTATAATTGTTCATGGACTACAAGGCCTAAGAACTGTAAAATAAACTATAATCTATATGTGATAATCATTTTGTACGTATTAGTCTCTCGTTACAAATGTGTGAAACCAATTGCCATTAATTTAACTTTTAAATTAAAGTTATTTCCATTCTTTTGTGCGGATACACAAAGCTATAAAAATGTTAATAAAAATTAAATGTTACATCATTTTACAACATTGACATAACACAAGGTTAAGAAGTAGTACATGTAAACAATATCCCTGTACAGTAAAGTTCCGCTATATAGACCACTTTGGTTATTGCGTATTCATGCGATTTTTATGTACCCGATGGTTACTTTGTGAAAAAAGCCACTTTATTTATATCATTCCGCTATTAAGGCCATCGATTTTGATGGTCCTATAAGTGGAACTTAACCGCACTGGTCTCTCAAAGAAAGTCTGAATACATTGTAAAGTTTTCAGAAGAAGGCGTAAATTAAGAAATGGAAATAATAGACTCCTTTAAGGCAGCAGTAAAACATGCAAAAACCGCCTTAATCATGTATATATTTTATACGATGTATCGTTTACGAGCTTCTCTAATTTTTGCTATAAATCATACCTATTGAATTTTGTAGTCTCTCGATAACAATAGCATGCAGTGTTGCGAATTGCCATTTGCAGAAATGTTTGAAAAAGTCATTCAAATGGATTTTAAGGTAACAGTTAATGATACATAGATTTCTATTAAGTTTTCAGAGTTTCAGTGTCATTTAGTACAAAGTAGATTACAAAAAAAGACGTTGCGAAGAAGGTAAAATGACCAATGAACATGATGTATGAAATGCGATTTATAAAATACACGGAGTTCACACACAGAGCCATTCTTCCTTAAAAATATGTACGCCCCTGTATTAAATACTTTATTGTAGAAATTGTGTCACTGAGGAAAAAATACCCAAGACAGCGAGACAAAAAGTAATATATCTTGGGGACAGTGAGAACATATACTTAAATCATAATGATACGTCTCATGCCGAGTGAACATTTAAATGTTAACAACACTAATGTATATCAACTCTATGTAATATATAATATAATTATATATTGTCATGTATAGTTGTGTATTTAATACGATGTTGTATAATAATTAACATACCACGAAACACAGTGACTTTAAAATTGAGGTTAAAATAATATAATAAAATGTTTAACCTTATAAAGAAGTTGCTATTATAACAACTGATTAACCATATTAGAAAAGTGTTAACAATACAATTAATTTATTAGGCAGAGCATGTTCATTTTAATTCTATTATACGAAACCCATGGACTTAAAAATTTGCAAAATGATATGAAATTTAAGCGAATGTTTCATAATAAGTGTACACCCGGTATAGACGACGTCTAGTGAACATGGCTACAGTGGAAAGCCAAATAATATGTAAAACATATCCCCAAATTAAAATTTATTCAAAACTAAAATGATTCAATCATAAAACATGCAGTGTAATCTAATACATGATTGCATGTTGAGTGAGATATGATTTATAGATAGTGACAATATAGTTTACTATTTTGAATAAAAATTTCTATTCAAACATGTTCTCTTTTGCACGGGAATAAATTAAAGATATGACAAGAACTCAGTGTGTTGTAATTGACAGCGTTTTTGGAACTTTGAACAAAATAGATGATCTAGCCGCCAAAAACCGCTGAACGTACCACATGAGCACTTCTCAAAATGTATTCATTTACAGGGCAAAACATTCAAAGAACGAGTGTCATCAGCGAATATAATCTTATATCACCAACAAAAATTAATGAATGTGGCTTGAAATTTAAATGTAAATAATTTTAACTACATGTATAACCAAAGCATTATACGTAAAATAATAAAATAAAAAAATATTTAAAGTTATTACAAAACCTTTCATAAGTTTTCACAAATACAGAGGCTACATGGTTTTGTATGTTTTAATTGCTAAGGTAATAGTACAATCAGCAATTGTCATCAAATCACTGAATCAAGTAAAACTAAAGTTAAATCAAATATAATCAAATTGGACAATTAAATTATGAAGCATTGTGTATAAAACAAACGTAACTTACATCGCTTTGAATGGGCCCAAATCATACTAAAATATGTCCAAAATACAAATGTCGCAAATATTCCCTTCATTTTAAAGCTGAACTTGTCTTATTATGGATATAGTTGGTCCTATTCAGTCAACAGTCACTCACTATTAATACCGTTTCTCAAGTCCTACGTACAATAAAATTCCTTTCTTTATTTGAATTTTATGTCAGTTGTAACATGCCAAATTTTATTTTCAAAATTATTGAAGGTGTACAAGTTTTAAAATTTACGCGACAAAAAGTGCTATTTCACGCAAAGATGCTCCGAAAAACAGCTGTTGCAGAATCCCTGTTATGCAGACGCTTTATTGTTTACTTTTATTTAAAGCGCGCGAACGTCGCGCTTGATCGAGCACGTGTTTTCGTTGACAGTATGCTCCAGGTAAACAAAGAAGCTGAACGTTTTAAAATGTCACGAGGTATTTTGTATGATATAATCAATACTGACTGATTAACTGCATTCAGCTATACCCCCGAACGAGAATGAAACTATAGTTTGAAAAAACGCCAATGTTGTATAACTATGGTGGCTGATTTACGCCATGTCGCATTTTCGTTTCTTCGCCACGAAGATTAGAAAATACGAAAAAAACGAAGATACGACAAATGTCATGCGAAAACACGACACATTTTATCTGACGTATTTTCGTATTTATTCCGTCGCATTTTCGTTCCTTTGCCGCAAAGATTAGAAAAAAAAACGAAAAAGCGAAGATACGACAATCTGTGGATTTGTCGTGCCTTCTGTTTTGGTTTTTTCAAATCTTCGCGGTGAAGAAACGAAAACACGACATGGCGTAAATCAGCCACTATATATAACAGTAAGGCTTATCAAAAGAGTTGCGCTATATAGTTCGCACATAATAACATTATGTGTTTGTGTAAACATCAAAATAAACCAATCCCTTCCGTAGGGACGTATTGAATATAAAAGTTGTTCAGCTCATTTTTACAAATTTAGGATTAACCACCACACTCTTAGTAGATTATGTTTGTATATGATAGAACGCTTTAAAACCACTACACCAACAAGACACTCATAAAAACATATTAAAATTAATACTATATAATATTAAATTGTCATCCTGAACATCCCCTGTCGTTGATGAGTTCATTGTATTGTTTACATAAATTGGGTTTTGTCTCTTGTCCGAACTGTATCGTGACATTATGCCCAGCAGGCAAACCGACGTTGAAACAACGTTGTTTCAACGTTGAACCACAACGTTGTTTTTACGTTGGATTTATTTTAGGATTTGAAAGTTGTGCCAACGTTGAAATATCAACGTTGATTCAACGTTGTGTTCAACGTTGATACAAGGTTAATTCAACGTTACTTCAATGCTCATTAGGTTGGTTGATGGTTGAAATCTGGTTGATAATTGGTTGTTATTAGGGTGATTTATAGTCGATTCCATGTTGATCTAAGGTTGGTTTTAGTTGAACTATAGTTGAAGGAGGTTGAATATAAGCTGTATTTAGCCCTTTTTCAGAGTTTGATCTAGATATATATTTGATCTAGATATCTGCCGACTGAAAAACTGTATAACAAGGACAAATAAAAAACATGAGAAAAGATCCAATAATTTTACAATTTAATTACTATGTCAATGATAATGGGTCATTAACCCATACAAATAAGCAAACACTTAAGTAAAAACTGTATAAAACTATAAGTAACAAATATTCAGCTTGGTCTCTTCTGCCCCTACCTCCAGACCTTTCTGGGGCATATTTTAAAAACTTCATTATGGTTCCATTGACTTTGCACTTCGTGGCTCCCTAGTGATTCTGTAAAACTGACTCTGAAATCAAAAATGGGTAGGAGCAAAAATAATGACTCCTTTGATTAAATGGGGTAAACAAGCCACACAAATTTCAGAACAAACATTGCAGAAATTACTTAAATATCACTGGAAATTAAAATAGCATTACATTTACTCATAAGATACACTGAGAAAATGAATAAATAATGAAACATGCTATGTAAACAAAGTAAATAAGCTAAGGTCAAAATGCCAAAATAAATGTTTCACTCCTGACATCAGTTATAATCATGTGTAATGAACACATGATACATGAGATGGAGATTCCTCTATTTTATTATCACTATTGGACATGCTCTCCTGAAAAATAAGACAAACGGTTGTAATATATGTATATTTATATAAAGACTGTTCCTCAAATGTAGATTGTTTCACTCCTGACATTTTTGGGTCATTGCAAAGTCCATTTTTTTATTCATGCTGTTATAATAGTTCTAATTGTGTTTTTTTCCATTTCAAAGGCGAGTACTACCTTGAAAATAATCATATGCACACAAAACAACATGTTTATAGTACATATAATGCATATGTCAGGAGTGCAACATTTTTACTTAATAAATAGTACAAAATGGGATTATCTGCTGTATATTTTATAGAGATGAGAGACAACTGAAACTTCTTGCATGCACTTAATAGACATCACTGCTGAATTACATGAATTCATTTTACTCTCTGTTAAAATTCTGCATCTTTCAGAAAAACTTTTTGGTAAGGGTTCAGAAAAAAGCAACCTATTTTTGTACAAAAAAGGCTATTTTTAAAAAATATACAATAATATTTGGACCTATACATATTTTTTTTATTTAACAGGCACATAAATGTAATACAAACCATAAAAGAAAACAATAGTGTTCACATTTAGGAAATTATCTCTGTTGGTTTTAAATGTGCATTTCTCTATTTTTTTGCCAAAAAGGTTAATTAAAACATCAATAACATGAAAGTAGGATCAATTACAAAAGGAACAAATACAGATTCTAAAATTGCAATCATCAGAGAAATTTTCTGGTACAAATTAAAAGGAAACTGACTAGATTTAATTTTGACCTCCATGTCACGCTTTGGAGTCATTATTTTTGCCCCTACCCAAATATGAATCATAAGAATACAAAAAGAACTCTGTTCTACAAAATACGCCAAGGTTAAATCGGCATGGGGTCGAATCGTCTCCGTGCAAATTGGCGTATTGGGTCGAATGACATCGGGACGAAACGTCTGAAACCCACCTACTTGAAGTTTACATTATACAATGGATAAGTTTCTGTTAATTTTTCAACAAACAGAATTCGGACATCTTTTAAACACAATGAATTTAATAGAATGTTATTTGCAGGCGTAAGACAAAGAAAATAGAATATTTGATTTGAATAATGGCGCCGACAAGGTTTTCTTGAACACACACATAATTTTCAACTCTAAAACCAGTCGTGGGTGTTAAAAACAATTAAATGATATCTATAAACAGAACACATTTGACAAGTACAGTATGTTAGTATAATATCGTTGTACATACCTTCAAACTAATGTTTTCTAGACTAGATCTTCGTCAGCGCTTTAGAAAGTCGAGGTCTGCACTGGGCGTTTCTGAATGCGTCACGCACGCATGCGCAGTTTCTAAACGCGCGAAAAGCACTTTCTAGAATGTTCGTTAGAGAATATTCAAAATAGTGAAGAGTAACAGTTTCTATATTTCATAGTCAATAGAAAATATTTTGGGCATACTTTAAGTGAAGATAATATACCATCTAAATAATCGCAATATTATAAAAAAATATAAAAACAATTTAAAATATAGGCCTACTACGACCATTATCAACGTTGTTTCAACATCGGTTATCAACATCCGATGATAAAATATTTATTTGTGGTTTAAAATTGGTTGATCAACGTACTGTCTCATTTTTAACGTTGTAACAACGTTGAATCAACGTCGTGTGCCTGCTGGGTGGTCAGTGGCCTAGCTCTAGTCCCTTGGAAGTTGGAAATATATAAATTACTGTTATGAAGACGAGGATTACATGGTGTTGGACTTTCCTAACGCTTCGAAAAAAATGAAAACCATTAGACGAAACCAGCCTTCATAGCCACATTATTTTGACTCCAATTTCTTTATGTGACCAAACTGTAGATAATCATTCTCTATCATTTTTTCATGATAACGAATTGTTCCATCCTTAACCAGTACCAATCTTTGTGATTTCATAGGCTACTCTGTGTGTGTTTTTAGAGGTACGAGCTGATTATCTTACTTTCAGGGTTTTTATTTTACTTCATCTAGTAATATACATAATATACTATACCGCATGAGCTTGACTTTCTGTATTGTAGTCTGAAAAAAACACTTCTTATAACAGTTTATTATAAAAAGGGGGGCTTTTTTCAAACTAGGATACAAAATGTCAAACTCCTAATACTATGCCAAGCTACGCCAATGACGGTTATTAGCCTACACGACTCTCTTGATTATAAATTGTTGTTTAACTAAGTTGTGTACATTTTTTTGGCGACAATTCAAGTCATTAAAGGTAATGGATCTATGTACTATATACTATATTATACATGATTGAAAACATACCAAGTAGAAGTTTAGAACGGCATGCTAAGAGGGTTGTTGTTTTTTAAAACATAGTTTTCTTCTCTTGACGTATAGAAATGTAAACGAGTTTAAAGGTACTCATTCACAGATTTTAAAACTTATTTCTCAAACATTTTTAAAATTGTATGGAAACATTTTATTTTTGGAAGCAGGAAAATACTGTTCTGATAATCACAGTTATATAGCAAATTGACACATAACTACAAATGATGGTGTTTCATGTAGTAAAAATTACCCCGTATGTCACGGAATAGCCAATTTTTGTAACTTTTATTGTATATTTCTTGCAACCTGTAGTTGAGTTTTTTAAATATTAAGAATTATTTATACTCAATTACTGAACACACTGAATATCAGTTTGAAATCCCACCATCATCTTTAATAAAGCAACAACAAATCAAACCATCATTATAAAATGCAGCAACAAATAAACAATCTTCCTCATTATCAATAACAAAAAATCAAACCATAATCATCATTATGAACAGCAATATCAACTAATCAAAACCATTATTAATTGTTATGAACAACAACGAATTAAAACCATCATCATTATAAACAGCAAAAACAACGAATCAAAAATAGCATGATCATTATGAACAGCAAAAACAACGAATTAAAACCATCATCATTATGAACAGCAAAAACAACGAATTAAAACCATCATCATTATGAACAGCAAAAACAACGAATTAAAACCATCATCATTATGAACAGCAAAAACTACGAATCAAAACTAGCATGATCATTATGAACAGCAAAAACAACGAATCAAAACTAGCATGATCATTATGAAAGCAAAACCAACGAATCAAAACTAGCACCATCATTATGAACAGCTCAAACAACGAATCAAAACTAGCACCATCATTATGAACAGCTCAAACAACGAATCAAAACTAGCATGATCATTATTAACAGCAAAAAAAAAGGAATCAAAACTAGCATGATAATTAAGAACAGCAAAACTATCGAATCTAATTTAGCATCATCATAATGAACAGCAAAAACAACGAATCAAAAATATTGTCATCCTTATGAACAGCAAAAAACTACGAATCAAAATTAGCATCTCCGTTATGTACAGCAAAAACAACGAATCAAATCTAGCATGATAAATATAAACAGCAAAAACAACGAATAAAAACTAGCACCATCATTATGAACAGCAAAACAATATATCAAAAATATCGTTGTCCTGATGAACAGCAAAAACTACGAATCAAAACTAGCATCATCATTATGAACAGCAAAAACTACGAATTAAAACTAGCACCATTATTATGAACAGCAAAAACAACGAATCAAAACTAGCATCATCACTATGAACAGCAAAAACTACGAATCAAAACTAGCACCATCATTATGAACAGCAAAACTATCGAATCTAATTTATCATCATTATAATGAACAGCAAAAACAACGAATCAAAACTAGCATCATCACTATGAACAGCAAAAACTACGAATCAAAACTAGCACCATCATTATGAACAGCAAAACTATCGAATCTAATTTATCATCATTATAATGAACAGCAAAAACAACGAATCAAAACTATCACCATCATAATAAACAGCAAAACAATATATCAAAAATATCGTTATCCTGATGAACAGCAAAATCTACGAATCAAAACTAGCATCATCATTATGAACAGCCAAAACAACGAATCAAAACTAGCATCATCACTATGAACAGCAAAAACTACGAATCAAAACTAGCACCATCATTATGAACAGCAAAAACTACGAATTAAAACTAGCACCATCATTATGAACAGCAAAAACAACGAATCAAAATTATCATCATTATAAACAACAGTCTCAACAAATCAAGCTACCATCAGCATCATATACCAAACAGCAACGAAGCAAATAGATATTCGAGAAAAGTTGATAAATGGCATTTCAATGATTAACAACAAACACATTTTTTGAATTTACTAGGACGACAAACATTTCAAGGACAAAAATGTCCGAGACGACTTGTCAGAAAAGAAACGGACCAAATTATTTCATAATTATACATAAAACTCATGGTGTTGATTCCTCTAGTCTATACTGATTGGGTTCAATGACCAGTGTGTTGTGTTCTGTGTCTTGTGATGATTACATCTGTTCACAACATTCTAAAACAAAACAAACAAGAAATATTAACATTGGTGTAATATTTAGACCAATTAACCTGTCAAAGCACATGTGACTATTACAAAAGTTACTCTGCCCCAGCCAAATTATACAATAATAAATACTACAGAGGTAAGTGGAACACATCTTTCCTCCATTTTGCGTTTAAAAGCGTAAATGATTGGAAATCACTTTGTGTAATACAATGTACGTATATGGACTTAATGGAAGCAAACCGTTTCAACCAGGCGACAGGTTATGAATATGAAGATCGGTTGTGTAGACAATTGCTTCTAAGATTTCTTATTTATTATAAAATCGAGTAAAACAATGTTCCACACTTTTGGTGCATGGACATAAGTACAGCTCTTAATACATTTTGTACCTTTATTGTACACTGCATCTAGTTAGGACGTTGTGATTAAAGCATTTGTTGTAAAAATAAGTAGAAGCGGATTTTTACTGACTTATGTTAAATTAATTTTGAACAGGTCAGATGCTGAGTGTCACAAAAAATTAATTAAGAACTGGAAAGAGACTACAAAATTGAATTTACAAGAAAATTACATACATAACTCAAAATCACAACGTCAGCGCAACGTAAAATTAGCGTCGTTGTTTTGAAGGTAATTTTACTTTGAAAGCGATATTGCGAAAAACTGAGAACGTTCACTTTCCTTTTTTATTTCATTAAAATGACACAAAAAGTGTGTAGTTTTCAAAAATCGCGATAAGAATTTGACCACCGTTCTGCTTTAATTTGAAAATAAACGTTATAACTCGGCAATTGGTGAAAACTTTTAGACGTGAAAACCCTAAATTTAGTGATGAAATGTACAATCTTTACGACTGACGTGATATTTAGATAATCGGAACAAAATATTTGTATGCAGCAACATTTCAGAAACATTTTGGTATAATTATCTTTGTCCTCGGACATTCAATACTTTAAATATATGGGTTTAATGTACTTGCATGCCTGTTTTTAGCGCGAACCATTGTGACGTCCGTAACGTCGTGAAAAAAACCGACAACGTCGCTAAGGTTACCAGAAAAACAAACAAGAAGCATGAAGGTATCTGCCTGCCAACTTTTATCATAATCGGTGAACATAATATTTTTTTCGTTTTTCCCTCCGAGTAAGGTACCGACCCACCTCAAGCGCATACTTTCGTCAGTGACTGACAACTGCCCTACATAATTAAGAACCATTGGGTGGAAGGAGAATGGCTGTAGAAATAATTTCATGACCAAGCTCCCCGAAAGTAAGCCCCACCAGGGAATCGAGCCCACGTCCCCTCGATCAGCAGACAAGCGTGCTACCAACTGAGCTAGCCGGGCAGTTATGTCAGATTTAAAACATTACAACACAAGCTTTTATGAAGTTTTTTATATATAAAAAACGATGAATACAATAGTGATAATGATGATGACGTGCTTTTGTATATGTTGTGACAATAGCTTATGATGAATACAACAGTGATTGTAAAAATGACAAGCTGTTGTTTATTTGAGATAGATGATGATGATTAAAACAATGATGATGATGAAGGCAGATACTATAGTAACTGTTAATATTGATGCTAAATGTAACATTCTTAGTAAAATATTTGTGTACATTATTTCCGACATTTACCCGTGATATCGTGGATGCAGTTATCCTATTCATTTCCATTGAAAAGTTGATATTTCTTTCGACCAGAACTAAGCACAGCCTTTGCAGGATGCATCACCATAGTAAAAATCGAGAATTATAGTAAAAATCATATTAATGTCATGCATTCAAGCATCATCAACCATATTAAGTATATAAAAATTAATGGTTCATCAGAAAACAACTAATGAATTAAAAATAATAATAAATTCCCTTTGCCTCCAAACTGCAGTCTATGAAATTAGTGGGTGTTTGGTTGCTCGGGACAACTACTTTTAATTCAGGCAACCAAAAAATTCTTTTGGGCAACCAAAAATCAACTAACAAGATATAGTGCTTGCTACTTAAATGACATGTTCGGGCAACCACTATCAAATCCTAATTTCGTAGACTGATACTGTACATTTGCATGGACACCTATATGAGTGTTTCAATGTGTTCCAAAGGTCTCAGCAGCAACAGATGATAGTGACATCTGGTTCCACAGACGAGTACCAGATAGAAAAAAGCTTGCTTTGTATAATTCGATGCGAGTGTATGGTTCTAGTCTAAGAACTCCAGTAAATAAACCCTTGTTGACAATGCAGTGGTTTGCAGAAAGATGTTAAGGTGATGTATCCTATATATCATAGTTACTTAATAGTGAGCATCCTAACACCATTGTTGGACATTCTTATTCAAGATTCTCGATCTAATTGAAATATGTAAATATTTTTCCTCCTATAGGTACTAAGTTTTGTCCATCCTTTTTAATCTGGTATATTTTTCAATGAGTTTAAGTAACATCTTCTTGCTTCCATTTGAGTTTAAAGTTGACTACTATGAGTCATATTAAAAATAGAGTAAAATTATTGCTGACATGCATTTTTTCTATTTTCAATCGAAAATAAATGTACTTTTGCATTAAAATTGAATTTGTTTCCTCCTACACGCATGATTATCAGCATAATTGGTATTATGCACTGATACATATTATACCCTTAATGTTGATAGTATTATTGATAAAGGGGTCATTATACAGCGGTCCCCAACCATAAAACTTTAGTTATTACAGGATGACGCTGATAGGATTACTGTCTACCCCCGGGCAATATTACATTGCATAAGAATATTATTATCGCGGTTACTGATTAAAATTTACATGTCCGTTTTATAACCAAAAACTGAACTCCCTGAAAAGTATGCTTTATTCATGAATATACTTTTTTGTCGCTCTTTAAAATCATGATTCATAATTCAAGAAAAACTCTGGTTTAATGAGCGAGGTTGCACTACACTAAGAACGAACGTCATCAATAATTACTTATCAATAAAAGTCCAGGTAATAAAGGGACTGGTAACAGATTTTTAATGGACATCTAGCCAGTCAATTACTTTTTAAATAACTTATAGATATTTTATGTTAGGTGCAGCTCGAGATTTACATAACATCATACAAAATCCCCGGTACAAGTTACTGCAGAATTATTTTTCTCAACTGTCAAAGCTTGACTGATAATTTCACGGTGACTGAATGCACTGTTTTTGTACTGGCGGCCTAATTTTTTATAAAAAACATCTTGACTAAAACTTATCTTACGGCATAAGAAGCTTTACTCAATCACATAATACACACTTTCGGAAACTCACAAACGCATTCACTGTGAAATTATTCATGTTTTGACAGTTGAGAAAAAACGAACAATATACATGTTTTACTAATATTATTAGAGCACAAACTTAACGCATGGATAAATGTTTTCAGTATTAATAATGATTTCAGTATTTTGAGTTTGATCTAGCTGTGTAATTGAAATACGAAATCTGTATAGTTCAGTATTTTGAAAGTAGGTTATAAGTATTATCATAACGTCCAACTTTCCCCCATGTCAACGACACTACTATCACAATCTCCGTAAACAGAGATCCTGTTGTCGTACTGGATCTCTACTTAGTCAATGCAAGGTCACGTCGAGATGAACTTTGTGTCGACCAATCAATGCGTAGCTTTCATCTAGACGAAAACACTATTAATCACATTTTGATTTCGTAATTTCTATTTTTAGACCAAGGTTGGCATGCAAATTTAACAGCGGTATTATTCACAGTCTGCGATTGGGTGGCTCATTTCAAATTGCGTGACGTAGACGATGTAAACAAGTTACGTATCATAACAATTTCGTCATGAACTTTATGATGAGAAAAGGTCACCTGAACGTGACCTTCGTTTGGAAAAGGCCAGATCTAATTAGCTACGCATTGATTGGTCGAAACAAAGTTCATCTCGAGGTGACCTTCCACGGAGAAAGTAGAGATCCTGTACGACAACTTTCTACAGGATATCTGTTTACGGAGATTGCTGTAATGTGTGTACGCTATTTAAACTGTTTTGTGCAGTTTAATTAACAAAACAATATATTAAATCATCTATTACGTAATACCATACGGTTATAAGGATATGTTAAAGGTACCCACTACTCTTGGCTTTTGTATACTTGTTTACCGAGGACTTATTCTATGCTTATTCTTTCATATCAGTTCCGTAAAGTAAATACATTATTAGCGGGCGCTGATCGACAAAAGTAAAAATATTTAATATGATTAGAAAGTTTTTAAGATAAATCATTATAACCGTTAAAAAATCTTAGCATGATGGTTAGTTTTACGCAGAAGAAAGCAAGTACACTAGGAAAATCGTTTTTCAGGTACCGTCCAGTATAACCTCTGCTAACGGCACCTCTAACGAGCGGCAACCTCCGACGAGCGGCATATTAGAGTCCCCCCGTCGATTTTGCACTATGATTAACTGTATTCCAATGAATAATGTATTATCATGTACAGTAACCAGGTACATGTGTACAAACAGCACCATTTTGCAGGAAAATATCATACAATGAGAGTTCTGCAGTCTATCTTTATAGTGACAAAATGTTATTCTACATACTTTAATTCCATTTTCTGACCACAACAAGTGACTACAGTTATATATGTTTTCTAAATCGAACAACTCCAGTGCTTTCAGCGCTTTGATTTAACTATGCTGGAAGCTTTATGAGGGTCCCACACGGTTGAGGAAAACTCTACCATGGCCAATGATTCGTAACGTCCATTTGACCCGAATATTGAATCCAACACAACACTGTTGTTTATGAAAAAGCATAAAAGGCACGTCTTTCAGCGACTGATGCTTCATTAACCATTCCCTAATTCATTATTCAAAACGTAGATCGACGTCTCAGGTACCCTCTATGCTGTGTAAAAAATCAACCAGATGGGAGTTCGGCAGCAGGACGAGTTCGAGCTTCACCAATTTTATGCAATATTACGAATCGTCGTTTGTGAATGTGTTTAAAACATTTTACCAGCCACTATGCCCTTAATAATTAACGAAAACATAGAGCGTATACTGTTTTTTGGCCCAAATATGTCTGTGAAGATGTTTTAGATTGGTTAATGTAAAAAACAGGTCGGGGCATGACAGAAATCGGCCTTTTCTCTAATTTATAGTCCTTCTCCATACATTGTTTTAGGGAAATAAACTTTTTCTCTGACACCCGATCAAATGGGGCCTAAGTCGCTCCTAATATTTTGAATCAATATCATTTGATTTCCTTTTTTTTGTCAGCACGAATTGAATTAGGGATCAAGAGGTTCATTGTTAGGGGGTCTGCTGATTTCCTTAAGGAAGCTTTTTCTCTCAAGCAATCTGCAATTGCGTTACCTCACCCAATTGTACATGGGAATCTGTGAGGGTGGTATAATTCCTTTGGTCCCAAAAGGACTAATGTGGCTACATCAAGTGGAATAAAAGACTTCCAAGGGAGATTGATAGATACCAGTTGAATGTTATACGTGACGAATGTTATTAGTAATTGATTTCTTCCGTTCTTAAGACTGTTTTAAAGACTAAACTTGGTTCTATACTTTTGGCACAATCATTTGCCTGTATATCCCTTTAAGGTGGGTGTAAAACCACAGGAACCATTTAAATGCTTGTATAAAAAACCTTTCATGATGAACGTCTGTGACCCTTAACTATTATTCAAGTCTTCACCGACTAGCTTTATTCAATTAACAGAAATACAGCACTCCCTCATCTACAAGCATGTACGTGTGTAGCGCCGTTAAACGTCGCAACGCCGCTAAACGTCGCAACTGACGTTAAACGTCGCAACACTAACGCTAAACGTCGCAACCGCCGCTAAAAGTCGCAATCGCCCTGCTGTTAAACGTCGCAACGCTGACGGTAAACGTCGCAAAAAAATCGAATACCGTTAAACGTCGCAACCTTGCTGCTAAACGTCGCACTTAGTAGGAAGGTATAGTATCGAGCCTAATCAACACACAAATATTACATTGGACAAATATGACTTCAAAGCAGCCACTCTTAGACTCATAGCAACCATCAACATATCCTTAGCAACCACTCCGTGGTCCATAGCAACCACTCTTACACCGTATGCCAATCGCCTTAAGGCCAAAAGTATCCATTATACTTTCCATAGCAACCGATTTGAGTTCCATAGCAACCGTAATTGCACCTTTAATATCCATTTAAATATCAAATGGAATAACTCTCGCGGCCATAAACTTTATCTCAGTGTCTATTTTGATCATCTTTGGATCAACTTTCAAACTTGGTCATTTTTTGTTTGTAAAAAGCAGGGGCCATAAATCGTGTGTCAAAATTGTAGACCCCAAATTCTGTATTTTTCTTTATTAGCTCACCTGAGCTAGCTCATGGTGAGCTTTTAGAATCGTTGGACGTCCGGCGTCCATCGTTTGTCGCCCGTCTGACTACTGTTTGCGAACATTCTAGTGGATACATTTTTACCTCAATTATCATCAAACTTTGTGAGGCTGATTGTCTACGTATTTGATCAGATGAGTTCGAACATGGGTCATCTACGTAGAAAAACTAGGTCACCGGAGCTTAAAATAGAAACATATTGTTAACAGTTTTGTGGCTATATTTTTATACAAATACCATAGAAATTGGTTGGAAAGTTTTATTTACTCTGATTATGTATAATTATTTCAGTAGTACCCCGGTTAGCGATAAAGGGCCATAACGACCCTCTTGTTAAATTTATACTTAGCTTTCCTCAGCTACTTGAAATGATTCTGTTGTAACAGAGTGGTAACTATTAAGTAATGACTATTCATAATCGACTGACTTTAATTGGAATGCTATTTGATTTTAGTCATTAGCCAATCAAATGTCACCAACGTGTTTATAGAAATCTCGGAAATAAAAATATAGTTGACTTTGAAAGTATTTTTTATATGTACACGATGTAGGGCTGCTAAACGTCTCAACGCTACTAAACGTCTCAACCTTGACACTAAACGTCGCAACCTTGACACTAAACGTCGCAACGCTACAAAACATCGCAGCCTTGACACTAAACGTCGCAGCCTTGACACTAAATGTCGCAACCTTAACACTAAACGTCGCAACGCTACTAAACGTCGCAACCTTGACACTACACGTCGCGTTTAGTAGTAAGGTGTAAGCCACGGAGGTCAAGATGTAATAGCTATACTACAGTTATAAGGCACGATTATAAGGCTAATAAAATTAGCTGGGCGAAATCCGAGTAGTCCACCTAATCGGACCTACTTATTTGCATTTGGAACACCTCGACTTTTCATGAATGAATAATCTAGGAATGATTGTTGGGGGTCTAACCTGGCGACAAGGGTTTTTACTACCTACGCGAGGAGAAGCACAAGCGAAGCATGTAACGACCATGAAAAAAGTTCTTATAGTATACTCACAGATCTTTGTCAAAACATTTTCTACGTTATATATTTAACTAAATATTGTTATTTCGTGGATTTGTTTACTTCAACTCCGGTCAAAGCATTTTGTTTGGGAATGTGACGAAAAGGTAGTTCCAAGATGGCGTCTCAATATGTCCAAGGTTATTCGTAGCGAATGGCCGAGGAGTTCCGGAAGACTTATTTGAAGAGTATGCAAGGGGAAATATTTGACTAATGTCACTTACAATACACTCAGGGTCTACAGTCACGTGATCTATAAAAACAACTATTAAAGCACACAAATTTGTTTTCATCGATTTCTCTTTCCAGACAAAAAAAATGTGAAATCACAAAGCGCATAAAATAACTGCATGTTAAACTTTTCCTTCTCGAAAAATCACAATCGGTCCTGTACTGTTTGATCGTTAGTGAGATATAAATTGCACAAATATTGAATCGAGCGATAAACTAGTCATGCGCAAATATATTGTGCCGTGAAATTAGAGAAAACAAATATAACTGTCATTCTAATACTTGTATAGGCATTTTGGAACTATGGACCGTTGTAATTAATTATATGCACTTAATTAATCTTTCTTATCTTGATTTTTTTATCTTGACGAATTCAAAAGCTTGTTTAAATGCTCACAATTACGTGATTATATGCCCTGGTACAATATACATGCGCCTTATTTCTCTGGCAAGGTTTTTATTAGAAACCAGACCATTTAATATTCCTTTACGCAACATTCTGCTTCATTACGCCACATTTACTCTGGGACGCCGATGTTGTGCGTTAAACATAAGTCACTTGGTACTTTTAGCATCACGTGATCTATGTGATGGCAATGTAGTCTCGACATTATTTATTGTAAGGAGTGTGTGCTTCACATAATGATGAAAGCATTAGTTCATAATGATACGGGGTTCTGGAATAGTCAATGATAACATACCCATAACATTGAAATAGGAACTCAAAATGATAACAGGACCAAATGTTATAATATGGAAAGCCTTGACTGTCTTATACGCACATTCACAAACGTTGTTGTGTTGAAATAACATTATATTAAGTAGTTTGTTCATTATATTAAGTGCTCTCTTCATTATACTCTGTGGTTTGTTCATTATATAAAGTGCTTCTTTCAATATATAAAGTGGTTTGATCATTATACCCGGTGGTTTGATCATTATATTGAGTGCTTTCTTCAATATATGAAGTGGTTTGATCATTATACAAGGTGCATTCTTCATTATACTCGGTGGTTAAATTATTACATTGAGTGTTTTCATTATACTCGGTGGTTTGATCATTATATAAAGTACATTTTTCATTATACTCGGTGGTTTGATCATTATATAAAGTACATTATTCATTATACTCGGTGGTTTGATCAATATACTGAGTACAGTCTTCATTATACTCGGTGGTTTAATCATTATATAAAGTGCATTCTTCATTATACTCGGTGGTTTGATCATTATATAAAGTGCAATCTTCATTATACTCGGTGGTTTGATCATTATATAAAGTGCATTCTTCATTATATTCGGTGGTTTGATTATTATACTGAGTACATTCGTCATTATATTCGGTGGTTTGATCATTATATGAAGTGCATTGTTCATTATACTCGGTGGTTTGATCATTATATTGGGTGCTTTCTTCATTATACTGGGTGGTTTTATCATTATACTGAGTACATTCTTTATTATATTCGGTGGTTTGATTATTATACTGAGTACATTCTTTATTGTATTCGGTGGTTTGATCAATATACTGAGTGCATTCTTCATTATATTCTGTGGCTTTATCATTATATAAAGTGCATTCATCATTATATTCAGTGGTTTGATCAATATACTGAGTGCATTCTTCATTATATTCGGTGGTTTGATCATTATATAAAGTGCATTTTTCATTATATTCGGTGGTTTGATCATTATATGAAGTGCATTCTTCATTATACTCGGTGGTTTCGTCATTATACTGAGTGCATTCTTCATTATACTCGGTGGTTTGATCATTATACTGAGTGCATTTTTCATTATACTCGGTGGTTTTTTCATTATACTGAGTGCATTCTTCATTATACTGGGTGGTTTGATCATTATATAAAGTGCATTTTTCATTATATTCGGTGGTTTGATCATTATATGAAGTGCATTCTTCATTATACTCCGTGGTTTGATCATTATATTGGGTGCTTTCTTCATTATACTCGGTGGTTTGATCATTATATAAGTACATTCTATATTATATTCGGTGGTTTAATCAATATATGAAGTGCTTTCTTCATTATATTGACAGGACCAAATTAACGGGGTTATTTTTATTGTGCACCGTCATGCACCGTCACTGGTACTCCATATGGGAAAATTTTGTCCGGGTGATAACTCAACAACAGCTGTACCTAGGTTCACCAAATTTAATGTTAGGATAGCCCTTGGGTCAAGGGTGTGCCCTATTAATTTTGAGGCCCCGGGGTCAAAGGTCAAGGTCACTGGGACTACATATGGAAAAACTTTGTCCGGACAAGAACTCAACAAGGGATGTACCTAGGTTCACCAAAGTTCATGTGTAGATAGCCCTTGAGTCAAGGATGAGCCTTTTTAGTTCTGAGGCCCCTGTGTCAAAGGTCAAGGTCACTGGGACTTTATATGGGAAATATTGCTTGGATGATTTAAACTCAACAACCGCAGTACCCAGGTTCACCAAATTTTATGTGTGGACCAATAGCTCTTCTGTTCTTCAAACAACGTTATTATATCCATTCCGAAACCACATTTTTCTAAGATTTTTTTGCATTTTGTTTTTTTTTTAATGTGAAAGTTGCACTCGCCAGTTTCTTAAGAACATTAGCATACATAAAATCAATTAAATCGCACTTTTGGTGATATATAAGGACAGTTTTACATAATATAATCCTCAATTCACATCATATAAAGACATCTTGACTTAGCATAGGGTACCATCGACACAATATAATGACCAAACCACAGAATATAATGAAGAATGCACTTTATATAATGCTCAAACCACCGAGTATAATGAAGAAAGCACTCAATATAATGGTCAAACCACCGAGTATAATGTAGAAAGTACTCAATATAATGACCAAACCACCCAGTATAATGAAGAATGCACTCAGTATAATGTTCAAACCACCCAGTATAATAAAGAATGCACTTTATATAATGATGAAACCACCGAGTATAATGAAGAAAGCACTCAATATAATGATCGAACAACCGAGTATAATGGAAAATGCACTTTATATAATGATCAAACCACCGAGTATAATGAAGAAAGCACTCAATGTTATGACGAAACCACCCAGTATAATGAAAAATCCAGCTTATATAATGACCAAACCACCGAGTATAATGAAGAATGTACTTTATATAATGATGAAACCACCGAGTATAATGAAGAAAGCACTCAGTATAATGACGAAACCACCGAGTATAATGAAAAATCCACCTTATATAATGACCAAACCACCGAGTATAATGAAGAATGCACTTTATATAATGACGAAACCACCGAGTATAATGAAGAATGCACTTTATTTAATGATCAAACCACCGAGTATAATGAAGAATGTACTCAATATAATGATCAAACCACCGAATATAATAAGGAAAGCACTCAATATAATGAACAAACTACTTAATATAATGTTTTTTCAACACCACAACGTTCGTTAATGTACATATAAGACAGTCAAGGCTTTCCATATTATAATACTTGATCGAGAGCTCCCTACTCAAAGAACAAGAGACATGCATGAGTACTCTACACATGTAACAAAAATTGAGCTCTTGAGCATGGAGTCTATTGTCAAGTTTTATAGCATCGATCCCGGATCAAGTGGATTCCGACTTCCCGGTATGTTCATAATTAGGGACTTTAGTCAGTTATCTTTCCCTGATAAAACCTGGAGCAATCCAATTGGTAAGTATGTCCATTCGGAACTCCTCGGCCATTCGCTACACAAATAACCTCGGACATATTTAGGCGCCATTTTGAAACTATGTAAACAAATACATTATCGGTAAAGAGATGACTGAAGTTTCGATTTTAGTCAGTAAATTTGAAATTACACATTTCAATGATACCGATGAACAGTATTTGGTTCAATATAAAACAAATAAATATGTTTAGACAAAGATCTGTGTGTATACTACAAGAACTATTTTGTGTAACCGTTACGTGCTTCGCCTCGCGTAGGTAGTAAAAATCACCAAAATTCAGTGAAGACCCCCCACGAATCCTTCCGAGATTATTCATTCATGAAAGGTCGAGGGTGTTCCGAATGAAGTATGTCCTATCAGTTGAAATCCTTGGATTTTATCATTGAAGTCCTAAGTAAGAATAATAAAATACTTCATCTAATATCTTTCTTGTTAATGAAGATATTAACAGAAGTGATGAATTCAGATAGTTCTTTACCTTAAAAATACTTAGCTTGAATTTCAAACAAATAAAATGATTTCCAAAAAGTTCTAATTTTGGCAAATTTGCATTGAAAAGTAAGGATAAAATCCGAGTAATCCAACTAATTGACCTTACGTCAGAATTTGATTGACAGCTCCTATTAGCCAATCAGCGTCCAGCATTTGATACCCTGATGCTTATCTAAGATAAACGGCTTATCGGCGGCCATTTTGTCCGACATCTGTAGCGTGTTCAATTACACAAAACGTTACAGAACGTTACATAACGATACATTCGGAACTCCTCAGCCATATATGTTTACTTCAACACCGGTAGTTTCAAAATAGCGTCTAAATATGTCCGCAGCAAATGGACGAGGAGTTCCGAATGCATCGTTACGGAACGTTCTGTAACGTTCGCGGTAACTGAACTCAGCCCTGGTCTTGACGGACATCGAATTTCTTATGTGTTAGCATGGACCCTATGTACAGTTATATAGGGTTCTCAGTGAAAGTTACAAAATAAACTCAATAAAACAAATTAGAATGGTCAAAATATGTATTTTTAAATGGATATTAAAGGTGCAATTACGGTTGCTATGGAACTCAAATCGGTTGCTATGGAAATTATAATGGATACTTTTGGCCTTAAGGCGATTGGCATACAGTGTAAGAGTGGTAGCTATGGACCAAGGGGTGGTTGCTAAGGATATGTTGATGGTTGCTATGAGTCTAAGAGTGACTGCTTTGAAGTCATATTTGCGACGTTTAGCGTTAGTGTTGTGACGTTTAACGTCAGTTGCGACGTTTAGCGGCGTTGCGATTTCAACGGCGCTACAACGTGTATTAGCCAAAGTATTAAAAAGAAATTGAAATGACACTTTTAAATTGCATACATGTATAGTTTTGCCCGAATTCGAGAGAAGTCCAACAATCTGGCAAATAAAACCATTTTCTTTACTAGAAGATATATAAAATTTTCTGATGAAAATTAGGGATACAAGAACATGTGGATAATATTATATACAAATTGGTACTTCACTACATTTTTTTGAAGAGTAAAATCATGGCTGGTTGAACCAGAATATAATAGACAACACAAAAGAGATAACAACAAAATTGTTTCTCAAATATCTTTTAATATAACAATAATTTTTACAATTATGCATACAATAGTAAAACAAACAATATACAATGTATATTCAAACATATGGCACCAGGGCACATGTATTTACATCAACCCTAAATGACTGTTAGGCTGGGCTCAGTTTTGATAATAGGGACATTTAAACATCTTATTAAAATATGATTTTGTAAAATAAATTTTTCACCTTTTTTCCATAATGTCCAAATAATGAAACCGACAAAGGCTAAATCCAACTCTACTAGCTATTATTCTAGTCAGCAAGCTAGCTTAATTATACCAGAGGCATATTTATGTCTCTGATTATACATTCAATTTTATTTGAACAAAACTTATTTAATATCAACTTCTAACAATAGCATTGTTCAAGCAAGTTTAGCATAATAACTTATATAACACAGTCAAGCAGCCCTTTTTAAGAAGCTCAGCACCTTAAGTCAGTTTGATTTTGGTTCCATATTAGCTGTCTTTGAGCCCATTCATAAATTAATGTAAATGAGTACTAATGCAATTTTAAAAGAGATCTGTAAAATCTAAAAAGTGATAAGTATACATGTATGACAAAAACATTAAAATATATATTTAAACTTCACAAAAATAATCACACTAATATAATCAATACTCTGGTCATAGAAAATAATACTCTGTCATGAAAAATATACACGTAAATTCAGTATATATTCACAGGGCAGGCACTCCTGAAGAATATAATACATTTGTAAATCTGCTTCATAATAAAAATTTAAAATACTGCAACTTTAAAGGGTAAAATAAGCACCATTAAAACTATTAGATTCAGACAGTTAAGAGTGAATAAAATCAAATCTGCAATTTGTTTTGACAAAGAGGATTAATCATGAAGAAAAAATAATCACTTCAAAATGCCAAATCCAGACACGCACAATTTAATACACATAATGTTTGCCAACTTTAAGAAAAAAACTTAAACACAAAAATGCAGGGGCGGGTCCAGGATTTTTTTTCTGGGGGGGGGGGGGGGGGGGGGGTCCAAACTTTTGAACCACAATCACATTATACACTGTTTGCAGAATAACGCAACATACATGTATTTATAATAAAACTACATAACTATTACATCTATGTTAAACACAAAGGCAAGCAAAGTGAGCACTAGAAAACTGCTTCTTGCTACTTAAAAATACACTCATGGACAGTACATTTTGGTCCCCCCCCTGCTGGAACCCCCTATGAAATGTTTAAAAATAAATTCAAAATACAACATAGAAAATATACTCTTCTAATAATAACATACAATATAATAACAAATGCGCTGTAAACTATTTAGACATGGCAAAATGACTTAAATGTTTCTGTTAACAGAACATTAATACAAACAATAACAATAATGAAGACTTTATTTATCAAGGCTATAGGTCCTTTAGGATAACTTGAGACAGATTTAAAAGATATTCATCATAAACAATGTCTCATGTAATCCAACACTTAGATAAATCTTCTATGTGGACCTCTGGTAACACATGTGTCATTACTTCATATTTCAAGGCCCTATAAAATCACAGCTTTATACAACCCACAGGTGGTAGGCACGGTCCTGAATCAAAACACTTTACTAGTACATTGTATATTCATGTACATAAGTGTTTTTTATTTTTAGAACCATGCCACTGCCTGTGATACAATCTAAGTGCAGGTTGATATAAAAATAGAAATCTAACATAATGATACTGTAAAAATAAAAACACTTCTAAAGACATGTTCAGAGACAAATAAGTTGACCTTTTAACAGTCTTCTGAACAATGTAATAGTCTGGTATTTATGGAAATATAATCATAGTACTGAAGCACTAAATTTGTTGTGGAATACATGGTCAGTAATTTCATAGAATGGTAGGCCTATTTGATTCAATTAAATAGAAATGACTTTTGACTTTGACACCTGATACCATTCTTTACATAAATGATGTAAACATCTCTGCTCAGATGCACAACTCATTGCACTTATGACTTCCCCACAAGAATTAGTTTAGTTTCATGCATCTGTCAGGAGTTTAGAAATTATTGTGCCAGTCTTAACTGAGGATTTGTCTTAATTATAATCAAACATATATTTAGTTATCTATAAACTGACAAAACTGCAATTAGGAAATGTATTAGCAAATTCAAATCCTAAGGACAGATAGAGAATGAAATTATAGTTAAATACTTTGTTTGTTTGTTTGATAGCCCAAGCAAATAAAAACTAATAAAAATAGGCAAAGAAATAAAGTACATGTAAGTAAAATGGTCAAATATATCGTCCAGAGCATTATAGAGATAAAACCCTTGTCAAAACAGTATTCAATCAATATATACTATCCTCAGAAAAAAAACATTAAGAAAATAATTAAAAGATTGTCATGTTATTTCAATGTATTCTATGATAACAGTATTGTGTCTAAGTAAAAGATGTCATGGAATCAAGCAGACATACCAAAAAGTGCCGGTCCAACGGACCTGACCAGTAAAATTCCAATCAGTCCAGTAAAAGTCTGTCATAACTGGTACGAATGTCTGGTTTAATATCATTTTTAAAATTAAAATGAGGACAATCAATGGCTATTTTATCGTATTTTTAGGTAAGAATTGAACTAACTTTGATGTTTGTTTTCAGTTAAAAGTTAAAATAAATTAATGAAAGGCTAGAAAAGAGTAATATGTTATGATGTATTGACTTCCCTAAAGAATTCCTAGGATTAGTAATAATACATAAATGCTAATAAAGATGTAAAAATCTGTCATTTTGATGATTTCTTCTGGTCCAGTGAAAGCTGATTCGGTCCAGTGATTCTTTCAAGATCACTGGACCGAATGTTCAATTATGTCAAAACACTCTTCGGAATGTCTGGAATCAAGTACCAAGTAAGATTGACTAGAAATATTGACTTAACATGATCAATATCTTAATAGAAGCATCTTCTGCATTATCACATTTATCTTATCTGAAAGAAGAAAATTTAATTTATTAAATAGTAGTACAGTTGTCCATGAATATCATACTTCTTCATGTTCAGAACAAAGGACAGTTCCACAAGGCAAGCACTTTGTATCGCTAACTAGCAATTTCCAACAGAATGGTTGCTGTGAATGAGCAAATTGAATTGATAGCAAGAGATACATAGCAAGTTTTTTTTTCTTGCTCACCAAACATTGGGAACACCGCTGCTTTTCAAAATGTCTGCCCATTGGGAAAGAGTTTCTTTTTCAAGAAAACTGACTTATTTATGCACATATTTTGTCAAAGCAGTTGAAGTAAATAATCATGGTGATGATTTGAATATTTTTCATTTGTTACTGGTTTTTTTTGTCTGAGTCGCCATCTTGGATTTGCTAGCTTGAAGCAAACCATTCTGTAGAACCCTTAGGCTACAAATAATTGCTTTCAAAAAGTCTTAGCTAGTGATCTTTTTATGGAACAAGTTTTTTTCTTCTTGAAGTGTTTCATAGAATTAATGAGGTCATCTTAGAAAACACTCATACAATGTATATTTGTATGCAATTTTCTGTACCTGCTTCTTTGTTCTTCTTCGTAGAGTTAAATCTCAATTATCCAAAGTATCATTAGTTATCCAAAATAAACCTTCAGTCCCGTACGTTTTGCAATATGTAATATGATAAAAAAAGTCTACTTTATCCAAAGTGGATAAACTTAATATCATGGATTTACAAACAAACATTTTGGTCACTATGAAAGGTAAATCATTGATTTTCACATATTCTATCACAAGACTGTCAACTCTGACGATATTTCATAGTTTTATGACAAACAAAAATACAGAACTTGAGAACAAATTAGTTTTATAACCTTATATACAGTTGTGTGGAAAATGTACTGGACTTTTATATACAACGAAAAAAATGTAACCATAAGAACACTTGAGTAACTAAGCTTCAGTTTCTTATCATTTTGAACAGTCATCAAAGGGAAGCAACCCTGATAAGAACCCTGAATATGAACCTCATATGGCAAGTCCTTTAGTTTAAAAAAAAAGTTCTAATGTTGCCTGGAGAAGTTGACAAAACTTTCACTCATGTACAGTACAAAATGCACAGGCCTAAAGTCTAAGATACAGAAGAATTCTTACCCATAATATTGTCTATAATCTTTGGTTTAGATTTCCATTTAATTAATACAACATATACAGGTATACCACATGCTATAAACAATGCTAGAGCACCAATCTCCTTAGGTTGTTTTATAATACTCATAACTAATGTTGTAGCATTTATAATTAGTTGTACTATAGCTGTACCTAGCCATACCTGTAAATATAGAAACACAGTCTGATTAAGACCCAATCTAAAAGTATTCCTTTGCACACTCGCTTATTTTGGATCTGGCAACTTCATAGTTGAAGTTTAATTCTAAAGTCAATAAAATTTCTTTATACTTGTAACACTAAATTTATTATTACAACTTAAGATTTTTTTAATGGGTTTAACACTGTGTCAACACAATTTAGGTCATTTAACCGCATCCAGCACACCTAACCTAGCTTTCCTGGACCTTAGTCTACAACCAACACTCACCTCCCCTTCCACATAGCAAGAAACTTCTCCATATCATCTAATAAATGGAGGAAAATTGACATTATTGTCAAACTTTCATGGAAGGGTATAACCTCCCTGGGTGGGATTCCAACCCGTACCCCCTTAGGGACACAAGTTTCCAAATCCCAGCATGCTACCAGCTGCATTACCGACCTTTAGAGCTTAAGCAGTCAGTTTCCTAGTTCCCCATGGCTGGGCCAGAAGGATAAAGTTTCTTAGTCAAGGAAGCAATTTTGTAGGTTATAGATGTGTTTTGAACCAACGCAGAGCTGGCTATTCAACCATTACCAGTCTAACATCATAACCACTCAGCCACTTCGGTTGCACAAAAATTCTTACGAAAAAGTTATCGTAAGTCAATTTCATAAATTTGGAAGTTCAAAGTCAGAAGGATAATAAACAAAAGTATGACATAATATTCAAAATGTACAAAATGTATTACATAATTCAATATTATTTGGCATTGATTGGCCAAAAATTAACCGTAATATGAATGATTCTTGCTATTGACTTACGATGATTTTTATCGTATGAATTTTCGTGAAAAACGTCACAAGTCTACAAGAACAAAGAAGAACTGCCATAAATATACCTTGAATACTCTCTTCTTGTTAGGTTGTTTAATCCTTAGAGTCAATAAACATAATAAAACAGCTAGTCCCATCACAGTAGCATAGAAACTTACTGTTATAATCAATCTAGCTAGATCACCAAATATCAGTATAATTAATGATATAATGGTCTGAAACAAGAGTAATTGAAAATATTAGAATAGCGCCATTTTGTATTTGGGCCTATCTGAAAAGTGAGAGAAAAGTTCTACACAACAAAGCTTGCTAACCATTAATGTAGGCAGCTTTCTAGATACTAGTAGAGTAGTAATTGGATTATTTATATACAATTATATTATATCACCACCATGATACAGAAACAATATACACTGGGGTCCAAAAGTTTCTATACAAATGTTTCATATTTTTGTTTCATATTTTCTTTTAACTTTTTATTGCAAAAGTTATTGCAGACACATTTTGTTATATATTTTTGTTGTATATTTATAATAAAAATATAAATGACAGAACATAATTGACAGTTCATGATAAACTATAGATTACAAAAAATGTAGTTGTACAAGTTATAACAACATGTAAAGTATTTTTAAGTATACATTTTATTACAAGACATAAAAAATTAGCAATTTGTAAAGAAACTTTTGGGCCTCAGTGTATAAAACAAAGTGAATATCTGTCCATATTATAAAAATGTTTTATATCAATCAAGAGCCAAAATTCTTATTTTTGTGAGTATGCAACTCTTAAGATATATGCTTCTGAGCTCACTTATTGCCATGAATACAATGGATTTATTCTATTTAAATCTGTACTCCTGTTTAAAATTGATAACAGTTTTATAGCATTCAAACAGAATTTACATGTGTTTCAAGCTACTATCTAACTGAGAGAAAATGCACCTGTGAATTTCAGCAAAATATGGCACAGTAAATTTTAATGGGTCAACCAGACTACACTCTTGTCATAGAAATATTCCAAGACCAGGATAATCAAAACATAATAATGATGATGATAGGGCTAATGATGGCAATGATGATGATAACTATGATGAGAGTGATGATTATAATAATAACTAGATGGGAGCCCGTGCAAGCACGGGCTTTAGCAAACTCCTCACAGTGCTTAAGTCACGCTTTTCTACTTAATTATTGATTTGATAAAGGGAGATAACCGCTGCGGGGAGTTTGGTTTTGTTGATTTTTGGCAGTTTTTTCAAATATCAAGAGGCTTTGTCAAAAAAGAATTGTCAACTTGATATGCCGGTATATAGCTGCTCCAGCGACAAACAAAATATTTATTCAAAGCTGCACAGTTTCTTCCACAAAACAGGAAACTCTCAAATTTAATAGTATAGAAATGGTGATAATGATGATAATGATAATGATGATAATAATGATAATAATGATAATAACTTACCAAGAATACAGTAGAAGCCCATGGCATGTTATATTTCTCATTTATAGTAGCTAATACCATAGGTAAATGTTTATGTTTGGCTGCAGCACTGGCTAGTCTAGACTGAGCAAGTATAACAGCATTTAGACCTGCTATAGCTGTAGCTGTAACAAATACACCTATCAATGGACCAAATGGTTGATATATACGCTCAGCAAATAACTGAAAAACAACAAAACATATCAATGGACCAAATGGTTGATATATATTTTCTCACCAAATAACTGAAAAACAAACATCAACAAATACAGGTAAATTCAACATTTTCTAATAATATCAATCATCACCTTTGTATTTTCTGTAACACAAGTCCCATTTTATGTTGTGCAGTACACTATGTTAACTAGCCTGCCAATATGATTTCAGTAATATTCAATGAAACTTGAACTGTATTTTCTCAAAGCATTTCAACGTTTCTAAAGCATATTTATTTCAGAAGAACCAAAACACACATTGAAACGCTCATGATTGATCCCACACAGAAAGATTCAGAACAATCAATTTTGGATAGCCATCCAATTTTAAAGTATATTAAGGTTTCATGCTGAAAATTCCGTTCATTTCTCAATTCAAAAGGTTTCATGGAAAAAGGAAAGGTTTTTAAGGATTTGTGAAAAAATAGTTTTTAAAGATTACGCTGAAAGACCTGTTATTATTATTATTATTATTATTTTTATCTGCCAAGAAAAAAAGCAATCATTCTAGAACTTACTATGGCAACAGCATCAGCAGTCTTCATCTCATGTGGGGTCACTACAGTAAAATATGCAGCAACAGTTAATTCAGTAAGTATTATCACAACAGTAAATGATATACTTAATGTCTTCGGTAAATTTCTGAAATATAAAGGAAAAAACCTGTAATGAAATGGATATAAAAAGTTAATTGTTACAAATACATGGGTGAAAGATGAAAATTTTAAAAAACCTGAAAACTGTAATTTGAAACCATTTTTCTTCATAATTTAATAGCAAAACACTGTCTAATTTGTTGTGAAAAAACCTGAACTTCAGGCATATGCCTGAAAACTTGCACCCATGCAAATATATATATCACTGATATCTCAACATCCAACTGTTACCTGCCTCAATGAAGTAAATGAACAACCTTAGAGAATGTGAAATGTTTCAGAGAACTTTTTGATTGAGCTATTTTGATTTTAAATCATTTATCCAACTAACTAAAATCACATACCTGGCAGGTGCTTCCATTTCTTCTATTAAGAATGTTATCAACTGCCTGAAACAAATTAAATTTATGAAAGATAAAGATAATTAAATACCATAATAATGATGATGATGATGATGACGATGATGACGATGATTATGATAATTTTAATAATAACAATAATAATTAGAATTATAAAAGTAATAATAATAATTGGTTAGTACAACAAAGTACAATAACAATGGTGAAATATAAAATAACAGGAAGTAATTGGATTTAATTTTATAAAATATACATGATTTATGGCTGAATTTCAGATACAATGTACTATCCACTAATATATAGTTAGACTGTAACATATAGAGAACTACATCAACAGTAATGATAATAAAATTATGAAAAAAGAATAAATGAAAGTTAAAAATATGTGACAAACAGGAAGTAGATGAGCAAGGAGCATGAAATCGCTTTACACCACATGGGACTATGGGATGAAGCAATATGCAAAGTATTAGGCTGCTGCATGTTATAGTTGCCTAGAAAACTGCGACGGAAATTTTGTAACGGACGCACGCACACACGCACGGACAAGGGTAAAACAGTATACCCCCCTCTTCTTCGAAGCGGGGGTATAATAATGAATTCATAAGAGCATAATAATGCAGTGACTGTGTGAAGCACGAGATGTCTATATGATCCCGATCGGTGTTACTACTCGGTCACTTCAAATGAATTGGTAAGAGCAAACTTTTTATTGGATTTTAATTGCATTGTGTAACAATGGGTCCATGCGAAACTAGTCAACATCTTTATTTATTCACACAAAGTTAGACTAGTTTTGCACTAACCCAAATATACATATGATAAATGAAATATAGACACTCACCATCCACCATATAGAAATGATCCTGATAAAATAGCTATAGCAATATCCCCTGGGTTGTCAGTAGAACCTTCAAATATATCCTTATAATATTCTATATTACCTACAATATATAAACAATACATAATATATTTATAATTACATAGTCTGTAGGAACAATGGTCTAGTCGTAGGATATAGTTTTGGGGATCAAGAAGCCCAGGTTTGAACCCCACTAGGGGCACTCCTTGAGCAAGAAATTTGCCTACAGTTGTTCCACTCCACCTAAGTGTAAATGGGTACTGTGAGGGATCAACTGCCTGAAGGTGATTTCAATGATCAGGGTTTGTCCAAAATTGTAGAGTCCGCTGAACATGTATATCGCAGTACTTTAAACTGCACTTTAAATTTAAAATTGGAAAAATTCCAAAACATTCATGTAAGGTTTAGTACTATTTCCTATTATTAACTTATAATATACATTTTTATTATAAATCTATAGGAAACATTTTGTGTTTTATAACTGTATGGTACTAAATATTGTCATTTCATTTCATTTTTTTATTATAAAGTACATAAAACAATTTTTAATTATTTTTCAGCTAATAAACAAAATGTTTTTAATATCATTATGCAAATAAATGTCACGTCTATCGTTTTGTTCATTATTGTATAGAATTTTTTTATGAAGGCATAATGCCAAAATATATACATTTTGACAAGTGTTGTCATAATATTCAGCTCAATAATTACAGAGTTGAACATTTTACATAGGTCCGCCATAATAGTAAAGTTTGTCAGACCTTTGCAAATTTTATTGATAAAGACCAGTAGAGCAATACGTTTGACATAGGGCATAAATCCAATATAATGCACCTTTAATTAAAATACTTTTAAAATGATTATGTACTGTACCAATGAGCATCAATAGAAAAGTAGCATGCTTAACCCTTGTACATTAAATATCATTATTTAGTAAGAAATCTATAAAGAGAAGAACAAATAAAGAAAAGTTACCTTTTGCAGCAAAAACAACTCCACAAATCACTATAAACACACTAGCTATAAGTTTTGTACTTGTTAAGACAGCTTGTACTTTAGTAACATATTTCATATGTGTACAATTTATCACAGCTACAAATACTGAAATATAAAAAATGTGGATTCCAAACAATTGATCCCTATTGTAACAAATGCCAACTAAAAAAGTGTACATTTTGTATTCAAAACATTTGACCTCTTGCAATCATTGTCCATACTCATTACTAGCCGTTCTCATACCCAGATGTTATCAAGATTCTTACTCTGTAATCTTCTTAATCTCTGGGCACAAGAATGGTACTAGCTAATCAAATTAATGTTGTTCAATGAAATGAATTTTTAAGCTAATCAACATAAGAGATGAAAATATGTTGTCACTAGGTCTACAAAGTAAATGTAGTTTCAAGGGCAAGACCAGTTTTTGGATCAGCTGGACTTAAAAACAAAATAACTTCATCATATCAGCTGGAAAACAAACATTTCAAATACATTCTGATATTTGTTAAAATACTGTATTTGCACTAAACCAACTAGTTAAAAGGCAAAGCTAGTAAAAAAATGATTAGGGCTTGTGAAAATTACTAATTTCATATACTTGTGCTAGTTCATAACTTGTCCTTTATTTCTTTAATACATTGGAACCCCTCTAAACCGGATACCCTCTAATCCGAAATTCTCTGCAAACCGGAATTTTTTCAGGTCCCAAATATTTTTCTTCTTTATTTACATAACAAAAACACCCTCTATTCCTGAACCTCTCTATTCCGAAAACCGGACAAGTTTAAGTCTAAACTTAGTAATTCTTCATTCAAAATGACCCTTGCCCTTTATTTCTTTAATATAATAAATAGGCACATTTCTATTAAACATATTATATTGGGTTAGTGCTAGTCAAAATTTAAGAGAAAATTGAGAATACAAGTAAGTTTAATTAAAGCAAAGAACAGAAATTAACTACTTACCTAAAATACAAGCTCCAATAAGCTTTATTACAATACTGGGTGGATTACATCCAATGAAGAACAACTGAACAATGTACAAAGCTGCTGTGTAAGCAAGATAGGCCCAAGCTGGTCCGATTATCATAAATACAAATCCCCAAATAAACAAGAAAGCAGGAAGCTCTCCAAATACCTCTAAGACAAAGAAGTATGGACCACCAGACTTAGGTAGAAGTAATGCGACCTCAGTGAAGCATTTTGCTAGGGAGTAGTTCAACAGACCTGATACCAGTATGACTATCAGCAACACTCCAACAGACCCAGTGGAATGCATCATGGTTGACATGGCAACAAACACTCCAGCACCGCCCACAGATGAGACCACTATATTGCATGTTTGGAATAAAGTCAACTTAGGATGGGGTGCAATCTCATAGGCCACTTCATTAACAGCTAAAACTTCTTTGTCTTCCTTTTTGTCCATCGTGAAGACACTAGATGGAATCTCAAAGTTGTGTCAGTGTGGATAAGTCATGGTCTGAAAAAAGAAATGTTAACAATATAAATGTTACTGTTACTTAATACATTCCATTATCACTACATTGCAAATACAGAGTCAGTAATATTGTACATTGTATATTTAACAAGGAGCAAGGAATTGCAAAATTTATTACAATCATTTCATAGATACATATCAATTTGTCAAGGTCATCATTAAAAAATCGTTAGTTGTTTGTTGACCCAGAAATTTTAGAGTGAGTACGAATGTGCATATTTAATGTAGGTATTTTTCCAGATATTTTTTCAAACAATATTCTAAGTTGATTCGCTTGACTCAATCATGGGCTTATTAACAAGGGCATTAACAAGAATTACTTTTCCTGAAACAGCCAAAAATAAAAATTAGCAGTAAAAAATCAAAAGTCATAGCATTTACTTATTTATTCAAATGGGTCAGGCGAGAAACTGCAAACAATTACTTGTTTCCCTTAACTACCATTTGTCTACAAAAAGTTGGACAATATTTATAACCAACAATATACATTTATAATTGTAAAAAAAACTGTATATCTACAGTTTCTACAAGATCATCTGATGGTTGATTATATCCCTGAAAGACAGATCACTTGCTGATTAAGAATGAACTGGAGCAACAGCAGTCTACAGGCAGTCACCGCATGTGTACTCAACGGGTTCTGGAGATTGTTAACACAATTTTAATCCATATTGATTCAAAGCAACCCAGTTGGGATAAGTGAGAATTCAAAAATACTAATTCATTGGTTTAACAGCAAGAATTTGCATGCAAACCTTAAAATGATGAATATTCTATTTTAACATAAAAGGGCCATAACTCTGTCAAAATTTAAGCTAGAGTTAACAGGGCTTTTTCAGCCTATATCACGGGGCGGAATATCGGCCCCGTTCCGAATGCCAAATAAGGACCATTTTTCCCAATTTCAAGAAAAAAATTCCCAATCTTGTTAAATAATTCCCTTTGAACTGGATGTCTTTTGCCTTTACAAAAAAACGACTGCCGATATTTCATATAAAATTTAAAAAATAAATACATGAGAATTTCCATTGAATGCCTCACTGGACTGTCAGAACAAACTCTTTAAGAACACTGCAACACTCTCAGAGACACCACAGCAAAGCATGTTAAGATTTAATGCAGAAAGATTATTGATGAAATTTCCAAATTGGGTTGATTTGTTGATATTTTTTCCAAAATCGGACTATTTACCGTGTTAAAAATTCCCAATTTGGGCAGGGGCCCTTTTCCCTAAACCCCCTGAAAAGCCCAGGTTAGCAGCAACTTATTGTCGAAAGATGGTAATATATAGAATAAAAACAGATAAGTTTACTTATTCCCAGAGCTGCACTACAAACCCAGATAGCAGAGGTATGTTGGGCCAACGACGTGTTTACGCTGAAGTATTATCTTTATTGGGCCAACGGTGGGCCAACGTCAGTGATGACTGTAGTTAAACCAGTCAGTGGCCCAACAGAGGCCCATCATAGATAAACACTACAGAGAAACATATTATTGGGCCAACCAGGGGCCAACCAAGTGAAACACAAGCGGAAACCCTTTAGTTGGGCCATTGATGGCCCAATGACTGAAGTCATAAATCTCACTTATTGCTTTTATTAGTGTATAAACACTAAAATAACCAATAAATTTGTTTAAAAAATTCAATGAACATTGAGTTGATTATTAATTAAACCAAAATAGTTCATGTAACAGATTGCTTCTTAGGATTTTAATGTCTTTACTCTTGACAATGCATGATTAGAAGTAGCTTGGGATGTACATGTTTATACATGTACACAATAGAGAATAACACTATGTGGGGAAAATCAGTGATGGATATTACTGTTACCATAGTGTCTTAGTTACGAATCATTAATTTTTTACTGTTCAGAGCTTACGTCAATTCACGTCATATTTACTGAAATGCAACGAACGTTTAAGTGGTATTTTCGCGTGTTCGCGAAAATACGGTACAAACGCGTTTTTGACGGGTATATATGTTTTCATAGACCGGAAGCTACTTTGTTACATACGTATACGTGTATGTGAGTTAATTATACCTTATGTTCATGTTTAATGCCTGCCATTTTCACGATCTAGACCGTTGAATTTCATGTAATTGACTATTTGGAGAGCACTTGTCAGACAGCGTTGTTCCCGCGTGCCATCTATCTGAAATGACGTCACGGCGCATTGTGACGTTTGTTATACATGCAGTTTCTTATTCTCGGCAGTTAGTATAGTTAGAACTCGAGAAAGTAAGATCTCTCCACTGGACGTAGTTTGGAACCTAGGACATCGTTTAATAATGTAACTATGATTTTATAAGAACTACATTTGAATTAAATTCTGTATTCTTTTATAATAATTTCTTTAACTTGCTGTCCGCGCTACATTTATTTGTGGAAGCTCTGACCCGTCAATAATATTCACATTATATAATTAATAGATTATTATATCTTATTTAAATTGTGCGGAAATCATTTGCATATTTTACTTGCATTTGTTGCTGTATAATAAGTAGTGTAAACCTTTCACATATTTATTATTGTTTTACATCCATCCACGGGATATTACCCCCTTCTTTGGATAGATAATTGATCGGCGAACTTTTTAATGATCTTCTTACTAATCATCTCAATGTTCCTGAGCACTAAGACAAAGATTTTATGGTTATTTCCATGTCTTATTTTACCCACCCCAAGAAAGATAGCTAACACAGAATTCATTTTTTCTTGCAGATTCTGTTCGAAATAACCATTCACAAGCAACAGACAGTATAATTGAAAGAACTATGAGTGAGTGGATACGATATGCCAACGACAGAGAGGGGGGAGAAAAGGGAGAGCAGAGAAAAAAATCAAGGAGAACAACAACAATAATTCCTTTTTGTGCCTAAAAACTTTAGTTGACTTATACCGGAGTGTTTCATAATATAGATACATATATTTACTTGATACATTTACGTACCCCCTCTTGCAGTTTCTACAGACTTGTTTTATGTGTGTTTGTCTTAACACATAAATTATTTGCTGTGATACGCCTGTAAAAATAATTCACACTATTTTGTCAATATATATTCTTATAATTTAGATGTCCGAAACGTGTCTTCCACTCTTGTTTCAATGCCTTATAGTACCATGAATTTATATCTAATTGATATATATATAATGGAATCTTATGTGTCAATTGTGTCTTTACTTTTTTGTTGACAGCTAAACATGATATGCCTTACCAGAATTGAATAAAAAGTTATATAATTCCATATTTTTGTCTATTTAACATATTAATATAATATAATATTCTATGTAAGTGAAACGACGGTGGCAAATATTGCTTTAGGCCAAAGCAATGGGCAATAATAAAGATACACATACCTGAAGGATGAATGCTACGTAAGTCAATGCTCACTTTGTTCATTAGTTCTACATTGGGCTGACCGTTAGTTCTTTGTTGGCCCAACACTTAAATGCCATGTTGGGCTATTAATGTATTTCTATGTTGAACCAACACAGTTTTTATCATCGACTCCACGTCGGGCCAACGGTTGGCTCACCGTTGGCCCAACGCTTTAATGCGTTTAATCGTTGTTGGGCCATCAATAGTTGTCTACGTTGGGCCAACACTGTTTTATCATCGGCTCTAAGTTGGGCCAACCGTTGGCTCATCGTTGGCCCAACGCTGAAATGCGTTTAATCGTTGTTGGGCCAACGATGAGCCAACGGTTGGGCCAACGTGGAGCCGATGAGCAAAATGAGGTTGGGCCAACGTTGGCATCCGTTGATGGCCCAACGTAGTGCACTACGTTGGGCCAACGTTGGGCCAACTACCCTCTGCTATCTGGGAACTTACATTGTACATACTGCTACATTAAGCACCAATACTCTAAAATTAAACCATTTACATAAATTTGCAGAATTGATCATTTGATTATTTACATTTTCATTTCAAAATCTGCATCATGAATATGTTATATGTTATAGCACACTGACTCTTAGCATGGACATAGAAATGATATAAAATCTGCATAGACATTGAGAACAATATATGGAACTTTATTAATACAAATACATACTTTTGTGTAATTGATACATCAAATTATCAAAACACATTTAAATGAAAATGTGACATATACTGTAACTGTTAATGTATGCCAACATAAAAGTCACCTGTCCATTCACATATAGTCACATATATCACCATAATTAAAATCCCTTATGAAACATTTATATGTTCAAAAGTGTACAAACGTGTAATAAAAAAGATAGGTTGAATTCCAAAACACACCAATCAAACAGTGAGTTTTAGTATGAATTGGCAAAAATCAGAACATAAAACAGTACATTATTTAAGCAGAAACTGATAACAAGCGTTGACAAACCAGAGTAAAGCAAATATATACCTAAAAACTCTCCCGTTATCTTCTTCAACCATATTTTTTTTGCATGGAGCGTTCCAATTCTACTTTCGGTTTGAATCGAGGACAGTACGTCATTGAGGAATGTTCTAAAAATAGATTTCCAAAAGGGGTTTTCGTTTAATTCTATCAAATAGGGAAGGACACAAGCACTAAAACCTATTTATGAAATGATAGTTTTTACTTGTACATCTATGGAATCATCACGATTGATGCATACGAGTTCCTTTATAGCGAATCAAAATGTAGGGCATTCCACAGTGAAATTAGGTCATTGATTTTCGCCATTTTGGTCATGACCGCGAAGTTGTCGTCGAAGAATAAAACAAAATTGTGCAAAGTTTGAAGATTTGCAGAATTATCTAGGTAATTGCTTTGATGGTTGTTATTTGAAATACCGTTAACAGTATTTGCATGCTGAATTATACTTGTTCTTCCATGGCATTTGGCCGTAAATGCGTCTGAATGCCAGTGAACAGTTTGACTGAATTGGGCAGGGGGCGCTGGTTTTTCTGTCGCGAGGGCGCTTTGTACCTAGAACCTCCCCCATTCTTGAACGCCACCTAGTCTACTTTCGTTTTAAATTAAATAAAGACATGTACAATTGGACCGAATGTTGTTATAATTGTTTATCATTTACAGTTAAATATAGAAGGCTTATAGGAAACCGAAACCAATCTGCGGCAGCCATGATGAATCTATGTGTCACATTTATTCATCAATTTGACTTATGTCTTGACTTAAGTTTTAATTCATAACAGATCTTAACTATTGTTGTTTTTTTTATTACGATTCACATTATAATTAGTACGTAGGAATAGTATGACTTGACAGTAATGAGGATAAAATATCATAGATATGAGTCAGACTGAATATTGACTTGGCATTGCTCCAATTTCCAAGTACTCAGTATAAATTATGATATGCCTGGTGAACATGTATGTCTGTTTCCCATTGCAATCTATAGACTTCAGAGTATTTATATATTAAGTTGTTTATGCTATATTATGGTGACCCACTGGTGACAGACTCAATTTTTCCTTATTATAGTATATATAGAGTCTGTCACCTGTGTGGTGACCAACTTACCTAACCTAGCATATCTGGACCTTGGTAAAAAAAACCTAAAACAACAAGGGCTTTGGATAGCCAGCTCTGCATTAGTTTGAATGCCATTCAAAACCTACCCTACATGTAGCTGCATGCTTCCTTGAGCTAGAAACTTGATCCTATTAGCTCAGTACTTGGAAGCAGACTCCAAGTAATTAATCTAAGTTGTAAGAACTTGTCTCACAATCAAGATGAAACAAATAGAATAGTAGTATCTTTCTCTTTCTTCTTACAGTGACGTAGGAAGCATTTTCAGATTGAGGGGGGGGGCTTATTTATTCAGATTTATTTTAAGAAAAAGAAAGCGTTACCTAATGTTTCCGTACTTATGCTTAAGTTAAGTTTTACACTGCATTTGAGCATCTTGTTCCATAAAAAGTGTTCGCAATATTGATTTTGAAGAAAAAGCACACATGCGTCAATCAATTTAGTGGGACAGATTAAATTAAGATCCTCAATAACTATAACTGCTGAAAATATTGGGGGGCTAAGCCCCCCTAGCCCCCCCCCCCCCTGTTCCTACGGGCCTGTCTTAATTAGCAGTTTTTCTCATTCCTATACAGTAAATATATGATGTGAAATACCAAGGATCAAACCAGAAATCAACCAGTCAAACACATGTAAATGATATATCAGTCAAGGGAAATAATCAAATTCACCAAGAGCCCAATAAACCACCTGTGTATGTGTTCATCACATTGGCTCTAATCTATGTGAAGTATAAAAAGGGCAGGGATCGAGCCACACTGACCTAGATAGTTATCTATGTCTCTGACCACTGGATGATTTTATACATGATTTTGATAACCTTTTCTTCCAGGTGTAAATTCAATGACATCACAGTATCAACCTTGCTACATTTCATAAATGAATTAATCAATATTTGTATGAAAGTATGGAGGATGATGCTCATTCACATGTCCTGGATGGAGGTCAACAAAACTTGAATGATCTTCAGAGTTATTTAGTTAACTTTAACAAGGAGATAGGTGTACATGGTGAAGTGTCAGCTTTCAGTGTCTCTCAGATTATAAGTCAAGCATCACAACCTGTGTTTGTAACTGTTCCAGGTAAATTACTTGTAATGTATAAAGTCACTACCGTAAATTTTCTCCAGTCATAATTAACATAATCTAGCCCAGCTATATTCATAAAAAAAGAAATTTTCACTAAAAAAATTTCACTAGTGCAATGTTTCAATCGAGTGGATTATAGCCGATGACAGCATGTATAGACCATGAAGCTAGTGTAAAAAATTTCATATAAACAAATTGATGTATATTCTTTAAAAAAAGGGAGATTATAATTTTGTCTGTTGTATAAAATTTTACAACATCTTTCTTTCATGAGATATTACTCATATGTATATGTGCTATCCATGTTGATAGTATTATCAGAAATAACTATAACAGATGAAAAACAATTAACTGTAACTTCTGATAAGAAAACTTAAATGATTCTCTCTATGTGTATATAAACAATGTATTACAAATTTCCTCTTCACAGGGGTGACAACTCATATATACCTTTATTTACAAAAGGGAGATCATTCTGACTATATTTATAAATATATCTATAATTTACAATATTATCAGAGACAACTACGCCAGATGAGAAACAGTTACCTGTGATATCTGGTATAAAAGGGGAGGTTATTCCGTTTAATATATTATTTCATGCTTACAAGGGAGACAACTCATACATTTACAATATTTTTATATTTACAGTATCATCAGAGACAACTACGCCAGATGAGGAACAGTTACCTGTGATATCTGGTATGAAAGATAAAACCACTACAGATATACATGGTATTGTAACATCTGTTGATAATGATGTTGATAGTGGTCATCCTGAACCAGCTATATATACTGATATAGACATCAAACCTTCTGCATTAGGTTGGTTAACTTATATTGATTGTTCAGTGCAAAAATAGTCCTCATCCTTCTTTAGTTACTTGCAGGTTTTTGTGAAAGTTGCCTGACCTTCAGACAAGTCTGACAAAAATCGGACTGGTCCGATATTTTTTCAGAGTTCCAGACCTTATGTCCAGCAGAGATCAGTTGTTTATTTACTGAATAATGTGTCTTGAATTAAAATGAATCGACAAAGGTATTCATTTATTTGGAAAAAATTGGTCCCACAAAGTTTATTCTGGTCCAATCTGATTAAAACCCGATCTAAAATTTTCCGCTTGACTACTGGCTAATTTAGATCTGGCCTTTTTCAAACAAAGGTCAAGTTCAGGTGACCTTTTCTCATCATAATATTCATGACAAAATTGTTATGATACATAACTTGTTTACATCGTCTACGGCACGCAATTTGACATGAGCCGCCCAATCGCAGACTGTGAATAATACCGCTGTTAAATTAGCATGCAGACCTTGGTCTAAAAATAGAAATTACGAAATCAAAATGTGATTAATAGTGTTTTCGTCTAGATGAAAGCTACGCATTGATTGGTCGACACAAAGTTCATTGTGACGTGACCTTCCACGGAGACAGAAGAGATCCTGTACGACAACGCTCTGCAGGATATCTGTTTACAGAGATTGATTCTGGTCAGACAAGAATTGAAAGTTTGTGTGACCTAATGTCAGGCTAAGTTTTCAGCAGTTTCGCAAAGCCTGAACTATCAGTAGGTCTGCACACAAATAGTAAAACTACAAGTATTGTTATTACGGCTGTCAGGAGTATATTGCACTTAGTTCATCATTTTTAGAAAGTATAATTGAATTGGTTAATCTGTAGGGGTGTAACAATATAGTAAAACTGTAATGCAGTATGTTTTGTGTTTTATGTGAATACAAACAAAGCAGGTAAAATGATCAACTTCACATACTTATATATGTGTACATGTGTGTATTTTCACATGATCCATTATACTAATGTTTGAATGATTGTGTAAAATGATAGAAAAATGCATATTTTGAAAGAGAATTTGAAGATAATTATTCTGTTATAATTATATGACAAAATATTTGAACTAATAAAGCACAATAAGATTATTTCATTTTTTCAACACAAGTAAGCATTATTGTTGTATGTAATCTTTATAGGTACAGTGGTAGTTGATTCACATAATTTAGATGGTTTAGACACAAGTAAAATACAGTTTCAAGAATTGAATATAGATCAACTTGGTCTACAGACAGGAATTGCTGTATCTGATGGTATGAAAAAGTTTTTACTAGTCTTTTTTTGCACCTATGGAGAAGGCAGTCATGACCTTAATGCACTAGCCTGAATCCTGGAAGTTATGAAAATTTTTTACGAATTTCATATGATTGAGCTAGTTGATTAATCTGTACTTCAGTATAAAACATAATAGATAAGTCTAGTGCTCAAGAAAATTATAGTGATGACTAAATAGGTTGTAGGGCCATTTTAATGGGAGGGAAAGTGGCAAAACACTAAACTAGGAGAAAATAACTTCTATTATAAGTAGAAAGAGTTTTATATTTACTGATAAAGATATGTGTTATTTTTTTTATTTAAACTGCTGTAGAAACGTTCTTCCTCTGAGATCTCTCCATGAAAACCTTTGTTCAGTAAGCAGCTATTGATTAGAAAATCAGGGACCCTCTCTTTGTTGCAAATATTGGAAAAAAAGCAATCAACATGCTTTAAAGAGCAAAATTTATAGGAAATCTGGGTTTTAGGGAAAATGCCCCACCCCAAAAATAAATTATAAAAAAACATCTTTTAAGTGTGAAAAAATCGAAAAAAGTCTCCCTCTTTGCTTTATGGCTGTGTGGTAGAACTGTGTTATTTTTCTGTAACTGTTCCTTATATATTTGCTTACACCTTTTTTTTAGATTTGTAATGTTTTATTTAATACAGGTATGGTAATGTTACCTATGGGAGATGCTTCTAATATTCTAACATCCCCATCATCTGATCATAAACTAGCCCAGGTACAGATTATTACTATAAATGGACAACCTACATTACAACTTGTAGGGGATCCTAGTCTACTACATCAACAACTTAATACAGGTATGTAAAATATTTTTAGTTATAAAAATGACCTGTTTACACATAATTCATGGGTTGTCTGCAAGACTGTAGTAAGTGCATTGTATTAGTGAGTTAATACAGTCTTGTGGTAACCCTCAAATTATATTCAAATATTTTTTACTTATAAGTTGCTGTGATGGTTTTATTCTCCTTTCGGAAATGGAAATTTGAATCAGTGAGTTTAAATTAATATTTGATTGGGTGGCTTAGCTACACTAAGGCACACCAGGGTTAAAGACTTTGGCTTCATAATTACAATAGAGTGTATGGTTTAAGTCAAGGGGATTCTAGATGAGTCATACCCTTACAGTCAGTAAAATTAGCTGTTTTCCTGATGTATGTGAAAACTACTTTTAAATTTGGACCATTGAAGATTACACTTGGTAACCAAGAATTACTATTAAGTGTTCACAATCAGCCTTTCTACCAGGATTGAAACTTTGTTTCTCTTTGCTAGATTATAAGTATTGTAGGAGCAGTGGTCCAGTTAAACATCATGTGCTTAGGGATTGAGAGGTTCAAACACTTCTAGGGGCACTGCTAGTTTCTTAAGCCAAAAATTTTACCTACCGTTTTTCCACTCCATTTAGATGTAAATGGGTACTGTGCTGGATCACTTGCCTGTAGGTGATTTCAATCATCAGGGGTTATTGTACAAAATCGTAAAGTGTGCTGAACGTGTACATGTTAGCAGACTATATACCACTCTTAAACCAATCTGATTAAAACATGATTTTAAATTCTCCACTCACCTACTCGCTAATTTACAACAGTGCTCTACAGGATATCTGTTTACGGAGGTTGCTCTTAAACTTAACTTTATGTATATTTTATGTATTTAAGGTGGAACAGAATCTCAAACCTTTCCTGCTGTTTTGTCAACTAATGATACGTCTAACAATGTGGCTGTGCTGGCATCAGTGGCTGCTAACACTAATGCTGTGAATCAAACACAACTTTCACATGTACAAAATATACAGAATATACAAATACCTTCAACTGTAAGTTTATGAAATTATATAAGGCCACAACAAGTTGATCATATGTTCTATGGATTAGCTCGCACCTTAATTTTGACAGTTTTTACAAAAAAAAATTGTTTTTTCCTCACTTGCTCATAAAAAATTTGGTCAAACAGCTATATAAAGCAACTGAATCAAGATTTTACTTTTTTTTTTTTTTTCGCTCATCCCATTTTTTTCCAGAAAAATCCGTAGAACACATGATCAATTTGTAGTGGCCTAAATGATTAAAGTTTTCAGAACTGGTCCTGGGGCCCATATTATCAAAGGTCTTGAGAACAACTTTCATTGTAAATTGCACTACATGTGTATTGTATTGTTAAATTATTGTAAGATTTTTTATAGTACCTGATAGTTCAGAATTTTCAGGGGCTCTTTTTTCTCATGGGGAAATTTATGAAATTTTAAAATTTCAGGATTTTGATAATTTTGGATTTTTAACCATGGATACATTTGATATTCTATTTTATATCACTTGAATTATATGATTCAAATATTATGACATTGAAGGAATGAAAGTAATTTATCTTGTAATGAATGAGGCTTAAATGCTAAGAACACTTAACCAACATGACTTGACAATATCTTAATAGTGCTTGCTTACCTTTTCACAAGGGAGTAAAACATTCACCATATGTAAAGGAATATCAACATAATTGTAAAATTCTTCATGGAATGGTACAACCAGATATGACACAAATTGTAAGATTTGATAGCCCAGTGCCATTTAATAAAGTTGACCATTTGGTTATTAATTTTTTATGGCTAATCTTCCTCCTATTGCTGCATCAAAAAGGGCAATGGTGACCAATTGGCCTAGGTATGTGCTTAAATCTAAAGATCTAATTCTCTCCATGAGAAGTGAGTAGGTCCTCTGATTATCGCAAATGAATTTGTCAGAAAAATAGTCAAAAGAGTGATGTAAAGCTCAACATAAATACCCCAAAAAACTAACCACAATTTCATGATACCAGTTATAATTTATCCATTGTAACATTGGAGAATTATTTTTTTAGGAGACACAGTTGGTAGCGCTACAAGGTACAGGTGACAATACACAACCACAAATGTTAACATTATCTTATAATGATTTAACTACTGGTACGATTACTGCTGGATCTACAGATAAGACATATAATACTGATCTTAATAATGCTAATATAGCAAAGAAAGAATCAGGTAAGATTTTGTGTGTGTTTTTGTACTGTAAGCTTGGCAAATTATGTGAACATCTATTAGGGCTGTCACCTTACACCATAAGCGTATCTCATTATACTGCAATATGCTGGCACCGTATAGCAATACATACCACGATATATTGTGGGCTTTTAGATTTGTTGTGCCACTGCTGTATATACAGAAACAATGCAAATTTTACATGCAGCTACTGATAGAATCTAGCCTCTTTTAGTATTTATGGTCATTTAGAACTGTGACAGGCCCAAATTGGTTAAATTTTTGTAACTTAAGGTTGAATTGAATGAACAATGGAAAACCTGACGTTTCACCACTTTTCTTTCGCGAAGGAAAGAATTTTCCAATGAAATAAAAAAAACTGCCAAATACCAGTACGTTAAAATTGTACCGTGGTATATAGGCCTATTGCCGCAGCTGCTTATTGCAGTATACCGGTATATCGTGACAGCCCTAATGCAGTCTTTGCTGAGGTGTGGAATTCCTCAGCCCAACTTGTCCGACTCATACATTTATGTCTGTGGACAAGTAGATATTTCCAGCCTACTTGTCCATGGACAAGTAATGCCTTTTAGCTGTAAATACACTAATTAGCAATACTTAATAATGTAACCCCTTGATGGTTTTAGTTTAACTGATTCATTTTAGCTCAATTGTGAAACAAGTTCTTACAACTTAGATTAATCACTTTTAAGCCTTAGTATTGAGCTAGAAAGATGAAGTTGCTCAAGAAAACAACCAGGTAGGTTTTGGATGGGATTTGAACCAACATGGTACTGGCAATTCAATGATTATCAGTTCAACATGTAACCATTTGGCCACGCCTGCCTCTAGATGGCTCATACAAATTGTAGCTGATGAGCTTTCCAACTTTGTAAGTAACCCCGGTCGATGGTGCAGTTGGTAGCACACCTGGATTTGGAATCTTGCGTCCTGAAGGGAGTATGGGTTTGAAACCGCCTGGGGAGGTTATACCCTTCCACGAAAATTTTACAATAATGTCAATTTTTCTCCATTAATAAGATATATGGAGAAGTTTCCAGCCTTGTAGAAGGGTGGAAGGGTAGGTGAGTACTGGATATAGACAAGGGTCCAGGAAAGCTAGGTTAGGTGTGCTGGATGTCTTAATATGACCTAAATTGTGTTGACATGGCATTGAACCCAATAAAAAAAACCTCTGTAAGTATTGTTTCATCATATAATATATACACTATGTTTGTTGATTGTTGTAGGGTACCAGTCTGTAGCTATATTATCTAATGAAGACGGGAACCAGGATGGAGAAGTTAATTACGTACTTATTGTTAATCCGAATAGCGACAAGACTAATGTACAAGGATCGTCCTTTGATTTACCTGATAATTTAAATGGTGAAATTTATGAAGAATTGAACACTGAAACAGGGGTTACTCAACATTTTGTTAAGATAAATCAATTGTTAAACAGCAGTGGTAATCAGATTAACACAAGTCTTGCTGAAGATCAACTAACTTGTTCACATTGCGACTATACTAGTACTAAAAAGTAAGTATTTAACTTTAGGAAATAACATATGATCATCTATATTTTGTTGTAGAATAAAACATAGGTACTTGCTTTGACGTTTTAAGATTAAGTAATGATTGCTTTGGCATTACTTACAAAATTAGGGCATCAAAATGAACACAAATGTTTATTCAATGACAAAACTGGAATGTCTCATAGGAAATTAAATATTTTAATTCAATTTTATCAACAAGGGGGTAAACTAATAACAAGGGAGTAAATTTAAGTAGCTATATATTTCAATATAGATGATGTCACACATAACTTTTGATAAATAATCAATTACATTCAATAAAATACTGCCACTTTCAGTTTTACAAAGGCAGTGATTGTCTCAGGTATGGTCTGATGAATAACCACAATTAAAATTTGCTTCTTAACTGTACTGAATGTCCAGTTTTAGAAATCATTTTTATGAAGACTTGCATTTTTCTTCATGCTTTACAGTAAAATGTGGTGTTATCCCATGACAATATATGATGAAAATTAAAAATCTTGTATTTTCATATTAGCTTTCATATTACTTTAAAATGATGTCATATTGAAAGATAAATGATATCAACTTAGACAAGAAATGAGGTTGTGTTTTGTTTGTGTAAAAATTCCTTAAACAGAACACAGAAAAAAGCATAAAAGAAACAGAATATAAACAAATATCTTCTTATTTTAACTCATGAGCTTAGTAATTGACAGTCTTACTGGTAAAATAATGGAAAATGACTGGAGGAGAAATTACTTAGGCCATGCCAAATTGGAATTTTGTTAAGCGTCATCTCAAGTTTGACAAACCTTGGTACCTATTCACAAAAACACACTAACCGAAAACGAAAACACATGTCCATTCTAGCTAGTATTCACACAAATAAATACTTGGTAGTACATGAATGTTTATGACATTAACGTGAGATTCAAGTAATTCTGTAAAAAGGGTATATATACAACATACATAGTACATTTTCATTAATCAAATACACATAAACAAGGAACTAATTTTTCTGAAAACATATCAGTTATCGAATCCAGATACAATAGAATTATTTAAGAAAATTTCACCAACAATTTTGTTGGATTTAGGACTCTACCTACGCGCACACAGACGCTTAACAAACTTCCGGTATGGCATGGCCTTAATGGAGAAACAACTAGTTTCCTATCTTTTATTCTCTATATTATTTCAGATATTTACTCTCTAGACATATGAAATCCCACTGTGATGATAAACCACATAAATGTGGTATGTGTAATAAAGGTTTTAAATCTGTGTCTTCCCTACAAAATCATCTAAATACCCATACTGGTGTACGACCTCATAAATGTAGAGTATGTGAATCGGCTTTCACTACATCTGGAGAATTGATACGTCATATCAGGTAATTTTGTTTTATACTCATTGAACTCCAGCTGTGGTGCAGTGGTTAGCATGTTAGACTTAATCTTCTTCTTCTGTTTTGATAATTTGAATCAGTTGTTAATGTGATTTTAGAATTTGTTCAGATGACTAAATTGGTCCGTTACGTTACTATTTTGCTATGAATCGCTATGAAAAAGCACTCTCTTGTAGCTATTCGTCATAAGGAAACAGCTTGCTATTTACGTCACTAACCAAGATGGCGGCTTGTGCTGATGTACAGAAATGGCTTATTGCAATTGCATGTTTTTTAGGGCGATTTTCAATCCAAATAAGTCTTTAAAAAGTATAAAATCATTGCAAAAACATATGCTTATATGAACAATAACAAATATCTCTCGCTATGAAGCGAAATGAAGCCATATCTTGTAGCATGTTGTTTCCTATGATTTTGCTATGTAGCAATACCTAGCCATATGCTTAGGCAACGGGTCCTTTGTTTGTCATTTAGGATAAATTGTTACCATTTTATCCTTAAAACAGGATTTTTGTCCAAGGAAGAATTGAGGGTACTGTAACTCATGATATACTGTCCATAAAATTGAGCATAACATATTACATCTATATTATATCATATCTCTTGTCTCTTTCAGGTACAAACATACATTTGAGAAACCCCATAAATGTACAGAATGTGACTATGCAAGTGTTGAGCTGAGTAAATTAAAGAGACATATGAGGTCCCATACAGGGGAACGTCCATACGCTTGTTGTTATTGTAATTATGCATCACCTGATACGTATAAGTTAAAGCGCCATCTACGTATACACACGGGAGAAAAGCCGTATGAATGTGATGTGTGTCATGCCAAGTTTACTCAGAGTAATAGTTTAAAAGGTAAATTGATTAACAAACTTGTTGCTCTGTATAGGTCAGATTTCTTCTTCTTGGCATCAATTTTTTGAGCTCTTTTTACATTGCCTTATCCTACTTATCCTTAGGTTGGGATGAGGGAAGTTCAAACGTGCTTGTAAAAATTACTTATTTCATATAATAGGGCTGGTTGATATTTTTTTCTTTTACTATATAACATAATACAATGTATATTGGGCTAGCACTGTGGAAAATTTAAGACAATGGCTGCATTATAAAATTAATTGAAAGCCATGATAAGTGGACTATATCTAAAAATTCTGATTTGAATAGCTAGACATACTGGTAAGTGCATTGATGAATGTATTCAAGACTTTTCTTATACTGTAGTTCAGGATTTTTGGGACTTTGTTGCCTTTGTAAAAGTTACTCAAATATTGAATTTCAGGATTTGATAATTTTGTACATTCACCTAGGTTACATGTTGCATAAGATATTCTTCAATTGATTTTCTCTATTTTCAGCTCACAAATTAATACACAGTGGTAACAAGCCAGTGTTCAAGTGTTCTCTTTGTCCAGCCACTTGTGGTAGAAAAACTGATTTAAAAATTCACATGCAAAAACTACATAGTACCGATCAGACACTTCTGTGTAAGAAATGTGGGGAGTCATTTTCTGATAGATATACTCTAAAAGTTCATTTCAAGTCTCACGAGGGAGAGAAATGTTTTAAATGTGTGGAATGTGACTATTCAGCCACATCACAACGTCATGTGGAGACACACATGCTGGTGCATTCTGGACTTAAACCATTTGAATGCGATGAATGTGATTTGGCATTTCGCCAGAAGAAGTCACTCAAACAACATAGAAATATTTTTCACAATCCTAACTGTAGACCTGAACATTTAGATGAAAATACTGAGGGATGGTGCAAAGCTTGTTTTTTTATTTATAAGAAAAATACGGAACAAAGTGTTGGACAAATCGGTATAAAGGAAGATGAAATGTGTGGAAAGGAGGCTCACACATGCGGAGGTTGTCAGAAATCTCTGGTAGACACAATAACACCACTTACTGCTGATCAACTCATAGAAAATAGTTTACTGGCTGATATGAAAGAAGGCAAACTGGGTACTTCTCCGAAAGTTGTTGTTGTCCATCCAGACGGTCGTGTTGAAGAAGTAACCGCTAAATTACAAAGTTTAAGTCAAACAAAACCTATGGATGATTTCCTGGTATCACTCGGAGTGTCTGGTGAATCTCACTTTGGTAAGAAATGTATTGATGATATATCTCCATCCTTTACAAATAATTGTGTATTGTTGAATTTTGTTTAATTGTCAGTGACTCATACACTTAATCCCCTGAGCTAAATATTCACTACAGTACTTTGATACTCATGATCTATAAAAGTGGGGTAAATGTATTTGCATATGGAAGTTGAATAAATTTTAACAATATACACTCTAACTTGAGCTAACCGACACCTCTCAATAACTAATATCTCTGGACAAAGGACATTGCAATATCCCCCCACGAATATGCTCTTGAACTTACTTCTGGACAGCAGACACCTGTCGTCTGTGGACAGCGGACACCTGTATTGTCTTCCAAATCCAAAAATACCCAAAGAAATGGACATGCTGAATAAATCTTAACAATTATACAGTTTGTATACAACAAGTTGATTTTTACAACTTAGATAAATCTCTCTCTTGTCCACATTTTGGTCACCCAGCACTGAGCAGTATGGATAATGTTTCTTGCTCAAGGAAGCAATGAAGTGAGTTTTTGATAAGATTTTCTCAACAATTTTACTCAAAAGAGAGCCAACTATCTAATGATTACCAGTCCAATGTTGTTATAGGAATCATTACTCAAATTTTACTGCTCTGACAGTCATCACCTTATCATCAAATTGTCAAAAATACTTATTTAATATAGTCAGGCTACTTGATACGGCCATGCTATACTGAAATTTTGTTAAGCGTATGTGTGAACATAGGTTTAAGAGTTCTAAAAAAAAAACCATAATTGTTGGTGAAATTTTCTTAAATAATTATTTTGTTCCAGGATTCGATGACTGATTTTTCTCAAGAAATACTGATAGTTCCTTGTTTCTGTGTATTTGATTATTGAAAATGTACATGTGTATGTTGCTTATACTTTTTTTATAGAATTACTTTAATCTCACATAAATGTCATAAACACTCATGTACTACCAAGTACTTATTTGTGTGAATACTAGCTAGAATGGACATGTTTTCATTTTCGGTTTGGGTATTTTGTGTGAATAGGTACCTAGGTTTGTCAAACTGAGTTGACGCTTAACAAAATTCCAATTTGACTTGGCCTAATTTTGAAGTTTACTATTTTATACATATAACAAATCAGCCTTTTGCTCAAGAAAATTTAAATTAATGACTGTCTTAGTAAAACATCACTTTTTCAGGCTGGTTTTATTCTATAATTGATCCCTTGAATTTATTTTTCAGACTGGTTTTTTAATTCTATAATTGAACTCATGGCTTTATTTTTCAGATCAAGTAACCAGTCTACCTAATGATGTATGTGTTACTGAAGTACAAACTTTTGTTGACGGTAAAGATAGTCTACCATTTGTTAAAGGTATGAAATCTGATAACATTGTTGGTAAGGTTATAAGTTCTGATCAGTGAACCAGTTTATAGTGTCGTGTTTTTTAATGGTTTAAATTAGTTTTAATAAGAACAATATATATTTCTTGACTATATGAATTGTAAAATATTTTCAAAAATTGGTTTTTAAGGTTCTTTTTTATATGTTATACAATTATCATATTCTAGTGGTTATTCTCAAACAGAATAGCAGCGTTTTTGTACCTTTCATTTTTACTTTGCTCCATTTTTTTGCTCCTCCCTATGCATAAGTTGTTAATAAGGGACTTTAGTCAGTTATTTCCCCTTGTATGCTTTTCAAATAGGTAGGTCCAATTAGTTGGATTACTCAGATTTTACCCTTACTTTTCAATGTAAATTTGCCAGGCTAAAGAACTATCTAAATTTCATCACTTCTGTTAATATCTTCATTAACAAGAAAGATATTAGATGAACTATTTTATTATCCTTACATAGGACTTCAATGCATAGGACTTCAATGATAAAATCCAAGGATTCCAACTGATAGGACCTACATGTACTTACCAATTGGATTGTTTCAGATTTTATCAGGGAAAGATAACTGACTAAAGCCCCTAATTGGCTCACTCTTATTTCAGATGCAAACAATGAGATAGTATGTCAACCTGTTTTAGAAACTGGTAATTTTACTGTAACCAATATATCATCAGATTTAGAGATGACTGATACAACCAAGGAAGAAAGTACACAAGCTAGTTTTGATTCTGATGATGATGGTAAAAAAGTTAAAATTCTGACACAAGAACAATTCTTACAGCTGGCACAGAATGCTGGTAATCACTCACCAGGTATTGTTTGAAAAACTTTTACTTGATTATTGTAAAGTCTAACCCTCTGGCACAGAACCCTGGTACTCATTCACCAGGTATTGTTTGAAAAACTTTTACTTGATTATTGTAAAGTCTAACCCTCTGGCACAGAACCCTGGTACTCATTCACCAGGTATTGTTTGAAAAACTTTTACTTGATTATTGTAAAGTCTAACCCTCTGGCACAGAACCCTGGTACTCATTCACCAGGTATTGTTTGAAAAACTTTTACTTGATTATTGTAATGTCTAACCCTCTGGCACAGAACCCTGGTACTCATTCACCAGGTATTGTTTGAAAAACTTTTACTTGATTATTGTAATGTCTAACCCTCTGGCACAGAACCCTGGTACTCATTCACCAGGTATTGTTTGAAAAACTTTTACTTGATTATTGTAATGTCTAACCCTCTGGCACAGAACCCTGGTACTCATTCACCAGGTATTGTTTGAAAAACTTTTACTTGATTATTGTAATGTCTAACCCTCTGGCACAGAACCCTGGTACTCATTCACCAGGTATTGTTTGAAAAACTTTTACTTGATTATTGTAAAGTCTAACCCTCTGGCACAGAACCCTGGTACTCATTCACCAGGTATTGTTTGAAAAACTTTTACTTGATTATTGTAATGTCTAACCCTCTGGCACAGAACCCTGGTACTCATTCACCAGGTATTGTTTGAAAAACTTTTACTTGATTATTGTAATGTCTAACCCTCTGGCACAGAACCCTGGTACTCATTCACCAGGTATTGTTTGAAAAACTTTTACTTGATTATTGTAATGTCTAACCCTCTGGCACAGAACCCTGGTACTCATTCACCAGGTATTGTTTGAAAAACTTTTACTTGATTATTGTAAAGTCTAACCCTCTGGCACAGAACCCTGGTACTCATTCACCAGGTATTGTTTGAAAAACTTTTACTTGATTATTGTAAAGTCTAACCCTCTGGCACAGAACCCTGGTACTCATTCACCAGGTATTGTTTGAAAAACTTTTACTTGATTATTGTAATGTCTAACCCTCTGGCACAGAACCCTGGTACTCATTCACCAGGTATTGTTTGAAAAACTTTTACTTGATTATTGTAAAGTCTAACCCTCTGGCACAGAACCCTGGTACTCATTCACCAGGTATTGTTTGAAAAACTTTTACTTGATTATTGTAAAGTCTAACCCTCTGGCACAGAACCCTGGTACTCATTCACCAGGTATTGTTTGAAAAACTTTTACTTGATTATTGTAATGTCTAACTCTCTGGCACAGAACCCTGGTACTCATTCACCAGGTATTGTTTGAAAAACTTTTACTTGATTATTGTAAAGTCTAACCCTCTGGCACAGAACCCTGGTACTCATTCACCAGGTATTGTTTGAAAAACTTTTACTTGATTATTGTAATGTCTAACCCTCTGGCACAGAACCCTGGTACTCATTCACCAGGTATTGTTTGAAAAACTTTTACTTGATTATTGTAATGTCTAACCCTCTCTTAACTGCACCTCTGATGAGCAGCTACCTATAAATAGTGTCATATAAAAAATTCCCATTGATTTTGCACTGTGTTTTACCTCTAACAAACGACACCTCATTGGAGCAATAAACGACTGTTAAGATGCATTTAAATGGTACCAAACATGTTATCTCGTGATTTTGCCTTCTACATAAATCATTGTACAACAAATTTTAGTACTTAGTCTAGTATAATGATCATCTCAAATAGTCTATCTGTAATAGCTACATTTATAATATACATGTACATGTATATACACTTCCCTCCAAAAATTCATCTACAGTACAAATAATTGAAATGCTACAAATGTCAAGTTCAAGATTGCAGAATTATTATATCATTGTTTGTTTAGTTCATTATTCATGCCATGGAAACAAATTTTCTATTACTGGTAGTACATTTCATTTTTGAGTGGCAACAAAAGTTACTTATCAGCCTCCAAAATATGGTCAATGTACCACAATCTACTAATATCAAGTTAGAGATATTTTTGTAATTTCATATCTAAAAGAAAAGTGTACTGATTTCATAAGCAAAGTTAAAATTTATTTATCAATAATTTGCTTTTCAACTTTTTAAAACTCCATTGAGTACAATGTAAATTGTAAATGTGTGTTGGAACTTTTGGAGGGCAGTATATATTTTTTTTACGTTACATAATGCTAAATTACATGTTTTGATTACAGATTTACAAGATTGTTTTGAAGAAACAAGTTATAAGATAATACAAAGTGATCAGACTGTTATAGGAAATATGCCACAGATTGTTGTTTCCATGTTACCACAGGATAATACTCATAGGTATTTTGTTTTTTAATTGGGTTTTTAAGGTCATATTCAACACATATTTAGGTCATATATACGGCGGCCAGCTCTTCCTACTATAGGTTTCCTAGACACTTTTCTATCACCAGTACTAACTTACCCTACCACGAGGCCAACAACTCATGTATAATAAAGTATGACCTACCACGACCAGGCTCGAACCCGCAATCTTCTGATTCGAAGTCAGACATGCTAACCACTATGCCACAACTGTGGCTTTCATAGGTATTACATGTATACTAAAGTCATATACTTAATTCTAACATAATGATAAATCGCATGTGTTTTCATTTAATATTTGACTTGACATAATCTTTATTTCAATATTAAACACACTCACAGTTGTTATGATTTATTTATTTTTCTATCTTAGAATTAAAGTAACAGATGATTTTTTTATAATTTGTGATAGAACAAAAGATAGGCACTTATTTTAACAGCTAAACCTTTAGAATTAGCCCTTCAAAGAATTGGGAGTAGGTTGACTGACTGCACATATACACATGTATAACTTATACAATGTTTTGCTACTGCATCCCCCCCCAAAATGGCTTTTCAAAGCCTGTTTCTTTGTTTAATTCTACAACAAATTATTAACAACTGTCAACATCAAACAGGACTATAAATCTGTATAAAAGCTTGTTGTCAGGGTGTTTTTAGCATGTAGTCAAGTGTATGGCTCTAGTGGTGTCACATTATAGTTTTTAGGCCACACCAAATTGATTACTTGTTCTACGGATGCAGCGCACCAGTTTTCTTGATTTTGAAAAAAAAAATATTTTTATTTTTTTCTTACCGCCCGCACATTCAAAAACTCCACATCCAAAAAAAAATTTTTTTTTCTTACCGCCCGCACATTAAAAAACTCCACATAAAAAAAAAATTTTTTTTGTTACCGCACGCACATTCAAAAGCTCCACATTCCTAAAAATATATTTTTTACCGCCCGCACGTTTGAAGAAATTATGCGCTGTTGAAGCATTTGGCGAAAATCGTTAAAAATCATATTTTCGCCAAATCAAAAGCCGGATGTACGTCGTATCATAATTTATCATCTCAAGTCTTGTGGCAGGCTTTAAAATCGATAGTTAGCTATCATTAACACTAGGTGTTCGAGTATACAATCAACAAAGTGACACTTTTATGATCCAATAATTATGAATTACGTAATACACCTTGATCAATTAAATCGGGATCGGGTTTAACGCCCGTATTAGCCGTGCAATCTCCGTAATAGTGATCTTGTTTTGCTAAAAAATTATCAGACAGAAAATTTCGAATTTTGTGCGTGCATAGAACATGTATACAACTTTTAAAATAATATTTACTATAAGTTCGGTCGCAGAAACGAATAATTTGATGAAAATCAATTTCTTAAGATCTATTCTTTTTTAAACAAAGAAAGGTCAAAATTGATGACATTATGAACACGTTTTCCAAAAAATAAAGGTCACATTGCACTTTCTATTTTGAACGAAGCTAACAGTCTTACACATCAAGTTTGCTAAGGGTAATTAAAATTTAGCGGTAAGTAGGATAATTATCACAATTAATGCTAAATAATTGTGAAAATTTCACTGTTTTAAACGTAATAACATTTAGTCTGATAGACCTTATTGTTTGGGTTTTAACCCTTGATCGTATTATCAACAAGTATTTATTTGTTTCGTTTTTTTTATTCTGCCAATAACGTGCCCTTGTCGCGCAAGAGCCAATCGTCACATAATAATTAAAACAGATGCGCTATCCTCGCCTCAAAATTCAATCAGCGAAATTCGTATTTGCTAGCGTTTTAAATAAACAAATATGATTGTTCGTTTACAACGCAACAGTCAAATGAATAGGACAGCTAGAATAGATTCAATACTTGGTGACGTACAGAACCTACGTCGATCTACGTTATTTCACTGAGAGTCTTAATCATTTTCGTGGGGTCGCGAAAATACGTTACAATTGCATTTTGACGTGTAAATTTCTTTTTTATCATCAATTATGTACATTGCTTTAAAAGAATACGAGTACATTAGTTGATTTTAACAGAAATTATCGTTAAGTCTGAATTGTTACTAATATTAATAATAATTAATGTCAGTTGTGTTTATGTCATTCATAGGCATTGATCTACAGTATAACCTGCATTAACAGCCACCTGTAATAAGCGGTCACCTGCTGTAAGCAGCCAATCAGGCTTCCTCCCAATGAAAATCACTCTATTTTGCACCTGTTACAAGCAGCCACCTGCTGTCTGTGGCCAGTGGCCACCCATTTCCATAAAAAATTGATCAATTTACCTGCATTGAGTGGTCACGGTCAATTAAATTTTAGAATTAACAAAGTGTCACCATCATTGTATAATGGTTCAGATGTGTGAAACCCCACCTAGTTAAGTCTTTAAACAGTCAAAATTTATCAACAAAGTGTCATCACATAAATTAAAACTTCCAATATACAACTGACATTGTCACTGTGCCTTTTTTGAAGACCATTTAATAAGAAACTGCATTATTAATTATCTTAAATAAGATTGGACAAATCAAATATATAATATATAGCTTATACCTAAATATTTGTTTAAATTTTTTTACTCATTTACTCATAATTAATTAAATTGTTGTTTTATTAATTAAGATTATTTTGAATTAGTATTTACATAAATTTTATGGCTAAAGCCAATAAAAATAATCAATCACTGCTGCTGGACTAATCAAAGCATTTTTATCTTTACCTGGATTAAGTGGTCACCTGCTGTAAGCAGCCAGTATTGTCACTTCCCTTTACTGGCTGCTTAATGCAGGTTATACTGTATTTCTAGAACATCAATTTTAACCATTTTTGTTTTAATGCTTTCAAATCTTAGAGAACAGAACATGCTGATGGTAGGGATCAAAAGGTACTGTATTATCTGATTATATCTTTGACATGTGGCTTTGAACAGACATGTGAAAGGGCTTCAGTGCATAAAATACTGTTAAAACAAATAGAAATATGCTGTCCTAAATAGATTAAAGCGTAGAATTTATTTATCAAAGATGTAAGCAAACAACATAAACAAACAGTCATTGCCATTGAACATGTATTTACATGGAGAACTAGGGATGTTAAGCTATTCATATCATCATCCAATGAGACAAGAAAAAGCTCCTATTCAAGTGCTTTGTTGCGACTAAATTTTTTGTCGCGACTTAACTTTTGTTGCGATTTCTTATTTTGTCGCTTATTTTTTTTGATTCGCTCGCTTAAGATTTAATGTAAAAGGAAAAAAAAAATTTATATTTTTTTTATTCGCTCGCCTCTGGTTTAATTCAAAAGTAAAAAAAAAGATTTTAATTTTTTTTTCGCTCGCTCGCTCCATTTTTTTTCCCCAAAAAATCCGTAGAACAAGTAATCAATTTGGTGTGGCCTTAGGTATAGAAGCTTTCTGAGTACTGTTGAATAATTCTGTTCAAAACAGTTCTAGATTAAGAACAACAAATATTGCAAGCCTCTGGTTGAGAAAATATCATAATTTTAATTGATATTTTGTTTGTTTCAGTTCGTTAAAAAGATCATGTGACACGATGGATGATCATGTGACCAAGTCATTTAGAACAGACACTGCACTAACTGATGAATAATAAAGAATAGTGTCAACATCTTGAGTGACAACATAATATAGTCAATTTACATTATCTAGGTTACGTTTATGTCAACTATTTGTTACCTTTATTGAAAATCTATAGTTCAAATAGACCTAATCCGGAATTCAAATTTATTGGTTTTTCCATCCGTGCACAGGCTGTACAAAGTTTGTTACACATTATTGCTAAATAGCAGGAACTATGGATTAAATCCTATTGTTCTTTGTACTCATGTTTTCATTGTATCAATGAAAGTTTGTTTGTACCGGAGGGAAAACCCAAATATTTGAATTCTAGATATAGTCTATTGTTTCTAAATTCATGGGTGTAAGTTTCCAGTATTTACACTGATTTTAGTATTTTGGGAATAGAGACTTCAATGGTATGGCCACGTAGAAAGATCTAGTGGTGCAATCAAGGCAGCCAGTACCATGCAGGTTACAGGGACATGCAGACCTGGAAGGCCCAAGTTGACATGGAAGCAGTTAACAGAGAGGGATCGCAGAGAGTGGAACCTCTGTGTGATCGACCCTCAAGAGAGAGACACCTGGAGATCAGGTGTGAGAAACGCCAGGCATGCAGCAAGCCAGTTACCTGGAAGGGGGCCCACTGGCGTGGATAATGCTCCCACACCTGCATGTTAATCAAAAGTTAGATGATGATGATGATGATATAAACCTATGTGTAATTTATATGAAATCTGTCAATTTCAGTATCATGAAAGTAGGTTTTCTGTATTTTCAAAACTTTAAACTTCCACCCATGTATATTTGTTCATTTGGTTGATCATGTCACTAAGATGTTTAACCTTTGACCCTAAACCTGTAGTATTGTGTGTAAAGTTTGACCCCGACCTGACCTTAATGCAAGAATATTCATTACATTGAATACGAATATAGAATTAATGCTTGATTTCACCATGGCCGTGAGGATTATGTGTTTAAATTTAACACATAAACATACTTCTATAATTTTACAATCGCTGCCGAAGTGTAGAATAGGCATGGTACTGATTTTGGTCAGGATATGTTTAGATAATAATTAGATGCAAATTTGAAAGGTCAGATCGGGGTCAAACTTTACACACTATACTAACTGAACTTCACCTTCATAGTTCCACAATCTAAGTGAGATGGATTGGAAAACAAAAGGATATAAATTAGTATTTTTTTTGTATCATGAAAAAAAATAATACTGTATTGAAATACCTCACATGACCTATTGAAATAGGGACAAACACTGGTATTGGCTAATTATGTTGATTCATGGGGCGAGTTGCCTAAGCATATGGCTAGCTAGTGCTTTGTCCCCTGGTGCCCTGAATTTGATATCACATACTTATTCCTTTTGGTATAAAAAGGGTACAAAGGCACAAAGCGATACATAGGGATATGCTCAGGCTACTCGCCCATGGTTTTTCATAATTATGATTTTTCAAAGAACCTAGCTGTTTCTAGATATCACTTTGAAAAATATTAATTGAACTGCTTAGTGGTTTAAAATGTGGAACTTTTAGAATATTATTGTACATGGGTTACAGTTTTCACTTAGAAAGGACTTAAATGATTGCTATTGCTTGCCATATTTTATCATAATGTGCTCACAAGCTGCTTAATTCAGTCAAAGTTTTTGATTTTAGTATATTTACTTTTAGTGTACAACAGGGGTCAACATATTGCATTGCAAATAAATTAATGTAAATATTATCAGATGCATCTTGTCATGCATTTTCCAAATATGTATGGGTCATATTAGGTCGTAAGTAGCACTTACGACCTTGCTATTCTGATGGGTCGATATACATGTAATTAGACATAAAATAATTTATACATTGATCAGACTCTCTATAAAAAGTCAAAATTTCGAAAAGTACAATTTCATCCACACCATGTACCCTGATTTTACAACACAAATACTCTAATCATGTAGCATGTGTATGGTATTTTATACATTGCTAAATTTTTGTTGGCTAACATTTTTATTATATTTCCATGATCAAATATACATAATTTGTAGTTAATTTTTACAAAAATCATTCATTTATTTACACTGTGGTATTTATAAAGACTCATAAATTTTGAAATTTAAAGTAGTGAAATGATTTTATTATTCTGCCATAATTCTGGAGAGACAAACATTTACTGGTGTAGACAGCTGGCTTATTGTGATATTATGAGTCTTAATCATTTACATGTTCTTGTTATGGAAAATATTCTTGGTAAAAAATACATTATTGACATAGATTGCTTTGTTATGTATTCCTTGTTTGCATATTTTGTCCCTCTATCAAATCATGATAAATTGCAAAATCCAATTTTAATCAATGGGTTGGGTTGGGTTTTTTACGCTGCTTTATGTTCCTTTTCATCAGTATATCATTCATATTTTGGTGATATTTTAACCTACTCTCAGTCCTTTAATGATTATGAGTATTTTACAAACAATAATAAATCATTGGCTACAGAATAAAGATGAAATGTAAGTTATCAAAAATTTAATTGTACTCGTTTAGGGTTTTGTATGTGTTTCTTTGTATCATGAAAAAAACTGAAAGGAATAATGGAAAATTCATGGAGTTCTGGTATTAAAAAATCTGAACGAAGCCTTGTTAAGAATTTTGTTAGAACATTTTATCTCTGCGACTACTGAATGGAGTCACTATATCTGAAGGGTTAGCATTTGAAGTAAAATACTTAGTTGAGTAATCATAGTATGAATTTGACTAAATTATGGGCAGATTATGTTTAGAAATTTTTAATTAATAATAAAGCAATCAAAGTGTCCACTTGAAAATTACTTGTATCAATGATCATGTGTCAATAAAATTTTTGTTAATGCAAGCACCCTTAATAGTCCAGTACACTTCAAATGGACTGCTCTTGTTTACACATTAGTTATAAAATATGTTGCTTAACTAAAACATTGTTTATTATTTTCTTATACAATATTTAATTACATAAACTTGTATAATTCACCTGTATTTAATGAACTTATTACAATATTAATTGTTTTTAGCATGTTGCCAAATGAATGTATTCCTGTTATATAATTCTGTGGGGTTTTTTTACCAATGCATACAGTCATTGTTTATACCTGTCCATACATGCTTTGTTTTTCTATTGCAAATTAAATAATGTTTTACACTGCTAAGATGGTTTGTTTTGTTTTATTTTATTTTCCTTTAAGAGGTTCAAACAGTTTTACCTATCACTGCTAAAATTACCTAAGGATGTAAGATCTGCTAGTTGTGATAGTGGGCAATGGAGCTTCCAGTTATACATGTCTGTACTCTGAATATTGGACTTTAAAACTAGAACTGCCTTTTTATTGTAGGCAAACTACGGTGTAAAAATGTACCAGTCCATTAGTTTATCTCTTGGTTGTAAGTCATTTTTAAGTAGCATAAGGCTATTTTTCTTGGTGCGTAACATAGTTTTAATGGTAATGTAGTTTTTCGGAGCTGCTGTCTAAGCCAACTTTTGACCTATATTTCAACCAATACAATTTGCTCTACCATAGCTGTTTGTCCTATGAAAATCCTTTACGGTATAAAGAAATGGAAAAAACACATGACACTATTGGCTATTAGTGATAAACTGGTGCATAGCACGTACAGTAGCTGCTGACTATTTACTCTGTGTATAATGAGTGACTCACTATGCTAATTGATCACACATTTGTCGTGGTATGCCCCTTGCGATATAACTAAACTGCGAATATGACTCCGCGCACGCTCGGAATGGGTTTTCATTTTGTCATATGTAGGCCGCCATTGAGCATTTCTATCAAATTGTTTTATGTTTGTCAGAAAACTAACATAAATCTTTTGGTCATTCTGGAAATAAGTGATTTTTAATCGAAAATCCATGGCATTGTTATTTAAGATGTTTTTAATTTTGGAATCGGACAGAATTTCCAAATTGACAAATCAGCAAAGTGGCAATATATTCGGACAAAAATTGTCGAGGCTGAATTGCAATTTTGGACAAACTACATTTGACCTATAGTAAATAAATGTACGCCATGCATGACCAACATTTATACTTCAAACTGTTGAAAATGAACCCAGCAGAGTGCCAAATATCTTTTTTAAGGATATTTTTTATTATCAATATGTTGCATTATTCTGCAAGATGTGTATAATGTGGTTGTGGTATGAAAGTTTGGACCCCCATCCCTGGAAAAAGTTCGAACCCCCCACCCCAACAAAAAATTCTAGATCAACCCGTGAATAAACTAAAATAACTACAATGGAAGGGCACAAAAAACGTACAATAAAACGTTCTGACTTGATTTACATTTTTAACAAGACTTCTTTTCCAAATAATATTTTGTTAAATTTAAGACCAGGAAAGCAGCTCAAGATAGCAGAAATACCCAAATAGACGTTGCAAAGGGAGGTAACTCAGTAAAAATAATGTAATAAACCTCTTACACAGTTACCTCCCCTGTTCTGGTAAGATACGTGGACAAATAACCATAGAACCCAACTTTTTTGTGCCATTGTTAATAATCAGTTTTTGCTTACCCCCCCCCCCCCCCCCAGGCCGGTATATTTTCTATATGCCTTATTAACAGAGGAAAATTGAAATTATTAAAAATAAAGCGTGACGTAAGCACTGTGAGGAGTTTGAGCAATAGCAATACACCTTAGCTCCGCGTTACAAGTAGCTACTATGTTTCAAGTTTTGTTAAAGTCATTTATAATAAGATCAATAATCAATACGTTGATATTATTTCATTATAGACGAAATAAGAGAAATCTAACTGCTTCTGTGTAATTCATACGCCGAACTATTTCTCGCGGAGGGAAATCGGCGCAGGTTCGACAATGAGTAATAATAATAATAATAATGAAGAATTTATTAATAGAATAAAAGTCTACAAGAAAAGAAGTAATGGTGATTTTGTATTCCACCACACATTAAATCTCTGTTTGAACAAGTTCAAATAGTTAGCTGTTTGTACCTTTTTTGGTAGGGCATTCCATAATTTTGGGCCTGAGTAATTTAAAGATTTTTACGTAAATTCTAGTCTAGGTTTAGAAACAAAAAGTAGTTGGTGATTTTCTGAAGCTCTTAAATTGTGGGTATTGTCAGTATTATTTCTTATGAATTTTTCACTTAGGTATTGAGGGCATATATTGTTAATTGATTTGTACATCATTATAGATTTTTTTAAAGTCGACCCTTTCTGGGAATTTCATCCAGTTTAATATTGAAAAAGGATCTTGTGATGGTGTGAGTCGAGCTTGTTACTATTGATAGAGTTGAGATATTTAACCACATTGTAAAAATATATTATAACGCAAACATGAATAATTCATTTCTCCTTATCTTAAATTAATCAAAACGATCAATATAACCGCAGTTATGTTATTGTTTGATAGTTGGCCTATTAACTAGGTTTAATACTTGAAATCTTCCCAGTTGTCGTAGATTTACTCGTGCGCGATATTACCTTTTGTGTTGATGGGCCGTAAACCCCAAACAAACAAACAAATTTAATATTCGTTAAAGTAAATAAACATTGTACAATACTGCATTCTTTTCCGCTATGTTACCGTTTTTACAAGGGCTCCCCATGTATAGTAGCGGATTGTAGAAAATCTGTATCAAAATGTTGTCCCGGACAATAAGTAATAGTATTACATTTGGTTGTGAGTGCAGTTAGTATCAAAATTCTCGATATCCTCCGGTGCCAGCGGGAGTCTGGGTACTATACCCCCCCCCCCCCCTCAAAACATAGCTGTTGCTGGCGAGTCGATGGAACTTAACATATATACTGACCCAAAAAAGAAACTTACAGTTGTTCCGCTCCACCAAGGTAAAAATTGGTATTGTGAGAGATATTCTGCCTTAAGGTGATTTCAATGATCAGGTGTTATCCATTCTCGTTCCCAGAGTCTAGTAGGATTCTCAATACTGGCTAGAATTGATAATCCTACTAGACTCTGGGAACGGAATGGGTGTTATCAGGGTTGGACAGTTTTTGCCGCTGGCGGAAAAAAACATGGTAAAAAACGGAAAAAAAACAGCAAGGAAAAAATAGGGTGGCAAAAACTGAAAAAAAAACTGGAAAAAATAAAATTCTCAAAAAGTAATATTCATAAATTTGTATTTTAAACTTATTGGAAATGCTTATTACATGTACATGTACTTTAATATTGAAAGTACAATAGACTGATACAGTAATAAGTTAATAACAAATACTTCATTGAATAAAATATGTATTAAATTAAATTAATAACAAATAATAACAAAGAATCGCTGACTGTAGTACCCAACATTGGTCAGAAAATAATAATAACTCAAGTCGATGCTTTCATTATAAACATTTTAAATCGTTGTTAAATGTTGAAAAATATCTTTTAATAGAAACACCATATATTCATCGTTTAGCATTTTGTAAATTCAGATGTTCGAATCACAAACTAGCAATAGAAATAGGCAGATACCACAATATACCAAGAATAGAAAGATTATGTTCCTTATGCCCTGATAGTATTGACTGTGAATTCCATGCTTTCTTTAAATGTCATAAATATGATACTATAAGAAATAATTTCTTATTTAACTGGTATTTAGGGGGGAAAGAGTTAAACGATTTTTACGATTTATTATCAACAAGTGAAGAAATCATTTTAAGAAAATTAATGTATTATGTATATCTACTTATGAACAGTATTAACAGTTAGTTTAGTTATTCTATATAGTCTCACTTTACTGCACAGACTAATATAACCACATAATATTGCATAGAGTATTGTATTTTGGGCTGGTGGCCTTAATTTTCTTTAATAAATAGGTATTTATAATTTGTTTATAATTATATATATTGTCTCAATTTATAACTAGAAATCAACATTGCCACACAATTTTGTATAGTGCAATGTCGTATTTTGAGCAATTGGTCTTAGTTTTCTTATATATGTATTATTAAGTAGTTTAATAATTTATATATTGTATCATTTTTAAACTATAAATCAACATAACAACAGAAATTTGTATACTGTAATGTTGTATTTGTGGCCAGTTGCCCTAATTTTCATTAATAAGTAATAACTATTATGAATTACATGTAGATCAATAATTTCATATTTTATCAAGATCTATTATATGCTTACATAACCACACAATTTTGTATATTGTATTGCTGTATTTTGGGCCGATGGCCTTGATTTTCTTGAATAAAATTTGTCTTGTCTTGTCTTGTCTACATGATAATTACATTTTTGCCCAGGGTTGGACAGTTCTTGCCGTTGGAAAAAAGTGGGTGGAAAAAACTCAAATTTCAAAAGGAAATATTTAAAAGTTGTATTTTAAATGATTAAACATCCTAATAGTTTTACTGTTTTTAAAAAAGAAAATTGAATGATACTGTAATAAACAAAAGATTATTCCACAGAGTTGTAAGTTTTTGCCACTGGTGGAACAAATAGACAGGATAAACAGGGTGGCTAAAACTGGAAAAAAACGAGTTTCTCAGAATTAAAGGAAATATTTATATAAAGATTTCTTTATAAATACTTTAAAATATCAAGATTTATTTAGTGTTAAATATAAAATTGACTGACACATCCTTAAACATAACATTGAGTCCCAATGAGTGGGGTCCTAGATTCATCAGGCTTTATAATGGACATTTTTTTCATTTTATTCATTTGAGATTGTATTCATATTCAGAAGCTGAGAATTAACCATAAAACAAAGAACAATCATTATAGTTTTTGCACTGACCAAGCACAACATTGAGCAAAACAATAACATTTTGGAGGTTTTTTTCCATTTCTGCCGTTTTTTCCAGTTTTTGCCGTTTTTTACCAGTTTTGTCTCTGGAAAGAAAAATTATCATTTTTGTCGAAAAAAAACAACCCTGGGTGTTATAGTACAAAATTATAAAGTCAGCTGAATATGTATATGGAAGCAGACTTTAAACTGCACTTTTTGGCGTAGCTGTCTAAGCTGGCTTTCGGGATACTCTTATCTATATATAAATCAGTCAGGAACATACATATAGGTTAGAATAGACAAATGAATGCATTCATATCAACGAAAAAAAAATAACAGAAAAAATATCATTCATCCTGCTTCATTAAAAAGATTGATCGTAACCCATGAACGTATATAGTATAACCTTCACTTAACACAGAACAAAAATATTCAAACTCATTCATCACGTTTTAGAAATAGACACATTGTTTTAGTCATAATTTATTCAATTTCAGTACGCGTATTTTCATATAACATTTGTACATTTATATATAACATCACGTCATTCTAATTTACATTAATATAGAGTAATGGCTACGCACATCAGGGGCAGATCCAGGATTTTTTCCTAGGGGGGGGGGCGTCCAAATTATATTATTTTTTTGGGGGGGGTCCAAACTTTCGAACCACAACCACAGTATACACTGTTTGCAGAATACCGCAACATATTGATAATAAAAACTACATAACCATTTGATCTATGTTAAACACAAAGGCGAGCAAGAGAAAATAGCTTCTTGCAACTTTAAATGGCTTACAGTTAAAAAAAATACATTCATGGACGGGTACAAATTGGAAACTTCAAAGGGGGCCCGGACATCCCCTGACCCCCCCCGCGAGATCCACCTATGCCCATCTCATTGCCGTAGGAAATATAATTCTCTAATCATTTGTTAAACCTTGCTGACTCAGAGTACAATCTCAATGTGGCTAAAAAACCTGCCCGATCATTTGACTGTATTCATATAAAATTAAACTAGTTGATATTATTCGCTTTATAAGCCCTTGGGCAACACTAACATTATCAACCATTTCCGCAAACTTAACTCGAAATCAGTTACATGTAGTTATATTCTAAAGTCACATAACTGTGTAATGTTTAAAACACCAATAAACATACCGCAAGTCAGGGTTGGATCAAAGATTTTTTCTAGGGGAGGGGGTCCAAACTTTTTCTAGGTGGGGGTCCAAACTTTCGAACCACTACCACATTATACACTGTTTGCAGAATAACGCAACATATTAACAGTAAAAAATACATTACCATTAAATCTATGTTAAACACAAAGCCGAGCAAGAAAAAATTGCTTCTTGCAACTTAAAATGGCTTTCAATTAAAAAAGTACTCTCATGGACGGGTACATTGTGGAAATTTCAGGGATGGGGGTCCCGGACCCCCTGACTCCCCCGCTGGATCCGCCTATGCCAGTCAGTCAAATTTTATCATTTCACGTATAATTATGTTATATATATAGTTCACTGTGCATACATACATGTACACTACCTTATATAATATACGTGAATATTATAATGAAAGTATATAACTCGTACACGGTAATGTATACGAAAGCGATTTCAAATTGTGTTTGTTGACATATGTGTGGGTATTTAAAGAATGTGAGGACTCTGGTGTCAGTGAGTCCTATAACTATTGTGAACGTATATTATGGGCTCAAAGTTTAGTGAATTTTAAGTCTCACTTTCAATATACAATACTTGTTATTTGTCTCTGAATAATATATATTAAAGTAGTGATTTTATTGTTATTAATATGTATTTTTATTAATTATTATCATATATATTTTGCGCATAATTCGAGACTAGGTTTTATAATATTCATAATCAATTTAATCAGTTATATAACAAAGGAACTGACCACATCTTTATTTTTCTCCTTATCTTGATTTTCATTACATATTTTATGTTGCTGTTTTATACAAGATGCATTGTTAATCTTTATTATAAATATTAGTTCCTTCTTACATTTTCGCAGTTTAGCCATGTGGCAGTTGATAATCTTTCCTGTGACGAGTGTCACATTTGCATTAAGTACAGATCTTTTATATATACTTCCTAGTCTGGTCACAGTTATAGGTGTCGACTAAAGAGATCAAGACTCTAGATTACATAATATTTGTAGTAATGAATATATATATTATTTATTATCAACATCTGTTTAATTCCGAGAATACTTATATAAAGCATACTATTTTTCTACCAACATATCGATATAAACATTTACGTTCAAACTATACTTATTAATATTTTACGGACTAAGTGCTTAGATTCATCTAATTATTAACTCTATGTCAACTTGGTGGAATCTTATAATTGGAAATTTGTGGACTAAATAAATCGTTATTGACTTTGAAATCTTTGTGATAGTTTCAACTAACTATTCAACTTACTATTCTTCATTTGTCAGAATTAGAGTGATCTCCTCACAGGCTACTCAACTTTAGAATCTTCCTTTTCTGGCGTATTTCGTATTCAGAAGCTTCAGCCTTCCTCAAAAGTTAAGACATACAATCAATACTCCATTGTTCCAGCAGACAGCAGCCGACAGGATGGAATTAATATTCCCGCGCAATAAGATCGTAATACTCGTATGCTGTGTGTACCGAGCGTGCTAAATATATCCAGAGTATTCGCAACATGATAACGTTTTAACAACTGAATTACTTGTACGTTATACATCCGTGAGTAACGACTGGAATTTTACATGTGGAATGCAGTGTAATACGTTCTTTAACTACAAAAGTAAGTGTATATTGTTGTTGTTTTTTATTTTATTTTATAGCTAGAAGCTATTTGATCGCGTGGTACATGAGTAATTTAATATTTTGGTTGTTGTTGAAAATTCTTAACAGGGTGTAGAACATATCATTATAGCCGTGTTGATTTCAAGCATTTTAATCTAGATAATTTCTATTCAGTTTAAAACATGAAGAAAACACACGATCATTGTGTTAGCCGCATTTTCTTATTGGTTTGGTTTAGTTATTGATGTTTTCACCGGAATGTATCACGTGACGTATCTAGAGTATAATTAAGTAACACAAGATCAAGACATTTGTATCAATCAAGTTAATGATTATGTTTACTATTATAAACAGCATAAACACATGGTGTTTGTCGCCATTACAATACAGTTGGCGGTACACCCAATACATTTTACAGAATACAGTGACATCAATATAATATTTCTTATTTATTATATGCTTTCCAGTGGAATACCGGGATTTCTTTCATGCTTTACGGTGAAATGCTGTGTTATCCGATGAAAATAAACGATGAAAATATCGGTTTATATTTTCACTACGGTGAAAATATAAAAAATGACGGACTACTTTTTTCAAGGGAGACAGACAAGCTAGAGCTATTTCAAACATCATATAAGCGAGTTCAATGGTGACAAAATGCATTCGTTGATTTTAAAGCAGGAGATGATTTAAACAAATCCAACATATCCTGTTGCTAACTAATTTTTAAAACGAAAGTCTACAAATTTAGTCGACCCAGCTTCAGCCCAGATTACACGGCAATCACGCGACTGACCCTGCATAATGGAGATTTTTGGACATATTTGGGGTCAAATGCGAGGGTTTCGTGCATTCAATTAATAGTCTAATACGGGTTTTTCTGAGAAAATTCATTACAAATCTTAGAATAACTTACGTCACCATTCAAATCCAGCGAGGAAAAACTCAAACATGTCTGAACGTTGACCGTATCAAAGCTGCATCGTGTGCATTGCCATTGGATTCCATACGTTGATTCATTTGACGAATATCCAGCCATTATACGGTAAATACAAAGGTTGGCTAGTATTAATCCAAGCCAATCTGTGCATAAATTAGATATAATGAACTGGCTTAAAAATCATTGGCTTTCTTGAGTCTTCGCCATTTTGACAAATCCATGACACATCCCTTCGACGCGTAGATCTATGTGTTTCCTTACATTATCCTTATATCCATATCATAATTGTGAAACATGTACTTTCCAGTCGCTTGATAATATCGTTTAAATCCTTCATTTTAACCGCGTAATATGATTTCACAATAAAAAAATGCACTGATTTAAAATTCGCGTTGTCCAACTCCGACGTAAACACATTTACCTTGACCTTGACTGTCTATCTACAGTACACATTTTGTCTCCTTCCGCGTAAGGAAACTGTTACACGATTTTCGAGTTTAAAATTGTTTTCCCGCATACTACTTTACCGTAACAAACATGGGTTTATTAAATTTGGATAATAGTGTCTTCAGAAATGATCGATTATATTACAATAAATTATGCACACTGGAACTACTTATTTCGCTCTATCACATTAAAAATGAGTCACACGGTCTGTCCATGAACTGGCACAGGTAGAATCTAGTCTTGCATCATTTTTCAGGTGAACAGCATGAAAGAAACAGAAAATTCGCCGATTTCGGTGTAAGATCGATTTATATTTCACGTTGTGAGCTCAGAAAATGACATTTTCACTCGTGGCTACGCCACTCGTGAAAATATGTTTTCTAAGCTCACTCGGTGAAATATAAATCGATCTTACACCAAAATTGGCGAATATCCTCTATTTATCGGTGAAATAATTTAAAAATCGATATTCCACTGTTTTGAAACAATGAAAATAAATTTGTTATTTTTCACTGTTTGGATGCGCTGTTCTGATGACATATCATTTTTAAACTTGAAAAAAGCCAGTTTGAAGCTTCGTTAGCTCACTCGTGAAATAAATCTTGATCTTACACCGAAATAAATAAATATCCTCTATATACAGGTATAATCATAATTATAAAATACCTGAAAAGTGTTATATAATTTGAGCTGTATGTACATGTGGATACAATTATATTAAGACATTCATATTGTGAAATAACATTTTTTATAACATATACATGTGTAAATGTTATACTTAGTAACCCATATGAAAAGTATTAGATACAGACTATAAATGATCATCTCTTAATGAAATAATTGACTTATTGAGATTTATTGGAATTTATTGTGTCTGGTTTTTTTCTTTTATACACATTGCAAGTCATGCCATTTTCTGTTTGTAATGTATTGACCACTATCTTGCATGTAATACTAAACCTAATGCATTTGATATACATCTTTATTCTTCTCAAGGACGGACCATGTCATTCGAAACTCCTTAGCCATTCGCTTCGAATAACCTCTGACATATATAGACGCCATATTGGAACTACCGGTGTTGAAGTAAACAGGCGTTGAGTGATGTGTCGTTTTTTTTATTCCATAAATTTGAAATTACACAGTACAATGATATCGCTTAACAATGTCTGGTTCAATATATAACATCAAATATGTTTTAACAAGGATCAATGTGTATACAACAAGAACTATTTTGCAATAACTGTTACGTGCTTCGCCTCGCGTAGGTAGTAAAAACCCAAGTCGCCAGGGTAGACCCCCACGAATCTTTCCGAGAGAAAACATTCATGAAAAGTCGAGATGTTCCGAATGGGACCATGTAATATAGGTTCCTTGTTATTCTCTACATATTACAAGCTATGCATTATCTGGTTTCCCGTTCCTAACTTCATTCATAGATAAGACATTCTTTACCATAAGCTTTAAAGTCTTATGATATTAGTATAAGTAAATTCTTCATATGTTAGCAAACCTTCAGGTGTACAAAACGCTGGAACATTGCCCTTGTTTTTTCAATAAGGGGGGGGGGAGAAAGAGAGAACAGGGGTTCGTGAAAGAGGGGGTTAGAGAGAGAGAGAGGGAGAGAGTGATAGAGAGGGGAGGGGGAGGGGAGGAGAGGAGGAAGTGAATTGCATTAATGCATGTCCGAATACGACAACGTCGTGTTTATTCTTCTCTACATTCATGTCTGATTAGAACTGATTTTTAGAAAATACAGTACAACCTTTCGTTATTTCGCTACGGTAACTATGACTAGCGTCTCTTCCTGTTCACAGCAGCCTATAACAATTGCCTCGGTTTAGGTGATTCTGCTCTATTTCTTACCTCGAACCAACGGGTTATCCTAGAGCAATGAACAACCATTGTAATGCATAACTTATGTTCGTTATTCCATCCGTACAGCGACACTTACACTTAGTCTAGTAACTTCTTTTATTCAATAACTTTCTTATCAATTGTCGATAATTATTTACGACTGACAGACATTAACAATTGCCTGTATCTCTAATCAACATTATAATACTATACTGCATTGAGGCTCTATGTTGTTAAATGGTTTGACTAACAGGCATTCTCGTACCCCGAGATTATCACGATTCTCAATCTAGTATTGAGAATCCTACTAGATTCTGGGTATGAGAATGACTAGAGCTGTGGATCGTTGAGCAAGTGGCGATCCGATCCACGATTCATGAGTATCGATTCATGAATCGAACTATGAATCACATGTTAATGGAAAAGCGTTCAGGAATTCATGTAATAACAAAATAAGTGAAAAATCTCAGAAGCTTTTACTATATGGGAAACCATGTACTTCAAACATTACTTTCAGACGTTTTATGGGCATTTTCAGTGATAACATTTCTGTTCAAATGTGTGTCAATTGATATTTTTACGCAAGATAATTCGGTTTAAGTTGTGACAGGTTAATGTAATAGAACTATAGTAGTCGAATAAAAGGGAATACATTTGTATTCAAATAGATCATGAAAAACTATCAGATTTTATTGTCTTAAAATGCTTCCATTAGCCTATGAGTAGTATTTGTTTACTCTGAATCTTCAACACAAATTATTCCTGCACATGATATAGTTTGTCACTCGATTTAATGTGTGATGGTTTGGAGTAAACCATCAAAACTCACTGGATCAACTGATATTCTTTCGGGGAAAGAAGCTTATTTATTGGAGTAAACGCCGTGTCAACACAATTTAGGTCATTTTACGGCGTCCAGCGCACCTAACTTAGCTTTTCTGGACCATTGTCTATAACCAGTACTCACCTACCCTTCCACAAGGCCGGAAACTTCTCCATATTATCTAATCAATGAAGGAAAATCGACTTTATTATAACTTGAATATACGAACATAAAATGTAAACATAGAAGAAGACAAATATTTTATGGTCTGGTGAATTTGGAAGGTACATCTGTTTACTTGTGTTTTAGTTGTTGGTGTAATGGAAAGCGTTCTACCATAACAAGCATGATTTACCAAGTTGTGGTGGTTTATCAACCATGCTAATGTTAAAATGAAATACACAAATTTTATTTTCATTACTGCCTACCCCTGAAATGAATTGTCTCATTTTAATGTTTACCAAAACACGTTTTGTTTTTTGTACGCACTATATCAGATATTAGTTTAATAAGTTTCCTTACACATGAGCGGGTGCGGTCGATTGGTAACGACGCTAGACAGCCCTGCGTTCAGTTACCGCGAACGTTACAAAACGTTCCGTAACGATACATTCGGAACTCCTCGGCCATTTGCTGCGAATAATCTCGGACATATTTAGACGCTATTTTGAAACTACCGGTGTTAAAGTAAACAAATATATGATCGTTTAGGCATTGAGTGATGTTTCGTTTTTAGTCCGTAAATTTTGAAACATCACTCATTTCCTTAACGATCTCATATTTGTGTATAAGATTAGGTTATTCGCAGCGAATGGCCGAGGAGTTCCAATGGTATCGTTATGTAACGTTCTGTAACGTTAAGTGTAATTGAACACGCTACTGATAAAATATTTTAAGTGGATTTCACGAAGCCTTTCTTACATAAGTATAAATTCAGGGTTGATATAAGCGACCCAAACTTAAACCAACTAAATTACCTTATAGTACTAAATGTCCTACGTGTTTTATTGATGGACTCTATAGCGTAAACGGTTAGACTGTTGTGCTAGAAACATTGTTTTTGTCTGGCATAGGTTCGAACCGTGAATGTTGATTTTTTTCACTTTTGGTCCATTCTTTTTTATTTTTGTCAATCATTATTATGCACAATTATCTTACCTTCACTTCATTGCTGTACTTGTAGAGTTCAGTATTTTTCGAAATTACAATATTGTGCATCAGCGAAGATTGAATAATAAGTGACAAGTAGGTAATTAGTGAAGGATTTCAGGGTATAGTTATGAGATTCATACGAAATCTCATATATTTTGGGTCATTATTTAAGTTTGGAGACGAGCGTTATTTAATTTGAATAATAAAATATGCAAAATTGCAATTTGCAAATTATGATGCCCGTTTTGGCTAACTTAAAAACAAGGTTGTATGTCAAATGTTTTACTAGTATGTGATAAATGTACCCTTTGCTAAATATTTTGTTTACAACTTTTTCAATTGGTAAAATGTTCCAGGCAGGCACACAAAAGCATTACTTGAATTGTAGTGCATGGAACAGTCAGTTATTGCCCGTTAGGTTGAGTGACAACTATTCCTTCATAAAACAGTTCGAAAATCGCTTATAACGGCTTCTGGCGAATGATGTCCGCCTTACAATATGCCTGACATTCTCTTACTGTCTTACAATAGGTTCGACAATCGCGGATTGGCTGGACAGTGTGTTTAACATGCATTGCATGTCTTGCAAGAGTATGGTGGTTAAAAACGTTTAAATTACTTTTTTTTAAAATGGTTAGACTTTCATTAATGAATGAATGAATTTAGCATACTTGATATGTCATGCATCGCAATCTGATTAAAACCCGATCTAAAATTTTCCGCTCGCCTACCCTGTACGACAATGCTCTACAGGATGTCTTTTTACGCAGATTGCATGCATCGTAAACTAAAATGCTGAATATACATGTATGTGTAAATATTTAAGCGAAAAAGGCAACGAAGTCCCATTTATTGTTGTTAACTTGTATATATATTTAGGGGATAGTGAAGGTATTGAATAAAGGTATGATTGCAATGTGTTATAATACGATAAAACATGTAATAATAATAAAACACCTTTGGATTACGGAACGATTTGGTAACGAATGCGTAATAAAATTAAAATTATTGGAATTGAATAAATTAATTAATCAATTTTCTGTTAGAATAATTGTCATCTCTAAAATCTTAACAGAATGATAATCGATTTTGAAATTAAAGTATTTATTCGTTTTAATCTGTTAGTTTTATAGTTACATGTATTTATATAATAATAAAGAAACTCAACCCTGCCAACACTAAGTCTTGAATTAATTAATAATTAGATACAAATTAAAAATATGTATCCATACCCATGTTTTCAGGGTCTATCTATCACATGGTACTAATTTCAGCTTGATCAGATCATTAAAATATGCAAATTTATGCAAATAAGGTATTTTACGAAATTCAATATTCGGTTTTGCTATACAAATCAACGTCTGTAGTTTCACATTGACATTTTGAGTAAAATATGTTTATGTTATACTACTTTTGTATAAATTAAATACAAATATATCAAATAATTACATTAAACAGTTAATGATACTATATAGATATGCAAAATATTCAAATTACGTTAAAACTTGTAGGATTTTGCCTCAAACATTACATGATGTCATGTATATTTATGCCGTTGTCTAGCATTCTGTGGAGGTCTGGATAATTTTGATTCAGTTTTTTGGACAGAGCTGACTAAGAAATTTAGTTAGGACATTCTGTCACCCTTGAGCAATTAGTATAATATGCAAATTTAGTCCGCCATTACCGAAATTCCGTTTTTCGCTAATAACACAATAACCAATCATGATAAGAATTTAAAATATGTGTCTGCATCCATGTTTGTAGGGTCTATCTATCATATAATACCACATTCAGCATGATCAGAGATGATTTGCAAATGCAGATGTATGCAAATTTAGTCATTAAGTATAGGAAAGTGGTTCTTTTCACTATATAAAATAAAGATTATGGACCAAATTACGAGTTTTTATGAACAGCTTAACGATAATTTACAAATAATTAAAGACAAGCATTTAGTTAGTATATTTAGAGTGACGACACACTTGAAAAAAAAATCATAATATCTCAATAACCATTTATGGCAAACATTAACAGCATGCATTTACCTATGCTTCCATGGCATTAGTTTGTTTCGTTTTATGTCGGAAAACATATATGTACTAATATTATAATGATCAGATGATTTGAATATGTATACTTATGCAAATTAGGTGCATAAAGTAAAGTGATACCCCTTTTCTTTATCCAAGTTAAAGTCAGTGTATAGAACTAAGGTATTCTACATAAACTAAGAGCATGCATTGCTTATTATATATAAATTTTAGATAATTAAGATACGTGGTCCTTTCAGTCATTAGATTGTAAAGAATATTGTTTTTGTGCCCGTAATTTCTCCAATGACTTTTTGCCCCTACTAAAAATATGTATCAATTTTTTTATATAATGAGGAAGATAAGTAAGGATGCATTCAAATGATTGTAAGAACATACTATGCAAAACAACTTTTCGTCAAATTAAAGTCGAAAATTTAGCCATACAAAGACAAATTAAGTGTGTGTAGCAATGACTATGTACAGCACACTCCGAGTTTGGCAATCCCAATTCAATTCATGCAGATCATATATATACTCTTTATTTCCACTTTTCAGTGATTTATAGACATATAAACATTTTTACATAAATATTAAATGTACAAAACAACATATGAAAGAAAAAAATTCATACACATAGTCATATATTATCGTTCTGTAGAATAACTTAAATAAAGAAAAATACAACATAGATAGAACAGATGTAAGACTGCGTACATACATATATTTGTGGGTAGTTTTTAAATGTTTTGCACCTTAATAATCTATCTTAACCAACATTAAAATGTTAAGACGAGGTTAAGGTAAATAAATCAGTTCACATTCACACTCACGCATTCACGATTAGCCATATTTAGTATAGATTGTATGAATGTAATTACAACATATTTGAAAAAAGTTTTTTTGAAACCGAGGATCTACTTGAAACACAGCAAGTATATCCTCATCAAAAATTGTTTTCATGAATATTTCAGCAGGTGAATTTTTCAAGTAAAGACTAAACGATTCACTAATTTGGTAGCGTATTACATTTATGAATTTCACTCTATCTTGCTCAAAAGCAACACAGCTAGATATCAGATGACCGTATATGTCAGTGGTTGTAAGATTGCATTTATTACATTTTGTTATGTTGAAGAATGACTTGTATAGTAGAACACGAATTGCAGAAATAGCATGAATTATTTCCCTTTTTGTGGTAGCATATAACCACAAAGGTGATGGTTTCACAGATGTATGAACTGATACAAATCTTGCGAATTCTTGTTCATTAAATACTCTTGACTTCCATTCGCTCAATTGTACATTTCGAATAGCTTTACTGACAATGTTTTTCCAAGAATACCTGCTTGGAAAGTTAGCACTTTGTAAATATGTTGTTAAGAAGTGAAATAACCCATACAATACTAATAATTTACATATGTCAGGCACAAATCCTAGTTGATTTCGGTAACCTTTGGTCACATATAGATTGAGACGGTAATTAAACAATTTTCTTGCTGTGTTGTTTGTTGACATTGTACATAGTCTTTGAAGGAAAGATAATTTTCTTTTGGCTATATCTGCGTCTATTGGGTACCATCCGAGTGTGCTGAGAGCCATATCTGTGCGCGTATGCTGTGGAAGGCGCGTATGCTGTGGTATACACGGTAAGTCTGATTATCATGGCGTTACAGAATTGAGATTCCTGCTCACCTTGCAATAACCAATTATGCTATAAACATTTATACAAAATCTAGTTATCAAACATGCATGCAAGGTCTCATTGTCATATTTATGATTCTGAAAAGTTGAAAAGCAACAAATATTATTGAACATGCTAGCAATAGATTTATGTGTATGACATTCCCTAATGCTGGCATTGTTATTATATATTTATATACATGCCTAGAACGTTCTATCTAATCTTGACTAAATTAATTAGTGGAAACTATGAGCAAATGAATAAAGTTGACACGTGTAGTTTCATGAATTTCTTTCCACAGTAAACAATGTTGAGAGGTCAAATCTGCACGAAAATAAGTAAGACTTTCCAGCTACTACTATTGCCATGAAGTACATATATATATCAATCAAATAGATGCTTATGTCAATGACAGGATGTTTTTTATGATAAGGAAACGCCTTTGAATTCAGTAGCTTTGAATTTTACTATCAGTTTTACGATGTACTATTCAAATTGATTTATTGTTCTTCATTTTTCTTCTGGTTCTTACGTAAAGGCACACCACTTCAAAATATTATTGAGCTGAAAGCACCCATGTGCGAAGGCCATACGGTAATAAGTAACAAATTATAAACATTCATTTTATATTAATACATTGATTAGGTGTGGTATATGAATGGTCTCATAATGTGGACATTCTGGACATTGAAATCCAACCGAACATAAATTGGGTCGCAATTGACAGATTACTTGATTCAATTTTATTTCCTGGAAAATTTCCTTTTTGAAGTACTTAAATTTGAACAAAATAAATTCATTTTAAATACAGTTCATTTGAAACCCTTATTTGCTTACATTTGCAAATGCAAATCATCTGATCATGCTGAATGTGATATCTTATGATAGCTGGACCCTATAAACATGGGTGCAGACACATATTTTAAAATCTTATCATGATCGGTTATCGTGTTATTAACGAAAAACGGATTTCGATTATGGCGGACCAAATTTGCCTATTATGCTAATTGTTCAAGGATGACTGGATGTCATCATTAAATTTCTTAGTCAGCTATGTTCAAAGGTAAAGAAGCTGAATCAAAATTAGCAAGGCATCAACAGAATGCTAGACAATGGCATAAATATTCATGACACCATGTAATGTTTGAGGCAAAATCCTACAATTTTAACGTGATTTGAATATGTTGCATATATTTAGAGCATCATTAACTGATTTAATGTAATTTTTTGATATATTTGTATATAATATATACAAAAGTAGCATAACATAAACATATTTTACTAAAATCTCAATGAAAAAACTACGGACGTTGATTTGTATAGCAAAACCGAATATTGAATTTCGTAAAATACCTAATTTGCATGAATTTGCATATTTAAATGATCTGATCAAGCTAATATTAGTACCACGTGATAGATTGACCCTGAAAACATGGGTATGGATACATATTTTAATTTTGTATCCAAGTTGGTTATTGAGTTATTAGCGAAAAACGGAATTTCTATAATGGCCGAATTAATTTGCATATTATGCAAATTGCTCAAGGATGACAGGGTGTCATCACTCGGATTCTTATTCAGCACCTTTCAAAGATATAGAAACAGCAAAAAAACTTTGTGGGGACTCAAGTGCACGGTTCACCTCATATACTGCAGGACTACTAGGTTTCATGTCAATTTTCATTTGCCATGACAAAATATGAGTGTTTGTACAGTTTTTTTTCTAGTTTGATTATGAAATACATGTACTAATTTTCACAACCTTTTAATCCGTACACGTAACAAAAATTGCAATCCAATTTCTTAAACGATTTCTGATTCGATAATCCGTACGGAGTTTCCTATTTTAAAATCAAGGCGCCAAAGGCACTGGAGTTGTTCGACATAGAAATCGTGTTGTGCCTCGGTCACTTAATGTGCTAAAAATGTGAGAAAATATGTGGAATAAAGTTTCTTGAAACATAGACTGCAGAGCTTTCGTTGTATGAAATGTAAGAGGTTGTACATTATGCACCGGAGTCTATGCCTGCTTGAATACAACTGATTATACAGCAGTAAATGTGGATTAAGTCAGAGAAGTCAGCGTTCGGTCCGCCATCTTGGTTGACTGCCGTACACAGCTACATGACAGTGGGATTAGGTAAGACAGCCGAGTGTCGTCAATACCCTCTTGTTTTACAGTTTATTTGTCTGTTATTTATTAGTTTTCATTTGCAAAAATGATCGACAAATGAATTGTAACCCCAGTATTTAGAATAAAACTTTATTATGGACTGCATACGGAAGTAATCATACGGTTGTATTGTACAACGGGAAAAAACAACTTATGGTATTTTAACTAAATTCTATCTTTTTACAAGTAAAAAATTACTGCGAAATGCAGCAATGTGATTGTCCCGGCAAACATAAAAACTACTTAAGTATAATCTTAAGGTAACTAAAATAGCATTGTGTTGAATTGTCATGTAAACTGCTAAAGATTTTCAATATTATAATGTAACTTGTTATTAAACGCTTTCCTGTTTATGTAAAGGAAACTAAGAATTTTGCTCACAGCAATGAAGCATGAATTCTGAACGAAGTTTGATGTTGTGGTAAACACTAACTTACGGATCAAAATATATATGCTGTAACATGTTTGTCAGAAGTTACTTTTACTGATTTATACTAACATTTTCAGTTGTAATTATCTTTATATCAAGTGCTCAACAGTATTTAAATATCAAAATTACAAGTCGCTTTATGCATTATGTGAGGTGGAATTTCTTATGAGTGTATAATTGAAATTATGTGAAAAGTGATTTGAAGCACTTGCATGTTTGCGTACTTGACAAGCTGACTAAAATATGCTTTTGTTTCCCTAAAATTTGTTTGCATTGTATTATAGAAAAAAGAGCGGAGCAATATTCTATTACAGGTGACAGACTCAAATTTTCCTTATTATAGTATAAATTTTCCTTATTATATACTATACATGTAATAAGGAAAATTTGAGTCTGTCACCAGTGTATTTTACTAAAGCACGTTGATAAAATTATGTTCAATTTAATGATTGCAGTATGAAGAAACTATCACTGTTAACATAAACATTATAAATGAAAGTTTGGGCTCTATAGGGGTTCAAACCCTCTTAAAAACCGTCTATAGTAAGTACATGTATATTAATTATATGGCTTCTTTGAGGTCACACCCGTCCTTTGAGCCCCAAGATGAAATTGTATGATGTTGCTTATTCGTTTGGTATTAGCATAATATACGTCTGTATACCCGGTCTTCAAGGGTCACACTTCACCGTTAGTGTTCTACAATTGTTTGAACTTAACTGCGTTTTTCGCATATTACCAGTTCTATGTTTTTATACAGATTTAAAGTCGTACTTAATGAAATCTAACATGAATCCTATCAAGACAAAAAAAGTTATGAAATATAGTGTGTCGAAAGGATTTCCGGAAATGTGTTAATATAAAACGCTGATATTTCGTGTGTTGATAAAAATATCGCTTAAATGGTTTTGAAAAAAAAATCTTTTTCTTAAATTTTCTATGTAACTTTTAACGGAAATGGGCTGTACAATGATTGCATTAAAAACCAATAAAATGTCGGCAGTAGAAATCGAAAGGATTTTGTCACGTGACTTTTGCCCATATTGCTACCAAACACTAGCCATCACAATATCACGGAGTTAAGACGCCGTGAAATAATACTAAAAATGAACAATGATTCGATTAATGTTGCAATGGGTTTTTCGAAATAAGCGATTAATGTTGACATCGGTTTAGAAATTAACAATTATTGTTGACATCGGTTTTGAAATAAGCAATTATTGTTGACGTCGGTTTCGAAATAAGCAATTAATGTTGACACCAGGGCCCGGTTTCACGAACGCTCTCATAACTTAAATAAATTTAAGATTGTCTTAAATATTTTGGTCGTAACTATGAGTATCTTATAAAATATTTTAAGTGGATTTCACGAAGCCTTTCTTACATAAGTATAAATTTATGGTTGATATAAGCGACCCAAACTTAAACCAACAAAATTACATTAGAGTACTAAATGTCCAACGAGTTTTATTGATGGACTCTATAGCGTAAACGGTTAGACTGTTGTGCTTGAAACATTGTTTTTGTCTGGCATAGGTTCGAGCCATGAATGTTGATTTTTTTCTCTAGTGGTCCATTCTTTTTTATTTTTTGTCAATCATTTGCGTTTTCCTATTATGCACAATTATATTACATTCACTTTATTACTGTACTTGTAGAGTTTAGTATTTTTTTCTAAATTACTATATTGCGCATCAGCGAAGATTGAATAATAAGTGATAAGTAGGTAATTAGTGGAGGATATCAGGGTATAAGATTCATACGAAATCTCATATCCGTTGAGCTATTATCAAAGTTTGGCGACGAGCGTTATTTAATTTGAATAACAAAAACTGCAAAATTTCATTGCAAACTATGATTCCCGTCTTGGCTTACTTAAAAATAAGGTGGTATGTCAAGTTTATTACTAGTATGTGATAAAAAACCTTTGCTAAATATTTGGTTTACAACTTTTTGAATTTGTGTAAATGTTCCAGACAGTTACACAAAAGCATTACTTGAATTGTAGTGCACGGATCAGTCAGTTATTGTCCGTTTGGTAGAGTGACAACAATTCCTACATTAAACAGTTCGAAAATCGCTTAAATGGCTTTTGACGAATGATGTCCGCCTTGCAATATGCTTGACATTCTCTCACTGTCTTACAATAGGTTTGGCATTCAATGCTTGCCTAGACAGTGTGTTTAAATGCATTGCATGTCTTGCAAGAGTATGGTGGTTAGAAACGTTTACATTGTCTATGTTAAAAATGGTTCGACTTTCATTACATGCATCTGAAAATATTGAACTGTTTATATTTCAAATTTTTGTCAAAATCTACAAGCTATGAATCTTAAAAAAGACATAATGAATGAATTTAGCATGTTTTATATGTGATGCCTCTTAAACAAAAATGCTGAATATAGGTGTAAATATTTATGCGAAAAAGGCAACGAAGTCCCATTTATTGTTGTTTACATGTATTTGGATTTAAACAATAATAAAGGAATTGAATAAAGGTATGATTACAATGTATTATAATACGATAAAAATAATAATGATAAAACACCTTCGAATAACGGTGCGACTTGGTGACGAATGTGTATTAAAATTAGAATTAATGGAATTGGTAAAACTGATTAATTCATCAATTTTCTGTAAGAATGACTGTCATCTCTAAAATCTGAACAGAATGACGATCGATCTAGATATTACAGTATTTATTCGTTTTTATCTGCTAGTTTTATGATTATTTATGTAATAATACAGAAACTCAACTCCGCTAACACTAAGTCTTGAAGTAGTGCAGAAACTGTCATACTCCGTCTTATACGTGAGGGGACGAATAAGTTCAACGATGAAATGAATTGTAGTAGATGAAAATCTGTAACTCTGATATATTCTATCTTCCGACGTACTTTCAAACTACACTTAGTGTCACTTCGTCGGAATACCCGTCGTCTAGGGACTATATAGCCATTCAAACATAAATTTAGACAAACGTGAACCATTTGTTTATATTTAAGTAAGGTTTACATTCAGTTTAATCTACCCGTTCACTCGATTAAATTTTCACTCATAACTTAGACTATTTAAGAACGGATTAAATTGTAAAATGTTTGTGAAACGCACTGTAACTTAAAAATGCTAAAAATAGAAAATTTAAGGTTAATCTAGAAATTTAAGATAGGAATGCGTTCGTAAAACCGGGCCCAGGTTTTGAAATAAGCAATTATTGTTGACATCGGTTTCATAATAAGCAATATTGTTGACATCGGTTTCGAAATAAGCAATTAATGTTGACATCAGTTGCGAAATAAGCGATAATGTTGGAATCGATTTCAAATAAGCGATAAATGTTGAAATCGGTTTAGAAATAAGCGATTATTGTTAACATTGGTACCGAAATAAGCGATTAATGTTGACATCGGTTTCGAAATAAGCAATTTATGTTGACATCGGTTTCAAAATATGCAAACTTAAAGTTTACTCAATAGTAATGTTGGTTTTTTAATCTTGTAATACATACAAATTCTTCTTTTTCAGGAAAATGGATTTTCCTTTTGTTATCATTGGGAAGTTTGTTATCACTTTTCTTGATCCCTGTATTGGATCGCCCTCATGAGGTAATACTTTCATATATGTTTATTATTACTGGTCTTCAGCACATAATTGGTCATATAACCTCAATATCGCTCGATCAATGTGTCACTTACCTAGTGACCGAATATTGCGGTAGAAAGCAGAGATGAAGTTTTAGATAGTTTAATCACTTAGCGATGGGTCGATGGCACCTAGCTGTACTGCCAGGAATATGAGGAAAACTTCAGCAAAAACATATTATCTTATTGTATCGACAGTAGCAGTAAGATATATCTTATTGTAGTTTTTCTGCTACCAGTAAGATCGACAGTAGCAGTAAGATCAATATTATTGGTGGTGTTCCTGTTAGCAGTAAGATCGACAGTAGTAGCGAGATCTATCCTATTGTTGTTTTCCTGCTAGCAGTAAGATCGACAGAAGTAGTGAGATCAATCTTACTGTTGTTCCTGGTAGCAATAAGATCGACAGTAGCAGTAAGATCTATCTTATTGTTGTTTTCCTGCTAGCAGTAAAATCGACAGAAGCAGTGAGATCAATCTTACTGTTGTTCCTGCTAGAAGTTAGCGACAATAGTTGTGAGATCTATCTTATTGTTGTTTCCTGTTAGCAGTAAGATCGACAGAAGCAGTGAGACCAATCTTATTGTTGTTTTTCTGTTAGCAGTAAGATCGACCGAAGCAGTGAGACCAATCTTTTTGTTGTTTTTCTGTTAGCAGTAAGCGACAGTAGCTGTGAGATTTATCTTATTGTTGTTTTCCTGCAAGCAGTAAGGACGACAGTAGCAGTAAGATCAATCTTACTGTTTTTCCTGCTAGCAGTAAGATCGACAGTAGCAGTAATATCGACAGTAGCTGTGAGATCAATCTTACTGTTTTTCCTGCTAGCAGTAAGATCGACAGTAGCAGTAAGATCAATTTTACTGTTATTTTCCATCTGGCAGTAAGATCGACAGTACCAGTAAGATCGACAGTAGCAGTGAGATCAATCTTAGTGATTTTTTCTGCCAGCAGTAAGATCAATCTTGCTGTTGTTGTCGCTAGCAGTAAGATCGATAGCTACACTGCTACAGTGAGGTCTATCTTATTGTTGTTTCCCTGCTAGCAGTAAGATCGACAGTAGCAGTAAAATCAATTTTACTGTTGTTTTCCATCTGGCAGTAAGATCGACAGTAGTAGTAGGATCGACAGTAGCTGTGAGATCAATCTTAGCGTTGTTTTCTGCTAGCAGTAAGATCAATCTTGCTGTTGTTATTGTTAGCAGTAAGATCGACTGTAACAGTGAGATTTATCTTATTGTTGTTCTTGTTAGCAGTAAGATCGAAAGTAGCAATAAGATCAATATTGCCGTTGTTCCATATAGCAGTAAGATCGAAAACTACACTGCTACAGTGAGCTCTATCTTATTGTTGTTTTCCTGCTAGCAGTAAGATCGACAGTAGCAGTAAGACACATATATTATAACTGGCGGTATTCGTGTTTTATGAAAATTATAGTTAGTTACATTTTACTTGTATAGTATATTAAAAGAAATGAAATTAGTTGTTCTTAACAGAGACCTATTTTTCAGACAAAAGTGCCGCTACAAGCCGTGAATACTTTCATTTTTCATCTCCTATAAAACTTAGGCAATCGTACCTACTTAGCAATTTCCGGTCCAGTTGAGAGTGCCACTTAGGATCAAATCGTAACCTGATAATTTTCATTCAAAAAACGATCCCACGTGCTCTCATTATTTTGGAATATAATAGAACTGTGGATCGTTGAGCAAGTGGCGATCCGATCCGAAACCACGATTCATGAGTAGCGAATCACATGTTAATGGAAAAGCATTCAGGAATTCATGTTATAACAAAATAAGTGAAAAATCTCAGAAGCTTTTACTATATTATGGGAAACTATGTACTCCAAACATTACTATCAAACGTTTTATAGGCATTTTCAGTGATAACATTTTTTATTCAAATGTGTGTCAATTGAAATTTTTACGCAAGATAATTCGGTCCCTACATAAGTAAAAGTTTTCATAAGTAGTGCGACTCGTTTTCAGTAGTAATTAAGCTGAAAATGTTCTTTCATTTTTTCCAAAACTAGATCGCGATCCGACGATTTCGGACGTGACGAATATTCGTACTCAATTTTCTGGTCGAGATTGCGATTATCCGAGTACTCGGATACTCGCCGCGGCTCTAGAATATAACATAACACCACTTCCTCTTTGATTGATCTTACTGCCGTTCCTACTGACTTCGTATTCTTCTATTATAACCTACGATTAATCTCGTTGAAGGCAAGTCCTGATACTAGAGTAACTAGACAACACTTATTGTCATTTTTACTATACTAGACCTTCTGTATTTAAATATAACTCATTATTGTCTTCTTCAGATGAAACAATTTTTTTAGTTTATCAAAATTTATTAAATCTGCTTTGCATATTAGAAATAACATTGTCTTATAAATTACATGCCACTCTCATAAACATTGTAGTATATTTTACAACACAATTATGTATGTCAAGTCAAATATTTATGCGTGTGTATGCATTGTTTTTCCTTTGTATATGAGTCTAATCATTGATCTGTATTATACTTAAATGTTTTGTAAGATCATGTGCCTTGGTTGTACAAATCTTTAATAAAACATCTGTTTTTTTTTTCTGTTCTGTTTATTTTAGCATTAACGATCCAGATCAAAATCTCTATTTTAACATTACCGGTTATAAATATCAGTTTGTTGTATAACTAAATACGATGTATAATTATGTTTAGTATTCATCCATTATAGATCAATGAAGAATTGGCCTGGGAATATGCTGTGTGTAAAAACTATTGGAACTATCAACATTCTAACGTTATCAATAAGAGTAAAAGTACGTATTTAATAACATGGCATCGCATGTCATCCTATATAAGGTGGCGTGATGATGCCGTGGCGAGAGACTTCAAGCAATGCAAGTATAGCAACTGTATGCTCTCATTGTGTCCGCATTCTGCTAATATTAGTGATGCTGTGATATTCCATGGACGAAAAATACCTGATAAGTTGCCATATAGGAGACCTCCTGGCCAAGTCTGGATATTCGCTGAGGACGAAAGCCCTTTGACGTATGACTATGATAGTACGCAATGGCGTTCTGAAAATTGGCGCCATGCCTTTAACTGGACAATGACTTATGATAAAAGGAAAACTGATGTTTATTTGCCAGCTGGGGAATTATGGCCTAAAAAAGTGGCCGACCGGAGAAACTTTTATCAAATTGCCATAAATAAATCCAAAACCGCCATTATTATATCATCTCATTGTACTACACAATCTTTGAGAATGGAATACATAAAAGAACTACAAAAATACATTGACGTTGACGTTCTTGGAGAGTGTGGTAGGGAATGGAATTGTGGGAAGGCATGGGTCCATGACGACTGTTTTGCTCTTCTTAATAGAAGCTACAGGTTTTATTTAGCGTTTGAAAATGCTGTGTGTCGTGATTATCGGACTGAGAAATTCTTTGAAAATTTTGATTATGACTTAGTGATGGTGGCGCGTGCTGGTCTTGGAAAAGGTGACATCACTGAACCACGTGATGCATACATTTCAGCCTCGGATTATTCATCACCAAAACAGTTAGGTTTATATTTAAAACAATTATCTGAAAATCCAATGGAATACGCTGAAATTTTACAGCGAAAAAGTAAGTACTATTACCCTGGTTTTGGAGAGTTTTATCAAAGAGCATTGTGTGATATTTGTGAAAGAATGAATCACCAAGATAGATATAGTAAAACTATTCCTGACTTAGTGAAACATGTTGACGTCGATCGAACTTGTAGGGAACCTAAGGACATAAAAGTAGACGATTCATGGAGTTTCTTTAGTTGGTTTTCTAGAAAGTGGTAACTCTGGGACATGCTTTAAGAACCTTGATTGATAATAGTCAAGTTACCTACTACGTTTTATACTTTCCGTGGAAGAAAAGGAGGTACACAGACTAACCACGAGCTAACCTACACTATACTCACTGCTGTCCTTGCTTATAAAGTGAATTGGTAGACACTAGACAGCAGCATGGTTCTGACATAGCCTTATTGTGTGTTTTACATACGTCATCCTATGTTGCATAAGAACCTACTTGACTCGCTGTTGTGCCTACATTATTAGATTATGTGTTAACAATATGTTAGTAACGCTCCATATTGATGGGCATTCATGGAAAAAGAAATCCAGAAAGAGAATACGAAACTACTTCAAGAAAGCGACTTGGTATTTCATCTTACATATTCATTGTTGTTGTCTGGTCCTATTTTTTAGCTCGACTTTACGAAGTAATGTAGAGCTCTCCTACTCGCCCCGGCGTCGGCGTCCGCGTCCGCGTCCGCGTCCACACTTCTGATTAAAGTTTTTGTGCAGTAAAATACTTTCTTCTATATCTTTGTTATTTCTTAAGATATTATCTTCAAACTTTAAATATATGTTCCTTACTATCAACTACATCTCATGTGACAAGGTCCATAACTCCAAACACATTTTTTCAAGAATTATCTCCCCTTGAACTGATTGAAGTTTTTGTGCACAGATTGAAGTTTTTGTGCAGTAAAATACTTTCTTCTGTATCTTTGTTATTTCTTAAGATATTAACTTCAAACTTTAAATATATGTTCCTTTCTATCAACCACATCTCATGTGACATGGTCCATGACTCCGAATGCATTTATTTCAGAATTATCTCCCCTTGAACTTAGAGTTTTCTTTAAAAAATGTTTGTTTTTACTGCAACTGTTTTATTTCTTTAGGTATTGATTTCAAACTTTAAATATATGTTCCTTATTATCAACCACATCTCTTGTGACAAGGTTCATAACTCCGTATACATTATTTTCAAAGTTATCCCCCTTGAACTTATAGTTTTCAATAATAAATATTTGTTTTTACTGCAACTGTTTTATTTCTTTAGGTATTGACTTTAAATATATGTTCCTTATTATCAACCACATCTCATGTGACAAGGTTCATAACTCCAAATATATTTTTTTCAGAATTATCTCCCCTTGAACTTATAGTTTTCTATTTCTTTTTCTTTTTTTTTCTTTGAATTTGTTAAGGTTATATTTTCAAATTTTAAAATATGTATGTTCCTTATCATCAACCACATCTCCTGTGACAAACACTTTCTAAGTCGAGCATGCTGTCTCCTCTGACAGCTCTTGTTTATAGTTAATTTAGGGGTTATGATATAGCAGTACGAAACGCCATTTCAAATTAATGCATATTTTTTCATTTATAATTAATGTATACCTTTTCCATGTCTAATTAATGCATACTTTTTCATTTCTAATTAATGCATATTTTTCATGTCTAATTTATGCATGTATTTCCATATCTAATTAATGCATAATTATGTATTTGATATGCCACAACATAGCTGGTAAAATACTTTACTCATTCTTGCCTAAGAAAATTTAACTCAGTAAATGAGCCTATATACATGTAGTTGTGTGTGTAAACATATACATGTACGTCATATAAGCTAACGGCTTATCAGCTGTACACCATCAGTATATTATTTTCCTTCTTCCTATTGCACGTTTTTATTGTTTGTTTTTTCTCAACTGTCAAAACATGAATAATTTCACGGTGAATGTGTTGGTTAAAATCATTGTCGTAATACATCCATGAGTTTCTGAAAGTGTGTATTATGATTGAGTAAAGCTTCTTATGCTGTATGATATGTTTTAGTCAATATATTTTTTTAAAAACAATTAGGCCGACAGTACAAAAACAATGCATTCAGTCACCGTGAAATTATTCAAGCTTTGACAGTTGAGAAAAAACGGACAATAAAGTACGTGAAGTGTTCTCATACTGTTTAGTTTTATCCGTCTCAATTAAATTTTAATTTCACTGAGAGATGTCGGCAACTCAGTTAGGGCAATCCATACTCAGCAATGCAGTAGCCAGAGATGAAATTAAACACAGGCAATTCTCAATGAAGATTTTCAGAATGAGCACCCTTGTTATATTTGATTGCGTTCCACGTTATTTTCATTTTCGGCTTAATTTATCCCCAAGACACGTGCCTCAGTGTAACTCGGTGCAGCTACGCATTTGTTCATCAAATGAAATTATTTTTTCCCTTTTAAAATAGGAGTATACTCTCCAATGTCAATCGACATTTTATGAACCAGAGGTGCGTTCAACAATGCGAGCGCTTGAGCGAGCGCCTGCTTCGCTAATTGTAAGGCTATTGAACGACTGCGAGCGCTCGCTGTAAAAATCCAAGATGGCGTCAAACAGGACATTATTGAAAATAGCGGGTGGGGAAACAATTATTTCTGCTGATACATGAGATCTTTCACAATTTTTATCATATATATGAATCATTATGATACAATTTACTGTACCAAATAAATTCTATTATATGCATTGCGTGAATATGTTATGTGGAACAAGTAACACACAAGTTGCGTCCCACTTTTCAGGGATAATTCTTTGAAGTAAAAATTTAAATTTTTCTAGCCGCCATCTTTGATATCTAAGCGAAACACCTCTCGAGCTGGATCGCGAGTGCTCGCGAGCACTCGCGCGGGCGACCGCGTTCAGATCGAGAGCGCTCGATGTCGCCCCGAGCGCTTGCATTGTTGAACGCACCTCAGGGCAGCATATTATCCAAAATCTTACGATAATTTAACAATACAATATAGAAAGATTTCTGACTAAAAATGGTCGTACTAAACTTGAAAATACAGCCCCAGCCATACTGAATGTAATGTAAAATGTGACATGTATGGTTATACTGTGTAACAGGGTGAAAACTTGTCTTTTTTATAATTATTTATTTATGTTTGTGTGTAAATTGTCTAGAACCCTTAACTGCAATTAAATTGCTAACCAATGTATGTAACTATAATTACAACTCATTTCATACATATATTTAACACTAACTTGTTTAGTTATTTTGTACGAACTATATACAAGGTCGTATGCTAGGCCATGCGTGTTTTTGTACTTTAAACAATGGATTTGTCTTCTAAATAGGCGAATAAGCTGATGCATGAATAGCATTTGTCTGATTTAAACATACCACTTTGATATTTAACATTCATTTAAAATAGTGTATATGCACATTGTAAATCTTATATAATTATATCATTTTATGATTGTAAAATAAGTGTAAACTAACTAAACTACAAATTTGTATAAATAATTGGTGTGTAATGAAACTGGCTATGTTTATATAGTATAATATAATATATATGTTTATATATATAAGTAATGTTACGTGGACGACCTGTACATGTACATGTATTATGCTTCAAAGTAAACCACTACAAAATACAACAGAAATCGTGACTACACCACATACAGTACCCACCAAAAGTTTGGAGGCAAAATCAATTTACATGTACCACAATCAGTCACCGCGAAACATGGCGGACCGACGGACATGTCCGGTAAAATTTTAGAAGGTCCGTCGATTCACGCAGGTTCACAGGACCGACTGTCCGGCAAAATCTAGACATAAGAATAATAACATTAATCCAAAAAAAAAATCAATAGATACTTGGAATCTACGTTTAAAATTCTACAAGCGGGCCAGGCGAAATCAAGTCTGAAACTTAAGTAACGTTGACTAAATTACGACAGTCATCATATTTTGTGACGAGTTGATCGTGAAATTCAGTTACTATATGCCATTCGTATTTCGGTATATAATATATTAATTTCAAGTAGTCGTCTTGACTTATTACGTCAAAAATTGTCATGTACACCGGGGAGGCTATATTCAAATTGTTTGCAGCAATTAAAATCAATATTAATGCTTTGTTTGATGTCGAACATGTGTTCGCAACTTTGAGCGGAAATTGATGTTAACAATTTAAGATGTGTTTCCGCATTTTTCACACTTTGTCGATGTTTGATAGTGTACCAATGTAATAATTGCAATGTCTCACTCTGTAACCATGGAGTCTAATTTAATTTAATTGTTAGTTAGAATGAATACTTAAAACAAACGTGACCTAGTTTTTTAATTGTTAACAACATGTTAAACAATGACGGGTTTTAAAAGAAAACGAGATCGGCCTTTGCAATAATTTGAGATTTCTTTGTTTAAATTTACTGATATTTTTTAATGACGCCCGTCTTTTTATAATTTTATTTTCAAAAATTTAAATATAACTCTTTCTGTTAATTTTTTTCTGAAGAAAAAAAAACACCAAAAAAAGTACCCCCGAACTATTTTTAAACAAATGGTCGTATTTTATTGATGTGCGTGGAAGCACATTGTCGTTTGCTTATCGTGAAAGGATGATGTTGCCCATTGATATAAATGAAAGAAAACGCAATATCGTCAACTTGATAGTCTTTGACGCGCGATTGTCGAATTCACGCTTATACTCGTATTTCTAAAATTGCGCACATTTTCGGCAAATTATTATAAACAAAATTCTTAAATTCCACAAAAGTAATCGTCAGAAAACCCTGATTTGTCGTTAATTTACAACAAAATAATGTTATTATACATAATTTGGTGTTCTATATCGTAATGTTGAAATTTTCCTTCAATCAGTGTAACGTTATGTTATATATTTTCGCGACCCACGCAAATTACAGTGAAACATTTTTAGATATACGTTAGTAATATAATAAGCTTATCTTAAGCGTGTAAGTTAGGATAATAAATGTGAATTTAATCAAAGAGCATCAACTGAATAATTCAACTTATTTCAACCGGGCTGTTTTTTTATATCAGATATGGCATTTAGTTTATTTAGATACTTTAAAGGAGCCAAACCCGACCAAAACAGAAGGAACCGTCTGACATGGCAGGATTTTATAAACAAAAATGGCAGAAGTACAAGCAAAAGCAGCTTGACCACTGGTGCCAGACACAATTTTCATTCTTATTGAATATTAAGAAAAAATGTCTCTTGTCATCAGTCGTAGATTTCAAATCGTCACCACACTCACAGAAACTGCCCGATCGTCAAATGTTTTTCATTATCTGCTCTAGAAATGACTTTTCTACAAACTTTTTATTTGAAGTAAATATTCTACAATTAATGAAGAGGGCCCATACATCCACAAACGCCCTTAAATTCGTCTGACGTCAAACAACACCCCTACGACCAAGGATTGCTACACCATATATCTTAAAGAAAGTTACTTTTGAGACTGTGCATTATTTCAATTGTGAATTATTGAACAATTAAGTCAATTGTTATGCCAATCCAAGTGTTTCAGTTGTCAATTTAATAAAATATGTAAAATATCTCCGGTCCTGTAAAACTTTGTCCGGTCCTGTAAAATTAGAATCTTCACAGGACCTACTGTCCTGTAAAAATTTTCTGAGTTTCGCGGTGACTGACCACAATTATTGAATTTTGATGATTATTTTTGTATTAGCATAATTTTTAATATATTTAAGCATGGTTAGTGATAAAATGAAAGCAAATTTCATAAATGCATCACATCTATAAGATACAGTATCTGATACAATGTATCCAAAACTATGTTTATTGTCAATATTTTCCATAACATAGCTTAAATGCTATTTTTGGAGTCTCAGTTGTAATTATAAAGATAACTAGAAAATAAAGCAAAACTAAAAAGCATTTCAAAATAGACAGTTACTAAATTTTAGATAAAATCTATCCAATAATCCTATTAAGTGGCAATCTCCGTTAACAGATATCCTGTAGGCGAGCGGACAATTTTATATTGGGTTTTAATCAGATTGACTAAACTTCTAAACTTTTGTTGGGTACTGTATATTTGAAAGTGTACAATAATATATAACTTTATGGTCTGATACTCTACTTGCGACCTACGGCTGTCTATACTTAAAATGTCATTAAATATGCTGATTAGAAAGTAAGATTTTATGTTGTAAAGTCGGAGCACACAGTGCAAATAAAATTATATACACCTCGTTTTTTTTGACAATATAACTATTTTGTCAGCATATATACAGTATAACCTCTGCACATCAGCCCTCTACAGAATAAATCATCAGCAACAACATATATTGATATTTCTCTTGGGCGTATTTTTTATTTATTTTAACCTCTGTGGAGCAACGTCCTTTAAACAACAACATAAAATGTACTTAAGTCTCTGCCAGTGGGTGTTGTTCAAGAGAGGTTGTTCTGTAAACTAAATGTAGATTTATGTTGTTTTTTTTTTACTATTATAAACTTGTCTATAAGCATGTTGTTTGTCATGTCTAATATGAAACTAGTGTCGCCTTTACTGTATTCAAATATATCTTTTAATTACTTCTGGCGATGCATTCTTTTCAACTCGTGAATAAATGGATGTCTTCGTATAACAAGAAACAGCTGGTATTTCATATTGTCCTGAATTGCATCGGTTATAGGTCGTACAAAATTACATTTCGTGTTTGTGTAAACATTAAAATGAAACAATCCATTCCAGGGGTAGGGCAGTATTCAAAATAAAGATTGTATAGTTTATTGAGTACGGGTTCGAATCCTACCCGGGAAGGTTATACCCTTTAATGAAAATTTGACAATAATGTCCATTTTCCTCCATTAATAATATATATGGAGAAGTTTGCGGCCTTGTGGAAGAGTATGTGAGTACTGATTATAGACAAGGGTCCAGGAAAGCTAGGTTAGGTGCACTGGACGCCGCAAAACTATCTAAATTGCGTTTAAAAGGCGTGAAATCCCCATATAAATACAATTAAATTAAGAATATAAATACCATAATATATACCAGGCTGCCAACCCTGCAGGACCAATCTTCAATTTTTACATGGCGCACAGACAGTCGACGGTTAACACCTTCCGTCCGTTTATCGTAAACTCGGCGGAGTAATTTGCCTCCTAGTTTATACATCCGAAAGAATGTCAATCACTCGAGGCTCTGGACGCTGATGCAGACGTAGATAGGTTTATTGATTTGTCATGATTTGTCCTAATTTTTGTTTAGTTTTCATCGTTCATCAAATTAAAGTTTAAGTAGTCTTCTCCATAAAAGTGTTTCTCAATTTTGATTATTTATGAAAAATCAATTATGCTAATTGTTTTTACTAATATTAGGAAAATTAAAATGAGAATGAATTTTCGCTGATCATGAACGTACCATCTCTTGGTATAGGTTATATCACTGCGGCCATATGCTGAATCTCTGGATTTAGTTGTTTATCAGTTACTAGGCGCATACTTCCGTCAGGGACTGTCAACGACCTTGCATGTTTTAAAAACAATGATAGGTGGAATACTGGCCGTAGAAATGTTTCAAGACCAAGTTCCACAAACGTATGTCACGTACTCACAATTTCCAAACCAAAATCATGCTGTACTTGAAAGAAGAAGTACAAGTTAATGCATGGGCGACCGGCACGGTCCCGGTTCTTCAAAGACAATACAATTGTACACTTAATATGCATATCACTGTCAAGTTTCACAATTAGGATCATCAAAATTTATGGTTTTAAATATAGGGATGTTTTCTTCTAGATAAAGCATACTGAATTAAAAAAAATCGTCTAACATAACATGATTCAGTAACATATTAGAAATATAACTAAAATAAGCATTATTGTATTAAAGCGTTGATGTGTCAAAATTGATTATATAAATACAAATATTATAATCATTAAGAGACTTATAACCTACTATGACTCATTACGCGTCACGTGACCAGCCACTCTTCAACACCTAATATTGTATTTTATTTTTGTTCAACAAATTTTTCCGCTTTTAAGTTCACGTGATATTTGAGTTATCTTGAAGATCAGTAAACCTTTTTATCGCCATCTGTCGATCCTATTTTGACTTGCCATCGAAAATCTCATTATCTGCTTCATGAATAATCCAGCCCTGCGTTCAGTTACCGCTAACGTTCTGTAACGTTCGCCAACAGTAATAATTGAACGGCCTGTTAGCAGAAAACGTTTAAGGCCAACAGCTAACGGTTTTAGTATATAGTACGCGAATATGAAACAACCTGAAACAAAATAGTTCCAGTACATTTTGCAAAATAGTAACTGCCACAGCGAATAGACTATATCCAAAATTCAAATATTTGGGTTTTCCCCTCCGGTACAAACAAACTTGCACTGTTTCAATGAAAACGCGTGTAAAAAAGAACAGTAGTATTTAATCCATAGTTCGTGTTGTTTAGCAATAATGTGTAGACAAGTTTGTTTGTACCGACTGTGCACGGACGGAAAACCCCATAAATTTAATTTCTGGATTAGGTCTAACGAAGTCGGCACTGATACTCCCGTTGATTTAGATCAATACATATACAAAAAAAACAAGTAAACAAGTCCTCTACTCCGAATTCTTCTAATAAAATAGAAGTAACGACTCTCTTATCCGCCATCTTTAAACGTTCGCACTTCAACGGGTCGTTCAATTAACCGTTCATAACGATAACTGTGTTTGGCTAACGCCAGGGCCGGATCCAGAAGGGTCGTGAGTGGGGGGGCACAGGGGGTGGGTTCGGGAGGGGTACCCCCTCCCGACGGTATAGAAATTTTTGAGTTTTTCACATGTCAAAGGTGCAAATCTGAGCACTTTAAAATGCTCTTTTAAACAAATTGAATGAGGCTAAAACTAGGTTAATTATCTTTTTTTTCTGTAGAAAAGTGATGCAATGCGTAACATTTCAGATTCATGTGATTTATTAGCTTTTTATAAATATTCATAAATAAAGAAAATGCATTCATGTCAGTTAGATCACAGGGCCTGATACAGAGGAGTCGATATTGGGGTGGGTACGGGAGGGGTATCCCCTCCCGAAAATTTTTGAATTTTTGCATGTCAAAGGTGTAAATCTGAGCACTTTTGAACACTTTAAAGGATAAAATGAAGCTAAAATTTGGTAAATTATCATTACATTTTAAGCACTTTTGGGCACTACCTAGGAAATATTGAGCGCTATAATTGAGGTATCCTTCATGCATGTGCCCGTTTTGTTCGTTTAGATTTAATTTGTTGGCTTATTAAATCCCATTCTCGTACCCCGAAGTTTTCAAGGAATGAGAATGGATAAAATCCTGATTTACAAAAAAATCGGCAATTTCATCATGTAAATGCCGAGAATTTATAAAGAATACACTTGGTAACTTGTTTAAAATCACCGAATGCAATGAGAAAATTCTCCGATTTAACATCCAAAAAAGCCGGTTTATGATACGTTTTTTTTTTAAATAAGAGGCTTAGTTTATTGTGTTGAAATTCAGCGTTGTTGTGAGTTTTTCGGACGTTTCAGTGGATTTACAAGAATGGTTGTTGGGATGATCCAAAACGTGAAAATCCTTCGAAGAATCACATTTTTCGATTCCTTTGGAAAAAATCATTAGGAATACAAGTATTTTAAACACGTAAAATGATATAAAATAAAAGCAACGACTTAAAAATTAACGAAACTCAAGCCTATTAATGTATGATTGAATGAAAAAAATGTTTAACCACTGATTAATTTTTGTCTTCTTTTTCGTTAGAAAACTTGTTGTAGGGTATGCCACTCTTGAAAGTTACTTGAAAGTTTAATTGATTTACCTATATTTTCTAAAAAAACAACAACAACATAAAACGCTCGTTTTTTCCGATTTTAACTAACTTTTAATTAACTCATTTTAATGACAAACATTCATTCGACTATACTCGGCTTTTCTCAGTCTATTACTTGATATGAAAAACGCCGATGTCCTCCATAAATACTTAATTTATGTTTAGGCTCGGTCACTTTTTAAAAGTTATTCGGAATTTTAATACCATAAAAACCATCAGACGATCGTGCATGTTTTCGAAATAAACTAAGTTCGAGTGTCATAGTAGTGACGTATAAAATGCACTTGACTAGCTGTCCTCGTCTTTTCTCTGTCTAACCTGCCATGAAAACGCCGATGATATCCACTAGTAAATAAGATTAGAGAGTGCACAATAACCAAATTTAGGCCTCGTAAGCTAGTTACCATGGTAATTTCACTGGTGACGGTCTTAATTATACTGTTGAGGTATGTGTGATATAGACAAAAAACAACTGGTATCTATGTGTCTGTATAGAGGGACCATACACTTGCACGATCAATGATTTGAACGCTCGATAAGGCCCGATCTGGGTACCCTGAGATGCTTGAATGTATCAATTTAGATCATTATCTTTTTTAATAGCTCGGATGGATGATTGCATATTAAAATTAATCTAAAAGTCGAGTTGATATTGCTTTGATGGTGCCGATTTTGTGCCCTTTTCTTTGTATGAGAGTCAATATCCGTGGGGCCAGGTGGGGGGGGGCACGTGCCCCCTGTGCCCCCCCGGTAAATCCGGGCCTGAACGCTAACTGCTAACTGAACGCAGCCCTGTTATGCTAGGTGTTACATTAAAAGTCATCCGTACTTGTTATTAACGTGTGTCTACTTTAAGCCATAATCTTAAATGCAAAGGTGTATTTATAATAATTGACATAACAATAGAACATCTGTCCACAGGGTAACCCTCCTTATTTCACCAACATTACGGGATTGAATCCCCCTTTATTGTACCAACAAGACAGAATGGGTCCCTTAATACTGGTAATATTTAGTGATGTCACGATGATCGAGTAGAATCGAATAATCGTCACTGGGCGCTTACATCAGCGACAATCGATTTTCTTTAAGGAAAATCGATTGTCGCTGGTTGTTACAGAACCGCAGATTTTGCCACAACTGACCTCAGTTTAAACTTGTACACAAGTTACAATAAAGTTACCAATCTCTCATACAGAGTTGTCAATCCTTACAGTGATCTTTATCTCTGTTAACGTCTCGAAAGTAGTCCCAAACACGTGATCGTTTAAAACTTCATGTGACAATTTTTGAATTTTTTCCAAACGCAACAGACAGACTAACTAACAGATCACCTTTCTTGTCTTGTAGATGTTCAAAGGCTTGTCGTTGACAGTCCCTTAGCACTAAATTTTTGTCATAATTTTTAGCAATATCATCTTTTGTTGACATTTTTAGCGGATGAGTAAAGAACTCAAATTACTCAGAACAGGAAGACGTTTCACAAGAAAATAGTTCTTGTAAACATAACTCTTTAAAAATTGGATTTCGCCTATAATAAAATTCTATTTCACGTAAAACTTTAAGATAATATATATAAAAGACAAATTACGCTTTCGATACAAAATCTAAGTTGTATTACTATTTTACAAGAATCTTGTAAAACCCGAGACGTTTACAGAGATATAGATCACTGTAAGGATCGACAACTCTGTATGAGAGATAGTAAAGTTACTTTTAATTTTCAGTCTTATTTAGTTAAATAACTAATCAGTCTAAGTCAAACTCGTTGGTCCACCCGTCCTTCACATGTCAAATACCAAACAAAAATTTGAATATACATGTCGGCGAATTTCAAAGATAAATAGCAATTTACAAAAAGCTCTTTATTTTTATTGATGACGTAATGTACGAGTCTTGATACCGCTTTCTTGATACGCGTGATAATTCAAATGTCACGTTGTATAACAAACGTTTGGTACATCAGATGTGTTATAAATCTTCACACTCAATTTGTTACGATTTACAGGTCAATAAACTAATTAAAATCTACGACCAAATCTCTTTGGGAAACTCTGTGAGGTATGGTAAAAGTCCAACATCCGGATACGCTCTTATTCTCGTATCAAATGAAGTTTAAACTTTTTTAACTCACTAGAATCCAATAAACATAGAAGCTGAACCAAGCTAGCTTATTTCATGATGGTTCTCCATAACATGGTGGTAAGATCCATCCTTAAGGGTGGTTAATAGGATAACGCTCTGCATTGTGAAACATTCGTCCTCAATAATTTTCGTAACCGACACGTTACTTACATTTTAATTTTATTATCCTGTATCAGTTTTAAATCATCTTGAATGAATTTGTTCAGAAAAAACGTTAATTGAATGGACATTTATAGCATTGGATAAATCTATCAGAAAACATATTTATTGACTCAGACAGAATGTGAATGAATTATTTATTTGTGAATTATGTTATTAAACAATTGTACCAACATCTTTTGCTTATGAAAATTATGAAAAAACAAACTATTGCTGAAAGATATTTCTAGATGATGAAGGGGTAAATCAAACGACTGCTAGCGGTTTCAAAATGATATTGTGTAACAAAATTCGTACCAACAATACATAGTTTTCGTATTGTATAACATTATCTGACTCAGATACACTATACTTGCCGATTTAAATTGAAAGCAGTAAGTCTTAGTATTGTGATTTTAATATTTTCCTTTGTTTTTAAAATGTTTTCAAAGAAATTAATCATGCAAATTTAGTTTGTTTTAAGTAAATAAAGGATGTTGTCGTGAATGAAGTGTTTTTCCTATTTTTTTTCCAGAGATTTAATGCTACTTGTAATATAAAATCCCAGTATTTTCTCAGGAAAGCTTTTGTCGAGATACCGTAAGCATTTGTACAAATTTCGATTATTAATCGATTTTTAATCGATTAATTACATTTGATTCAATTCGATTATCGATTATGATTTTTGTCCGATTCTCCATCACTAGTAATATTCCTACCTTAAATGAAAATACTCGATGAAGTCTTTGATCCGGGTTGGGAAACCAACGACTTACCGAGTCGTAAGCGAACACACCAACACGTCACCATAAAAGCTAGTTTGTTGACAAAAGCCAGACATGTGCCGTATTGAACCACTAATGAGCGCTTGCAAATGTATGCGTATAAAACCAGCTTAACATATTAACTTTCAAACTTATGGTAATGAAACAGTCGAGCAGATCATTCATTACTCAAAAACTATAGTTGATTGAAAAAATGTGAAAATCCTTCATGTCGTCTAGACGACCTTTCAAGGAAGACTCAACCATTTTCCCTCTTAATTATTTGACTACGTGGAAGGTCTGTGCTTTTATTGTTGTCGTTTATGATATATTTGCTGACATATTTTTAATTAGATGAAACATTTTCTAGAAATGCAAAGATATTATAGCACGTATGGTTTGTCTATCGATTTCACGATTTCCAAAAAAAAAACAAGAAATCGACAATAGACCTCTAACTTTAGTCAACCAATACCTTTCCTAATACATGTTGACCAATTTCATGACTCATTCCTCGTTCAATAAATTGAAAGAAGACATAAACTTCAAATCTCTAAATTTCATGGTTTTATTTACCTCTAAAATGCATAAGATTTTAAAGTTAAGATATACCGGCTTTTCTTCGTAGATTTTAAACGACGTCGCAATTCAAATTTTCTCTTTATTTAACTGGTATGTGCACTAAAGTTTTCATTTTTCCATTCAAATTGAAATTGTAAGCAGAGATAAGTTTGGCAATAAAAGTCAACCTATACATCGTATCGACACTCTGGTTGAAGCCAATCTACAGCACCCACCAAAAGTTTGGAGACATTTTCACATTGTAAGCCTACTACATAGGTTTTATAAAAAATGTGATAACCATTTATTTTGAAATGTTTTTTTAGTTTTGCTTATTTTTTTGTTAATTTACTATTTGTAGTTGAGACTACCAAAGTAGCTTAAAATCTATGTTATAGAAAAGAATTACATTGAATTGGTTTTGGAGACCAGATGCTGAATCTTTTAATTGTGATGTTTTTGGTTTTTTTTCATTTAATCATCAAAAATTTTATATATCGTATATTAAAAGTAATGTTTTTACCGAAAACAATAATAGAATTAAAAAAAAATGAATTTCCTTTATCTCTAAACTTTTGGTGGGTACTGTAGACAAAATTGATTTGGAGAAATTTACATCTAAGCCTTTATGGTAAGTGATCTGAATAACGTGGCTATATTTATTGCTGGAAGTCATGCAATCTCGTTCAAATTGTATACAGCAAAACAATTACCTCTATTTGTAGTAAACAAACAGTCGTTTCTCTTTTTGCTACTCCGTCTCCAATGTTTATTTGTGCTAGGTCATTAACGTGTTCATCGAGCCTTAAAACAAACTAGACGATAAACCAGAGTTAAGTGACTATGATCACTTTGATAAAACTTTAAACTACGCTCAGAGCTAACCACTAATTCATTATTCATTTGACCTGTGGTTTTGGCTCATTTAAGACTTTGTGTTCCGTTTGAGTAATGGACACTGCATTTATTTTAAAACTCAATGAATGAAACGAGTATAAGGACAAAATTCTCAATGAATTAAACAAGTACTAAGTGAACCACCGCTCCTTAGCCATACATGCTCGTAACGATAGAATACTTTACCATCAGTACACCAACAAGACACTTATAAGAACTTACCAGAATTTAACAATTTAACACTTAATTGTCATCCTTACTAGCCCTTGTAATGGATAAATTCATTGTATTGTTTACATAAACAGTTTTTTTTGTACGAACTGGGATAGAAAGTGGGATGATATAATGCATTCGTTAACATTAGCACGTACACATAGTAAAATGGGGAGAATGTTCAAACGAACCATACGAGCGCGCGCTTCAGGTGACAGCTTGTGACAAAAGAAATCGTCAATCATTAGGAACTCATCGGACATTTATAATGAACTACCTCGGACATATTAAGACATCATTTTGGAACTACATTGACGTCACATGCCCAAACAAGTGTTAATGGTGTTGCAGTAAAATATACCGGGATCGTTTGAGCGATGGTCAATATTTCATCCAATGAATGATCGAGGTGTTCCGATTGATCGTTAGTTACAAGCATCTTGAATGTTACTGGCGAGTGACGAACAAGTCGTTTTTGCTTAGTCCGCCAAACAACAATCAGTTATCATAATAAGTCATGCGTTTAAAAACCACATGTCCAGCTTACTGCCATTTTTTGAAAACAAAACTTATTTACCTACCTACCCTATCTGATAATTTATAAGTTAAGAAAATGGAAATGTTACTTGTACAATGTGTTTAACAACAATTTCATTTTTAGTACATTTTTATCTTCATTTTCTATTTAAGTTCTATAAACTCGCGAAGGCTACGCACAGGAATTCGAAAATTTAGTGTTTCGAGTCACACACGTACTGGTTATATCCTCGTATAAAATTCGACAGTGAAGTCGATTTTCCTCCATAAAGAATTCAGATAGTTGTTGATGTTTTGAAAGGGTGGGTGAGTACTGGTTATAATGTCTAGAAAAGTAGGTTAGGTGTGCTGGTAGTCGTAAAATGACTATATATATATATAATTTGTGTTGATATTATTGTCAAAATCCATGAAAATGTTTGAACGCCTCTGTGGGATTGAAATACGCCCTTCCTCTTAGGAAAATTATAAGCGAAGTAACAGTAATCTACAAACTACGCTATGGGCACGGGGTAAATCAACTGTAAACCATGGTATGTCCCAACAGGGACATATTATCTTTAGATGTCTTCTTTATTTATACTGGATTTAACACCGAGTCAATACAATTTTATTAGGTTTATTTACGGCGCCCAGCGCACTAAATCTACCTTTCCAGGTCTATAACCAGTACTCATATACCCTTCCACAAGGCCGAAAACTTCTCTATATATCTTATTAATGGAGGAAAATTGACATTATTATCAAATTTTTATAGAGGGTGTAACCACTTCGGGTTGGATTCGAATCCGTACCCCCTTCGGAACTCTAAATTCAAAATCCAGGCGCACTACCAACAGCTCTACCGACCCGTGCATCTTTTCACAAAAATTCTTACGAAAATAGTTATCGTAAGTCAATTTAAAATTATTAGCAGTTCAAAGTCAAATGGATAATAAGCATAACTATGATATGATATTTTAAAAAAGGTATACATTATTCTACACAATTCTATAATATTTTGAATTGATTAGCCAAAATATGAGCATATTATCAATGTTTCTTGCTTTTGACTAACGAAGATTTTTTTTCGTTATAATTTTCGTGAAAAGCACCCACGGATTACTAAAATTATTACACTTTTATATTGTTTTATTTTTTTAATCTTAATTTTAATTTTATGATATGCTATGCCATTTATTTATTTGAGTTTATATGTAACAAGTATGTGGGCGTCTGTGGTAAATAAACAAACTGATGTAGCTACAAATGTTGATGTAAATCATGTGAATAATTTTAATAAGATTAGCCAATTTAAATTTGCATTTAGCTGGCTTTGGTCTCAATCATATTTTCATCTGACGTGCATGTGAAACTTATTTTCGGCGAAGCTGTCTCATCCTACTTTTTATATATATATTTAACCAAGACAGTTAAATGTAGTTCTACCATTTCTGTTTGTCCAATGAATTTCTTTTCCAGGATAAAGAAATAGATCAATGATATTGTATTTGTTAAGACTTTTGACCTGCAAGTTACCTTGAACGTTCCAAAACGTTCCGTAACGGAAGTGTCGGAACAACTCAACCCATACACAACTCAACCCGAGACAACTCAATCTCCTACTAACGGATTGAGTTGTCCCAACTTTGAGCTAGTTGAGTATTGCACGGGTTGAGTTGTCTTCGGGTTATGTTCTGCCGTACCCGTAACGTTAGCTAACACTAGTTACTGAACACGGGACTGAACGTCGTACTTGGCAAACATAATATTATACTTCATACAATATTAACCCTGTTTATTTTATGTTTTGGTTCGTTTCTTTTTGTTGTTTTCTTTTTATGTTTTTTTAAACTTTTTTACTTCGTGTTTTGTTTTGTTTTGTTTTGTTTTAATTCCTCGTTTTGAAAAAAAAACTTATTGTGCAATGAGGGACTTTTCTTAATTGTCACAAGTTATGTGTACTTGTTTCATATTTCATCTTCCCACAGCTTGGTTCGGTCTATCTAGTTTGGCCTAGATACAAATATGTTTCAATTTTAGTTTTACTAGTTCTTTTACTACTTTTATTTTATATATTTTGTCATTTGTGCTTCCAAACTATGAGTTTAATTAAGGACCCTATACATATGTAGGGTCCCTGGTTTATTCAGGCACCAAAATGTAAATGTAAAATGTTGATCTCATTCGGCTGCTAATTTTCAATTGCATTGTAATTATTCACACAAACTTGTAAGTGTTATGCTTAAAATAAAAAAAATATATTAATCCATGTTGTTATTATCTTTTGCCGTCCAGATATGCCATTTCGGCTTGTATACACAGTCTACGAAACTAGGATATGAAAGTCGATTACCGAAGAGATCATTTTTAGGAGCAAGCACTGTATCTCATTTGCAAAATTTGGGTTGCCAAAAAGAAATAGTTAGTTGCCCGAAATAAAAAGCAGTGGTCCCGGGCAACCGGACACCCACCAATTCGTAGACTATATAATATTATATCCTGTATATTTTGTCTATGGCATTTAAGATAAAATGCCCACTTTCAATCATTACCAGTTTCTGTTGCTTTTTTGCCTCATGCCACACTAGTAGAGACCAGTGGTGGACAGCACATAAATAGCTTATTCAAGCACAGTGTGCCCTGTGTCCTGTTTTCGATTGTCATCTAAGTGTCCATAGAAAAATGCCCCTCCACTCAATGACGTCTATCTGCGTAGATACATTTATTGTTAAATCTTATTCAACTGTCAGTAGTGCATACAATAACTCGGATTATTTAAATATGTTTTGATCAATCGTGAGTGTATTTATTTCAGCGGAGTTGATGCATGTACCACTGACAGTTCAATAAAATTTTACAATACTATAGACCACCGGAGAATGGTAGATCAGGTTTCCATCAGATTGTTTGCAGTCAGCTCTATATTCTTTTCAGAACGTCCTTCAGTTTAATGCAATAATGCCCTTCACTACCTAACGAGACATGTGGTATCACCAAAATTTGCTCTACTGTTCGAACATGGGTCACCTTGAGTCAAAACCTATGCCACATAGCCCTAATATGGAAACCCCTTGTGAACATTCTAGTGGTCACATTTTGGTTCACTTATCATCAATCTTTATCAGGATGCATGTTTAGGTAATTGCTTGGGATGAGTTCGAACATGGGTCATCTAGGATGGAAACCTAGGTCATGGTAGCTAATAAGGAAAACCTATTGTGTCTACTTTTTATCTAAATATCCTAGAAATTGGTTCGAAAGTTTGGTTTGACGATTTCTTGGATCGGATATGGGTCACTAGACTCACTAAGGTAAAAAAACTAGGTTGCTCAGCCCAAATATGGAAGAACCTTGTAGACACTGTAGTTTGAAATTGGTTTGACAGTCTTTTTCTGTTTTACTCAGATTCATGCTAATAAATTCAATGGTACTCAGGTGAGCGAGTAAAGGCAATCATGGCCTTCTTGTTTATAAAAACCGTGTTGTCGTGCTATATTTGGACGTTATCTGATATATGCGATCTGCAGAACTTTCGTGCGAATTTTATTCGATGTAAGATGCAGTGCATTTTAACTTAGTGAAAACTACGGAGCCCCTAAAGTGACATTTTGAAATACTTTTTTTATTATCACAACTATTTCGTTTAAACGTATTATTATTTCGTTTTTACGAAATATTATTTCGTTTATTCGAAATAGTATTTCAATTTAACGAAATAATATTACGTTTAAACGAAATAGTTGTGATAATAAAAAAAGTATTTCAAAATGTCATTTTAGGGGCTCTGTAGAAAACAGTGTACGTGAACTGAGAAAACTTATTTATGCAACAGTAGACACCAGATTAATAATAAATGTAACCTCACGCGAGTTGATTTAGGCCATGCCATATCAGAATTTTGTTAAGCGTCCGCGTGCGCGTAAGTTTTAGAGTCCTCAATCAAAAATATTTAAAAAAATAAAAAAATGTTGGTAAAATAACTTCGATGTTCCGGGATTCGATACGACAATTTAATTCAGGGGAAATTGTGTTCGACAACAACGTTATTCATCGTAAGCGTCATTAATACAATATATATTTTACACAAAAAAAACACTAGTCATATTAAATTAAGACCATTGTTTCATATTATGAGGATGTTATTCTATTCAAAAATATATATACATGTAATGCATTTGTTTTTTCGTTTTCGGTTTGTGGTTTTTTGTGTGAATAGGTACATATGTTTGTCAAATTTGACACCCGGTTGACGCTTAACAGAAATCCAATTTGGCATGGCCTTATAAGCCAGCGATTCAGATCGATCTAATAGCTTTCATCATCTCTTTCATAACAGTTTTGTTGCTTATTTAATCGGTACAAAAACTTTGTTAATGAATGACATGCAATCGTACACATGTTGCATAAAATATAACATTTACAGTGTATAATTAACATTGCAATGTTGAAGGAGGTTGAAAATATAAGTTCAAATTCAGGGCACGAACTAGCGACTTCCTGCTCGCAATTAAGTTAGATGTCCTACCAACTTAGCAAAATAGGGCAGATGCATAACAAGGCACAATATTTTAAACATATTATATTCATGTATATACATGTGTACTGACCGGTGTGCAGGTGTTAGGAGTTTGAAAAATGAGCAAGTATGAATAAAATTATTGAATTTGAAACTGAATATTTAAGGTTACAATCAAGTGATTAAAGAACTTGTCTGTAAATCCTGTCGGAGTAAATCTTGTGATAGCCTGAACACGATCCTTTTCTTGACATAATCGCGTAAAAAGTAAATTAAAAAGATAGGCCTAATTAATAATAAAATAAATCCTTAGTGCGGTTCGTCAGAACTCCTTAACAAAATTTCAAGGCAAAAACGTACCTGACTTGGGAGTGGTCTGGACGGTCGTGATTTATTTCCTACGCGCATAAAAACTCGTGCCTATATTTTAATATACGTCAAAATAAAGGCGAATGTAAGTTATTTCTTAAAAAAAGACCCATATCATAAAGAGTTTATGGCCCGATTGCATAATTCTAGTCTAAAGATAAACTCAAGTTTAAACCAGAGTTCAAACCCTGTCCATTGCATAAATGTAGTTTAATTAGTCTCAGGTTAAGCAAAAAACTGGACGGATTGCATAAATACAGTTTAGGCAAAACCTGAGTTTATATTTAGTCTAACTCACCGTGAAAATTAAACCTGCGGTGGGGGTAGTTTAAAACTGAGTTTTAGAAAATATATCAGTTTTGTGAGTTGAAAAAATGGCTGCCCACATATTGCAACGGATAAATTTCAATAGAATGTGCAACTCGTATTTGAGAAATTTAACCTTGGTTGTGTAATAAGTTCTTACCACTAATATTTATCACTTTTAAGCCAGATTCCTTCTTCATTACTAAGCAATAAGAATAAAGTTTTTGTGCATAGAAACAAAGAAATGGCTTCTAAACAAGATTCGAACCAACACAGAGGGTACAAGTCTACCGCTGATTTGCTACAAACACATCGGAGTATACTCACTCTCCGTAAACAGATATCCTGTAGAGCGTTGTCGTACAGGCTCTCTACTTTCTCCGTGGAAGGTCACGTCGAGATGAACTTTGAGTCGACCAATCAATGCGTAGCTTTCATCTAGACGAAAACACTATTAAATACATTTTCATTTCGTAATTTCTATTTTCAGACCAAGGTTTGCATGCATATTCAACAGCAGTATTATTCACAGTCTGCGATTGGGCGGCTCATTTCAAATTGCGTGACGTAGACGATGTAAATAAGTTACGTATCATAACAATTTCGTCATGAATATTATGTTGAGAAAAGGTCACCTGAACGTGACCTTCGTTTGGAAAAGGCCAGATCTAAATTTGCGAGTATGCGAGTGTAAAATTTTAGATCGGGTTTTAATCAGATTGGAGTATACTTGTAATATTATCGATGAAATATCAATGACGTGTATAATTCTTGATAGAGATTTGTGTTTCTTTCCATTACTGATTTTTTAGGTAAATGCTGATGGCTTGCTGGGAGCTGTAAGGATATCTCAATATTGCAGAACACCGACACGGTGTTATCGCGTAAATGGAATAGGTCTGAAACCCGGTACTTAAAAGAACCATAATAGAAGCTCAAAATAACGACAATAATTATAATATTGATTATATGATTAATTTTGCGTTCATACAAGAGAGTTTGATGAATTTTTACGAAAAAAGGGGAAAAGGTGCGGTTATAATTCTGTTTTCATTAACATGTTCATCCAACTATACAATCATGGCCGAGTGGTTACGACGTCGGACTGGAAATTATTGGACCTCCAGCCCTGCATTTATTCGAATCCCATCGAAAACCTCGTTGTTTCTTTGAGCTAAAAACTATCCTGCTAGCTAAGAACTGGGGAAACAGGAAGTGGACTCGAATATGATTAATCTAACTTGTTTGAGGGTCGATTAACAAACGCGCAACTTGCTATAAAACTAAGTGCAACTCGACATATTTGAAAACCTTATAATGTAGTTCAATAACTAAGCTTTAACACAGGTACAACTTTTTAGGCTAATACAACTGAGCTAATGCATTTGATCTGATATTTATCAATTTAAAACTCGTTTTGTGATTTATACGTAAGACTTTCTTGCGAAAGTCTTAAAATGGTCCGACAGACGAATATATTTCTTGGAATATACCTGGGGGCATTAATCTGCTTGAAGGGTTCGAAAAAAGCGTAACAATGAATTGTACTTTAAATTTTGCAGTTTCAATATCTTACTAAATGTCAACATCCGAAAAAAAATAGTTTCATTCAGCCTTCAACTGAGGAACCTGAAAATGTATCTGTATATGAGCTTTCTGAATGTGCAAGTAAGCTGAGCATAACATCATACAATTCATTTATTAATTAACAAATATATCAATTAGATAGTGGATTTTATACAGAAAATATTATTAAAGTACAGGTTATAAAGTCATTATATCTTAGTATACTGCCCTTTGTTTTTTCCGCTTGCCTTTTCAATATTTTTTATTTATATTAAATATGTCTACATTTGCATGTATTCGATAATTATACTGTTAATCGATCGATTAAAATTTTATACAAAATAACCAATGTTCAAGCACGAAATTCTCATGATTACGTGGTATTTTTTCGGTGCAATGACAAAAACTCCAATTATAATTTATCCTACCTGTAGACTAACTACTACAAGATTACAAAGCTCAATGTCTGTTATCCCCCGGATAGATAGTCTTAGACTAGCTAAAACAAAATAAAACTTGAATTATGCAATAATAAACTTAAGGCTAGTGAGTCCCGGACTAAGGCTTAAACTAGACTAAATAAAACTTGAAGTATGCAATCGACCCTATGTGCATAAGAATAATTATTATATACCGTATTTGTATAGCGCTCTTTTCATATTGAATATATGTTCAAAAGCGCTTCACAATCATATGCATAATTAGGAAAAATAATGTACTTGCAAGTACATTTATTCTATCATTGACATGCTAAGTGACTTAGTCAATATTGACAAATAAAACAAGTTGTCTGCTATTCTGTTTATGAGTTACAATAAATCTTTTAGAAGTACATTAAAACACAACCAGCTGTCATTTGGTTTAAACAATATTTTATTGAGGTAAATACAAACATTAATACATATATATTGTATGTGTTGACAGTTGAGAAAACCGCACTATACAACGAATGTTGCAATAGAGAGGATTGAGAAGTTATTTGTTAAACTTTATACACTCACTCTATCACTCAGATCAACTGAGGACCCTATATAATAATGTATATGTATATATATAGAGTCCTTCGATCATCGTATACATTTTTTATCAAAACTATTTCATTAGAATTAAAGTCTCACGCATATTTCTACTTTTCTTTCTTATGATGTCCGAAATATATCCTCGCAGATATCTGATGTGTTATGAACCAGAAACATAGAAGTTATCTATGTCTCTGTTCCGAACGGAACAATGATCGCCTATATAAAGGGAGATAACTCTTAAAACAATAAAATCAGTAGTTGAAGTGATAACTCCCCTTACTATATAATAATCTCTATTCGGATCCTGTACCGGTTCAATTATCCCGAACGTTCCAAAAACGTTCCGTAACGTTAGGGTCGGAACAACTCGACCCAAAGACAACTCAATCTGAGACAACTCAATCCCCTACCAACGGATTAAGTTTTCCAACTTTGAGTTGAGTTATCCACGGGTTGAGTTATCCTCGGGTTGAGTTGTCCCGTATCCGTAACGTTCGCTAACAGTCGTTACTGAACATTATAACACAGCGTATCTAACGTATCCCAGCCTCATTGCTATGAATTATGTAAGGGATTGGATGTATTATGGAGCCTCAGGCGTGGATAGACATGTCAACTAATTCTAACAGTAAAGGTTTACTGTTGTACTGCTGTACTGCCGTTACTGCTGTCTTCACATACATCTGTGAGTGAAGCGTTTGAACTTCTGAATGGACATGGACACATGGTAGAGGAACTGCGCATGAAAGGTTTGTTTTAGAAGATTGAAAACAGTAAATAAAATACATGAAATTAATGTTATTGAACGGATTTTTATTTAAGAAAGACTGCCATAAAATATCCCCTCCTTCAAAAGATGTATCTTGGGCTCCGAAAGCGGAATTTTGCCGCCTCTGTTGCTGGGTTCGAAGAGGGCGCAGGGTCGCCTGCAAAAAGTCGAGGTATTTAGGGAAGAACATGTGGATAGCATAATTATGCATAGAATATCCGTTTAGAAAAAATAGGGTTTTAGGCATCATTCTGCAAGATATTTGCATTATGCATTATGCATTCTTTGTCCCTTTTGCTTCGCCCAAGCATTACCATTTGACTAAGATTTTACAAGAAAACACGTGACCGCAGGGTTAGAAGCAGTGGTCGTGAGGTAGAACATGCTTAGGTATAGAGAGATCCCGGGTTCGATCCTCACTCAAGGGACACTGCAAGTTTCCTTGAGCAAGAAATTAAACTGCCGTTGTTCCACTTAACCCAATTGTAAATGGGTATTGTGATGGGTCACCTGCCTGAAGGGGAACCATACTTTAATCTGAAACCTTAACATGGTCTAGGAATTTAATATTTCTAAAATATTGCATGAAAAATGATTTGAAACAACCAGGAATTTATAAGAAATGAAAAATCTGTACTGTAATTATGTTATTCATATAAATGTCCTTTAACTTAGTCAACCAATATGGTCGTCTAGATAAGGAATATATCAGATTTTAATTATGATGTACTGTAGGACGCATGTAACATTCATAGGTCTTCAATATATGACCGTAGGTCTGCAATCTAACATGGGAGTTAACCCGCACAAAAAACTTATAGTGGTGTGACACCTTTTCGTATTAAATGACTTATCTCCCTTGAATAGGTCATGTGACCATTACGGAAAATGAATATTTTTATTTTCATATAGGTTTGACTATGAATCATACCTTGTAATCCTTAAAAGAAACTTGAAAGTGGCAGGAAGCGTTTGGATTAAGAAAAGAATATATAGTTTCTGTGAAATCTGCACATCGGTCGCTGTCAATGTCGGGAAACACGCTTCAGGTAGAAAAATAAATACCCCACCCACCGATTTAAAATTGAAATCGGAACTGTCATATCAATTTCAATTTCTTAGTTAATGTGAAATTCAGTTTCCAATTTACATGACATATTAGGATTTGAAAGAATTGGGCTCAATTTGTCTAGTTTTCAAGATGGAGGTCTAATATGAATAACTAGATCTGCTATTTCATTTCCTAGAATTGAATGAAAAGGAAGTGATAAGAATGTTATGTTGACTGTTGTTGTGAGTGATGCACCTGTCATTTGAAACATTCATCCCTTGGGCAGCTTAGGTATTAGTCAGGGAAGAGAGTAATGATAGAATTTCTAGCTTCACCTGTACTGCTAGGCAAATACATAGGTATAGTTTTCATGCCAAAGCAGTGGGAACAAATAGCCAGTCACTTATGATTTTTAGTGCTGGTGATTTAACCATCTTAATGTCCTTACAATGCAGATGTCATCGATTCCAACAACATCGCTGTATCATCGATATTTATTTTCAGATCAAAAATCAATATGCATTTTGAAATATCGAAAATAAAGTTATATAGGGAAATGAATAAAAGTCACTAATAAGGGTCAAATTTGTGAGACAAACCGTCAATCGTAAGTAGAAACATATGCGCTGTCATAATATGAACTGATAGGTCTAACACATTTATGGCACGCCTATTGAGGAAAAAGTTCTTGTCTATATATATTAATTAATACAGCACTTGTACTCCCTTGCCTTCAAGCTAGCTTTTATGGCAAGGGAGTACAAGAGCAGTATTATACCTCTGCTACTCACAGAAAGTGTAACATTTAAGAACTTTTAATGCGATTTTTGCCGTTTTAGTGCGGGAAATAGCGGAAATCGCGTCCTAGGAATATTCCTGTTAAATTTGTAATCCGGATTAGTAAAATTGGTATGTTACATCATGTAGAATCACAAACAGGGTATATTATTGGTTAAAGGGTTAAAATCTTTTTATAGATATGATTTGAGAAATTTTGAATTTTGATGCCACAATGAAAATTCTCGGTTTTTTTTTTGGCCAATCGGAGAATTTCTTCCACTGTAATCAGAAAAAACTTATAATTTACTTGTGAATGGAAGAAAATCTCTCACTGAAAATATGACCTAGGAATATCCCTGATGTTTGCTGTCGGACAGTAGTTAAAGAAAAAATTGTTGTTGTTTTTTTCGGACTGGCAGAACTGTTTCCGGACTGGCAATTTTTAGTAAATGCCAGACTGGATGACTGGCAGTTTTTTATCACTTTCGCAACCCCTGTATCGATATATATTGGTGTATCGTCAATATTTATTTATCGATATCATCAATATGCTTTGAGCCCAATTAATGACAGCTCTACCTTACAATGCAAGAATGTACCAGGGCTTTGATTGAGTCTAAGCCCCTGCTATTCCAGGGGTGTAATTTTTAAGATAATCCAGCTTTTTGTCTTTTGTTTTGATATTCACCTCACTTTGCTTGCAGAATTGAATCCATTTACAATTTATTTCTTTGTTTATATAGAATACGTTCAGTTGCTCTGCTACCAATAGCAAATGAATAAATTTTGTCTGAGTTTTTCTTCTTATGACATGTTTACCTAGGTAGTACCTATATTTAGCCATTATCATATGTGTTGATTAATGTCATATGACTGATTTTAGTGTTGATCAGCAGAAATACTTGTCACATGATGTTTTTGTAGGGTACAAAATCTACTGCTTAGTTCTTCAGATTTTGTCATTTTAGTCTGTTGGGTATTGTGTATGATTTAAGTGAATAAACGATTAATTATATTTTCCAATTTATAATGGGAAATATTAAATATATATCTTGTCAGGCACTGTATGTAAGTACGATTTAATTTTGTATTTAACTGACACAATTATAATGAAAAGTTTATTATTATCTTTGTTGTTTTCATTGAATTTTGAATGTATTTTTGTCCAAAGCTAATGTACTCTTTGGGCTTTTGTTAAATTTGTGAACATATCATAGGCAAAACGGTCGTAACTCACTCTTTTCTTATTTTGAGTTATATATAATATAACATCAATATTTGACAGTGAGCTGGTCAACTAATCCTTGCAATATCACCATAAATTGTTGAAAAGTGAAAAACAAAATCTCATTCAATTAATAAGCCTGACTGTCCTTTCTTCATGCTAAATTTCTGTGAGAATTGATTACATGTCAATTTATAGTCATTTTGGAGGTAATTTTAATAATATTCTTTTGAATGTTTTGTTCCACTGAGTAAGCTCACTTCGTTACGTTATATTTAAATTTAGACTGACATCTTGTTAAGTCATGTGACTGGTTTTAGTGTTGGTCATATGATCTAAAAAATTTTGGTAGAATATATTAATCATCAATATCTGAGTCATAGTCATATGATTTATTGATTATTTCTACCTGTTAGTGTTAATTGTACCTGTTTAAAAATGTCAACTAAATTCTAGTATTGGACATAGTGCCAATAGAGTTTGGCATAAAAAGCAAAGTTGGGCATGATCATAAATTCATTCATAATCACATGACTATTGGTTTGGTGGCACAAGATCGTGAACTGGCTTTACTAAGTTTTCTGTACATAAGTTGATGTTTTTACCAGATCTTTATAGAATGTAGCAAATGTTGGATCTAGAATATACATTCTAATTGTGGGATAATAATAGTATACATTTTGATGATGGGTGTCACAAAACAATATGTTTTGGATAAAGGATTATATCTACATTTATCCTATAATACTTTATATGTAAGATTTTGTTTTATGTATTGTTGCATTTTTTTATATTATTTTGAACTTTCTATTTGTTAGTGTTGCATCATTGTTGCTATCTGGGTTAAATTTAAATTGACTTTCAGTGTTATCAGCCTCCACCTTCCTCTATGCTAAAAAGTATTATCCATAAATCGCAGAATATTTTAAAATATTTGATTGAATTTCGTGTTAAAAAATTTTTTCTGTTCATGTAGAGAACCAGTCTTTTATTTCAGGAGGGTTTATTGTTAAAAATGTAATTATTAACTCAATGTATTTTTATGATTTCAGAAAGCTATAGAGCTTGTAACTAAGGCAACAGAGGAAGACAAGAAGAAAAATTATGAAGAAGCTTTAAAATTGTACCAACATGCTGTAGAGTACTTTCTACATGCTATCAAATGTATGTAGTATCTATGTGATTATTTTAAAACTCAGGAAAAGGTAGGGAGACAGGGAAAAGGAGCTAGGTGCATTAGAGGGTTAATGTTTGAAAGTAACTATTTCTGCGTAGAGACTGGGGAGGAGAGAAAAGGGGCAGGGTGCCACACCTTGCTATTCTGCCTTAGAATTAAGAATAGTTACTATATCTATGATATAGCTTTGAATGTAAATTAAATGTACATTTGTACTTACTTGTTTGAAAATGGTTATTTAATTTTTCTATGAATAACTCGGGGTTTCCTTTTGTTATAGCGACCGTTCAGTCTTTTTTTCCCTATATAACAGGGGCCATTTACAGGTGCCTTCCCTTTCTGAAATTTCTTTAAAATCATGCAGTTTTCCCCATATTTGGAGTTTACAATTGATTTTTCGTTCCCTTATCTATGAAATTGCAATAAATTTCCCCAAATGTTCTATATAAAGAAAGGCCCCAGGTCCCTTCCCCAAATACTGAAAAAAGCCCTGCCATTTACAGCTTCACCTTTTTATGTCAATTTATTTGGTAAAAATATCTGTCACCATGGTGAAATAGTTTAATTTCTTGTCCTCTGATCACTGTAATCTCTTACTTATTGAAGGTTCACTGCAGACCATGGCACTTTATGTTTGAAGGCAGGCAGTTGCTTACATTGGAAAGTTGTCTATTGCTGATGATGCCCACAAACAATATCTGACTCAAAACTGAATCTCAAAAGTCTTGGGTTGTTTAAAGAAGGGCGTAAAATGTAGTGATTATTCTAGAACTCAGAAAAGGGCTGGGAGGCTGAAAAATGGGACATTGCACATCAGAAGAATGAAGTTTCTTAGTAATTATTTCTGCATAGGGAGAAACAAAAGAGAATGGGGAGAAGAGAAAAAGGGTTGGGTGCAGTGCCCAGTTTTAAAAATAATACATGTACTATAAAATGAAATGAAAAAGTCATATATTCTGACTTACCATGAATTTCTTGGGCTGTTGGCTCCCTAATATTTATTATATATGATAAAATACTTTTTATGTTATATATTGTAGATGAAGCACAAAGTGACAAAGCTAAAGAAAGTATACGTGGTAAATGTATACAATATCTTGATAGAGCTGAGAAATTAAAAACATATCTTGGTAAAGGTGGTAAACCTAAACCTGTGAAAGCTGGAGATAGCGGTGGTGGTAATAATAAAAAGTAAGTTTGCAAAATGTTGACTTTTTTGTCTGTGAGTGTTTTATACCTTAGGTATAGGTCATATCACGGTGGTCAGTCTACCAACTCATCATTCGTGGAAAGATTATATCTCAAGATTAAGCTGTTAACTAGTTATTAGTTATATACTCCTGTTAGTGACTAACAACTGCTCTACATGAATAAGAATCTGTTGTAGGACGGAGAAATGCCATAGAAATCATTTTATGACAGACTCCACGAAAGTATTTGGCTATTGAATCTACGACTCCTTGATCTGCATACTAGCGTGTTACCAAGGGAGCTAGCTAGGGGAACTGAAGTTATTTGATACATTTGTCAAGTTATTTTCATTAACTATTGCTCAGCAAGTCTGTGTTGCAGGAAAGAATTTCACATGGTAGTTAGTTTAGCATGATCAGATTATTTGCATATAAATATTTTTATTATTATTTATGTGAAAAAGATATTTGGAAGAAAGTATGGAATTCTACATTAAATTTAGCTTTGTTTGGGTTTTACATTAAAAGCAATCCTATTGCCCCTTACAACCTATATAGGGGTCCAGGCAACTTGTTTCTGCTAGCAAACTTTTGTTTTGGGCAAGAAAAATATGTAGCTTGTTGTCAACCTGGGTAACCTAGTTTGAAAAGTAATTAATGTCGAGCTATGCTATATAAGGCTTTATTGTATATTTCTGTTTACTCGTTACAGTAATGACAGTAGTGATGATGAGAAAGATCCTGATAAGAAAAAGTTTGAAGGAGCGTTGTCAGGTAGGAATATAGTTATATATGTTACTTAGCTTTGGCTACCAAAATATTAGAAAGGAAGGGTAGCTAATGTAGCTAAAAGGTAGGGCTTGAGTTTAAGCTCGCATACTCGCAAAATGTGAGTGGATTTTGAAAATTTTGGGTAACTTTTATTTCAACTCGCAAGTTGAAATCTATGCAAAATATTACTGTCTAACTAATGAGGCTCAAATCAGCATTGAAACGGCCAGATAGATCGGTATTATTGATTAAAGATTCGCCATAAAAATGTTCCATATTCTTAGTCTATCCCACAATAACACCCTTGTTCTATCTACAGTTAAAGATAGTACTATGTTGTTTTTATACTGCATTTAAGAATAGAAATTATATTTGCAACTAAAATTTTCAGAAAAAAATGAAAGTGATTTTTCATTTAGCGAGTTGAAATAAAATGAACTCGCAAAAATTTGCAAGTCCATTTTTTGTTAAATTCGAGCCCTGCTATAAGGACTGATTTGGACAACTTTTTTACATCCTTAATTGTCAGTCTACAGTCTGGATTTAATTTTATGTACAAAACTTGACAGGATGTTTACCTTACAGTGGTTTTACTCAATATACTGTTAATGATATGAAAACATACTATTGTTATAAATACAGTATAACCTGCATTAATTTGGGACCTTAGTCAGTTATTTCCTCTTGTATAGTCTTCAAATAGGTAGGTCCAATTACAGGGTGGAGAATCAAAACCGGTTCGTATCACTCAAAACGTAAACAAACGGACGCCATTTTGGAATATTTTAGGTATTTTTTCTAATTTACTCTTTTATTCGTCCACCAATGAAAAAACGAAAATTACCATAACACGCTACTCATTTTTCCGCTTCTAGTGATGTATATTACCTACAGATTCAATTAGAATTTCAACAAGTTATCCCGGACATTGGAATCGAAGTGAGCAAAAATTGGATCGTATTTGACGGATGCAAACTGGTTCAAATTCATGCTTTAGCCTAGTTTATCACAAAAAATGCATTTATTCTCGTTTAAATTGCTATGTATAACCCACGGAACACGTATGTAGTCTTGTAGTAAAGTATCAACTCCTCCAGATATAGTTTGGACATAAAAATAGAATTTTTGAAGAATGATGCGAACCGGTTCAGATTAATACAATGATACGAACCGGTTCAGATTTATGATATTTTACTTTTATACTTCATTTGCATACGTTCTTTGTCGATGTCTGTTTCACGGCATTAATATTAAAAACAAATCGTCATTCTGTACACAAACGGTCTGACTGACCTTTGTACGGAGACGCCGAGCATCATGGGTAAAACTGTTTATTTACCTAAAAACACGTGGCAATGTTTACATTCTAGTAATTTCCCCCAACAAGTATACTCAACAAATAAGAGTATGTATTTTGTGTCTACTCAATAAAATTTTACAATCCAACCGGCTTTCCTCATTAAATGAAACTTTTTAACCAGTAATTAAATCTCCGTCGTAACGTGTTTACATCTGTCATTCTTTACACAGACATTTGAAATCGAAAGTAGAATACACAGTTTAACTATGCATCTGTACCTTTCGATGTTTAAATGTACTTTGAATGCATGGATTTATATTCCTGTAGCCATAATTGATAATTTATTTTAAATTTTAACAATGATTTTGTCAAAAACCGAAAAAATCCAAAGATTTTGTCTTCATGCGCCGCACTATATTCTGTTGCGTACTAAAACGCCGAAATCTGGGAAGGTTGTGCGGGTTAGTATACGGGTGATATCTTCACCATCTATTTATAGAATGCAATGTCGTTCATTTAAATGTCGAACAGTATTGTACCATAATTATTTTAGGACCAAAATTAAAAATACACATGTTTTCCCTTTCTCGACCGACGACCAAAAAACGCGCCCACTCAAAAGTTTTTATTGCAGAAATCAGGATTTTTTTTCAATCCAATCTGGATGTAGGACTTTTAACAACGACTTTTTTCCGACCCGGCGTTCAAGCAGTGATTCATTTTGCCGTGCGCGCTGCGTTAGAGACGCAAACTTTGAACCGCAGACATGCGTCAATTGATAAATGATAACGTGTTGGCAGTTAATTTATACATAGAAGGTTAGGTGATAATTAGCACCGAGTAATGACTGTTTTAGTAAAATTTGTCGTGATTTTGACATTTTTTTATATTTATGAATATCCATAAAATATCGTAATATTTACGGGCATATGATTTTTTTATCCGAGTAAGAACAAAGCTCTAATAATAACGTCATTAAAATCAATTTAATGTGAGTCGGCTCTGTGTCCCTTCGAACTTATTGTTAATGTATATCAACTTCTTTGATGATAACCGCCGACCTTAATTATATAATGATGGACGATGTCTTTTTTATTGATTTGAGAGCTGTATGGTCGGTTGTAAGTGAATGAATTCATTTTATTGATAATTGATAGTATGATTATGGGCCGTTGCACCGTAACTTTAAGCCTGTTTCACCACAAAGTGTGAAATTATGCGATCCTAACAAATTCGATTTCGCCGTGAAAAAAAACGGCCGTAAGCTATTTCTTTTCGATTTTGGCAAAAAATCGGCCGCGAGATTTTGTCTTTTCACCGAAAAATCGGCCGATCATCTAGATTTCGCCGGATAAATCGGCTGATTTTTTTTCAGATTTTGCTCAGATTTTTTTAATGCTCGTTATACCCGTAAAATTAAAGTAAACCTCAGCTGAAAACTACGTCCAAGCGATACAGCGTTCTGCAGTATGACATGAAAGGTATCTATCGAATATTACGAATTTTACAGTATATTATAAATGTTTGTGGCTATTATTTTAATAGAAATTTAAACCCACATCATTTTATGATGATTTAGTAATATGTATATAATTGATCAAACCATTTACTTGACTATAAAAAGTAAATGGCATCGTGAAATTTAACTTATGTCCATAATAATTTTGTATACGTGGCCGATCGTAATAATTTGTACTGTAGTGTGTGTAAAACAATTCCAAATTAATCCAAGTTAATTAATGTATTTAGAAATAGAAAATTGTAATCATTTAGAAATAAACAAGCTAAATTGATAAATACTTCACAATGACAGATAATGACTCAGTCTGCAATTTATCATGAAATTATGTTTTAACATTACAAATGATTCACAAAACCTATTTACTAATGAAAATGAATGTGATAATATTAATATAAAATACACCAAGTCATTGAGACTACACAATAATATTGAATGAAAAATGATTGTTTAAAAATTATGCATTATTTGAAGGACATGCTTTAGCGACCAAAATCTCCAGATTCGTTGTTTTTTTTGGGTGGGACTCATTGTTGGAGTAATTTTAGTACATGTATGTATTTATTAGGTTTCAATGTGTACAAAAGTTTTTCAATACTTTGAATAGCGAATTGTGATCGTCATTTTGTCTCAATTTAACAACTTTCGCAAACGATTTTACTAATTCGGGATTTTAAGCTGAATGACTTTATACTTTACCGATCACCATTTCTAATTTGGATTATAAAAATGTCAACGTTCCATTCGCATTTACTTTTTCTCCACCTGACCATGCATATGTCCATAGTCATGTCTTCATAAACTTAACCGCTGAGTTATATGGTAATATGAATTAATTTTCAGCTTAAACTCCCGTAAAAATCAGAGCGTTGTAAAAAGTTTTGAAATCTAAACGAAAACGAAATAAAATTGTGTAAGTTTGGAAAAATAATGCCATAAAACTGACTTAATAAAGATAAAATGCAAAATACCATAAATCTGAACCGGTTCGTATCATTGTATAAACCTGAACCGGTTCGCATCATTCTCAAAAAAAATCTTTTTTTATGTCATATCTCAGTCAGGAAGAGTTAACACTTTTCTACAAGACTACACACTTGCTCCGTGGGTTATACATGGCAAATTTAACGAGAAGAAATGCATTTTTGTGATAAACTAGGTTAAAGCATGAATTTGAACCAGTTCGCATCCGTCAAAAATGACCTAATTCTTGCTCACTTCGATTCCAATGTCCGGGATAACTTGTTGAAATTCTAATTGAATCTGTATGTTATATACATCATTAGAAGCGGAAAAATGAGTAGCGTGTTATGGTAATTTTCGTTTTTTCATTGGTGGACGAATAAAAGAGTAAATTAGAAAAAATACCTGAAATTTTCCAAAATGGCGTCCGCTTGTTTACATTTTATATGATACGAACTGGTTTTGATTCTCCACCCTGATTAGTTGGATTACTCAGATTTTACCCTTACTTTTTAATGTCAATTTGCCAAAACTAATCTTAAATAACTTTTTAATAAATCATTTAATTTGTTTGAAATTTCTAAGCTAAGTATTTTTGGGTAAAGAACTATCTAAATTTCATCACTTCTGTAAATATCTTTATGAACAAAAAAGATATTAGATGAAATATTTTGTTATCCTTACATAGGAATTCAATGATAAAATCCAAGGATTCCAACTTTTAGGACCTACTTACCAATTGGATTGCTTCAGACTTTATCAGGGGAAGATAACTGACTAAAGTCTCTCATTGGCCAGTCACGGGACATGGCCAGATTGGCCGCTTACAGCAGTTGATGGACAAGTCTTGCTCACAAACTTATTTCATCTTTGTGTAAAACATGACCAATCTATATAGAGACACATGGGTGAACGTTTTCAGTATTAATACTGATTTCAGTATTTTGAGAATAAATTAGTCTATTTAATGTATATGAAATCTGTATATTCAGTATTTTGAAAGCAAGTTTTCAGTATTTTTAAAATTTTCAACTTCCAACCATGGAGACACATTAATTATGCCTCTTGAATTTCATTTAAGATGTTATCAAATTTTGTGTTTTTTTAAACATGTTGTTTTATTTTTCTAGAGTCTATATTAATGGAAAGACCAAATATACAATGGGATGATGTAGCAGGTCTTGATGGAGCTAAGGAAGCATTGAAAGAAGCTGTTATATTACCTGTAAAATTTCCTCATTTATTTACAGGTAATTGATTTATTAAACATTAATGAATGTATAGAGAAAAAGTGTTAACTTATTTTTATTTCACCAAGTGAGCTCAGAAAAAATATTTTCACTAGTGGTATCGCCATGGTCGAAAAATATCCTTTCCTGAGCTCATGAGTTGATCTTATTCCAAAATTGATAAATATTCTGTTTCTTTCATGCTTAGTCTGTGCTTTTTGAGAGATATTCTACTCAACTAATGACATGAGGTTTTCTTTAAGATGACGTCAATTATCTCCTAAGATGACATCATTTGACAATAAAGATATAAGATTTTGTTTTCACTACAATAAAAATATATAAAATATTGTATTCTCATTGTTTATTTTTATTTCATTGAATAAGATTTTCATTGAATAAGACTGCATGTCACCATAAAGCATGGAAGAAAACACATTTTTTATAAATTCTCATTTTGAAGTCACTCTAGAATTGGTCCTGATATTAAGAATTTTTGTTCAGGGAAAGATTTTGTTCCTTCGTGAGAATGCTGCTGGAAACATTGATTTTGTACATTTATAACTTTAATTGTACAGGTTTACCTATTAGAGTAAAATGAACGTTATGATGCAAGTTCTTTAAGTATTGAACTTTACCATTGTTATGCTTGGAGATTGAGATCCTTATAATCAAAATTGTGAGAGACTAACAGTAATGATGATGATGATGATGATGATAATGATGATAATAATGATGATGATGATGATAATAAAGGTTATAACAGTCATTCATTCTTGACACTAAGATCTAATTACCTGGTATTTAACAATCCTATGATATGCTAGTAACATGTTACATATATTGTATATTTATAGGTAAAAGAAAGCCTTGGAGAGGAATTCTTTTATATGGGGTAATTGTTTTTCATATTTGTGAGACTTGATGTTATGTTTAAGTTGTATCAAGTTTTCCTTAGACTATAACTTTACTTTTGTATGCAGTCAAAGAACCAGTATACTCTCTACTTATTGGGTGGAGAAGTGATATTTTGGCTTGCTTTAAATTTTAAAATCTTGAAAATATTTTGTTTTGTTTAAATTTGATGTGAACTGAAGGCATGTTCTTAAAACGTGAAATGGTCTAACTAAGATAATTAAAGGTACACATTCACAGATTTCAACTTAAATATCAACTTTTTCTATAAGTATCAAAATTGTTTGGAAACATTTTTGGAAGCAGGAAATTAATGACTTGATAATGACAATTTTAGTGCAAATTGACATTCAAGTGCAAATGATGGTGTTTCATGTAGTAAAAGTCTTCTGGGTATGTCACGGTATAGACAACTTTACGGCATTTTTGTGACTTTGATTGTATATTTCTTTAAACCTTTAGCTCAGTCTGCCCTAAAATATTAAGACTTAATTTTTTACACAATTACAGACACTGAATGGTATTTGAAAGTATTGAAAAATCTTAACCTAATCTGTGAACTAGTACCTTTAATACTAGCACTAGTCTGGCATGATATTTTAAAAACTGAAAAAAGTTAACACAACACTTGTGAGCTAAAGATTTTGTAGCTTAATTCTAAGCTTTTATTTGATGTTAGTATTACATCTTCATGATGTTGGCAACTCTTAAAAATGATTCGCTAGGCTTACTCAGTGAAAATCTCAAATCAATTTGACGTCATGAAAATATACAACTAACCTCATATAAGGCTTTTGATGTCTTAATGTAATACACTTTGTATTTAAATAAATCTGTCCACACTCCAAGCTCAGTGGGTAGTTTCAGATTACAAATTCATGAATATTGGGCTTCATTCCCTGGCCATACTTGCCTGTCTTTATGATGTTAGGTTAAAGAATGCTATCTGCCATTTTCCTGCCTGCTGGCTGTGTCAAGTTAGCAAGTTGTCAAATACAGGTGAAAATACATGTTGAATACTGGTAAAAAGCTTATGTCTACATATCTAAAGCACCCCAGGGACAATTGAACAATTGAAACTTGTGCTAATATAAGAATAATTCTATTGACAAACCATGCGCTTTTCAGGCATACAATCACATGAAAATTTCATAAAAAATTTACAAAAATATAGTTCCGTTTTATGATATGAACGAAAAATGAATAGATTTTATTCCAAACTAAAGATGATGGATTTTTCAAGCAGAAAAAAAACTTTTTTGTATGTGATGTAACAAACAAAAAATAATCTGTGCTGCATACTTTTTCAGCTATTGTATGTCAAATAGCTTTGTTCTGCACAGATGTTTTGGGTACAAATAAACCTTATTTGGCTGGAAAAAAATCATAAATTCAATTTCTAAGTATGAAGTATTTTATTTTCACAGCCTCCAGGTACTGGTAAGACATATCTAGCTAAAGCTGTAGCAACAGAAGCCAACAATTCTAACTTCTTCTCAGTATCATCCTCTAGTTTAGTATCTAAATGGCTTGGAGAATCAGAAAAGTAGGTTTTCTTTATCGTTCATTCTGCCTTATTACTCTTTCTATTGCTTAGTTTTTATTTATTATACGGTATATAAGAGAATAAATTAATTGACTTTGAATTAAGTTGTTTTTAGTTCACTGTTTTTTTATTCATTTGATGTTTAAGGTTAAAGTTTTTATCAAACATTCAGATTGATATGATTAATAAATTACATAATTTATTATATGCTTCCCAGTTGAATCCTGGGATTTATCAGTGAAATAAAAATTGATATTCCCCTGTTTTGAAACAATGAAAATAGATTTGTTATTTTTCACTGTTTGGATTGCATCCATAGCTCACTTGTGAAATAAAAATCAATCTTTCACTGAAATAAACAAATATCCTCTAAGCATTAAACATTATGTCACCGTCTAATATTAAAAACTTTTTGATTAAATTGTTATGTAAAAAGGTAAATGGGTGATATTACAGTATGCATGAGTGAAAATTGTCAGTATTAATACTGATTTCAGTATTTTTAGAAATTAATAGCTAATATTATTGACATGAAATCTGTTTATTTCAGTATTTTGAAAGTATGTATTTCTATGTTTTAAAAAATTTCAACTTTCCCCATTCATACAGTCACATTAGACTAAAGTCAGTTAAGGCTTATTCTACAAATATTAAAAATGGTCCGGGGAACTCATAGTGGTCACTTGATGCAAATGGTTGCTAAGGAGAAGTGGGACCTTGGACAGGATTTACTTATTTTATAACCTCGACATGTTACATGTATACTATTTCAGATTAGTTAAGACATTATTCAGTATGGCTAGAGATAAGAAACCTAGTATAATATTTATTGATGAAGTCGATGCATTATGTGGTTCTAGAAGTGAAAATGAATCAGAATCTGCTCGTAGAATTAAAACTGAATTTCTTGTACAGATGCAGGGTGTAGGAAATGACACTGATGGTAAGTGGACTGGTTTTTATTGATTTGTTATAGACTTTTTGGTGGTGTTGTGTTTTACACTGTAGCAACACATTGTATAAGTCATATCATGGCCATCAGTCAACCTACTCACTGTACCTGGAGAAGCTAAATTTTTTTTGTTGATTTAATATTAATGTCTGTCATTTTGGAGAATGTCTAATGCAGACTGTTGTATTGCCAACTTTCATTCAAGTGTCAGTTGTGATTATGTTAACCTCATATTTATACCCCCGCTTCGAAGAAGAGGGGGGTTTACTGTTTTACCCTTGCCCGTGCGTGCGTCCGTGCATCCGTTACAAAATTTCCGTCGCAGTTTTCTCAGCAACTATAACATGCAGCAGCCTAATACTTTGCATATTGCTTCATCTCATAGTCCCATGTGATGTAAAGCGATTTCATGCTCCTTGCTCATCTACTTCCTGTTTGTCGCATATTTTTAGATTTCGTTAAATGAAAGTTACATTATGATAGTCATATTTCTCACTGCGGGGGTATCACTAGTGAGCATTAGCTCACAGATTTACTTGTTTTAGGGGGGTATGAGAAGTCAGGTTGTCTGTCAGTCGGTTGGTTGGTTGGTCTGTAGCTTTTTATTGTCTGCTCAATTTTTCAGCACCTATTTTACATATTTGATTCAAACTTTACACATATACCAGATATCAAGCAGACATGTGCATATTCAATTTTGGTTAGGGTCCATTGATTTTTTCTAAGTTATGGCCCTTCGAAGAAAAATCTTGTCGGCTCATTTTCTCAGCATTCAATTTCTTGACAAACACTCATTTTAGGGTATTTTATCACATTCAGTGATAGGTCTTGTCATAGCTGCAACCTGCTGTTACATCAAGTAATACCGGTACCTGTAATTGGGCTATTGTCTGTAAAAATACTTGGTAGAGATAAATTAGTTATGGCATCGGATTTGTTTTCACATTTCTGAGCAAGATCAATAGCTTGTTTTATTTCTTAATATGTTTTTATTTTCACACAATATTACAGGGGTACTGGTGTTGGGTGCTACCAATATTCCATGGGTTTTAGATTCTGCTATAAGAAGACGTTTTGAGAAACGTATTTATATACCTCTACCTGAGGCTAATGCTCGTGTTAATATGTTTAAACTCAGTCTTGGTACCACCCCACACTCTCTTACAGAAGAAGATTTTAGGTGAGCATTTACTGTTACCATCATTAGGCTATAATTATAGTCATGTGATTTTTACAATGTTAACAAACTCTTGTTTTTTCATCAAATTTATACAGCAGCCAAAAAATAGAAACAATTGAAATAATGCATAAAATAACTGTTACATTTTATTAAAGATAGCAAACTCTGTTTTCATCAATATTTCGGCTGAAGCCTTTATCAAGAAATTATTTCATGAATCAAATTACATTTTGAACATAGACGCCATATTATTTATTTGATCAAATAAACAATATGGCGTCTATGTTCAAAATGTAATTTGATTCATGAAATAATTTCTTGATAAAGGCGTCAGCGGAAATATTGATGAAAACAGAGTTTGATATCTTTTATAAAAAATACTTCTATATTCCCTTCGGAATTACATTGGACAAACTATGTTACATTTTAAATTATTGGATAGCCAGCTTTGCATTAGTTTGAATCCCATGTAAAACCTTCTGGGTTGTTTACTGGCCAAGTGGTTACAACATTGGACTGGTAATCGGCATATAGCCAGCGTTGGTTCAAATCCTTTCCAAAACCTACTCTGTTGTTTCCTTGAGCAAGAAACTTAATCCTACTAGCTCAGTTCTTGGTGACCAGGAAGCAGACTCGATAAATCTTAAGTTGTTTCTCATTAAGCTAAAATAAATTAGTATAAACTTGAACCAACTTACCTGAAGCCGAACACTGTGTGAAAATTGATCAAAATGATAAAAATTACTAATAAGTTATTTCATATAGTTTGGCTAGTTGATAAATTTGTCCTTTTCTATTTAACATAATAAATTGGGCTTAGGCTTGAGAATATTTAAGGCAATGACTGATCTGATTGTTGAAATGAGGGGCATAAAAGTCAAGAATCATAAATCAATGAATGTTGTTTATATATGTATATTACAGAGAGCTAGGTCAGAAATCAGAATGTTATTCAGGTGCAGATATTAACATTGTCGTAAGAGATGCTTTGATGCAACCTGTTAGAAAAGTACAGACAGCTACACATTTCAGAAAGGTAAAACATTTACATGGTATCTGTTAGTTAGCTTTAACTGTATAACTTTATATCTGATGATGTATACTTCAACAAAATTGTTCTTTTTTTTATAAGAATTGTTTTAAACAGCAACATTCGAGACAAATGCAATTTAATACTTACCCTATTCAATGACTCAAATTTTTTAATAGCACTTTAGTTAAAGACTTCAGCACAAAACAGTGCTTTTGGTCATATATAGCTTATTATACACCAGTAGTAGAGTCAGCTTGTTGGTTGTTCAGTCAGTTGGTTGGTCTGTAGCTTTTACTTGTCTGCTCAATTTCTCAGCACCTGTTGTGTGGATTTAATCCAAACTTCACACATAGATTGGGTATCAAGTAGACATGTATTTAAGCTATATCCTATCATTACTAGTGTAAAATGTATTGATACATATATTAATTTGGTTTAGAATTCGAACTTATGTCGTTGACCGCAAATATAGTGAAAATTGAAAGTGAAAATCAAACCCCCACAAAATTTACTCACTACATGTATACAGAATATGTAATATTTCAGGTCCGTGGTCCTTCCAGAACAGAATCTAATGTTATAGTAGATGATCTATTAACCCCATGTTCCCCAGGAGCTCCTGGTGCAATAGAAATGAATTGGACACAAGTTGATGGTGATAAATTGTTAGAACCTGTTGTTAGCATGGTAAGATAGATGTTCTAGGTATTTGAATGATCACCTTGACAATGTTTCTTCTTTATGTCCGTATTGGTGAAAGTATTCAGTATTAATACTGATTTTAGTACAAAAATGAAATTCTATGTAATATATATGAAATCTGTCTATTTCAGTATTTTGAAAGTAGGTTTTTAGTATTTTTAAAACTTTCAACCTTCACCCATGTGTCTGCCTTTAGAATGTATCATTTGTTTGTTCATTATTATTGGAAGTTTCCTATTAATTATGGTGCTGAAAGGCCCACTTGCAATGCCTAGCATACAATGTCAATTCATTCAGTGTTTGCCGAGTATTTAAAGAATGAAAACCATATTTCTTAAAAAAAATGTAAAAATGATCTAAATTCTATACAATCTCTGTGAACAGATATCTTATAGATTACCGTTATAGGATCTCACTACCTCTAATGCCTCAGTCGCATAAAGTCGGGGCTTGTTACGGACCTGTCCTGCTGACAGTCGTAGGCCGTGGGAAGCCTTGTGTATCAAGGTGACGGTACGCACATGTAACTAAACAACACACCCGTATGAAGCCATAGCTTGAAGATAAGCATGTTTAATCCATACTCGGCCACAATTTTGTTCATGATTTGACTCTGAAACTGATATGTGTATCTTGGGCTCATCTCACGGACTCTGGTAAAAACGTAACAGTACGTACACAAGAGTTTGTACGGGTCCTTGCGAAGCTTAATGGCACGGCACCTGTATGGTGCCCTCAGGGCTATTTTTGTGTTTATGGGACTGTAGCTTTACTGGGTGCTTGTCATATTTCAAATATGTAAAATAAGCAAGTACATGTGCAAAGAATTTTATTTTATTCAAATTGATTTCTGTATGGTTTTCTTTTTATATGTTTTCAGAATGACATGTTAATGTCTTTATCAACACAGAAACCCACAGTTAATGAAAATGATTTGAAAAAATTGGAAGACTTCACAAATGATTTTGGTCAAGAGGGCTAGTTGTTAGTTATGTGTGTAATATATTAGTGTATGTTTGTATATGATTATACATTTATATATAAACTGTGTAAATTATCTACTACAAGCAGTTTGATGATCTGTAAAACCTACTGTGTATTTGATGAAGTCAGTTAAGTAAGGGTATTACTACCTAGCACTACATATCAATTTCCTATGCTAAACATTGCTACATTGTTATGCTAGGAAGTAAGTTGGCTTTGCTACCTTAATACTTTCAGAGTGCTTTTTGTGACATTTTTGAAGGCCACAATATTGATTTTGCTACTTTGAAGTCAGCGGTTACAAAGTACTTGGCTTACACAAAAAGCGCTAGGTAGTGACATCCTTGCAAAACTGGCTCATGGTAGCTTATTCAGTATAGTTAATGTATAGTGTCAATAAAAGACTGATCTTTAAAGTGTTTAGACTTACATAGCTGAGACAATGAGGACCTGACTGCTGGTTGTTAATATTTTTTTCAAGATTTAATATAAATTTCATTAATTTTTCATGACAATTCTTACATCTGAATACACATGTTTGATTAACATTGTGTATCTACTGTATACGTGTATAGGTTTATTTTTTCATCATTAGAGGTGTTCACAAATGCCAATATATGATTAATTCACAAATACTTATAGTTCATGGGATATACATTGTTAAACGTTATTCTACTGTCTGTGATGCATACATTAAACTCTGTAATGAATAAAAAATAAATATCTGTATTTATGTATGGAAGCAGGGTTAATGTATGCAACACTGACAGTTAAAAAAATTGAACAACACCCATAACTTAGTTTTGTAGTAAGAAATAAGTCAAACATGCAGTATTCAGCATTAATTTTTTTGAAAGATTCACTTACTTCTATTCATGCAAACTGATCAAATTATTTTGATCCTCTAGTCTTTAGTAGTTCTTATTTTATGTTTCTTAACTTTGTCTTGGACATGTTAGAATGTACCTGTCAATTGGTTAGTGTCTTATTAATGACAGCTTGTTTGATCATAGCACCCATGGTATCTTGAGACAAGACCTTGTTTAAGAACATATGTGTCAACAGTGAGCTGTCTTAAGACAATATCAAACTTATGATGATCTTTGTTCATAAAACTCAGTTTTAACAAGGCTTGACATTAAATTTTATGTAGGTTGTCCAGTTGTACAACTTGCTATATATTTACGTGCCTGAACCAAATGTTTACTAGCAGTTTTAAGCTGTCCGAACCCAAATATTGATTGTTAGGGGCAATAGGATGACCTTTAATGTCGAGCCTTTGTTAAGATCTAACTGACTGTAATTAAATGAATTGCTGCATATATTTATGTAATTATGTATACATGTAGGTACTTCAACACATGTCATAACTCTTCAAACCAGTATCCTAGTATCTGTATTTAATACAGTACCCACCAAAAGTTTGGAGACATTTTCACTTTGTAGGCCTACTAAATAGTATTTATCTAAATTTAATCACTGTTTATTTTTGAAATGCTTTTTAGTTTTGCTTTAATTTTTGGTTATCATTATAATTATAACTGAGAATACAAAAATAGCATAAAAGCTATGTTATAAAAAATAATTACAATAAACAAGGTTTTGGAGGCTTCAGGATGTCAGATGATGAATCTTAAAGATGTGTTGCATACATGAAATTTGTTTTCTTTTTATTACAAACCATACTTAAAAATGTAAAAAATAATGATTCTTCAAAAATAATCATCAAAATTCTAGAATTGTGGTAAATTTCTTGTGTCTCCATACTTTAGTGGGTACTGTACATAAGTATTACATAGCTTACACAGTCAACCAAATACTGATCAAAATGTTCTATGATATTCTACTGAAAGATGTATATATCATTTATGTTTTATGTATAATTTATTGTATGTAATTATTCAGCATCATACACATGTTGTTCTTACGTTTTAACAGCTCACTTAGTCAACTTGAATTTGAAAAATTTGTCTTAAGTAATTTTGATATTCAAACAATGCAGTGGTGTAAATAAAAGAAAAAAGTTTCTATTTTCTTCATTGAAGAAATAAATATCTTTATTTTCTAGAATTTATTTTTTTAGCACCTCAGTTAAATGTTTTTAGAAGAAGCTCAATATTCATGTATCTGTTTTTTCAACTCTTCTTTACTAGTGCGTTTTTTTTTAAATTATTCTTAACTTATTGCTGTTAATCTTTGTACATACAAATATACCACGAAAGGGGCGGATCCAGGACTTTTTTTTAGGGGGGGCCCGAACTTTTTCTAGGGGGTCCAAACATTCGAACCACAACCACATTATACACATTTTGCAGAATAATTAAACATATTAATAATTAAACTACATAACCATAAAAATGACTTACAGTCAAAAAATACCCTTATGGACTGGTACATTTTGGAAATTCCAGGGGGGGTTCAGACCTCCCGCTAGATCCGCCTATGCACAGTGTTACAAATGTTGTCATATCAGTAAGTTTTCATTTATGTATAATTTTGCTCCTTAGGCATCCTACGCAGTTCCAAGTTATAAATAATATACATGTATATATAAGGTATGAGACTTTTGTATCGACTAAACAAAATTTGCATTGATCGTCGTGATTGAAATCAGCTTAGTAATTTATTGTTTAACATTTCCTAAACATGTTTGTCTCATTCAAAAAAGCAAAGTATAAGCTTTGTATGTATGTATAAACCTGTGAAATAAAAATATTTATAATGGAGAAACTGGCTATTACATAACAAAAAATCCCTTTTCACAGAAATATACCTTATATGTATACATATATAGAGTTTTTGACTCTGAACCAAAGTGGCTGCCCAAAGTTTGCTGCATACTGATTTTCATTAAGTTTTGACTATGGTCAACCATTACTATGTAAAATATTGAAACTTTTATGTATTTTTTTTCATTTATTTGTTATGATTGTTAAGATGTTTAAGATGAAAGTTATATCCCTTTAATTATATTAATAGTCATATTTTGTATTATTGATTTTTTTGTTACATTTCATTAGTTTGTCCATTTTTTTTATTCATTTTCATTGTCCAAATACTTTATACTTAACTTAACATTCTATTCTTAGCATTTGTTGTTCAGTTTATTTTATCAGTGAGTTCCCAATATTGCATATAAGTCTTTAGCCACTTTGTGTTTCATTTTCATTCAAAATAACAGTTTAATGTACTTGTGTACGAAAATACAGACACTTCAAAATAAAAGTGCTGATTTCAGTCTTATAGGATGTAGATTTAAACTAAGTATAATTTCTTACTTGTTATTAATTTCATTATCTTGTATAAACACAAATATCACCCAATAGATTTTACTAGACTTTTTACTTTAATAGACCTAATCCTGAATTCAAATTTATGTGCACAACCAGTACAAACAAAGCCTTCTACACATAATTGCTAAATAGCACGAACTATGGATAAAATCCTATTGTTCCTTGAACACATGTTTTCATTAAAATGGTGAAAGTTTGTTTGTACTAGAGGGGAAAACCCAAATATTTGAATTCTAGATATAGTCTATTAAGACTAATATTTTATATTTAGAGAACAATAGGGCCGTGATTAATATTAAACTTTTTCATGTTCAGCTTGTTTTAATGTTTTAACAGAAAATATTTGTAATATCTTGTTCTGAAAACTGATTGATAGTTAATTACTCAGCAGTTTTGTATTAGATCAGTTACTATTGACTTCTTTCAAATCCACAGTTTGATACAAGGTGCAAAAGTCTAGCTGTTGAATTGAGTTGAACATGAAGAAGTTTTATAATAACCTGTCTTTGATTAATACTGTGATATAAATAAAATGTTGATTCAAATTTCTGTTAAAGTGGTCTTTTTCCATTGTACATGTATGCTGTCTTTGTGCATAGTTAAGTTAAATTTGATTGTTGTTGACTGATAATTTACAGAATTCCAGTTCTGCTTACAAATGTTTATGATATCATATTTTTTGTCTGCCACACTTTCTAACCAGTATCTTCAACATGTAAATATAATGTATTAAATCAATTTAAATGTATATTGTTCATGTCTTTGTTTCGTGTATGGCAGTGTATAACAATATATCATACTTTCATTGTACCCCTGTTTTGTTACAAAAGACACTATTTTGATGCATTTCGCTCTCTTATTGAAGGTGTATATAGTGCGTACAAGTTGACCCCGACCTGACCTTTATGCAAGAATATTCATTACATTGAATACGAATGTAATATTAAATCTCGATAGCAATCGGATTATATCGCCGAGGCTTGAATGTAATTTTAACACAGGGATTAATTTTAAAGTACTTTTAAAGCGTGCAATGAGTGTTTATAACACATAGACCGGACCAGATGATTATACGATGAGGCTAGCTACCAATTCAAATGGTGTGAGTTTTAGCCCCACAACCGCCATCCCCCATCCATTTTATTATTAATTGTAATCTGAAGGTAAGAACACGAGCTGCCCGTTTGAATTCATTTTAATCGTGAGTTGTTATACATGCGGGCTGTGTATACTCTATACATGTCTTATTTTATCTTAAATACGTAACGAGCCGAAGTATAGAGTAGGCGTGGTATTGATTTTTGCCGGGATATGTGTAGATGATAATTAGATGCAAATGAGAAAGGTACGTTCGGGGTCAACTTGTACGCACTATACATTATAGTTAAATCACTCATATTGGACTCATTAACATCTAATTATTTTTCTGTGAATTTTTCATTTAATAGTCTCTTCTGATACTGTACAAAATCTCTCTTTAGGTCATTGTCACGCTAGTTATGTACTTTCTTTAGAATAAGACTTTTGTTTGAGTCGATAAATATTCAGATTCTATCATCACTATTGGAGACAGGAATTTAAATGAACTTTGAGCAATACTTTTGAGCAATGTTTTTGTGGAAATAGATTTGCATCACACATTTGAACTGAACCTCAGCTAGTAGGATTTTATTCTGCTCCCACAATGCAATTTTGAAAATGGCAGAAAAAAACAGAAAGAGGCTTGACATGATTCTCAATTCAGATAGAATGTGTGTTGCCTTGAAGTGATCATAGATTTTACATTTATTGTAAAAAATTGAGTATGCTCCTTGTTAACTCTAATAAACACTTGAGTTTTACTGTCTATGTTCTATGTGTAATTCATTTTTATTAGGAATATTTTTAAATACTTGATTATAAATTCATAGTAAATAATTACTTGTATTCTGTGTTCACTTAACCATTTATTAAAATGTTAATCTAAATCTCTATGTATCAATTTAGTAAAATCTGAGTTGGTCAATTTATTTATAATAATATTTTTTATTCTACTTGTATTTTTTGTTGTTGTACATAATTGTAAAAAGAAAAGTGCTTATTCACATTATCATTGAAATGAATGGAATGGAAGCTTATATCGTTCTTTGATTGTTACAGTGTAGTACATTTGGATTGCTTTCAACTTTGACTAACAACACGATTTGTTCTGGTGGGTATTACGTTTCATAACCAGAGTTCACTGAACAGTCTATTAGCCACTACCTTAGGTTAACAGATTTATAGGGATGTAGTTTGTGTGATGGTATTGGATAGTGGTAAAGGTAAATATAGGAAGATTCTTGATGGCTTTGAGTTATGAAAAGTGGTAGGATCAACAACCCTTTTCAGTCAGCTCAGTTCTCTTTACTACTGAGACAGATGGTTGATTGCAGCCCTGAAGTATTAGCTCTCTTGTTTTTTAATTATTTTTTTCAGCTTTTGAAGAACATTTGAATTGACTGGAATACTATTGATCGGGGATTTAAAATCTAAACTGAACAAAGCTTGCTTACTGACTAAAATAGTCAATATTTTGCTGGTTATATTTAGGGGTTCTCCCTTACCTACTAGAAAATGTTAGTATGTGAATTTTGGATACTATTACCATAACTGCATTGTTATGTCTTTCGACTTGTAATTATAATGTAAATTTTGTATGTGTTTGTTACTTCTTTATTTCTATGATTATGTATGAATTAAAAATAAATTAAACATTTTTTTCAAACATTGTTTGTTTTGGTATGATATTTAGTCATAGCCTGACACGTTGACCTGATACAGTTGATTGTAACAGTTACTTTCTTGAAGTTTACATAGTTATTTAGAGGAAAGTAAAGCCACCTGGCTAGCTCAGTTGGTAGCACGCAAGTCTACTGATTGAGGGGTTGTGGGTTTGATTCCCAAGCAGGGCTTACTTTCGTGGAGCTTGGTCATGAAATTATTTCTATGGCCATTCTCCATCCTACCAATGATTTTTAATTATGTAGGGCAGTAGTCAAACACTGATGAAAGTATGTGCTTAGTTGTTGGTTAACAGCTAAATCTAGAGATTTAGCCTTTCCAGGAAAAATGAGTAGGTTGACTGACCCCTGTTATATGACCTGTACAAAGTGTTGCTACAGCGTTAAACCAACAAAACAAACAGGAGGATAGTAGTTTGACAAGCCTTGTACAATTTACAAAGCTGTATATGGTACTGTAATAGCAGTGAATGATGAAACAGAAGTGCACCGTGTCTTCTGACTGAGGGGTTTGATTCCTATTTCTAGCTTTTAACTAGTACTTCCCTAGTCGCCAACAACTGCATTACTTATAGCAGGTGGATGGAGAATTGCCAACTATAGTATTTTGTATCTTACTTAAAATTTATATGTGGACCCAAGTCTTATCAATAATCAAGTGCTACTTCAATTTATTGGATGCATTGTGTAAGTCTGTGATTTACAAGACAAAAATTAAAACATCATTTCATGGTTCACAAATAAATATCATTTTACAGTATGCTAATGGTTTTTGAAAGTTCTATGGCATGCCACTGCCAAAGAGTGCACACTGAAGTGAATTGAGTTAAAATTAGTATTTTACAGTAATGTACAAGATGTTGGATTCTTTGATCACCGAGGTTCTAGTTGATAGAAAATTTGATGGTGTGACACCTACCTTTTAAAGTTTTCATGCTGTGGTCATTTTCACGAGAAATAGCACTCGCGTTTCTTAATTTCTAGTAAGTGTATGAAGTAACTACTTTATTGAATTTATGTTTAAATTTGACTAAAACTTATATTTATGTGATATAAATCTATAGTGTTTGTATGAAAACCATATATCTTTTCAGATCGTTTATGTAAGACATTACTAAAGTGTACGTGATTTCGGATAGCTTCATATTTCGGGTAGGTAAGTGATAAAAGCTAAAGCAGTGATTAAAAGAGAATGTGTCCTTGTCATTAGGTCTTACACAGACAACTTTCTTATATTTAACTTTCAATTTTAATAATTTTGACATTTAATGAGGTGAAAGGCAAAGTTTCCATCATAGAACTTTAGCAACAACCTCTTGTTGTTGTTGAATGAGTGCAATATATAGGGATAGAATCTAGTTTAGCAGACCCTGCATTCTAAAGCTATTGCGCATGCTCGGACGTTGCACTGTTTACAATATTTTGGACACCATTTTGTTTTTACTAATGCTGGTTTTTTTTATTCCTTTCTTAAATGAATGGTTTTAAGAAATACTTTAAAATGCTTTTTTGTTATTCATTTTACAATATCAGTGGGGGTGTGAGGGCGGCAGCCCCCATAATTACAGAAAATTATCAGCACTTGACTTTGCGCGGCTGCTCATAGAAACAGCAGGCTGTGCATGCATATTTATATTTACTTCGGGGTCCTACTGCTTTTATTTAACAATAACATGATTTTTATAATCTTACTTTTTTCAAGCCTCCGGAATAATTTTGTAAAATGCAGTCAAATGTTATACCATATAAGTACCAAGTTTATCAGTACCAACTGTTCAATTAATATCATCTAACTGATTTTTTTCAGGTAGGAGCCTTTAGAAAGTATTATAAAGCACTATGAGTTTTAGTGGTTCAGCTAGTGCCGTGCCTGGGTTAAACTTAAAGAAGTTTGAATCTCAATCAGAAGTTGATGAAAAGAGACAAAAAAGACAAGAAGAATGGGAGAAAGTTCGTAAACCTGATGATCCTGAAGGTATATATATATATATATTTGTACTGGTTCAGTCTTCAAATTTAGCCCATGGGCCGTGAACCAAGTTCACCGAAATCGCCATTGACCCAGTGACTTTTGGAAAGTGAGCGGTCCAACATTTTGGCTGTGGCTGTAAAAGGTTGGTGAAGCGTCGGACCACTCACATTCTAAAAGTTACTGGACCAGAGTTTTCCTTGACACACAAATTTGTGCGTTTTGCAGATATTTTCGGCAAATGACCCGTAAAATGAACTTATATTGCGACACACTGGACGCACAAAATAATTCTTCCTAACAGGGGCGTTTAAAGAGTTAATATCAAAGGGGGCATATTTAAATCAAATACGGTGTTGTAAATGTAATTTGTAACCGACTACACTTGTGTCAAAAATTCGATTTGAGACGCGGTCTACCTTTATATTAGTACTGAAATGTCGGTTAACGTCTTTGATCACGGTCGCTTACAGTTTAAGCGACTGTCATAAAAGGCGTTACCGCCATTACCATTCTGAAGTAGTGCAAAGATCAATGAAAACCAACATCCTTTGCAGCAAACTCCTCAGCTATTTAAGGCAATGTATTTTACAGAAATGGAGAAAAGGGTGGACTAAAAATTTAAGCATTCAATTAACACCTGTTGCTTAAAACTTTGTTCTAACATAAATTAAAATTGCGTGACTTGTTGATGTAGTGTAGACGTGCATGCTAACGTAATTGAGAAACGACAAGTGAGGTTACTCATACAGTTTGTTTAGTAAGTTCATTTTACGGATCATTTTAAAATGCGATCACAAAAAATGCAGGACTGCACATTTTATTTTTTTTTTAACCGGCTTAAATTCGATACACCTACATTTTTCTAGAGCAGGGGAATTTTTCTAAAGACACAGAAAAAATATTTTTAGGGTGGGGAATGGGGCCAAAACTCGGCCCCAAAATGGTTTGGAAAAATATCATTGCTGATAGTTGATGGCTTTAAATTGGCATCTCTAAAAGGAGAATTTAAAACCTAATAATGAGTCACATAATAATTTTATTAAATTATGATAATCCAACTAGCATTATACCCTACTTAACTTTGCTGTGATTCATATTTAATAATAAATACACAAAAAACTGCTTGATTGTATGTTGAAAATGGTAAGATAAAACACCCCACCCATGTGTCAAAACTTCAAGACAAACCATTTAAAAGTGCAAGACTATTAGTAATGTTAAGTGATTACAGATTTTGGTATATTATGACTCGCAAATCATAAACCTAGGGGGACATTGTGACCCCCAAAAAAAATTTTCAAGGGAAAACTCTGCTGGACCAGGAACAACTTCGCTGGATTCCATCCTTGGTCCACTGGCTAAATTTGAGGAATGTAATATCCACATAGATCTATGTTGTTAAATTCTGGTACTTTATGTTATGTTATATTATTTTAGAATGTCCTGAGGCACCAGTAGATAACAGATGCTTGTATGATAAACTAGAAGAACAAAGATTAAAGAAAGAAGAAGAACACGAAGAAAAAACTGCTTTTAGTAAGTTGAATACTGTATTATAGCATTCAAACCAGTCAGGACTCAGAACTACTGTGTAAACACCAACATGCAGTCCTTGTCTGTTCTCATAATAGCTCTCAGCAATATCATTGATGTAATCATTCTTGCTGCCAAGCTACCAAGTTTTTGTCTTTGTTTTTAGAAATTACTCACATTTATTTCCTGATAATTTGTCATTTATAAGATGAATTAAGAAATAAATTATAACATTCAAAGAATAGGTTAATAGAAAATTAAATAAATATTGAATTAAGGAAATAAGTATGCCAGTGAATAAAACAATGTCAAATTGTTAACATTATGATGCAATCTTGATGTTCTGTAATGTAACAGAATTTTAACTCAATGTTACAATGTTAGATATATTGTAGTTTTATTGTTATAGGAAATCAAGTAAGACGTCTTGATGCTGATGAAACAGAATTTCTTGATTTCTGTTCAGAACGACAACATGAAATAAAACGTGAAAGAAAACAAGAAGAACTTGAGATCTTATCTGAAATGAAAATATCCTTTTTCCATTTTTTCTAGTTTCTTACACCCAATTGTCATGGTCCTAGTTAAATCACCTTTCTGTCTTTACAGTATCTATCTATCCTGAAGTTTGAAACCCATGAACATTTTTTATGTTAGTGAAATTTAATTATTATATCCCCGCTTCGAAGAAGAGGGGGGTATACTGTTTTACCCTTGTCCGTGCGTCCGTCCGTCCGTTACAAAATTTCCGTCTCAGTTTTCTCAGCAACTATAACATGCAGCAGCCTAATACTTTGCATATTGCTTCATCCCATAGTCCCATGTGGTGTAAAGCGATTTCATGCTCCTTGCTCATCTACTTCCTGTTTGTCGCATATTTTTAGCTCGACTTTACGAAGTAATGTAGAGCTCTCCTACTCGCCCCAGCGTCCGCGTCCACATTTCTGATTAAAGTTTTTGTGCAGTAAAATTCTTTCTTCTATATCTTTGTTATTTCTTAAGATATTAACTTCAAACTTTAAATATAAGTTCCTTACTATCAACCACATCTCATGTGACAAGGTCCATAACTCCAAACACATTTTTTTAAGAATTATCTCCCCTTGAACTGATTGAAGTTTTTGTGCACAGATTAAAGTTTTTGTGCAGTAAAATACTTTCTTCTATATCTTTGTTATTTCTTAAGATATTAACTTCAAACTTTAAATATATGTTCCTTTCTATCAACCACATCTCATGTGACATGGTCCATAACTCCGAATGCATTTTTTTCAGAATTATCTCCCCTTGAACTTAGAGTTTTCTTAAAAAAATGTTAGTTTTTACTGCAACTGTTTGTTTCTTTAGGTATTGATTTCAAACTTTAAATATATGTTCCTTACTATCAACCACATCTCATGTGACAAGATTCATAACTCCTTATACATTATTTTCAAAGTTATCCCCCTTGAACTTATAGTTTTCTTTAATAAATATTTGTTTTTACTGCAACTGTTTTATTTCTTTAGGTATTGACTTTAAATATATGTTCCATATTATCAACCACATCTCATGTGACAAGGTTCATAACTCCAAATATATTTTTTCAGAATTATCTCCCCTTGAAATTAGAGTTTTCTTTAAAAAATGTTTGTTTTTACTGCAACTGTTTTATTTCTTCAGGTATTGACTTCAAACTTTAGATATATGTTCCTTATTATCAACCACATCTCATGTGACAAGATTCATAACTCCTTATACATTTTTTCAGAGTTATCCCCCTTGAACTTATAGTTTTCTATTTTTTTTTCTTTGAATTTGTTAAGGTTATATTTTCAAATTTTAAAATATGTATGTTCCTTATCATGAACCACATCTCCTGTGACAAACACTTACTAAGTCGAGCATGCTGTCTCCTCTGACAGCTCTTGTTAGATTTTGGCGGGGGTATCACTAGTGAGCATTAGCTCACAGATTTACTTGTTTTATACTATTAAACCAGGTGGTAATTTGATGTATTGCTATAAATTGAAATAAATCTGGCTAGTGCTTGTCAAAATTTAAAGAAACAAAATGCCTTCTGAAAATCTTTTAGTGACATTGCTTTCACATATTTTACATGTGAAGAAATTGGTAATTTTAGCAATTACACTCTAGGTAGCATTGTTTGATTTTGTAATTATTTTTGACTCCTAGCAAAATATCCAATGATTTTTAAGGAGTTTTCTTTTCAGAATTCTAATATTTAATTACAGTTCCACTGTACAGTTGGTCTGATAACATATTCCTTTTCTTCATATTAACATGTTTAATTTCATATTTAATTGCTACATTATGTGATAAATCTGGCCAGACTGGAGGCAATGTAAGGATGACTGCTAACCTTCCTAATAAGGATAAACTGATACCTCTTTTTAATTTAAACCTTAACTGATAGTAAGATTCTCAAGTTGTTAAATTAACAGAAAACAAAGTAGAAGATAAGAAAGCTACAAATACAGTACCAGGAAAACAACAAGGAAAGAAATCTCAGGCAGCTCTGCTAGTAGGAGCAGTTAAAAGAAAAGGGTTTGTATAGACTTGTACTAGTTTAATAACATATTTAGTATTATGTAATATTTCTTAGAGTTCTGGAGGGTAAAACTCATGCAATGTTGCTTATTTGTAGTCCAGTCTGTCAAACATTAAAATTTAAAATTATTTTATTGGTATACCTTTTTTGGACAGAACAGAACAAACCTTTATTCCTGAAATCATGATACATGAGTAATTATATCAATGTACAGTTTATAAACAAAAATATAAAAAGAAGAAAAATTACATGTATATAAAAACCCAACAAAAAACAAACAAAAACAATTTGATGCCATAAAATAGATATTCTTACTATGTTGAAGCTCAGAGATTTAAATTCTGACATCATTTTCAGGTCAGCTGATGTGTCAACTAATAAAAAGTCAAAAACAGAAGAAACAGATTTAAAGAAGTGAGTTTTCCTTGTATTTTAGTAATTCATATTGTCTTAAACTTTCTGTTTACTCATCTTAGAAGTTAGAGTTGAATTGGAAGTAATTTTACAACTTATAAATACTTTTAAATGATCACTTTTGTAATATTCTTCATAAAAATCAAAAGACTGTTGAAATTATCACTTGTTTTATGTATGCAAACTTGGTTTACCTTGTATGGTAAGTTTATTGTCTATACTAATAACAACTTGGCAAGAATAAAAAAAGAATCCTAATCATCTATCAAGTAATCACATATCTAATGATAGTACATGTGGTCAAGCAGATATAATTTTTGGCAGGAAATGATAGATACATTTGTACCTAGCTTTACATTGATTGGAAAGCATGAGTAAAAAATAATTTTACAGTTGCTTAGTATTAGGTGTTTAAGAAATAGATTCCTGATTGATTAATTTAAATGGTAAGAAATGATTAAATTAAATTTAAATATTATAGTATCATAGTATGTGTATAATTATAATTTCTTTCAAATAACCGGGGCATATGTTTTAATTGCAAGTACTCGGTAATTACTAGAACATTTTAAAGTTCTTTTATTTCATTTCAGTGAAACCTCAAATAATGAAACCAGCACCAAATCTTCAGTACCTGTAGCCTATCCCTCATCTCAATTATCACAAGTTATAGGAATATTACCTGCATCATTACCTGGTCTAACAAACTATGAGGATTCTAGTGACTCTATATCAACTAGTGACGACTCTGACACAGAATTTAATCTAGCTGGAAGAAGTACTGTTATTATTAAACAAGTTGCTTCACAAAGCCAACAATAGATGGCGCTTTATACATTCTTAGATTGTTATTGTTGTGAATACAGTTTAATGTGATGAGTAAAGTGTTTATTAGATCTATGTGTAATTGAAAATACTTAAAATGGTGCCTATTCCTTCAGTTTCATCTTAGTTTATTAGTGAGTAAGTTTTTTTTGTCAGCAATATTTAGACCTTGCACTTTTTTACTCATGAGGTGATCTTTATTTCTTTATTTAAGAGAAGAAATTTGGTTCTTACCAAGAAGATTTGTTTTGATATGTTGATTTATTTCAAGAAGCTAGGGGTATTGATATTAGTTGCTAATGAATTTTAGTTTCTGATAAAATTTTCCATTGAATTATTATAGTGTTTACAAAAAGTTCTGTTATCATACATGATATGATTTATTAAATGATGGGTCAAATAAATCTAATATTGGAACTTTTCCCAGGTCACTCTGTCAGATCTGTCTGAAACTTTTACGTGTATTTATTTGTTTATGGACAGACACGCAATAATTCTACTTTGATTGAGTTTCATTTTTGTTCTCATTGTATATTTACCATTTATCATTATTTTACCCGTCTATCATAATGTGACTTAAGTCCTTTCAATTTTGGCCAGTTTCATAAGGATATCACTAGCTAGCATTTTGCGCCGCCCCCCCCCCCCCCCGATACTCTTGATTTGAAATCGCTTGCAACCTTTGGTGTAAGAGGGGTACCAGAGGACAAAGTGCTAGTTAGTGCTATCATTCAGAGGCTGGCCATTGGTTTCAACTTTCTAATAGCTATTTAAATACACATGTAGTTATCAGAAAATCAGGTTTCAATGAGTACATTTGTATTTGATTGGATATTTCTAACAGCCACATATAGATGTGTATATACATGTCATTCTTGCGTCTCTTTCACAAATGTAAAAGCATAGACTTGGTTGATTTAGAGAAAAACATTCAGCATGGTCCATGTCAGATCATGTGACTATGAATTACTATTTGGTGATTTTAACCAGATTGCATGTTTACTTTTGTCTGGCAATTTTTACCCAAATTTAACTTATATATTTTATTGGTGTGATTGAGCGATTCTACCCAATTGTTCTGTTATTGTTTATACATTGTATATAAAGAAAGCATGGAGTGAAATATAATAGTACATGTACATTGTTATAGGAACATAAACAACTTGTCTTTCTCATTAAAATCATCCATTGTTTTTACTTGTTCAAATTTGCATGCAAACTTCATACATTTGCATTGGAATAAAATTTATGTCAAACTACTTATGTATTGATTTTAAATTCTTTGTTTATTGTAATTGTCAATTTCTATTCAACTGTCTGTGGGGCATACATTTACCCTGTATATTTAAATACTTACTACAATACTTCTGCATTCACTATTGACAAAAATTAAAACAGTTATCTGTATTAATGTAAATTAGCAGGGTTAATGTATATGTCATTGACAGTTAAATAAAATTTAACAATAAAAAATACTTCGAATATATTTACGTATATACAGTGCCCACCAAAAGTTTGGAGACATTTTCAGTTTGTAAGTTTACTAAATAACTTTTATTGAAAAATTTACTTATTTTGAAATGCTTTTTTATTTTTGCTTTTTTTTTTGTTCCAGTAGTTGAAGGAGACAAAAGTAACTTAAAAACTACGTAATGGAAAATCTTCATAATGGTTCTACAAAAATAATCATTGAAAATTAAGAATTTCAATTATTTTCCTTTGTCTTCAAGCTTTTGGTTGGAACATCAAATATACATATATATTTGTATTTAAACATGAAATAAGCTATCAGATGTAATAAGCTTTAAAATTTTCAAAAAAGAAAATGACAGCATCCAAGAAAGTGCCAAGTAGTGAGAGGTCCTGTGTGCCAGATTAATTATTTCCTTAACTTTGGCCAATCAAGTTTGACTTGACAATACAAGTCAACACAACAAAAGGTTATTTAATATACATAAAATATAACCACAAAAAATATACTTAGAATAATGTCTGTTTATTCCACTCAATTGACATAAACATTGTCACTAGGTACAAACATAATCATGTAAAATATGCATCTAAAACTTTAAAGGAGTTGGTGTCAAACCTGTACGGTTTAGTATTTGATCAAGTGAATAGAACAGCACTCTGAAACACTCATGATTGATTCCACAAAGACAGTTTCTAAACATTTTCATGACAAACTATAAAGATAGATTTGAATAACATAAAATCATTATAGCTTTGTCTTTTTGCGAATGTAAAAACATGAATAATTTCACAGCGACTTCATGTTCTTTGTCTTACACTCGTGATATTGTGATAGTGTGTTTTCAATCACTGTGAAATTAATAAAACTTTGACAGTTGAGAAAAAATGGACTATACATAAATTTAAAATAAACTTGTACTGTTATTAGGTGGTTTGTGTACCTAACATCATTCTCCTTTTAGCATGCTTATAGTTAATACAAGTACAAGTAAAATGACTAGATAAAAGTCTAGCAAAAATGATTAAACTATAGTTAATACAGTATTTATATTTAATATAGGTTTAGCACATGACGGTCACAACTCAAGTTAAAAAAGTGAGTCACAACTGTTTTGCTCTAAGCCCAATTTGTATATTTACACTGTTTTTATTATAGTTTAAATGATATTTAAGCATGAATTTCAATTAGAAAAATTAAACAATTGATAAGACAATAACTTTCCTGTCTCTGGCAAGAAATGTAATTGATAACTTTCCGATATGTAATAAGAGAGCTAAAGGATATCAAGGTGTTACATCAAAGACTGAATTTAATTCATAAAACAACTTACGACAACAGTCTAAGAAACTAGGATATGAAAAAGTTGTCCAAAAAAGGTAATTTTAGCAGCAAGCTCTACATTTTGTAATAGGTTTTTAGATGCCTAACAGAAATGATTGGTTGCCTGAATGAAAAAGTGGTTGTACCAGGCAACTAGACCCCCCCTACTTTTGTACACTGTTACGAATCTTGGGGTTTTCCAACTCTGATGAAAGGCACTAAGTGTCTAACACAATATTGTTGAAATCAGGGAACACAAAACTAATCCAATCGTTCTTGGTACACTTACATTTTCATTGTAAAAAACATGCTTGCATGTACCACAAGAATAAAACAAAACTTGAATTTTTGGATGATGTCTATTGTTTTCTTACAATATTCATAAAATCTGCTACTTTCTTTTCATCAATATCTTGATCCCATTGTCCATTATATTTAAAATAGGATCCTATTATAAGTCCATATGCAGATTTATAATCTTTGAAATTACTAGCAGTGACCCCTGAACCTATTAACACAGGTATTGATACTGAATCTTGTACATCTGAAAATAAGAGTCAAGAGTAAAAACTATTAAAGTGAGAAGTAAATGCATGTGCATGACTTGGGTGGGCAGAATAGTTATTATCATCTCACAATTCGTAGTATAACATGGGTTTAAATATGTTCACAATTATCAAATCCAGAAATTATAAAATTCAAAAATTTCATCAAATTTCACATAGAAATAACCTTTTCTGAGGTTCCAAAAATTAATAACTTCAGAACTAGTACTATAACTTCCCCCCCCCCATACAGTAATCATGATTAGTCAATGATTCTGTACAATTAATTTTTACTATAAATACCACCTTAGTTACTGCTAAGTTATATTACTTTTTTTCGTTTTAAGACCAAAATGCTTAATTTGAGAAGAAAAAAAAGGTATGTTTATTAAGACATTTTTGTTGTTAAAAAGATTAGCCACCCAGCTAGCTTAAATAGTAGCATGCAAGTCTACTGATTGAGGGGTCATGGGTTGTATTCTCAGCTAGGGCATACTTTGGTGGAGTTTGGTCATGAAATTATTTCTACAGCAATTCTCCTTTCTATAACTGATTCTAAATCTAATAGGGCAGTTGTCAGTCACTGACATTAGTGTGTGCCTAATAACTGGTTAACAGCTAAACCAAGTCAGGGCTTGAATTTAAGCTCCCATACTCACAAAGTGCGAGTGGAATTTGAAAATTGCAAATTTTCACGAATTTAAATTGCCACAAAATTTTAATGTCTAAACTAATGAGACTCAAATCAGCACTGAAGTTGCCAGATAAATTAATAGTATTAACTAAAGATTAACATTTAAAGCATGTTCCATATTCTTAGTCTATTCTACAATAATGCCCTCGTTCAATCTATAGTTAAATATGGTACCATGTAATTATGTTGTTATTGCTTATATGCTTATTTATTATGTATGCTATTAAATTTGGAGAAAAAATGCAAGTGACTTTTCATTTTGCGAGTTAAAATAAAATCAACTCGCAAAAATTTGCAAGTTCAATTTTTTGTTAAATTCATGCCCTGGCTAAATCCAGAGATTAAGACATGCCAAGTAGGTTGACCACCATGACATGACCTATACAATGTGTTGCTACAACGTTTTACCCTACAAAAAAATCAAGACAATCGGTTCTGATAGCGCTAATATTGTAAATTTACTATACCTTTTAGTTCTTGTATATTAACGGGATCACCAGTAGAAGTTCCAGTGACTATTACACCATCACTTAGAAAGAACTCGGCAGCTCTAGATGTCTCTTCTATACTTATATCACTTGTTATACTGTGGGAACTAAAATATACAATCATATAGGTATATCAATAGGAAGACAGGTGTTTGGAAATTTTAATATTTTCTAATCTGATTAAAACCCGATCTAAAATTTTCCACCCGCCTACACCCTAATTTAGATCTGGCCTTTTTCAAACGAAGGTCACGTTCAAGTGACCTTTTCTCATCGTAATATTCATGACGAGATTGTTATGATATGTAACTTGTTTACATCGTCTACGTCACTCAATTTGAAATGAGCCATCCAATTGCAGACTGTGAATAATACTGCTGTTAAATTAGCTTGCCAACCTTGGTCTAAAAATAGAAATTATGAAACCAAAATGTTATTTATAGTGTTTTGTCTAGATGAAAGCTACGCATTGATTGGTCGACACAAAGTTCATCACGACATGAACTTCCATGGAGACAGTAGAGATCCTGTACGACAATGCTCTACAGGATATCTGTTTACGGAGATTAAATATTATCTAGCTGTCTATGAACAAGTTCACTGGTGACCATAGCCAATTTCACTGGTCATAAATGTCAGAATTCAAAATACATTATTAACTGCCTGACTAGCCAACAAGTCAACTGATAGAGAGGTTGAACGTTTGATTCCCAGTTAGAGCAATATTGGTGGAGTATGGTTGTTAAATAATTTCTATGGTCATTCTCCCTCTTACCACTGATTCTAAATCATGTAGTGCAGTTGTCAGTCACTGATAGAAGTATGCCCCTAGTAGCTGGTTAACAGCTTAATTCAGAGATTTAGCCTTACCAACCTACAAACCTTAATCAACCCACTAACACTGAGCTAAAGTGTGACAATATTAACCTCAGCTTGAATTACCTAATTATAATAATTACACACTTCACTTACATTAAATTTTCCGTATGCGTGTATACGACTATACTCATGTTTAAAACCAGTGTGACTATGAATCAATTTTGTAAAAGTAGCATATTATTGTACTTTCAATTTTGGACACATTAGTTTTTGGGAAAACACGTAAGTCCTTAATGTTATGGCACAGTTTCAAAGAATATATTCTTATGAAAACAAAATTAATTGTTCAGTATGTGTTTCTGGCGAAAGCTTCCGATAAAGCGTGATTTACAAATGAAGACAAAAATAGACTGTAAATACTGAGTTTAATATTTATCTTCTTGCATAAAAGTCAAGCTCAGGTTAATCTTGTTGGGCTATACCAAAATATAAGACAATTAAGAAATGTCAAAATTAATGATCAATAAGATTGATAACTTATTACACAACCTGTGTTTTTTCTTGATATCAGTAAATACTTTAACATGTTCAGCACCAATATATTTTCTATATCTCATCAATGAACCAGCACAGGCATTCATCATACCTTCATCGGCAATATGACTAAATATAAAACCTTCAGCTCGGGTAAAATCTAAATCTGAAATTGAAAAACCCATAATAATTTTGAGCTCAAAAAGTTCATATCAAAATCATGAAGTCATATTACTATATGCTAGGGCTGTCACGATATGCCAGAAGCGTATCGCGATATAGTGCAATACCCTGGCATCATATTGCGATATGTACCACAATATATTGTGGGCTTATAGGTTTGTTGTGCCTCGGCTGTATTTACCAGAAACATTGCACATCTTACATGCAGCTACTGATAGAATCTAGCCTCTTTAAGTATTTACGGTCATTTAGGACTGTGACGCTGCCCAATCGGTTAAATTCTTGTAACTAATGGTTAGATGGAATGAACACTGGAAAAACTGACAAATTTTCCAATGAAATAAAAAATATTGTTAAATACCGGTACGTTAAAATCATACTGCAGTACGTATTTTCGAGCTGCATATTGCAATATACCGGTATATCATGACAGCCCTACTATGTACTAATTTAATGTAGCTTGATCATGAAACAAAAAAAGACAGTGTTGATTTATCACTCTTGAGTCCATTTTCTGGTGTCCCAGTACTGAGCAGCAAGGATAAAGTTTCTTGTACAAGGAAACAAGGTTAATTTCAGACGTGATTCTAACCTAGGCACAGGGGTGGTTCCAGGGGGGGGGGTCAGGGGGGTCCGGACCCCCCTAGAATTTGGAAAATGTACCTATTCATTAGTGTATTTCTTGCCTGTAAGTCATTTTTAAGTAGCATGAAGCATTTTTTTTTTCGGTGCTTAACATAGATTTAATGGTTACCTGGTACGTAGTTTTTATTATCAATATGTTGCATTTTTACAGCAAAAAGTGTATAATGTGGCTGTGGTTCGAGGTTCGAACCCCCCTAGAAAAGTTCAGACCCCCCCCCCACTAGAAAAAAATCCTGGATCCGCCCCTGAATAAAATATCTCATATGAAATACTAATAAAATAACCAACCAGCAGCAAGAGCAACAGCAAGAGCTTGTTGATTAGCACCAGCTAGAATCTGTACACCAACTGGTCCAGTATGGAATATCTTTCTCACAGCAGTTGATACTCTAGTCATGACTGATACTACCTCAGGACCTATATCTCTAGATTGTATGTATGGTATATCATGCATGTTTTCTACTAAAATACCATCCTGTAAAAGCAAAACATAAAACATGTCACTGATGTGGCCTGCACTGTATTACACAGTGTCCTTGGTGAATGAGTACATTGCCCGTCACCTTTGAAAAAGATGAACAATAACAAAGGCTATCAAGTCAGAGAAAGATCTAAGATTACCAAAGAGGACATATGTTCAAATCCCTTCCAGACTTTTTTGAGCAGGAAGTTCCAGACCACAAAATTCTCTACTTCACTAAGGATAAAAATGTGAAACTGTGAGCATTGTCAGGCTTGCAAGCCAAAATGCCTTGACTGCTGGAGGTTTGCCATCTGTAAACAGCTAACTCAATCACTCAGTTCAAGGTTGCACTGCAAAGCCTGCTTGTGACAGCTTCATTTTGCATAATGATACAATTTAAATACTTGATATTTGTTTGAGGATCACTGTACATAAAATATGTAGATATGAGTTTTATTGATGGTGAGTTCACTATTGAGTACTAAACTCAGGGGGGTTAATGTATGAGCCACTGACAGTTGAATAAAATTAAAGTAAAACAATAACACACTTGACTTGAATTCAAAATTTAAGGTATCAAAATGTTACAGAATTACTAATTTTGATGATACAATAAGCACTTGTCTAATCACACAGATTGTTGATGCAGTAACCCAGGTTGGTAGTGCAGTAGGTAGTGCGCCTTGATTTCAAATCCAGCCAAGGTGTTTATACCCTTCCATGAAAATTTGACAATGATGTCAATTTTCCTTCAGTAATATGGTATATGGATAAGTTCCAGCCTTGTGGATGGGTAGGCGAGTACTGGTTATAGACAAGAGTCCAGGACAGCTAGGTTAGGTGTGCTGGATGCTGTAAAATAACCAAAAAAATTGTGTTGAGATGGCATTAAACCCAGTATAAATTTTTAGATGTAGTATCAATTAATATCATCATAACTATTGTAAAAATAAACCGTCTTACCACACCAGCTTCCTGGTAAAGCTTTGCTTCATATTCAGCTCTTTTTACAATGTTGGAGACAGATCCTTTGTAATGTGGAGATCCTGAATATAGACAGAAATAGACAAGATGTAACATGAACAGAGCCAACACCAATCCATGTGGACACCCATCCAACCACTAACCTCCCAGTAAGGTCACCCATCCAACCACTAACCTCCTGGTCAGGTCACCCATCCAACTACTAACCTCCCAGTCAGGTCACCCATCCAACTATTAACCTCCTAGTCAGGTCACCCATCCAACCACTAACCTCCCAGTCAGGAATATCAGGAATAAAAATAGTAAAAGTAGATTATAAATGTTGGGGCAACCAAAAGGTACTGTGGGCAAATGTCAGGTTTAACTTGCCCCCTCAACAACTTGATGTGAAAAATTAAATCTAACTCTGAGTCAGTTGTTCAACTATGATTTGAGTCCAAGGATCTACATTCTGACAGTAAAAGCAGGCTTCAACAGTTAGACAACAACAGTTGTATTATCCCTTTTACTAAGTCATGGTGAAGAGAAAGTATTATGTCTATCTATAATATTCTTGGATTCCATTCTTGAAACACTAAATAAGGATTAAATAAGTCATGGTGGCATAAATATGCTCATAGAAGATACTGAAGTGGCATTTTTATGAATTTCTGAATGCCTTAGAGCCAAAATTAGAACTAGCTAAAGAGAGGATTATTGGATGTTGCTGCATGTTAAGTATGATAACTCTATGTCTTGTGTTAGGTTTAAATGAGTAGTCTGTCCACTTCATAAGGATGCATTACGTACGGACTAAATGTCTAGTGATTTCCAAGAAAGTTTTTCTATAAAACTGTAGATACTGGACACATGCAGGGATGGACAAGAGTGAACATGGTTGATCAGTCACCAAACACAAAGTGTGCTCTACTGAGCTTAATTAGTGGAATAAACAAAAGTGTCAATTCTCAATTCAAGAAACGCAAAAGAAACTGGGATATGAAATGTCTAGGTATTTTTTTTTCTTTTAAGCCTATTCAAGTTCCCTTCCCTAAATCCCTAAAAGTGATGTTTGTTTGACCCTCAATCCCCCCCCCATTTTTTTTATCTTAATCTACTCTTGAATAATTAAAATAAAATGAAACCAAAAACTTAATCCAGTCTGTCTGTGTGTACATGGAAATGAATGGTTTAAGGCCATACATAATATACACTTTGTTTGTTGTCCTCTTTATAAGAAAGTAAACTTTTTCTGGAAAAAAAACTATTTTTCACTTTTTATAAGAAGACAATGTGAATTTTTACAACTGTAAAGAAATTTTTGAAAATTTTTTTTTAGATAGAACTACCAAAACGCTTAAAACCAAAATATTTTTTTTTAAGTCCATAGGACAATGAAACAGGTTTTTTAGTGATGGCCTAAGCATGTGTTCACAGCTGTGATAAGTTGATAACTTGATTGTGTGTGTAGTTAGATGATTAGAGATATATGAGAAAGGTGTAAAAAACTTATCAGTATTGATCAATAGTTGATAGGATGTAGTCTATACCAAGTAAATGTAACAATCAACTAAATCATGTCATAGAACAGACAAATCTAGCATCAATTGAATATTTTGTAGAACTTTAACACAAGAGTGAGAAAAGCCAAGTTAATTCTACAATGACAATGGTCACATTGGATAATCCATGGCACACATTTCAAAGGTAAAATATACTATTTTAAATATACTATTTTAAATACATGTATACTATTTTAAATAATGTATGAAAGCATTTATTTAAAATTGAATATATATGCAATGTGAGTGATAAACATGTTTAATGGTATTGGAGATTTTTTAAACTATTCATGTAATACTTTATTATAGAGAATGTCATTATGGAACCATTACTGTCGAATTATACAGACAAATCTAATACTATACCCTTGATATAAATACATGTTCTAAAAATTTTAATTAGTGAATGATAACTTTGGTTGAGAGGTATATTCTACATGCTAGGGAAAACAATTTGGTGAGCTGTACTCGATAATTATTATTTGGATGATTGTAATATTAGATGATCGTAAGTAGATGTCTATATAGTCACTTCCAACACCCTTGGTGTTGGGTTAACCCTTTAGCAAGCTAGCAACACTGTCAAGAGTCTTGCCTACCATCTGGGAGAAACAGGTTCAATAATATTGGTGGAAAAGTAAGAATCCCAGGTTTTAGTGTTAAGTTCCAGGGTTCTTTTTACAACATGTATGTATTGATGCCAATGACCTCGATTTTATGTCTCATTTGGGAGATCTTTATTATTTGAAGTTTGAGTTAGCAGGAATCAAATCGGTAATCCTTGGTCAGATAGTTTGAATTCCTTCACAATTAAACTGTTTTACAAAGTGTTTGTTTTATAGCCAAACAGTTAATAGATCTGTTTTTTCATACAAGTACAATTACTTTACAAATTATAATCAACAAGAAGAGGATAAGAAAGATAATGAGAGTCAGCATCATTATAGGACAGTCAAACACAAAGGTTGTAGGAGCAGTGGTCCAGTGGCAAGACTTGCTTAGGAATCCAGAGGTCCAAGGTTCAAACCCCACTAGGGGCATTGCTAATTTCCTTGAGCAAGAAATTTACCTACAATTGTTCCACTCCACCTAGGTGTGAATGGGTACTGTGAGGGATCACCTGCCTGAAGGAGATTTCAATGATCAGGAGTTATCATACAAAATTGTAAACTCGGCTGAATATGAATATAGAAGCAGAATTTAAACCACTCTTTTTTAAGTACTGCTGATAGATGGATCCAGATGGTCTGAGGTCATGAACCCTCTCAATGCATACCATATAGTAAGTTCCTCATAAAATTGAAAGAAAAAATAATGACATAGAAAGCTTTTGTTTTAGTGTAATAAGCCTTGTGTGTTTTTTATCATAAGTCATTGACTTGTAATAAAAACAGATCTAGAATTTATTTCATATGTTACGAACTTAAATGAGTACACACATTAATGTGACCTGGGTTACTGATAAGGATTTTAATACACAAGTATATATATATAGTGTGTATACATAATATAAAGTATGCCAAATCTAAATGCAAATACATCATATGAAATATAAAATGCATATACATCTTTCTGTATGCATGTTAAAAATAAGAACTACAACAGTATAATAGATCTACATGCTGTTTAACTTAATCTATTTTTGTTCCTCATGCAGTTAAACTTTAAACTTAAAGTAATTCAACCTTTAAGTTGTTTTCTTAGACTCTGAAAATCCTTTAATTTTCAAAAAAATGTTACATTTTATTAAAAAATTAAAAAGTGCTCCATACGAGCAATAATATATTATTAATTTGCAAGCGAAGACATTAACAAATTTATGAAGATTGCATGGATTTATCCATCTAACCCAATAAAAAAATGCTAGCCGAAACGTCAATAGAAAATAACCATTTTTGTATTTTAAATGATTACACGAATAAATTCGAATGGCAACTATATTCAATCAACTAAATCGTTAAAATATAGCACAATAAAACGTTAGCCAACCTGGTGTAGCTAATATATGAATCATGCCAATGATATTTCCATTTATTTTCTTGAAAATGTTCGCGCACGTCTTAACGCTGGCCTCCATTTTCCCGGTTTGTTTACATTTTATTTGGAGGTGTGTCTTCTGATTGTAGTCAACCAATCAAAATCCGTATTTTCGGGTCATACAAGGTTGTAAAATTCGGACAGCTACTGCGCATGCCCGACCGCAGAGATAATGTTTACACTTTTGACAAAGGCATTGCAGAGTAGTTATGCTTTTATTTTGCAAATTTAAAGTGTTATTCCTATTACGCGTTTAGCACCAATTAATACCATTTGAAAGCTAAAGCTTCGTTCTTTAATTTGATATGTTGCAATAAAATAATCAACCATTTTATTGCTGAGAAATACTAAATAAAAACTTTGATAGATCATATTCATAAGGAAACTCTATTCAGAGCTTTGCAAAAAAGTAACAGTTGAAGTATACACAATTTCTGAAACAATGCTTTCCTTGAAAAGAAATTTTACAATTAAAAATCTACCACTTTCAAAGTATTTTAAATTAAAGTTTATTTATTTGAGTTAAATTATTAAATTTGAAAGTCAAATAATCCCGGTAGATTACGTCAATTTTTATAAGTAAACTTGAACATTGTTCATTTTTTTTAGTAAAAAGATATTCATTGTTTTGAATTAAATATTGCAGTGTTTTCAATTTTTCAATTGATTTTGATACAATATGTGATTTACTAAAAATGTCTATTTAAACAATAAAAAGATCGATCGACTTCGTTTCCTCTCGTATCTGTTGGCGGGAGCCTCGGTGAGTGGCCCTGAATACAGCTGATCTTACAAAGACTTGTCAGTTGCGCCAAGACATTGTGGGTGTATGACTGAACATTGTTGGGCTGTGTGTGAAAAGTGAATATGACCAGAAAATAAGGAATCTTAGAAAAGTGCGTTTCTTTTGGATGTTTTGGATTAACAGATATTTCATAAATTATTTTAACTTTGTATAAAAAAAACATTTTAACAAATATTTAGGTTTAAGCTTAGTTGACACATTGTGGAAAGTTTTCCACATGCATTATGTTTCTTTTGTATACCTTTTAGAGATGCTAAATTTATCCGCGAAACATAACTTAAGATTCTTTTTAAACCCTTGTTTACAATTGTTGCTCCAATAGCCTCGAGCGACTTAATCTTGGTGTTCAACCATTGTGTGATTTCGACCTGGATTTGAAAAAGGGGTCTGTAAAATTAGCGCGTAACAAGCTATGATTCAAAGATAGACGCATGAATTTATTCTGATTTTCTCTGTTTTAGCACTAACCAGAAGATTGGGGTGCGAAAAAAGAAGATGTCCAGAAAAAGGTGAGTTATTTTATTGCTAAACTTTGTTGTTAACTTCTTACATCGATGTTTCTGATCCCGCCATTTTGATTTTACCGTCTTGCACCCCTCTTTGAAAACCGAATTTTAACAGCATTTCTCATTCTTTTCAGCTCACGAATTGTCACAAGATCTAAAAACTTAGACCAGGCACCAATATGCAATAAGACAAACCGCAAAAGAAAAGCCGAAGAGGTACGTATTTTTCTCTTCAAAATGACCGGTTTTTCTCGAAACTTCAAAAAGTTTCTTTGTTTCTATTGCGGTGGGTGGGGTACCGTTTTTTTGTCACGACCTAAAACATGATCATTTTATTTTCAGGTTCCTGAAGGTGAAATGGAATATGCCCAGAAAAGACGACAATATCGAATTGAGGTAAGTTCACATTTTTTGCATGATTTTATTAATGTTAAATTTGTTCAGGCAGATGTGTAAACAATTTGGCGCCATGACCTAATTCCCTTTCGAACTGGGTCGATACCGGCAAATCGGTAGAAACCCGCTTTATTCTAGCAATCTGATCGTAAATCGACTGTTTTTTGAGAGGTCTTACTAAATATTTAACATTTAGCCCATTGTTCATTCATGATTTTTACGTTTTCTATTTTATTACGATTTTCTTTCGTTTTCATTCATAGCCATTTTGGTGGGTGGGGTAATGAAAATGTTGATCTGAGAAATACAGCCAATGCTTGCCTTTTGGCTTTCGTGCGCGTACAAATCAACAATTATACAGTTTTTTCGGTTTTAATTCACTATTTGATAGTGACTGCCACGTGCACTCAATATATGATTTTCCCTCCTAAAATGTATCTAGGCATATTTTAGTGTTGCAATCTTGTGACAAAGGGTGCTATCCTAAGTAATTTTTGGAGTGACTGAAACTTTTTATATTAAAAGTATAGTCTTCTTGTTCAAAAATGTCTATACTATATCTTAGTATTTTTTTTCTCTTGGGTTGATACTTAGTTTAAAAACAACATAAATTGGACTTTCAGTACTTGTTAAAATTAAGGTTGCGTTTCTGGTGGAATAAGAAATTAGATAGTATACAGCTGGCTGGCTAGTATTTGTTTATACTCGCCCATATGCATATTGCTTTGGGCGAGTGTTAACTATCATATATCGTCTGCTAGTTAGATTATTTAACTATCTGAAAAAATCTATATTATAAAGTCTATGTTTAAAATTTTTTCAATATTAATAATGTAGTTTACAAAAGTAAACTCTTTGTTAAAAATCTATATTAAGTAACTACTGAGTATGTATAAAATCTATATAAGGAATGTAGGTAAATCTATGTTTAAAAATAATCAAGCATATATCTATGTTAACTTCAGGTAACTTCCCACCCATTTTAATCAATAGATAAAGGAAAATTTCTGTTATTTATTTTTCTTTTAAACAATAACTAAAAAATAGCATGTAATATTTCTCTATTTTCTGCCAGATTTTTATAAAAAAAATGGCAAGTAAAAAATATTTATATTCATTCCCACGTAAAAAATGACATTTTAAAACAACTTTCACACCAGAAATATGTCGGAAACCAATGTAAAGAAATTACAAGAGACAAAGAAATCTGTTAGCTGCGCATGCGTCAATAATCGGGATATCTTTGTAATCACCGGTGTTTCAGGTTCACCGGTAATTGCCATATTCAGTATATAATAGCGAACAAGAAATTATCTCCCTTATTTAGGAATCTTTTCCCTTTTTTGACCAATCTACGCTCCTTGAACAAACAATCTCTAGATTTAGCTGCTTACCAGTTAAGCGCATACTTTCACCAGTGACTGAAAACTGCCCTACATGACTTAGAATCAGTGGTTGAATGGCCACAAATTATTCATGACCAAGCTCCACAGAAGTATGCCTTGCAAGGGAATCATACTTATAACCCCGCTATCACTAGACTTGTGCCCTATGGACTGAGCTAGCTAGACAGGCATTTTAAAGAACTTTTTATGTGCATTTTTCTTGATTTTGAAAAATAATTGTTAATTCCTGCTGCTCATTTTTGCTATGTATGATACCACTTGAGGCTAGTTAAAAACTTGAGCCATAAGTACTATGAACTGTAATGCCAATTAAGTACATGTATATACTAATGCAGTAAAGTTCCACTATAAAGACCAACTTGGTTATTGCAAAATCATGAAATTTTTACTCTGAAATGCTTAAATTAAAAAATCATTTCTATATCAATACCTCTTCCATATTTATTACGACTATCAATTTTGATGATCGTAATAGTCAAATTTAACTAATATAAAAACTGGTATAGCGTTTTAGTGCCTGTCAGTGGAATCATTGCTGTCCCTTGATGAATAAATGCCTGTAAGAAATAGTGATCTCGCTTGAGCTCCAAAGACACAAATATGATCACCTTGGTTGTATAAAAAATTTTCAGAAGAAATTGTCATAATTATGGGATAAGAATGAATAAATATTGCTTTCATTTTTCAAAATATCATTACCGGTATCTTAAGCACCAAGATTGGTCAAATTAGAAATCATTTGTGTCTATGAAAAGTGAATTGGCCTTTTCACATTAGCAAAAAAATGATGAAAATTTACTAATTGCAAAATTTTGCATTTAGCAGGAGCAGTTGCAAACGTTTTGGTAATTGTACCACAAATATGTATTGACCATTTGAAAGGCAGGGACTGTAGCAAAGAATTCTAAAAAGATCTGATGAATTTTTTTTGTTTTTTTTTTCAGTAGTTTTACTTGATTATAAAAAATATATAAAAGAGTATAAAGAGTACATTTTATGGATACTAACTATGTATAAGTTATGGAGCCAGAAATACTGGTGTATTTATTAAAATGATAGAATGACATTTTAACAATCAATTAAATATGATATACTGACCAATTATCATTTTTCAATGACTAACTTTTTACCTTCGGGGCTTTTAAATGCATATATACTTGTCAATTAATCCTTTTGGTCAAAATGGATATTTTATGAATGCATTTTCAAATAGTTAAAATAATTATAGTTAATGTTTATTGGAGTCATATTATATTGATACTTAGGTAAATGTTTTCAGGACCAGTTTTAAAGATAGGAAAATTTTTAGACCTGAGAAAGGGTTCTTTTCTTAATAAATGCTGTAAAAATAATAAAATTTATTTAGTATTTTGAAAATTTAGATGTTTCATCCATGTAGATTACTATTATAGTATTACAGCATATTTTAATGCTCACCTTAATAAGGTGAAAATGACATAATGTTTTTTAGAAATTTACCTATTTAATGGTTTTTTTAACTAATAAGTCGACAAACATTACTAGGTTTAAGATTTTCCTTCGTCTCCTAGCCGTGACATTATATTTGGTTTCACACGTCATTATAAAAAAGTTTGAAATAGTTGACATGTTTTTGTTTCACAAATAAATAAGGTTAAACTTGTCAAAAACAGTAAGCAAAGATTAAGATTTCTGTTAACCTGTCTACATTTTACAAAAAATCTGTCAAATGTTTGTTTATTTTTACACTAAAGTGTGTTAATGGTAAGCATAAATAAAACTGTTGGTTACTACTAATATAGTGTTTATTTAACAATTACCTTGATAATCTATGGTTAATTGAGAAAGGTTTAAATCTCATTGAGACAATTTAGGTTAATATTGTTTGTACTTCTCGTATACCTTTTGTAAAGCAGCCTGTCAGTTAGCTTGGTATCAAAACAGAACAGAACAGAATTTATCATAAACGGCATAAACACAGTCAATGTGGTCGTCACCATTACAGTACAATATCGCTAACAAAATAGTATGCTAATATTTTAACTTGACATTTTAAGCTTTTATTTTTATTGTTTTTATTTCATTCTATAATTTGCTCAAGCCCTGTTATAAAGTATCTGTTCTGTTCTGTTCTGTTCTGTTCTGTTCTGTTCTGTTCTGTATAAATAAATTCTCATAGATGATGAAAATGTTATTGCTTGTTTTGTGTGTTATTTGCACATCATCTGAAAAGTTGGCATCATTTTTGCAAAACTTGATAAGCTACTTATACAAATGTAAATGTAGAGTATTTTGTTATAAATATTTTAGAAATTTTGTATCAAAATGTGCGTAAAAATTCAAATACTTATTGCAGTCAGAACCCTCATTGTTTTTATAACCATTCCTGTGTATTTTCTCATAAGTTGAAAAAGCATGACTTGTATAGTGTGCTTATTTTACTCCAAAAATGGGCAATGTGCACCTACATTTTGCAGGTTTAGGGCAAAACAGTTGTAACTCACTCTTTTTTAAACTGAGTTATGGCTGTTTTGTGCTAAGCCCGTGATATGTGTATGAAATCAGTTGCTTAATACTTCTAGTTCTAAGTTCTAACACAAGTTTGTTTTATATATTTTCAGAATCAATGGGTACCTATATCAGAAACCACAGCCATCACAACAAGTTCTATTGTACCAAGCCCAGCGTCATCACCCACACATTGTTTAAACCATGCAGACATTATACTTGGCTCAAAGTTTAGATTTCAGAATTATTTCACAACTCCAGTTGAATTTCGTAACTCTCCCTTACCACATTTAGATTGGGCCGATTCACGTGAAGTATGGCAGACTATGTTACAAAAGGAATTAAACTATGTACGAGACCAAAATTTATTTGATAAACATCCAGCTTTACATGCCAGAATGAGAGCAATATTACTAGACTGGTTAATAGAGGTATGTTATGAGTTCTGTTTTTGTAACATCATTTTGTTGAAAAATTGTATCCTAGTCTTGATTCCTAGATTTAAGACAATATTCTTTTACATCTCAGGGCTCAACCTGAATTTTTAAGTAGGTATCTCAGTTTGACAACTAGCCATATATTTTACTGGCTTGAAATAAAGGTTTACTAGCAGTAACAAGTTGCCTGATCCCAAATATTACTTGTCGGGGGCAGGTTGTCAAGCCCTGCATCTAGTTCTGATTTATTAGATGGATGACAATTTGAGTATCACAACTATTTGAGTATCACTGATATTTATGCCTGGTGTGTTTGATTTATTTCAGGTGTGTGAAGTATATCGGTTACACAGAGAATCATTTTACCTAGCCACAGATTTTCTTGACAGATATTTAACCAAACAAAGTAATGTACAGAAACACCAATTACAGCTTATAGGAATTTCATGTTTATTTATTGCTGCCAAATTAGAGGTAATATTTGCAGAGATATAAACAATTATATATCATGTTTTCATATTGTCAAAATGTATTTATGATAATAGTTTCACAATTGACCCTTTTTCACTGCAGATCCTAGTTTGTTAAGTCTAAATCAACTTTATTTCAAGCAGTAGGAAAAAAACCCACAAAAATTGGATTGACTTCTAAAAAATAATAAGATTTTACCTATAAAAACATTGCCTATCTTTCAAACCTACTTTTTAGGAGAGATAAACCAGAAACTGGTCTCTATTTTAGTCCTAACTTTCATCAGAATAGATTTCAACTACCCACACATAATCTTAAGTGATAATCAGAGAGAAACACCTTATAGATGCAAAGTTGCTTTTTTAAATAAAGAATTACATATATACCCTCTTAAAACAGTCACTATAAAACTCTTGACACAAATACGGCAAATAATATGTATTTATTGTATATTACAGGAAATATATCCACCTAAACTTGCTGAGTTTGCCTATGTTACTGATGGTGCTTGTACAGAAGATGAAATATTGGACCAAGAACTTGTAATATTAAAGGTATGTTCACATGGTTGTAGGTTAAATTTCACTATACAATGCTTATGGTTTCATATACTAGGGGTTCTTAATAAGGACCTCTTCAATAGAACAATTTTTCCTTAATTATTCAGTTTTTCCCAAAATCTAATCTTATCTGAGATTTTTTTAGTTCTAAATCTGCAATTGCTGGGAAAAATTCTCTAAACCAACTCAATATGGCAGCTTTACAATGGAGTGAAAAATTCTGATTATACCTCAATTGGAACAACCCTGTTGATCTTAAATTACCATGTTGTGATGTCATAAATGGGAACATTTCACTGTTTTACTTCAGTTTGTACCGCATGAACAAAGTTGTATTAAATAGTTTGTCTAAACAGAACAATAGAATTTATTCTGTGTTGTGTACTTGTCTGCAATAACATGTAAAATAACTTAGTTCTGCATTGATGCATCCAATACAATCAATTCTTTTCAAGCTGGAAAAACCTATAAATTTGAGTTTGAAAATATAACTTTTTATTGGAAATATAATTTAATTACCTATGTTAAATACATTTTACTTGTTATTTCAGGCAATAAACTGGGATTTATCACCAGTGACAGCAAATGGTTGGTTAAATATATATCTACAAGTATCAAACGTTGAAACTATTCCTAGCAGTGAGCATGGTTTTGTCTTTCCTCAGTATTCTTCTCATGTATTTATTCAAATTGCAAGAGTAAGTATAATATATTATTATTCTGGTATTATTTCTGGTTTCGCATCATAATGCATATCAAGGGTTGTCTGCAAGACTGTAGTTATTCACTCTATAATGCAATGCACTTTCTACAGTCTTGTGGGCAACCCTCAATATTCTCTGTTCTTATATGAGAAAAGACTTGCGAATTGGCCTGCTAGTTGGGTATAGCTGAAAAGTGAAAATATAATTCATGTAAAATGTTGTGTAAATCTAACACAATGATAATACATTGAAGTACAAATGATATGTGCACTGTATTCTTTAGTTTGCTGATTGACCACACGAATGGATATGTGGGGTGTAAAAAACTTAAAATTACTTCATGCGTGTGTGAAGTTTTCAAAGCTGTTCAGAATTATTTTGTACCTGGTAATAATTACTTTTTTTACTAACCTTCTTGTATAATGAATAGAGGATTTGTTTATTTCGGTGTTAGATCGATTTTTATTTCATGAGTGATCTAAAAATGCAATATTTTCACGAGTGGCATAGCCTCCAGTGAGTGAAAATATTGTATCATTTGCTCACGAGTGAAATAAATAGATCAAACAGTGAAAAATATCAAATATATTTTCATTGTTTCAAAACATTGGAATATCGATTTTTATTTCACTGATAATAAACGGTATTCAACTGGGAAGCATATAATAAAACCTAGAATTTCAGGATTTTGAGAAAAATTATTTATTTTAATCTGTGATATTATTTTCTACTTTCAGTTATTAGATCTATGTCTGTTAGATATAGAAAGTTTACAGTTTCAGTACAGTGTTTTAGCTGCAGCTGCCTTATTTCATAGTTCATCTCAACAATTAGCTCTTTCTGTCTCAGGTAAACTTACAAAACTCAACATTTTTATTTCTATGTAAGAGTACAGTCATTGCCTTATTCCACTTGCCTGATGCCCTGGACTAGTGAAAGTTATTAATTTCATACAGTTTAGTGAGCTGATAATATCTGACCTAAATATTGAGCTTAAAAAATGAGACTGGTGCTCTAGAAAATTTAGGTTATGACTTAGAGTACACTCTAGTCAATTTTCAAATTAAATAAATAGTCTGTGTGAAAGTTTTCATGGCTGATTCTGAAATTTAGATTTTTAGAACCACTTACAAGGTTCTATTCTATTCCTAAGTAAAAGCTGTGGAAATCATAGAAATTCAGAAATATGAGAATTTTTTCGCTGAATGTTAATTTATCAATGCAATCCTAGCTTAGTAAAAGTTTGAAACAACCACTAAAATCCACCAAGCCTAAATTCTTTCTGTTTTAATCATAAATCATATTTAAATAAATTAATAAGTCTTCTCTGTTTTGTTTTTATCTAGGTTACAAATGGCAAGATATTTTACCATGTGTACAGTGGATGGCACCATTTGCTGTTACAGTAAAGGAATTGGGTCAATTAGCTGTTAAGTTCTTCCCTAATGTTCAATCAGAAGACTCACATGCAATACAAACTCATGTAGTTGATCTCAACTTACTGGTAAGTAAATCAATATACTAATTACAGTTGTATATACCATAGCTCATTGTAATCAACATTACCAAACTTTTAAAGACAAGGTATAGCAAAGGGAAAACTTATACTTTTTAGAAGGGGAAATGGGCCGAATTTCAGTTCAAACATGGCTGATAAAAACATTAGCTGTTAAGAAATAAGGCAGACAGTTTAATCATCTGTATATTAAACTCTCCTCATCTTAATTGTTATATTTTATATATTTCTACAGGAGAAAGCTCAACTACGACGTGATGAAACTGTGTACCAGGATCATGGAAGTCCCCCAGATATACAAGCTCAGGTTATAACCCAGTATACACCTCCACAAAGTGATAAGAAGAATCATGTTCCAGATACCCCAGAAACTCCATCAGAAAATCTTGATGCTTACAGCTGATAGTGCTTTTATTAATTAGTTAATTACTCTATTAAATATTTTAATTATCGGGTTTTAAACTGTGAGTTAGACCTGACTTGCTAAACCTGTAAAAACAATAAAGAGCTGCATGATGCTTGGTGAAAAAGCTCGTCAAGTTGTGGTGTAGAGACTTGTAATGGTGTGGAGCTATCTCCAAGATTCTGAATCAACCATCTTGGGCATGAAAACTGTTAGAAAAATGTGTGGCTTGGACAGGGATTTAAAGTAATTATTATTTAATAGATAGAACACTTGTGTTATGGTGTCTACAAAGAATGGTATTTATTGATTGTTTTTTTTTATTTGAAGTGTTGCTTTTATTTTTTTTAAAGAAAAAAAATGTGTTGGATAAGGCCACCATTGAAATATATGGGGCCTGGGTTCAGGGTGTTTTAATTTATGATAGAAAAGTAAATTATGTTATTTATTAATATACAATGAACTTATATAGTGTGATGGTGAACAGTTTTCACGATCTTGTGTATTTGTATATGAAAAATATCATACACAGTGCATCAGATATTGAATCTAGTGCCTTTAAATTGTGTTCAACTAATTTTATTACTTTAACTGTGCCTTATGAATGAAATCTTGTATAAGCAATGCATTTGATGCTATTTTGGGTATTTGTGTATTTTTATTTATGCAATTTATTTTTTATAATTTTTCCACCATAGGTGTTCAATGTCTTAAGTTGATTATTTTTCATTATATGAAAGCAGTTTTAATGTTCATGTTTGAACAAAGCTCAACTTTTTGTTACTTTTAATTGGAATTATAACACAATGTGAGTCAATTTATTTTTGTTGATGTTACATATTAGAATATAATGTATGCTTCCAACATGCTAGATAATGTAACTATGCAATATGTATATGAACCTGTACTCTTTATACTCTGTGTAACACCTTGTAATCAAATGTCAGCTGGTGCTTATAACATTATTACTAATTAACATTCAAATCTTGATATAACAACCCATCTCATCTTATAAGACAACCCACCTCCAAAGTGGGAGGAGTTTTGGTAGTCAACTCTTTTATCATGTATTAAAGGGTGATGAGATTGAGCCCATCTTCCAACCATGACCTAAAACTATCTCTGCTCTAACTTTACATAAAAGTGTTATAAGTTCAAAGTTTTGGCATAACCTCTTCCCAAATCATCTCAGAGCTTCCATTTAATGAAGTTAAAATACTTCTTATGTTATGGCATAATCTTACTACTTGATTTAGCACCAAGCTTCCATTAAATGAAATCTAAAGTTAATTTCTAAGATCTTATTCAGAAAATAAAACTGGCCCTGGTATTCATCAGTTATACAATGGATGTTATTTATAGATGATTATGTCTTTGAAAACAGTCTGTCTAGTCAGTACCAATACTTTAGAACCGTTTTCTTGATAAAACATGTGTTGTTTGATGAGGTTACATGTTTAACAAAACTGAAAATCTATTATATTTCATGTTATTATTATGATAGTGTATTGTAATATCAAAGATTTATATGATCTATGTTAAAATTCTACTGTTATTTCAATAATGTCAGTTATTCTATTTAGTACCTCTTAAACTGAGTGCAATAATTAAATATAGATATTTTCATAGAATTTTACAACTTTATTGGAACAAAATATATACAGTTCAGGGGTGTGGAATTTCAGGTTTTTCCCACTTGTCCTAACATCAGTGAAATCTAAAAATCAACATGACCTGATTCAAAACCCACTTGTCCAGAGGCTTAATACTTATGAAGAAATATTGAAAACTATGAATATTCTATAAGTAATGATAATGGTTGACAATAAATAGTTCAATATTGAATATGATTGAGACATTTATGTAACCAAGTATTGCTAAGTTGATATATTTACAGCTAAAAATATTACTTTCCTCCAACAAGTGGGATGAAAATATTTATTTGGTCAATCATAAATGTAAGAGTCAGAAAAGACAGGCATAGGAATTCTACACCCCTGAAGTTATCGTTTAAACATAAACATATATTTGATTCAAGTTGAATTGGATTAGCTCTTAAATGTATGTGTATTATGAAAACTATAACTTCATCATGTTTTTTTTACTTATTATATAACGGGCATGATTATGTTGGAAGCAATATACATTATTTCTTTAATTTTTAAATCAAGATAAACTTAATACTCTATGATTGCTCATCAAATACATACCAAGAGAAACAATATAGATTTCACCGATCTTTCCAAGTAGAATTTGGGGCTCAGGATCTATATTAAATGGGGAATCTTTAATGAGATATATTCAGCTGGTAGACCCATTCTCAATTTTTTTTTTAAAAATACTATATTTATTTAAGTTTTATCTATGTACAACATGCATATAAAAACATATATAATATGTGTACAGTATCAAACATGTACATTGCCACTCGTAATAGAGTTATAAAAAAACTATACTTACAGTAAGTAACTAAATTTGACCAATTTTCAAAGGATTCTGTTATTGTTGATTTTCGATTCTAATCAATGCCCGGTCCATGATATTGTCTCTGCTTTGTACATAAATATAATGATTAATCTGATGTATTTAATTATGTATATTATTAATGAATTAAATAATTATTAATTAACTTAGTCATAATAATAATCATATTTTTATTTTTGTATAATTATCATTTTTATAATTATCCTTATAATTATCTTAATTATTAATTATTCTGTCTGTATATTATGAGTTAATATTTTTTGCACAATTATCTTATGTTGGACCAATTATTCTATAAAAATTGAATATTTTATGTTGATGTGATTGATTTTTTAGATTCTTGATGCTTCATTTTTATTTTATTTTCTTTCGATTGTAATTTTTTGCTTCTTTACTTGAGGACCAAAATGTTTGTACTTTGTCATAAAGGGACCAAATTTAATGACAAAAAATAATTTAAAAAGTGTGATATTGTTTAATGACAAAATATGCTTGCCTAATACACTAATACCTTATACTAATTCAAATAACGCATGACCAGATGTTTTGAAGGTTATACCTTTTTATGAAAGTTCAATTTAAATTATAAATTTTCCTTCATTGACTTATATTAAAGTTGTTGGCTCTTGGTTGAAGGGTGAGAGAGCACTGGTAAAGATTTTAATCTGATAAAGTTGATAATTTCTTTATTTTGACCTGACATCAACACCTGTCTTGTAAGTTTTCAATTATTGTAATTTTTTCATGCAGTAAAGCTCAAAATTGATAAAATTTTATAAATAATCAGTAAATTTCAAAGTGATTTTTAATCATTATTCAACATTTCAAAAGGTTATGTCTCTTAATAGCCGTCATGTGTTCTCTTAATAGCCGTCATGTGTTCTCTTAATAGCCGTCATGTGTTCTCTTAATAGCCGTCATGTGTTCAATTAATCATTTTTACAAAAAATGTGTTCAGATATAATCAATTTGTATTATTATTATATTGATATTTGTATATTTATGTAGACTCACCTGATGTGTTCAAATATTCCCCTATTGTGTTCATAGATTGATTTTTTTGTGTGTGAAATGTTTGTGTACATCTTGTGGTAAATGGTTTCTGATTATGTTTGCTTGATTCACTCTCTCCTTTATTCTTACCGTGAAGATGACAAATGCTCCTTCACTATTAATGCTCTATAAATATGTAATGCATCCTGTATGGAATTTTTTTCAACTTTTCTAGTAATTCTAACAATATGCGTGGCCAGTGAGCTTGGTTTGTAGCTTCTAACTGAGAGTTCATGGAGCATGGAATCTATTTCTGGGTGGAAACTACGTATTGTTCTGGTTTAGTCTTGAACTGCTATCTTTCCATATGTCTTTCATGGCGCTGTTGTCACCCATTGGTGAATGCATTTACTTGGTAATTGTTAAAAGCTTTGGTCTAGGGATCAAGGCCATTTCAAAGAACATGATGAGGTCATCTGACTGGCAATATGACTGAAAAAAATGTTGGTAACCTACATCATACTTAATTCCCTTAAATAAACTATCTATTATTTGCAATATTTTTTAATGTATTATTAAGTTGATACAAACTCATATCAGTGAATCAATGACTATATGCTATCTTTTTATTTCATTCCATTATTTAAACTTATTTATTACTGTAATAAGTAGCTATGATTTAACATTTTTTATGGGAATAAACCACCATTTTCACTTGTTTTGTCAAGTCTTTCAGTTAATTGAAACTAACCACTTGTCTGTAGTAACTAATTGAAATATTTTATTGCCCATGAAAACATAACAATAAAATTCCAGTGTGTTATACATTAACTTGTCTACTTCCATTTAGAAAATTATGTTAAATCTCTTACTAACAAATGATTTTTTTCTGTTGAATGGCAATTTCTATTATGTAATGTTTGGCACCATCCCTTTGTATGTGAGAATGACTGATTATCCAAGTCAATGAATACTGGTATAAATTTTAGCATGCTGAAAATGATTTTTTTGCAATTTTTGTCATGTCTTTCTTTATTGTTTTCAATGAAATATCCAATTAATGCATTTTTTATTATTATAATTTGCATGTTTTATTTTATTTCCACGAATTGTCAATAGTTAAGACTCGATTTTAATCAGTGAAAATTATGTAAACTTTAGTTTATTTCATGTCAGTCTTTTTTACTTTTTATTAATTCCTATGTATGAATAGTTCTTTAAAAATTATGTTAAAATTTTATCTTACTCTATCCTGATTTTTAATTTCTATCAAAATATATCTTTTATTTCTAATCAAGTTTTAAACATGTTAAATTCAAGTTAAATATGCGTAAGGTTTATGTGAATGATAAAAAATTTATTCAGATTATAACTGATATAACTTAGTTTTTAATCTTATTCAATATTTTAAGGTTGTGTGAAAATAAGAGAACTTGTTTCTAATGTGTGTTTTAACTAAGTATTGTCTTAAATTATTTTCAATGTAATATATTTTCATCAGAATAAACCAAATATCAAATAGAATATAGTTTCTTATTATATGTTTCATTTCTGGAATGAATTGCAGTGTCTAGAGCTGAGATCTAAATTCTATACATGTGAAGATTTGCTAATATTTGACATCAACTTATTTCAGAATGAAAGGTAGCTAACAGGGCTTGTTAACTGATCCTTATCTTTAATAAAAATTAATTTCTCACATGAGGTGCTGAATATTGATGTATCACTTCAGTATTAGTTAAACTGCTTCCATATACCTGTTCATGATGAGCTGATTTTACAATCATGTACGACAACCCCTTATCATTGAAATCACCTTAGTGATCCCTCAGAGTACTCATTTACACCTGGGTGGAGTGGAACTGTAAGTAAATTTCTTGCTCAAGGAAATAAGCACTGCCCCCAGCAGGATTTATAACTGGTACCTCTTGTTTTCCTAGCATACATCCTACAACAGGATCACTAATCCTATGTGGCAAACAAAAGATGGCAAGTATCGTCCTTATTCACTTAAGACAATGGGCGCTTTGCGTAAGCATTTCGCTAGGTATTGCAACATAGCAAAATGATAGGAAACTACTTGCTACAAGATATCGCTTTGTAGCCAAAGCTAGCGTAAAAAATCTTCCCTACCCGAGAGTGCTGTTACAAATCAAAATGGCTGCCTCCGCAGTAATGTGACTTCCTGTTTGCTGACAATTTGGTTTTTATGTTTGACTGACTATAGATGAATTGAAATTAATAAATATTTGTAATTGTTCATATCAATATAAAAAAATTATGTTTTAGCAATGTTTTTATTCTTTTTAAAGACTTATTTAGTTTGAAATCGCCCTGAAAACATGCAATTGCAATAAGATTCAGCATCTGACATCCTGAAGCCTTCGAAACAATGTTTATTGTTATTATTTTCCATAACATGGCTTTTATTCCATTTTTGTAGTCTCAGTTATAATTATAATGATAACCAGAAAATAATGCATATCGACAGAGCATTTCAAAATAAACAGTCACCAAATTTTAGATAAGACCTATTCAGTTCGCCTTCAATCTGAAAATGTCTCCCAACTTTTGGTGGGTACTGTACATAGTCTGATGTATGCAGGCCTCCTATGTATAACCTCAGCTTCTGTTACTCAATATTGCTATACAAAATGGACATAATCATGTCCTCATAATTGCCTTATAATTGGCATCCAATGAAAAATAGGTTTGATTCAGAACTCAATGTGATTTCACCAGAAGAGTTGATGTATGCACCACTGACAGTTAAGTAAAACTTAACAACACCACAAATAAAAAAATACAGCAGAACTAACTAAAATATTGACAGTATATTGTCTACTTTATTAAAAAAAACAATAAACACTATCAATTCATTCTTTTCTGTCTTTGTGCTTTAAATCTTGAAATAGGTTTATTGCTTTGACTATCTTCAGGCGAGTTCTCCATAGCAACATTGGAAGACATCACAGAATTTGACATACTATTTTGTTTAATTTTGTCAGCACTCGGTTTTGTGGTAGTAGTTGTTAATTGTGGAGAAGGTCTCTCAATCACTGAGGCAGTAAATGCTGGATCTAATGGCATTCTAGATTCTGTAGTGACCTGAAAACATAAAACAAGACACACATTCAACAAAGATTTAACCACAACAAATTTGTTAAATTAAGCCAACAGCATGCCACTATCACTAGCCATGATAAACAATCCAAGCACTGATAGTTTTGATGGGATAGTAATATCCAAATTTAAAAAAATGCTGATTACCAAGCTATACATCCGTCAAAACAATTTCACGGTGACGTCCTGTGTTAAAATGTTTGTTGTCTAACAGCAAAGATTTTGTGATAGCTTGTAGTCAGACTTCATGAAATTATTCAAACTTTGACAGTTGAGGAAAAAAATGAGCGAGTTGTCTAAGCACATCTTTATGAATCGCTTTGTGCCTTGCTACCCTTCCGACAACAAAAAGAATTAGAGTGTGACATCAAATCGAGGGTACCAGGGCACAAAGCCATAATGCACATAGTGATATGCTTAGGCAACTCACCTTATATCTAAATCTAACCTTGTTACTAGGATCTTCATCAGAGTCTGTCTGGAAAGCAACAACAGGTTTCCTAGTCTTTTGTTTACGTTGTGGTTTCATCTTAGATTCACTACTTGACTTCAAGATAGATTTAGGTTGTGTTGTTGTACTATACAGTTTGTATATATCTGCTGGATCATTTATTGTAGAACTAGTATCTGACATGGTTTGGTTTGTATCACTGCCTCCCTATACATAAATACATAATCTTTTAGTCCCTTTAGATGACATGGGGCACGTTCTGCAAAGTGATCCCTAGCTAACCCTTTTTGAAAGCGATTTTTTGCAGCATAAGAGGTCTACGTACGGCTTGCTTCAAGCTAGCAAATCCAAGATGGTGACTTTCTCAAACAAAAAGTTCAAAATTGAAACAAATGAAAATCAATTATCACCATGATTATTCGATTTAACCACTTTGACGAAATATATGCATTAAATAAAATACATATCAGAATTCTTAAAAAAGAAACACATTCACATAGAGGGCAGCCACTTTGAAAAAAGCAGAAGTGTTCCGTATGATATAGCTAAGAAGAAAAAAAATTTGCTACGTATCACTAGCTAGCCATTCAATTTACTCAATCGTAGCAGACGTAGGAAATTGCTATGTAGCGATACAAAGTGCCTGCCTTGCGGAATGTGCCAAGGTAAATAAATAGCTAATGTTACTAAGTTACAAGTGTTATTGGTGCAAAATACTCCAATATCAAATCTGAATAAAAAACAAACCAAATTTTTTGGTTGAAAAATCCAGCTATAATACTAACCTGAAAATGATCTGAAGTGTGTGAGAAATTTATTATCTTTCCTTTACTAATAACTAGTTCTTCCCCCTGAACCTCAGCCTCATCATTACCACGAGTCGAATCTTCAACATCATCATCTGAATCCAGTTCATCTGAGGCAGAATATGATGACTCTTCATCTTCTGAGTCTGTATATGATATTTCCTCTAATTGTTTATCTTTGGGTTCACTATCATCACTTTTGGTTACATTACTATCATTATTTTTAGTAACAGATGGGTTTGAAAATGCTGGAAACTTATAACCTTCTAACTTTTTCTCAGCTGATGTTCTATGAGAAGAAATGGTTTCTCTTTTGTACTAACATAATTTAATAATAATACAAATACTTAACACAAATGGCGTTTCTCTAATACCCTAAGGTACAAAAACGGCAATTTAAGTACTAATTACTAGGCAGTTCCAATATTATTGCAATGCAAATTTCGATGTGACATAAGCAACTTTTTTTATTGTGAAAAACTGAGAACATTCACTTTCCTTTTTTATTTCATTAAAATGATACAAAAAGTGAGTAGTTTTCAAAAATGGGGTTAAGAATTTGACCACCTTTCTGAGTTGATATAAAAAAACATCATAACTTGATGATTGATGAAACATTTTAGATGTGAAAACCCTGAATTCAGTGATGAATTGTACAATCTTTACCATGGACGTGCTATTTAGATAAGTGTATGCTACATTTCAAAAACATTTTGGTATAATTGTCATTGGCCTCAGACATTTAATACTTTAAATATGTGGGTTTAATGCACATGCATGCCTGTTTATAGCGCAAATCATCATGAAGTTCATGACATCATGAAAATAATGACAACGTCCCCAAGGTTACTAAAAACCAAACAAAAAGCATAAAGGTATATTCCTGCTAACTTTTATCATAATCGGTAAACATGAGATTTTTTCGACTGTTCTCCAGAGTAAGGTACCAACCCACTATTACATTGGTTGCTTAAGAAACATTTCTAATGTCCAAACTATGAAGTGATTGTTTGGTGTCTGGGCAACTATTTATTTCACAAACTGAAAGTTTTTTTGATAAATATAGTTTAATAAGTTTATATTATTAATTGAATTAAACTGTCAGTGGTGCATACATTAACCCAGCTTTGAATACTCATTAATCAGTTATGAATACAACAGAAATAATGTAGTAAGAACTTACAGCTGTTTTAATTTATGCACTGCTGACAGTTGTTAGTATAAAATTTATCTATGCCATACCCAAGTTTCTGTACTTCTCGTCTTTCTGTTTCTATAAGTTCTAACTGATCTAGTCTAGCCCATAGTTCATCATCTGATACAGGTGTCTGTTTAATTGGTTGTGTTGGTTTATTTTCTTCTTGTTTTGTTTTCTTGTTTTCTTCTTGTTTCAATCTTTTTCTTTGTTCTCTTACACGTTTTCTATGTGCATCTAGATTATAGAAAACAACATAGAGATGTTTTTGGACTAAAATTCCATGACACAGAAGAAAACTTAACTATTACCCTCCATATTTCGACAAGTCTCATTGTCTTTATCAAGGTTTTGATAGATGACCAGTAGGTATCATGTGACTGAGTCAAGTTACGTGATACCCAGTTTGGTAATGCGACACAAGGAGAGACATTGAGATAATATAAATGATTATATGAAGACACAAGTCAATCCATTATTAAGGCAACTCAAAGAGGATTTAGCTTCTTTTTAGTGTTTTTTAAACATGTACATGAAAGATATAAGTCAATATTTTACTTGTAACAACTTGGATCAGTAAGGCCATTTCAGCTTAAATTTAGTATTGAGTTTAATACTTGAGAGAAGAAATCAAAGAAAATATGCAAAGAATTACTTAAAATATGCAATACAAATGAATTTAGAGCATACCTATGAAAATGATCACAACATTTCTGATGGGTTGTTGATGACAGGGTCAAGTCAAAAACAAGTAGTGTATACAGTAAAAGCCAAAGGGCTATAAATCAGTGGTGCTTTTCACAAAAATTCTGACGAAAAAAATATACGTAAGTCAAAAGCACAAAACTATTATAATACGCTCATTTTTTGGCTTATCAATTCCAAATATTATGGAATTGTGTAGAATATTTTATACCTTTTAAATATCATACCACAGTTTTGCTTATAATCAAACTGACTTAGAACTGCTAATTATACGACATTGACTTACGAAGATTTTTTTCTTAAGAATTTTTGTGAAAAGCACCACTGATATAGAACATAAAAACTACATAGAGGGTCAGCTATTTTACTTGTAGTCTACTTACCACAATTTCATTGATAGGAGAAAGAAAGGTAAATTCAATATTAAGAGAAAGCTTAAAGAGAAATTTCAGAAGTGGAAGGGACCAATAAATGGCCCCTGTTATAGTTATAAAGGGTAAAAAAAGCCCTGATTACTGTCATTATTATTTTAGTCAAGACAATTTGTAAACATTTGTGATTTTTATCATTTTGTCACATGATTAGTCAATGCAGGTAATAAGCGACCAACCTTTCCATTGTCTCTCTTTTTCTTCGTCATATTCTTCTCTAATCTCAAACATTTCTCCTCCGTCCTAAAATAATGTTAGTTTATTTAGCTTATAAAATTTATTTTAGCCTGATTTTGAAATGTTCAAGTTCTTACAACTTAGATAATGTTTTGATTAATCACTCTCAAGTTCACTTCCTGATTCATAGTACTGAACTACTTAGATGAAGTTTTGGAAATTATTTGAACCAACACAGTGCTGGCTATCCAATAATTAACAGACCAATTATGTAACCTACCACCATATCCTCTCCATTATGTTCACTATTCACTAATGATGTAATTGTAATATATCAGCAGTCTAATGCTTTAACTACACGTATTAGTATATATGGTTACAAGAACTCAAATGATTGGTTATTACACCCACCCTTACGAAGTACATATAACTTATTTTACACAATATTGACGAATATCAAGAGACTCAAAGTCAATCATATTGTTGTCTGTGCACATAAGAATTGTTGTAACATTTCAGTTTTGTTTGTACCGCAGGAAAAACCCATTAATATGAATTCCAGGTGAGGTTTATTAGATAAGCAGAAGCAGTTGTACCCTGGTAGGACAGGGTATACAACACAGATTACGTCCTGCTGTTCTGTGTACAGATGTTTTTACTACAGCTTTTTAACTTGGCTCCTCACAGGTGCAACCAGTAGAAAGTTTTTCTGCTGGAAAAAACCATCAACTTTAGTTCCTTATCAAATCGATTACAAATGAAATATTAAATATTCTAAATGTAGTTATAATATTACCTTGGACATTTGCTCTAATTCATTAGTAAGTTGTTGTCTAGGTACCAATAATTCTCTCTGTTTCTTTAAATCTTCTAGATTAGTGCTAGCCACTAAAAACACAATTACAATATTAAATAAAGTACACTCTAGTCTTATAAATAAGACAATACATTTTATTATCATATTAACATTGCTAAAAAATATCTCAAAGTTGTTTTCATGTTTTGGACTAATTATATATAGAACCCTTCAGCATATTTTGACCAAAATAAGCAAATCAAGGCAGACTTAAAATTGAAATAATAATAAGGTGATAACTATTATAAAATAAATGATATAGCTCTGTATAAGAAGGTAAGCTGCATTCCCAGGAACACCAGAGTACATACAATTTACATAGGCTCAATACATACAGTGCATGATCTATACATATGAAAACAATAGGATTTAATGAGTATTGTACACGTTTCAGCAGTTAAATATCATCATTTCTCTATTCTGTCCCAAGCACAAACAAAAGTTTTGACTGAAAATCAACACCAACTTGAGATCAAAATCTTTTAACATCTAATTATCACATTATAACGTTTTTACATTAATGAAAGAAGGTGAAGATCTTACTTTGTATTCTTCGATCAACTATTTCTGCAGCCTGCTTAGCAGACCTCTCAGCGAACCAGTTATCACCTAGCAACACAAGAACTTCATTTGTATGAACAAGTTGACCAGGCATGAAAGCCATTTTACCAAATGGGACCTGAAACACATAGCAAACAAACATTCTAAAAATATTTTGGATAATCATGTGAGAATCTATTCAAGAATCAAGAAAAAAAACAAATGCACATGAACAGTCAGAATAATGAAGACTAAGCAAAAATAAAAAGTCAGTTTGCCTCAGTCAGCCAGTTTAACTTGCACAACTTTTATTTAACTTTGCACAGAAATCAAAGGACAAATAACTTGAAGTCATTGCCTTAATCTACAAGCCCATAGCACAGGACTTATGAAGAATGATTCCGGCAATTAAAAATAACATATTTTACTTTTATTTCATGCAACTTGACTCTTTACTACATAACATAACAAAGCAGGGTATTAATCTAAACAATTCAATGCCACGATTGCTGACAGGCAACCACTTATCAAATGAGAAATTTATAGATCTAATAAATAATTAGACAAATGAATGTACAAGTACTTCTTAAATATAAAATAATCATTTGTACAATGCATCCTGTGTTCTTATACACGTGTTCAACAACATGAATGTTTTATATTAGATATGAAATATATTTACCATAACATCATGAGTCACTTTATCGGGTAAAGTATGAAGTCGACTCTTCAAGGCCTCAAAGTCAGATATAAACGTCTTCCTAAAAAAGAATGTGATAAAATAGTGGTCTGAAACATATCAAGCATAAAAATATAAAAACATAAACTGGTGAAGTGAAACTAAATACAGTGTAACCTCTGCAGAGCGACTTTCGGCGGAGTTTGAAAAAAGTGTCGCTCTGCAGAGGTGTCGCTCTGCAGAGGTTGACTTTTTCTAACGATCACGAAAAACGGCCGTTTTCGGTACGGAAAACTGGCCGTTATCCATTCCGTAATGAAATGCAGTTATTAGCAGGCGCTGATCGACAAAAGTAAAAAGTTTTAATACGATTACAAAGTTTTTTAAATAAATCATTATAACCGTTAAAAATTCCTAACATGATGGTTGGTTTTACGCAAAAGAAAGCAATACACTAGAGATATCGTTTCTGGTACCGTAAAAATTGTTTAATACCAGTCTAATGGCAAATAATATTTAGCATGAATTACCGTCGTAATATCTGATTTGGCTCTTAAACCTCAACTTAACTTAAAAACAGAATTCATTCCATCGAAGTTTTTAATAATAAGTACAATAACAAATAAGTTTCATTTACTATCGTCAACTAGCTGGGCGTATGTACAACTGATACTTGATGACGTCAGCCTACCAAACAAAGCGCTCCTCATCTTAGATCCGTTCGTTGGTGTCATGGAAACCATATGTCACTTGTTTATTAACCCCTGTTAGTCAAATGATTTAACAACATGACACTATTAGTAGTATTATACGATTAAGGGTATCGCTTATTGTTTAAATATCCCGGTCATAGGTAATTATCGATTATTGATATTAAACTTGCTAGACTTAGTGTCGCTGTACGGAGGTTAAAAATGAATTATGGGAATTTATCTCAACGGCCGTTTACCGCTCTTCGGAGGTGTCGTTCATTAGAGGTAAAACATAGTGCAAAATCGACGGGGGGAATTCGAACATGCCGCTCGTCGGAGGTTGCCGCTCGTCGGAGGTTGCCGCTCGTTAGAGGTGCCGTTAGCAGAGGTTATACTGTACAATAAATATCTCTATCACATGAAAATAAAATGACTTGAAATGAAACATGTAGCAACCGCATGGTGTGATATAACTTAACTGTTTATTCATGAAAATGACTGGAATTTACATAGTGAAGGGGTATAAACTGTAAGAGATTGCTAAAATAAGCATGATTGAATATTTTTACATAAATACATGAACCATCTGTCGATAACTTAAATCAAAATGCATTTAAATGGGGCGTGCTCGATTGGGCTGTCGGAACTGTGCCAGAATCAAATTCCGACTCTTCCACAGAATCTGCCAAACGAGTGAAATTGGATGTCGGAACTGAATCAAAAGGCAAAATCCGTTGGAAATATACTCGGTTCTTACTTTATTCATAGATAATAGTTAAATTGTTATCGTAAACAATCGTTCAAAGGTATAATTTTAACAACATTCGCTTTCAAACACCAAACTCACATGTTTGCAGTGATGCCGCCGCCACCTTGGGTATGAATAAACTGCGACTGATTCCGTTCACACCACCTATTTCGATGGAATGGGTCGAACGCTGCCAGAACACAGTTCCGACGCACTCGATTGAAGTTCTCCCTGTTCTAACAGTCGGAATTTCCAATCGAGCACGCCCATGGAGAGTTCATGCTTTCGCATTGAACTTTTATGGTGTAAGGAATTATAAATAAGTTTTTATCTGCTTAAAAGGCCTGAAAACCTAAAAATAAACTGTCAATGTTTATAACCATGTAATGGACAGTCAAATTTCAGTCTGATATAAAATTCTGTCCTAAATTTTGCATATCCGAAACTCATGTAAGTATTTTCATCTAAGTTTGTGACGCATATTATGAGTGTCATTTCATTACCATTGTTCAATCGAGGCGTCAGTGGTCTGTATTGCACGGATTTGTTCATGATGAAGCCTCTGCCATTGTTCTGCACCTTCTTTTCCAGCCATTTCAGAAACATGAGTTTTTTGTTAAAATTTTGGAAAGCAGCTTACACCATTAACAATATTACTGCACGTAAATTACTCGTATTTAATGATTATTTGTTATAATATTTGTAAATATTTTTCAATTTTGATATGTATCCGCGAAACAGTACTTCCGAAAAATATAATTAGTATTGAATGTTTATTTTTATTTCAACGATGTAAGCAATCTGCAAGCATGGCTGCCAAAGGTCTTCCTAACATTCAATGCAAGTTATTATTATGTGATGTAGGGCGGATCCTTGAACCAAATAGTTCTATAGCAAGGTGATTAAAGATTTATTTTTTCTTATAAAGTTAACTATCTATGCCATTTTATCATACATATTGCGGTTGCTTACACCGGCATCAATTTCTGTCATGACATAAACATTCGTCCCCGAACTAGTTCGTCCTAGGAGTGTATGTGGTAGTCAGATGACACCCGGTCTTGAAAGTTGTGCATGCATTGTTTTTCATGTACAAAAATGTTTTAGAACTAAAATTCATTAGTTACATTATGGATTGACAAAGATAATAAATGGTCTTAAAATCTATAAAGTAAGTTAATAGCTTAATTGAAGGTCATTAAAATTTTATTTCTTAATACATTTTTTTTCATTTTTAGACCATTATTATGTTATCAACAGAATAGAGGAAAACGCTTAGCTAGGCCTTCTAAGATCGCACCTAGACTATGGTTTGTTAGGAAGAAAGCTACCCCTCATATGAAATATCTCACTGAAGAGAATAAAGAATTACTGGACAATGTAGCTTTACATCAATATAAAACTCAACCTAGTCCATTACGAGATGAGCCGTGGCCTAGAAATGAGTGGTCACCTGGGTAAGTTCCTCAAAATGATATTTTCAATAACTTAAGCCATACAGAAATAATGTATCATTTTGTACAAGACTTAATCTTAGGCATTATTTTATAACAACATTTATGACTGTCATTGCATTAACCCACTAGCCCAGGGACAGAGTTTAGTACAAAATTGATTTAGATCAGTGAAAATTTCATATTGCGTAGATATTTTGGCCCATTATTATAAATTACATAGTTACAGGTTTTAATACTGGAAGGGGCATACTGTCGTGGAGTTAAGTCATGATATGATTTCTTTGGCCATTTTCTCTCTTACCACTGATTCTAAATCGTGTATGTGCCTATTAGTGTAGCACTAGCTGTGATTCCCTACCATTGACACTGTCACAGAGTTCCAATATATAATTATATCTGATATTCTTTTTATATTGTTATTGAAAATTTATCAATTTACATTATGATTATAATTTGTATTGATTATGATTTCAGTGTTAGAAGGACTGGTTTATTAGGTGTAAAAATTGGTGTACAGCCACAATGGAAGAAAGATGGCACAAGAATATTATGTCAGCTGATACAGGTAATAACTGTCTAATCATAGATATATTTTATTCCTTCTTCAAACCTCTCATTTACATGAATTTTATATTTAAGTATTTCAAAAGCACTGTTTATTGTGTCTCTGATAATGTTGGGGTTATTCAATCAAGGATTGATGAAAGACTTAAAACTAGAGTGTGTGTATATCAAGTAAGTTACTTGTAGCCAAAGTATTTTGAAATATACTAGAGGGGTCCTATTTTGGTACCCTTTAATACATCCGAAATAAATAAGAAGATAAACCTAGGCTTGTAAATTAAACATTCTCTTGTTAACATCTGGGACCTAAAAATCATCAAAAATCATGTGATATTTCACATGATTAAATGAAGGTTTTCTTTTTTATCAGAACTTTACTGTATAATGTGAAAAGTAAATTCGGGTAATGCTGGATACAACTGCTATTTTCGTATGTCATCCAAGTTAATGAACCCTTTAATTTATGTTCCCATCCTGTTTATAGTGTTTTGGTTAAGGGGGAAATTAGAACGGCTGCTGTTCACACTCCACATATGCTCACTCTTGCCAAGTGCCCATTAGCACAAGTTTGACATGTATTTGTTTACTATCTTTCAGATTGTAGATAATCATGTTATAAGATATACACCACCAGAAAAATTTCAACATTCATTAGGATTTAAACCTACAACATCACCTTCATATGGTTCACTGGTTGTTGGTTCTATGAGTACACATCCATGGAACGTAAGTATTGTAATACAGTAAGGCAAACTCCTCACAGTGCTTACATCACGTTGTGCTTCTTAACCTCTGCCAACATGTAAATCATGTGATGCTAGTAATACTATGTGACAAAAAATATCAGCCTTCATGAAACACTGCCTTTTTTTTACAAATTATTAATTAAAACTATTATTTTTTATCTTTATGTACTTATAACAATCACTTATAACATCATTTACTGTAAGAAGACTCAATTTGTAGAAAATGTTGAAATGTAAATTGTCTCCAAGGGACTAATCTACTTGTGGCGGCAGTGGTTATTGATTTAATAAAGGGAAATACCCACTGCAGGGAGTTTGACATTATGGTTCTTCTAATTGGACACTCCCTATAACAGAAGTTTATATACAAGTTTCACTTATCATTATCATAACTATTATATATTTATATTACAGTATAGTAAAGCTTATCATAATTTATTTTTGGAAGCTGGTGTTCCACCTAAAAGGAAATTAACTAGATTTTTAATTACTCCAGATGCAGCAATTCAACCAGGTAGGTACAACTTCAATCTGATAAAAAACCAGATCTAAAATTCTCTGCTCAACTTCTCACTAATTTAATATCTGGAGATTTCATTTTGAGGGTCACATTCAGATGACTTTCTCGTTATATTATTTGTGACACAATCATTATGTTCAGTAGCTAGTTTGCATTGTCTACTTCACACAATTTGAAAAGAGCCATTCAATCACAGCCTGTAAATAACACCATTGTAAAATTAGCTTGCAAACCTTGGGTCTTGAAATAGAAACTACAAAATCAAGGTGTTATTTATAGTGTTTTGTGTTGATGAGAACACATTGATTGGTTGACAGGAAGGTCATCTCGACATAACCCTCGAAGCCTGGTTGTCGGTGATGCCAGAATCAATAAAAGTAATCAAGCATTTTGTTTTTATGTGCTTGTGTGTTTTATCAACATGAAGGGTGGATTGAAGTTTCACAGAAACAGTTTGTTATTGTTTGTTTTTGAATCACGTAGGGCAGTTGTCAATCACTGATGTAACTATATGCCAGGCTAGCAACTAGTTAATAGAGCTAAATCCAGAGATCTAGCATTTCCAGGAATGGTGAAAGTTGACTCACTTCTTCTTTCTATGGGTGGCTAAACTCTGAAAGATAGAGGCCCAAGTGGTGACTATTTGGATCATGTTTATCCTAATATGTAAATCTTGTTATTTTAGGTACACCACTTTCAGTTCATCATTTTCAAGTTGGACAATATGTTAACTGCTCTGCTAAAACGTAAGTATATGTTTCATTAATTTGAAATATTTAAGTTATGTCTATAAATCTCTGAAACTTATCACTCAAATTTTATAACAATAAAATATAGTCAGAGTAGTAGGGTCCATGTTAGACTTGCTTAGTCGATGTCCTAATGTCAATGTAGTCATCTAGTGCTCCCCTAGTCACTGCTTTATGGTATTTCTTTTAGTCATTTTTATGTGGATATGGTATGACACTGACAGAATAAGTGTATTCATTACATGCAGAGAATCCACAAAATGAAATTTGCCAGATACTTAAGAAGTACAAGAAAGAAATTAATGATATTACGAAGTTCCTTTGAGAGCATCAGAAATAAACTTGTCAATAATAAGACATGCTCAATGTATAAATGTATACCTGGATATTTGGACCATATTTGACATCAAGTATGTATTTATATATTCTAGAGTTGCTCGTGGTTTCCAAGGTGTAATGAAGAGATGGGGATTCTCTGGAGGTCCAGCCTCTCATGGTAGTACTAAATTTCATAGACGACCTGGTAGTATATCCTCAGGTGTAAGTATCACAGTTGTCTCCCTTATTTTAACTGTCACATTATACCAACTGATCAATTTTCATATTCCTGATGAAGATTGCTTGATACAGTCAAAATATTGGAAAATGTTTAAGATTTCATCTGTGCAGGGGTGTTGAATTCCTAGTTTTTCCATTTGTTCTCGGATAAGTGATTTCTTAAATTATACTTGTCTGGGGTCAAAATGCACTTAATCAGAAGTTCATTATTCAAAAGGAGGTATTGATTACTATGATATTAAAACCATACCATAAATAATAATAAATAATTGACTGTATTTGACTAAAATATAATGCAGTGTAATTCACTATTGAATTTGACTCAAATTTAATACAGTGTAATTCACTGTTGAATTTGATTAAAACATTTAGAGATTTACATTATTTAGTATATTAATAGGTAAAACATCTCTTGTCCCCGGACATGTGGGATTGGTTTATTTACTTGTCAACAGACATAAATGCACATGTCGGACAAGTTGGGCATAGGAATTCCTCGCCCCTCTTCTGTGTTACAAAATTTAACCCTCAAATTGAGGATGCTAGAAAAAGAGAACAACCAAACAGTTTTACACTTTATAAGTAAGTGTTTTGTGTCTCCTAACAGATGGTTAATTGGTGTTGTATGGCAGTTTTCAAACTACTGGTATTACCTTTGCAGATTCCCCTTTACCTATTAACCTGAAATCTTGGACTGGTGAAAATTGATTCAGGGGCATAAAAATAACTTATTTCATATAGTTGTGCTAGTTGATATTTTTAGCCTTTAATTTATAACATAATAAATGGACTTGGTGCTAGAGAAACTTTATGGTGATAACTGTACAAGAACTGTTAAACCATTTGTGTAGTTATGGATTTATTCCCATTTGATTGGTTAGGTGACACATCTACTAATCATAGCCTTAAATTTTCTTGAGCCTGAATTATCAACTAACCTAACTGTATAAAATAAGTATTTTTTATTTGCCCAAATTGATTTTCACTGAACCCAAAGAATGATGTACTTTTTTTATTTCTTGCAAAATGCTCTTGTGGAGTCCTTGCTGTCAAAGGTTTGCCTGAATCAGCCAGCACCATTTCATAACCATGAAATACATTGTATGTTGCTAAATTGCTTATTTGTTAGACTGTCAAAATGATGGTCTTAACAACAGAATGGTCTTAATATAGGATATTTTCCTCTAAAATGAAGCATTTTTGTGTTAAAATTGTGAAAAATAGAATGATTTTAATTGTGTTTATAGTGGATCTTATCTGTAACAAATTTTCCAACCATAATTGTTGTTGTATATTATATAGATGGATCGTGGTATTGTGAAAGGTAAGAAAATGCCTGGTTGGATGGGAAATGATTGGAGAACATTACCTAATTTAAAGGTAAATATTATAAGGGTTTACTGGTTTGGATTCATCCAAACAAGTGCGCCTTTTCACAAAAATTCTTACGAAAAAAGTTATTGTATGTCAATTTCATAATTTTGCGGTTCCAAGTCAAGAGGATAATAAAAATAATTATGATATGATATTCGAAATGTATACAATATTTTACATTATTCAATGATATTTGGAATTGATTAGCCAAAATGACCATGATATTAATGTTTCTTGCTTTTGACTTACGATGATTTTTATCGTAAGATGTTTTGTGAAAAGCGACACAGTAATGTAAAATTTAGCTTGGATTAAGGGTAAACTGTTAATTTTTAACTGAAATATCTACATTGAAAGCTAATTTATTAAATAGTTATGAGTATGTAAAGCTTTAACTGCATGGTTTTCTTCATATGAGAAGATAAAAAGACAATGATAAACTCAAAATAATTTGACCGAATTTTGGGATAGCACGAGAATGAATTTTTTACTGATTTGTGACACCTTGATAATGTTAAGTTAGAATTCCTATAATGCCAAATTTATTTGATTATTTATTTATTTGAAAATTGAGATAAACAGTTACAAGTATACCATCTTTGATTCATTACATTGTGTTAATCATATGCATGGATTACATTTATAAAACAACATACTGTTGCAAGATATTTAGTGAAAACTTTTAATGACAGTGTGTTGTTGGTATTGTCTCCCCTTGATATGAAAATTGTCCTTACAAACTATATGTAATTATGATTTAAAAATATGGTCTGTTGAAAACATTTAAAATACGGTGTACAATAAGTTACCAGTTTTCCAAGATTTTTTGTATGGTAATGTTCACGGTTTTTTAATTGGGAATTCTATTATAAAAACCCTGATATAAGATAGGTTACTCTAAAATTGAATTCTGTTATTATTTTTTCTTAAAATTTTGATATTAAATTGTCATCGTACAGCTGGTTTAATGTATCATGATATTCTATGAAAACAATGTGTCATGTTATCCTAAACAAGTTATATTCATGGTGACTATGACATCTCAAATGCTACGGTTTGAAAAACCTACCAACATTTTCCTATCAAAAAAGGATGATGGCTTGTCACTGTAGCACACTGAAAAGGAATAGCTTTGAGAGTGTTAACAAAAAGTATAGAACTGTAGCATTTGTGATGTCATAGTCACATGGTATTGCAACTGTGTATATTACACTAATACAACTACCAACTGTTTACTATTTTTCAGATCTGGAGAATTAATACCAAATATAATGTGTTATATGTAAGCTGTGGTGTCCCTGGCCCTCATCATGGTTATGTTAGAATATACGACAGTATAACTCATAAAATAATGAAAAAATATGACCAAGTTGGGAAAACATTTCCTATGCCGACACATTATGATGACGACACAACAGAACCTTACCCTGAAGATATTTATGATGATGAACTATTTCCTATGACGGAGAATTCAATCACCTTTGAACAAACTGAATGATTGAATTAGTGTTGAACTTAGATTTATTATTAAGATTTATTATTAGGGGAATATTTTAACTTGTAGCATCAGTATAACAAAGAAGAGTGTATTTGTCTAAAACAGGGATGGTTAAATATTTTGAACAAAACAGAATGAATAAATTAGGTGTTTAACTTACATTAATACCAATATCCTGGGTCTCCCACAAGACTGTAGTAACTCGCTTTTTAATGCTATGCACTTACTACAGTTTTGCGGGCAGCCCTCAATATGCTTATGACAGGGTTCAACACTAACAGTATCCCAGGATACCCAAGGGTCCCAAAAACTTTTAGCTGAGGTTCCATCATGACCCCTGAAAAATTGCCGTTTTTATGTGAATTTAAGTGGTGTAATTTGTTATGGTGTAATAATTATGTGTTTAAAGAAAACTTTAAGCTAGAAAAATTGTTTTTGTGATGTAAAAAATCTAAGCTTTTTACTGCTTTCCACTGATAAGCAAGGAATAGGGAATTTTCCAAACTCAGTTGCTTTGAAAATAACTGTACCTGGTCTGAATATGTTTTGAAACTGGTGCAAATATGTTCTAGAACTGGTCTGAATGTTTTAAACTTTCTTATACATTTTATTGTGTTGAAAGCATGTTAAAATAAATTATGAATAAAAAATAAATGCTTAAATGTGATTAGTTTTCTTATTTTGTCTTTATATAAAAATGAACTTTTTCTTTATGACTGTGATGTTTCACAGGATACATATTTTTAGGGTTTAAGTAATCTGGGTCATGGAGATCCAAATTCAGCTTACTTTATGATGTACAAAGGATATTAGTTAAATACCTTGAAATTGTGACAACCCTAGATTGAAACAGTTATTGTACACATGATCAAAACCAGAATGATAACTAGAATGTATTGTATACCAAGGGGCAGATAATCCAGACTATACTCAAGTATGCTATTGGACACAATCGTGATTTGAAAGTTGGGATACCAGACTGGTCAACATCCCTAGTATACAGGGTTAGATCTGTATGCAAGAATATATTAAACTCAGTATTTGCAGTCTATTTTTGTAAATTGTGCTTAAATGGAGGCTTTCGGCAAAACTGGATGATACGCAAGTTTAAAATACCTTTAAATACATACATGTACATCTGCAGATGAAACCTTTATGTCGTCGTCAGTTCAGTGGCACAGTGGATTCAAGGTACAGGATTTTTTGGACTGATTTTCATGGATTCGAACCTTACAATGTTGGTATTTTTGTTTTATTTTTTGTTCCGTTTGATCTTGTATTGTATGAAATCAATGTGTATAAGCTTTACCAAAATGTTCACAGTGTTGATATTATAAGTAAATTTACAAACTAAAACAAGTAAAAAAAGAATAAAAATTAAAAACATAATTTTATTTCCCAAAAGGAATAAATTATATAACAGTAAAATGATAACAAAATAAGAACCCAAAACATCTATAAAGGAAAGTAGAATGGGAACAGCACGTCTTACACCAGAACAAGGACCCTATATAAATGGGTCTATGACCAGAAGGAGTTTTTCAATGTCAACTTTCATTTATCTTCTAGTTTCAGGCTTTACAAGGCCTTCATTAGGATCCATAAATAAAATTCATTAGAAAAAAAATAAAAACATTATTTAAATTTTTATGATGGACCTTATCTTGAAGTTGGAACTAAATACCCTACATTAAACAACAGTACTTACTGCCAACTCTAAAAATATCCTTCTGAGCTATTGACTCCTGTGTTAACTTCATGTTTTATGAATATATATACAGGCATGTAGGAGCTGGGTCATGCAGCGAGAATGGGACCGTGAGTTAATTTTTCATGACACATATTAAAAATCTTAAGGTCTAATACAAAGATTTGTTCTTAAGCAGGGAGTTCTGAAAGTGCAGAAAATCGAGTTTCAAAGGCTTACATTAACAAAAAATTTCGACTGTCGAGAGGGGACAACTCTCCCGTACCCACCTCATCTACTGCTCCAATGTTCTGAATCTTCCTTTGCGCCTGATATAGGCACAAAGGTTGTTATAAACACGTGTAATCATATACATTCATACAGATACTCAGGATTTAATTAAGTTTAACATGTAATTATTTTAATGAGGTAGTTCAAGCTCAGTGCACTTTTTTCACAAGAATTCTTACGAAAATAATTTATCGTAAGTCAATTTCATTAATTTTCATTTCAAAGTCAGAAGGATGATAAACGTAAGTATGATAAGTAAAGATATTCGAAATGTATACAATATTCTACATACATCGTAATTCAATAATATTTGGAATTGATTAGCCAAAAAAATGACCGTATTACCGGTATGTATGTTTCTTGATTTTGGTTTATCATCCTACGATTTTTGTGTGAAAGGTGCCACAGATTAATATTGCTGGACTTTACTATCATACTATCAAGGCAACATCTTGCATTAAACTGATAAACATACTAAACAATACCTTTTCATTAAAGGATATACTGGTACATGTTGGTCTATATAGAAATGCAATTAACACTATCATTCAAACCTTTGTTTGTATTTTGTATATCATTATCATACATGTCATATTAATAAATGATAAAGTGACTCTAATTGAGAAGCTTTTACGCTCGGAGAGCCTCCCTTTGCAGCTTAGTGATTACCGTGAAGGAGTGAAACTTTCGACCCGATGCACAGGAGAGGAAGTTCGTTTGGTCTCTCATATACGTAGATAAAAGCTATTGTGGATAGATTGAGGGTTACAGTTAATGTGAATTTCCATGGAAATGTGGTTCCTAATAGCCTGTGGTCTATGGTCAACAAGTAATGGGGCATGCACATAATTTACTTTAATCAACAACTCACAGACTTATGTACACAGAGAACTTACAAAAATGTTACCGAATTCACGCTTTTAAAAGCGTGAAGAAATCGAACCAGGAAACTACGTATTTTAACGAAACCTTTATTGCATTTTACTTATTGTGACTGTGACATTGTACAGCATATACACTTGATAGAAGAATAGTTTTAAAATGATGAATGAATACTGTTAATAACCTTTAATCAACGGTTTAAGAACCTGAAAATGATTTTTTCCTATATGAAGGTTGCTAGAATAAAGCCATTTCATGACTTCAAAAATTTAGAAGTTTTCACTTATGCATACGTAAATAGAATTATTAATGTGCATAAAACCTATAGTTATACAGCGCTAATGTAAATACATGTACCTCAGAATGTTTTGAACTTTAGGCTGGAAAATGGTCACACTGAATGTTGTTTGAAAAAACAACTATTTGATAATTATGATTAAAATACATTTTATGCGCCATCAGATCTAGATATAGTGGCAATTGTCTCCTATTTTCAATATAGATAAGACAAGCATGCGCAGTGAACTATGTACATTCCTCAATACAAATTATCGATGCATATTTATCTAATAAATTTCTACTTCATCAGATATTTAAATGAATTATAAAAGTCATATACAAATGCATGCTACCAACATTCTCAATATTATATTAAAAGTTATCTGTAGACTGTGTGCTTATCTGGTCCGGATCGGTCGGTCTTTTTCCCTATCGATTGCTGAACTTTAGAACTTTATGGTTTCATGCAAGTTGACATTTCAATGCTTAGAAAGCCTATCAACAATCTCCAGTTTCCCCCAATACAGAAACGTTATTACTGATATCAGCGATTGTTCGTGTAGATATCGACCCACATCGGCTGTTCTTATCTGACATTCCATCGAGTTATCTTTCCATTTTATCTAAGGAAACAATTTATCTCCCTTGACGATCTAACGTCAATCGAATATTGCTTGCCCGGCTGTATAGAATGTTGGAGAGTGTCATACAGTATAGAAATAGATTAACAACATATTGATCTTTGCAAGTTTTATTTTGAAAATAATTAGATGACGTTTGCCTGAGGTTTTATTCAGCGTTTTTTTGTGGCTTATGTAGGTTTGCTGTGAAATTGGCATCTATGTGATTATTGCTGTGGTTGATAATTTGTTTTAATCTTTATATCGACGGTAAAATAAATTGATAAAACGTTTCTAACATCATATAAATGAATGACTAGCTGTCTCGTCACTTGGCAGATTATTTGTATAACTTGCATAATTCTGCTGTTTGTGATGCTGAAGTCTGTCTAAATACTGTGTGTGTCATTCGTAAAGCATCGTCCATTTCCGTATTTGCGAAAATGCAGTATTGCCAAACATTAATAGCCGAGGTATTCTGGACTTTCGTAAAGCATCGTGCATTTCCGTATCCTTTGTAGAATACAGTATTGCCAAGCATTCGTCGAGCGAACCTTTCGTATCATGCGTTATAACGAAGGCTGATGGCTAAACTTTTAAGGCTGTAAATTAGTGTAATTGTGTACTTTTCTGTTCCATTTTTACAGACAATATGTTTTGAACATGAAATTAATAAATAAAAATAAACACGAAATGCAATTTCAATTTTTTAGAATTTTAGAAATTAAAACACAACCACATTTACTATCTAAAATTCCAACGTACATTTTCATTGATTAACATCATGGCGTGTGACTATAAACTGTAAAAAAATCATAGGAACGAATCTCAAACAGAATCAAAGGTATGTAGTTCCAGCGAATAAGGAAAATACTGTATACGTCCTAATGAATGGTGCCCGTTTTAGTAATCTTAAAATCATGAGAGTAACTCAAACACGTTAAAAGGAAATCAATTTAAACAAAGCCAAAGGGTAGTTTCATAGTACTAGGCTACTAGCTCAAAATCAAATGGAACCAACTCAAAATGGCTAGAAACTAGAACAAAATGTTAGAGAAGAGACAAAGGCAAATTTAAAACTGAATGAACTGACTTTGAATTTCATATTGGACAAACTATGTACAGAAGGAAGTTAGTCGTTTCTAAGTAAAGTTTTGACGTGATATTAATATTTTAATCAGCATTTTTTTCATGATGAGTAATATCAGTTTTTATTTGTCGATATAATAATCTTAGAAACATACATGTACTTTCATGCCTGTATATATTTAATGTGTTTACATACATGTGTCTTTAGAAAATTTGGTTTTATTGATTGTGTTATCAAACTGACAGTTTTATTTAATACCACTTATTCTACATCATGTAGGACAGTTATCAGTCACTGACTGAGGTGTGCGCCTAGTGACTGGTTGCCAGCTAAATTCAGAGATTTAGCCTTTCCAGGAACATTGAATTGGTAAATTGACTGACCGCCGTGATATGAACTATAAACTGTGTTTCTACTTCCAAAAAAGTATATACAATTAAGTTCCGCTATTAAGACCAGCAAAATCGATGGTCTTAATATAGAGACCCTTTTGTGCACAAATTAAGCGTTTGTGTCTCAATAATTGTCAAAAATCGTATGATTTTGAAATAATTATAAGCAGTCTTAATAGCGGAACTTTACTGTATAATGAATATGAATCTGTTTGCCATGTCATCCGTAGTTGGGCTTATATTTTGTTTTAAACTTTTAGCGGGAATCCAGAAGTGGATATTTTGTGTTCACAACGCTTTGATTTCTTGTGTGTACACTAGTATGATTTATGTACTACGAGGAGACAAGTTTATAAAATTCTTTTATGCTCTTCATATTTAACAAAATATATAAAATATATAATTTTAATACGTAATCTGACACAGTCTGGTGATTTAAGAATGATAACATCAACCCTGTAATCTTAGATCTACTAATTTACAACTTATGTTTATTATTATCACAATATCTCTTTTCATTACTTGTCATTTGCTAGTCAGGATATAAGGTTGCATTATCCCAGTGAAATATATTAAAAGTCTAATGACATTTTTTTAATGTCGTTCTTATTATATGTGTATATATTAGTAATGATAATAGTGATAATTCAACAGTGGCACATAGATTAACCCAACTGATTTAAATACTCGTTACAGTAATTATCTACACACTATTGATACAAATGTATAACATAATATTTAAATCAGCGGGGTAATTGTATGGGCCATTGACAAATACATCAACATTAAATAATACAGTGCCATTCAAAAGTTCTTAAACACATGGAATTTTAAGAACTTTTTCATTCTGCATACCGATAGTAATTTTACTATGATTGAAGCTTAATCATGTTAGGCCACAACAAGTTGATCATGTGCTCTGTGGATTTTTTCTGGGAGGGGGGGGGAATGGGGCGAGCGAGCGAAGATAAAAAGTTAATTCAGTTGTTTTATATAGCGGTTTGACCAATTTTTTATTAGCGAGCGAGGAAATAAAAATATTATTTTGTAAATACCGTCAAAATAAGGGTGCAAGCGAACCCATAGAACATATAATCAACTTGTTGTGGCCTTATATAGTTTTAATCACATGTTGATAAACTAATTAATACTGTTTTTGGAATTTACTCTAATGATTATTAGTTTTTTTTATTTTCATGGGTGAATTTTTATCGATTTACCCCAAAAGCAAGTTTTTGCTCAAAGACTTATGTGAGGCACTGTATACTATTGTATTTAACTCAAAATACTTTCTAATCAACATATATGTACTAGACTGGCTAATTAATGAATTATCAATAATCTTGCCTAGCTACTGTAATAATTAACAAATCTGTATTGTAATTAAAACATTAAATGTTCATGCATGCGTGTACATGCATGTAGATGAATAATGCAATTTTAAATTGCGAATAAAATTTAAATGATTAAACCCTCCACATAATAAGAAGAAAACCTTAAAATGACCAATCGGACTGTTTTACCATGGTGTATTGGGGTTGGGTTGAGTAAAATGACATTCGGTGGTTCTTACTTAAATCAAGAATACTCTAGAAATACAATGTAGTGCAAAATAATGTACGAGTATATGAGAACTTTAGTATTATGAGTATGGGCACGTGACGACATACATTTCAAGACGTCCAAGTGTACAGTATTTGATCTTGGCCAAAATCTCTACATAGCTTATGTTTGTAATGTTTATCTATCATACCGACAATAAAGAAATATTTGACTTTTGCCTCTATAATTTATCTTTAGCGACAAGTCATAGACGTCTGTAAGAATTCGTATATAACACTGATAGGCACTGGAAATTGCCGAGTTTGATTTCGATTACATTCGTCATTTGACCAAGAGGTCGGTCCATGCATTTCATTGATGGATCACAAAAATCCACCCTGTGTTTATTTTGACAAAATTACTATGTATTTTCTGTATTGAGTATTTGATGATACGACATTAATCAAATTAATACAAACATGCATGTTTCTTTATATTTACATTTATTGTATGCATTCTACATAAATATGTACAAATATGCACGTACGTAGTACATACAAAATTCACTGTTTTATGTGATACAGTAAAGCACCACTATAATGACCACAAATTTCGACTGTCCTAATAGCAGAATGGTCTTAATTAATGTAGGACATTTTCTTCTAAAATCAAGCTATATTTTAGGACTTTAAATCGTCAAAAAATTTTTGCATGTTTTTGCGGTAAGCAACATGGTTTTCATAGTGCCTTTTTGATCAAAAATCTTGATAACCTATGAGTACGAGAATATTGAAGCGTTGCAGTAATTATTTGTTCACTTTAAGCTTACAGTGTAATTGACTATCAATCCAGGGGTCAGGGGTTCCATCAACCTTTACATGTATATTCTTGGTGTTTTGTTATGAAATACTCCCCCTTTTTCAACGGTATAAAACAGTTGTCAGTATGTGCTATTATAGTATTTAAATGATTCGATAAACATGAATATAGAATATTAGGCATCTTATAGGACGTACAGAAGATTGACTGACCGGCGCAATATGGCTGAAAATTGTCGCACAATAGCAATACCCATAAATACTCCAAATATGGAAAATGCATGTATATACAATTTCAAAATCAGTAAAATATATACATACATACTACATAATGAGTATTCTTCACCTCGTTAACCTAGATTGATTACCTATCAAAATATGATTATGAAAATTTGTTGACTCTATATAATCAATGGCTAATGACATAGGCAAACCGAAGAAAAACAACTACAATAGATTAGCAGACGACCATGAGATAAGGGGATTAAGCCTTGTGAGGAGACATTATTAATAATTTGACCCTATTCACGTATCAATATTAACTATATATTTTTCACTCTGTCAATTACCTTATCTTTGGGTTCGCCAGACGTGATTTCTTCGTGTGCTAAGACAATGTACAATAATAACAGTGTAAAGATACACCGCTGATAAGCAGACGACTTTGAAATCTCGTTTTTTCACGTGTTATTTTCTTTTTCTAATTCTCGTATTATCTGATAATCTCCGAGATAACATATTTGGTCCTTGGATTTTTGGCATGTTTAAAACAGAAAACTTGGGAGAGATAGTTCCTTCTTTCTTTTACTATTTGCAGAAAATTACAATAAGATTAGAGATTAAGATAACATAACTTTGCTAGAGTTCATTCGCGAACAATGATATTGAGGGCACTATATAATGTATACATGTACTTGTTTAGTGTAAGTCTAATAATTATATGAATGTTTGCGAGCTATACATTTATACATGATATACATATAGTCCGTACTTTAAAATAGAACTTGTATTCGCACAGTGGTAAGCGTCTGGTCTACGAACCACCAGATACGTGCAAGAACGTAATCTTTTTCTACCCGGGACGGTAGAGCAGTAGGTAGCACGCTGGGATGTGGAATCTCGTGTCCTGAGGGGGTTACGGGTTCGAATCCCACCCGGGGGATTATACCCTTCCATGAAAATTTGACAATAATGCCAATTTTCCCCCATTATTAAGGTATATGGAGAAGTTTCCGGCCTCGTTGAAGGGTAGGTGAGTACTGGTAATAGACAAGGGTCAATGAAAGCTAGATTAGGTGCTCTGGAGGCCGTAAAATGACCAAAATGTGTTGACACGGCGTTTTAAACCCAGTAAAATAAATAAATGAATATGAAATCTTCTTCCACAAATTTTGGCAAGTACACGTAGATGCAGCGTTTTATCCTTATTGACGTATTGTACATGTGTACAATTAAACTGTAGCATGTTAATTTCATACTGATTGTAGTCACTTGTTTCTTCAACACAATAATCTCCCGATATCAGGGAACATACCTTGGTAGCTTGGTCAGAAATAAAACATATCCAATGCTGCATATCCAATGCTGTTAACCTATTGACCACGCACCAAATTTCTGATGTCCATAAGAGGTCATCATTACCTTGGTTTCCTTACGCCTCAGTCCCATAAAATCGTGGCTTCTTACGGACCCGTATGTGCAGACAGTCGTGGGCCGAGGGAAGCCTTGCGTTTCAAGGTGACAGTGCGCAATTGGTTCAAAACAACACACCCGTACGGAGCCGTAGCTGGAAAATATGCATGTTTAATCCATACTTGGCAACGATTTTGTTCACGATTTGACTCTGAGACTGATACGTGTATCCTGGGCTCATCTCACGGACCCTGGTAAAAACGTAACAGTCTGTACGGGTACGCAAGATCTCGTACGGGTCCTTTCGGAGCTTGATCGCACGGCGCCCGTACAGTGCCCTCACGGCTATTTTTATGTTTATGGGACTGTAGCTTTAGCTAATATCACTGATATTATGATTACTGTGCTGCTGTATATATTGTTAAGTTTTATGTAACTGTCAGTGGCGCATACATTAACCCCGATGATTTAAATAATCGAGTTTTGTTCGATAATCTCCGTGCATTAATACGGATATCTATTTTAATCGAGCGCGAGTACAGAAAATTTAAAGTGAGTATTAAAATCAACGGGGTTAATTAACAATACTTAACATACAACATGGAAAGCGGTAATATATTAAGGAAAGGTCATGTGTATGATTATTTACAATCACGAGATACAAACAAGATGGCGTCCACTTCGGCGTTCTTTTCCGCGAATTGTCCCGATTAGTGGATACGGTCTAATCATCGAACGACTACATCTAATGGTGACGAAATGCGCTAATTTCAGTTTCTTTTTTCCTCTTTTCATTGTGTTTATCAGACTTTGCTATCATTATCACCAAGATGACTAATTAATTATTCATACCTCATTGTTCACAACAGAAAACCTGATCGTGTCATATTTATGAATATAAGAGATATAAATATTTCATGACCAAGTCATCGTTCATAGCGTTTTCAGAGAACATTTTAGTATTATCCTGCCTCGGAATACTGGCGCGTATGTTGAATTTAAAAATGCTAAACATGTAATATTCATCTAAAACATAACCTACAAAATCTCCGCTCATGTAAAATTTATCTAAAACAAAATTCACAATTTTGTTGTTGTTGGGTTTAACGCCGTAGCAACACATTGTTTAGGAAAAATTACAGCGACCTTTCAAGCTTACTTACCATTTTTGGAAATGCTAAATCTCTGAATTGATCTGTTAACAAGTTACTTGCACATAATTTCGTCAGTGACTGACAAATGACCTACATTATTTAGAATCAGTGATAGGAGGGAGAAATGCCGTAGAAAATTATTCCATGACCAAGCAACGAGAAAGTTTGCTCCGACGTGGAATCGAACCCACAAGATTAGACTTGTGAGTTACCGATTGTTTAAGTCAACATCTCCGCTCATGCTATACACACTGCCCTCCAAAAGTTCCTTCACAGTACAGTGGATTGATTTACTTCTGTACAAGTTTGAAGAATCATTATTTTCAATGTTTATTTTATACGTTTTTTTTATGCAATAGAAACAGACATTCTATAGCTACATATTATTTTTTCAGTTTCGGCAAAATTATCTATCAGCCTCCAAAACTATAGTCAAAATATCTCATTGAACCAGTATTAAGTTTGAGATAATTTCTTGTTATTGCAAATCAAAAAAAATGTTCTAATTTTAAAAAGCGAAATTAAATATAGTTAAACAATAAATTGCTTTTACATTTTTGTGAAATTCTATTCAGTACAATGTAAATAGTGAATGTGTGAAGGAACTTTTGGAGGGCAGTGTATATCTAAAGCATAATACACAAACATCTCCGCTCATGTATCAAGAAGTTTTCTATATAATCAGTTGTATCAGGGACGACTACAATGATAAAGAAAAACAATATTGATTTTTGTTGTCTTTATGGTATAATATCATAGATTAGAATAATAACATACGGAGATAAGACTCACAAATAATGTTAGCATATCTTTGTTGTTTGATCGACACCTCGTTTACCATTGATTCTTAGTGGCATCAGGTTCTATTGTGTTTTATAAAACGACCACATAACTGTACGTGTCATCAGGGGAACAATTTATAAGTGAATGTCGCCCTAAAGAATTAAAGAAATCAAATAATTACGAGTTAAAAAACGAGGGTTTTATTGTAGAATAGGATATTTCTTTTTGTATTTTGTCCCAGATTTGTATTGAGGTCTTATGGTCTATAGAATCTTGAACATTGATGTCATTTGCATTTTGATTTTGTAATGTAAATTAAAGGCGACGTTTTTTATTGTATGATAATATCTTAGTGTCTGACACTGATGGATGGAGATTTGCGAATTAATTTTAAATCTGTTTTTATTTTTCATTTTTCACTTACATGTATTTGTCAAAATTAATATGTGTTTTATAATGATTTAAACTTTTATATCATCGAACACATGTATATTCCTGTAAAGGGGTAGAAAAGGCGCTTTGGGTTTGACAGTTGATCGTTGACTTCTTCATTACAATTCGATATTTTAGCATTAAGTCATATCGAACCATCATGGTGAATTCAGTACTGTAAATTTTATTCAACTGTCAGTAGTGCATACATTGACCCCGCTGATTAAAATACTCGATTTATCGATAGTGAGTACAGAAATACAAGTATTTAAAACAGAGGGGTAAATGTATGCGACACTGAGAGTTTAATAAAATTTATCAATACGCGGTATGCTTGAAAAAATGACTTATCGTTTGGATATTTGTGAGTCCTATTGTAAAAATATCTAGGTTCTTGGTACTTAAACGTACTGTTAAAACAACAAACCGATACCTCCCAAATGGAAACCCGGCGCGTAAAGGCTCTCTCTGGACGCAATGTCAAATTAAAATTTGTTTGCTGTTTTTGAAAAATTGATTTGAGGGAAAAGTCTAAACCACTGGCTGAAATTCTATACTACCGGAACATACGTTAAGTTTACCATTTTTATTGGCTTCATTTTTCCCGTCGATACGCCGATTAGATAATTATTCTTTCAGATGTGCGCAAAACCTTTCAATCGTGCAATGGTTGCATTGAATTAGGAAAATAACAATGTATTACCGGTTTGTATAGCATTGTGTTTGTTTAATTTTAAAACTTGAAGAAAAAAAACCCAATAAAGAACGAATGTACAAACGGATACCATAATTCTTATTTCCGCCATCTTAAATAGTTCAAGAAGACGTCATCATTGTAAGAATATAACACTGTATGTGATTGGTTCGTTAGAAATTACTCCGCCATCTTCCCACGTCTGTTAAAACATAGTTCCGTCCTTGTTGCCATAAATAGTAGTATTTACTCTAAATAATTATGCAATTTTAAGACATGCGATTGGCTAACTCAGTTGTATCACGCTATGCAAGTATCCGGCTATCATAAACGGGATGACCCTGGGTTATATGTTGTAAACGTTTAAATAGTGATCTTGTCATTTTATTTAATACAGATCCTATTTACCTAACGTCTTGATTAACTAATCGCTTGTGAGCAGCATAATTTACATTCTCTGAAATCAGCAGTATCAGAAGCCAAGTGCTTAGCATTAAGTGTTTGTCCATACTCGGTTTAACTTAGATATGGTACAAGAATACACAAATCCTTGATCAAAGTATGGATTTCATTCGCAAGTTCCGTACTTATTTAATCAAATCGGAAACAGTTAAATTCAATTACATCACTAATAAAGCTGACTTTGAGTTTTAATTGTTTTATTTATTTGATATAATTATGTACTAACACCTTAGATGGTTTTCCTTTGTTTTAGCTTTTTTGAGAAAAGAAGGCCCATACGCATAAAAATCCGACTTTTTATAAATAGTTTTAACAGTGTGTGAAAGTGAGAAAGTTATTACATAGTACATGTACCCAAAACGATGATTTCAGAATGATTTATTGAATTACAAATATTATGTATTTGAACTATAATGTCTTCAAATGTGTTTAAAGATCTTGTACATTTTTTCACCAATTCAACAGCCATCTAATCCATAAAGTGTCATGGTCGCAAGCTTAAGCTTGAAAAACAACTTGTGTTAATGTAATAAAGTACTGTACAGTTAAGTTCTACTTTTACGACCATCAAAATCGATGATATTTATTTATTTATTGGAGTTAACGCCGTATCAACACAATTTAGGTCATTTCACGGCGTCCAACGCACCTAACCTAGCTTTCCTGGACCATTGTCTATAACCAGTACTCACCTACCCTTCCACAAGGCCGGAAACTTCTCCATATTGTCTAATCAATGGAGGAAAATCGACATTATTGTCAAATTTGCATGGAAGGGTATAACCTCCCCGGGTTGGATTCGAACCCGCACCCCCTCGGGCACGAGTATCCAAATCCCGACGCGCTACCAACTGTTATCGACCCGGGTAAAATCGATGATCCTAATAGCGAAACGGTTCTTATATAGGGACACAATTTCCTTCTCAAATTCGGCATTTTGGTAAATAAAAATAGTAAAAATTGCATGGCTTAGCAATAACAAATAACCATAGTTGTCTTTATATAGATATAGCAAGCCTTTACTGAACATGTATTTCAATTTTTTGTCACAAACAGGAACGTTATTGTAAGTTTTCCTTAAGAGAAATTCTTAAAACACAGTGTATATTATGTCAACCAAATTTTTTACGAATAGAAAAAAAGACAGACGCTGTATAAACATTCAAACGAAGTACAAAAATAGCTATTTATAAAACGTTTGCTGATTATTCAGTAATTCAGACTTTTTATCTTTCATATTAGTACATATCTAATCTCTAACAAACATCTTATCACTACAACTGACCTAAATCTTTAATCTGATAACTGAATACAAAATTTGTATTTCTGAAGCTGTGTGAAGAGAGACGTGGTCGATGTTTTAAACAAGAGTTACCTATCTTGATTTATCTGATAAAAGTGGAGTGAGATAGGATTTCAAAACTTTATCATTCATCTGTAGCTAGCAAAACATCATCGTGCAAGTGAATAAAACATGATTTCTGGGGGTAAACATCGTGTTGAGCGATGATAGACACGAAGATCGTTTCATTTTGAAAAATGTTAACTGATTTCACTGTCTTTATATCTTTCTGAAATGTTTTTACGCCTATGTGATTGCTTAGTGCAGTCTTGCACTCAGTGACTACAGGCACACACCAGGAATGTTCTTGGTGTTTTTGCTGCATTGGTGTTTCAACGCTTTCAACTTTGTTTAGTCACATCATGTCGATATGTTGAAGAAATCAGTTCTTTCAGTCTTGCATGTCTCTGGGTCATTGCTCTTGCCTTTACCAACTTACCCAACCAAAAGAACCTTGATAATTTATAAGGTCAATGCCCAGCCCAAAGCAATGAGATCACACCTTCTTTACGTATTCAGGATTAGGGGGAAGGGATATTCAGTTGATTTTTTCAATGAACAACAATAGAATCTGTCGATAGCAGGAAGCAAACCCAGGTAGCGGCTGGGTTAGAAAATACATTGTATCATATTAAATAACCAATTTAAGCATGGTCCCATCATGAATACGAATTGTCGGAAGCTGCCTGTGCATGACACTTTGCTATTTTCCTCGGTAAACGAAGACAAGGAACCTGACTATTATTCGGAAAGTTGTTAATAAAAACCATCCTCAGCAGCGAATATACTAAAGAGAATGCGATGTCTCTCTAGTTTAGCTCATTTTAATACTTCAAACTGAAAGCACGTGGTCTTTGAAGAATATTTCTCTCTAGCGACTGCTGAAGAACAAGATTCCTGGATACATTAATCCGCCAATTATCTCAGCATGTCTGAAAACACTTTTACTATCATTAATAATAGCTGAAACAATCTAGTAAATGCATAACAATGACATTACATTACAAATTATACGAACAGGTAAATGGTTTGAAATAAAATACAATGTTTGGTGAAGCGCTTACTGGTGATTTTGCTAAATTTGAATTTCGCTGTAATTCTGCTTTTAAGCTAGTCAACTTTACGGTGGCAATACCACGTGACTATTACGTCACAAATGGTACGGTTTCCAAAAGAAAGTGAAAAAAGAAGTGGAAAATCAGCCACGGCTCAAAGTTTAAAAGTGATGTAAGTCTTTTAAAACTACGCGAATTTCAATGATACCTCCACGAGAGGCTAAGCAGAAAAGTGTATACATTGTACTATTTGCTGCGCATCACATCTTCAACGCCAGTTTTAATTTTTGAGAACACCCTAGAAAACATACCAACGTTTTTATCTATCAATAAAGGACTACGAATTGTCACAGTAGCACGCTGTAAAGAAATAGTTTTGCATGGTGTTTTCAGAAAGTATGAATCCTGCGTTGGATTTGTTATGAAATGAAACCGATTTCGAAATCATACACAATAGTAAGTTCTGACAGAAAGAGGAAGCGATGCAAATTATGAATTGTTATATTTACAGAGGTGATTTCGGTAAATCTATTCGAGTTTTTAGCGCTAACTATACACCATACAAGTTAACTATTATTCATGAATCATTATCTAAGCTAGAATTAACATACAGATACAAAACAAGGGTTATACGTATATACAACAAGATCTTTATCTAACTGGCTTGATATGAGATAAGATGTTTTCTAAACTTTTGATACGAAATAATTACACCCGTAGGGAACTATACATTCATTGCTGACATATATATTAGAAAACCATTGTACTCTGTATTTAAGATGATTGTGTATTGACTTAGGTACAAACTTGAATTCATTTATAAATGTTAGGACAAAGGAAAGCTAACTTATACTAGTTTATTTTTATACTGTTTATCGCCATGTCAACACAATTTTTTATGTTATTTTACGGCGTCCAACGCACCTAACATAGCTTTCCTGGTCTATAACCAGTGCTAACCTTCCCGTTCACAAGGCCTGAAACTTCTCCTTATATCTTATTAATGGATGAAAATTGACATTATTGTCAAATTTTCATAAAAGGGTATAACCTGCCCGATGGGATCTGCCCATAATGCAACATTATTGAGCAAACGAATAAAACACAAATTTAGCTCCTAGTGTCATTTCATTTTTCATAGTATTAAGTTGATAAAGCTCACAAATGAATATTTCATGAGAATTATAATAAATTATCATTATTTTGTCGTCAATATAAAACTCACAGACTAAAATTAATCTGTAAATAAATTACTGTCCTAACCCTGGAATAGTTAACACAACAGTACTGAAGCAGAATATATACAATCATGTCGATGCTAATTACAGTACAGTGATGCCAATCATTATGTTAATAATAGTTTTGGCGCTTTGTTGATGATGATTATCACTTTATATAGCCAATGTGTCGATACTCTCAGAATTGTACTTACAATAAATTCCAGCAAATAAAATCAAACAATTCAGTTATTTTCAAACTAGAATTTACTTGATTTGCATTTTCGTTTTATTTTATTATCTGTTGAAATAGACTCTATTATAAGTTATTTGTTTATAGAAGTATTGCCGTAGAATAAATGAAATTGAATCCAAACCGAGGCATTTAAAAAAATGTCCAATATACACGCAGTTCATATCAGGAGACTGACTTTATATGGATGACCTGCCCCTTACTGTACTAACAATACTAAACGTCGCCAACCAAGCTAAGTCTGACTAAAGTCTATAGATTCGTCCATTCTCAGCAGATAATTATGTTCTACGAGCATTTTATAATAACATGCATTTAAAATGCGCATGTTTTCGTTCAAAAGAATATGTTTCTCGCATGCGCATTTTTGCAGAGATTCTCCGCACATGCGCAAAACTTAAATAAAATTCACTTGAAAAATGATTGACAATGATTTCTATCTCATAGTTACCAATTTACCAAAAACAAAACTATGAGTAATTTACGATTGTGTTAATTAACAAATTAAGCAGACGCAAACTCGCGAAAACTGATAACAACGCGAAAACTGATATCATCTCCATGTATGAAATATCTTGTCGTTAATAATAAACGTAGGTCTAAATTCATAAATATCAAATCAGATTATCGTTGTTATAAACTACCCCTGAACTATTATTAATCAATTGTTCGCCGTGTTAACGTTTGCCAAGGCTTTTGTGTTTAGTATACGTCTATACAGAATGACGCGACCTTTGATAGTGTGATATTCACTATGATGAATACAGTAGATTAAACGAGAGATAAGATAAAATCTAATCTATACAGCGATAAGCCCTCGACGAACGCCCAATAGCAAACGAGCCCGCTAATTGCAGGAGATAATAACAGTGGAGTATATTCAACTACAGTCCGATATTGAACGCTGATCGGAGCGGAACGTTTATTTCTCTCTTCGCGCTTTGCCTATAAACATTATCATTTACGATTTTATTGTAGTTTTAAAAATAGAAGTGCGTGTAACATGTGGATAAAATAATTTACTTGTAGATCAATTTACCGCGAATTTTTGATGACTTTATAACCGGATTTTATAAAATTGACATCTTGGGGAAAAGGTCATAGCGCATATCAATCGTGGGTTATTGCACATTACGCAAGGGGTCAAGATTGCTTTGCTGTGGAGGTTTAATAATGATAGGTAACAGATAACGAGCTGTGTTCAAAAATATGTCTCGGAGAAAACAGTCCAATCCAAAGCCGGTGAAACGTAAGTTTTACTTTCATTTTTAATTTATGTTTTTATTTCACTTTTTTTGTTTTATACAATAAATCAGTTCAATACCCTGAAAGTATTTCAGCATGACATACTAAGTTGTATTATTTTTTAATATACAATACGTTGATTTTATTTTATTTATATTTTGCTATACATTGTACATGTATTATTGTTATTTTTATTATTATCTGTTGAATTTATCTTAAGTTGTGATTAGTTTTCATGAATTTTATAATTATAATTATAATTAGAGTTATGTAGTTGTTTGCTGTACTTTGATAGTGTCTGTTGTTTATGTTGTTTTACTTGACTGAAACATGTATATACATTGTATACTTTAAATAGTTTTCAAATTACAGTGTTCACATTGGCGTACGTACGTAATTATAATAAATGGTGATTTGAATTTATTGTTACAGAGTTTGACTTCATGTGTTTAAAGTAGATTTTTTAGATTCATACGATAGTGGTGTTTAGTGTTGTCTATTTTAGTTTTGATTCACAGTTCCTAATTAATTGATATGCACACCATGCAAATACGATTTGTAATCTTTCATGTATGTTTCGTTTGATTCCACATTGCAATGCCTTTCTAAGTATATCAGAAGCATATTTAGCGTAGGAAAATATTTATACATGTGTGCCTGCTATGTCAATATTATAAGGAATTATTAATAAATACTTCATAGGCATTTTACATGGTCATTTGGGCAGGTACATCAATTCATGCTTAGTATGATAGTAATCAAGGACCTGTGTTATTAATGTAAAATCGTGTACTTATATGACATGTTCTAATTATTCTAATTAAATGTCTTAAAAATACATCTTTGATAATTTGGAATCATAAATAAATAAAATGTAAAGCACAACTTTCGTTCCAAACATGAATCCAACTTCGAGATATTTTTTAAGGACCGAATGATGAGTAAAGTCAAAATGATAAAAAATAATGCATCGTCATATTTGTATATGCGTCATATGCGTATATAAAACAGGCTGGATTAATAATATCATTACAAAAAATATGAACTAGATCTATACAATAAAGTATGATTTACTAGTAATATATTTGTATATAAACATTCCCCCCCCCCTCTCTCGTCCTATATTTCAATGTTGACTATAGTCATGTCTCAGGGCCCTACTTCTAAGATCAATAAGATATAAGATTATCCTATCAGTAAAGGCATAGTTAAGGTAAAAATCATCGCTATGTATAATATTGACCTAAGTTGCTATGGCCATACAAGCATTTTCAGTCGGTCGCTGATAAGCGAACTTCTCTTAGATAAAACTTTATAATGTTTCTTCAGATAAGCTAGTGTCCCAACTCATTTTATCATCCGACTATCTTGTCCTCAATTTATATTATCAATTCAAAACCTCCAGGCTTTTTAGATGGCGCAAAAACATAGAACGATGTAACAGTATAGGAAAACAATCTACTTACTATTTTTTAGCTCGACTATTCGGAGAAAGTTGATCTCTTCTAATCAGTTGTGCGTAAGCGTCAATGTCGGTAAAATAATTCTTGGACAAGGTTTTAGGGAGCAACATTTTCATATCTTTGAAACTAAAGAATGGATTCATTTGACACTTTACACTGGTCATTAGGGATTAAATACTAAGATTTATCACTATATCATGAAGTTTGAATGAAATATGGTCCTTTTGTTCTGAGAAAATTCTCAGCAGTTTTGTATACACATTCTAGAATTCGATTTGTCCTCGTTTGGTTAACACTTAGACCTTAAGTTTTCGAGCGGGTTGTCCATGGAGTGTGTTCTTAAAGTATACATGTTTGATGATTTACCTTGATTTATACTGACTGTTTTAATTAAGATGACATACTTTGGTCTCATTGCAATTTGAAGTATGAAAATATAGTATGATGTTGTTCGCATTTATCTATTTATACTTCTATATTGGCTCTGTACTATGTGATGATTTATTTACAGTTTGCTAATTATATTTTGTTAGGATTCTTTGCACACCTATATTTTAGAGGAATAAAAGTATTGTATCATAACTTATTGTTTTCAATAATTTAATCTCATCGTCGTTTTAAAAGAAAAAAATGTTTTATAAATAAATAGTTTAATAACAATGTACAAAGTTACAATAGGGGATGTTTTTAATTCATTTTCAATGAAAACTCGACTTATGTTGTCAATACTTTTGGGCAAATTTAAAATTAATAATTGACGGATAATACTGTAGTTCGAAAAAAATGAGGGCATGATATCTCTTTTTTAGTTGATTTAAAAAGAGAGACCAACTGGAGGTAACTAGAAAACTAAATCATCGACACTCTATTCAGTTTGGACATAAAACAGAAATTAATCCGAAAAACTCATGCGATACTTTTAAGTGGAGAAGACATTCGGACATTCGTCTTTTCCATAAAAAGAAGTAAATAACTAGCACAGAATGTAGATTTTGTACAGTTATGTAACAGGAAACATAGTGAGACGAACTTCCTGTCGCGTTCTGAATAGGGACGTTGAACAAATTAAAGCAGTCACACCATTATATATGACTGAAGCCAGTACATGCAGTAATAATTTGTGTATTTTAACTGAAGTACCAATCTATTTGCGGACAAGATTTCTCTACCAAATTTAAAAGATATATTGTATATAATAAATATGTTAGCTTTTTTCCTTAGACAAGCGGAAAATAAAACACAAACAAAGACCGAATGCAATATTTATTAAGAATTGTGATAAACTTTTGTAAACATAGTGAATCCTCGAACTAGAAAAGGGGTGCAATAATCTTGTGAAACACCAGAAATAAAGATTAAAATTATTTTTTTTCTTCCATCTTCAAAATTAAAAAGTAAAATTACAACTTTGATTTTGTTAGGTAATTCGATCTCCGTTAAAACCAACAACAGGGCCGACTCGATCTCTTTTGACTTAGAGGTGGTCCTATAAAATAAAATAAAAAAATCTCGCGATATCTTACGAGAACTTTTATCACAACGTGATTTTAATCTTACCGTATTACAGATATAAAATGAAAAATGCCAAATTTTAAAATTGTGCGAACCATTATTTAATTGGCAGCTGACATGGTAAACACTTAACATGGATAATATAGCTGCTTAAATAATAAATGCATGATGCTTAGTGTTCGTGGTTTATAATATATTATATCCTTATTTTTACATTTTACCATAGAAGTTCCAATATCTATGTTATGCACCGCCTACATTTTACATATTTTGTCATGCGAGTTTTAATATCAAAATATTAAAATTATATTATTTATTTCACATACTTGAATATATTCTTAGTAAACGTCTTTCTGTTATTAAAACTCACATTGTTGTTTTTTGGAGATTTTAAATTAATAATTGTGAAGTTAATGAGAATGAACTATACTTTATATTTAACACTAATGGCATCGATAATGTAATATATAAACGACAGATGTGAACACAGTTCGTACTTAGATTTAAAAATGAGTATACTGAATTAATTGGCCAGTTATGTTTATTGTTTATATTAATTTATGTTAGCTCGATTGTGAAACAAGTTCTTACAACTTAGACTTATCACTTTCGAGTCCGCTTCCTGGTCCCCTAGTACTGAGCTGGTAGAATAAAGTTTTTTGCTCAAGGAAACAACGCGTTAGGATTTGGATGGGGTTCGAACCAACATTGAACTGGTTATCATACCAGTCCAATGTCGTAATCACTCGTTCAGTGGTACAACTGTATTAAACACATTAATAAAGACCATATTAAAAAATATGATTATTTCATTTCAGTTTGAATTATGTTAAATATTTCAACACTTTTTCACACAAACGACTCATGTGAAATTTAAGTACTATGTACAAATATAATCAAAATGTATCATTGAAATACAAAACTAATAAGAAGTTAGAATTCATTTAATATATCAAGTGTCATAAATGAATATTTTCATACAGTAAAATCATAAAAGTAGAATTAAGATATTTTCTGGTGGTTGAGTTTATTGCATCATTTATTATGAACTCGGTTTAAGCCTTACTCATTGTGCAATTGTGTATCTTTTTTATATATTATACTTTATAAAACAGTCATCTAACAATAAATTGCTTGAACAACTTTTTGAAATTCTATTTAGTACCACGTAAATTGTAAATATGTGAAGGATAGTATACACCCGTCTTGTTTGGTTTCAAAATGTTATTTGATGGCGATTGACACCGCTTTTTTTCTACTAAGTTTTTTCTGCCATACCACAGCGGACAATTCACCTATATGCTATACATGTGACGTCACAGGCTGCCGGCATAAAACTTGAAACATGGGGTACTGTTTTACACCTACAGTCTGTGATACGTACATGTCAGGCCTTCCTCTAAATTTTCCAAATATAAAATCATGTTTGATAAAAAAGGTTATCATGTAATTGTTCAGCAAGCTGTCGTTGAAAATCTGAACGCTGTATTTACATGAATGAATGTATTACCTCTTATACAGTGCCATCCAAATGTCTGCAGACGACATCCTGTTTTCAGGATAAACCGATTCACAATTACCAATGAAAAGAATAATCAAAGCGTCACTTGAGCAAATTTCAACATCATTAAGTCTATCATTATATGATTTATTGTATGGTTTATGCGAATAAACTTTAAAAATAGTAAAACTACTTGCAATATGAATTATTAATATTTCTCAAAATTCCTTTTGTCTTGAACTGGTGTGCATTGTACGAGTATATTATGATTTTGATTCCATTTACAGTATCATTTAAATTCAACGAGTGCCACAAATAGTAGCGTTCTTTAAGAAACCATCATGGCTACGTTCCTTTTTGTATAAAGTGTGATTATATGTTTCCTAAAAAAAAATAATCAGAAACTACTCATACAGTTTAATGTTATTGATATCAGCGTCATTTTACTACAAAATTTAATATTTAAGTACTTAGTAATATAATTCAATTAAAAATGTAATGCTTATAGACTTTGAAATTTTCATGAAAATTCCATGATTCACTAAGTGTGGATTTTACTTTATAATGAATATATATTTTATGACTATTTTACACAGACGATAACCAAATACACGTAATTGATACATAATAATTTTGTTATCAAAATTTGATCTTGAAAGTAAAGAAAACAAATTACATAATGTAAATGCATTTATTTATACAATATACACTAGACACTTGTGATTTTATTGACACCCTGGGTGAACTCTTTTCTCTAAATCATTAGGGAATCTCTCGACATAATGCCTTGAAATTCAAGAATAACCAATTTTACCATAGGTACAGTAAAGTCTACTTTTAGGACCATCAGAGTTAATGGTCTAAATAAAGGAATATCCTTGACTTAGGCCCTTTTTATTCTCAAAGTTAGCAACTTGGAGTTCATTATTACCAAAGATCGTATGATTTTGCAATAACCAAGATGGTCTTTAAAGGTACTCATTCACCACAGATTTCAACTTAAATATAAACTTTTTCTGAAAATATCAAAATTGTTTGGAAACTTTTTTAAGCGGAAAATTAGTGATTTGATAATGACATTTTTAGTGCAAATTGACATACAACTACAAAATTTAATGATGGTGTTTTAAGTAGTAAAAATCTTGTTTGTTCGTTGGGTTTAACGCCATAGCAACACATTGTATATGTCATATAACGGAAGTCAGTCAACCTACTCACTCCTCCTGGAAAGGCTACATCTCTGGATTTAGCTGTTAACCAACTACTGAGCATATACTTTCGTCAGTGACTGGCAACTGCCCTACATAATTAAGAATCATTGGTAGGAGGGAGAATGGCCGTAGAAATAGTTTCATGACCAAGCTCCACGAAAGTATGCCCCGCCCGGTAATCGAACCTACGACCCCTCCATCAGTAGACTTGTGTGTTACCAACTGAGCTAGCCGGGCGGCTTAGTAAAAATCTACCCGGTATGTCACGGTATAGACAATTTCAGTGTATTCGTTGTGACTTTTATTGTATATTTCTTGCAATTTATAGGTTAATTTGTCTTAAAATATTAATAATTAATGTTTTGACACAACTACAGACACTGAATAGTATTTTGAAAATATTAAAAAATCTCAACCAAATCTGTGAACTAGTACCTTAAAAAGCGGCACTTACTTACTTTGGAGGCTAAATCATAACGACCTTGGCCTTTGATAAGTTACCAGAAGGCATCAATTGATCATAGTGTCTGTCATTCGGAACACCTCGACCGTTCATTGCATGAATTATAATAATTGAAAGTTTATTTGTGTTTTACAACCAAGTATTGTTTTTTAATGGAACAGACTATGTTTATATTGCAATGTTTGCATGTACATGTACTTATTAACGTCCAATTAATGATGACATGTTATTCAATAAAACTAGCGATCAGAAAATGTTCTGTGTCTTCGAAATTCATCAGCCACTTTGTTATTTGTCTAAATTTGTTTATACATGTAACACGAGACCAGCGAATTGACCATAGAGTTAGACAGTTAGCCATTTTTTTGTCTTCTGAATTTGCTAGATTATTCATTCATTTGAAATTTGTCGTATGACTTATTTGTTAAAAACTAAATCAATACTTCAGCGATTAGAATATAGTCATGAATTTTAGAAGAAATGCTAATGCTTGACTTCTAAAACTGTTGGGTGAACCACCCATATAAAAGTTAAAACCTAAAAAACCTATATCAAACATCGCCTTTTCTACAAACATAAACAAGCATATACAAAATGCAATGTTTATATTCTTCCATAAAAAAGGGTTCAATATTTATGAAGTATCTATATAAGCTAGGGCCATGTTTAGACAATCCATACCTTAAGATAACAGTATCTGAATAATTGTCCATGATACTTAATTTTATAGTTGTCATATATCATATCAGCTAGCTTATCCGTCCCATAACGTCATTATCTTACTAGCCTTATCTACCAGTAATTTATATCACTGGGGCCTTATCCGAGCATAATTTAGGCTTCGAGATAAACTCGTTGGTTTATAGGAAATGCTTTTGTTAACGTTATCTTTCGAAATTCGACTCTCCGCGGACCAAACCCACTGTCTGTCTCTGGCTGGGTTGGGGAAAAAACACGATTTTTTTCATTTTTTACGACGTTCTACTCATATCATATCACATATTATCATATCAAAGACACGCAGTCAAAGATTAAAAGAAATATGAATAATTTGTGTAGCTTGGTTGATAACTAGTAAAAGTAAACTAGTTATATGTTTACAAGTACGCCAACGTGTTCGCTGTTTATTTTTATCTTGTTCAATAAAAGTTCAACATTGATTGTTCATTATTGTTTAACATTTTCATACACCCATGCATTCACTCATTCATAGCGAATCAAACGTTAAATGTTAGGTATTTCCGTATACTTCGTGAGGAGAATGAAAACCGAGATATTCAAGTGATTCGTAACACTTCGTAAATTTCCGTACCAAATGCAATATGAATTTTATCGGACTATAAAAAACGATAAAAAGGTATTAAGATCATTCGTAAAACTTCGAGTATTTCCGCATTTTTGATTTTTAAAACCTCGAGTAATTCCGTATCTTTGATTCTTAAACATTCGAGTATTTCCATATCTTTGATTCGTAAAACCTCGAGTATTTCCGTATTCTTCGTAAAATGCATGTTTAAGCATAATAGCCGAGGTGATGAGATTGTGATTATGTTATAGGACGATGAGGTTACATCAAGCATGCATGCCTGATATCCATTTGTCTATGCAATTAGGAAAGCAATTTCGTTCAATTACTTGAATATGTGATATAGCAAAAATAATTTCAGTTTTGTCAAATAAATCTAAAGATCAAAGGGCCCCCTATGGATATGTACAACTGTATGAATATATTAATGATATCGACGTTATGATTTGTTTATCTATTGTAGCATGTATAATTAATTTTCAAATCATGATGTATGTTTGTTGCGATGTATGTATTAATAATAATTTATGACGTAATACGTTGTATACAGTGCCATGCAAAAATCGTTGGAAGAAAGCTTGTTTTTAGGATTATCTCATTCACTTTTACCCATGAAAAAGAATACAAAGCATAATCTTTTTTGTTGGGTACAACGCCATCGCAACACATTGTATAGGTCATATAGCGGCGGTCAGTCAGCCAACTCACTCCTTCTGGAAAGGTTAAATCTCTGGATTTAGCTGTTAACCAACTACTAAGCACATACTTTTGTCAGTGACTGACAACTGCCCTACATAATTTAGAATCATTGGTAGGAGGGAGAATGGCCGTAGAAATAATTTCATAACTCCCGATTGAACCTACAACCCCTCGATCAGTAGACTAGCGTGCCACCGACTGAGCTAGTCGGAAAGCGTAACGCTGTTTTCTAGTCAAAAGCTCGTAACTTTAACTTTTTTTTAATGAAAGTTACGAGGTTTTGACTAGACAACACATTAATCTAAGCCAATTCTAAAATCAGCATTACTAAGTGTGTCAATACCTGATTCAAGCTTTTTGTATATTATGTATGAGCTTTAATTATGATGAAAATATTTGCGATATGCACTATTTGTTCTTCTCAAAATTTAGGTATCCAAGAACTATAAGCGGGCACTGTATTTGTTCTTGGAATATTGTACTTTAGTAGATAGTGCATGTATTTGTTTAAACTGGCTAATTCGATACATGTAGTAACAATTACTAATTTTTGATAATTCAATATTTGTGATTAAAGACAATATCATTAAAATCAGGTTTTATATTTTTATATGCTACCTCAGTAGAGTAGCGAAAATATAGAGGAGCAATAGGTAGAATGTATCTTTTAGCCTTGACTAAAACAATACTTACTTGCTTACGGCCTCAGTATGGTTACCAGAGCTCTGTTTTGACAAACTAACAAATCGTAAGCAATCAGAATTAATGCCCTTGCTGATGAAGTCATCAACTCTCCCACGATAAATTAGTTCAGAGCTGTATACACGTTTCACATTTTTATGTCATTTGAAACACATGCATAACAACATAAGCTTGTGCGTTCTACTCTGTAAGCCTTGTCCCAAAACACCATCATTGATGTCACTAGCAATCTAGAACATTAGTTTGTTAAGTTATCAACCTTATCACAGCGTTCACTTAAAGCAGTGATAAAAAACCCTGATACTTTTAATGATGTATTTCATATTTCCCTTTGTTTTTATTTCTTGAAAGCCTTCATACTTCGCCTGTATATCAGTCAGTGAATATGAAGTCTTTATCTGTTCAATGAATGAATCAGCTACAAATTATAGAAAGGCCATTTGTGATAGAAGACGCGAGGTGATTTCTTCTGATAAAAAGTCGTAGAAAACATCATTGATTTATTTTTATCAACATTTTTGTTATCACCTAGTTTGATCTCAACTTTCAGTCCAGTGTCGTAGTCCTACATCTAAATGTAACGGTTGACGTTCTTTCAAATACTATATGGTTACTAAGGAATTAAAAATGGAGTTCTCTTTATCATACGTAGGAGTCATTCGCTGTTTTGACCTAAAATCTAGCTTAGATATATATTGCTTTATACCTTTTGGTGATAAGGGAAACTTGATTTGATACCATTTCAAGAGCATACCTTAGATGACCAAACTTTTACCTTATCACTTATGTAAATACTCAAGTCTGATATATCCAGATAAACGGTTCAAAACGTGTACACTGAAGGACCGCATAAAATGATAAAATTTTGTCACAACTCACCTAGATATATGGCGTGTCATTTTAATAGCTGATAACAGGGATTCATTTGTTATTTAATACAAACATTAGACTGGTGCTCAGATTCAACTATATTTCATCAAGATCTCAACACAAATCTATAATCAGGTATTGGGACAAACAATTACATGTACATGTATCAATAAAATGGAAAGTGTAGTGGTAGGGTTTTATGATGGCGTCCATACTTCTAATCGTTATCTTGGTTTTGCATAATTTGGTTTCTTTTGATGGGGGGTCCATCCTTCTTGTTCAGATAGCAGAACTTTCATTTGACTTTACATCATATCACTTATACACGTTTCGACTAGGACTATGTATAGCCTTGTTTCTTTGCTCATTAAGTAAAGTAAAAGTTTCATGCTTATGCACGTTCATTGACTTTAACAGCTATTACCCCTGGTCATCGGGCTACTGGTATCTATCTATCAACCTCCCTGTGGAGTCTTTTACTCCGCTTAATGCACCCGACAAATTGGACCAACAGAATTGTACCACCCTCGCAGGTACCCATTTACACCTGGGTGGAGTGAAGCAATCGCAGGTAAATTTCATGCTCAAGGAATTTAGCAGCGCCCTTAGTGCAGTTTTATTTCGGGACCTCTCGATCTTTAAGTGCTAAGGTTACGTACACTGTATTAAAGTCACAGTAAAAGTTCTCCGTCCTGGACACTTGTACTAGTGTTTCATTTATGGTTATGTCAACTTACATATCAATTTTCAAGACTTTCTCCCTGTTTTACTGGTTACGAAGGAAAGAATAAAGTTCCTTGACCATGGAAGCTTCTCAAACAAACAGTCAAAGGAATCTCGGCGAGGATTTAGAGACCTACACAACTATATGTTGTCGGCATGGTTCCGAGACTATTGTCCCTGTCCCAGAACTACGTCGGCCACCTATGTTCACAGCTAGAACTATCCATAGTTTATCAGTTCAAAAAAGTAATTGTCTGGCCACGCCCGGCCTTGTTATTGCTTATAAATGAACATTCCATTCGGATATCACAAATAATCTTTAAGTTTTCTCTTACTTAACTCGTTATCTCTTTAATTTCATTCTATCATTCTTTCTGTTAGCGCACATCTCCAAACACATACCCCAAGATGGAGGACTATTAGTCAAATGTAAATCATACTGGGAACCATTTGTTAGCAACACAAGAAAAAAAATTGGCTAAAATACCATTGACTCCTAATATGGTCATGTTTGAAAGAATGATAATGAAGATAACGCCTTTGTAAAATGTCAATTTAATCTAATTTATCAATCCATTGATAAGATAAAAAGAAACAATGAATTTACACCTTGCGAAAAACATTTGATTTTTTTAGAATTTAGAATGTTTTCTTTTGGGATGAAGTCTATCGTACTTTTACAAAATAATAATATATCTACTAGGGATGAGACGGTACGGTCATCACACGATACGATACGTATCGATACGAAATGAGACGGTATGATTACTAACGTTACGATACAGGTAGTAATTATAAAATTACAAACATTATTTTGTTTACGATCACGGCATGTCCAAGGGTTGAGTTGTCTCTAACTTCGGGTTTAGGCGTCCACGGGTTGAGATATCCATGTGTTGAGTTGTACCGGAGCCGATTTACAGCCACAGAGATAATATTTCTTGAACGAATACGGCAACCCTGTTGAATACTGATTACATATGTCAGGGTCGTATCGCGATATATCGTGCTGAACCACGATACGTATCGCGGACCGACGTATCGATATATCGCCATATCGTCTCATCCCTAATATCTACTAGTTTTCCTTGTTGATTTTCTAATTCATTTAGTTCATATTACGTCATACTTATCCGGCATTTTCGGACTTTTTTCTCAAGTGGAAACCCCGGCTTATTCCACTAAAAACCCTCGGCTAATTAACATTAAGCATAAAATGAGTTATACTAACTGAAATAAATATATCAACATCAGAAAGCATCTCTGGTCCTTGTTTTAATCCGTGATATGAGTAGCTATACATAAACAAAGCCATTTATCTGTTTCCATTGATAATTTCTAGTAACTAATCAACAATTAGTGTAGTATTTACAAAATACAATCAAGTGCACACTAACATGCAATGTTTTGTAAATTCGATATTTGATGTTTATGGATGCAGTTTCTGCTCTGCACATGTTACCTTTGCCACCAGAAACTCCGTAATAAGAAGCCGGTCTAGTGTAACACATTTATGCATCACCTATTTAATCTCACAACATATGTTTTAAGCGGCACACCGTAAGTTCTAATGTATTAACATATGATGTGTTTTATGGTTACTTTATGGTTCCTATAGGCAAAGTTGAACACCCAACTTATTACCTGTATACATTAAAAATGTACATGTAAACATAATATATTATTCCAATCGTCACTATCTAGATATCAATCCATTACGGCGTTCCATAGCGGCTGTGACAATTTTATATGATGCTAATTTATTACTATTTTACATAATCTGGAATTGGAACTCTACAGTCATTCATTATAACTGATCTGTTTCGACAGCGAGCAAGCACTTGGTAATTCGAATGCGTGTTACTAATATTGTTGGCCTCTTGTGTAAGGATAAGCGAGTACATTGTATCACCGGTATCAGAGTCCTCATATTCTTTAAATACGCGCGCATAAAATATTTTGATAACAGACACAATTAAAAATCGCACCCGTATACATTACCGTGTACGAGTTATAACTATACTTTCATTATAATAAATTATATATATAAGGTAGTGCGCATGTTGTATGCACAGGGAACTATATATAGAGACGTACGCATTATTTTATGATATGGACTCTGGTGCCAGTGCATTGTATTGGTAAAGAGTCTTTAAAAGGTGTCTTAGTGAACCAAATTCAGTAAATGAACAAATATGAAGAAAAGTGTAATAAAGTCATCAAACACTCTTACTACTTCTTAAACAGTCAACTACGGAATTTCTGATTAATATCGATAGAATTCTTGGACAGTCTTCCTAATCGTAACTAATCAGCCATTTCCGTGACCTGAAAAAACCCGATTGACTTCAGAGAGCAGTCTTCCAATATATCTTTTGATTTTAGTTCCAGAAAAAAAAATACTTTCGACTCTCTCAGGTCGTCCATAGATGGAAACGTTGTTTGCTTGTCCAACCAATCTTTAGCATTCATGTAACTTTCGACATCTTATGGACTTAAAGGTGAAGACTTTTTCATCAGTATTATCCGTATTATCAAGCGTCTTACCTCTGATTTTAGTCGTATATACTTCGATATTGTTATGTTAAATTGTCGTAAGATTTTTGATTGTATGCTGCCCAGGGTATTTTAAACCATTGAGCACCAGTTTGTTATCGGTTTCATTTCTACAAGAAAGAGTTAGAGTAAAAATTTGGAGTCACAGACAACTTTGCTGACTGGCAAGACTACCTGTTGATAACAGTATCAAATTTAGTTTACTTCTTTCAATGTGACTTTGTCTGTCACCCTGGCATAGTATGAAAGTGAGTTACCTATGTGCTAACCTATGTTGATGTTATACAATGGTTTTAACAAGGTTTCAACTAGTTGTTAATCCATACTGTCATCGACAAGTTTGAAATAACACTAATCACTAATCTAATTAATGTCTTTATCTAACAGTAGGCTTTTAGTTCTATGACTCACGACATTTTTAGTCATCTTTGATGCAATTTCATGCGAATCTTTTAATTTTCACAAGTTGACACATTTATGCACTAATTGTCTGCATATGCACGGTGGCGATGTCGCCGTATTTAACTTTGCATCTTACGTATTTTTAATGAGTGTGCTGATGAAAAGGGATACAAGATGATGATAGATGCTTAGATGAGTCTTGTATAAAATAATTGCACATTAAGTATTAATTGCATTTACATTAAAATGTGTCGCATCTTTTTTTCATCTCAGTCAATTATGGCATCGTGCGAGAGAAATATTGCCAATGGATTGTATCGATAAAATTCTTGATAATGTATTATTTAATTTTGCGTTTTCCTCAACAATCTTTGATACTAGATACCGGAGGCGGTCCTTATTTCATGCACGAGGGGATGATGATAAAAACGGATCAGCAGCTTAGAAACCAAGTAAGTGGAAAGGGTCCATATATTAGAAACAAGTTTGAATCCTGTTTTTTTAAAGAATTTGAAAGTTTATTTTCTGAGGATATGGAATGAGAAATCATAACCCCCATGCATTTAAGAACCCTAGACGGATCCGTCAATGTATCAGGGCATCAAATAAAAAAAGAATGTCAAACCTGTCGATATGTTAGCAATCTATTTTACATCTTTATTTCATATATGATGTAGTCGAGAGATTGATCTTAATGACTTACGAGTAACTTGTATTTGAAAACATTACCCTATCTCAGAACTTAGCGAAACGCTATCACATACATTTATACAGATCGCTGGGAAGATGCGTTCATTAAAGACGAGCCCCGATCGCGTCCGTGATATAGCAAAAATAAACCCCAAATTAGAAGAATATGAAAAAAAATCATTATTAACTGGTAGGAAATTCGGCGACATCTCTATATCAGGCTTTTATCTTAATCTCTAAATTACCACTTTCAGTTGGTAACCAACATCAAACAAATAGTTTTTGAACACTTTTATATTATTTTCTATCGTTCTCGTATTGATAATATCAATGCAAGCCAACCGTGGATGCTATGGTAGCTTGTTAACCGTATAAAACATTAACGAATATGCTTTACAGTATCGTTGTAGTCTCAATACGTAGAAAAAAACCTTTAACATTATTTAAATCTATTGATTTTAGTCAACTTAATGTTCCGTACGTTATAATGTCGGTGTTTAAAAGTGGAATTATGTCTTAATGCATAATCTGATAATTAACTGCATCTCATTCTTTGTTGCGATGTGATTGTATGAAAAACGTCTCCGAAATGATGACAAAATCACTAAGTACAACCTCAATATAACATAAATCTACTCTAGGCATTACTTCTGCTTCTCTCCCCCATATTTGCATGCTTAATTGAAATAATAATTCGTTCTAGATGTCATGAAAGCTTGATTTTACTGCTTTACTTTGCTTCTACATTGTGAGTTACCGGCCTCCGGCCCCCTGGACTCCCAACCAAGGCTTTGCCCTGGGCCAAACGGGGATCCTAGCGCCCCCTGGCCCCAGCATATTTTTCAGTATTTTAAGTTCTCTCACCTTTTCACCCATGATAAGGCACTAAATCGGTCTATTAAACATACATAAATGAATTAATTGTGCACCTATGTTTAAAAACAAAGAACACTAGTTTTGTAATAAATTTTATTTTTAGCAGTGAAAATTTACCGACCTTCATGGTATCGTACTTAATTAGTATTCAGCCGTTAAATCAGAGTTAAACATTTATACTATAAATGTGATATACGCCACACAGAGCGCGTCATATGTCCTGTAAAATTGACACAAAAACAGGTCCTAAGTTCAAACTGCAATTTTATCGCGTTTTTTAATCATTTGTCTGAAAACGGAGACTAAAATAAACAGATGTTCTGATTTTCTATGGGAAAGCTGGGAACTCATTGTTACAGGAAGCTGAAACCAAGGTAATAAGCGCGCCATAATTGATATACTCGAATTGCAACTACATAACATTTGATATACAGTTTTATTGTTGTTGCTGTTGTTGTTGTTGGCTTACATTTCAGTGACTTCTATTTGGTCACATTGAATGACTAAGTTAGCAACATTATTTCAAACTCTATTTTAACAGTTAAAATACTTCACTAAGGGCGATGATACCTCAGAGAGGACCTTGCACTTTAATGGTGCACGTAGAAATATTGTAAACGTACACAACATGCATTTAATGGCGATTCCAGTATCTGCCTTGAATTTTCATTTTTTTGTGCTAAAATGAATGAAGTGAAATTTGAAATGAAAGTGTTGATATTCTTCTGGGGAAAGATGTTCTTTATAGACACTATGAAAAAAGTCAGGATTTGTTCCTTTTATTGTCAAAGGGGAACTGATTCTTTGGACTTAATAAATACGAAAACTCGGTGGTCCAGTGGTAAGACGTGTGCTTTAATGGGATCGAGAGATTCCGGGTTTGAACTTCATCAGGGACGCTGATAATTTTATAAGCAAGAAATTTATCTACAGCTGTTCCACTCCACCCAGATGTAAATGCATGGGTACTGTGAGGGATGGCCTATCTAAATGTGATTTAAATGAGCAGGAGTTATCGTACACAACTTGTAAAGACGGCTAAACATATTTATATGGAAGCAGACTTTAAACCGCACTTTAACTTCATAAGATACAAAGAGTGATTTCCCCCTGATATCTTATGTAGGTTTAATATCAAAATATTAGATAAAAAATGTAAATAATTTTAAGAATGTTTCACAGTCAGTTTTCCAGGAATTTGTTACTACCAGAAGAATCTGCTTGTTTCATTTAATAATATATTTTCTTAACAATAAATAATCATGACAAAATGAAGCCAAATTTTTGCCGTATCAGGCCAACTATCTATGAAACATGTTTCTATTCCATCGACTCTAGGCTACTATCTACTTTAATATCTTTTCATTTTCCCTCTTGCAAAAACATGATAAGCGAAAATACAATTTTTATCTGGAGAATAGAAAGTAATCACTTACTTTATTGATGTGTTTATCTGAGTCGCTAGGGGCTTGCAACTTCGGTTTGCCATGTAAGCGTCTTGCCGACCCAGACCAAGCCGAAGTGGGAACTATTTTTAATGGCGGATGATAGGAGAATGATAAGTTGTAGATATAAGATTGCCTTGCTGTTTAATAGTCAGTAAAACTATAGGAATTGATGTATGTATGATTATAGACAATACTAGACTAGTTCTTAACTTATTTAGGAATTATTTTCATGCTGTCAAAATACGAATTATCTGCAAGTTTCATAAACGCCCATTTCAACATTGATAGGTTTGTATAAACTATACTATATCTATGACTTATTTAAAGAACATTTTCATAATATCAAAAATAATTACGAACTACAACGCAATTCTTTGCATAATTTCATGATCTATTTAGTCCCCGGATTTCGGTTATATATCTTTGTAACTTCTTGCACTCTTATGACCGGTTGATTTTATATAAAATCCCTGATTTATCTTAAGGTAAGCATCACAAAAGTTTGTTGAAAGGCAATATGATATACAATATATAAACACAAATAACTTGATAATAAAAAGTGAATAAGCTCTTTAGAATTTCGTGGTATTTTATCTAAGAATTGTTGAAAAATTGATTGAACTGTCTTAAGCAATTTATCATTTATTTCAGACGGCTGTTCGTCACTGATTATCTTAATCGTCTTGTAGTTGTTACATATTTCACTGTGAAAATATATTTTATATATTTTCAAGAAGTCCATATTCTTGAAGCTCCAGAGAGTTCTTGTAACTTTAAGTTTTAAGCAACCGACATTCTATCATCCGTCATTGAAATTGTTCCCACTTCGTCTAAGTCTATGTCGACAAGATGCTTACATGGCAAACCAAGATAAAAGCTACATGTATGTCTATGGTTTAAGTATCACACTACCGGGTCAGGTTATCCTAAAGCATGATATTTCATGGCCTGGTTTGGGTACTTTATCATAATATTTGATGTACAAAAGCTTGCTTAAATGTGGAGTTCATTATGAATAAACGAATATACAGAACGGCCTTAAACCTCAGGGCTTATGCCGAATTGGTAGGTCCTTTAATATAAACATACAACGCTGAAATGTAAGTTACAACTTCTATTTTAAAATGTCCAATATAAGTTTAATGATGGTGCGTGGCCTGTATTCTAGTAATCTACTGTAAAGAGAAGACGACAGGGACATGACTGTGTCTATCTACTGAAGGAAACAACATTTTGTCTTTCTGCATTGTTTTAAACTAACACTGGACTTACTAGCTACCTAGAACTAACTTCTCCAATATAGGTTTTCATCAATATCGGAATTTCTTACTACCATGTGCTTATCACCTCAAAATAGGTTTCAAACAAATCTTGGGGTTTAAGTTAAAATGCAGTTTTAAAGTCTACTTCCATTTACAGTTCAGTCGACTTTACAATATTTTTTTCGATAACAGCTTATACTTGAAACCACATTCAGGAAGGTGATCTCTCATAGTTCCTATTTACACCTGAGTCGAGTGGAACAAATGAAGGCAAATTTCTTCTTGAAAACGGTACCATAAGAGGGGTTCGAACCCATGATTTCTCAATCCCTGAGCGTGCCCCCCCTACTACTGGACCACTGCTCCTACAACGTTGGACTTACTAGCAATCCTGTACTTTCCTCTCCAACATAGGACTAAAACCAGCTTTAGATTAACTAGCAACCCAGAGCCTACCACTCTCCACACGTGTTACTTCTAACCCCTAGGCCACGCCCACTCTCTGTGGTACCATTGTCATATTATGTGTTACAAACACTATATATCAATTTCTATATACATCAAAAACCATGCCATGATGTATCGTGTTTTCCCTGTAGTTTATTTATACAGATTAAATAATGGACAGAAATAAATCCTGACCAAAAATAATTCCTTCAATGTCTGTAAGCATGATCGCTATTTGATTGTGTAAAACTGTCTAGAAATGTATTTTTAGTTTATCAAAGATTTATATCATTGTAACTGATCTCTATTGCGTGCACCTTCAAGAGTGGTGGGAACAAAAATAATCATATAGGGCGGATCTGTTTAAAACAAGTACGATTTGCTATCAGCTTGAGATAAGTTCCAACATCTCAAATGAGCGAAAGAACAATACCCCTACAGTAGCGTTATCACTTCAAGAAAATATTCTGGCCATAGACAAAATGCAATTTGCAAATTGTAATTATCTTAAGACGTGATTTAGCACCAAGGAATCATGCTTATCTATGGAACTCAGGCCTACCCATTTCTCGTGCTGAGATAACATCATCTCATATATTCCTTTTCTTTATGAATGTTGCGATAACTGATTAGAAAAGCTCACTTTGTGATAGATTTTGCTTAAATTAATCCATTAACAAAGATGGCATAACGGATACCAGCGAGATAGAAGCGTAAGATACATATACAAGTTATCGTTTTCTCAACATAACTATGTAATTAGAGGGAAAAGAAAGCACAATCTGGAGAGAGTCTGATTATCAGACGAGATGTGACTGAAAATATGATCGATCGAAGTCAATATTTTACCGAAAACTCTCGACAATTTTACCATTTTCTCAATTTCTGGATTTGTTTGATAATCCGAGATAAATGGGATTTTTAGTCGGGACTTCAAGATACGACACTAGTGTGATAAAGTGAAGGTTTTATTCGGAACAATTTCATTTATTTTCCCTGTTTATCTTGAACTATCAGCTCGGTAGAGGGCGCTATATGATCGCCCGGATGTTTCTTATCTTGCATGGCCAACTTACTACCAAATATAAAACGCGTCATGCGATCCTAATACTTTACGATATTAATAATGAGATTTAGGGTATAATGCTTATCTTGGTTCCTTTATAGATTTAATTGTCAAACGCTGACACTTTATTATAAATCGAGGTCTTATCATTGATACAAAATACAGCGTCCCAAAGAAGCACCGCCATCTGCTCGGAGATGATCAAATTTCAGTATTGTATTATATTCAAAATACATTCGGGATTTGTTCTCTGATTGTTAAACATGTATGTACATAAAGTTTTCAATCTTAGTTATTGACAATTTTACCGAGATTAACTCGAGAAATAAAAAAGAGGGGATGTTTTGTTGTTGTTAATAGAAAAATAAGAGTAGTCCAATGTTGTAGTATTTGGCGCGCGACGTGGTATTGGTGTATACCAACATGAACAACGCTTGCATCGTCGTATACCCATGGTTGATGACAGAGTAGTTTTGTCTCTGAATTGCGCTTGCTGCTTCTATGATGGTCCCTAGATGTGTAGAGTGGGGCGAAATAAGCAACCGTGGGTATGTGCTATGTTGCACTGGCTGCTATTTACAAGTTAGACATTCAGTAGTCAGCAAAATGCACTACATGTATAATTTTTAAAACATGCAGAAAGATGATAAGTTGCGAATTTCATTTTCTTCTTTGTGTAATTATTTAGTATAAAGTTATAAAGAAAATCCTATACAGATATGAAATATACAGAAGTATTAAGTTATGGTATTTGAATTCATAAGCAAAGAAAACATGAGATCATGTGTATAGATTAAAAGATAAAGACACCCATATCATTGTACTTGGCTATAATATTCCCTCATAGACCACATTGCAAGTATTACCCAGAGGTGTCTCTACATATCAGATAACAGGCTTGATTAGGCGTTCATTAAAATATGAATAAATACGTTAGGACATTGTCAAACCTTTTTTCGAGCTGTCTTTTCAATAGTTATAGAGATAAGCTGTTTAATTAACGTTAAGAATCTTATCGTTTTCACACACGTTTACACAGCTTTAATTTCAAAATCTTTATACTAAAATTATTCAATGTCAGAATAGGACTGACACATAATACTCTACCATAATTATATTATGCTGTATATACTTTCTTATAAGTGTTTTGTTTCATTTAGATCAAGGCAGATTAAAAGTTTAATGACAATGAGGGCTGATAAGCCTTTGTGTTTAAACTATGCTGGTCATGTGCTAAACGATATCATATCATATATAATGAGGCCAAAGTTTTCTTTAACTTGATTGCAATTAAATGAGAGTTTAGATTCGATTGGTTCCATTATCACCGATTGGTACCAATTAACTTCGTGTATATCTAGAGTGCTATATTAATTGGAACAAACTGCAATCTTTACTTTTAGAATATTTTGTTACTTCCGAATAATAGACTTAACACTTTTACATGAAATGACCCCTGTTCGTTTCAAACTGCATATAGGGTGTTGTTTACTTGATCCCGAGGTATTGACCTTAATTTATTTGAACTTTGACACGGGGAGGTTATACCCATCCATGAAAATTTGACAATATTGTCAATTTTCCTCCATATATAAGGTATATGGAGAAGATTCCGACATTGTAAAATGGTAGATAAGTACTTGTTATTGACAAGGGTCCAGGAAAGCTATGTTAGGTGCGCTGGACGCCGTAAAATAACCTAAGACAATTGTCTTGACACGGTGTTAAACCCAGTAGAAATACATTAAATTTTGAAAAAACCCATACATGCATGACTATACATTTGAAGACACACAGAAATAATGTAGTATTTCTAGTAGAACTAGCGTGGTCGAGTTTTAACGACATTGGATTGATAATCATTGGATAGCCAGCTCTCCGTTGGTTCGAATCACATAAAAATAACCTCTTGTTTTCTTTAACAAAACACTTCATCTTATCACATGTAGCTCAGTACCGGATCACGGGCGTGATAGATTCAAATCAAAGGTCCACATTGAAGATTGGATAGATAAAAAATGTGTAGCCTGGTTAAACAAAATTCATTATTATTATTTTATTATGAAAATGTGTTTCACATTAAAGTTAAATAAATAAGTAAAATAAATAATTATCATTAATAAACAATCCTCAAATTTAGTTCTTGGTATCTTCTGTACATTGCATCATTGATTTCATAATTATACATACACATGTTGCGCATTTGACTGTTTGCGCATATCTTTATGGATAAATGTTGCGTTTGCCTGACAAGGGAGTTAATAACTTCACCAAAGGCAGTTTGCTACTAGTTATAATTGCATAATGGATTCAATTTTACTGATACTGTTCATCAACGTTGATAACTTAATGGAATATACGCTTAATGACACCCATACACAAATTAGAAATCGCTTTTAAAACGTAATCTCCATTAAATCTATTTTAGAAATTTTTTAAATTGTCGGTCGCGTAAGTCAATTTTCCTTGTTGATATAAATGAAGAGACATCAATCTCCCAACGTGGCTGATCATACAATTTTATATTTAAATCGTGTGACTGGTTACATGAAAATAGTGAACAAAATCGAGAGAAATTATCTGGTTTTTACATCAAAATATAATCAACATTATTGAAAAAGTCTCGCAAGTGCTGCGACTTGTACCTTGTAGCTTACTTGTAACTAGCTTGTAGCTAGCCACGCTTCGATTTAGTTCACATTATTTGTCGTGCTATTGCATAGATAAGATCTAGTTGTGAGAAGGTTTTCAAAGGCTATCATCCTTTGTGTCAATGGTAGAAATTAGATGGTCGAGATAGGTTTTCGTTTAGGTAGATAGTGAAACGAGATTGTGCTTACGTTCAGTCGTTTCCATAAGAGTTCAATCAGAGATAAACTTTTCGATTTCGACATCAAAGTGACTTTCTTCGATAAAACCAACTCTTCAATAATGAACGTTTTTTTTATTTGATGGGAAGGAGAGATTATTTTTGTTAGTCATACCTTTTAAAACATCGCTCTTCGATAAATCATAATTCGATCTGTATTTCTTGATGAATTTAATGATGACATCAACCTAGCCCTGTCTAGCATACTATACTAATTACATTTTGTATGTTTTTTAATTTGTAATTTGATTCAACGAATTTAATTGGTTTGCTTTCTTCAGTAAAATTAAAATTATTGAAATATATAATTTTGAATGGTGTTGATATTTTCATCAACTTTAAATGATGGAAAACATTCCTTTCAAATGAAATGATAGATTGAAGCGTTAAGCTTACATCATGGGTTTTTTAGTGAGCATTATGATAATGACATACGTAGAATTCTACATTATAATAACTGTTTGATAACTTGACCGTACGATTGACTGGGCAGATTCATTACTTATTATCTAACATTAAATCAAAATTACTTAACTTCCACCCAGTTAGCTTAGACAGAAGTCCGTCTGACCACGAGTTCAAGGGATTTATGTACCATTTGACTTTAATTTAGAAGTTTAAAGCTTAAGAGTGGTTTAAAGTCTGATTGCATGAATGTTCAGTCGACGTTGTCATTTGTACTGAAACCCCTGATCATTGATTCACCTTCAGGCAGGTGATCCCTTTCAAGTACCCATATACAACTGAGTGGAGTGAAAAGCAGTAGGTCAATTTCTTACTCCAGGAAATTGGCAGTGCCACTAGTTGGGTTCGAACCCGGTACCTCTCGACCCTTAAACGCGTATCCTACCACTGGACCATTGCTTTAACGACTTTTAAGAAGTAAGGTCATGGAAGATTTTCTATAAAAATTCTTGTTCTACCAATGTTTAAGTGATCAGCCAATGGTGAATATATGCGCTTAATTCTGAATAGAAGCTTAGGCTTGAATAACCAAGCCTCTCCATGGACAATGGTTATGTCAACTGACCAACGCAGAATTAGTAAAATATCGAAAAGTGGCATATCTAAGCATCCAAAAAAACAAAACAAAACAAAAAACTAGTCAATCAATTTATAAAGAATGTATTTCTTTGATCAACGGTTAAAAACCCCCTACGCTATTGGAATACCAACGCAGTTTACACCCCTATCTGCTTATAGTCAATTCAAACTGCCACGTAGATGGGTAAGGCCTATCATTGATCAAGTTTTTTAAGTTTATGTTTCATGTTTTAAAATGATAACTGCTTGGAAATGACTGGTATGATAATAATGAAACAAAAGCACCAAAAATGCTTTAAAAATCAGTGATTTTATGTAAATCATACGGAGATAAAAATGTTTAAGTTGCGTTCGCTATTGTCTAACACCCGTTGAATAGTCTACTGTTTATAAATCAACTCATTTTCTAAAAAAAAAAAACTTAGAACAAATTTCCATTGTATTATGATTGTACAAGCTTATCTCACATTATAATAACATTTTGATAAAAATGCAAAAAATGCAAGCGATCTCAATGGTTACAAACAATGGCAGTTTATAATGTTTATATCAGTGCCCGGCGCATGATTGCATTAAAATGTTTTATTTAATACAGTGACATCGGTTATCTACAGTTTGATAAAACATACAAGATATTCCAGTCAGTCTTCTAGAGCTATTTACTGCCGATCGTGAAGTCTATTTGACATTAAACATGAGATCTACGATACCAAACAATAAATTTAATTTCTGCATCATAAAAAACAGGGCTTCTAAATTCTTTATATGTAACAGCATAGAAATATTCCATGGGTATTGTGTTTCACAAAAGATGGAAATCTGAGCTCACTCTGGTCTGATTTTAGCCTGATTCAGGCTTATATAGGTTCGATAATTCTAGTGAATGGTATAGTTCCATGAATGTAGGTTTTGTGAGAATATTTTGACGTGATAAACAGTGGCAGTTGAGCTTTGATATCATATCAATGAAAATTTTAGACAAATAGACATTTTTAATGAATATATTGCATTGTTAAGTGCAATTTATTGAGATTACTTTTTAAAAATAATACAGTGTTGTTTTTTTTCCTTCGCTTCGAACTCAGGCTGTACGTATTTGAAAGAAAGTGTACATTTCTTAGTATGCTAGCTCGATGATTCTCATATTCATTTGTAATATGAATTAGAGTACCATTTAGCAACCGTTCTGTGGTACATGTATTTATTATAGAATTCTCTTAAGCGGTAGAAAAACCTCAACTTGAAAATTGGAGACATGGTGTTTTGATTGTTTAAAAGTTCATCAAGTTACGTGATAGTCAAGGCTTGGTGAGCATTATGTTGGGGGGGCTTGAAAAATGGTATATGTGTGTTTTGATTGCTTGAGAATCCATCAAGTCACATGGTGAACAAGGATTTGAGAAGAGCATTATGCAAAGAATAAAATACAAAATGTAATCACAAAATAAGCCAAATTTTGAAATATCAGGATAGACATCAATATCTTTATCATAAGCCAAAATGATGGATATTTTAAACATATCTTTATACACGCGCGTATAGGTTTCTGGCACAAGCTTTGCAGCCAAACAATTATGGATTATTATAAAAACCTTACTTACTAATAACAATTGAACAAATTTAACACAATGTCGTTTGGCTTCCACCATGTTAAAATATCAGCCAGAGTTAAACAAAACATACATTAAAAAAAAATGACTAAAACAATTTATATACACGCGTCGTTTCGCTCATAAATTATTTAGTTGTAAAGGTTACACCCAATTTGTCTTATCTCCAACATGCCTCAGCTAGATAGCAGGAAAACAATATTATACTATCTACACTTTCCTCTGATAGAATTAACGATAGGGCTTATTAGTCAAGTCTGATACGATACACGCCGGAGATAACAAGTTCCAAAAAACTTAGACTTGTATTTAATTGTTTGTGGCGTGCTTTTCCGATTTTTGTGCAGTCTTGCCGTTTCTCTGAAATTTAATGAGTCTACACTCTTTATAACGAGGCCAAGCTACTGTGTGCATTGAAATTTGAAGAAAGCCACACTCGAGCGAGGAAGATTGGCTTATATTCTGTCTATTTAAAACGTACGTTCTGTTTTCTTTTTATTTATTTTTGCATTAAAATTTTCTTATTCTGAAAAAGGGGGTAATCATTTCACCGATATTGATCGATAAATTATGATTGGTACTATAATTTTGATGTTGTATAATATTGATTTATGATGCATAAACTGATAACCTTTGAATGAAGCGGATAAATTTGGTCTATACTGTCAGTAATTTCTACATAAAAGTGCTAAGAATACTTCTGAGTTCAAATTTTAAATGAAAAACGCATTAAAAATATGAGCGCTTTTTTGTATGGCTGTATTTCGAAAGAGTCTAATAAAACGATATAAGTTTGAGACTCAGACATATAATGCAATCAGTTACAGACACAGGTGAATGTTCTTATTCCTAAAGAAAGAGACACTGTAGGCGCATAAATTTTTTTAAATTTCTTTACTGATATAATGAAATCAGAACCCCAGACGGATGCTTTTTGATAAGTCTACGTTAAAACCATTGCCTTGCTTATCGAGCATAACAGTTGAAGAACTTGAGAACTTTCTCTATAGGATTTTTACACATAACTTTATTGTTATGTTTTATAGTCCAAACGCATATATTTTCTTTTTAACGTAAATTGTTGACTCAATCCTATAGTAAAGTTCCGCTATAAAGACCACCTTGGTTATTGCAAAGTCACGTGATGTTTGATGATTTTTATCCTCCTGCTATACTAGTGATCTCACTTATGAAAAACGACGAAAAGAAATCGTTTAAACCCCCCCCAGTGTCCATATAAGTCCCAAATGCTGAATTTGAAATGACAAATGTCTCCATTTAAAGACCATCACACTATCAAGACAATTTATTTAGATGGTCTTAGTAGAGGAACTTTACTGTAAATGTAAGTCTAAAAGCGGGAACATTTTTCATAACATTAAAACATAACATTACTGTTTTTTTTACTATCACTGAATTAAAGATTGTCTTTATAGCATTAAACTGTAGCTCTTATAATCATAAGTCCCAAACCAGTGCATCTTTTCACACACAAAATCTTACGGAGAAAGTTATCGTAAGTCAATTTCATAAATTTTGCAGTTCGAAGTCAGAAGGATAATGAACAAAAAGTATGATATGATATTTAAAACGCATATCATATTCTACATAATTCAGTAAGTTTTGTATTTGATTGGCCAAAACATAACCGTATTATCAATGATGTTTGCTTTTGACTTACGATCATTTTTATCGTAAGATTTTTGTGTGTGAAAAACTTTCTTAATAACTGTATAAAGATGTTGTCTTACTGCTGATACATAACAGTCACTGTTTTGAGGACTTCGTCTAATAACTAAAATCATAACTTATCATTATCAATATTTCGTGGTGCCCCGTTATCTTCAGGGTGTTTTTCTTTATTGTAAAATGTGTGATTATTATCGAGAAGAAAATGGACACCTCTAAGTGATCTCAGCAATTTTCTGATTAACAACTAGATAGTGCGTGGGGTACAGTCTGTTCTAGATTAGATAAGGTCTAATTTGGGTTCCTTTAATGACATTGTATTGTAGAATATATGGCCGAACACTCGAGCACCTTATATCAATATTTTTAGTAGCGTATTGTGGATTATAATAATCGAAATTTCAATTTCTACTGGCGGGGATGTCACTCATTTTGATTTTAAAATTTGATAGTAAAATCAGGATATAAATTTAATTATAATTGAAGGGCAGTCGTTGACAATTTCGACATTAATTTCGAATAGTTTAAAAACAGCAATAGTAGATAGCGATCTCTTATCATAGGGTAATTTGAATAAGGTAGATTTCACAAATACTATACGAAGGTACTATTGAAAACAGACCGATTAAGGTTTGGTCTAATGATAATGTAATTATTGTCTAAAATGTGCCCACTATTTTGATATACGTCAACATTGACAGTGAAAAGTATTAGAGACAAATGAAGGAACGGTCTTGGGGTCTTATGCTTTCAACATCTATTGAGATGACATGTCAGAAAATAATTGAAATCTATTTTCATTATTTTGTTATAAATGCTTAGTGCTTGTTTAAACCTTGATAATAATGCAATGGGAACATATTTATGAGATATGGAATGAAATGATTTGTGAATAAATACTCTCGTTTATTTATCATTTATTGGCGATCATTAATAAGACGTATTAATCAAGTTTGATCGGTTTAATACAAAGTATAATGTGGATTTATGAGCTAGATCTTTCAACAAGGGGATACTATCTAAACGACTATCATTGTCCCGTTATTCACGATGCTATTCACGATGACATGTGTGCATGAATTCAATATTTAAATTATTAATTGAAATTTAATTGGTTAGCATTTTATAAGGACGGTGCCATGCACATAGCATTTTATAAGGACGGTGCCATGCACATATTTGTATAATCTTATCAACCACAGACGTGAGTATTGACCTATGACTTCCCGACTAATGATGTTCCTACTTTGCGTTAGAATATATTGGCAGCTGGCTTTAAATTGTAAAACTATAGTTTCAGCACATTTCCCCAAGGTAAGGAGCGTACCTTAGTCGAGAAACAACGTCCTTATCCCGTATAACATCCTTTTAGTATTAGTCACAAGTTACAGTTCCAATCTATTGAATCTATGACACATAGGCGAGTCTGTAAGCACAACGAGTACAGTCTTGGACCGTGTGACTTTCTTTTAGCACAATCAATATGTTAGTACGCAGTTAACTCCCCTTGCTCACAATAGTCGTGCAAAATAGCATCAGTAAGTATAAAATTTGTCTTTTATAGGTTTTATCATTAATTTTCTTACTCAATAGCTCTAATATCTGGATCTTTATTTGAAAATATTTAGCAATTGTTATCACAGTTCCATTTTTAGTCTTTGTAAAATTAGAGCTCAGACCTGAAGGATCAGAAACATTTTCATTTTCCCTTCTTTTTGTATATATATGGTGGACAGACGGGTTCTCGCACCTCTAAGGACTCAATGAACCATTTCTAATTAATGCAACAATACTTTCAGAAAAATACATTAAAAACGAACCTTTTAATCTATATTCCATTTTTTTATCATATACTTGCTGATATTTTATATTTAAAACAAATCCAAATTCTTCCAAAAAAAAACACGACCATTTTCTGAAAACTGTCATGGCGGCTAAAAATAGATGACCTAATTTCGCACTTCTACCGTATTTGGCTCTTTGTGACGTCATAATTAGCTGCCACATGACTGTCACACGACTTTATGAGCAAGGGCTACCTGCCATGTGCTTTTTTTATTATTACGTACTTTTAAACAATATTTAATGGATTGTACTGACAGAGCAGAAAAAGGTAAAAAGGATTTACTGAAAAATATTCACCATCACAAAATTTTCGTTCTAAAAACCTGTTTCTTGCGCATTATTCTCGTTTTACAGTGGTAGTTGCGTTGATTGTTTACTTGACATTGTGCACACGAATTGATGACGTCATACGCAATAAAATAGCAAAGAAAACAACTTTTTTATGAAAGGACCGAAATCAGGTGAGGAACGAGATCAGGTGCTTGTACGATATATATATATATAGAATAAATATACAAAAAGAAGAAAATATAAGTTTGGCACCTCTGAATGTGGCTTTCAAAAATTATAAAAGCAATACAATTGATTTTGTCTTTACTATAAAAGGCATTACATAGCGGAATATGATGCATTGTGGTTCATCAAGTACATGTGATTACAAATGTACATGACTCAGAATTTCAAAAATTACTAAAAAAGCTCTTTAAATTTTGGTTTGAAAATGGTGTTTTGGAGGTATAGATAATAATAATATTAATGAATAGTTGTGCTAGGCCTGATGAATAGTTTTAGATCTGTAAGTGTTTTTTAGCTCAGTTATACAAAATAAGGACAAAATTCACAAATAATGCTCTATAAACACCTGAAAATAAATGGACTTTTCTCATGAATTATGACTAAGTTTAACTTTTTTTCAATATTGGATACATGATATAACAATATCCTTACCAGCATTACAAATAGTTAGAATAGTCCCAAGCCATATGAATAACTTTATGAAATATTAATGTGTCTCATGGCTAATTATATATGCTACGAATGCAATACATGGCCATAAGATATAAAGATAACGTCGGGTCATATTGTCATAGATAAGATCGCATTATCCTCGCATTTAATAGTCTTATATTCGCTAAAATTTGCATTTTTTCGATATTTTTTACGAATCTTTTGAGTTTGGGGTTTCAATCTGTAAATCGTGATCTCGGATGACAATCTTGATTTATTTCCTTATATGGAGATATTGAGCGAATAATTCTAGTTTATCGGTTAATCTGAAAACATAATGAAACTATGGACTGGATTTTAACGATTATCTTTTGTTGCTTCTCTACATTGTAGATAATGATAAGGGATTTCTCTTTTCCTTAAGGTCATATAACGTAATCAATCTTTTTTTATGGAAATTGTTAACACATTTCATCCGTCATGTATAACTTAAGGCCATTTAATCTTCAGTTGTATGATATCTAGGGTATTGTATGTCGTTGTGGTTGCCATAGTTTAAATTATAAAAACAACAGTGAATGAGTTAGATTGATGATTATTAGTATGACTTTGTATACTAGTGTTAAAGTTTTTTATGATGATGATGTTGATGGTGATGATGATGATGATGATGTTGATGGTGGTGGTGGTTATAATGATGATGATGATGTTGATGGTGATGATGATGATGATGATGTTGATGGTGGTGGTGGTTATAATGATGATGATGATGTTGATGGTGATGATGATGATGATGGTTACGATGATGGTGATGATGATGATGATGATAATGCATTATAACATAATTGCATGTTTATCATTGATGATAATGAAAGTTATTGCAATGATGATGATGTTTATGATGATTTTCATTTCTATGGTGATGATAATGATATGATGATGATTGTCAGTGATGTAAATGGCAGTGGTGGTATCATGACTATGATATTTAATGGTTCTGTTGGTACCGATGATGATTCTTGATTCTGATGATGATCCTTTTTATGATGAAAATGATGTTGCTGTTAGCAATGAAAATGATGATGACAATGATGTTGTTGTTGTTGTTAATTAGGAACTGAAGATGATGAAGAGAGTGTTGATGATGATAGTATAAAATATCTATTTAATGACCTCATCTTATCTATTCATGAAATCTGCTAACTTTAATTAATGACGATATTCCGTGTTTGAAGTTTATATGTCATACATGTTTGAAAAACACATGTTCATTTTCTGGGTAAAATTCTGACATAGTGTGATAAGTGACTGACGCTTAGAATAATTTCCTTCTTATTTAATATCAAAAATATAGTATTTAATTCCTGCTTTAAAAATATTGGGTTATCCCCACAGAAATTTTGTATGAATCCTCCCCTTTAGGCCCCTTTTATTAGATATCTTCCCTCAAATCTGTTAAAAATCTGAGATCTTGTTGAGAGATTGGGAATTTATTGACTTTCTCAGTAAGATATGACTGTATTCTAAAATAGTTTGATTTTAATTGGATACTAATTAATGTTTTGAGTGTTTGATACATGATAAAAGGGAAGCTTCAATTAAATATGATGGCAGTTTTGATCTCAGTTTGATTTGACAGATTGTTACTGAGATTTAAATGTAAGATTACTGTACAAGGTTGTTTTCCCCACCCATCATGTCCTTGAAATTTTCAACTGATCTTAACGACCTTTTCGTAATTATTTCCCTAACGAAAAATTAGTTTTATTATTGCACTTTGGGTTCTTTGTTGCCACACAGGACCACTCCAAGCAAAGTATATCTCTCTGACTTGACACTCATTGAAGAAAGAATCCGCAGATCATTTCGTAAGATTTTTTTCAAAATTTCTTAAGAATTAATATGCCAACGATTTTAAGAATGGCACGCAAGTGTTAATCTAGTTATCAGATGGTGATTTGTCATGATGCTATAAAACTGAATAACGGTAAAATAACAAAATTTGTTGAGATTTTCATGAAAAATTAAGCGTGTCTGATCATGACATGGCGTACATCCATTGAGAAAGTCCTTAAAATGACTGTCAGATCTTTATCTCATTTAATGATAAGTAATTTCCACTGAGTTCCAACTTGAAGTAGCTAACATATTCTTTGAGAGGTCTTATAATGTCATTATGATGAAATATATTAGATTATTATTGTTCTTGGCTACAAATTTTACAATTTAATATAAATGACAGCGATGATAACATAGATTTTTTCAGTAGATAAAAAATTACACTTAGATACTTGGAAATACACGCTCATTTTTCGATCTACTTTTGGATTTGTTTTTTGACAGGGGGGATAAAGGTTTTATCAATTGATCTAAGTGGCACTTAGAGTTATACTTGTTATAACGCTGTATAATAGTTCATATATCACATTATGACTTATTGACCGGCTTATTACTAAAAAAAATGACATTTTAATACCAAGAAATTATTTTTTAAATGTTTAGAAATTATTAATTTACGAATTGTATATGTAATATATTATACTGTTTAATGACTATTTAATTTTTTTTCCGTTGGGTTTAATGCCTTAGCAACACATTGTATAGGTCCTGAAACAGTTGTCAATCGTCTTACACAGCAATCCTTGGAAGGCTAGAGACTAATACTTTTATCAGTGACTTACAACTGCCCCACATTTTTTAAGAACAGTGGCTGGAGGGTGAAATTGGCTGTAGAAATTGTTTCATGACAAGGCTCCAGGAGCACTTGCGCTGCCCAGGAATTGAACCTACAACCTCTCGATCAGTAGACTTGTAGGCTACTGACTGACCTAGCCGAGCAGCATAAACTATTTAATGTGAGGGTCTAAATTTCTTTTGTATCAGCTGGAGTTTAGTGGTAGAGTGCAGCATTTTGAATTTAAAGGTTCCAAGTTTGATTTCTAGACACAGCAGTTTATAACCTTCCTTGAAAATTCAAAATTTATATTTAATTTTCCCCCATAGAAGGAGAAGGCATTGGCTCTTTGTGGAAGGATAAGTTTAAGTAGTAAAATGGAAACCCTCATTACCTGAAACCCTCTTAACCGGAATCCTCTGCAAATTGGTCCCAAATATTTTTCCTCTTTATTATATGATAAAAACACCCTGTATGAGAAAAGATTCCGGTTTGCAAAGGAATTTGGTTTTGTAGGTTTCAGGTTAAAGCGGTTTTACTGTTCTTGAGAAAAGTGGCCAAGAAAAATGGTTAGGTGAGCCATCCGCTGTACATATCCTGATAAAAAGTGTTGAGAAAAAGGCATAAAATCTATATAAAAAATAAATTACAACCATAGATATAATACTTCTTGGTAAAACATGAGATAGTATCTAAGTTTAGTTAGAGGTCTTGACATAAGATAGACACTTACCGTGTCAACACTTGAAGTCTCTTGAAATCATAGTTAAACATTTTCTTATAAACTTTTTAAGGGGTTATTAAGGGGTTACGGTTTATGATGATACAGATAATATTCAATGTCAAAACAAAGTATGACAGTATAAAAATGTTTAACAGTTATTGTGCCACGGTTATTTATATTTTGGATTTGTGGTAACATGTACATGCTTTAACTGTTGCTGTATATCTTTATTTATTGAAACTTCTAAGTTTAAATATATATTCTCTAGTAAATATGAAGCTGTTAATATGTAAGTGTATTTTAATAATATATAGATTGTGTTAGTTTATTGTACAATAATTTTATGAATTTTAAGGTTGCTATTCACAATCATGTTTATAATTTTTGTCTAATTTTCAGTTGCTATGGTAATTTACTTGGGATATTTTTGTTTACAAATAAATTGGCAATTTTGATGACAAATTGTAATTTTTTTTCCATTCCAGACTTACATATTGCGTATGTATTTTGTAGTACTCTCATTTATTTTGGTTTATTATATATTGATTATAAAACTTGGGGTTTTCCTTGTTACAGTGAAGTTCTTTAATCAAGACCATCACAATAGATGGTCTAAGTAGAGAAATGGTCTTCATATAGGAACAGATCATGTCATCAGGTCATGTCAGATTATATACCATGGCTATATAGGTACTTTGATTAAGTTATCATTAGTCTGCAGTTTAGACTGTACCTTACTGGATGTTCAAAGGCAACGGTACAGTGATGATTTTATGAAACAGAAACAACAGCTTAATTTATTTTTTATTTATTACTTCAGGGTCAGAAGATGAAGATGATGAAAATGATGTTGATTCCAAAATGAACCAATCAGATTTGAAAGAAATAGAAACTGACCAATCAGATGGCTCGTTACATGGAAAAGATGATAAAGAAACCATGGATACAGAAGTTTGTGAAAATGGAAGGGGGACAACTCCTCCCATGGACATTCATGACAATGTTAAAGTCAAAATGGAAATAATGACTGACAATGACCATATTGAAAAGGAACAACAACAACAAGGTGCAATGTCGCCACGGCGACTAGAGGTCATGAGAAAATTGAACTTTCCAGCTGATTTATTAACACTAAGACAAGTTGATGAATCTGAATTTTTACAGACTGGAATACCTTGGTCAGTGACGTCACATGCTGACTTATCAAAAGGAAGTACAATAGGACCGTATCAAGGAGAGACTGTAGCACTGAGTTCTATAAAACCTGGTGAACTTGTTTTACAAGTAAGTCGTCTGCTGTAACAATTTTTTTGTTTTTTGTTTTCCCGTCATATCTTGATGTACAAGAACTTTTTTATCTGATCGAGGGATTTTACTTGGAATTTAAATTGTAGCAATAAATTTGTTTGCATCTTGGATCTGATGACCATTAATTTAAAATTCTATAGATCTTTCTGATCTAAACCTGATTTCAATCTAAATAAATTATTTATGTTTTACCCGTTCTTATTACTGTTGATACGAGGTACCTTTGATGTTCCATATATTCCTTGAGAGTGATATTGATCAGAAAAGCTTGTATTGGGATTGCAACGAAATCGCTATTACACATCATTGTGTACTTAGATCTTCTGTTTTGATATCTCGATTTTTCAATCATAGATGCATGATGGGAAACTATTCTATCGTTGTCAATCATATATCTACGCGCAAAACGACTGGCATTCCAAAATTTTAAGTGGATAAAAAAATTTGAAAATCAAAAATACAGACTTATTGAATAACTTCATCTGATCAGGGAATAATTTGCACTCTGTTGATAAAAACAGATTTTCAAATATATATAGAATATCATCACATTCTTGGGAATATTATCATTTGATAAAACCTCAATGACTTCTCAGTTGCTACCTTCTAAACTGAAGATTCAGATAAGGGGAGATAACTTTAATAATTTTGCAGCTGTTGTGAGCATTATCTTGTGATTATTTCAGTATTTTTTATCAGTCTAAGTGGAATATCACAAAATATTGGTTGATATCTACAGATCTAGGTGGGGTAGACAATTTTTTGGATCAGTACAAAACTCTGTATTTTTTTCTACATCTTCACATGATTTGGTCTCCTATCTGAGTTGATTATCTCATATCCAAGAAATGAAGATATCAATGATAACACACACAAAAAAACACTGATAAGTTTTCCTTTAGTATATCTTCAACTCTTTACAATATTTGACCAAAAATAAGACTAACTGATTAAGTTTAGTGATACGGTGAACATTTTCTAAGTTGGATCAAGAGTTTTCATCAATAAAATAAGGGTTTTTGATATCAGTAGCTAAGCTATGTGTGATAGTTTGATATGTAGCCTTAAGATTATGCACTGAAAGAGTTCATGGAGATATTGAAAGATATATATGGAAGCTTATCAATCCCGTATCACTAGAAGGTTTTAAAGAGCTAGTCATGCTATTGATAATGCGGCAATCTTAATTGTATCTCACTTGATAAGAAAACTCGTTGCATTTTGACGATTAAACTATTGTTGGGGAAATATTCTCATCATCGCAACATATTTATTTGATTATATATTTACTTTCTGCACGAGTTTATCACAATTTTATCGTTTAAATTACATACTTTTTTACTGATTTCTCGGTAAATTCGTGACAACTCCCCAATAACTCCTTAGTGAAACATTTTATCAAGCCATTTTTTTACCAAGATTTAAGTTATTGCTAAGATCTGATCAAGTCGTAGGGGGGCCGGCTTCAAAGGATTCCATTGTGTGATAATACAAGTTTTGAAACCAAAATCACTGAAAAATGTTCAAAACATATTTTAATGATATAAAAGATAAGGAATTTTTTAATGCATTTACCTGCAGTGTAGGGTAGGAGATTGTCTAAGTGATATAGATTATAAATTAGATACGCCTCTGTTATCAGATTAATTCACGTAATGGGGTTAACAACTACATTTTCAAGCAAAAAAAATTCAAGTCATATTCGATATGTCTATTGGTATATTTGCAGGAGATATCTATTAATTTATATATATCAGATATTCTTTGATTATACATCTTTCCTATTATAGATTTCATTTCTGAATTTATTTAGTAAAAAAACACCACTACCACTTACCAGCATGCATTTGCTAGTTCAATGTATTTTGAGTTTTGTATTTCACAGTACATTTGTGAATTGCATTCAAATGTCAATTGCACAATGCCACATACTTTACCCCACTGATTTAGATTTGTGATTAATTACAGTGGATTACAGAAATACTTCAGTGAGTATTTAAATCAGCAGAGTTAATGGATGTGTCATAATGCTTACTGAATATGAGGATGTTGGGGTCTACATTGTACTAAGTGTTTTTAATTGCTGTAGATATTTTGTACATTTAATTTATTGATTTTTTTTTAGAATTGAAAGTTTAAGTTATAAAAGTTATTGAAGGAAACCAGGAACTTAAATTATGATATTTTTGTTAGTAAGAAATAACCATTTTAAATACATAGTAACTTACTCCTAGTTCCGCCTCTAAAGGTTTTATTTTTGTACTTATATACTGTTTATAAGTATTGTATAAGAAATAGTTTTCAAGAAGAATCATGAAATTAAATCTATTTACTAGTTGCTAGGTACTAGTTCACAAATTTGGTTAAGTTTTTCTATATTTTCAATATACCATTCTGTTCAGTGTCTGTAATTGTGTCAAAAAGTTTAATTCTTGATATTTTAAGACAAACTGACCTATAGATTGCAAGAAATATACAATAAAAGTCGAAAAAATGGTCTATATTAATTGTCTTTATCGTTATATACCTGGGTAGATTTTTATTACATGAAACACCATCATTTGCAGTAAATTTATGTCAATTTGCAATTGGACACTACTTCCCTGCTTCCAAAAATGTTTCCATACACTTTTGATAGTTTCAGAAAAAGTTTATATTTAAGTTGAAATCTGTGAATGAGTACCTTTAAAGTGTGTCTGCGTACCACTTCCGAGTTATTGAAACATTTCAAGTAAGTTTGTTAACATTAAACAAATCAAGACATAAATGGATGCAATCTGATAATATAAGTTAAAATAGTGTCATTTTAATGATTCTGATGTTCATTTAAGATCTCTTAAATTTCCATTTTAAAACCACTAAATTTGTTGTAGCGCAATCATGCATCAATTCAAGTACCCATTTAATAGACCATGGTTCTGTTATATTCAATAGCCATCTGTACATAAATATAGTAAATATTTTATAATTCTATTCATCGTTCCCACTTATCTTACCATTAAATCATCATATAAAAGTGTTACTAAGCAACTTAATGACAAAATGTATGTGAAAAATTATCAATTAACTTTAATTCATTTTAACCATAATCAGAAAGATGGATAGTGATAATGTTATGTCCGTCATAGGTATATCAAGATAAAATTCACTAAATAAGCTTTCAATGATCTGGGCACTCATTGTGTCATTGCACTCACCTGTCCCCAGATGTTGTCTAGTGCCCTGATGATGTTCTTCTATTTCATTCAGACACACTGGCTTATGATACACTTTAAGAGCAAAGCGGCTCGCAGAATTAGTGTGATAACCAGCAGACAGGGGATCTCTAGGGTCACCGTATCTGAACTGACCATATTCTTGGTTACTTACACAAACGCCGAAACTCCATTTTTCAAGCATAATGTATAGGTTTTGAGTGCAGACAATAAACCTATAAAAATGACTAAATTTTAAATAGTTAAAAAACTAATTTTGACTTTTTCAAAAATAGACTATATAGCCACTTTAATGCAACTGTGTTTTTTTTTAATGATTTTAAATATGTCACTATTTGTGAGTCAGAGGAAGGTGTTGTCTGAGTTATTGACTTCAAGAAGTAGCCATTTGAGCCCAAGTCTTGGAAAAAAACATGGCAAAAAAAAAAAATTTTAAAACTTTTTTAGCCTCTAGTTTGCAGTACAGACTGTAGAAACAGTTCCCCCTAAAATGATGTTAGATGTGCTTCAACTTTTCAGAGCTATTAACTGTGCTACACTATCACCAGTCTATGAAATTAGTGGGTTTCCAGTTGCCAGGGACAACTACTTTCTAATGAGGCAACCAAAAATCTACTTGCAAGATGTAGTGCTTGTTACTAAAATGACTTGTTTGAACAACCACTTTCATATCCTAATTTCATAGACTTTATCACCATTTTGTGCCTTTTGCCAGCACCAAGTACATGTATCTCATTGCCGCCCCAATATTTTTTCTGAAGAAAAGTGACATTGAGCATTCTTCAAACCTTAGAGGATGGCACAATTTCACAAATCATTTTTACTACATCAAATTATTGTAAGAATGACATAACAAATTAACTGGTTTCTATTACAGAACATTGAAATAAACTTTATACCATTATATATCTACTGGTTAAATTACTTCTAACATTCTATTTGATGTCCATTTTGCTCTGAAATAAAAACGTAACTGAGAGGTTCTATTTATTTTGTCTATTAATTTCATAAATGGAAAGCATTCCCTGTCTGACCAATTTAATAAAGTTCTGACCAAAAATATTGAACAATTTGTTTTGAACGGATTTTTTTATATTTCTATAATTTTGTTTTCTCTATTTCTTGGAAAAATCTGATGAGAATGTTCACATTGCAGGTGTAGTGCTAAATGATTGCAACTTGCTCTTTTTTTAAATTGAGTTACAACCGTTTTGCACTAAGCTTGGAGTCATGCATCCTGTATCCTGGTGTTACAGTTTTAGAAACCAAACTGTTTCATAATGATAATGAAGTTATTGTTTATATCTTAATTGCTTTAAAATCATTAGATGAATGAATATCAATTAAGGTTTTTTGTAATGATAGTCAGCCACTTCAAGCTACCACTTATATTACATCATGAAAAGTCTAAATATTACATCATTATAATATACTTGTCACTTTAAGTGTCTGATGTTTGATTATATGATAATGGTTACATGATTGTTATATAATTACATTATACTTTCATTATCAATTTTGAATGTCTCCTTTTATAATTTGTCATTAATTGATGTATATCATTGCAGTTATATAGTAACTTAGTTTCAGGAAGTTCAAAATCTGATTGAGACATTATAAAACTTCAAAATAGACTCGCAAGTTAAAAATCATTTTCATTGTGGACGGAACACTGAGGTTATAGACATTTTGTGTAACTTAAGAAATTCTATTAGCTAAAAGTCTCACAGAAACAATAAATTGTGGATGATATATTTTTACCATTTTTATTGTATTTTAGACTAATATTTTTTCAAAGTGAAGGACGTATGGTAGCATATTTTTGCCACCATATAACTAACTAGTTAATTAAGTGATTATAAATACCTAGTTATGTAACTAGTAAACCACTTACCACTTATTCAGAATATTGCTAAGTTAAATTACATGATTCGTTCACTGGTTACATAACTAGTTAACCCCTTAATTAACTTGTTAGTAATGTGGTTATCTGGTGGCAGAAATATGCCACCATAGGGACGTGATTTTTGTGTGCAGAAATATCATCTTATGTATTTATGTGATTGACCTTTTAAAATTTTAATATATATTTTCAGTTTCAAGGTCAAGATGGAGAATTTTCATTTATCAAGGTCACAGAAGGGTCAGGGTCATGGTTGTCATTACTAAGACCTGCTGACTCGGCTACTTCACAAAATACTAAAGTCATATTTCATGGTAAGTAAAGTTTAGTTTTATATGCTATATATGCATGGGTCACAGATGCCAGTCACAAAATATCCTTATTGTATATATTCTCTATATGTACTGTAATAAGGAAAATTTGTGACTGGCACCTGTGGTATGGGTAAATGTCTCCAGGAGTTTTCCAGAAGTTCAGGATTTTTGGTTACTGAGAAAGGGTTCTTTTCCTATGAAAAGAAAGCTGCTGAAATCATGGAAATCAAGGATTTCTGGATTTTGGAAATTTTGAACTTTTATCTATATGTATATCAGGGGCGAAACCAGGATTTTTTTCTAGAGGGGGGATCCGAACTTTTCTAGGGGGGGGCCCAAAGTTTCGAACCACAACCACATTAAACACATTTTGCAGAATAATGCAACATATTAGTAACAAAAACTACATAACCATTAAATCTATGTTAAACACCGAGAAAAATTGCTTCATGCTACTTAAAAATGACTTACAGTCAAGAAATACACTAATGGACATGTATATTTTTGAAATTCCAGGTGGGCTCCAGACCCCCTGACCCCCCCCCCCAGCTAGATCCACCTATGTATATGTATAAATGAGAGTCTGTACTATGTACAGTACATTCTCTCTTGAGCGACTTCCACAGGGAGGTCATAAAATATGTTGCTGTATGGAGATTGTTGTTTTGCAGAGGTTAAATTTTGTTAGAATTATGCCAAAGGGAAATATCAAAAGCTGTTGTTGTGTAGAGTATTCGTTCTGTAGAGGGCTACTCTGCAGAGGTTATGTTGTATATTAAATTTTGTATGTCTATTACTGAACATGTATTTCCTTGATTCGTGTGTGAATACCCCAAAGTTGTTCCCAAATATTTGAAATTCAACTTACCTCAATATCTGCCTGAAATAATCAGACACACTACCATGTCTCTGTAAAAGCTAGTTTGACAGCAAAGAAGTACAAGTGCCGTATTATATATACATGTACTTCTGCTTCTTAAACATTAAAGTCCTGCTTTAAAGACACCTTGCTTATTACAAACTCGTGATTTTTGACAATTATTAATACCCAAAAGCTTAATTTTAGATGGAAAAAGTTCTTATATGAAGTTCATTCCAATAACAAAACCATCAATTTTTGTTTGTTTGTTTGATTTAACGCCATAGCAACACATTGTATAGGTCATATAACAGCGGTAAGTCAACCTACTCACTCCTCCTCGAAAGGCTAAATCTCTGGATTTAACCAACTACTAAGCGCATACTTTCGTCTGTCACTGACAACTGCCCTACATAATTAAGAATCATTGGTAGGAGGGAGAATGGCCCTAGAAATAATTTTAATGACCAAGCTCCATAAAAGTATGCCCCGCCTGGGAATTGAATCACGACCCCTCGATCAGTAGACTTGCATGCTACCAACTGAGCTAGCAGGGCAGCTTTTAAATAATGAGATAACAGAACTTAACTGTTTCTATCTTTTTTCTATATAAATTATGTTTCTGTCCCCAACCCTCTGCTCTACTGAGAAGAAAGTATTAATATATGTTGGTCAATTTAAAAGCATCGCAGTGCAACAACAATCAAATGATATGAAAACATTTTGACTGGTTTGTCTATAATATAAAAAAGAAACAAAAATTGTATATCTTTATATTTGTCAACTATTGTGTTCAATCACATTATAATTGTACGAATGCTGATTCTAATCTATATTATACTTTTAAATTGATTTGTTTTTCTGTTCAAGTCTGTGTGAAAACTACATGGTTTGATTATATATTAGCCCAAGATACATTGATCGTGGAAAGTTTTGTCTTTTTTGTTAATATCTCTATATGTTTGCATTAGCTTTAATCTCTAGTCATCTAATAAACCCTGAAGGCTGATGCTATCAGTTTGTCTTTAAAAATGGGAGATAGGATCAAAAAAATGTTTTTTCAAAAATAATGGATGCTTTAAAAGGGAGAGAAAATGGCGGAATGAATGAATGTGTTGCATTATATTTACATGTGTCATGTAGACTAAACAGTATTAAGCTCTGAGTACTAATAAAAAGTAAAAATGGATTCTTTTGTATGATATTGATAAAATGTCGTAGTACATCATAGATTCGTATCTTTATATTGCGATCGTTTTAATGTCTCCGTTGACGACTTATAGTCTTGATGTATAAAAAGTTATTATTTCTAGATAACATTACTACTTTATGAGTTTTTTGTTATTGGTGATCGATATTTTGATACAAAGTTATGTTTTAATGTTTTTTCTTGAATTATCATTATCTTTTGCAACAATTAGCGTTTTTTCTCTTGCTGTCGGTGATTTTTTAATGAAATTCCATTTTTGATAATATTAATTACTTGAAATTTTGATTGCATCAGAAATAATTTGTGATTTTTAAAAATCAATGTTGATGTTGGATGGTAATTGATGTTATGTTCATTTTTACAAAGATAAAAAACTTTTTTATTAAATGGGGTTATAATTATGATCATAATGGATGTTTGATTTTAATTTGTTGATTTTAGAAATGTGCTTTTACTTGATTTAATGAATTTTATTCCTCATTGGTTTCAGCAGCACTTGAGAAATTTGTCATTTGATCTTAATTTATAATTGATGAAATGGCTCGCATTCTCAATGCACCTGGATTCAAAATTCTTATGCTGCATCTTAAAATAGCATTTTGACTCTTGAAATTGAGATAAATTGTATATTCGTTTTATTTTTTCTTGATAATATAATTAGAACATTCCTATCATTGACATACAGTGATAATATTGCTTATATTCACTCTTGAATTTTGATCAATAATTGCTATAATATTATAGAGTATGTTAAAGCTCTTTTACTGTTCCAACCAAAGGCCACTGGCATAAATATCATAGAGTCATAGGCCAAACTTGTACCCAATGATTAATATGATTTTGTTTAGTCTAATAAAAAGTCAATATTGGTTGCCTTTGTTCCAAACATCATCTTAAGGACATTTTTTGTGGAGCTTTTCATTCTATCTGCATTTGACAAATGTAATAATGAAAGTTTATAAAATCTATTTCTAATAAAATATCATAATACTATACTGGTTGGATCCCAGGAAAACCCTGATATTGTACCTACCCTGAAATTTGTTTTTTATATATAGCTCTAAGGTAGGATTAATTTTATAGTTTGGTTATAGAATAATTGTCTCTGTTACAGATTAAATATCTTAGAGAAGACATGAATTATTTAAGATTTCTTTCTATATTAGAAATATAATTTCTGTGAATACGAATAGAGAATATTAAAAACTTTGAAAGACCTTATTTGGATACAATACTGAAGGTCAGAGCAAAACTCAAATATCCCTGCTATAAATAAATGTGAAGTTAATGTAGTTTTGCTTTATTCATGCTAAGCATTTTGTTGGAATATCCATGTCGTAACTTTATCTCTTAAAAAATGGATATGATTTTTTCATGCGCTCATGTGCAATTGAGCAATGAGCCGATGACTAGGTCCATGAATATTCAAAATAAAAATTTGCTGGTTTTGTTTTCATATTTCTAGATCATTTTTACGATTACAAAATTTATTCAAAACTTCAATCCTAGCATCCTCCAGATCTTCAGGGTTACAATGACGACTATAATCCTTATAAGCCTCTCATTATCATGATCATTTAAATATTATGGCCATAATTTACGTTTTATTCATAAATACTTAAATTCACCCTTGTGTTTTATCTCATATCTCAATCTATAAAGAGAATTTACATTTATTTTTGTCCGAAATATAATCCGAGTCGTATTATGTAAAATCAATTTTATCTCAATATGCAAATCACTTCTAATCAAATTCGTTCAGAAGCTTGAGATAAAACTTGATGAATCTGAGTCGTATGAAGGCTTGCCTTGTTGCTTCGACATCATAATACTCACTGACGTTTCACGAAAACTATGCGATAATGTCAAGTCCGATTAAAATCTTATTTTTGCGGACTAAAAAATGAGACATATTTTGATATGCTAATTTTCCCCAATATGCAAATGAGACGTATGAGAAGGGTAGATTAGAAAGATTATCAAAAATATGCTTTTGAGAATTTCGAACTTATGGTAAGAATCGTGGTGTCATTTTTAAATTTTTAAAAAAAATTTGTTTTGTAGAGTGATGATGAGCCGGTAGTATATAGATCATTTTTATACATTAACGACAGCGACCAATTCTTTCTATTAGACATAATGATAACTGAGAGATTGAGATATGAGAGAATTATGCTAAAATTAAAAGATGATGAATCATTTCGATCGGTTTACCATTTATCATACTGTGAATACATCTATGTAGAATAGTACAGCCCTTCTCTTGAATATTGCATGGTTTCAAATTCCCAGATATTAGACTATGGGTATGAATCTTTCATTAACATCTGTTTGTATTATATAGTGCCATAAAATGTTTAATTAATGCCTCAAGAATTATAATAATCTTTTGTGTGATCATAGATAGCAGGTGGTTTAATTATGGTTGCAGGGTCCTTTAGGTCATTAAAATATAACTCTCCATCTTGGATATGCTGCATTTTGATTGGTCAATTGTTTGTACTTTAACCAAACAGAACCAGCCAAGCAGCCAAATGTGATAGCACATATCTGGTGCTCTGGAATGCATGTAAAATGATTTATTAATATATTTAGAAGACTTTTCTTTGTTGACAACGATTTAAAAGGTAGATCTGTCTATCATAACATTTACGCATGACTGACTTAAGAGATTAAATTATGTTTGTTTCTAAATTTAATTAAAATGCCTTGTATTCTAAGTCAGTGCTAATAAGTTATGTATTCCAGCCAGATACCATGTTTGGTATGAAAAAGGTTGAAAGAGTTGTAATACTGTGTAAATAATAAGCTGCAGTCATGGCCTCAAATTTTCTCAAGCACTAGCCTGTGATGCTTTTCACAAAAATACTTACGAAAAAATCTTCGAAAAAAAGTCAATTTCATATTATTAGCAGTTCAAAGTCATATGGATAATAAGCATAACTATGATATGATATTCAAAAGGTATAGATCTACAATATTCCACACAAATTCTATAATATTTGGAATAGATAAACCAAAAAATGAGCGTATTACTAATGTTTCTTGCTTTTGACTTATAAAGATTTTTTTTCATAAGAATTTTTGTGAAAAGCACCACTGGTTTATAATGTTGTATAGTAATGGACAAAGCTATCAACTGGCTTAATTATAGGATAAAAGTAGGTGTCTCTAGCCTGAATCAATGTTCACTTGTCCCTGGCTTCAAGTTAGTGGACTTAGGTAATGACTAAGCTGTAGCTGAGCTCTAATGGACTTAGAATCTGGCAATCTAGGTTTCATTTGTCCATGGTCACCACAGGTAATAAATATCATGAAAATTCTAAATCAATAATGATTTTCTCTGTATTGGTCCTTTGGTAGATTCTTTGCTTATTCTTGAAAATATATCATTTACTAATATAGGATCTAGTCCAAGCATAGTCAGTTAATTGAGCTTGTCCAACTGTATGATTAAAATTATGTTAATAATGAACTTAAATCTATATATTAAATCAAATAAATTGTTCAATTTTGTATATTAAAACAGTATAAACTTCAGTAAAATACTTTTTATGCATAGCTTATGTAACCTGATGCCTCACAGTAGATGATTATAAAAACATGTGTTCCAGTAAAAATATTTTTTAAATCAATATCATTTAGAATTTGATATTCGACTAAGTTGACACTGTTAGAAATCACCCCTTGAGGGGTTTAGATTATTGGATGAGTAAAGTAAAAAATTAATATAATATGCATATACTTATTATCAAATGCATTAAAATTTTATTTATCTAGTATTCCTATCTACACTCTGATTGGGCTGATAGACTTCTATCACAAATAATGAATTTTTTATCACTTTTACTTTAGATGTTAAGTAGTGGGATACAATTAAAGCTATTTTTATTACATAATAATTATTTTTATAAGTACATGTACATTCTATATAAACAGGAAGCTTGGTGATTTTTCATGGCTTATCTTAACTTAAAATGGTCATGTCGATCATAATCAGTTCAAAGTCAGCTAAAACTTGTTAGGCGACATTAAGATTTGAAGAAAATAACAAGTAAATAGTCTCAATTTTAATCTTACACTTAGTCAATTTATGCTTATATGACTGAAAATAAAATGGCTTGTGCTGGTAATAGACTGACAACATGTCTGACTAGAATCTGATAACCAACTGTCAATAGACTGGGTCAGTGTATTGTCTGGTCTGGTAACAGACTTATAATTAGCTGACAAGGAGCTGGAGTTTGTCTGGCAAGAATATGGCAATAAACTGATTACACACTGACAATGTTACCATTTTTCATAAGAGTTGTCTTAATCTAATAGCACTAAGTCCAAGACTAGTGACAATTGATTTAAGCTAGTTAAGTATGTCTTGTTATATTATTTTGTTGTAGGATAATATATCATGCTAGGGCTCTAGGACATTAAAAGCAATAACTGTCATGTGACTGATGACACTTTGTTAGGCCTCTTTTTAATTATCTAATTAATTAATTATCTTTAAGCCCTATTGTAAATCAAAGCACAGAAGGCGCTGAATTTGTTTGGGTCTCGGAATATCAGAAAGGTGAAGGTTGTGTGGAAACAATGAGATATAAATGTAATATAGATGCTATAAATTCAAGAAACAATGACACAGGGTTATAAATTTATATTTTAATGAACTGAAAATAATGTAACATTTCAATATATAAAAACTTATCTAAACATACAAAAAAGTATCCTATATCTAAACATGCAAAAAAAATAACATTATTATATCCAACATATCTTACAACAAGTATAACAGTATATCTATATAATATGGTCAACATGTTTTTTTTTAAGTTTAAATAAGTAATATTATCACTGTTACAAACTGGTTTGTTATGTGAAATCAACTTTACATATATTTCTTGTTTATAAATAATACCAACAAACGTTAATGTATGATAAATATTGCATTAAATTTTATTTACAAACCTTCTTTCTTCTCCGTGGATTGTTCTGTTGACTCTTCAGTGTGGTTTGGTCACGTGACAAATTGAATTTGTTATATAAACTAACCCATAGACGAACGCCTTTTAATTTAAGAGTTCAAAATTGACGTGCGTTTAGTCAAAATTATTTAAATATATTACCAGTAATTTGCGGAAATGTTACAGAATTGCACAATATTAGAAATCTTCGACCAATCGGGAACTATATTTTCTTGCCTGAGCAGGTTTGAAAATTAATGCGCCTGTTATTTGACAATTAATCCCTGTCCCTGTCCTATTATGGTTCGCAGGGGACTAGTCCATTTGACAATCTTCACGCAGTGATCTCCCCTGAATTTTTCGGCGTTAATGTCCAATTCAGAACATCCTCGGCCATTCGCTTTGAATTATTCATTCATGAAAGGTCGAGGATGTTCCGAATGGTTAATGTCCATGTAAAGGGAAGTAACCGCTTCAAAAAAGCGGACTACTTTCGGCATTTGCAATTAACAGCATTCGGGTCTGAAATTTCGCTACCATTATTTGTTTGGTCTGACGACCCAAACAAATAAAAATATTACAGTTAAGATAACTCAGTCTTAAGTCAGATAAGTGATAGGGGACTTGATGGGCACTAAGTCATGAGGTTGAGGATTTTTCTCAAGAAAACAACGGGGCTTCAATGGGATTTGAACCAGTTTCATGGTTACCCAGTTCTTACATTCATCCAATGTCCATTAATTTAATGATGTCTCAAATTTTGAAAATTTTCTTACTTATGGATATGTTTTCCTTGAATGTTTTTTTAGTCATCTTCAAAATGCCTTTAAGACATTGTTTGCTATACATATTTATACATTTATCTTAAAATTCCAAAAATTAATTTATAATTAATTGATAAATAATAGTTGTTTCATATAGTGTCTTAATTAATATAATTATAAAAGATACATGATAAGTCTTCTACATGTATCCTGGTACTTGTTCAAGACTAATCAATTATTTGTTTAACATTTATCGTAGGTAAAATCCTGTCGTTCAAAATCATATACTATTATCTTATAGTGTTGTGACCAAACTTGATAAAATAACGATTAATTTTTATAAATCATACAGTCCTGTGTCTCGATAATTAATCGAATCAAAACGTTTTAAAATTCTCACAGTATTAAAGTAAACAAATATCTTGGGAGATATCCATGATGAGTATAATTATGCAGCTACAGGGGTGTATACTTGATAAAGATTATAAGAATGCAATTCACAAAGATAAATTAAATATCACGATTAATATCCTTATAGTGATATGCAAGGTCTTTTGTTGAAATCTTTTGTTCACAGAGTTGAATTTACGATAAGACTTGTGACTGATTTGTGAAATATTTTGTATAATCTACGATCGGGACCGGATTCCGTCGTTTAATATTATCATGGAATGAAATCTAGATTAATTTATTCGCACAATATCGTGTTTAATTCTAACTTTATGGGAATAATTATAAGATCTTGGCTGATATCACTTCACAGATATTAGGAGATCTTATAAATGACCCGTGCTGAATATTTTAAACAATGTGATAACATCAGAATTTTTTGTTCAAATAGCTTGTATTGATTCCATAATATGATAACAATGGATCCGTCAGATTAGTTAAGGTTATACTAAGTTGATTACTTGTTTAACGTCATTGCTAGAGTTTTTAAGGCTGAACTAACCCAGAGTGATTGTTTTACATCCTTTTTCAGTCTACAATATTTGTAGGTGCCTGTTGCCCAGGACAACCAAGTTCTACTTTGGGCAACCAAAAATTTGTCTTGGGCAACCAAATTTCTACGTACAAGATAAAGTGCTTACTCCTAAAATTATCTGTTCAGGCGACCACTTTTACATCCTTATTTCGTAGACTGCTTTTTAGTTATTAAAAACTTGTTCACTAGAATATGTTATTTGGCAAAAAACATAAATAAGCATGCATAGTAATTTATTTGGTCTTCAGTAATCTATATAATAAATAACAATGAAAAAGAGAATAGGGTCATTATCATTCATAAGAGTGGAAACTTGTGATATCTGTTGTTAAATAGAAGGCCAGCCATTGTTTTAACTCACTTTCCTAAAGTCCTGCACTTGTGACAATTGATTTGGACTAGTGAAATTAGTTAAATAACTTATTCAACATAGCCCAGGTGATTGATAATTTTGTCATATTCTGTATAGTAAACTGAGCTAGTTTTAAAGATAGTTTTAAGATGACTGAAAGGCTTTTATAAGAAGGTGATTGTTAAAGTAGGTTTCCCTACACACAGACTTTAAGTCATCATGGGTTATAAAACCTCCAACATTAATAGCTAACATTATCTATTCATCATTCTAGTAAAGATTTTAAATATCTGCATGTAAGACTGTATAATTTTAGTATAAAATGACATTAAAATTGGCATTTATTAAATTATGCAATTTAACATGGATATGATTTTTGATAGTAATCTAAACGGTTACTATACAATTCACTTACTGTTAGTTACAGGTGGTTGCCATGTAAAACTTGACATGTTTTATATATACCTAGATTGATAAATGTGCAATGTTGATGGCTAGCTAGAATGTATAGTAAAACCTACTTCATGCATCACCTCAATATAACAGCATCTCCAAATGATAGCAGACTTAAAGTGGTAGCCTGGGAACCCAAATTATAGCCACTTTCAAATGACAATCTCCTTCCAAATGACAATCCCCTTCCAAATGACAATCCCCTTCCAAATGACAATCCCCTTCAAATGACAGTCCCCCTCCAAATAGTAACCTCTACATAACAGTCACTTTCAAAAAACAGTCCCCTCAGTACCCTCAATATGTCAGTACCCTCAAAATGACAGCAGCCTCCAAGTGGAAGCCTCGTCTTAAAAATACAAACTTTCAAATGTCAGTCAACCTCTTATCTATAAAAGACACCTCCATGCCATGTTGTGTCATGTTTTTAGTACTTATGATCACCCTTTTTCACAATTACCTCTCTCCAATATCCATTTTAGGATAGTTCTGGTATTGGATGTTTTAGAGAGGTCAAGCTGTCTGTGTTTTGCAATGAAAGTTTTGGACATAGATATATCTGGAGTACAAAGTATTTAGTATATACTACTACTATAGTACTGGGTACAAGTTTCTTCCTTGCTAAGGTTAACAGTCCTAGATGTACATAATTCTAGTGATTATAAAATCATGGTGAATCTTGAACTTTAATTTACTTTATATTGCTGAAGACTAAGGTTAAATTGAGAAAACTTAATTCAAAACACTTAAACCTTATGACTTGAGTTGTGATCCATTGTTATAAGAACACCAGGGGAGATAACACCTTAAACTTTTATTAGAGTTATCTCTCTTTAAATCTCTATAATTTGCATACAATGTACAGTGGTATTTTAATTGAAATTTACAAAATGTTGCTCTCCAAAACTTAACCTTCAATAAAATTATAATATTTTAAAGTGGTGTGTGGTAATAATGCAGATGTATGAAAATTGAGAGTAACTGAAATTGAGATAAAATCAAAGTACTGATAGTACTGAAGGGAGGATGCTACTGAAATTGTAAAAAAAGCTGATTATAATGTTACACTTAAGTAAACTTTTCTAATCTCCCAAACATGCTACATATGTCTATTTGAAGAGGCTGTTTTGCATGAGAGGGCGTGGGCAAGGGGTTACAATGCTTGAATGGTAATCATTGGATGGCCAGCTCCATGTTAATTCCAATCCCATTCAAAAACTCATCCCGTTGTTTTCTTTAGCAAGAAACTTTATCCTACGAGCCCAGTACTGAAGGACCAGAAAACGGACTCTAAAGTGATTAATCTAAGTTGTAAGAACTTTGTTTCACAATCGAGCTTAATGAACTTTGTATCAACTAAATGTTCAGCAGTACACATTTATGCAATTATAACTCTAAAACAGACTGTTGATTAATCTGTATCTTAAGTCAAATATGGCGCTAAATGAATATAGCCTGATATAGTTTGTGTGATTGCACCCTTTATTAGCCCCTAAGACATTCAAAGTCCAAAAATTGTAGGATAAATTCTGATGAAATGAGGTGTATGTAACAGAGCAATGATATAGCGCTTTTATTTAATTGCTTTTTTAATTTAGCTTTTATGGAAATGTATTGAAGAGTACAGAGGTTCTGGGTTTGAATACCAACTGTAATCATAGACCACTGAAAATACTACTAAATAAAAGAATTAGTATTGAAAATAGTCAATGCATTCAATAAAAAATAAATACACTAGAAAATGCTTAATCACATTAAACAGTTAATTAATCTTTCTTTTTGTTAATTATCTTCTTAACACATCTTTAACTGCTCACTTAAAGGACAACTACCTCTCGGATTTGACCCCAAATTATTAGTTATTACTTAACTCAGTTAACATATTCAATAATCATCAGAGGTAGTGCTTTCACCCTTTAAGGATATGCTAATTTCTGATTGGAAATGAATACTTAACTAAATTTGCTTGTCTTGAGTACCTAGACTCATTCATACACTTGTACTTGTTTATGCACAGTACACTTGTACTCTAGAAACAGAAAGTTTTAGCTCATTATGATGTGCACATCTAGCTGTTATTATATGTGTCTGTTGAAAAGTGTTAAAATCTAAAGAAAATGTTGTGCTTAGTTGTCATTCATTATTGATTGTGTATATTGAACTTATATTCTTATTGTTTGGAAATAGTTTTTGGAATGAATAAATTCTATATTGTCATACAAAAAGGAGATCTTTACATGTGAGTTTAAAACCCTTCAAGTTATTAATCATTTAAGATAATGGTACATGTACTTGCAATAATTATGTGAATATTTTTTAGATTTTTATTAAAAAATCTTTATTTATAATATTTTATAATATTTTGTATATAATTAATTTTTTTTTTAATTTATTAAATTTTACAATTATCTTATATTTACAGACGGAAGAATTTGGTGTGAAATAATTGAAGATCTGAATCAAGGGACAGAACTCTTAGCATCTTTTACAACACACGAGGAAGAGTTATCCTTCTTGAAACAAGAAAAATCTGAAACTGATAAAGGGGTTAGCCTAGGAAAAGAAGTTCATCCAGTCTCTAGTGTGCAAAAAAAGCATGAATCTAAATCTGTACCTCAAATCACTCCACAACCAGGTTAGTTTAGAGTTTTTATTCCCTTACAAACCAACATCTTGTTATTTAAGGTCTGTGGGAAAGATTTGTACATGTGGACAGGTATATTTTATTAGCAATAATGTGTAGAAAATTTTGTTTGTACTGCCGGAACACGGATGAAAAAACCCATAAATTTGAATTCCGGGTTAGGTCTATTGCTAGAAATCCAGTTAAAAAATTTAACAATCTATGTCATTTTTTCTGTTCCAGCTCTGATTTATGGATGTCCATTCTGTGGTGTAAGGTTTTCAAGTCGCCGTACATTAGAAGCACATTTAACATATTACTGTAGTAAGAAACCATCAGATTTTGTTAATCTTCATGAATTACATCAACAAATACAGCAACAAGCTAGAGCCATGTTTGAAAATAAATCTAAAATATTAGATATTGATACTGGTATGTATTTTAGTTTTGATATTGTTAGATTTTATTTCACTGCCAGTTGCACTGATTTAGATATTCACTATAGTACTTATGTACTCATTAATGATTTAAATCAGCAGGGTTATTGTAAAGACCACTGACAGTTGAAGAAAATTTAACAATACTTAGTATTGTTTTCCATCCTACGTTAATAGGCATCTACCATGTGTTAACTTAAAGTTTGGAATTCATAGAATTGTAGAAGCAGTAGTTCAGTGGTAGAGCACAGATTTCAGATGGAGAAGTCCCATGTTCAAACTGCACTGCGGTCAATGCTTATTCTTTTTGAGCAAGATATTTACCTACAGTTGTTCGACTTCACCCTGATTTGAATGGGTACTGTTAGAGGCCTTCTGCTTGAAGGGGATTCCATGGTCAAGGATTATTTTCTAAGATTATTATGTGGACTGTTATGTTTTTACCAGGGTCCGTGAGATGAGCCCAGAATGCACGTATCAGTTTCAAAGTCAAATCGTGAACAAAATCTGGGCCGAGTATGGATTAAACTTGCATATCTTCCAGCTACGGCTCCGTACGGAGTGTTGTTTTGTGCCATGTGCGTACCGTCACCTTGATACACAAGGCATCCCATGGCCTACGGCTGTTTGCACGTACATGTCTGCAACAAGCCACTATTTTATGGGACTGAGGCATTAGGCAAGATCAGAGATCTGAAGTTCTATAGGGAAAGCTGGAAGTCCACTGTTGCTGAAAAATGAATGAAACATGGTTGAAAAGCAATAAAAAAAGATCATAAAAATTTTGGTTTGACTTAAAATTGACTTCACAATCAAAGAATGGTCACTCTGCTTTTGTTACCTTTATTATTATCACATGTATTTTACTATTTCAGTACATGCTACAAGTCCAACCAATCATGGAGAACAAAAATCACCCCATGGACTTAAACGATCTCGTGAGGGTCGATCAACAAGTCCTGGTTCTTCTGATGGTCACACTTCTGAAAGTGAAGGTCGTGAAAGAAAAGTTGCAAAGACTGGAGACGTGCATAAATGTTGGTCATGTACCTACACTACTGATAAAATTAGCTTGCTGCAGAAACATCAGCTTAACTATCATAGAGGGGAGAGCAGGGAAAATGTTGATGTTGAGAGACTCTCTGTGTCCCCCATGTGTCAGGATGAAACATTCTGTAAGGAATGTAAAATACAGTTCTCATCTGTTAGCACCTATAAGGCACATAAGGAATTTTACTGTCTATTCAGAGAGATGGGGTCACCGAAAGACATTGAAAATGTTAGCGAAATGGCCTCACCAGGCTCAAAAAATTGCCCATCAGACTTAACACTGAAATTGTTACAAGCCCAACAGGCTTCATTAGAGAGTGGTCATTTACAAGGGCATTTACATCCAGCATTGTTAGTGACAAACCCTTTATTATCCCCTCTTGTAATTAAGGATTTCTTTATGAAGAGTTCTGATAAAGGGGAGATAACTAAAGCATTGTCAAAACCTCCATCAGTTATAACAAGCCCTGTGATTGGCTCAGAAATTCAACAGAAACAACAAGTTGATGACCAACCATTAGATTTGAGCAAATCTGCTCAAGATTCAGTCAAATCTGAAAGTCCATCCTCAAAAAGTGACACAGGAAGTAAAGACATTAAGAGAGAAACAAGTAAGTCTCCTGAACTTGGTTCAGAAACAGAAGGAGCTGTGACACCAAAAGCTTCAAAGACACCTCTAAACATTCCTTCAATACATCCATCAATGTTGCTAGGCAACCAAGTTCAATATGTCAACAAGAAACCTATCCCTCCACTTCAGTCTGTGAGTCGATGTATCGAATGTAACATTGTATTTTATAAACGTGAAAACTACCTAATTCATAAGGAACATTACTGTTCAGGTCGCCGTAGCAACAAAGATTCAACCTCATCTGATTCGGACAATCCTGAAGTGGATGGTAAAGATTCGGAGTCAGTTCATCCTAAACCTGTTCAAAATATGCTAAGTCCTAACAAAACTAAACCTGAAGCAGACGTCAAACAGGAAGTTGCTAATATAGAATCTGTGGCAAAAAATGAAATCTGCTATAAGTATTACTGTATTCCATGTAAAATTAAATTCAGCTCAGCTGGAACTCTAAAAGCACATAAAGAATTCTATTGTCCCCATGGAAAGGATAGTGAAAATATGAATGATAAAGATGGTAGTGGTGAAAGTTCAACTTCTGACAATTTGTCTTACCAATGTGAACATTGTAAGAATGAATATAGCTCTGCTAGGTTACTTAAACAGCATATCTGTATGGCCCCTGCACCGCTATTACGGTGTGCCTATTGTGACTATATAACACAAACTGAAAACCGGTTATCAGAACACATGAAAGTTCATGTACCAACTAAAGCATTCAAATGTAATATATGTGGTTACCGTGGCAACACTGCTAGAGGAATGAGAATGCATGGTAAAATGCATATAGAAAATGGTGAAGAGTTTACAGATGATAATATGATTGAGTTTGAAGAACCACCTGTTGTTCCCATACAAAGAAATGGTGTACCGGAGAAAGGGCCGATTGACGTAGACACTGAATTAATTAGAATGAAAAATGAACCTTATAAAAGAAGAAGGTCAAGAAAATCATTTGAAAAGTCAGAAAATATGGTTCCTTTTCTAGGTCAAAATATGTTAACTTGTCCTGCATGTCGACAGAGCTTTACAAATGTAAATGACTATGTTATTCATGTGCACATGCATGAAATTGCTGCAAAAGAAGCAATAAAAATTTACAATTCTAAAAGTTTGCCATGTGAACATTGTGATTATATTGCTGATTCTGTTACTTCTTTATTAATGCACATGCAGTCAAAACATCCAGAGCAGTTACCAGGTACCAGCAAATGTGACCTTGAAGGTAACTCTGACAGTGAAAGGTCAAGGTCATCTGACAGTCATATATTCAATGATAGATCTAGGTCATGTTCTGTGGACAGTTTAAAGATGACTTCAAATTCTAGTCAAGGCAAGCATTCACTGGAGTCTTCTCTAGCTGTTTCCATGGAAACTGTGGCTAGTAATGATAGTGAACAAAATCTCAAAATGAAAGAAAATGATAAAAGTTCTTCAGAAAGAAGTTCAAAAATAAAGTGTGAAGAAAAATCTGAGAAAAATGATCTGACTGGTTCAATAAAATCTCATAAAGATTTAAAGGAAGAGTCAAGATCTATGAATAGTAATTTTTTAAAGAATGGTTCCCAGTCTCAAGTGTCTCCTCCATTATTTCATACATCAGGTTCCAGGGAACCAATCAAATCTCCACAGTCAGCTCCACCATTTCTGATAAAATCAGAACCTATGTCACCTCCACTACTGAGAGAAGTGTCCAAATCAGTCAGTCCACCTAAAGGCATTACTTTTTCCCCACACAGTGATAAAGTTTCCCCAAAATTGATGTCCCCTGATCCTAAAACTAGGTACCTTTTGAGTCAAAATATTATGGGTGTTAAACAAGAGCTTACAAGCCCTCCAAAGACAGACACCCCTAAAAAGGTATCCCCTCCTTTAAGTCTTAGAACTCCCATAATTTCTCCAAAACCAACATTACCTTTAGGGGCTCATTCCCCATCCCTTCCAAATATTCCCTTACTCTACACTCCTCATGGTGTATTGACCCCTTTTCATTATCCTTCAGGTATACCTATATCGCTGATCCCTGCTACTGCTGTACAAACTAGTCCCTCATTGCCCGCAGGAACCACGGAGAAAATTGGACGAAAATACTGTAAACATTGTGATATCAATTTTACGTACTTATCATCATTCCTTACACATAAGAAATACTACTGTAGTGCTAGAACCACGCCTGAAGACTCACAGAGTCCTACAGCTACTGCTTAATGTTTTTTTTATACTTTGTCATGTTACTATAGTAACGGTTTCTATGGCAACCAAATATTTTGAGGTTAAAAACCTTATTTTTTATATGAAAGTATTGTCTTTCGACTAAGAAGTTGGAGCTTTTTCAAAACATTAAGTGTGAAAATACTATTGAAAAGTGAATAAGTTCAAATAAGCATTATTCAGTTATATATACATACGTAGACCAAACTAAGACACATTTGTTTAGGTAATTGGTTTATTAGTTTACACTTATTTCATTATTGTTGGTTTTATACATGTAGTACTGGTGTGCTTCAGTCAGAAGAATGGCTTCAATCTTGCATTATTGTAAAATTCATATTTATTATTTTTTTCATTACTTTTATGTGCTGTTCATATTTTGTGCTAGAAATTGTTTTTTTAAATCATTCCAGTAAAATAATGTAATTGGTTACATGTATAATATCTTGTTTAGTCCAAAGGGAGATTACTTAGCTCTATGTAATAAAAGTTATTCAATAGTAAGCATTGAATTATCTCCCTTTGAAAAAGTAATTTTCGTGGATATTTGAAAAAAAAACTACTTGTTTAATATTGTTGTTTTTGTTTGTCGTTACTTACTGTTACTTGTTTTGCCTTACAATAAACATTGATTTTTCAGTCCTTGTACTTCTTACAAATTAATTGCTGATGTTCACTTGTGAATCAGAAACTTATGAAAGTGTATGTAACTGCATTGAGTACTTACAGGCATTACTCACAACCAGTAAATTTTATGCACCATCATTGCCTAGAAAATGGGTTCTCAATATTTTCTTTTTTGGGATCTCATCATTGGCTTTTTGGGCTACATTTGGAAAAAATCTTGTTGTAGTAACTACTGAGTAATATTTCATTGCTAGTAGTAAAACACAACAATATAAACACTCATTCTTTTTGGACACCTGCATCCATTGGAACCATCTACCAGAAGAGGTCGTGCATGCATCATCAATAGAGAGCTTCAAATCAGCTCTCCTGAATCACCGCCATTAAAGTGGCGCACTCTCTCCCGTTGTACAAAAACCAAAATTGGGTTCTACAACGTAACAGATACAGATACAGACAGATTATTTTTCTTTGTCTTTACCCACTAGCCCCAAAAACTCAGAATTTTTAAAATTGATTTATGGTCTGAACATTTCATAAACTAGGATTCATAATTTAGCTAACAGCTATCAAAACTAATAGAATGGTTTGGTTATAGTGCATGTTACAATGTTGAAAGGGGTGACAATGAAAGTGGGAAAATACCATAATGCAGTGCTGTGTTTAACTCAAGACATATTCCACACAGACTTTTTCAAAGGCATGAAATTTCAATATGTTATGATAAACACATAATCATTTGAGTTTTTCATATTGATGTACTGAAGATAAAAGGTTCGGGAATTTTAATGGTTTTTTTTTGGAAGAAAACAGGATATTGTTTGTTTTCCTGAATGATCTGTTTTATTATGTTTCTATGGCAACCATATCTATATCAACTATTTGTGATTGTTTCTATTTCTAAACTAGTCTTTTGTGTTGTTCATTTAAATGTTTGTAATTTGTTTGTTTGTATACTGATGTCATTTCTACATAAACTTCTCTGTTCAGTCTTTTTTTCAGTAAGAGTGTATTAATTTGAGTTCGATTTCATTTTATAGTTTTGACTTTTTGAACTTATTGGAAGCACATGTTTTCAATCAGAAATAGTCATTACAATAAAGTTACACTTTATTAAACACTTTTTTGCCATGATAAAAGACCACATTGAGTATTGCAAAATCATGCAATTGTTGACGATTTTTAGGTCCCAAATGCTTACTTCAGAATTATTGATTATTGAACAGGCTACTGTTCTTACAAATCTTACTATCAAATGAATTTTGTAGAGCTTTTTATATCTTTACAATGTCTTTGAATTATTTTGTGATCTGTATCTAGTCCTGTGTGCAATGTCATGTTTTTTATGTTGAATTTTGATCATGGAATTGTCTTTGAATCAGTCCAATGTCTATTCAAGGGAGATCTAGTTCTTAATACATGTACCATTATAGTGCATGGCCAGATTGCATGAAAGTGTAAAATGGCCTGGTTGTATACTGATTGCAGAGGCTTTATTTAGATGATATAAGAAGAGAGAAGTCGTTCTGTGCATTGATCTTAAATTAACAACATACATTTGTCTACGTTTTGTGTGTAATAAAATAGGGGTATGAGTTATGTTTTGTGTGTAATAAAATAGGGGTATGAGTTTGGATGGATTGATCAAGAATGTGTATTACACAATTTACTGCAAGATAAAGAGGGCTTATGTTTTATTCCACAATAAAACATAGACAAGTATGAATTGTCTATATGTTCTGACATTGCAAAGTTTATCTTTTATCATAGAATGATGTATGCTGTTTTTTGTTCTTTAGTCATATGACTATTTATTGTATTATATACAATATGTTCATTAAAGCCACTAAACGAAGACAAAATCTTTATCATCATTCTAAAAACAAGTAATACTATCTAAAAGACTATCGAATATAACCGCCTTGGGATTATTATAGCTCTCTCAAGCGGGTTCCCTTGTAGGGGTCAAGCTCTTCAAAATATCAGTTTCTTATAAAAGTGGGGTACTTTTATAACATGCAAATTAGACAACGGAGAATGTCGGAGATACTCTCTCAGCCAATCAAATTGATTGAAAGGTATTTGATAAAACTTACACGACTATGTTAAGTGTTGTTTTATCAAATCGTTTTCCAGTGATTTACTCGAGAAACCAGTGCGTGTAAGTTTTGAGTTCGCAAATATCTAAACTGATCCTAAAAAGAAACGCCTCATTTCAGCTAAGTACATAATTTCCATGATCAGAATACCAAGAGAAAACATTAATGTTGTTAGCTTGTAAAAAGTCTTTGGTGACGTGTACAACGTGAGGTCTGTCGTCCTTATTTTGATAGAAAAAGTATTGACGTTGCCAGAATATAGCGACACTTACATGGCATAACAGCTGGTCAATACGATGTGTACACAAAATTACCTCAGCAAACAAGAGTTGTGACTGAAACTCGTTTTAAGACACTTATAAGTCTGAGGGAGTTACATAAGTCGAAACACGACTCATCACTGAACTCCCAACACCATTGTTGTGATGATACGAGGGTAGAGATAGACGTCGGTGACGATGGCAAAACTTCAGAATTAGTCCGCGGTACGGACGGTTTACGCCTAACAAGAAGTTTTCCTCATTGAATGTCGACTTATTTGGCGTACACGGTTACCCTTTCACTACACATGTCGTAGATATTGCCGTGAAAATCTATTACGCGAATGACGTTGGTGTTTACATAAATTTTGTAGTTGTCTTGTCTTACCCACGTTACACCCGTTCTATCTGAACGTGGCATATCAGCAAACCTTTCTGTGTACTTAAAGACTTAATTGATTCGTTTCTTTTTCTCGTCAGTATATGTTTATGTATGATTTTATAAAACTATTTACATGAGTTTCGTGAGTTTTAATTAGTTTTCGCACGAAATTCACTGTACAAAACGTGTATTTATCAAAGCAAGAAATTTGTTTACTTCCGAATTGAAGTTGTGGTTATTTTTAGCCACGACGGGATATCCCGACCTTGTTCGTCGAGTTCCGGGATTTTCCGTACAGTCTTTACTTTTGTTTTTAATCGTGAATTTCAAAATTGAATTAGTATAAAATCTGGTGAAAATACTTGAGAATTTTGTGCCTGGGAAGCGTTTTATACATTAGTTTAATGTTTGCATAAGTTTTAAGCAAAACCATGATACTTGAAAATTATCAGCGTTCAGTTTAGTAAAGGGGCTTTAAAGAAATATAAATTTATGTCTATATACAACAATTCTAAAGTGCCATATTCTCCACTCTATTTGCTAACTATCACATGTTTCAATCATTTTAACATCTTTTAAAGATAAAACGACCCCTATATGTATTCTTAATATTTTGGTTTGATTTTCCTTAACATTATGAACCACATAATAATAATAATCATAAACACTTTATTTATAGAGGCAACACAGTAAGGCAGGGCCCAATCTTCCCTGTGAACCTCTTAACAAAATATATTTCACAATTCATAATTCACAAACAAACAAAATTTCATAAACTGTTAATTCATTTTTTATTCATTATCTTATGTATAACATCAAATTACCAATTTCAAGAACTAAAATTGACTTTTTTTATAGAAATAGACTCAATTTGAAATTCTAACACATGGGTTTTTCCATCAGTGCTCATGTGGTACAAACCAAGTTTTTTACACATTATTGCTGAAAAGCATGAAGTGAGGATTGAATCCTATTGTTCTTTGTACACATGTTTTCATTGTAACACTGAAAGTTTGTTTGTTCCACAGAAAAACTCAAATATTCGAATTTCGTGTATAGTCTATTGAATTGTAGTTGATTAATCGATAAATGTGCTAGTCCTACTGTACCTTAATATTGTATTTGATTCTTGGTTCTTTATATATATGCCTCAGGTTACATTGTGTGTTATTGAACAAGTATATCTACTACGATTTATTTGCTAGATAAAGTAAACATTTGTATACTCTGTGTATTACTTAATGATACAATAGTCAAGTAGTTCTTATAGTATATTCAGGAGTTATCCCCCTTTTGTTATTGTACAGGGCCAATTATTATTATATTTGATTTTTGCATTAAAAGTTGTTAATTAAATTATAATTGTTCTGATTTTCTTAATAAAATGAATATACATATTAGCAATGTATTTGTATTCCTTTGTATTGTATAGTTTTTGAGTATGACTTGATACCCAGTATCCTACCATACAGTATAGTTTAGAAGGAATAGTTTGCTTTTTCTCAACTGTCAAAACATGAATAATTTCACGATGAATTTGTATGATAAAATTATCGTTGTTTTACATTTTATGATTTTCCGAAAATGTGTATTATGATCGAGTAGAGCAGCTTATGTGGTACAATAGGCTTACTCTTATAGTGAAGATATTTCAAATAGGACTAGGATTCGAGTATAAATATAATGCATTCAGTCACTATATACTCATTCAAGTCTTGACAGTTCAGAAAAAAACAGACTATGGCACATTTGACTACAAATCCAGGAGCTTAAGTTTGATTCTTGGACTTTTGGTTTGGTTCCCACAGTATGTTGTATGATGTTCCAACATTTGGCATTTATTACGTCTTACATTGTGCGTAGTCCTTGCTTAACTTTTTGAAGTAGAATACAAATTTTGAGAAACCTAGGATACCCATTCAGAACACCTCGACCTTTCATGAATGAATAATCTCGGAAGGATTCGTGGGGGGGTCTTCACTGGATTTTTGTGATTTTACTACCTACGCAAGGCGAAGCACGTAACGGTTACACAAAATAGTTCTTGTAGTATACACACAGATCTTTGTCTAAACATATTTATTTGTTTTAAATTGAACCAAATATTGTTCATCGGTATCATTGAAATGTTATTTCAAATTTTATGGACTAAAAATGAAACTTCAGTCATCGCCTTAATGATCGTGCATTTGTTTACTTTGACACCAGTTTTTCCAAAATGACGTCTAAATATGTCCGAGGTTATTCTTGGTTATTCGTAGCAAATGGCCGAGGAGTTCCGAATGCTAGGATACCATCAACTGGCAAGTATCATGTTTGCTAGAATTTTCTCAAGAGAGATAATTGATGTATTGAAACTTTTAAATCACTTAAATTATAGGGGGTACATACCCTTATTATGATTCCCAATTAGACAGCAATCATCACAAGCTTTTTGATCAAGAAGTTGTCAGGCCTGTTTTGATGTACAGCAGAAGAAATAGCCACCATATAAAAATATTTTAACTTCATAATGGTTTAAACTTGGGATTAAACTTTAGATCTCAGTTCAAAATGCAAAGATGAGAAGCACAAATTACATAGCTTGCCTGAACCTGCACTGGTGCCAAAAACTTTGTACTTTCTTCTTAAGCATTGAAAGTTTAATATTAAAGAGCAAATCAATTTGCAAGTAATCAAAGATGTATGAATTCTTAACTATATTTACAGTGTAGGAACATTGGGAGGCTTTTCATTCCCCATTTCAAAATTCAAAAGTAATGTGATTTAAATTAAGCCCTACAAGGAAAATCAAGGGTTTTTTCACCAGACATACCTGGCCTCTGAAAACAAAGTTCCCCGGATTGTGAAAATTAATGCTTTCTATAATTCTATGTAACAGGCTTTATCACAAGGACACTATTACAAGCTTAATATAGTTTATATATATTTATTATTTTAGCTGGGTTGTGGAACTATAATTTTGCTGAGTATAACACCATAGCAATCACTTTTGAGCCCTAACACCGATATACTAGGAATAATATTACTTGCTCATTGAAACAAAGTTAAAGGATGTGATGCACATCAACTTGGAGCTGACTATCTAATGCTTACCAGTCAAGCACAGTAACCATATTGTCACACCCGCTATTTTTGGTAAGGTTTAATGCCCTAGCAAAATTAAGTATAGATAACATGACTGCAGTCGGTCAACCTACTCACTATTCCTGGAAAGGTTAAATCTCCAGATTTAGTGTTCAACCAGCTACTAAGGGCATGCTTCCATCAGTGACTGGAGGCAGATTAGCTGTACAAATTATGTTATGACCAAGCACAATCGAAGAATGCCCTGCCTGGGAATCCAACCAATGTTCCCTTGATCAGTAGACTTGTGACCTGCCAAATGAGCTAACCTCTACCATTATAACAAATATACATACTAATTGCAGTAGGGTACATGTACACATGGTTAAATTACTATGAATTATAAAACAAAACAAGTTTATGTAATGACATCTTAAGTTTATTTTTACAAAAATCAAACAGCACCATAATAAAGTAAACACATGTACAGTACCTAACAAAAGTTTTGGACCAGCAAAATTTTGAAACACTAGCATAAATTCACTATAATCAAAGCTTATTCATGTAAAATAGTTTGCATTATATGGATTTTGATATTTACTCAGGCAACTCTTTGTATCCATTTTCTGTATGTAGAGGTGAATTTGTATATCATTAAATCAGAATTTTGTCCTAGAACTTTTGGAGGGTACTGTATAACAAAATAATCATATCAAGATACATATAATCAAATAACATCACATTAAGCATTAAATTTAATGTCTGAACAAGAAATGTAAAGTGGAAACCACATTAAAGCCGGATTTAAAAACTTTAATACAAAAATTACTAAGGGAAATAATCCATAATAAAGGCAGGTAGAGTTGAGGTTACTTTCTAATTCTGTTAATCACATGGTATGTTATCATTGTATGAAGTTTCATAAAGATGTGACAATAAATGGCAGAAAAAAAGGGTAAAGAAAAACTTTCAGGCAATTGTTAATGACATCGGTTTTCGTTGAAAAATCCTGCTAAAAATAGCATAATTACATGGGTGAAAGTTCAACATTTTCAAAATCCTGAAATTTCCAAATTTCATGTTTTTAAGGTCACATTATCATATGGAAAGAACCCTTTCTCTGTTCCAAAAATCCTGAACTTCAGGATCAGTCCTGAAAACTTTCACCCATGTAATTAATATATTGATCTATTCAACAGTATATACTAATTATATGTTCGATAAATGATAACAAAAACACACATCAATTTTTATATATCATAAGTACAAACATACTGTAGAGAGTGCCAGGTTAATGACAGTTGTATAAAAAAACATTACTAAATTCATCCAAAATACAGTAAAGTTCCTCTATAAAGACCAACAAAATCAGTGGTCTTAATAGCGAAACGGACTTATAGTAGAGATCTTTTTGTTCACTAATAAAGCATTAGGGTCAAAATAATTGTCAATAATCGCATGATTTTGAAAAAACAAAGGTAGTCCTACCAGCAGAACTTGACTGTACAAATTACACATTCAAAATTCAAGTTACATTAAAAATTTGAATTAATCAGATACATTTTTTACATAGTTTTTCACAGACCCATTAATATAATATTGGATAGGTAAAACACTTTATATTATATATTTTTATAATCATTCTTTTCAAGATCCTTTCCTTTAGATTTAGCATGAGTTCTCCAAGCATGGACACGAGAGGTTGTACATCTGAAAATTAGCAAAAAAGAATGGTAAAAATTTATTAATTTTATCACATTTCAAAGCATTAGTTAAGTTTATACTTATTTATCTCAGCTCGATTGTGAAATAAGTTCTTACAACTTAGATTAATCACTTTCAAGTTCACTTCCTGGTCATATGGGATCTGACCTTGTAGGATAAAGTTACTTGCTTAAAAACAACAGAATAGGTTTGGGATGGGATTCGAACCAACATGAAGCTAGTAACCACCAGGCCAAGCCTTCTATAGCATTGATATGTACATACATTATTACAGGTTGGCATTGTAAACAAAATATTTCTATGAGGGCCTAATATCAAATAGATTTCATTGTTTTTTTGCTGACCCTGGATTGAAACTTAACCAAATAACAAGGTGTTTGCCACCAGTACAGTGCCAGGTCAGTCTGCACTTTCTTACAATGATATTTGTACAAATGAGTTATTTCAAAACTTATTTTCAAATCCTTGTTTTCATACTATTGCAACAAAATGCAAGTAGAGAGGGGCCCGGATCTCTGTGATAGATTTATCCAAGCAAATCAACATCTAACACACGGTGATTTTAATACAATGTACATTGTATTTGAAAGAGTAAATGAATTCAACTGCCTCTGACATATTTTGTTGCCTATTCTGAATACTGCAAGTCCAAAGCAAACTTCACAGGCTTGGTTGGCCTGAGGAGAACACATTCTTTGACCAAAACTGTACTTTAATTCTCAATAATTTTTCCATAAAAGGAAGGCCATACTTAATGTACAAAAAATCATACAATATGTTATAAATTGAAATAAGAATTGAACTGATTATGTTGATCAGTTAAATACAGTGGAACTTTAGAACACCCTTCGAATCTTCGATTTTCTGAGGTTTCTGGAATGCTGAGGTTTTCAATTTAAATAAATGGCTGATCAAATATAATGCATTAATTGAAACGCCCACTTACCCTGTAGTACTGTGATGGAGATAATCTTTAGTATTAACATCCTCCACTTCTATATTACAACATGACCATGTCTTCTTAACAGACGTCTTAACAACAGCTTTTAAAATAAAACATGAATATTAAACGCTTATATAGTCAAATCCGCAATGTATAAATATTAAATGCCTATGCATGAGTAGCACAAGTATACTGATCAAGGGGTTAAGAGTTCATTTCCCAGTCAGGACATGCTTTTATGGAGTTTGGTCACGAAATAATTTCTGTGGCCATTCTCCCTTCTATCACTGATTCTAAGTCATGTTGGATGATTTTCAGTTACTGATGGAAGTATGTACCTAGTATCAGGTTAACAGCTAAATTTACAGATTTAGCCTCCCCAGGAACAGAGAGTGGGCAAACTGACAGCGGTCATATGACCAATAAAATGTGTTGCAATGGCATTGACTGGTTCACTACCATTTTAGATGATATTTTATGAGAGAATGTTTGAAAAAAAGTTTATCATTGATCAAATTCATATATAAAACGAATAAATGTATAAAAACAAGTATAATACCATTATTGTTGGATTTTCTAGCAAATCCTTCATGGAATGTACATTTTGTACTGTCATGTAAATTAGTAAATGATTTAAAACATTGTAAACAATGGCCACCATCTAACACTGATGATTGAGTCTTCACAATCTGAGATTTAGCTCTGAAATATATATATATATATATACAATGTATATTACTGAAAAAAATCTAATTAACCATATCTTTACGCGGTCATTGACGATTTACTGATATTTATTTTGAACAAGGAGTCAAAATGATCCAAATGTTTTGATGGGTCAGTGCAAAACTAGTCTACAAACTTCTTTGATTACATGTAGATAAACTAGTTTTGTACCAACTTCATTGGTTTAGGTTTAATGCCTGGGTAGATTCAATCAAGACTTTTGTCATAGGATCTCTGACATTGCATAGTGGGTCACTTTCAAATGACCTTTGAATCAACCAATCATTGCACATGTCTTCTTTATGAAGACAAAATATCACAAGCATTGGAATTTCAATTTTTAGATCAGGGTTTTAAAGCTTTTTGATGGTACTTCTATTTACGGCTGTGATTGGACTATTCATTGCAAGTTGAATTATGACAATTAATATAATGTAGCAGAGGTATAATACGGAACTTGTATTCCCTTGTCTTCAAGCTAGCTTTTATGGTGATCTGGTAGTGTCTGTTTACGACTCGATAGATTGTGGGTTCAAATTTCAGTTCTGACCATTGATTTTTACTGGGTAACAATAACTATAACAAACGTCAGATAAAGTAATCCGTACTGCCCTCTGGTCAGATGTGAAATAAGCATGCAAGAGAGTGGACAATTTTAGATTAGGTTATAATAAGATTTGGGTAGATAAGACTGGTAGTTAAGGCAGTAACCAAATAAAGGCACTGGTTTAATGTGCTTATAAAACTGGTAGTTAAAGGCAGTAACAAAATAAAGGTACTGGTTTAATGTGCTTATAAAAACAATAGTGCTGAAACACTGAAATGCTTTTATTCCTACACACAGCTAAACTCGTGCCTATACTTTATTATATGATAAAACACCGACAACTGTAAGTAATTTTTAAACAAATCTTTGAATTGTTCATTTATTTTTGACTTACAATCAGGGCTTGAATTTAACAAAAAATTAGACTTACACATTTTTGCAAGTAGATTTCATTTCAACTTGCAAAATAAAAAAGTCATCGGCACATTTTTTTTTCAAAATTTTAGCAGCATACATACAGTTACTTTTCATTCAAAACAAAATAACACTATATACGTATTAAGTTTTGGATAAAACAATTGTGTTATTGTTGAATAGACCAAAATATTAAACATGCTTTTACGTTAAATCCGATATTGATACTATTGATATATCTGGTTGTTTCAATGCTGATTTGAGCCTCATTACTTTAGACAGTAATATTTTTGCGTCAATTTCAACTAGCGAAATTTCGCCTGTAAAAATAAAAGTTACTCGTAATATTCAAAATCCACTCGCATTTTGCGAGTATGCGAGCTTAAATTCGAGCCCTGCTTACAATACATACTTTCCCCTGGCACTTTTATGAGCTTTCAATGTGAAGTCATCAGTAAGAACATCCTTAAAATCATCATATTGCCATGGTGCCAAGATTTCATCTGGAAATATACAATGTTCATGTTAAAGTTCACATAGAAGGTTAATTCAAAGGTACCAGTTCACAGATTTGGTTAAGATTTTTTCTATATTATCAAAATACCATTCAGTGTCTGTAATTGTGTCAAAAAAATAATTCTTAATATTTTAAGACAAACTGACCTACTGGGTAGCAAGAAATATACATGTATTATAAAAGTCACAAAAATGCACTGAAATTGTCTGTACCGTGACATAGGGGGGTAGATTTTTACTATATATATTTTTATTATATTAAATCATTGAATAGAATAGTTCACTTTTGAATATGATTGATACATCAACAATATAAAGTATTACTACGTCAGTATATCTTAAGCTAAAAATATTACTTGTCCTTGTCCATTAACTTGTCCGCAGACAATAACTGAACGAGTGTGACAAGTCAGGCATGGGAATTCCAAATCCATGATTACTACTGTACATAAGAAATAGTACACACGACTGAGGGCCTTCTGGTCTAATATTGACTGACCAGTCAGCCCTATAACAAATAGTTGACCAAAGCCGTGCCTAGGTTACACACCACTAAACAAGCGTTTAATGATAGGCCCTATCGACTGGATATGACATCAGAGATTCACTATTATATCAGCGGGCCACTATCACATTATAATAGCCCACTATGTTTTATATATGTAAAGAAGAAGCAATTTTATGTAAGGTATAGTAATGTACCAATGTCATGAAAAGAACAACCCATTATACCATATAATGTATCATAATAAATTCTCCTTTCTCTATTAACTCTTTGCCTTCTCTGAAATAGATTATTCAATAACATGGATGAAAGTTCAATTTCTTTAAAATCCTGGAGTTCCTATCTTTTATGACTTGAGCACTTTTTACATAGGAAATACAGGTACTCACTTTCATAGATCCTAAAAACCTAAAAAATACTGAACTTCACTGCGAGTCTGAAATTTTCATTCAAGCAGTTATATTAGTAGAAACATCTCAATGATGTCAACCACAAGAACTTGACTTTCCATATCACATTATGAAAGACACTTGTATTCACCTGGCTGGTTCAGTTTGTAGTACAGAAGTGAACTAAATGAGAGGTCGTATGTTTGATTCCTAGGTGAGTCATACTTTCCTGAAGCTTGGTCATGAAACAATTTCTACAACCATTCTGCCTCCTACCACTTATTCTTAACCATGTAGGGCAGGTGAATGAGCCTAGTAACTGGTTAACAGCTTTATCCAAAGATTTAGCCTAGACTGACCGCCTTTACATGATAAGGGCTTAAATTCTAATCCTCGGTGGGGCATACTTTCACGGAGCTTGGTCATGAAATAATTTCTACTACCATTCTCTCTCCTACCATTGATTTTAAATCATGTAAGACAGTTGTAAGTCATTAACTAATGAGTGAGCCTTGTAGCCAGTTCATAGCTAAATCTAGAAATTTAGCTTTTCAAAGAACAGTGATTAGTATGACTGACTTACATGATAAAACCTACACATGTACAATTCGTTGCTAAGGTGTTCAACAAGACCTAATCTCATTAAAACACTAACTAAAATTTCCACTGGCCTACTAGCTAATTTAGATCTGGCCATTTTCTTAGGAGGGTCATGTTCAGGAGATCTTTTCTCATTATTACATAATATTCATGACAAAATCTCTATGTTTAGTAACTTGTTTACATAGTCTACATCATGCAATTTGAAGTGAACCAAGCCTGCTAATAATACCGCTGTAAATTGCAAACCTTGGTCTAAAAATAGAAATTACAAAATCAAAATGCTATTAATAGAGTTTTATTAATAGATGAAAGGTACACATTGATTGGACAAAATAAAGGTCATCTTGACGTGACCCTCCTAGGGAACCTTAGAAATCCTGTATGACAACGCTCTACAGGATATCTGTTTACGAAGATTGAACAAGGCCAAAAAAAGAAACTATGTGTTAACTGGTATTTCTTACCTGTCTTTCAGCATCCATATTCTCTTGAACACGCCTAGCTTCTTCTATCATACGAGCAGTCAGGGTTTTAATGTTCTCAGGATTTCCCCATACTTTGAGGTAAGACTCCGCTCTATTGTTATCATAGTTAGTGTTATTTTTTTTATAGTCTGGCTCAACTATGGCAACTTTTGACTTAGAGACAAATTCCAAATTCAACACTTGTTTTAAATTCCCAGGAAAGATGGGAAGCTTTACAAGAGATGCTTGCATTTTCTTTTTCTTCTTTCTAATAATCATTTCTACTTGATGAGGGGTTAGTTTTTTCTTTCTGTTTATCTCCCTTTGTAACTCTTTTTCAGAAAATTTTGAATTTGCTGAAACTGCGGCCCTGGAGAGAAGAGAATAGTCTTGATGTTTAGCATTACACAAAACAGCTATCAATTGTATATAACTATAGTTTTTGCTGCAATTGTCTGTAGTTAAGCTGCTAGTTTCATTCAAACAGTCTTTGATGCAAGACATGATCCTGTTAGAATATTCCAGATTCTTAGAATTTATGATTCCCCATAACTTCTCTAAATTAGCCAACTGGTCTTCATAGCTTGGAACTTCAGCTGAAAATGAATAAATTCCATAACTTGTTTGTACTTAACTAATTTAGAAAACCAGAAAAAACAACATTTGGTTGGGTAATTTGCCAATTTATAGTCACAAGCAAAAGCCATACCAACTACGTGTTTTATGATATATAGGCTAATATTGGATTATATTCATCAAACATTTGTTCTGGCTTTTGTTTGAGATAATCAACTGGCAAATTACCCTACCAAAAATCATAAGACTTATTGTAACCTTACCCCCATATATTTGATTAAAAGTCTAATGATTTTTTACTTAGACAACTTTTATCAAAATACTTGTATAAATTCATTTTCATTTTCAAATTGATTAAATCAATGCCTGTCAGTTAAATTCACAGTGTGAATTAACTTATTTCTCTACATGCTCCATTGTATTTGATTTCCAACAGTTTAACATTTTAAAAAAATCAGTTAAATAGCGCTGTTTAAAGTCTGCCTCCATAATTATACATCTTCACGTAATAAATTTGAATATAATCCCTGATCATTGAAATTGACCATTCCATATGCAAACTTTTTTTGAATGACAATACATTTACCCACAAATATAACCATGTGCTCTTTTTTTAACACCTTGTTTGTGGGACAAAATGTAACTGTAAACCTTTGTTATTTATGCTAATTGGACCATTGCTAGGTATGAGCTTGTTTGTTGGGTTTAACGCCGTAGCAACACATTGTATAGGTCATATAACAACAGTCAGTCAACCTACTCACTCCTCCTGGAAAGGCTAAATCTCTGGATTTAGCTGTTAACCAACTACTTTAAGCACATACTTTCGTCAGTGACTGACAACGGTGCCGGGACAAAACGGACCATAAGACAAAACGGACCATGACAAAACGGACCATACTCGGGACAAAACGGGCCATATATATTGGACAAAACGGACCATTGTCAGGACGAAAACGGACCATAAGAAAAAAGTATGACATTTACAATATTTAAGAAAAAAATAGAAACATTTTATTATTGTTATTATTGTGTTATGATAAGATATGTTTGGTATCATTAAATTGTGGTTCAACTGTAATCATAATAGTCTTAATTGTGATTAACTGCTTGCATGTTGTTGGTGTGTTGTTTGTCACCAAATGTGATAACTGTGATATTTGATGTACTCATAAAAAATAACAACAAATAATGTCCTAACGAATGCTATTAATTGTCCTCCTCATTGTTTCCTTGAACTAACACCTTTAATGAATTGGTATTGGAGTATTTGCCTGAGAGTGATTAAATTTGAAGTTGCCTATAATATTATAGTCAAGCACTGGTTCCTCTCTATATACTGCCGCCACATATAACTCTGGAAAAGGATTTATGATAACAAACTTGTACTTCCAAGTATAATTTCTTATACTCACAGTTACACTAATGAAAAAAAAAATCTTGTTTAATTAGCCTCTACTACATGTAATTATCAATAATTGTCATCATGCAGTTTGGCGTTGATTAAAAAATTAATTAAGTTGTCAATGAAATAACAAACAACAACACTTATGTATTTTATTGAAAACATGAATATGAATTTTTTATCTAATAATATAAATATATATATCATAATGGTCCATTTTGTCAAAAAATATGGTCCATTACAAGCATGATTTACCTACAAATGGTGGTATCCATCATGCTAATTTTGTACAAATGAATTACACACATTTTATTTTCATTACTGCCTACCCCTGAAATTGTCTCTTTTCTAATGTTTACCAAAAAAGTTTTTTTTGTACGCACTATATGAAGCAGTATATATCATGATGGTTCGTTTTGTCCCGACAATGGTCCGTTTTGTCCAATATATATGGTTTGTTTTGTCCCGAGTATGGTCCGTTTTGTCATGGTCCGTTTCTTCTCATGGTCCATTTTGTCCCTAATTCACTGACAACTGCCCTACATAATTTAAAATCATTGGTAGGAGGGAGAATGGCCGTAGAAATAATTTCATGACCAATCTCCACAAAAGAATGCTCCATCTAAGAATCGAACCCACGACCCCTCGATCAGAAGACTTGCATGCTACCAACTGAGCCAGCCAGGCAGCTAGGTATGAGCTAAAATTACAGATTTGACTGGAAATTATATTTAGCCAACCACTTTGAAATGGTTGATACCTACCTAGTTTTTTCCTACATGAACACACAGCCATGGCCAATCTATGAGCACACTTTCTTGGTAACCAACCACATTGTACTAAATCTTTCTGAAGACCATAAAAACTATCTTGATCAGAGTGATACAAACAGAATCTGGTTGCCATAGTTCTTTGATTCTTATCACTACAGATAAAGGTATGTTTTATCATTGAAAATAAAGTATACAAATGTTCATAGTATAATGTTAGAATCAATTAGACCTGTGTGTTAATAAAATATTTCATTCAATGCTTTCAGCACTTTGATTAGATTCTGAAACTATAGTTTATTTAGACTTTACAGCCTTAGTGCATTAGAAAAATATTACAACAAAATAAAAAGAATGACAAACCTAGTTACATCAATGTGAATAAAAATCCTTTTTTGACAGCTTCCTGTATCAATGGTTCAAACAGTGTTCAACAGATCTACCTGCTATATAGGAACATCAAACACAATGAAGACCACCAAAAACTCCAAACAGATCTTGAAAACCTTGAACACTGGGCAACAAAGTGGGGCATGCGTTTCAACGCCAAGAAATGCTATATTATGTCTATAAATCAACGTACATCCAAATTATACCAACTAAATAACCACATCTTACAACAAGTTCAAAGTAACCCGTACCTAGGCCTTGAAATATCCAATGATCTCAAGTGGTCCCTACACATCAACAACGTCACCAAAAAAGCAAATGCTACATTAGGATTCCTTCGAAGAAACCTACAAAATGTCCCTGAAAAGTGTCGAAAAACTGCTTATATTACTCTAGTAAGATCAATCATGGAATATGGAGCCACCATCTGGAACCCCTATCTCAAAGGAGACATCGATAAGCTAGAGAAAATACAAAACAGAGCCATCCGATTCATTAAAAAGGACTACAAGACAAGAACTCCAGGATCAATCACAAAAATGAGAAAAGAACTGGAACTAAACACCCTTGAAGAAAGAAGAACAAGTCTTCGATTGATTCTAATGTACAAGGTGGTTGAGGGGCTGGTGCCGGCACTGCCACCAACCTCATTCGTGAAAAAAGCAAGGATAAAAAGACATATTAAAGCAAAAACCTACACAGACTATCAAAGTGAAAATATAGTGAATAAACATGCGTGCAACAACTCTAAAAGTCTAATAATCCCTAGTAGCAGAACAAAACAATATAAACACTCATTCTTTGTAGACACCTGCATCCATTGGAACCATCTACCAGAAGAGGTTGTGCATGCACCATCAATAGAGAGCTTCAAATCAGCTCTCCTGAATCACCACCAATAAAGTGGCGCACTCTCTCCCGTTGTATAAAAGCCAGAATTGGATCCTACAACGAAAACAAATACAGATACAGATACAGAAACAGAGAAAATGACCATGACAGTAACTGTAACTTGTAAGAATAAGAAATAAAATTTAAGTTCTGTTCACATTCGACAGAGATCGAGTTACTCCACGTTTGAATACAGAAAGTAAACACATCTGTTAATATCTGGATTTATATCTAACTTGTTTTTGCATCATAATTATAAATAGAAGATTTACGAAGTCTCTAGATGAAATTCGCTGACACTGTAACTGTTGGGGATTCAATGTTTCTCAACCGACTTTCGTCGATTTCATGCCAACCGATTTTTGATGAAAGTAGTCCAATAATAGAACCGCCCATAGCCCCGCCTTCCTGTTTTAAAGGATTGCCTTATAGTTGTTGAAAAAGCACGAATGTGTCAATCAATTGAGTGTGACAGGCCTAAGCCCCCTAACCTCCCCGGTTCCTACGGGCCTGCAAGTCTAACAAGATTTCATTTAGAAAACACTCGTTCACTATAATATGCTATGGAAATATGACCAGATTTTAATGTATAAGGGACAATAAGCATTAATTGGAACTTCGCTAGACTATAACAACATGCAATTTTGTAGTTTTTAAGATTTTTGAATAATACATATTTTATAATGACGCTGAAGTTAGCAAAATTTTTTTGCTAGCAAAAGTGGCCACAAAGTGCTACTTTTGCTAGCATTTTTTTATTTAACGAATCGTGAAATTATAATTTAGCCCTAAAACGGCATACATTAACCAGTTATTTAACATGGTAAGTCCATTTGTCCGGCCTAAGGCCACTAGTCGGTATTATGTGTTTTGTATATAAAATCGGCCCATCTGAGTGCTGATTTTATACACAAAACGTAAAATACCGACCTTAAGTGGTCTTTGGCCCAAAGCCACGGAATTTTCCCAGGGTAGCCGCTAGATTCGAGCCCTAGATTCGAGCCCATCTGAATGCTGACTTTTCTACACAAAACGTAAAGTACCGACATTTTGTGGTCTCTGGCCCACCTCTAACGTGGTATACGCCAGTACCCGACCAAATCGTTTAAACACGAGATTCGAGCCTTGAAACATGGCCCATCTGAGTGGTGTACTATGCCCAGGTGATAGCCCTAGGTCATGTCTCAAGCGTGATATGGCCAGTATCCGGCGAAATCGCTTTAACTCGAGATTCGAGCCTTGAAACATGGCCCATCTGAGTGCTGATTTTATACACAAAACGTGAAGTATCGACCTTTAGTGGTCTTTGGCCCAAGCCCACCTAATTTTCCTGTGGTTGCCACTATGCTCACGTGATAGCCCTAGGTCATAACTCTAACATGGTATACGCCAGTACCCGGCCAAATCGTTTTAACACGAGATTAGAGCCCTGAAACATGGCCCATCTTAGTGGTGATTTTATGCACAAAAAGTAAAGTACCGACATTTTGTGGTCTCTGGCCCAAGTCCACGGAATTTTCCCATGGTAGCCGCTATACCCACGAGATAGTCCAAGGTCAGACCTCTAGCGTGGTATACACCAGTTTCCGGCTAAATCGCTTTAACTCGAGATTCGAGACCTGAAACATGACCCATCTGACAGCCGATTTTTTACTCAATACACATAATACCGACTTGAGGCCTTAGACCCAACAAATGGACTTGCTATGTTTAATAGCTCGTTATTCTTTAGTTGAATAATGTTCCATAATTTTGACCATTGCTTTTATAATGTCAATTCCGCTTTAAGCGATGTCATTCCAATGAGCCTTAGACTCAATCCCAATTAAGGTGGACATATGGGCATATTTTTTTTCATTTTTTTCATGTCATCAAATATGAGTTTTAAATCAATTAAAGGCATTGTAGACATGTTCTGTACGCGGTATAAAAATCTTTTCAGCTGGGCTAGTATACTTTTTTAGATATAGGCTGGTGAAAGGTCACACCTAGCATTAATAAATGTGCTTATAAAAATCGAACATGTGCTGTAAATTTCACTTATTTAAAAGTAGTAATGATCAAACTGTTGAGAAATTCAATACGGTTGCATTCTATAAGGTACTATGTTTCGGAATAAATGATAAAGACTGAAGAATAAGCCAGATGCTTTCAGAAAAACATAAATATTGAATATGCTATTTTCATTAGTTTTATTTGTTTTTAAAATGTCATTCATATCAACTGTTCCAGAACGATACAAACAAGTTAAATATGGAATGAAACTGTTTAAAATAGTTAGATACCCTTGTCTTAGTGTTATAACAAAACGTTTCGTGCATGTGAACCAACACAAAGCAACCAATAAAGAATATAATTGTTGTCCCGTACGTTAGCAAAATTGGCTCGTACGTTATATACTTCAGTTTGGTCATCTAAACTATTGATAACTAAGTTAAACTGCAAGAAAACAACTTACATTGTTGTGTAATTTGTTTTACAATTCAATGTACTTGTGTTTTACATATAAAACTACAATAATATCTCTCAATTACAATAATTACGCGAACCATTTTCATTTTTCCAAGAGAACAACATTCAACAATTTTGTGACAAGTTTAACAAAGAAACATAGCAAACTAACGCATAAACTAATAAAAGCTATTTAGTAGTGAGGTAACATGTGATTTACAACCATCAAATCATCCGGCAAATGCATGTTTAGACAATTCTACAGTGTCCCGTACGTTATTAAATAAGTAAGATAATGAATGAACCTGATCAAAATATTGCAGTGTGTACTAAAATGATTCTAAAGTTATAATTTGATCAAACGAGGCATTGTTTTAATTTATCATTTCAAAGCTAGATGGTATTCAATTAAGAACAATGCAAACTATTCATCATTTATAGCAAATAATAAGTACTATAACTTATTTTCCCGTCACTCTTGTTAGTTACTTTTGAACATCATCAACTTCATTATAATTGCTGTTCCCATAATATTTTCGTCTGCGAAGATTAAATGCATGTTAAGGAACCTTACAAAAGCAATTTATCATAAATATTCAGACGATTATCAATTATTGTGTCACATTTTGTCCCGTACGTTACGGACTCGTACGTTATTTTTCATTTTGTTTTTACTGGTTTTTTGTGTGTCACAAATATGCACTTTAAATGAATTATAAAAACACTTTATAAACTTTTTATTTAATCATTGAAGATCAATTCAATGAAGAATTTTTATATCTATTTGAAAAGGTTTGTTAGATAATTTGATTTTACTAATTGTCCCGTTCGTTACGTGGTGAAAATTACGATTCATTTTTTAATAAATGAGCTCATAAATTACCGATACCAATAAAATGTCAGCTAAAATGAATATCTTATCATTAGGATATAACTTTATGGACTTTACTTACATAAAAATAGTTTGTAAAGAGTGCAAAGCTGTGAGATTAATGAAGCCTTTAAATAAATGTCCCGTACGTTATCGGAGTTTGGAGACAACGCTTGTTGTATGAGGTGTGGAAAATTATTTTTGAATTTACATTGTAATATGTGTTTTTCTTGAGGATTTAGTAATAATTGACATATTAAAGATATATTTAATTGGAAATCTGTCTGAATTTGTTAACAATTTGAAGCTAACTGTAAGAATTTGTCATTGGAGACATAGGGATTTTCTACACCCTAGCTTAATTAAGAGACAATATTTTGAAAAAATCTAAGTTTTCTTCACAAAATATGCCGTTTATACTTTTACTATAGCACTATCACTTGTAAATATGCATTTCATTTACATAAATTCTGTAAGTTAAATTCCTGGAAACATGATAAACGTTGGAGACATCAAATGTGGGTAGGTATATTTTGCGGACCAGCGGACCAACGGACCAGCGGACCAGTTTAGTATACGGACACAGTATAACAAATATGCGGATCATATATATAATAAAAGTATTGAAGACGTTCGCAAATATTTTGTTTGGGTATAGTTCAAAGATAAGATTGATAGAGTTTTGGGAAATTACATTTTATAATTTTTCATCTGAAAATATATACATATATAAGTACCAATTTCGAGTTGTTTTTTTTAAATAAACTTTATTTCTACTACAATTGCTTCATAACAAATTGTTACGCGTGTACTGGATATAATATATTTCAACTGTTAGAGACTGTTAGAGACTTCATCATTTGAAAACAATTTAAATTCAATTGATATAGTTTAATGATATACTATGTAAGTCGTTTAAGCGGACTTTGTAAATAAAGAAACATAATCGTGTTTCATTGACTTTTAATTCTTAATTTTGCTGAGTTACGTTTACGATCTCAAACTACGATTAACTGTAGCGGACCACTTACTTATAAGAGCGTTAAAGTGACGGACCAGTTGAAAGATCTAGGAAATGTAGATATAGAGTTTGGTACTATATTGACGGATTATTGATATGAAGTTTCACTGTAGCGGACCAGTTAATATAAAGAGCATAAGAGTAACGGACCACGTGATAGATCTAGAAAATTTAAGATTTTTTTGGCGGACTGAATTAATTATGAATAGTTTCGTACTATATTGACGGACTATTGATAAGAAGTTTCACTGTAGCGGACCACTTAATTTAAAGAGCATAAGAGTAACGGACCAGGTAACAGATCTAGAAAATTTAAGGTTTTTTTGGCGGACTGATTTAATTATGAAGAGTTTCGTACTATATTGACGAACTATTGATCTGAGTTTTCACTGTAGCGGACCACTTAATTTAAAGAGCATAAGAGTAACGGACCAGGTGATAGATCTAGAAAATGTAAGATTTTTTGGCGGACTGAATTAATTATGAAGAGTTTCGTACAATATTGACGGACTATTGATCTGAGGTTTCACTGTAGCGGACCACTTAATTTAAAGAGCATTAGAGTAACGGACCAGATGATAGATCTAGAAAATGTAAGATTTTTTTGGCGGACTGAATTAATTATGAAGAGTTTCGTACAATATTGACGGACTATTGATCTGAGGTTTCACTGTAGCGGACCACTTAATTTAAAGAGCATTAGAGTAACGGACCAGATGATAGATCTAGAAAATGTAAGATTTTTTTGGCGGACTGAATTCATTATGAAGAGTTTCGTACTTTATTGACGGACTATTGATCGGAGGTTTCACTGTAGCGGACCACTTCCTTTAAAGAGCATTAGGGTAACGGACCAGGTGATAGATCTAGAAAATTAAAGATTTTTTTGGCGGACTGAATTAATTATGAAGAGTTTCGTACTATATTGACGGACTATTGATCGGAGGTTTCACTGTAGCGGACCACTCAATTTAAAGAGCATTAGGGTAACGGACCAGGTGATAGATCTAGAAAATTTAAGATTTTTTTGACGGACTTAATTGTTTCTGTCTGTTTCTTTTGTTCTTTCAAACTGTAAGTATTTGCAACAAAATATATGCGTGTGTTGAATAAAAGTATTGAACTTTTTCTATAGAACTTAATACGTTAGTTTGGCGCGTACTTAATTAATAAATTCAAAGGATTGTAAGTAACAAATAAACCAATTAGAATTTGCTGATATCAATTCTAAGTCTTCTTGTTTGTCATTGAGCAATTATTTTTCTACAGTAATTATGATAGTAACAATAATTATACGACAATTATGTATTTATTTGTTACATTTTAAGGAAGGTGGTTGAGGGTAAGTCTGTCAAGTTGGCTGAGTCGGGTAGGAAGGTGGTTGAGGGTAAGTCTGTCAAGTTGGCTGAGTCGGGTAGGAAGGTGGTTGAGGGTAAGTCTGTCAAGATGGCTGAGTCGGGTAGGAAGGTTGTTAAGAGTAAGTCTGTTAAGGTTGTTGAGTCGGGTAGGAAGGTGGTTGCATCGGGTGGGAAGGTGGTTGCATCGGGTGGGAAGGTGGTTGCATCGGGTGGGAATGTGATTGAGTCGGGTGGGAAGGTGATGGGGGATAGGTCTGTTAAGTTAACTGAGACGAAGAAGCTTGTTGGTGGCGGGGTGCCTGGGGAAAGTAATGATATCGTTGAAGATTTTGATGTTAATTTCTACATGTCCCATTTGAAAGCTCTTGAATATGTTTTGAAAAAGGAATCGTTTGTAAACGAAATTCCATTCAGGCCGAAAGGCGGAGATCATTTTATTTTTTATGCTGGGAATGATACTTCAAAAAAAGATGATTGGCGCACCGATGGGTATAGGTGGAAGAATAATGGGAATAAAAAAAACCATATATAATGAAAGCCAGGAATTTCTTATCTATAAAAGGCATTATAAAATATTTAATAGGGAAGGGTGTAGGGATGATTTTAAGAAAATTGTTTTTGAATTCAAATCAGAATCAAGCGTTTCCAATAAAGTTCTAATTATTTATCATGGCAATGAAAATGTTTACGATCCGGCCCCTCATAAGAACAGCAAAGGAAATGAACCTTTTATACCGACTAAAAAATCCGTTTTAAATTTAATAAAAAGCTCTGATGATAGCAGACCGCTCCAAATTAAAAATAAACTTGATTCTGAGTTGGAAACAAATAAAACAATAAATGAAATTGGATATTCAACTGTTAGAAATGTTCGTCAGGTTAAAAACGTTCAATCAAATTTAAGACAAGACAAAAAGATTAGTCATGACTCTCTGTATAATCTGTTGGAATTATATTATCATTTAGACAACTACATTCACGAAATAACAATTATTCCGGATTTATTAGTTTTGATTGGTAATACAGATGGTTTTCAACAATTGGATAAACTTTTGACTTTGAAAGGCACTGAAACTGTTACTCTTTTTTATGATACTACCTTTGAGCTTGGTCAATTTTACGTTTCGACCCTTTCTTATAAACACTTCCTTTTTAAAGATGAACCCGTCATCCCAATAGCTCATGTGATTCATGAAAGAAAATTTCAAAAAGTACACGAAACTTTTTTTAAATTTATTAAGGAAAAGATTCCGCGCCTTTCAAAGTCTACTTTGCCAATCGTTACTGATCGTGAAGTTGGTATTATCAACGCAATCAATATTGTGATGCCTAATTTAAAGAGTCTTCTTTGCTGGAATCATTTAATAAGAGACATGAAAGATTGGCTTAGAAAACGGGGGGAAGTCAATGAAAATATTAATGTCTATGTAAAACAGATTAAAATGCTTTTACAATCAGATTCTGATCACGATTATCACGAGAAGCTGAACAATTTTAAAATACTCTGGTCTGAAGTTTTCTTACAACATTTTTTAGATACCATTGATTTTGATATTCGTAATTCAGCGGCAAAGTGGATATTGGAAGACTTCAATTTGTACAATCCTTATTCCGGCATTACAAACAACGCAGCAGAGTCAAACAATGCAAAAATTAAACGATTATTAGACTTTAAAGAAAGGGAAATAGACAATATAGTTTTATTTCTTCACTATTTCCAAAACATTGATAACAATAATATTTTGAAAGGTTTATGTGGCAAAGGCGAGTACAAGCTTAAAAACAAATTCGACTTTGCATTGATGGACTCTGATGAAATTGAATTTAAGCCCGTCGTTCATCCGGACAAAATTATACAGCTATTAAAGGGTAAATTAGAATTAGATTTAAAGAATAACTCTAATGCCGATGTATCTGTTGAGAACAATAGCGCAGATGTAGATGTGCAATCCGATGTACGCTCGAAATCTAACACTGTATCCCAAGAGTCATTGGCGAACAAAGTTCTTATTGATAAAGGTATAGCGCTAGTTCCAGAGTTAGGAAGCTTTCAAGTGAGAGGTGCTAACAATAGACATTACGCGGTTACTTTTTCCACAGGAAGGTTGTCAGTGTCCATCAAATACACGGTGTTACCATATCATATTACTACGTAAACAATTTGGTCATTTAGTTAATGGTCTGCAACTACCGGAAAGAGTACCTGTTTTTGATGATATGGAACATCGCTGGCGTTTAGGTAATGTCATGTCCGCTGCTAATCACCCATGCTGCCAGATCCACCATAATCATAGGGATCATTGGGTTGTATCTTTGAGCACTAGTGATTCAAATATTAATTTATTTGATAGTTTAGGCCCAAATAGAGAGGATGATTTGATTTTAAGTAACGGTCTAAAAATTCAACTTTCCTTGTTATATGGCAGCAATTCGCGGTCTTTAAAGGTCAAAATTCCCGACATTCAAAAACAAACTGACAACCTTTCCTGTGGCTTTTTTGCAATTGCTCACGCTGTTAATTTTTGCTGTACAAGAAGAATTAATACTAATATTATGTTCGACACTTCTAAATTTCGCTCACATCTCTTAAGTTGCTTCGAAAATGAGCATATTACTGTTTTTCCGTCATTCAAAAATAAGTTTATGAGTATAAAACATAAAAATACAAAAAAAATAACAATCACTAATTATTGTTCATGTAATCTCCCGGAATGTTTAGATGATATGGTAATGTGTTCTGCTTGCAAAAACTGGTATCATAAAAACTGTGTTCATACCCCTATGAATATCTCAGACAGTACCGTCGAATTCAGATGCGACAACTGTTAAACCGGTTAGTTTTTCTCTAAACCGGTTTTTCTAGTTTTGTTCCATACCGATTGTTGATATCAGAGTCTGAAATATAAGTGTTTGAATAAATGTTTAAATGTGTTCGGAAACTTGAAATATTTTTGGTAAATTAGAGAATAATAATCTTTGAAAGTCCATTCAAAACTTTTTTTTCTAACTTATTCAAACATTTGCATAATACGTGTAGATCATTTGAAAATACAAATACATGTATCTATGTTCAATGTTGGTTCAAATTAAGACGATGCACGTGTATTATTTCATACTATGTATGTATGCGCAAAGAATAATATGTATCGCAATATATTGCAAAATATTGCAATACGGGTTTTGTGTATTGCAATATATTGCAACACGGGTTTTACTGTATTGTTACACCCCTAATACATACAGTGTAGCAGACTTAGTTCAAAGCCACTATATGAAGATATATTCTTCAACAGTAGACTTGAAAACTGTTTTACAATCATGAATTTATAAAAAATATAACATGCATTAAAAACACAATTAACAGTCCAAACCATTCTGCTTTCTAAATTAGAGTTTGACAAAGTGTCCAATTCTTAAAAAAGTGGGGCATTTTTATAAGAGCAAACAATATTCATGTATACGCTGATGTTTAATATATATGATCAAAAATAGTTTAAAAGCTTAATTATATGTATAGCCATTAGTTAATTTGTAATGTTTTATTTTTACTTGCTATGGCAGACTTACCAATCCATCGAAATAGGGTTCTTCATTAAGTAGTTCCGTAGTTATTTATACTAGATAATGAGTGTAGGTTAGTTATACGTATGTCTACTTGGTCATACACCTTCATTGTGATGTTATCGCACATACACTCGGCGATAGCTTTTTAATTTAATTTAATAATAAGTAATGTTATCTGCGCGACTAATAAGATGTCATGCAGCTTTAACTTCTCTCTTCTTTTTCTCTCTGAAAATTAAGTGGCCCGTTACAGTAATATCCAACTCGTTGGTCCGTAATTTTAACGCTCTTAAAAGTAAGTGGTCCGCTAAATTTAAACAAGATGTAAATCTTGTCAATATAATACGATTAATCTTCTTTATTAATTCAGTACGCAGCAATATTATATCATCAGCTCCGTAATTTCAGTACTCTTCATTATTAATACAATCCGCAAAAATTATCTTATATCTTCTCGATCTATCAGTAAAATTCCGTCATTTTAACTCTTTTAAAATTATCCGGTCCGCTACAGTGAAACCTTTCATCTGCTCGATCTATCAACTGGTCCGTAACTCTTATGCTATTAAAATTAACTGGTCCGCTACAGTTAAACTTTGGCGTTAAATTCCGTCATTTTAACTCTATTAAAATAACTCGGTCCGCTACAGTGATACCTTACATAGTCTCGATCTGTAACCTGGTCCGTAACTCAAACTCTATTAAAATTAAGTGGTCTGCTATAGTTAAACCTAAGTGTAAAGTCCGTCATTTTAACTCTATTAAAATAACCCGGTCCGCTACAGTGAAAGTTTACATCTGCTCGATCTGTTACCTGGTCCGTTACTCAAACGCTATTAAATTAAGTGGTCCGCTACAGTGACACCTAAGAGTAAAAGTCCGTCATTTAAACTCTCTTAAAATAACCCGGTCCGCTACAGTGATACCTTACATAGTCTCGATCTGTAACCTGGTCCGTAACTCAAACTCTATTAAAAATTAAGTGGTCCGCTACAGTAAAATTCCGTCATTTTAACTCTTTTAAAATTATTCGGTCCGCTACAGTGAAACCTTTTATCTGCTCGATCTATAACCTGGTCCGTAACTCAAACGCTATTAAAATTGAGTGGTCTGGTCCGCTACAGTTAAATTCGTCATTTTTGCTATATAAGAATTATCCGGTCCGCTACAGTGAAACCTTTCATCTGCTCGATCTATAACTTGGTCTGTAATTCAAACGCTTTTAAAATTAAGTGATCTGCTACAGTTAAACCTAAGTGTAAAGTCCGTCATTTTAACTCTATTAAAATAACCCGGTCCGCTACAGTGAAAGTTTACATCTGCTCGATCTGTTACCTGGTCCGTAACACCAACGCTATTAAAATTAAGTGGTCCGCTACAGTGAAACCTCAGAGCAATAGTTTATCATTTTCGTACGACTCTTCATAATTAATACAGTCCGACACAAATAGTCGTATAGATCGGATGCGACTAATTTCCATAGTTTTACCGTTTTTACCGACCATTGAGTAAAAATTGACCGACGATATTCCGAATGTATTTAGTGGCGTTTAACCATATAATGTTTCAGACACGACGCGAATCTGCGGCACTATACTTTGGAACGTCGTTTCTCGACAAAATGCAAACTGGCAGCAGAAAAAATAGAGTAGAAAATTCATCGTGATATTTAAAAAATCATCAATTTTGATGCCTATTTTTTTTTTAGGATAAACATGATTTATATGCTTATTAATATTGTTTCCATGACCTTGAACATCTCTACAGATGGTAAGCAAGCTTTCAAAATTCATGGTACAATACAAACGTAAATTTGTCGCGGAGTAGGGGTTATATGGAGATATATGAACAGTCAACAATTTGAATGCCTTATTATCTGAAGAAAAACATGATTTACGTGCTTATAAAAGTTGTTTCCATAAACTTGAACATATATACTGACGGTTTGCAAGCTTTCAAAGTTCTTGGTACAATTAACATGTAAATTTGCTGCGGCCATAGAGTAGATTTTCTATCTTTAAATATGAAAAAGCAACAATTTGAATGCCTAAATATCTTAAGATAAACATGATATATATTGTTGTAAATGTTGTTTCCATGACTTTGAACATTCCTACAGATGGAAAGCAAGCTTTCAAAAATTTCAGTTCGATACAAATGTAATATTGTTGCGGCCATGGAGTAGGGATTTTACCGAAAAATATGAAAAATCATCAATTTGGATGTCTAATTTCCTTAAGATAAACATATACTATAGGCTTATTTATGTTGTTTTCTATGAAATTGAACATTATATTTGATTATTTGCAAGCTTTTAATGTTCTGATTACAAAGCAAGTGCTAATTTGTTGTGGCCATAGAGTAGAGTTTTTATCGTGAACTATGAAAAAGCACAAATTTGGATCCCTTATTATCTTAAGATAAACATGCTTTATAAGCTTAAAAATGTTGTTTCTGTGACCTTGAACATCATTACAGATGGTTAGTAAGCCTTCAAATTTCTTGTTACAATAAAAAAGTAATTTTCCAGTGGCTAAAGAGTAGAGATTATATAGAGATATATGAAAATCGTCTATTGGATGCCTAATTATCTTTTGATAGACATGATTTATATGCTAAAAATGATGTTTCTTTGACTTTTTCATCGCTTTTGATGATTTACAAGCTTGCAAAGTTTTTAGAACAATATAAATGCAATTTTACTGCGGCCACAGAGTAAAAACATTATCGTGATATTTAAAAAATCATCAATTTTGATGCCTAATGATCTTAGGATAAACATGATTTATATGCTTATAAATATTGTTTCCATAAACTTGAACATCTGTACAGATTGTTTGCAAGCTTTCAAAGTTCTCAGTACAATATAAATAAAATTTTGCTGCTGCCATAGAGTAGAGATAATAAAGTGTTAAATGAAAAATTAACGATTGGATGGCTCATTATCTTAGGATAAACATAATTCATATGCTTATAAAAGTTGTTTCCATAAACTTGATCATCTGTACAGATGGTTTGCAAGCTTTAAAAGTTCTTGGTTCAATACAGATGTAATTTTGCTGCGGCCATAGAGTTGAAATTTTATCAAGATATATGAAAAAATTATCAACTTGGATGCCTTATCATCTTAGGATAAACATGATTTATATGCTTATAAATGATGTTTACTTGACCTTAAACATATCTACTGATTGTTTGCAAGTTTTCAAAGTTCTTGGTAAAATACAAATGTTATTTTGTTGTGGCCATAGGGAAGGGGTAATATCGCGATTTATTACAAATACAACAATTTGCATGTCAAATAACCTAAAGATAAACATGATTTATATGATACTAAATATTGTTTACTGTGACCCTGAACATCGCATTAATGATTTACAAGCTTCCAAAGTTCTTGGTACAATACAAATGTTATTTTGCTGCGGCCATAGAGTAGGGATAATATCGCGATTTATTACAAATTAAGCAATTTGCATGTCAAATAATCTTAGGATAAACATGATTTATATGATCCTTTATGTTGTTTTCTGTAACCCTGAACATTGCTATTAATGATTTGCAAGCTTCCAAAGTTTAGGGTACAATACAAATGTAATTTTGCTGCGGCCATAGAGAAGAATTTTATCAAGATATAAGAAAAAAAATTAATTCGGATGCCTAATTATTTAAGGATAAACATGATTGATATGCTTATTAATGCTGTTTTTATGACCTTGAACATCTTAACTGATTGTTTCAACGTTTTCAAAGTTCTTCGTACAATAAAAATGTAATTTTGCTGAGGCCACAGAGTAGAGATTATATCGTTTTACACATAAGAAATCAACAGTTTGGATTTATAATTTTCTTAGGATAAACATTAACTATATGCTTATTTATGTTGTTTTCTCTGCCCTTGGTCATCACTATTGATTATTAACAAGCTTTCAAAGTTTTGAGTACAATCCAATGCTATTTTGCTGCGGCCATGGAGTAGAGATTTTATCGTGAAATATGAAATATCAACAATTTGGATGCCTAATTATCTTAGGATAAACATGATTTTTATGCTTATAAATGTTGTTTCCATGACCTTGAACATCCCTTCTGATGGTAAGCAAGCTTTCGAAGTTCTTGGTGCAATACAAGTGTGATTTTGCTGCGGCCATAGAGTTGAGGTTATATCGAGATATTTGAAAAATCAACAATTTGGATGCCTAATTATCTTAGGATAAATATGATTCATTTGCTTATACGTAATGTTTCCAGGACGTGGAACATCTTAACTGGTGATTTTTTGTTAAATTTTAGGTTTAATAAAATTTTTATCTTGCTGAGGTCATATAGTAGAAATTTTATTGAGATATATGAAAAATCATCAAAGCCTGGTGTCTAGGATAGCCTAAAATTATATACATGTACAATGTATTTATCAATGTGATTATATGACCTTGAGCATATCTATTGTTAATTTGCAAGCTTGCTAGATGGGTGTTTTGTCAGAAAAAGCCATTGACGGTGAAATTTGAAGACTTTTTGACATTTTGAAATTAGAATATTTTTTTCTTGATAGACTTTAACTCATTGTTTTCTCTCCCATTACGAACACAATACGACGTTATCATTTACGCCAGTTTGAATGCAAACAATGTATGTGACGTATTTATCTTTCGCAACAATACAAGAGTAATATATGTTGACATTATGCCAGACAACAATCAGTTATCACTGGTTTCTTGTTCTATAAACATTACTACAATGCCGCAGATTGGTGTCGTATGCTATACATTTTTTATGGTAAAACACCACTAAATACATTCGGAATACCGTCGGTCAATTTTAACTCTATAACCGGGCGAAAATGGCAAAACTATGGAAATTAGTCGCATCAGTTCATTGTTATTGTTATGATGTCTATAAATAGTAACAAGGAGCTGATAAAGACTACAGGTAACCGTTCCGCTGGTTGGCAAGAAATGATAGCGAGTAAATACAATGAAAACACAGTAATTTTAAAATTGCAATTACTAAGTCATTTTTCATCAAACAATTTAGTATTTTATATCACTAGATAGGTCTTGAAATTCATATTTTGAATATTTAAAAATTATTTGTCAAAAAAAGAATTGTTTTAAAAGTTTTTAAACCTAGCGCTTCAAACCAGCAAGAAGATAGTTCAAAAGACAGGTTTAAATCATCTCATATATTTTTTTGAATCAAAATTATGGCAATTTTCTTTTATTTTAAAAATATGAATTTCAAAAGCTTTCTATCAACATTAATATCATAAAAATCGGCCTATAAATAAAAAAGTTATCATGATTTAAAAATTCTGCTGCTATCAATTGTATGTAAATATTGGTTTCTTTCTGCCAACCAGTAGATCAACCAAAATATAGGTAGCAGGTGCTTGTGACGTCACCCGTGAACTGGTCTATATCTTCTGGATCTATCAACTGGTCCGTTACTCTTACACTCTTAAAATTAAGTGGTCCGCTACAGTTAAACCTTAAAATTACCTGATCCGTTATAGTGATGTCTCAGATCAATAGTCCATCAATATAGAGAGAAACTCTTCATGATTTAAACAGTCTTCTAAAATAATCTTACATCTGTTCAATCATAACCTGGTCCGTAACTGTTACGCTCTTAAAATTAACTGGTCCGCTACAGTTAATCATAGTTAGAAAAGATCGTAAATTTAACTCAGTATAAGTGAGAATTAAACGTCTATGTTAAACGATTATGTTTCTTTATTTATAAAGTCCGCTAAAAAGACAAAAACGGTTTATTATTGAAATATTACATTTGAATCTCATCAAATTTGTTTTCAAATGATAATGTCTCTAACAGATGAACTATATAATATTTATGTATACGCGTAAAAATATGCAATGAAGCAGGTTTATTTTTAAAAAACAACTCGAATTTGGTAATTATATTTTAAAATATTAATAAATATTAAATGAAATTTCACAAAACTCTATCAATCTTATCTTTTGACCTATACCCAGACCTAATCTTAGCAAACTTCTTTAATAGATTTATTATACAGATATATATGATCCGCATATTTGTTATACTGTGTCCGTATACTAAACTGGTCCGCTGGTCCGTTGGTCCGCTGGTCCGCTGGTCCGCAAAATATACCTACCCATCAAATGTACATTCTAAGTGGGAATGAGTCCTTAGCTATACGTACATGTATGAAAGGTATTTATTTCTTTGGTTATAATGATTTATCTTTAATCATTATCCATTAATTTATCACGGCCTCCTTTTAAGTTAAAATCTCATTAATTTTTCATTTCATCCGTCAAGTGACGACAACGATGCTGCATTGAGTCGTTTTCTTTTTACTCTTACAACACGCATGCGCTTTAAGCACAAAATGGAGCACGTGAATTAGTATGATTTCTTTCGTCGTGTCTTACATTTTATTAAATGATTGCATATTTTGCTTATATTTGCAGGTACGTAAGTTTTGTTATTGTTCACATGTTTCCATTGTTTATTTTGCATTACTTCATTATGGTTGTCATTGCCATTTTATATGCATTTTTGATTAAAATGTTGGAGCACATTGTCACATAGTCCACCATGCTCTCCAGTCTGTGCACGTGTGAATGTAGTCTCATGTCTTGTCTCACTATTTTAATATGACTAAGGCAAAGCCTCAAAGCGAGCTCGACGAATCCAAACTTATATGCGGAGACGTAACCAACTTTTTGAACTTGTTAACTTGTAGACCCATAAAAGTCTGAAATTAATGGAGATTAAAAAGAGAAAAAAGAACATTCTAAACCAGCCGCGGATTTAGGCCCGGGCTAAAGGGCTGCAGCCCCCCCAGCTCAGCCCAGAGATACGTTTTCCAGCTGGGCCGATATACTCAAATGCAATTATGGTCCGTAGTGCGTCTGTTATCAAAGCAGTTAATTGCTATCATCCGGTTGTTAATCCCAGATAGCAGAGGGTAGTTGGCCCAACGTAGTGCACTACGTTGGGCCATCAACGGATGCCAACGTTGGCCCAACCTCATTTTGCTCATCGGCTCCACGTTGGCCCAACCGTTGGCCCAACAACGATTGAACGCATTTCAGCGTTGGGCCAACGATGAGCCAACGGTTGGCCCAACTTAGAGCCGATGATAAAAACAGTGTTGGCCCAACGTAGACAACTATTGATGGCCCAACAACGATTAAACGCATTAAAGCGTTGGGCCAACTGTGAGCCAACCGTTGGCCTGACGTGGAGTCGATGATAAAAACAGTGTTGGTCCAACATAGAAATACATTGATGGCCCAACATGGCATTAAGTGTTGGGCCAACAAAGAACTAACGGTCAGCCCAATGTAGAACTAATGAACAAAGTGAGCATTGACTTACGTAGCATTCATCCTTCAGGTATGTGTATCTTTATTATTGCCCATTGCTTTGGCTTAAAGCAATATTTGCCACCGTCGTTCCACTTACATAGAATATTATTATATTGATATGTTAAATAGACAAAAATATGGAATTATATAACTTTTTATTCAATTCTGGTATGGCATATCATGTTTAGCTGTCAACAAAAAAGTAAAGACACAATTGACACATAAGATTCCATTATATATATATCTATCAATTAGATATAAATTCATGGTACTATAAGGCATTGAAACAAGAATGGAAGACACGTTTCGGACATCTAAATTATAAGAATATATATTGACAAAATAGTGTGAATTATTTTTACAGGCGTATCACAGCAAACAATTTAAGTGTTAAGACAAACACACATAAAACAAGTCTGTAGAAACTGCAAGAGGGGGTACGTAAATGTATCAAGTAAATATATGTATCTATATTATGAAACACTCCGGTATAAGTCAACTAAAGTTTTTAGGCACAAAAAGGAATTATTGTTGTTCTCCTTGATTTTTTTCTCTGCTCTCATTTTCTCCCCCCTCTCTGTCTTTGGCATATCGTATCCACTCACTCATAGTTCTTTCAATTATACTGTCTGTTGCTTGTGAATGGTTATTTCGAACAGAATCTGCAAGAAAAAATGAATTCTGTGTTAGCTATCTTCTTGGGGTGGGTAAAATAAGACATGGAAATAACCATAAAATCTTTGTCTTAGTGCTCAGGAACATTGAGATGATTAGTAAGAAGATCATTAAAAAGTTTGCCGATCAATTATCTATCCAAAGAAGGGCGTAATATCCCGTGGATGGATGTAAAACAATAATAATATGTGAAAGGTTTACACTATTTATTATACAGCAACAAATGCAAGTAAAATATGCAAATGATTTCCGCACAATTTAAATACGATATAATAATCTATTAACTATATAACGTGAATATTATTGACGGGTCAGAGCTTCCACAAATCAATGTAGCGCGGACAGCAAGTTAAACAAATTATTATAAAAGAATGCAGAATTTAATTCAAATGTAGTTCTTATAAAATCATAGTTACATTATTAAACGATGTCCTAGGTTCCAAACTACGTCCAGTGGAAAGATCTTACTTTCTCGAGTTCTAACTATACTAACTGCCGAGAATAAGAAACTGCATGTATAACAAACGTCACAATGCGCCGTGACGTCATTACAGATAGATGGCACGCGGGAACAACGCTATCTGACAAGTGCTCTCTAAATAGTCAATTACATGAAATTCAACGGTCTAGATCGTGAAAATGGCAGGCATTAAACATGAACATAAGGTATAATTAACTCACATGCACGTATACGTATGTAACAAAGTAGCTTTCGGTCTATGAAAACATATATACCCGTCAAAAACGCGTTTGTACCGTATTTTCGCGAACACGCGAAAATACCACTTAAACGTTCATTGCATTTCAGTAAATATGACGTGAATTGACGAAAGCTCTGAACAGTATAAAATTAATGATTCGTAACTAAGACACTACTGTAACAATAATATCCACCACTGATTTTCCCCACATTGTGTTATTCTCTATTGTGTACATGTATAAACATGTACATCCCAAGCTACTTCTAATCATGCATTGTCAAGAGTAAAGACATTAAAATCCTAAGAAGCAATCCGTTACATGAACTTTTTTGGTTTAATTAATAATCAACTCAATGTTCATTGAATTTTGTAAACAAACTTATTGGTTATTTTAGTGTTTATACACTAATAAAAGCAATAAGTGAGATTTATGACTTCAGTCATTGGGCCATCGATGGCCCAACTAAAGGGTTTCCGCTTGTGTTTCACTTGGTTGGCCCCTGGTTGGCCCAATAATATGTTTCTCTGTAGTGTTTATCTATGATGGGCCTCTGTTGGGCCACTGACTGGTTTAACTACAGTCATCGCTGACGTTGGCCCACCGTTGGCCCAATAAAGATAATACTTCTTGAAACGTAAACACGTCGTTGGCCCAACATACCTCTGCTATCTGGGATCTCTTGTCTAGGGGCTTTGTTGAGAGTGTAATTATCGATCAACAAGTTGTTCATGCTTGATCAGAGCAAGGACCCTATATGGTCGTTAATCAGAGATATAGATCTATGTCACTGGTTTGATTGACTGATCTGACAGATGTGGTTTGACTGCTTTAGAATTCAGAATTCATTGTTTATCTTATAAAACTTAGATCTAATAGATTCATTCATTAATGTTATTTTTCATCTAATTCTTACTGACTTTTACGTATTGGTTATTTTCATTCCACATTAAAACAAACTAAAGTTAGTAAAAATGATTATTTTGTGCAAGTTTAGTCATTGTTTTATTTTATCGGGTTTTGAAGTTAACATATTATAACAGTTTTAATACATCGTTAAGATACAGAACTAGATTTTCAATCAAATGCTGTTTAAGTCAAACTATTTTTTGGTATCTTCTATTATTCCCTAACAATTTGTGGATACTTGTTTAATATTTGTCGGTTAAAAAGCTCTTTACAGCGTATGTTTACTTGTCACTATATTTTTAACGCTAGATAAAATTTACTTACTTACTCACTTTCTTACTTTTATAAATGTATATCTTCTTTGTTGCGACATGGGTGAAAATGACCATTTTTAACCATAACGCACAAGGGCTATTTTAAGATGCTCCTATTTCATTACTAATTGACTGTCAGATATGCAACTTAGCCAAGTTATTCCCTGTGTGACCGGCTTTCAGACAACTAACCCGATTTTTTCTGAAGATGTGGGGCGCTGCCCCCTTCAACCCCCAGCTACAAAGGGGGTATGTCCCGCTTTGGGAACACCTGAGTCATCCTTGATAGGAGAGGCGCGCGAAAAATGTTCATTATTGGGACCACGTACTTTCCTAAAGTGAAATTTACCTAATCAAGTGGCCAAAAAATGCACCAGAATGCATGATTTTAAGACCTTCATTTTCAAAATTTCCGGGGGAGGCCCCCGTACCCCCCTTCCTACAGGGAGGGGACACCCCTCCCGTACCCACCCTAAGTTGGGTCTACCAGCCCCCCAGGCAGCCCTGTTCTGTATCCGCCCCTGTAATTTCCTTTAGTAAAGGAAATCAATTTTCAAGACCAATCATTGAAACACTAATTATACACTATGATCACTCTATGTGGTTTGTTGTACTTAAAAGCGTCACATCACAGAGAAATGGAAGGTAAGACTACACCTGCATCCTCACAAGAATATCATGTTCTCCAAGATGCAAATAAAACATTTGATTAGACTATATATATGGCTTCAACCTAGTCCTAAATATAAGACCCTACGTATGTTTTTTTATCATTTGGACATTTCTCTGTTACGTAGGGTCTTAACGGATTGCTTCAAAAACGCATAGCAAAAATTTTAGTGTACAGACATCCATTCAGGTCCGCACGTTCTACTGGTTTTAATTTGAAAAATTTGCAATAAAACGATACACCAATAGAAAGATAAACGAAAAATACACATGATAAAAGTAAAATTATTTCAAATTCTAACCTTACACAGTCAAATAATCCATTTAAACTCCTTAATTGACGAGTACTTTCAGTTTGTCACAATAACCGTGCAATAATAGCCAAAGCAATCCGAATTCAAATTGGGTCACGTTATTTGTAAGAATTGATTTCGAACGAATTTCTTAGGTACAGTATAAAATCCAGTAACCGGACCGATCCATGTATATTTTGACTGCTGACAGTAAGAACGACTACTCTAGAGAGATTAATATTCGTTTAAGTAACTTTTAAGCAAATTCAGTTCAAAATGGCGGTGAGCGGCGACAATCCTGGATAGCATGAAAAGTAATTGTTGTTTTCATTAGCGAAAAAACAGATTTTTATCTTTTGCTTTACGGAAAGATTAAAAGTAACATTTTATCTATCGATTGGTACTAACTTGACCCACATTCATTGACTTTTTGAAAAAAATATTTTGCTATGCGTTTTTGAAGCAATCCGTTAAGACCCTACATAACAGAAAAATGTCCGTATGATAAAATAGTTATGTAGGGTCTTATATTTAGGACTAGGCTTCAACCCACAAAACAAATCCCCTGTTTCTATTGTATTTTTTGGTACTTTTAAAAATGTCTCTTTTTATCAACTTGCAGATCCGCGCTTATTGTAGCTGCTTCAGTGATACATTTATTCGAGGGCCTATTAATTAAATAAGCTAGGGGAGATAACTGCGTAATTTATTGTATTCAGAAAAATCTGACAACATCTCATTATTATACCCCCGCTTCGAAGAAGAGGGGGGTATACTGTTTTACCCATGTCCGTCCGTCTGTCTGTCCGTCCGTTACAAAATTTTCGTCAGTTTTCTCAGCAACTATAACATGCTGCAGCCTAATACTTTGCATATTGCTTCATCCCATAGTCCCATGTGGTGTAAAGCGATTTCATGCTCCTTGCTCATCTACTTCCTGTTTGTCGCATATTTTTAGATTTTGGCGGGGGTATCACTAGTGAGCATTAGCTCACAGATTTACTTGTTTTATATCAGAATCATATTTCAATTCTGAAAGAAATGTATTGTACATTATTATTTATCTTTTGAATAGAGGTGAAGATGAAAAAGCCTCAATAAAACATTCATTTTTAGCTCGACTTTTCGAAGAAAATGAGAGCTATTGCTATCACTTGGGCGTCGGCGTTGGCGTTGGTTTTCAGGTTAAAGTTTTTTTAAACACTTATAACTTCAACACTACCCAAGTTATTTTATTGAATGTTGGTATACTTATTTAGTGGGACTATATTAACCATTCTGTGAAAGGGGATAACTCTGGATGAATTATTTTATGAGTTATTGCCCTTTTATACTTAAAAAATTGCAAAATATGAGGTTAAAGTTTTTCCTGTATAGAATATCATCAATACTGATCAAGACATTTGACTTAAAGTTTGTATACTTATTTGTCGGTATCATATCTACTGACTGTGAAGGCACATAACTGTGGATGAATTATTTTTGGAGTAATTGCCCTTTTATTCTTAAGAAATTGCAAAATATGAGGTTAAAGTTTTATTCTATGTAGAATATCTTCAATACTGATCAAGATATTTGACTTAAAGTTTGTGTACTTATTTGTCCATACTATATCTACCCGACTATGATGGGACGTAACTGTGGATGAATTATTCTTGGAGTTATTGCCCTTTTAAACTAAAATAAAAGCAAAATATAATGTTAAAATTGTTTCTATATGTAATATCCTTAATACTAATCAAGATATTTGACTTTAAATTTGTATACATAATTATTGGTACTATATCTACACAACTATGAAGGGACATTACTGTGGATGAATTATTTTTTTGAGTTATGACCCTTTATACTTTAACATTTATGTTTAAAATTTGTTCTAATGGGATATATTTAGAACCTATGAATATATTTGAATGAAAGTTGGAATGCTTATTCTTCAGTTCTTCATCTATCGGACTATAAAGGGACATAACTCTGGATTAATTACTTTCTGAGTTATTCCCCTTTCCCCTTTATACTTTGATTATTAAGGGTTATGTTAGCTCAAATTGAATATATTTTGTTAGATGGAAAGTAAGTATACTTTTTCATCTGTACTACATCTGGTCGAATACAATGGGATGTAATAATTGATGAATTATTATACCCCAGCTTCGAAGAAGAGGGGGGTGTACTGTTTTACCCTTGTCCGTGCGTGCGTGCAGGGCTTTTTCAGGGGGTTTTGGGAAACAGGCCCCTGCCCAAATTTAACGCGGTAAATAGTCAGATTTGGGAAAAAATATCGACATATCAAACCAACTTGGAAATTTCATAATTCAATTTTTCTGCATTAAATCTTTATACAGTATGCCTTGCTTTGGTGTCTCTGAAGGTGTTGCAGTGCCCTTCAAGAGTTTGTTCAGACAATTCAGTAAGGTATTCATTGCAAATTTTCATGTATCCATTACTTTTTATGATTCTTATTTTGATTGTACTTTATTATTACTTGCTTATTACTTAAATTCCATTCGCTCTTTACTAGTAAAATAATATGAAACAATGAAAAGTTATTTTTATTTTCAAACATAATGAAATATGTCTGAGACCTTGAATTATCTATAACATTTTTGTGCATCCCTGGTAAATTGGTAACCAATGAAAGTTAGAGTATTGAAATATACTGCACAATGGGTTCTGACAAGGTGTATTGGAGTTCAATCAAATAATTTTGTAACTGTTTGTTTTAAAACACAAGCAGATCGTCAGACGAAAATTCTTAAAACTAAACCAGTTAAGATGTTGTTGACAAAAAAGAAAATCACTGTTATTTAGGGTTCATTTTGAGAGCACACGCACGAAAACGGAATCAAATTTTTGTTTGTGTTGCTCTTGGATTGAAATACATCTACAACATCATGCTGCATGTCGATCACAAACCCTGCAAAATAAAATAAAATGATGTAATGCCATAATTTCAATAATATAACGATTCATAATTTATTTCGTATATAACCTTATTTATCATTTATAATATTATCTATAGACTGGGGTCGAAACGTCTCAACTCTGGGGTCGAAACGTCGTGGGGTTGAAATGTCTCAATAAAAGGCTTGGGGTCGAAACGTCTTGGGGTCGAGATGTCTTGCACCCGTTTAAAACTGCATATACATTTTGTATTCTATCGTTATCTATAAACTCTGGTCGAAAGTCTCAACTCTGGGGTCGAAACGTCGTGGGGTGGAAATGTCTCCATAAAAGGCTCGGGTTGAAATGTCTTGGGGTCGAAATGTCTTGCACCCATTTAACGCTGTGTCAACACAATTTTTTAGATTATTTTACTGCTCCCAGCACACCTAACCTAGCTTTCCTGGACCCTTGTCTAAAACTTGCAATCACCTACCCTTCCACTAGGCTGGAATCTTCTCCATATACCTTATCAATGGAGAAAATTGACATAATTGTCAAATTTTCATGGAAGGGTTTAACATCCCGGGGTGTGATTTGAACCGGTACCCTCTTCGGACACTAGATTCAAAATCCAGGCCAGGCATGCTACCTACTGTGCTACCGACCTTGGTTGTACTATAATAATGAATGTATAGGTAACAGTGACAACAGTAACAGCAGAAACAGCAATTAAATTGATCTTATTGCTGTATTGTTGTCTACAGCTACATTAACACTCAAGCAGTTAGATCCACTCAACCCAACCTGGGCCCCTACTAACAACCCCTCTTGAAATGGCCCTGTGCCTCTATGAATTATATAATTGTATTTGTTTGAAAAGTTCACAACAAGAGTATTTCAGATAAATGACCACAAAATATTGTGTCATTGCAGATTGTGTTTCATCCTGAGTAGAATCATAGATTTGTTTCCATGGCAACAATAGTGGTAATGTGAGTTTTGTGACATTGTGACACAACTGATAGATCATCTAAATGATGATAGAGAAGTGATAGACATGGCTTGCATGGTACGTTAACTGTTTACTTACATACTTTATTTAAATGTATAACTAGGACTGTGGATCATTGAGATAGTGGCGATCCGTTCCGATCTGATCGATTCACCAATCGAACCATGAATCACCTGTTAATAGAGAAGCATATACAGGAACTCATATGATGAAAAAAGTTAAGAATTACAGTTCTAAACTTTTACTGTATCGAAAACCATAAACTCCCTAACATTTCTATTACCAGGCATTTTCAGTGAAAACATTTTTGCTTAAATGTGTATCTATTAAAATTTTGAATTAAATTAACTAAATAAAATTAATTTTCATAAGTAGTGCGGCTCGTTTTCAGTGGTAATTAAGCTGAAAATGTTCTTTCACCATTTCCAAAAATAGATCGCGATCAGACGATTTCCGATGTGACAAATATTTTTGTACTCGATTTTCTGGTCGGGATTGCAAATACCTAAGTACTTGGATACTCGCAGCAGCCCTTTTTTCACATGTTTTAGGTTATTTTACAGTGTCCAGGGCACATAACCTAGCTTTCTATGACCCTTTGCTGTAACCAGTACCCTTCAACAAGCCCGGAAACTTCTCCATATACCATATTGTTAATGAAAGAAAATTGATATTTAATATTGGCAAATTTTTATGGAAGGGTATAACCTCCCCAGGTGGAATTCGAACCAGTACCCCTTTGGGACTAATGTAATCTATAGCAGTCACATATAAGGTAACCAGACCTTGCTTCTCATCAATTTCTCTTTCTAGATAAATACTAGATTGACACCATGAAGCACATTAGATAACCTCTACCTTCTTTGTACCATTCTGAATTGATTCACTATAAATCATTGATCATTTGCTTCGAATCCTCGGCACAAAAATTTCTGTTTTGTATTTTGAGTATTAAATAGAAAATGATTGCTCTTTCTTTTGACGCATAAATTTTTTATATTTGGTAAAAATTGTTGACTCAAGGTTACCAGTCTGGTTAATTCTGGATCATTACTTGTATTCGGTTAAAGTAATAAACTTGGTACATTGAGCCTGTTCTGCAACGCTAGCCTTATGTATCCATACGTAGTGATTTAATAAAGAACGGTCTGCAACAAAGTAGCAAATTGCACCACTCCTCGCCATATCAGTCAGAATCACTCTGTTTTTCAAAATGGCAGCTCCCTTTGGAAATTGGTTTCTTTTTTAGTAATACATATAATTACAATCCAATTGTCTCCCTTTCCTCTCAAATTTGTTTACTTATTAGAATAAAATAGTAATCAGTTTATTTGGATGGTCCTACGCTAAAGTGAACTAACCCACAAGTTGGTCAAAATTGAGTTATCTGTCCCTTTGTGTTCTTCAAACCATGAGCTTTCATTTGGTCTAGTAGACTTCAGATAGCATTCTTAGATCAAAAGTTATTTATAGGGTGTACTAACCCACACCTTCTATATTTAATATAGCCTATTTCACGCTATAGTGAACTAAGCTGGTTAGTACATTCCAGTGATTATGCAAAAGTGAACTAACCCCAAAGATCTTAGTTTTAACAATTAAATGCATTATTGTTGTTCGGTATTTATAGCATTTCAGTTAAATATCTATAAAATCTATCAAATTTCCAATTAGTTCTATACATTTGGTATTTTAATTACATGTACATGTAATTCAAGTTCAAAGACATTGTCTGTTTTCCATGTTATATAACCAATACATATTTTTATACACTTCCCTCCAAAAGTTTCTTCACAGTACAATTAATTAAATTGCTACAATTTTTATATGCCAGTTTTGAAAAAACGGTCGTATTATGTTATGATGTTGTCCGTCTGTCCGTCTGTCCATCTGGCCGTCTGTCCGTCTGTCCGTCCGTGAACAATTGCTTGTCCGGATGATAACTCAAGAAAGGATGTACCTAGGTTCCTCAAATTTTATGTGTGGATAGCCCTTGGGTGGAGCAGGTTCCCTATAGATTTGGAGACCCCAGGGTCAAAGGTCAAGGTCACTGGGACTTAAAATAGGTAAAACTTGTCCGGACAATAACTGAACTACCAATGTACCTAGGTTCACCAAATTTTATGTAAGAGTAGCCCATGTGTCAAAGATGTTCCCTATTGGTATTGGGGCCCCTGGGTCAAAGGTCAAGGTCACAGTGGCATCATATGGGAAAAAAACTTGTCCTGACCATAACTGAACAACCAATCAACCTATGTTCACCAAATTTTATGTGAGAGTAGCCCATGTGTCAAGGATGTTCCCAGTTGGTTTTGGGGCCCCTGGGTCAAAGGTCAAGGTCACAGGGGCATCATATTGAAAAACCTTGTCCGGACGATAACTCAACAACTACTGTACCTAGGTTCACCAAATTTTATGTGAAGGTAGCCCATGTGTCAAGGATGTGCCCTATAGGTTTATAGGGCCCCAGGTTTAAAGGTCAAGGTCACAGTGGCATAATATGGAAAAACTTTGTCCGGACAATAAATGAACCACCAATGTACCTAGGTTCACCAAATTTTATGTGAGAGTAGCCCATGTGTCAAGGATATGCCCTATTGGTTTTGGGGCCCCTGGGTCAAAGGTCAAGGTCACAGGGGCATCATAGTGAAAACATTGTCCGGGTAATAACTCAACAATGACTGTACCTAGGTTCACCAAATTTCATGTGAGAGTAGCCCATGTGTCAAGGATGTGCCTTATCAGTTTTGGGGAAACAGGGTCACATTTAAACCTTCAACCAGAAGATATCAAATTACCAAGTTGTGACTTCATATGGTCATTCAATATGTTAATAAAGTCAAAATGGCAAACAATAAAAAACTTGTCCGGACAATAACTGAACCACCAATGTACCTAGGTTCACCAAATTTTATGCGAGGGTAGCCCTTGTGTCAAGGATATGCCCTATTGGTTTTGGGGCTCCTGGGTCAAAGGTCAAGGACACAGGGGCATCATATTGAAAAACCTTGTCCAGACAATAACTCATCAACGACTGTACCTAGGTTCAAAACATTTTATGTAAAGGTAGCCCTTGTGTCAAGGATGTTCCCTATTGGTTTTGGGGTCCCAGGTTTAAAGGTCAAGGTCACAGAGGCATCATATGGAAAAACTTTGTCCAGACAATAACTGAACCACCAATGTACCTAGGTTCACCAAATTTTATGTGAGATTAGCCCATGTGTCAAGGTTATGCCCTTAAGGTTTTGGGACCCCTGGGTCAAAGGTCAAGGTCACTGTGGCATCACATTGAAAAACATTGTTCAGGTAATAACTCAACAATGACTGTACCTAGGTTCACCAAATTTTATGTAGGAGTAGCCCATGTGTCAAGGGTGTTCTCTCTTGGTTTTGGGGCCCCTGGGTCAAGTTTAAACCTTCAACCAGAAGATATCAAATTACCCAGCAGTGAGTTCAAATGTTCAATCAATGTGTTAATAAAGTCAAAATGGCAAACAATGAAAAACTTGTCTAGACAATAACTGAACCACCAATGTACCTAGGTTCACCAAATTTTATGTGAGAGTAGCCTATGTGTCAAGGATATGCCCTATTGGTTTTAGGGCCCCTGGGTCAAAGGTCAAGGTCACAGGGGCATCATATTGAAAAAACCTTGTCCTGACAATAACTCAACAAAGACTGTACCTTGGTTCACAAAATGTTTTATGAAGGTAGCCCTTGTGTCAAGAATGTTCCCTATAGGTTTTTGGGACCCAGGTTCAAAGGTCAAGGTCACAAAGGCATCATATGGAAAAACTTTGTCCAGACAATAACTGAACCACCAATGTACCTAGGTTCACCAAATTTTATGTGAGAGTAGCCCATGTGTCAAGGATATGCCCTATTGGTTTTGGGGCCCCTGGGTCAAAGTTCAAGGTCACAGGGGCATTATATTGAAAAACCTTGTCCGGACAATGACTAAACAAGGACTGTACCTAGGTTCACCAAATTTCATGTGAGAGTAGCCCATGTGTCAAGGATGTTCTCTATTGGTTTTGGGGCCCCTAGGTCAAGTTTTAACCTTCAACCAGAAGATATCAAATTACCCAGCAGTGACTTCAAATGTTCAATCAATATGTTAATAAAGTCAAAATGGCAAACAATGGAAATAATGCTATATTTAATAAGTAACATGAAATTAGTTCACCAAATTTTATGTGAGGGTAGCCCATGTATCAAGGATGTTCCCTATTGGTGTTGAGGCCCCTGGGTCAAAGGTGAAGGTCACGGGGCCATCATATGGAAAACCTTGTCCGGACAATAACTTAACAATGATTGTACCTTGGTTAACAAATTTTATGTGGAGCAGCCCATTTGTCAAGGAGTAATGTGCTGATAGCTCTTTTGTTGAGGATGTTCCCTTTTGGTTTGGAGACCCCAGGGTCAAAAGTCAAAGTCGCTGGGACTAAATTTGTATTGAAACATTTTCTGAACAATAACTCAATAATGATTGTACCTAGGTTCACCGAATTTTATTTAAGGGTAGCCTAAATGTCTAGCATATGCCCCTTTGGTTTTAGGCCCCTGGGTCAAAGGTCAAAGTCACAAGGAAATCATGAGGAAAAACCTTGTCCAACAACCAACTTTATCTAAGATCACCAAATTTTATGTATCAATACACTTTGGGTCAAGGGTGAGAACTTTTGGTTCTGAGGCCCCAGGGTCAAGGTCATTGGAAGTTTGTATGGGAAAAATTTGTGCCGGTGATAACTCAACCATGGCTGTACCTAGGTTCTCAAAATCTTTGCTTTGGATACCCCTCCAGTTAAGGATGGGACCTATTCTGAGATCCCGGGGTCATTGGTCAAGGTCACAGGGACTTTATATGAGATAGAACACAGTATGGACTGCACACGGGCGTATAATGCCCCGCCCAGCGGAGCTCTTGTTCAGTTCTAGTTTGAAGTATTATCATATCATTGTTGGTTTCATCCATTATTCATGCTTTGGAAATGGCATTTCTATTGATACATTCTATTTTTTGAGTTGCAGCCTAAGTTATCTATCAGCCTCCAAAACTATTTGAGATATCCATAAGACAAATTTTCTGATTAGAAAAAGCTCAATTGAAAATCACGTAACAGTAAAGTTTTTACAACATTTTGAAATTCTATTTGGTACAATATAAATTATGAATTTGTGAAGAAACTTTTGGAGGGCAGTGTATATGTGCATGTTATAAAGCAGCGTCATAACGTCAGTTTCGCCTGTAGTTTCTAAAGAAAAACGGAAGGAAAAGCGCCTGTAAAACTTCGAACAAATTTATTTTTATCGAAGTCAATGCGTTTAGTTATTTCATATGAAGAATGATCTCACATTGTTGTCATGATTAAAATATGAAATTTTAAGGAAATTTTCTTAGAAACAAATATTGCCAGAGCCTCGACAAGTTCTCTGATATGGTCCTTACAAGACACAGCAATGGTTTAAAGAAATTGGTGTATAGAAATCACCCAGGTACATTTGATAAATGCAAACTTACTCAATTTAACAATAACATTTCAAAATGTCAAAATCTTACAAAATTGAATCTTCAAAACAATATTTTGTTAGAGACAGTGTACATTGTACTTTGTTAAGAATCTAAATAATCTGAAGGTATTAAACATAAGTGGGTGTGGCTTTCTTGACTTCAAGGAATTAGAAAGTCTACAGGGACATGCCAGATTAAACATTTTCAGGCTGTCAACCAATTCCTATATTCCTATATTATTCCTATATTTTGGGTGTCATTCCTATATTTTTAAAAGTGTCCTATATTTCCTATATTTGTACTATATTTTGTCCATCATTCCTATATTTTTGTAAATCATTCTAATTTGAACATGTCGAGTATGTTTAATTGTTTTTTTCCTTATATAATTGAGTATTTTGTATCTGTTTCCTCTTATACTGCCTATAAGTTGAATATAGTAAGTGCCTATGATGAGTTGTTCTGGTAGGTGGCTGCCAAGTGTCAGTATTCAAGTTGCCCTAACCCTTTGCTACTTATGCAACTCTTTTTTAAAAACCGCTCTTTATTTAGAAGAAATGTTCCTTGTTCAAGTTTTCAAAGTGTTCTATTCAACCTAATTTTATTTTGTAGTCAATGTCACTTATTGCCCATTCACTGCAACCTGTAAAATACATTGCTAAATTATACTACAAAGTAAAGCAATTGCAACGGTATTCCAATATCCTACTCTACTTGTAGTTAATTAACGGTACCACTCAGGTGTGTTATAGATCTCTAAATCTGTAGGCATGCATCCTTCCACTCATTTATTGTATTTCATCAAAAATATGGTTTCTTAGTTATTGAAAGGAAATAAATCAATTAACCTGTTGTTTTTTTTTCTGACAGTGCTAGAAATTGTATAGTATGTCCGAAAACATTGTCTAGTATTTTTCTTAAATGATTGTGAGTGACAAATTTTAGCCTTAGGTTCAAAACTAGCCCTGTTAGGGTGTATTTTTTTCTCTCAATGTATATAGTACATTGTAGATATTACTTTAGAAAAACAGTTAAAAATATCTCATGTAACCATTAAGTCAAGACCCTCCATATTTGGCATGCATGGAAAGATCATTTAAGTGACACATTTGATGCCAAAGGTAACCTGTTTAGGCGTACTAATTTTCATTAAGAATTTTTTATAGAAGTCTTAAAAATTTAGAACTTTCATATTAGGCTTGCATCATCTACAATGATCAAAAAGTGAGAGCAAAATTGACAGAATTCACAATCTTAACATAGAACAACTGTTTAAATATTCCTGTATGAAACCATGTGCCCAGAGCTAGTAGAATTTTTATGTAGCATCATCTTGGGGTGTTCTGGAAAACACTGATAATTTAAACATCTTCCCTTTGGGGTCACTAATAAAAAGGTTGTATGAAATAAGAAAATTGGAAGTCCTCATTTAGTTACTTTGAAGAGTAACTGGCATGAATCTTTCATTCAGTTTGCTATGATGTATGATGCATTATCAGTTGATACTCTCTTATCATCAGCTCTGTGGATCAGGAAAGGCTACATCAGCTGCTGTAATAAAAGGCAGGTTTCTGCTTGTATCAGATTAAATAATGGAAGAAATTATTTTCTCAAGATTGATTTAAAGCCCATATTCCGGGTACCACAGTATTTTCATTTATTATACCCAGTTAGTATATATAAAACCTGTCTTTATAAAGTTTAAACAATGAAGTCATTTTCATAGAGGGATGGGAGAAAAAATAAAATTAACAAACCGTTTTCTTTTAAATTTTACCATTTCTTTAAAAGAGTTATTATTTTGTAAAACATGCATTAACTCCAAGATAGTTTGTAGATATTATTTTCTTCATTTAGAGGTACATGTAGTTAGGTCCATGATGCATTTAGTCATTTGAAGTAATACACTGATACTGAAACTTGTATTTATTCAGAACATGTACTTATTCAGTCTCTGTATTTATTCAGAACATGTACTTATTCAGTCTTTGAGCAAAGATAGTATGCATAAAGGGACCTGAATGTATTGGAATAACGCTCAAAAGTTCCTATATTTCTACTTGGTTTTCTCTAAAAGTTCCTATATTTTGAGAATAAAATTCCTATATAAATTCCTATATTTTTATCAGTGGTTGGTTGACAGCCTGCATTTTAATTATTAAATTTGTCCCCCATCTGAGGATCCACAACAAAAATCCTATATACTTCTACCACAGTTTTTACAAGGGCTTTTGGAGCTGAATATTGAAAGGACTGTTTACTTGAGCCCAATGGAATGTGAGGAACTTTTATCATGTTTATTAAGCAGTACTTGTCTTTGTGTTTTCAAGTTTTCACCCAGTGGTAGTCTGCACGGTTTGAATTCTTTGACGAGTTAAAAAATATTAATTTTGGTGACGATTTTATGTTCCTTATAAAAATATATGATGGTTTCATTTGCAGCCATCAAACAGATATGTGTAACAAAATGCCATATTGGATGTTATTATGACTCTGTCTCGTTAGACAGTGACTAACATTTTTTAGGCGTTATTTTGTTCAATTATCAGAATCAGTTATTTTGGTGTGGGAAGTTTGATTTGACACATATTGATGTAATGTATATGTTATAGGCAATTTGTAAATTTAGGCAATTTTTAAAATGCCTAAAAATTTAGGCATTTTATAAATGGCCTGAATGTGTCAGGCAATTTATAAAATGCCTAAAAAATCTAGCCATTTCACAAAATGTCTGAAATTTAAGAACGTTTTTTACAAATTGCCTGAAATTTCGGGTAAAAAATACATTAGTTTAAATGTAAAGCTTTGTAAATAATGATTGCAAAACATTTTTAGATTGAAATTATAATTCCTAGTATGGAAAATAATGTCAATCAAGTCATACATGATAATTGGAGAAAACCACACATACTGTATTGCTATCAAAAACTGATAATTTAACAGGTCTGTTGATGTTTTACATGTATAAATGACATTGATCATGGCAAACTGTGTCATATTTGATACATTTGTATGTTGAGAATTAGTTGAAGAACAGATACAATTTGTACAACTTGCCACATACAACAACAACAACATTTTGGCATTTCATAGAGCTCATATAATGTATTGTGCACTGTTGATGCACAAAATGAATTTGTCATTAACTGTACTTCTTTATGAAACTTTATCACTTATTTAGCATTTGAATCTGTCGTCATTTGACCAAAAATGCAGACATTGGCTCTTTGTATAATGAATCGTATACATTTGGTATGAATTATTTCTGTGATTTATATCAGATGCAATACACAGAGTCAAATTGCTACGAAATGACCATACATTTTGTCAAGTCTAAAATTTTGTAGCTGATGGAGTCAAAATGAACTGAAAATGTGACAGCAAAAGTACATCATTTTGTTTGTTAACCTTCTTATTTGAAGGTTTCTTTGCCTTTGGGTTACTATGTCATTTGCTGCTGAAAGTGGTCCAGAGTCCAAAAGACATTTTTATGTAAACAAAGGAACAAATCACCTTAATCAAACAAGGATTGGAATCCAAAAATTTCAGACCATACACTATATTTACTATTTTGGCAATTTGTAAAATATTGAGCTAATTTTCTAGGCATTTTGTAAAATGCCAAAGAATTTTAGACATTTTACAAAATGCTTGAAGTGGCCAGGCTATTTAGAAAATGCCAAAAAATTCAGGCATTTTACAAATTGCCTAAATTTACAAATTGCCTGTAACATATATAAACACTTTTTAAGCATTTCAGAATACATATTAATGTTTTTACAAAATTAAAATGAGTAAGACATTGAGACCATGTAAATGTAGATAAACATCAAGTTTAAAATAAAAGCGTGTTTTGAAATGATTTTTAGCATTAATTGTGCTTCATTCTTTTAAAAACAAACCTCAGTAGGGATAGTTCACTTTAACATGATTTCTCTCTATATACAAAACAAAGCCACGCAATAGTGAACTACCCCACAAAAGCTGAGTTTTAAAAAAAGTTAAAATTGAATTCTTCATTAACTCTATTTGTTTTCATTGCTTTAAATGTGTTCTAGACTATGTATACAATTTCGTTATATTGGAATTTGAATTAACTCTTGGGAACATGCAAACTCTTTAAATGCCATTTTCTCAAAATCATACATTTGTGGCTTAGTTCACTGTAGCGTAGGGCCATCCATTTGTCTGTGATAGATGCTTACTATAACTAGTGTTAAAATCTAATTGTTGAAAAGTTCTACATCAGGACAGTTTTCAGTATATGGGGAAGGGGCCTGGCTTCCTCAGTTTAATTACGTTTTAAAAGTAGGCTGTAGAAAACAATAAAATTATCATCAATTGGCAATTAGAGAAGCACGATTTACAGAACAAACCTGTAAAAACCACACTATCCTATAAAAACCCAAAACCCTTTTAGTTTAACCCAGATCGATAGTGCAGTTGGTAGCACGCCGGGATTCCGATTCTTGTGCCTCAAAGGGGGTGCAGGTTTGAATCCCACCTTGGGAGGTTATACCCTTACAAGAAAATTTGACAGTAATGTAAATTTTCCTCCACTAATTATATAATAATATGGGGAAGTTTCCGGCCTTGTGGAAGTGTAGTTGAGTACTGGTTATTGACAAGGGTCCAGGAAAGCTAGGTTAGGTGCGCTGGATGACGTAAAATGACCTAAATTGTGTTGACACGGCATTAAATCCAATAAAAATAAAATAGATAAAAAATTTTTAGTTTGATTATTTGAAGAAAATGAGACCTTTTTTAAAGCTTTATATCTTCAACACTATTGTAGATATTTTATTGGAAGTTAGTATACTTATTCAATGGACTATATCAACCATACTGTGAAAGGGCATAAACTTATTATTACCTGAATGCTTATACAAGTGTAATTCAATATTTTTAACTGTTTTCTGAGTGAACTGTTGACCGGTCAATAGTTTTGACTGTTTCCTGCGCGTGCTCTTACGTCACGAACTGTTACTGTACTTGTATAAAGGGAAGTAACTGCTATGGGATTTTAGACTTTACCAGAGGCTTTAAATATGTCAAGTACTGTTAAAATAGTAATTGATCAGGTAATAACACAGTTATTTTATATGTGATATGGGAACAGTCAAACGGTTGTCCCTCAATGTCAGGAATAGTGCTTTAAACTGTTTCCCTCGGCCTACGGCCTCGGGAAACAGATCAAAACACTATTCCCTCCACCTCGGGCCAACAGTTTAACTGTTCCCAAATCACATATGAAATAACTGTATATTGTCAGTACTATATCTATGCGGCATACAAAGGATGTAACTGTGGAAGAATTATTTTTGCAGTTGTGCCTCTTTTTTAACTTCTAACTAATTAAAGTTAAAATGTTTAAACTGAAATATTTTTTGTGCTAATCAAGGTATGTAACTGTATGGTGGTACACTTATTCATTGGTACCACATCCACACAAATTATAAGGGATAGAACACTTCATGGATTATTTTTTGAGTTATGCCCTTTTATGCTGTAATATTTAATGTATAAACTTGTTTTATTTGAAGTTAATATCGCAGAAGTTAGTTTGCTTATTCATTCATACCACATCTCAATGTAGTATTTGTTACTAAAATGTTTGTTTTTGAAGTTTTACCCCTTTCTTATTTTACAAATATGAATTTGATAACTTTTTGACTGATTTATTGCCTTTGAAAAACTTAGTCCTGAAAGCACTTAAGCTTAAAGATAGGCCTTGCCACGTACAAAACACTCACAAAGTTGACTGCATTGTCCTTTGACTGCTCTTATGTGTTTTTGTGTTGTTTTTTGTTAAAAAAGAGTTGGGCCATGATCAGCCTTTTACAATTTCATTATCATTACCCAGTCTGTTCTTTCAAGTTTGATTTATCATTTCAGATATACAATATAACTGTGTGGATGATTGTTTTAGATGATTATGAACAAGAAATTTATGGTCATCAGAAAAAAAAGATAAGTGCAGTTATTTTATTATTTTTTCAAATAATTATTTTATAACTCTTTTGAAGCTTGATTGTAAAACAGAGTGAGTAAGTGTTTTATTTTAAGCTTCATTTTCATAATTATATGCCCGAAAGATTTTTGGACATATTGTGTTATACCCCCTGGCGTCCGTCCGTCCGTTAGCAATTTGGTTTCTGGAGCATAACTGAAGTTCCATTTGACCCACAATATTCAAACTTCATAGGATGATTGTCCATATCAGGTAGAAGACCCCTGCTGATTTTGGGGTCACAAGGTCAAAGTCACTGTCACTATCCGACGCATAATATCTGTGTTAGCATTCTATAATACAAATTTACGTTTCATTTGGCCCACAGTATTCAATTTTCAAGGGAGAATTGTCCATGGTATCTTTTTCCTCTACTTAGTTTTCAACAATTATCATAAGATGATATTCATATCAAATATTCTCATGTCTTACAAATGCTTCATCTTAACCAACTTATGGACGTTTGATTTCGCCGCCCCTGTATCCGGTAAAAGACCCCTATTGATTTTGGGGTTTCAAGGTCAAAGGTCAAGGTCACTATTACCTTAAAACTGAAAACAGTTTTCAGAGCATAACTTAAGTTCCATTTGGCCCACAGTATATATGAATATTCTCATGTCTTACAAATGCATCATCTTAACCAAAAAAAAACTATCAGGCATGTAATGCTCCGCCTAGCGGTACTCTTGTTGTGTAAGCATTTTACAACTGAAAAAAAAACACTTGGTAAAATCACTTCTTTCTTTGTCACCATATGACACATTTATATTGTGTATGCATTATATAACTGAAAAATAATGTATGGAAAATCGCTTCTTTCTTTGTCGCTGTATGACATATTTTTATTGTGTATGCATTATATAACTGAAAAATAATGTATGGAAAATGTCTTCTTTCTTTGTCGCTGTATGACACATTTTTATTGTGCATGCATTATATAACTGAAAAATAATGTATGGAAAATCGCTTCTTTCTTTGTCGCTGTATGACACATTTTTATTGTGTATGCATTTCATAGCTGAAAACAATACATGGTAGAATTACTTCTTTCTTTGTCGCTGTATGACACATTTTTATTGTGCTTGTATTATACAACTGAAAATAACACATGGTAGAATTATTTCTTTCTTTGTCGCTGTATGACACATTTTTATTGTGTATGCATTTTATAACTGAAAAATAATGTATGGAAAAATTGCTTCTTTCTTTGTCGCTGTATGACACATTTTATTGTGCATGCATTATATAACTGAAAAAAACCACATGATAAAATCACTTCTTTCTTTGTCGCTGTATGACACATTTTTATTGTGCATGCATTTTACAACTGAAATAAAAAACACAAGGTAGAATCACTTCTTTCTTTGTTGCTGTATGGCCTATTTATATTGTGTGTGCATTGTATGATGTATGGAAAATTGCTTCATTCTTTGTCGCTGTATGACACATTTCCATTGTGTATGCATGATATAACTGAAAATAACACATGATAAAATTGCTTCTTTCTTTGTTGCTGTATGACACATTTTCATTGTGTATGAATTATATACCAGGAAACTGGAAATAATACATGATAAAATTGCTTCTTTCTTTGTCACTGTATGACATATTTCCATTGTGTATGCATTTTATACATGAAAATAAAACATGATAAAATCATTCTGATTGTGTGTGCCTTATATAACTTATATAACTGAAAATAACACATGGTAAAATCACTTCTATATTTGTTGCTGTATGACACATTATACCCTAAATGTAACAAAAACGATACTCAAGTCTTGACAAACCTTGGACGTACATGTATATTGTAATATTGCATCGTGGTGATATGCAGTTCATGTGGTGTTATGCACATTCAATCTGTCTTAAAATGTACCATCTCTTTCTGTTTCTTTGAATCTTTTTCTATCTTTTCATGCTTTAGTATACACAAACCTATTATTAATATAGAAATGCATGTTGTAGTGTGCACTACACATTAAATCTTTCAAAAACACGTACCCATTCTTACTTTTTTCTTTGTATATTTTCCTGTTTTTCTATCTTGTCATTGGTAAGTCTACTGTAAACATTCAATGCATGGAAAGCAATTTGCATTTCATATGGTTTCAGCAAATATTTTACCTGGGGTGTTAGTCTAACGATAGAAGACTTTAATTATCACAATTTATTCACAAATAGAGATGGTCGATATCACTTGGTCACTGAGTCTTACCTCTCCAATTAATATTTATGGAGTTCATGATGTGTTCGCATGTTTTTTCTTTATTTTACTTTTATTCCCTATTAAACAATTTTTTTCTGGTAGTTTATTTTATCAATCTTAGAATTTTGCTCGTAGGTTAGCTTTTTGCATTTGATTTTGGTTATTTATTTAAAATGTTTTACAAAAGTTTTTTTTTCATGCGATGGACAGTAGGCTTTGTTCAAATGAAAATTGATTGAAATATATGGAGTCTGTGATGTATTTGCATGTTTATTTTCTATATAAAGTTAAAATTTTGACTTTTTCATTTTTAACTTCAAATTTTGCTTGTAGGTTATTTTTTATCTTAAGATTTTTGCTGGTAAGTTATTTCTTACAACTGATGTAAGGTATTTTTGTACGATTAAGTATTGATGTCTTTATGTTTCTTAATTTTTTTTAGTATATTTTTTAAGCAAGAGTTTTTTTCAAGAATAAATTGTTTCACTTAAAGTAGCAATTATTTTTATGATAAAAGTTAGTATCTAACTTAGTATTTAATTTTTTTCATAAGTGTTAGGTTTTGTATGTGAAAGACATTGCACATGACAAATTACGGGCGAGGAAAGCACCTGTCATTGTTCTGGTCACTCATTTTTTTAGGAGTGGTCAGTAGGTCTTATGCCTTCTTGTTGCTCATTTGGGTAATGTGGAGGTATATTGTTTGCCGGTCAGCAATGGCTAAGACAGTACTCGTTAACTTGTCTTGTCAATTACTTACAAAGTCATTTTATTTTTGTTTTGAGCACTAAAGGTACATATGTTAATTTATTAAAATTTCGCTGGTAAGTTATTTCTTACAACTGATGTAAGGTTTTTTTTGTACGATAAAGTATTGATGTTTGTATGTTTCTTAATTTTTTTAGTATATTTTTTAAGCAAGTTTTTTTTCAAGAATAAATTGTTACACTTAAAGTAGTAATTATTTTTATGATTAAAGTTAGTATCTAACTTAGTATTTAATTGTTTTAAGTGTAAGGTTTTGTATGTGAAAGACATTGCACATGACAAATTACGGGCGAGGAAAGCACCTGTCATTGTTCTGGTCACTCATTTTTTAGGAGTGGTCAGTAGGTCTTATGCCCTCTTGTTGCTCATTTGGGTAATGTTGAGGTATATTGTTTGCCGGTCAGCAATGGCTAAGACAGTACTCGTTAACTTGTCTTGTCAATCACTTACAAAGTCATTTTATTTTTGTTTTGAGCACTAAAGATACATAGGTTAATTTATTAAAATTTCGCTGGTAAGTTATTTCTTACAACTGATGTAAGGTATTTTTTGTATGATTAAGTATTGATGTCTGTATGTTTCTTAATTTTTTTAGTATATTTTTTAAGCAAGAGTTTTTTTCAAGAATAAATTGTTTCACTTAAAGTAGCAATTATTTTTATGATAAAAGTTAGTATCTAACTTAGTATTTAATTTTTTTCATAAGTGTTAGGTTTTGTATGTGAAAGACATTGCACATGACAAATTACGGGCGAGGAAAGCACCTGTCATTGTTCTGGTCACTCATTTTTTTAGGAGTGGTCAGTAGGTCTTATGCCTTCTTGTTGCTCATTTGGGTAATGTGGAGGTATATTGTTTGCCGGTCAGCAATGGCTAAGACAGTACTCGTTAACTTGTCTTGTCAATCACTTACAAAGTCATTTTATTTTTGTTTTGAGCACTAAAGGTACATATGTTAATTTATTAAAATTTCGCTGGTAAGTTATTTCTTACAACTGATGTAAGGTTTTTTTTGTACGATAAAGTATTGATGTTTGTATGTTTCTTAATTTTTTTAGTATATTTTTTAAGCAAGTTTTTTTTCAAGAATAAATTGTTACACTTAAAGTAGTAATTATTTTTATGATTAAAGTTAGTATCTAACTTAGTATTTAATTGTTTTAAGTGTAAGGTTTTGTATGTGAAAGACATTGCACATGACAAATTACGGGCGAGGAAAGCACCTGTCATTGTTCTGGTCACTCATTTTTTAGGAGTGGTCAGTAGGTCTTATGCCCTCTTGTTGCTCATTTGGGTAATGTTGAGGTATATTGTTTGCCGGTCAGCAATGGCTAAGACAGTACTCGTTAACTTGTCTTGTCAATCACTTACAAAGTCATTTTATTTTTGTTTTGAGCACTAAAGATACATAGGTTAATTTATTAAAATTTCGCTGGTAAGTTATTTCTTACAACTGATGTAAGGTATTTTTTGTATGATTAAGTATTGATGTCTGTATGTTTCTTAATTTTTTTAGTATATTTTTTAAACAAGAGTTTTTTTTTCAAGAATAAATTGTTTCACTTAAAGTAGTAATTATTAGCTCGACTTTACGAAGTAATGTAGAGCTCTCCTACTCGCCCCAGCGTCGGCGTCGGCGTCCGCGTCCGCGTCCACACTTCTGATTAAAGTTTTTGTGCAGTAAAATACTTTCTTCTATATCTTTGTTATTTCTTAAGATATTAACTTCAAACTTTAAATATATGTTCCTTACTATCAACCACATCTCATGTGACAAGGTCCATAACTCCAAACACATTTTTTCAAGAATTATCTCCCCTTGAACTGATTGAAGTTTTTGTGCACAGATTAAAGTTTTTGTGCAGTAAAATACTTTCTTCTGTATCTTTGTTATTTCTTAAGATATTAACTTCAAACTTTAAATATATGTTCCTTTCTATCAACCACATCTCATGTGACATGGTCCATAACTCCGAATGCATTTTTTTCAGAATTATTTCCCCTTGAACTTAGAGTTTTCTTTAAAAAATGTTTGTTTTTACTGCAACTGTTTTATTTCTTTAGGTATTGATTTCAAACTTTAAATATATGTTCCTTATTATCAACCACATCTCATGTGACAAGGTTCATAACTCCGTATACATTATTTTCAAAGTTATCCCCCTTGAACTTATAGTTTTCTTTAATAAATATTTGTTTTTACTGCAACTGTTTTATTTCTTTAGGTATTGACTTTAAATATATGTTCCTTATTATCAACCACATCTCATGTGACAAGGTTCATAACTCCAAATATATTTTTTTTCAGAATTATCTCCCCTTGAAATTAGAGTTTTCTTTAAAAAATGTTTGTTTTTACTGCAACTGTTTTATTTCTTCAGGTATTGACTTCAAACTTTAGATATATGTTCCTTATTATCAACCACATCTCATGTGACAAGATTCATAACTCCTTATACATTTTTTCAGAGTTATCCCCCTTGAACTTATAGTTTTCTATTTATTTATTTTTTTTCTTTGAATTTGTTAAGGTTATATTTTCAAATTTTAAAATATGTATGTTCCTTATCATCAACCACATCTCCTGTGACAAACACTTACTAAGTCGAGCATGCTGTCTCCTCTGACAGCTCTTGTTTTTATGATTAAAGTTAGTATCTAACTTAGTATTTAATTGTTTTAAGTGTAAGGTTTTGTATGTGAAAGACATTGCACATGACAAATTACGGGCGAGGAAAGCACCTGTCATTGTTCTGGTCACTCATTTTTTTAGGAGTGGTCAGTAGGTCTTATGCCTTCTTGTTGCTCATTTGGGTAATGTGGAGGTATATTGTTTGCCGGTCAGCAATGGCTAAGACAGTACTCGTTAACTTGTCTTGTCAATCACTTACAAAGTCATTTTATTTTTGTTTTGAGCACTACAGATACATTGGTTAATATTTAATCTATTAAAATTTCGCTGGTAAGTTATTTCTTACAACTGATGGAAGGTATTTTTTGTACAATAAAGTATTGATGTCTGTATGTTTCTTAACTTTTTTGAGTATTTTTTTAAGCAAGTTTTTTTTTCAAGAATAAATTGTTACACTTAAAGTAGTAATTATTTTTATGATTTAAGTTAGTATCTTACTTAGTATTTAATTGTTTTAAGTGTTAGGTTTTGTATGTGAAAGACTTTGCACATGACAAATTATGGGCGAGGAAAGCACCTGTCATTGTTCTGGTCACTCATTTTTTTAGGAGTGGTCAGTTGGTATTATGCCTTCTTGTTGCTCATTTGGGTAATGTGGAGGTATATTGTTTGCCGGTCAGCAATGGCTAAGACAGTACTCGTTAACTTGTCTTGTCAATCACTAACAAAGTCATTTTATATTTGTTTTGAGCACTAAAGATACATAGGTTAATATTTAATCTTTTAAAATTTCGCTGGTAAGTTATTTTTTACAACTGATGTAAGGTTTTTTTGTACGATAAAGTATTGATGTTTGTATGTTTCTTAACTTTTTTTAGTATATTTTTTAAGCAAGAGTTTTTTTTCAAGAATGAATTGTTTCACTTAAAGTAGCAATTTTTTATGATAATAGTATCTAACTTAGTATTTAATTGTTTTTAAGTGTAAGGTTTTGTATGTGAAAGACATTGCACATGACAAATTACGGGCGAGGAAAGCACCTGTCATTGTTCTGGTCACTCATTTTTTAGGAGTGGTCAGTAGGTCTTATGCCTTCTTGTTGCTCATTTCGGTAATGTGGAGGTATATTTTTCGCCTGTCAGCAATGGCTAAGACAGTACTCGTTAACTTGTCTTGTCAATCACTTACAAAGTCATTTTGTTTCTGTTTTGAGACCTAAAAAACATAGGTTAATATTTAATCTATTAAAATTTCTCTCAATAGATTTAAATTAGAGCCAAGTTATATAACATAGACTTTTAGGCTTATTTAATTGCATTTTACTAGTATAATTAATATATTGGTACATTTAAGTGTATTAACTGTTTCTTTATGACGCAATTTGATATCTTAGTAACGAATTCTTTCTTGATTTTTAGTGGAAGGTTTTGTAAGTGATATACATTGCACGGACATGTTGACACATCATGGCTAGGCAATGCCTAAGACGGTACTGGTTACTGTACAGTGCATTTAGATACTGCACAGTAGGTTGACATCTCTTGTCAAGCACTTACATTTTGTTTTTGTTTTGAACTCTAAAGATGTAAAGTTTAATTTGTCATCATAATTTGTCAATAGATTTACATTAATGTGCGATTTATTTAGACTAAGTAATTGGCACATCCACTTCTTATTTCTTGTATCCTTAAGTTCGTTGGCAAAATTTCTAGGAACGTTGTTTCTGATAAGCATGTACATGCATTCTATTTTTTTAGAAGTTAGAAGTTTTTATGCTTAAATAAATTAAATTTTATTTTTGAGTGTATATCAATAAGAAATTCAAAGGTTTCATGGTTAATAACCATTTGGCTTAAAGTATGTCCATTTTCTATTATACTTATCCCTTCAAAAGGCTTGGTCAGCATCTTTTTTTGTTTTAACACCAGTTACCTAAATTATTGTTTGAACTTTGGTGACCAATATCAAACCATCTTGGCACTCTTGTCAAATGTTCTACTATGGCATTACGTCATTGCAAGCAACAAAGCCAGCATCAAATCAGATCATTTGCCCCACAAAATGTTCATTTTGGTGGAAATATATTTTTATCTTGATAATAGTTCTGATTGTAAGCCATGCCCCACCTCCTTTTTGTAACATCTAGTGTACTATACATTAATGAACATACCCAATACATGTCACTGTTTCTTTGTCTATGGAATATATGTCAGAAATAATTCATTGTGATTTATACTTACTCTTATCCTTAGTGATACAGATATCTTTAAATGGAATTATATTATATTACATCTTTTCTTACACACATGTGACTGGTGTACAAATGGTTTATTCTGAATATAATACAACTTCAGTTTTTCTTTCAGCCATAAATAGCTTCTTTGCTTACATAAACTACTTGAACCAAGACATGCCCTACCTTGCCCTATGTCAAGAGAAGCTGTTTTGACCAGCACACTATCTTAGTTAGCTTTTTACAAGCAAGTGTTTGACTCACACAGCAAAGACACATATGTATTCACTTTAACAACACTATAGAACATTTGTAGGCTCAACAAAATCATTTTACTTGTACACAAACATGCCACTATAACAAACAAAATCTACACATGATGTACATACTCGTAACTTCTTTTGGGTTTCTTTTCTCTGGTTTTTTTTATTTATTTCAGGTTGAAATCATCGCTTATGAGGTACCAATGTCTATTTGGAAGAAACAAGATAATTTGAAAAAAACAGTCAACAGTATTAGGACAAAAACTCAATAACAGTAAGATGGATCTTATTGCTGTACGGGTCGATAGCGCAGTTGGTAGCGCGCCGGGATTTGGATACTCGTACCCGAGGGGGTGCGGGTTTGAATCCCACCCGGGGAGGTTATACCCTTCCATGAAAATTTGACAATAATGTCGATTTTCCTCCATTGATTAGACAATATGGAGAAGTTTCCGGCCTAGTGGAAGGGTAGGTGAGTACTGGTTATAGACAATGGTCCAGGAAAGCTAGGTTAGGTGCGCTGGACTCCGTGAAATGAACTAAATTGTGTTGATACGGCGTTAACTCCAATAAATAAATAAATAAAACTTATTGCTGTAGGCTGTAGTTTTCATCTTACTGCTTGCATTACCGGCCTGCTCAAACTTGTTAATATTGAAGTCACTTAAAAAGAATTATAGTTTCTGAGCATTCTCATTTGAGGGAAATCAATAGTTCACCAAAGTTTAAAAATATCTTTCATTTAACTTCAATTCAAGGGTTCAGTTTTTAGTGCTGGTACCAAGGTCACATAATTTTTAACCTTAGAAATTTAATTTTGCTATGTAAAGTATGCTAAAATCTTGTTCTCCTGGATTTTTAGCAGGATTTTGACTAATAGTTTGGCAAAACACGGGTGGGGTGGGCGGTTGGGGGGTTGGCGGATGTCCAGTGTAATTAACAATTAAGTTAAAGTTTTCAATTTAGCATATATCTCTGCCATTTATTTCAGATCTTTATGAAACTTAACACTATAACATACCATGGGATCAACAGAATAAGACAGTAACCACAACTCTACCTAGCTTTATTATGGATTATTGCCCTTCGTAATTTTTGCGATAAAGTTTTTAAATACGGCTTTAATGTGGATTCAACATTACATTTTTTGTTAAATTTTAAATGCCATCTCGCAGGTGCCGGTTACAATTTTCCTACTAATTGTGCATCTAGTGAGTCTCTTTATATACAATAAGAAGGAAAATTGTGTCTGGCACCTGTGTGCCAACCATATCAAATATCATTTTATTGTAAAAATACTTGTACATGTATTTCAGTTACAAAGTGTAGGAGGTAGTCAAGTGATTTTCACTAATGATCCAAAATTGACAGCTGTATATATACTAAGATTGAAGAGACTAGACATTCACTATATGTCAGTAATCTAGATGGAGTAGTAAGTATATTACTTTTCTTATCTTCTGATTACTTGGGTTACAAGTTTATTTTTCAAGATGGGTCATGAAATCAGGATTTTGGGGACTTAATATGTATGGGTCCTTTTTCTTATGTAAATGTTTCTGACATAAAATTCTCGAGTTTTAGTTGTTTTTTTAGATGGTCCATGTGTTTAAGGCAAATATATTGTAAAATTGTAGTCTATGATTAGTGGGTGTCTGGTTGCTTGGACAACCAAAACTTTCTCTTGGGCAATCAAAAATCAACAAACGAGATATATAGCTCTCTACTAAAACAATATGTTTGGACAACCATTTTCATATCCTAATAATGTAGACTGTAATTGAAAAGTCATTGGGTTTTGATTTCAGCTGTTATGTCAGGCAAATGACCCAATGGATAAGACTAGTTGAGTTTTGCAGTGACTGGGTTCAGTTAAAAAAAACCTTTATATCTTATTGATGAAAAATATACTGTTCTCTTCAGGCTCTGTTGACACAATGTGTACTGGCAGGAAACTTATTCTGGAACAACTAAAGCAAGATCTATAAGTCATTGTTAGATGGTTTTGTCATTTGATTAAGAACCTATGATCATCAGTTATTATCATCAACTGAATGCCTATCAGTTTAGGACTCCTCTTTGACATAGAAAATGAGGTGCTGTGACTGAGGGTATGTTGCACTGGGTAAGTCATCTCTTGACAACAAGCTCTACTATGATTATAATTATTCCAAGGTTTGACTCTATAACTGTTTTTATCAGAAATCCCAAAGGAACCCCAATTCAGTAATTCAGGGATTCCTCCTTAATGTTTAGGATTCCTCTAATAAAAAACCCCAAATTTTGGTACAGATTTGCAGTCACTAATTGCAGTAACCAATTCATGTCTATTTTCAGGGATCTTGATAGAATCCCAAGCTAAGGGTTACTAGGACTCCCCAAGTTTTTGGGATCCTTTAAATCCCGGGACACTGTTAGAGTCAAACACTGGAATCTTTTTGAAATATCATTATCATCATTGTTTTTTTACCATGTTTTTTTTAGAAGTGAACCATATCTTGTCTTATATAGTTTACAAATATGTTATAGGCAGCAATAAACACTGAAGGAATAAAACGTTCATGAAACAATGTTCAATATGGGTGTAATAAACACAAAGTTCTGACACAGAATAACATTGTCACATGGGTGATGTATAGGTAGTTAGTGTTAAACTGGGACACTTGAAACATAAAATATCTCAATGACTATCAGATGGAATTAACTGATATTTATATGTGATCATAACTAGCGTTTTCCTTCTCGAATCCAAAATACCAGAATTTTGTTTAAGGGGTATGTGCCATAATCAGAACAGCCATATAACAAGAGATGTTAAGTTATAGCTAAATATGAGGTCCCGACACTAAATTGATTGACATCCAATTAATTATACCCCCGCTTCGAAGAAGAGGGGGGTATACTGTTTTACCCTTGTCCGTGCGTGCGTGCGTGCGTGCGTGTGTGCGTCCGTCCGTCCGTCCGTTACAAAATTTCCGTCACAGTTTTCTCGGCAACTATACCATGCAGCAGCCTGAAACTTTGCATATTGCTTCATCCTATAGTCCCATGTGGTGTAAATCGATTTCATGCTCCTCGCTCATCTACTTCCTGTTTGTCGCATATTTTTAGATTTTGGCGGGGGTATCACTAGTGAGCATTAGCTCACAGATTTACTTGTTTAAACTGTACATTAATTTAAAATTTAATGCATGTTTTATTACAAGTATAATAAAAAAGACAGCCCTAGGCTTAAGCAGACTGTCAACTGTTTATTTTGGCATCAAATCCACTGTGAGTTTTAAAAGAGCTTTTGTATAAAAACAATGAAGGTATGACAATGTTAATAATCTGAACAGTTGTTTATCCTCTCTGAATTTTTGATAAAAATGCAAATATTTTGCATTTCACCATATGGATTTTTTTTTTATTTATTTGTTAAATTTTCAAAAAAATCTTAATTCAAGAAGGAAAGTTGGAAAAAGACTGTGTGCAAAATCTTAGCTAAATATATGTTGTAGTCATATAGATCATTACATGTTTTGGGAGTTCCAGGATAAATGCAAACTATCTATATCCTTTTTTATGGGCCAAATAGACAATAGTTATTGTACTATCTTATGGCACACACTATGAATGAAAAAAGTTTAATATTTATCTCATATTGTAGGTTACTGGAGAGCAGATAATGACATTTATTGGATGAAGTAGTTAGATAAAGTTTGTCATAATGAGTGGTGAAGATGTAGCTGGTTATAAATATGCTTACATTCAGTCATAGAGTTTTCAGATCTAAGATCTATTGCTACAACTCCAACTTATAATGGTGTCATGTTTCAAGGGCCACAATTGAGGTAACTGTTGTTAAACTTTTCTGTGTATCCGAAAGATACAGAATTGGATAAAATGCGGTAAAGTTATTGGCAACATTTCATTAGCTAAAAAAATATACTGCATCCTTGTGGCCTGCAAAAATGTATTTTATGCTTATCCCATGATAACATTTCAAAAAAATTTGGTAGTTTTTTCGAATAGTGGGCTATCCTACTCAGGTGGGCGGAGGCGTCGGCTTCAGCTTAACACTTCTTGGTTAAGTTGTTAGGTGCAACATTTTTGTTTCTTTTATATCTTTGCAAGTACTGGAGGGATTCACTTAAAACTTTATTTGTGTTCACGGGGTTATCCTGTAAGTTCAAATACCAAGTTACCTAACTCTTGGATGAATTTGGACTGAATTATGGCCTTATATACTTAGAAATTTCTTGGTTAAGTTTTTAGGTGTAGCATTTTATCTTTGCAACTACTGAAGGGATTCACTTTAAACTTCACACATGTCTACGTGGTACCATTGATGTTCAGATACCAAGTTACATAACTCTAGGAATAATTTGGACTGAATTATGGCCCTTTTATACTTATAAATTTGTTGGTTTTTTGGTGCAACATTTTATCTTTGAAACTATTGAAGGTCAACTACCAAGCTGCATAACTCTTGATTTACTCTTGACTGGATTATGGCCCTTTTATACTTATAAAATTTCTTGGTTAAGTTTTTTTGTGCAACATTTTATCTAACCCTTGGGCAGGGTTAATGTATTCACCACTCACAGTTGAATAAAATTTAACTAAAGTGTCCATGTTTAAAAAAGAAAGTGAATCACTGAGTTCTTTACCTTTTTGCTTGTCTTTTTTTTTTACAGAATCACCCTGGAAGGTCCACTGCATATAGTGTATCACTGAGCTTAGACTATAGTGAAACTGTAAACAAAAACATCCAGGATCATGCATGTGTCATGTGACAAAATAGAAAGACACGTAAAGGTATATTTTGGTTATTATACATGTAGTTGTTTTAACTGATAGATCATGAAATGTTAGATTTCTCTGCTGTTCTGGTTTGAGTCAATTCATGGACAACTCAACCCAAACTAGATACTGCTGAATGTGTCAGTAGGGACAACTCTTCATGTGAACAACTCAACCCTTAGTATACAGGGTCTGTAGTCATGCAATCTACAGCAATAACTAGGGGAATTTGAAGATAAATCCCTTATGCTTAATTGAATAGCCTGTTAACTTGTCATTTAAGTAGCTGGCACGAAATTGATAATTTACGGTCATGTTGTGTTTGTTATTCATTTGTTCTCATGTTTTTTGTGTAAACTGAGACAAACAATTGTTCTGTCATAAAAATGTTCTGTTTTGTTATGTAACCGACCTATGCCATCAATATATGTGCTTGTTGCTTGTTCGACATTGTTTATTTTTAAAATGCTTACGAATACAACTGTACGAAAACAGAGTATTTTTTATTTTAGAATCAGACAATAAAGGACGTTTCTCATAACCATTGTTACAATTGATTTTAAACATGATACACATAAAATATATTAGTAATTTCTCATTCGAACTAGAAAAAGATATAGATGTAAACTCATAAAAAATCATGTTTTTCACCGATTTCTCCTTCTAGACAATATTTCCTCCGAATTCCCCAGTTAATCTCATAGATATTGATAGCCAGTTAAAAATCGTTAGTACGACATTGAACAGACAATAAACTACGTTATTTGCAAAATTCAAAACTTATGCAACCAACTTGAAGTTAATAATTACTATTCACAGGCCAACATTAGCATTTTTGGACATAAAAATGTAATTCATTTTATGTGCTATTTGAACTTCTCTATTGTTGGGCTGCTGTTAGAATTCAATGAAAAATGAGTTCTAATTAACATTTTAAAGATCACTGTTATGTTTTATTAGATATTTTTTAAACCCCGGTCTATAGTGCAGTTGAAAGCGCATTGGGATTCGGAATCTCGTGTCCTGAAAGGGGGGGGGGGTATACCCTTCCATGAAAATTAGACTATAATGTCAATTTTCCTCCATTGATAAGATAATATGGAGAAGTTTCTGGCCTTGTGGAAGGGTAGGTAAGTTCTGGTTATAGACAAGGGTCCAGGAAAGCTAGGTTAGGTGCAAACCCGGGTCAATAGCGCAGTTGGTAGCTTGCCGGGATATGGAATCTCGTGTCCTGAAGGGGGTACGGGTTCGAATCCTTCTGCGGGAGGTTATACCCTTCCATGAAAATTAGACAATAATGTCAATTTTCCTCCATTGATCAGATAATATTGAGAAGTTTACAGCTTTGTGAAAGGGTAGGTGAGTACCGGTTATAGACAATGGTCCAGGAAAGTTAGGTTAGGTGCGCTGGACTCTGTAAAATGACCTGAAATGTGTTGAAACAGCGTTAAATCTAATTAAAAAAAATAGTTATTTTTTAGTTTAAAAAACCACCTTTTAGCTCTCATTTGATTTTAAAAGTGTAAGCTTTATCATGTTGTGAAAGTATTAATGAAATGAAAACAATGAATATTAATTTAATGATAATAATAATAAAGACTTTATTTATAGAGGCAACACTGCTAGGCAAAGCCCAATCTTCCCTGTGAGCCTCACAAAATATTTATGTACTAGATATAGCAAGCATGATAAACATTAAAATAAAACATTTGTAAAACATATAGGGACACATCTAGTTTAGCGGATCCCGGAAGTAAATATAAATATGCGTGCGCAGCGTTCTGTTTGGTCATTTGAAAACATAATTATCCAATACCTAATTCATTACATATCATATGGCACGGCCATGATCATGGTTTGCCTGACATACTTTTACCTGTCAAAGTACGTCTGGAAACTAGACAAGCAAATAGTATGCAATTTCTACTACTTAGTCTTGCATAGGTATCATTGAAATTTGACTAAATTAGAATATTAACAGCTCTTTAAATCGAGGCAAATTCTTTACTTTTTCTTGTCGAAACTGTAGTATTTGGAATTTTAAAATAACACAATTTTCATATCAAAGGGAGATAATTTTTCACTTGGATTAAAGTTTTTATCAATAACTTTTCTACAGAATTTTGTTTGATGAATCTAATTCATGCTTTTTTATTATCATGATGTAATGAATGAAAAATATTATGTTTTGTAATAATTTATCATGATTTTGAAAAAATATTCATAACTGTAAAATAGCATTATGGGTTATTCAAAACATCAATAATTTTATGGTGACTTCATGTATGTTAAATTATTGTCATCTCCTTACATTTGTGATTTATCAATGGTGTGTTTCATATTGTGATTGAACTTTTTGTGTTGTAGAATAAGCTTTTTGCTATGATATTTCAGTTAGGCCATGGGCAAATAAACCCAGGTTGATAGCGCAGTTGGTAGTGCACCAGGATTTGGAATCTCGTGCCCAAGGGGGTGCGGGTTCGAATCCCACCCATGGAGGTTATACCCTTCCATGAAAATTTGACAATAATGTCGATTTTTCTTCATTGATTAGAAATATGGAGAAGTTTCTAGCCTTGTGGAAGGGTAGGTGAGTACTGGTTATAGACAATGGTCCAGGAAAGCTAGGTTAGGTGTGCTGGACGTCGTATAATAACCTAAATTGTGTTGACACGGCGTTAAATCCAATAAATAAATAAACAAGAGCAAATATATAAAATTATCCGATTTAGTCATTGTGAAATTATTCATGCTTCGACAGATTTCGGATCAAACTGTAAAAACATAGAATTAGAAACTCTTGTTTAATTTTATTCAGTTTTTAGTGGCACATAAATTAGCCCCTTTGATTTGAATATTCACTAAAGTACTACAGAACTCTTGATTGATAGATTTAAATAAGGGAAGTTAATGTATGCGCTACCGACAAATTGAGCATTACATGTACTTTGAAAAATGCCCACTTTTGTTTTTCATTACATTGATAGTTACCTCCCTTTCTTATTTCAGATCTAGACAGTATTTAGTGAAGTTATAAATGGTTATCTCCCTTTGTTATTTCAGTACTAGAATGTATTTAGTGAAGTTATTAATGGTTATCTCCCTTTGTTATTTCAGAACTAGAATGTAATTAGTGATGCTATAAATGGTTATCTCCCTTTGTTATTTCAGAACTAGAATGTTTTTTGTGAGGTTATAAATGGATATGGTAACAATAAAACCATGAATCTCTACTCTTCAGACCCCCATTACCAGAACTAAGCAGGTACTTTTATTCCTTTATCTATATCATATAGAATGAGATATGTCAGGGTCAGTTACAATTCCAAGGATGATCAGCTCAACCCTAAGTAGGGACAACTTAACCCATAGGATGAGACAACTCAACCTGTGGACAACTCATCCTGTATCATACATATAAATATAAAATTAATTTTAATTTAAAATCATTGTTTTATCATTATTTTCCATTAAATAGATGAATGGTGATTTGTTAAAGTGAACTAACCCTCATTTTGGAAAAAAACCAAGTTATCTGTCCCATAAAGATCTCCAAACTCTCAGCATCAATTCTGTCTAGTTGAGGCGTGTATAGCATGCCTACAACCTAAGTTATTGTCATTATGTACTAATCCACATTTTTCCCTTATTAAGTTATCCCACAAAACGTTTGTTTTTAAAAAGCAGTAGATAGTATAAGTTAAAACCAAACTGTTTATTAATGCTTTAAACTGTTTGAATTTAAAACTCAGATAACATGTAGTGAAAAAATAAATCATTTTGGGGGGCACGTAGAAAAGACTAAAATGTGATTTTCTCTTAACAAGGTTTTTGAGGGTTAGTTCCCTTTCACATATCGCCATCCAGATAATATGCCTAACGGAAGTTGTTTAGGGTCTGAGTTGTCTACGTGTTGAGTGGTCCCTACCCACAGCATAAGCTGTCTTGAGTTGAGTTGTTTTCAAACTGAGTTGTCCTGATCCACTTTTGTCCAATTGTGACATGATTGATATGCAGTGAAAACAGTGAATTCTCAGTGGCAACCAAATGTTTTGTGACAATTTAACTTTGTAGGTCTTCTAAATAGCTTTCATTGAACTTTTGAAAATCATTATTGTTACTTGTAGTTGTAGTTATAGATAAGTCAACAAAAGCATTACATTGATCATGGTTTTGAGGCTTTTTCTATGTCAGATGCTGATTCTTATAAAAGTGATGCATTTATTAAGTTTTTATTTATCACCAACCATGCAAAATGTACTTAAAATAATGTTTCTACAAAACAATTATTGAAGTTAAAGAATTTAGCTGTTTATTTTCTTGTCTCTTAAATTTTGATTGGTCCTGTACACAAAAAGTATATTAATCAATTGAAGGTTGTTTTATACCCAAATGCAATTAGTGGCTAGTTTCTTTAGTATAAATAAATATACCCGTGTTACTAAGTTAAATATTGGAAGATTTGAATGTGCCATGTCAGCAATACAGCAGTACAACTGTAACTTTACTGCTAGAAAGTTTAGTAGCTCAGCAGTAAACTTATGAAGATGGTGGTTGTATTATTCCAACTTTCAGTAAAAATGAAAATAGTTATGCTAGGGATATAGATAGTCAAGTTGAACTATTAAAAAGCTAGGGATATAGATAGTCAAGTTGAACTATTAAACATGTTATTATATGACAATCTGTCATGACAATGGTCAGATTTGATTCCTAGGTGGGGCATACTTTCATGGAGCTTGGTACAGCCATTCTCCCTCCTACCAATGATTCTTAATTATGTAGGGCAGATGTCAGTCTTTGACAAAAGTATGTGATTAGTAGTTTGTTAACAGCTAAATCCGTCGATATAACCTTTCCAGGAACAGTGAGTAGGTTGACTGGCCGCCATTATATGATCATTACAATATGTTGCTATGGCTGAGAATTTTATCAAGATAAGTTAGCATTTCTAATAGTATTTATAAAACATGAAATTATTCAAATTTTAAAGATTAAACCTAGTTACTCAAGCATAGGGGCATAAAGATTATGACTTTGTCATTTGAATTTGCAAAAGTTGTCTAAATTGGTGAATAAAGTCATTGTCCTAGTTTGAATTCCACTATCCATGCTGAATTTATTATTCCTTAGAAAAGTAGTTGAATGTTCACTGAGGATTTGTGATGCCGATTTAAAATACAGCGCCCTCCAAAAATTCTTGAACAAAATCTTGGATTTAAGATAAACTGATTAATATTTATTCATGAATATAAGGAAGAAAGAGTCATCTGAGCAAATTCTTAAGTCAGCATTGATTACTTTATGAACATATGATTAAAACAATATTACATCAATAAAGCCTAATGATAGTTAATTTGTGTTATGCATGATCATTTTTTCTCAAAATTTTATTTGTCCAAAACTTTTGGAGGGCGGTGTAATATTACAAATGAAAACAATAAATCAAAACATGATAATCTAAAGTAAAATGTTGTTGCTTGTTACCATACTCAACAGTGTTTGAAGGATGGTTTTACATTGCGCTTTGAATAAACTTGCTATAATTAATTTACAAGGGGTAGTTAGTTGAAACAATTCTTTGGTTAATTTATTGAATATGAGTGCTTTTATTGTATTCTCAATTTATTAGCCGGATTTTTCAACGAAAAAATTCGGCTAATAGTTTGGCGAACACGGGCGGGCGGGAGGGCGGGCGGGTGGGCGGGCGGGCGGGCGGGCGTCCGTGTCGTTAACAATTGCGTTAAAGTTTTTATTGTACCATGTATTTCTGCCATTTAAAGTCAGATCTCTATGAAACTTTATACAATGATAACATACCATGTGATGAACAGAATTAGACAGTAACCGCAACTCTACCTTGCTTAATTATGGATTATTGCCCTTTGTAATTTTGGGTGTCTGGTGTCGTTAACAATTGCGTTAAAGTTTTTAATTTTGCATATATTTCTGCCATTTATTGTCAGATTTTTATGAAACTTCATACAATGATAACATACCATGTGATGAACAGATTAAGACAGTAACCACAACTCTACCTGGCTTAAAAATGGATTATTTCCCTTTGTTTTTTTTGCGTTAAAGTTTTCAAATTGTTGGATATCTCTGCCATTTATGGTTAGATGTTTATGAAATTTCATACAATGATTACATACCATCTGTTGCAAAGAATTAGACAGTAACCACAACTCTACCTGGCTTGATTATGGATTATTTCCCTTTGTAATTTTTGCATTCAATTTCAAATTGTTTGATATCTCTGCCATTTCTGGTTAGATGTTTACAAAATTTTATACAATGATTACATACCATCTGTTGAAAAGAATTAGACAGTAATGGCAACTCTACCTGACTTAATAATGGATTATTTCCCTTTGTTTTTTGCGTTAAATTTTTCAAATTGTTGGATATCTCTGCCATTTATGGTTAGATGTTTATGAAATTTCATACAATGATTACATACCATCTGTTGAAAAGAATTAGACAGTAACAGCAACTCCACCTTGCTTAATAATGGATTATTTCCCTTTGTTTTTTTGCGTTAAATTTTCAAAATTGTTGGATATCTCTGTTATTTATGGTTTGATGTTTACGAAGTTTCATACAATGATTACATATCATCTGTTGAAAAGAATTAGACAGTAACCGCAACTCTACTTGGCTTAATAATGGATTATTTCCCTTTGTTATTTTTGTGTTGAAGTTTTCAAATTGTTGGATAGCTCTGCCATTTATGGTTAGATGTTTATGAAATTTCATACAATGATTACATATGATCTGTTGAAAAGAATTAGACAGTAACAACAACTCTACCTGGCTTAAAAATGGATTATTTCCCTTAGTTTTTTTTATGTTAAAGTTTTCAGTATGTTGGATCTCTCCAATAGCAAGTATTCTGGCATTTTCCAGTCATATTTTCCCGCCACTTTGTTTCAACAATTTCACCATTTGCCATACAAGGTTTTTTTTTAACAAAATTCTCTTGCCAATTTCATATCATTAGCTTTGCATTATTTTCATCCATAGTTTTCATGTCTTATACCATCTTAGTCAAATACCAACAAAATACTCAGAAAAGATACAATAGGACATATATAATTATAGTTGATGAAACTCTTTATTCCTTTAAGATTAATTATTGCCCTTTGTATTCCGTCTAATAAGCAATATATCAAATGACTTTCTTTTGTAACAACGTAAACTTGTTCTCAATGTTCCCATATGCAGAAAAATCCGGCTTTAATGTGGCTCCCACATTATCTTTCTTGTTTTATTTTTATGTTAAGTTTAACACCATACCCAGCAGGCAAACCGACGTTGAAACAACGTTGTTTCAACGTTGAACCACAACGTTGTTTTTACGTTGGATTTATTTTAGGATTTGAAAGTTGTGCCAACGTTGAAATATCAACGTTGATTCAACGTTGAGTTCAACGTTGATACAAGGTTAATTCAACGTTACTTCAACGCTCATTAGGTTGGTTGATGGTTGAAATCTGGTTGATAATTAGTTGTTATTAGGGTGATTTATAGTCGATTCCATGTTGATCTAAGGTTGGTTTTAGTTTAACTATAGTTGAAGGAGGTTGAATATAAGCTGTATTTAGCCCTTTTTCAGAGTTTGATCTAGATATATATTTGATCTAGATATCTGCCGACTGAAAAACTGTATAACAAGGACAAATAAAAAACATGAGAAAACATCCAATAATTTTACTATTTAATTGCTATGTCAATGATAATGGGTCATTAACCCATACAAATAAGCGAACACTTAACTAAAAACTGTATAAAAACTATAAGTAACAAATATTCAGCTTGGTCTCTTCTGCCCCTACCTCCAGACCTTTCTGGGGCATATTTTAAAAACTTCATTATGGTTCCATTGACTTTGCACTTCGTGGCTCCCTAGTGATTCTGTAAAACTGACTCTGAAATCAAAAATATGAATCATAAGAATACAAAAATAACTCTGTTCTACAAAATACGCCAAGGTTAAATCGGCATGGGGTCGAATCGTCTCCGTGCAAATTGGCATATTAGGTCGAATGACATCGGGACGAAACGTCTGAAACCCACCTACTTGAAGTTTACATTATACAATGAATAAGTTTCTGTTAATTTTTCAACAAACAGAATTCGGACATAATTTTTAAACACAGAATGCATTTAATAGAATGTTATTTGCAGGCGTAAGACAAAGAAAATAGAATATTTGATTTGAATAATGGCGCCGACAAGGTTTTCTTGAACACACACATAATTTTCAACTCTTAAACCAGTCGTGGGTGTTAAAAACAAATGATATCTATAAACAGAACAATGACAAGTATAGTATGTTAGTATAATATCGTTGTACATACCTTCAAACTAATGTTTTCTAGACTAGATCTTCGTCAGCGCTTTAGAAAGTCGAGGTCTGCACTGTGCGTTTCTGAATGCGTCACGCACGCATGCGCAGTTTCTAAACGCGCGAAAAGCACTTTCTAGAATGTTCGTTAGAGAATATTCAAAATAGTGAAGAGTAACAGTTTCTATATTTCATAGTCAATAGAAAATATTTTGGGCATACTTTAAGTGAAGATAATATACCATCTAAATAATCGCAATATTATAAAAAATATATAAAAACAATTTAAAATATACTACAACCATTATCAACGTTGTTTTAACGTCGGTTATCAACATCCGATGATAAAATATTTATTTGTGGTTTAAAATTGGTTGATCAACGTACTGTCTCATTTTTAACGTTGTAACAACGTTGAATCAACGTCGTGTGCCTGCTGGGTAGTAACATATAGTATAGGTCATATTTAGGTGGTCAGTCCTCCTAGACTCGCTGTTCCTGGAAAGGCTAAACCAACCACTAGTCGAACACTTTTGTTAGTGACTGATAACTTCCCTACATCATTAAGAATCATTGGTAGGAGGGAGAATGGCAGTAGGAAAGTTTCATGACTAAGCTCCACGAAAGTATGCGCTTTCCAGGAATAAAGTCCACAACCCCTCAATCAGTAAACTTGCATGCTACCAACTGTGCTAGACAGGCGGCTACTTAATTAGGGACTTTAGTCAGTTATCTTGATAAAATCTGAAGCTATCCAATTGGTAAGTAGGTCCTTACAGTTGGAATCCTCGGATTTTATCATTGAAGTTTTATGTAAGGATAACAAAATATTTCATCTAATATATTTCTTGTTAATTGAGATATTATCAGAAGTGATGAACTTTAGATAGTTCTTTACCCAACAAATACTTAGCTTAAATATCAAACAAAATAAACGTTTTACAAAAAAGTTATAATAATTTTGGCAAATTGACATTAAAGAGTAAGGGTAAAATTCAAGTATTCCAACTAATAGGACCTACTTATTTTAAGTGTATACACATGTGGGGAAATAATGACTTAAGTCCCTTATTTATTTGAAATTTTGGAACTAGCCCTGAGCTGTCTACTTTGTAAATTTTCATAATTACGAGTTTTTAATTGGACTGAACAAATCAATGATGATTGAGCAGTAAATGTGTTTAATGTTTTGTTAGACACTGTAGGTCTACTTTAGTCGGTCAAATATTGCACTTTATTTAAAATAAAGTTACTTGTTTGTTTTATTTCAGATCGTAATGAGCAGAAGTACTGATGTAGCACATCTAACTGGTGAATGTGAAACAAGTAACCGCTGCTGTAGAAGAATCAACCCAATGAATTTCATGTACAATTGGTCCTTCTTTTCCAACAAGTCATCTCGGACGTTTTGTCCTTGAGATGTTTGTTGCCCAATGTCCTGTACTTGATTTAATTTGGCCTGCTGATATTTAACAAGTGAACTCGGACTCTTTGTCCTTGAGATCCTTGTTGTCCAAGTACATTTCAAATTCTTTGGTGTTGCTTTTTACTTGAGATACATTCATCAACAATCATAACTAACCACTCGTATGTAGTTCGTTTTTTCTCAACTGTCAAAACATGAATAATTTCACGGTGCGTTTGTTAAATTTATTGTCGTAATATATTCATGAGTTTCCGAAAGTGTGTATTATGATTGGGTTAAGCCGCTTATGCCGTATGATATGTTTTAGTCAAGATATTTTAATAACAAATAGGCCGCCAGTACAATGCAGTCAGTCACTTTGAAATTATTCAAGCTTTGACCGTTGAGAAAAAACGAACTTTACCTCCAGCAATTATGTTGCAAGGAGCTAAATGTGCGATTAGTTGTTCATGTTGACATCGCCCATGGTTGAATTTTATTCAACTGTCGGTGGCTCATACATTAATCCTTCTTATTTAAATACTCGGTCATATTTGTAAATAAATAATGGTTCGTTATTTGTTTCATTGATTGTAAGTACAGAAGTAATTTAGTTAGAGTATTTAAATCAACGGGATCAATGTATGCGCCATTGACAGCTAAATAAAATTTAATGTCTGGTTGAGTTTAAAAACTGGTGACATTCAGAACTCTTCGGCCATTCATTGAATGAAATAAAAGCAGAGGAGCTCCGAATGGATAAGTGGTTAACAGTAGCTATACATTCGAAACTTCTCGGCCATTCACTACGAATAATCTCGGACATATTTAGGCGCCATTTTGAAACTAAGTTAGCATCGTTTGGGCGATGACGTTTCGTTTATAGTCCGTAAATTTGAAATTACACAGTTCAATGATATTGATAAACAATATTTGGTTCAAATTAAAACAAGGAAATATGTGTGTATTAGTGTATTCATTCATGAAAGGTCGAGGTGTTCCGAATGAGTAGCTATGGTCACGGTATATTTCCTTGAGCCCGAGTTAGTAGTTGTGAGTTTTGACAACCCAGAGAGGCAAGTTAAAGTGACGGAAGTTCCGTTACACTTGTATATGGCGATGCTGAAGTTACGGATGATCCGTAATACTAGACAACCCTTTAGGTTGAGGCTAAAGTTACGGAAGTTCCGTAATACTAGACAACCATGTGAAGCAAGGCTAAAGTTACGGAAGTTCCGTTACCCTAGACGACACCATGAGGCAAGGCTAAAGTTACGGAAGTTCCGTTACACTATACATCCCTATAAGGAGAGGCTTTAGTTACGGAACTTCCGTTACACTAGACGACACCATGAGGCAAGGCTAAAGTTACGACAGTTCCGTTACTCTAGACAACCCTGAGAGGCAGGGCTGAAGTTACCAAAGTTCCGTTACATTAGACAACACTGAGAGGCAAGGCTAAAGTAACGGAAGTTCCGTAACACTAGACAACCCTATAAGGTGAGGCTAAAGTTACGGAAGTTCCGTAATACTAGACAACCCTATGAGGTGAGGCGGAAGTTCCGTAATACTAGACAACCATGTGAAGCAAGGCTAAAGTTACGGAAGTTCCCTTACACTAGACGACACCATAAGGCAAGGCTAAAGTTACGGAAGTTCCGTTACTCTAGACAACCCTGAGAGGCAAGGATAAAGTTACGGATGTTCAGTTACACTAGACATCCCTATAAGGAGAGCCTTTAGTTACGAAAGTTCCGTAACACTAGACAACCCTATAAGGAGAGGCTAAAGTTACGAAAGTTCCGTTACACAAGACAACCCTATGAGGTGAGGCGGAAGTTCCGTAATACTAGACAACCATGTGAAGCAAGGCTAAAGTTACGGAAGTTCCGTAAAACAAGACAACCCTATGAGTTGAGGCGGAAGTTCCGTTATACTAGACAACCATGTGATGCAAGGCTAATGTTACGGAAGTTCCCTTACACTAGACGACACCATAAGGCAAGGCTAAAGTTACAGAAGTTCCGTTAGTCTAGACAACCCTGAAAGGCAAGGCTAAAGTTACGGAAGTTCAGTTACACTAGACATCCCTATAAGGAGAGGCTTTAGTTACGAAAGTTCCGTAACACTAGACAACCCTATGAGGAGAGGCTAAAGTTACTGAAGTTCCGTAACACTTGACAACCCTATGGGGCAAGGCTAAAGTTACGGCTAAAGTTATTGAAATTCCGTAACACTAGACAACCCTATGAGGTGAGGCGGAAGTTCCGTAATACTAGACAACCATGTGAAGCAAGGCTAAAGTTACGAAAGTTCCGTTACACTAGACAATCCTATGAGGTGAGGCTAAAGTTACGGAAGTTCCGTAATACTAGACAACCCTATGAGGTTAGGCTGAAGTTCCGTAACACTAGACAACCCTATGTGGTGAGACTAAAGTTACTGAAGTTTCGTATTACTTGACAACCCTATGGGGCAAGGCTAAAGTTACGGCTAAAGTTATTGAAATTCCGTAACACTAGACAACCCTATGAGGTGAGGCGGAAGTTCCGTAATACAAGACAACCATGTAAAGCAAGGCTAAAGTTACGAAAGTTCCGTTACACTAGACAATCCTATGAGGTGAGGCTAAAGTTACGGAAGTTCCGTAATACTAGACAACCCTATGAGGTTAGGCGGAAGTTCCGTAACACTAGACAACCCTATGAGGTGAGGCTAAAGTTACGGAAGTTCCGTTGCACTAAACAACCCTATGAGGAGAGGGTAAAATTACGGAAGTTCCGTAACACTAGACAACCCTATGAGGAGAGGCTAAAGTTACGGAAGTTCCGTTGCACTAAACAACCGTATGAGGAGAGGGTAAAATTACGGAAGTTCCGTAACACTAGACAACCCTATGAGGAGAGGCTAAAGTTACGAAAGTTCCGTAACACTAGACAACCCTATGAGGTGAGGCTAAAATTACGGAAGTTCCGTAATACTAGACAACCATGTAAAGCAAGGCTAAAGTTACGAAAGTTCCGTTACACTAGACAATCCTATGAGGTGAGGCTAAAGTTACGGAAGTTCCGTAATACTAGACAACCCTATGAGGTTAGGCTGAAGTTCCGTAATACTAGACAACCCTATGAGGTGAGGCGGAAGTTCCGTAACACTAGACAACCCTATGAGGAGAGGCTAAAATTACGGAAGTTCCGTAACACTAGACAACCCTATGTGGTGAGGCTAAAGTTACTGAAGTTTCGTAACACTTGACAACCCTATGGGGCAAGGCTAAAGTTACGGCTAAAGTTATTGACCGTAACACTAGACAACCCTATGAGGTGAGGCGGAAGTTCCGTAATACTAGACAACCATGTAAAGCAAGGCTAAAGTTACGAAAGTTCCGTTACACTAGACAATCCTATGAGGTGAGGCTAAAGTTACGGAAGTTCCGTAATACTAGACAACCCTATGAGGTTAGGCGGAAGTTCCGTAACACTAGACAACCCTATTAGGTGAGGCTAAAGTTACGGAAGTTCCGTTGCACTAAACAACCCTATGAGGAGAGGCTAAAATTACGGAAGTTCCGTAACACTAGACAACCCTATGAGGAGAGGCTAAAGTTACGAAAGTTCCGTAACACTAGACAACCCTATGAGGAGAGGCTAAAATTACGGAAGTTCCGTAACACTAGACAACCCTATGTGGTGAGGCTAAAGTTACAGAAGTTCCGTTATACTAGACAACCCTGTGAGGTGAGGCGGAAGTTCCGTAATACTAGACAACCATGTGAAGCAAGGCTAAAGTTACGGAACTTCCGTAATACTAGACAACCACGTGAAGCAAGGCTAAAGTTACGGAACTTCCGTTACACTAGACGACACCATGAGGCAAGGCTAAAGTTACGGAAGTTCCGTTACTCTAGACAACCCTGAGAGGCAAGGCTGAAGTTACGAAAGTTCCGTTACATTAGACAACCCTGAGAGGCAAGGTTAAAGTTACGGAAGTTCCCTTACACTAGACAACACCATAAGGCAAGGCTTAAGTTACGGAAGTTCCGTTACTCTAGACAACCCTGAGAGGCAAGGCTAAAGTTACGGAAGTTCAGTTACACTAGACATCCCTATAAGGAGAGGCTTTAGTTACGAAAGTTCCGTAACACTAGACAACCCTATGAGGAGCAAGGCTAAAGTTACGGAAGTTCCGTAACACTTGACAACCCTATGAGGAGAGGCTAAGGTTACGGAAATTCCGTAACACTAGACATCCCGATATAACGAGGCTAAAGTTACGGAAGTTCCTTTATATTAGACAACTCTATGAGGCAAGGCTAAAGTTACGGAAGTTCTGTTACACTAGACATTCCTATAAGGAGAGGCTAAAAATACGGAAGTTCCGTAACACTAGACAACCCTTTGAGGAGCAAGGCTAAAGTTACGGAAGTTCCTTTACATTAGACAACTCTATGAGGCAAGGCTAAAGTTACGGAAATTCCGTAACACTAGACATCCCTATAAGGAGAGGCTGAAATTCCGTAACACTAGACAACCCTAAGAGGCAAGTTGATTTCGGAAATACCGTAACACTAGACATCCCGATATAACGAGGCTAAAGTTACGGAAATTCTATAATACTGTACAACCCTATTAGGCGAGCCTATAGTTACGGAAGTTTGGCACATAAGCCAACCCTTTAAAGCTAAATTTACACTTGTACAAGTATCCAAGTCTGAGTTGGGTCTAATGTGTGGTTGACAAACACTCGAACATTGACCGAATGTATGCCGAAAAGTGGCATAAAGCATCATGAACTATACTAATTGTATCAGATTAATCCCAATCAATGTTAATGTCTTGCAATTTGTAAAATTCTCCTGGGTATCCATATACAGCTGAAATGATTTATAGTTCATGTAGACGTCGTTAAAGTTTCTAGTATAAATAAACTCCAGTGGGAAGCTGTGCAAGTCTTGGCAGTTAAAAATTGTTGCAATGATAATGATATAATTTGTCAACACTTAGATCAGTTAACATATTGAATATCAATACGAAATGGACTAATACAATTCATTATCTCTTAATCGTGTCTCGACTATTTTAACAGGGTTTTATTATACGGTTCATTCCTGATCCCGTCTATTTGCTTTCTATCAATCTCCGTAAACAGATATCCTGCAGAGCGTTGTCGTACAGGATCTCTAATGTTTGCATGGGGTGTCACGTCGAGATGACCTTTATGTCGACCAATCAAAGCGTAGCTTTCATCTAGACGAAACACTATCAATAGCATTTTGATTTCGTAATTTCTATTTTATAGACAAAGGTTTGCGAGCTGATTTGACAGCGGTATTGTTCACTGTCTGCGATTGGATGGCTCTATCAAATTGTGTGACATAGACGATGTAAACAAGTTACTTTACATAACGATATCATCATGAATATTATAATGAGAAAAGGTCACCTGAACATGACCCTCGTAAGAAAACGGCCAGATCTAAATTAGCGAGTGGAAAATTTTAGATCGGGTTTTAATCAGACTGGCTTTCTATTTGCATACATTAATTTAATTTAGCTGTTATGCAAGATCACACTGCAGAGGACAAATTGCAATATACGTTGATAGACAAAATATATTGCCTATAATAGCATTCTTTAACACTGTATGAAATGTTCGTAACTGTTCAACTTGTTTTGTAGGCTTGCATCATTTGAAGACTTATAAATGTAAATTTGAAAATGATATATGGTCTAATAACTTCCTAGTGCCTTACATGCAAACATGTTAATGTTACATTGAAAATAGAAAAAAACTTGCGCGATATGACCTTTCTGTGTTGGTGCGCCGTAAAACCAAATCAAACAGAAAAACTATATCGAAATGACCAAGTGATCGGGAAAAAAATACAATAATACTCTATGTATTTCTGACCCATTGATTTCGGTTGAACAAGGTTCTACAGAGTGACTTGCTTCTTGGCAGTATTCAACAGAGTTGGATGTGAATATAAGATTGAATATCCTAATCAATATCACACTCATCTGAATACACCATGATATCTGACGTGTACCAAATGACCCAAGATTTAATACACAATATCGCGAGACATCAAGATATATCACTGTAGAATTCTTCATACAATTTTTTACTGGTAGTTGTAACTCAATATACTCTAAGAAAGTGTTTAGATATTATGAAAAGTGCTCTTATACATGTAATGCATGGTTTGTACCTTTATTCACTTTTAATTCGCAATAAGTAACTGATCAACAGCTCTACTACAATGATGTGGTTTGTATCACAGGGATTTGTCAAGTTACCTCCCTTTGATTTTTCAAACATACCTCTACTATACTCATATACAAGGGGTACAACTGCATTTACTTGACCACTTCATCTAGATTGATTATTTTGTGACTCACAAAAAGTATTGATACCCTGGCGGCATTTTAACCACACGATTTAATCGATTAAACATAACTCTTCGAGCTATGAATATTAAATGTTTCATTGCGCCGACCATTAATACGATTCAATTATCAAAAACACAAAAAACAACACAAAAATCTCAACTCGGACAAGTTAGTGCGTACAATTTGACCCCGACCTCACCTTTCACATTTGCATCTAATTATCACCTACACATATCCCGGTGAAAATCAATACCACGCCTACTCTACACTTCGACTCGTTACGTATTTAAAATATAATTTAACATGTATAGAGTATACACAGCCCGCATGTATAGCAACTTACGATTCAAATGCATTCAAACGGGAAACTCGTGTTCTTTCATTTTTGATAACAATTAATAATAAATGGGTGTGGGGATAGTGATTGTGGGGCTAAAACCAACAACCTTTGAATTGGTAGCTAGCCTCATCGTACAATCCTCTAGTCCGGCCTATGTGCAATAGACACTCGTTGTACGCTTTAAATGTACTTTAAAATTAATCCCTGTGTTAAAATTAAATTCGAGCCTTGTCGATAAAATCCGATTGTTATCGAGCATTAATACTACATTCGTATTCAATGTAATGAATATTCTTGCATAAAGGTCAGGTCGGGGTCAATGTGTCCGCACTATACGCCGGAAAAGGTATTCAGTATTTTTGTTTCTATTTTCCTCAACAAACCTGAATTGAAATAACGTTAAACACACTGGCTTATCGTTGATAATTTTAGTACTCTGCGTTACAACGAATAACAGATTACATTTGTCCTTACGGACATCGTACGACACAAATCGGTTTTCAGGTTTGAATACACTGTGATAATACACGGGTGTTTTAATGCAGATATTTGTGTAGATAATTCAGTTCTACCGAGTTTCTCATAGTGTCATCAGATTCAAATTCAATGCATGTTTGAGAATCTTTTTTTTACGATACATTTTTTACCTAGATAACTGTCAAACTCATTTTTCATATATATGTATCGCACAACTTCTGGAATCAAACCAGGTTGGCAACCTTAATCTGTCCGTTGACGCAGCAGCTTGTTCTGATTGTACATGGAATAATGAACTTGACAACGACCAAATTGTATGATGATTTTGTCATTTATTATACATATTTATAAATGACGCATATAATAAAACAATGATAAAATATATGACAAGTAGTTACGTTGCTGGGATAAGAAAATTTATTCTTTTTTTCTAACTTACAATTCAGTGAAATCACTTATAATAACATTTGCTTATCCCAGCTTACAATAGTAAATTATACATAGTAAAACATGAACTGAAAGAAGGTGGCGCAAACCACATAGCCATTATTTATGCGTCACTCGCAAGTCGCACAAGAGTATGTTGTTCTTTGAATCCTTGATGATAAAAAGAACGTCAATGTTCCTGCATTTGTATTTACTCCCAATCTGCTCTTCAAGCAGCGTTCTACAAACCGCTTGATGCCGCCGTGTTATATTTCCTAGATATATTTAGATCATCTTATTCCAATGATTGGCTGTATGTAATTATTTTTATTTAAGATGAATTCTCACGACACAATTTCCGGATCGACTAGGCAAACACGTGTTTCATTTTCTCTTTCAATCTTTACTTTATTAAATAGACTACTGGCAAAACAGCTTTTGTTCACTATGGCAATAGTAAATGTCTGAAATAGTTTGTTTTGTTTGTTTGTTTGTTTGGGTTTTACGGCGCACCAACACAGGAAGGTCATATCGCGCCGAGTCTGAAAATAGAACATAGCTATAACAGAGTTTATTTTAATTAACTTATATTTTTAGTAACATTGTGAATTATTAGTTTTTTAAAGGAACCAAAGTCATTTATACAAAAATGGAAACTTAACTTCAACAAACACGATTTTATTCAGCAAACACTTATTTTCATTACGACGTATGATTTTTCAATAATGGCGGACGTGTAATATTTTTTCAACATTATTAAGAAAGAAACAACGTATAAAGTAAATGATACATTAAGCATAATTAACATTACAAAATGTCACATTTGAACGTATATCCATGTTGCCAATATAAATTGGTTTAATGTTGTTCCCGTAAATCACAAGCAAGGTCTCTGGGGTTCAATGTTTCTCAACCGATTTTCGTCGATTTCACGCCAACCGATTTTTGATGAAAGTAGTCCAATAATAGAACCGCCCATAGCCCCGCCTTCCTGTTTAAAAGGATTGTCTTATAGTACATTTGTAGTATAATTTAGATGGTAGTAAGGTGATATGACACTGCAGTCACATTTGTCTTTGGTATAACATGACAGGCACGTACATGTAGGAAGCATTTTCAGATTTAGGGTATTTTTTCAAGGAGAAGAAAACAGAACTTAATATTCATATACATCTAGTCTTGTCCTATAAAAACTCTCGCTTTTTTCTCAGCCTTAAGACTGACAAGGCAGTTTTAGTTATATATATATAGCGTGCAATTTTGACTTTGTTGAAAAAGCACGAATGTGTCAATCAATTGAGTGGTACAGGCCTAAGCCCCCTAACCTCCCCGGTTCCTACGGGCCTGCAAGTCTAACAAGATTTCATTTAGAAAACACTCGTTCACTTATATAATTAATTTCATGCTATGAAAATATGACCAGATTTTAATGTATAAGGGACAATAAGCATTAATTGGAACTTCGCTAGACTATAACAACATGCAATTTTGTAGTTTTTAAGATTTTTGAATAATACATATTTCATAAATAAAGTAGTTTTGTTTCTTCACCGATATGAGTATAATTACAATGCCTTAGACATTAATTTGTGCATAATTTTATTCAGTTCATTAAGTAAAAATGAACCAACGAAATGACGTTTTGTATAACTTGGATGCCAACGGATTTTTAAGTATTGATGAGATGGTTTCCAACTAATTTTGGTCCATTTGTAGATTCTGGATGCAAAGTAGAGTCAAGATGCCAATCGATTTTGGTCGATTGTAGGGTTTATTTGGCAAACAATTTTTAGAAAATTTGTAGATTCTGGATGTTAACCGATAAAAGAATAATTTGTTGAGTGTGGATATTAACCGTTCCAATTGTAGAAAATACATGTGTACTTGATAACCGAATTTTTTGATATTTCGAGAATAAGGACGTTCACCGATTCCAAGAAATTTGCGCAATCTGGATGCCAACCGATTTTCGTCGATTTGTAGAGCCACTAATGCCGAGAATGGAAGATTTGTATAGTCTAAATGCCAACCGATTTTGGGCAATTACTAGGGTTTAGATCCAAACCAATTTTGGTCGTTTTGTTTAGCTTAGATCCCAACCGATTTTGGTCTATTTGTTCAGTCTAAATGCCAACCGATTTTTGTCTATTTGTAGAGTCTAGGTACAAATCAATTTGGGTTGAATACTTGTGTCTAAATGCCGACCGATTTTAGTCATTTTGTTGATTCGGAATGCCAACCAATTTTGGTCGTTTAGTTAAGCTTGCATCCCAACCGATTTTGGTCGATTTGAAGCGGCTAGAAGCCAACCGATTTATGTCTATTTGTAAAGTATAGATGCAAATCAATTTTGGTTTATTACTAGTGTCTAAATGCAAACCGATTTTGGTCGTTTTGTTTAGCTTGCATCCCAGCCGATTTTGGTCGATTTGCTACGGCTAGATCCAACTGATATTCGTTTATTTGTCCAGTCTAAATGGCCACAGATTTTCATCGTTTTGTTTAGCTTTGATCCCAGCCGGTTTTGGTTGTTTTGTTAAGCTTGCATCCCAACTGCTTTTGGTCGTTTTGTGAAGTCTAGATGCCAACCGTTGCAGAACCTAAATGCCAACCGATTTTGGTTGATAACGAGTGTCTAGATGCCAACCGTTTTTGGTCGTTATGTGGAGTCTGAGTGCAAACCGATTTTGGTCGTTTTGTTTAGTTTGCATCCCAACCGATTTTCGTCTATTTGTTCAGTCTAAATGCCAATCGATTTTCGTCGTTTTGTAGGGGTATAAATGCCAAACGAATGTAGCGGGAAGATGCCAACCGTTTTTTGTTTATTTGTTCAGTCTGAATGCCAACCGATTTTCGTCTATTTGTTCGGTCTAAATGCTAACCGATTTTGGTAGATTAAAGAAGTCAAGATCCTAACCAAGGTGTCTATTTGATCAGTGTTAATGCTAACCGAATTTGGTAGATTTTTGAAGTCATGATGCCAACCGATTTTCATCGCTTTGTATCTGCTAGATGCCAACCGATTTTCGTCTATTTGTTCAGTCTGAATGCCAACCAATTTTCGTCGTTTTTTAAGGGTAAGATGCCAACCGATTTTCGTCTATTTGTTCCGTCTAAATGCCAACCGATTTTCGTCTATTTGTTCAGTCTGAATGCCAATCGATTTTCGTCGTTTTTTAACGGTAAGATGCCAACCGATTTTCGTCTATTTGTTCCGTCTAAATGTCAACCGTTTTTCGTCGTTTTGTAGGGGTTAGGTGACAACCGTTGTCTTTTATTTGTTTAGTCTTAATGCCAACCGATTTTCGTCGTTTTGTTTAGCTTGGATCCCAACCGATTCTCGTCTATATGTAGCTGCTAGATGACAACCGATTTTCGTCTATTTGTTCAGTCTGAATGCCAACTGATTTTCGTCGTTTTCTAGAGGTAAGATGCCAACCGATTTTCGTCTATTTGTTCAGTGTGAATGCCAATCGAATTTTGTCGTTTTCTAGCGGTAAGATGCCAACTGATTTTCGTCTATTTGGTCCGTCTAAATGCCAACCGATTTTCGTCGTTTTGTTAGCTTGGATCCCAACCGATTCTCGTCTATATGTAGCTGCTAGATGCCAACAGATTTTCGTCAATTTGTTCAGTCTGAATGCCAACTGATTTTCGTCGTTTTTTAGGGGTAAGATGCCAACCGATTTTCGTCTATTTGTTCCGTCTAAATGCCAACCGTTTTTCGTCGTTTTGTTTAGCTTGGATCCCAACCGATTCTCGTCTATATGTAGCTGCTAGATGCCAACCGATTTTCGTCTATTTGTTCCGTCTAAATGCCAACCGATTTTCGTCTATTTGTTCCGTTTAAATGCCAACCGATTTTCGTCTATTTGTTCCGTCTAAATGCCAACCGATTTTCGTTGTTTTGTAGGGGTTTGATGCCAACCGATTTTATTCTATTTGTTTCATCCTAATATCAACTGAGTTTAGTTACTTTGTTGAGCTTGAATCCCAAACGATTTTGGTCGATTTAATGCGGCTAGATGCCAACCGATTTTTGTCTATTTGTTCAGTCTAAATGCCCTCATTTGGAGAGTCATTATGTCAACCTATTTTGGTTGATTACTACGTATAATGTCTAGATGCCAACCAATTTTTGTCGTTTTGTGGAGTCTGAATGCCAACCGATTTTGGTAGTTTTAATAAACCAAATTTAATCTACCAAAATCGGTTGACATTTAGACCGAACAAATAGACGAAAAACGGTTGGCATTCAGACTGAACAAATAGACGAAAATCGGTTGGCATTTAGACGGAACAAATAGACGAAAATCGGTTGGCATCTTACCGCTAAAAAACGACGAAAATCGGTTGGCATTCAGACTGAACAAATAGATGAAAATCGGTTGGCATCTAGCAGCTACATATAGACGAGAATCGGTTGGGATCCAAGCTAAACAAAACGACGAAAATCGGTTGGCATTTAGACGGAACAAATAGACGAAAATCGGTTGGCATCTTACCGCTAAAAACCGACGAAAATCGGTTGGCATTCAGACTGAACAAATAGACGAAAATCGGTTGGCATCTAGCAGCTACATATAGACGAGAATCGGTTGGGATCCAAGCTAAACAAAACGACGAAAAACAGTTGGCATTTAGACGGAACAAATGGACGAAAATCGGTTGGCATCTTACCCCTAAAAAATGACGAAAATCGGTTGACATTTAGACGGAACAAATAGACGAAAATCGGTTGGCATCTTACCCCTAAAAAACGACGAAAATCGGTTGGCATTCAGACTGAACAAATAGACGAAAATCGGTTGGCATTTAGACGGAACAAATAGACGAAAATCGGTTGGCATCTTACCCCTAAAAAACGACGAAAATCGGTTTGCATTCAGACTGAACAAACAGACGAAAATCGGCTGGCATCTAGCAGCTACAAAGCGATGAAAATCGGTTGGCATCTTGACTTCAAAAATCTACCAAATTCGGTTAGCATTAACACTGATCAAATAGACACAATTGATTAGGATCATGACTTCTTTAATCTACCAAAATCGGTTGTCATTTAGACCGAACAAATACACGAAAATCGGTTGGCATTCAGACTGAACAAATAGACGAAAATTGGTTGGGATTTAGCAGCTACATATAGACGAAAATCGGTTGGGATCCAAGCTAAACAAAACGACGAAAATCGGTTGGCATTTAGACGGAACAAATAGACGAAAATCGGTTGGCATCTAACCGCTAAAAAACGACAAAAATCGGTTGGCATTCACACTGAACAAATAGACGAAAATCGGTTGGCACCTTACCCCTAAAAAACGACGAAAATCGGTTGGCATTCAGACTGAACAAATAGACGAAAATCAGTTGGCAACTAGCAGCTCCAAATCGATCAAACCGGTTTGGATCCAAGCCAAACAAAACTACCAAAATCGGTTGGCATTCTGACTCCACAAAACGACAAAAATCGGTTGCTATCTGAGTTCACAAATCGACCAAAATCGGTTGGGATGCAATTTCAAAAAAAAAAACTCGGTTGGGTAAACAAAACTACAAAAATTGGTTGGGATATACTGAACAAATAATCGAAAATCGGTTGTCATCTAAACGCTACAAAGAGACGATAATCGGTCGGATCCAAAGTTTTTATCCAGTTTTTATCTAGACACTAGAAATCAACGAAAATCGGTTGCCATCTATACTATAAATCTACTATCTTCAAATCGGTTGGCATTAACAATCTACAATGGACCATCATCAGTTGTGACTCAAACTGATTAAAATCGTCAAACACCACTTGGCATGCAAATTTTACAAATGGACGAAAATCGGTTGGCATCCACACTCCACAAATAGTCATAAAAATGGCTGGAACCAGGACTCTACAAATCGACCAAAATCGGTTGGTATCTAACTTCTACAAATCGTCAAAAGTCAGTTGGCATCCATCTCTAAAAATAGAAAAATATTAGTTACGTATAGGTAAGACTATAGTCTCTTGTTCATTATAGCTCCCCCCAGCTAGAAATCCTTTATTTGCTTATGTTTCTCTCCCAACTAATGGTACTGATAAATATACTTAAACCGCTTTTCATCGTAGTTAACTCCATTATGTTATTAGTGTCGACTTGTTAACAGAGCTTATGACATTGTATGCGTGAATGTGTATACATTTATATGTTCCTGTAATAATATATTCTTAAATATGATTTTCGACAATCTTATCAAGAACAGTAACTTTTATTTCCAGTTTCTTTCAATAATTACCGCAAATTATTTTCTTTGAAACCGGGGTATAAACATTTCTAACTAGGTAGGCGTGGTTTTTATGTCAAATAGTTCCTACACTTTTTGTCTACATGTGTTGATTTTGAGCATTTGGTATTTAGAAAACAGTTATATTTTACAAACAATATGTTAACATTTACATTAAAGTCAATTCTAAGATAGAATAAGCAAATTTAATTTTAATTATATTCATTTGTGTATTACTACTTTCATCAAAAATCGGTTGGCATGAAATCGACGAAAATCGGTTGAGAAACATTGAATCCCTAACTGTTGTGCAATCTACAATGTTTACAAATTGTAAATCACATGACAGCCACGTGACGCTAAAAGGGTTAAGGCTATAGAACGGTTTGTCCGTATCAAATGTCTTAGATAATAGAAATTGAAAATATACGAGTTTTGTCCCACCCAAAAGGTTTTAATATCGCAGCACAAGCCCAATCTTCCATCAAATGACAATCTAGTTTATTAATTTGCTATTGTCTTGCATTCTCGTTGCCAGAGGCTATCAAGATCGAGAATCTTGATAACCTCGGGTTACGAGAATGTTGTCTTGAGGATACAGATATTTTATATGTCCTATGTAACCTAAAGATAGAATGCTAATAATATGTAATGAAATAGTCGAGCTATTTTTTCATACCAATTATATATCATGCAGATGTTTCTCTTTATTCACATTAAGAACAGAAATCACTCACAGAATTAATTTTCTCACGCGAATTCAAGGCTTAAATATTCTAAAAACTGATAACTCTTTACATAAAGTTGGCACACTCAGCAGACACATCAGAAGGATCGATCCGATCGATCTGGTCTGTTGGCAGCAAGATTGAATTACTGCAGAAGGATCAATCTTTCTGCTGTGTCTGTTGGCAGCAAGATTAAATTACAGCAGAAGGATCAATCTTTCTGCTGTGTCTGTTGGCAGAAAGATTAAATTACAGCAGAAGGATCAATCTTTCTGCTGTGTCTGTTGTGTCTGCCAACTTCATGTTCATCAAGTTATTGCTTATGAAAAAATTAAAACAGACATGTACATTAAGTCGACTTTGTGATAAATCCTTAAACGCCTAAAACTTTCTTTATGCACTTATCACAACTCTGCTGTAATTTAATCTTTTTGCCAGCAGACATACAGCAGAATGATCGGTCCTTCTGCTGTGTCTGCTGAGTCTCCCAACTTTATGTTCATGAATCATGAATCCATGTCAGATTGTTGATAAATAAAACAGTAAGGGCAAATAGTACCAGTTGAGAGTTTCTACTTTGGTTTCTTTGAATTTTATTAAGAAGGTATTCGAGAAGATTTGAGTTGCCACGCTTTAACTGAAAAGATTTGCTTGCGTATACAATAATTATATATCATGACATTAAACGTCAAAGTCTATGTCTTATAAAGCAAAAAGAACATACATGTACTATGTTGATAAGACAGATGTTAATTAGTTACTTTCAATGTAATCTAGACAAAATTAAATTAAAATAAAGAGAAATGTCAGGCATAAATTCTATTACTCTGAAAAAGAAAAACTTTCGAATATGAGTAATGATTCTAGAGCCAGTATCCACTAATTACATCGTTCAATAGTTAGATCATTTAAGTTGTAAGTACATGACAAACATAATAAGATATTAGAGTTTTTGAACAGCCTGCATATTCACAGACTGAATGTCAAACATGACAGACAATCTGATGAATTTATACCACTAGTTAATCTCTGTTACATGTTTGTGCTTCCTTCTTAAATATTCGATATCTAGATTGAAGTAGTATGATGTAGACAAATCTGGGTTCTTAGGTTTTCATTATTTAAATCCGTCAACGATCTAAACGAAAACAAAAAGATAAAAAATTTTTTATCGGGATTCGAACTCACGACTAAAAGATTTGTAGACTGATCGTCTTGCCCCTTAACAACACTGACTACGATACACATTGCAAATCAAATACAATACATCAACGTTTTGTGCTAAAAATTCGCTCTTACCAGGAAAGGTAGGTTAGGTGGGCTGGTCTCCATAAAATAACCTTAATTGTGTTGACACGTCGTTAAACTCTGTATAATCAACACACAAATGTTAAAACAATAGCTCTTGATTGATTTCTCCTCACAAATGTTATTGTACATTTTCAAGAAATACAAACGGTAATCATGTTGCAACCATATGAAAAAAGTATATACAGCATAACCTCGACATAGAGTTGTCGTTCATTTCTGTATACATTATTATGTAGATATACATGACTCGATGGTTCCGTGCAAAACCAGTTTAACTACATAAATAAGAAAGGATGTAGACTAGTTTTGCACTCAGCCACTTATGTAGCATTCAAACGTCAACTATGGATTAATTTCTCTCTCAACCTAAATTTATATTGTCAAGTAAAAATTATCATGTATTACTTGCGTGATGAAATACAATGTACAATGCATGTTATAAATAATCTACGTGCATGTTTACGTTTTCTGAAATCATCATGTTATCTAGAGAAATGATATACATACATGTACGCTGTGTTGGAAAATATATTGTTAAGAGAATATATTATATACCTGTAATTATGGTTATTTGAGTTAGTATATAACAATTTAAACAAGCTACACGATAGTTTTTATACCCCCGCTTCGAAGAAGAGGGGGGTATACTGTTTTACCCTTGTCCGTGCGTGCGTGCGTGCGTCCGTCCGTCCGTTACAAAATTTCCGTCGCAGTTTTCTCAGCAACTATAACATGCAGCAGCCTAATACTTTGCATATTGCTTCATCCCATAGTCCCATGTGGTGTAAAGCGATTTCATGCTCCTTGCTAATCTACTTCCTGTTTGTCGCATATTTTTAGATTTTTGCGGGGGTATCACTAGTGAGCATTAGCTCACAGATTTACTTGTTTTTCATATTTCCAATTGTTTATATGTTATTTAGTTAAATACGCCCGAAGATATTTTGGCAATGAACTATGTTTAGCCAATAATAAAATATGCTGACTTTACTTGATAAAGAATTCTATAATTTTTAGCGTAATTTTTTTCTCAACAATGTTCATTGAGAGGTTCCGGATGATATCATATGGTAGCAATGTGAAGATTTTGGAGGAGGCAGAATCAAGTCTGAAAATGTTATCCAGCAAAGTAATTATCTTAAACAAATTGTCCGTAAATTAGCATCTCTTACCATTTTAAAACACCCTGGAAAACCCACGAACATTTTCCAAAAGCCAATTGTTTTTAAGAAAATGGCGACGACGTGGAAATGAAAAAGGAAAATTTACCCTGGAGGAATCATACCTCATTCGCAATTACCCCTTTTTCAACATCATTGAAAAGAAGTTGTCATATGCTCACTGGACCCAAGTTTTTTAATCTAATACTAAACGCATACCAGCCTGGCAAGTGACTTAAATTTGTCATACTTGAAACAGAGGTATAAAGAGAATAGAAATATTGTGCGGACAAATTTTACAAAGGTATGAAGGTTTAGCCTGTGAATCGACATGCCTTAAATATTTACTAATGTATGTATATCTTGTATATATATGTAAGGATTTTCAGTTGAAGTCAGACGTAAGTCTCAGCGCTTGATTTTGTGTTCTCTCCGGAAATTCTGCGCATTTGTTTTGGTTTTACGAGCTAGGATAGGACGCAAGTCCGAGCACTTTATTTCTGTAAACTTACGCAAATTGTGTGCATTGTAATGCTTTTTGAGCTCAGATTCACAGCATCTACTATCTAATCCCTTGAGCTGCGTATTTTGAGTTTGAGCTTGCCCATTAAGAGTGATATGGCTCATAGGTTAAAGGGTTTGCACCCTCGCCGTTGGTTTTAAAGACTAGTACACCTCTATATGCTAACAGTAAAACACGTATGATTATTTGGCAACATTAAACACGCACTGTATGCATAGTCGGGAATTTCCGTTTGAAATCTCCGTAAATCCACGAGTACATTTACTTCAAGGTTTAGTAATAGGATACTAGAATGTAAGGACTGTTGTATAGTGGTAAATACTTTCACTTTACAATCTATAAGTTACGGGTTCGAACCCACAAACTTAAAGTTAGAAAGCAAAATGCTTTAAAATGATTATATAGTGTCTCTTATACATGTTATAATTGAATGATTTCATAGTTATACAGCAGTTTTTATGTCCGCTGTACTAGATACAGTGGTGAATCGATAACATGGTTTTCAAAAAATGCACGTAGTGTATTATGCGTGTACATGTTTACGAACGTAAAACTAGATTACTTGTTAAATATCATTTTCAGAAAATGAGGGCACTAATTTTACAAATAATTGTTTGTCCGTACCGAACAAAACAACAACAAGAGAAAACAATTGTGATTTATAATTTAATAAACTTTAAACAAAAATTAACATGTACGTATCAAAAATACACTGCCTAGAATTGATACCGGTCAGAGTTATGTAAATTGAATACGTCTTTACGTCTTTTTATTTTGACATTGCATAACAAATACGATGTAACATCAGAATTTAATAGTAATTAACATTGGCCGTGTGGTAGTCATGTTTTAAAATCATATTGACCTGTATTCGTCAGAGTGCTCCAAGTCGTCGACGAGTGAACACGCGACATAAGATAATATCAATTATTTTTCAAAAAAATGATTTAAAGGACAAACCATGGGTAAGTTTTAATATTCATACTAAGTTTAGTTTTAGTTTCGATTACATTGTAAATGTGTGATTCGTTTTTAAAAAAAAGTAAACTTATATAGTTTTATGTATTTAGGTACTCATGCTGTGCCAAAATCCTCACGGCGATTACGTCACGCTTTGCTACTTTACATTCGGAACTCCTCGGCCATTCGCTACGAATTCATTCATGAAAGGTCGAGGTAACCTTTGCAGGGATTTTGATGCTGTGCTCTGCGTGAGTACTATTCTAGAAACAAGGGGTATTTCGATGATACTGAACATTGTGCCCGACAACGCGACGGTTTCAACTTGACGCGGACCTACATGTATACCCCAACAGTTGTTATTTCCCTTTGTGGAATCAAAAAAATTCGTGTCATGATCCCTGTCAAGAGTTTGGTCCCTGGCCATTACTGGGCGTGGCGTCATAGGGAGTAGTCGACTCGATAGACTCAAATGATTGAGCTTTCTGTACACATTATGAATTTTTGGACCCGGTAGTCTCTTCAATTTTACATCAGTTACTAAGACCCGGATGTTACGTCGATAAGCTATATATATATTAAGGCCCTATAAATGAAGTTAGGCCTAATAAAAAAATAGGCCAAGTTTGTTTCGGGTTTCCCGATCGACCGTATTTTTCGCCGATTTCCGATTTTTTTTCTTTTTGTATTCATTGTGTTAACAATGAATACTCTGTTATGAAAAGATTAATAGTAGTATTTCGATCAGAGTCCAATTTTAGATCGCGTATACCTAACAGCACCCAAGCCAGAATATTCCGAGACAAAGTAGTTCATGATTTGCAACATCATACTGAAACTGGTATTTATGTATTTCTGCGCGAGAAATTGACCAGACGCTCAGTATGACGTTACTGAATACACTTGAAGCGATTAACTTTGTGACAGAGATAAGAAACATTTTACTGTATACATTATTACAAGTGCTGATTCCCGCGTATGGGGTTTGTTTTAAAGATAAGTATTTCCGGACTGTAACTGTTCGGGTCGTGTGCAATTAAACCTAAATTTTACGGTGTATTAAATGCAAGTCCTTTGGTGAAATAATTTAACAAAGATAGAATCATCACTATACATTTGTCAATGAGTATCACAATGGATAAAACACTTGCAATAAAATCCATCCATGACTATATCGGGTTTAAATACTTACAAGTCAGTAAATTTGGAAAATCCTCTCGGTTTTGAAGGGTTTTTTTTTGGGGGGGGGGGTCTTTTAAAAATCTTGTGCAATAAAATAGTGTGAACTATCATTGGTAAAGTCACACTATTAGTGTTGACTATGATACATTAAGTAGCACCCTGACTTAGATACTGGAGTATCAAACCCTTTCAAGAAAATAAAAATTAATGTAGATTTTTTCTCTGTGAAGGTATAGTTTGAAGCACTGTGATAGCTAAAGGATTATAAAATCTATAAAATATATTCACTAAAAAATAAAGGCTTATGGTGGAAACGTTTCATTTCAAGTGTAATCTGACAAGAACTGGAGAGATTAAGGAAAATTCCTGAATAAAATTTGTTAATACAACATACTCATTAAAAATATGATAACTGCATTTAACTATATTAATTATATAAATGATAATTATTATACTATCAATTATTGTATTGAATATATTATTTGTACTTGTTGAAGTCATCAACATAATAATGTTTGGAACATTTATCTCTTTTACATCAAAATAACTAGTTTGTGTGTAATTATGAACTCCGGTATTTAGATAAATCTTAGTATAACACTTTGAATCTTAACATTTATTTTCTTACAAGATATAGATTATTTGTGCATATAAAACACTTTCAACTATTTTCCAAAAAATAATCCCATTCACTTGACTACATTAACCTCTTTGTTAAATCAGGTAATCAAATGAAAAAAATAGAAATATAATTTATCAAACAATTGATTCTTAATTATAACTGTAAATTTTAACCTTCATCATTAAACACCATCAGTGCAGGTAAAATTAATTTCTAAGACATTTATGATAAGCAGAAATGGGGTTTAAATACATTATTTTCTGTTCAGTTACTATATAAATCATAGAATAGCAGCAGGGTGTTTGTCCAACTTTACTCAAAAATGTGTACTACGTAGCACACATAACAGATAACAATGACGTAGTTTTAAATCTCTCCTATATTAGAGTTTTTTTGACACGCAGACCAATTAAACAATGTGATAGTCATATTGTAACAGTTCATAGCTTTGACTAATTACAACAGTAATCATAGTAATAAGTAAATTCAATAAACAAACTAGTAAATTTCCACGAAAGTAATCGTCAAAACAAACTGTTTTGTCATCAAATAACAACTAAATAATGTTATTATTCATAATTTGATATTATATTTCGTAAAATAAAGTCCCTTTAAACTGTTTTTGCGTACTGTCATGTATTTTCGCGACCCACGCAAATTTAAGTGAAACATGCTTAAAACCACGTTTATAATGTAATAAGCTTATTTTTTGTTAATGGTTCTTATTAATTCAGGAAACTATGCTACAGGAAATTACAAATTCAAACACCAGTCCCCATTTTCCCCCGTATGTAGTTGGATCAAATCTCCGCGAATGACAAAATTTTTAAGTGTCAACAACATTCGTTTTGGTAAAATTTTAAGCATGTTCATATAATTTGAATTCAATAAACTCTGTAATATAAAGTGTTCCCTTTTGTCCCCTGTATGTACTTCTAATAATTTTCTTTTCCCCCAGTATGTGATTCTAATGTGTCCCCTTTTGTCTCCTCCCAACTCCATGATATCAAAAACATATTTTCACTGCATAGTCACATACTTTTTTTTAGAAAATATTGTAGATAAATTGAATCACTTACATAATGAATGCTCAGAAAAATATATGTCATATTTTGATTTAATCACAAATATGAATTAAAACAAAGGAACATGCAAGTACATCCAAATGTCACTTTCATTGTTTGCACAGTCTGACTGGTTCAAGTCCATATTTATCCCTTGGGTTGGTTTAACATTTAAATCACTTTCTTTAGATAATTTTTATAGTGAAATAATATAATCCTTTAATGAACCTTTATTTTAAGAAAAAGTTTTAATAATGCAAATATGGTAATTTTGACTACAATTATAATCGTTAAGAGAAATCAGGGAATTAGATATATTTCATGACATGTAGCTATGTCTCTGGAGAAATGACAAAACATGTCAAATCACTTGTCCGTAGGACAAGTCATTATCTTTAAAATTTCACCAACCCTGGTAATGGGTAAGGGATTAGAGGATAGTTTTCATACTAAAAATCACCTGTACAACTTAATTAAGATTTACCAGAAATAGAATCTGTTTCTTATCAGAGTCATAGTCATACTAAACTGGGTTTAAACCTTTAACCCGCATTAAAGGTGTGAGATGTACAGATTTTGAAGTCTGTTACTTAGGTGAAATGCCAGTTAGCTGAAATTGTTTACTAATACATATACTTTATACACCTGAAACAATAAAATTGACCCAAATTTACACTAATAATAAGTGTGTTAAAACCAATAATAACTAACATTATATTGATTTTAATTGTAAAAAAAAAATACTAAAAAAAAAAATCCGACCTACCGACCCGATTTTTTTCGGGAGATGAAACCAGAAACATAACTAATTTTTTTAGGCCTTACGAAAAAGTGTTGCAGTGGAAGAAATTACATAAGTATGTTTAGTTATACCACAAGAGCTTGACATTTAATATCATTCTACGAAAATTCCCCTCCTACATATAATAATCAAAGTACTGAAAGTATTGTTGGAAGGAATTTTTGAACGAATTTAAGAGTTCAAAGTTACTATTTCGATATCCATCATTATCGCTTCATCAATCATAGTTAATTTATCTTTCATATTTCATTTTACGTGCACATTATTCTACTGATCGAGGTTTCGTAGGTTTGATTCCCGGGTGGGGCATACTTTCGTGGTTTCGTGGAGCATAAAGCCAGAGGAACAGATAAGCTGCGTATCTGCGTAAATACGCATTTAAAAATCTCAAAAACCTAAATAGAATAAAAATTTGCGTATCAAAACCCAATATTAAACTCCTTTACTCATATAGTCTCGAAGTGAAACTGGTCAGATAAGGGATGTAAAACGCGGCAATTGCATCTCAATTAAACCTAATTGTCAGTCACACGCTGGGAGATTAATATGTATGCACAAGGGTGTCACAGAATGATAATTAAGTCGCCGACCTATGTTTACACGCTCGATAACATTCGTCTATACCTAAGTGTGGTACCTTTGCCTTTACACGTCAGAGTACATTGGTATAAGCGCAACAAACAAAAACTAATCTGTCAATTTATTTTCACACGTTGGACAATATCAGGTGATATTTAAATAGCGCGTGCGCGAAAAACAAGTTAAAACCAATACAAGTGTATTTTTTGTAGCATCGTTTGTTAAATAAGCAATAAGCCTTTTAATGACAAATAATTTTTCAAATAAAATTGCAATTTAGCGTTGGTCGCGAAAATATATGACATTATGCCGCAATGGTCAAAGCGATTTCGTTCTATATAAAACAGTATTAAAGCATGAATGAAAAATATTTTTATACATTTGACAGCTGTTTATATTGCTTATAACAATGATACAGCAGTAACAGGGTAATACATACCCGGGACAGACAGTGTTGACACTGGCAACAACACACACTGGTCATAAAGGCTAATTTCATTTAAATTCAGTGCAGCATTAGACACCTTTCCTACTTCACTACCTGCTTTTTGGAACGTTTAGGGTAATTGAACAGGCTTCAGTTGTGATAAACTCTCGCTAACGTTGTATTTTGTACGTACGAGCGTGTTGAATATACTAATGTGTAATAATACAAAAAAATCTACTCTCCGTACACAGTTAAAATAATGTTTAATTATTGTGGCAAAACATTTAATATCATAATTTTAAGTATTTGTTTAAATCAGTTTTTTCAACTCATCTACGTTTGATAGTATACATATTTTCTGCTGCACTATTTCTTGGTCGCATTGACTCATTGATTTCTATTGAGTTGAATGTGTTGTTCGTTCTTTTCAAATTTCGAAGAGCGCTGACGTAGAAAGGATTAAAAAAAAAATTAATTCCTTCCAAAACACTTTATGTAGGAGGGGAATTTTTGTAGTATGATATAAAATGTCAAGCTCCTGTGGTTATACCCTGACACTAGTCGCCAAACTTCTGCACTGGAAGTTAAGTATGATGAAGTATAGTTGTTTTAGCCCCATAAATCATGGTATCAAGCAATTATTTATTCGGTTCGAGAAGTCAGTGCATAAAGCATTAGTTCGACAGCTACCGGAAGTGTCAATGCGAAACCGAAAGTAAAACTAGTCATTTTCCACCCCTTTTTGAGGTAAACAATTTTAGAAAGCTTGATGGAAACCGTGACAAGTTTGTTTTTATTGTATCTGTCTATATATATGTAAGAAAATGTAATGTAATGTAAAATGTAATAACATTTTATAGTCTAAGTTTCATGCTTACGCACGTTCACCGACTTTACAGCAGTTACCCCTGGTCACTGGGCTACTGGTATCTAACTATCAATCTCCCTGGGGAGTCTTTTTACTCCGCTTATTAGTGCAGCCGACAAATTGGCGGAGCGGAATTATACCACCCTCGCAGGTACCCATTTACACCTGGGTGGAGTGAAGCAATCGCAGGTATTTTCTTGCTCAAGGAAATTAGCAGTGCCCCTGGTGGGATTCGAACCCAGGACCTCTCGATTCCTAAGCGCGCGTCCTACCACTGGACCACTGCTCCTACTTTTCTGCCATTTTTTTCTGTACTCATAAGAATGGAAACCGTATCATTTTGATGCCAGATTGGTACTTAAATCATTCATATGTGACCAGAAATTCAAGTTGGTTGCAGACAGAAATTGTAAAAGTGATTAAAACACAAAGAAGTGTACCATGGTTTGGTATACAAACCAAACATCGCCTGTTTAACTTCATGAATGCATGACCACGCCCACCATGCACATATATTCTTTAATGTCACAATACATGTGTTCTTTATTAAACGGCAATGCAGAAATCGATTTACTTTCTTTTATATCTGCAACTCAAATGAATACCTACATGCATGTATTAACATTAGGTAGTTATAGAAAACTGCATAGGTATAATATCTTCAATATATAAGGCCATATTGAATAGACTTCTGTTTTGTCTTTGCGACAGACGAAAAACTGCCAAACTGATATAAACTTCCTTTTAAACAGGGAAAAACAAAAAGAATTTAAACAATCATTCAGTTGGATAAAATAGTTTGGTCATTATTGTTAATTTAATGAAAATAAACGGCCAGCTACAACACGTCGCGAATCGTGTACCCTACTTTTGCAAGGAGTGATTTACTATTTATGTCGGCATTAAATTAATCTTAGATGTTCTGAGCATATCAACTATGCACTTATTGTTTTTAAATCACTGACTTAACGCAGTGATTGTGTATTGGAGGAAGTTAATGCGACCATATTTATGTTGAAATTTTGTATCTGGAAATACGATCTTATTTCGAGTATAACACGTAAAATTAGATAAAAACAATTTGCATCTTACATTACATAAATTTCCGGAAAAAAGGTTTTCTAAATGCATTTGATTATACTCCGAAACCATTTCGTCATCTCTTCGTCTTCGTTTATCGCCTCACTCTTAAAAGAGAATAATTTCACAAAATTGTACTTTTTGCTGATTTTGTTGTCTATCATTCACCACTACATCACTAAGAGTTTCATTTTACTATTCTATTTGCAATCCATATCTATATAGTCCATATCTTAGTTAAACTTATTTAAGAGCCCACATGCATTATATGTTATCTTGCCATCTTGCCTAGACCTCAAATGTCGTATCTAATGGTTTTCTTTTTTTCAAAAGTCGAAAATCTACATCACCTGGCATGAAATAGTTTTTGCTTGGCCTTAGACTGTTGAACGATATCTGTACAATATTTCTTTTAAAAGTCGAAAACCTACCTACGATTAAGCGATATCAATACTAACCTTTTGGCAAAATTACAAAAATGAAACAATATTGTACATGCAGTTTATTTTCTGAAATCAGTTAGAACATAGATATAAAGATTACAAATGATATAATAAATTTTGCTATCATAAAGATATCACATGATTTTTTATTTGTTCACATCATCTTTGTCATCTTTTCCTAGGTTAATAATTATATACTGAGATTGACGCATATAACCATCTTTCCTTAGCACTTTTCATTACCCGGTTATACCTAACCATTTCCCAAGGACTCGACCTCTTTCCCTATATATACGGTATATATATATGAAAAGTCATTGTATCGACTTAATATGGAGTAGTGGTCCAGTTGTAGGGTGAGCGCCTAGCAATCGAGAGATCCCGGGTTCAAAACCCACTCCTCTAGCAAAACATTTACCTACACTTGTTCCACTCCACCCAGCTGTAAATAGGTACAGTGAGGGATCACCTGATTTCAATGATCAGGGGTTATCATGTAAAATTGTAAAGTCGGCTGAACTTGCATATGAAAGCAAACTTTAAACCCCCACTTAAACTTTTGTTCACTACCTGTTTTTGTAAAACGTCATTCATATTTTAAAATATTTGCATGAAATGAAATTATTTTTTATAACTTATAATCAAATTAAAGAAGACTACAGGTCGTCAACGTAAACACTGCGTATATAAACATAGCAATTTTCATTACACACCAATATTTAGGGGTGAATTATTTTTACAATTTTATAGTCTAATTAGTTTACACTTATTTTATAAACATATTATTATATAAATTTTACAACGTGCATACACGCTATTTAAAATAAATATTACACATAAAAATGGCCTTTTTCAATCAGTAAAATGCTGTTCATCCATTAGCTTATTCACCGTTTTAGTGGGCAAGTCCATTGTTTAAAGTACAAAAACACGCATGACTTAGAATACGACCCATAGACCGTTAACAGGAGAGAATACATATTTTACTGTAAATACGTCTATAATATCGAATAAATCATTTGATAATCACCCTGACAAGAAACTCTTTTTGTTTTGTCAAAATGTTATATATGTTTATCATTAATCAATAGCATAACTGTTAACAGGTAAAACAATAAGCAATATGATACATATGAATATTTGAGCGTTCATGCAAATAGAATATTAAAACTAATCTACTTGAAAGAATATCAAATTATCTCTGCACGGTCATTAGTACACATAACATGCAGTTTTAAATGGGAAACATACGTAACTTTTGGTTTACATCACAGATATTTCAAATTACGAAATGATATGATGGTTAAATCGATATGGTATTGCGTTTAAACGAAATACATGTGACAATCAAAACAAATACAAAGTGATTTCTTATGTTCTTATTACTGTTTTAATGACTAAACTTGGTTCTATACTTTTGGCACAGTCATTTGCCTGTATATCCCTTTAAGCTATGTATTGAATGGCATAAAACATGCCACATGGTGAATATTTATGTTGTAAGACAGCTGTGCGCATAAATCCGTGTTTAAAATTAACTGTGTATTGATTTAGTCCTTTAAAATGATGTTTTATGGGAATCTATAATATGTAATATGGCAAATATATATAATAAAATTGGTATACACCCATGACGTTCATGTAATAAATGAATGAACTCTACGCTGTTTTTGTATATATTATAAATACTTGTATTCGTTAAGTTAAATAGATATTACGTAAATGTTAGTAAATAACTACATTGTATAGCTCGTTTAGGATAACAGAAGGAATTGTTTACTTAGATAATCGTTTAAGTTTGTCTCAAGCTATCGTAAACGACCTACGCATGTAGTTACAAATCTGTTAAGAAATGTCCTTGAAAAATTATTTGATCATGAAAATAATCTCAATCAAAACAAATCTCATAGTTTTTATATGAGTACATGTTTTAAGATGTGCATAGTAAATATGTAGGTATAAATAAACACATGCAATTCACCCCCTCTATAACTTCTAAAATTGCTGCTAAATTTGACTTAAATGGCTGTTACCAGAAATTAACCGGTTATTGTAAAATTTCAAAATTGCCTGACATTCTACACAAGCCATGATCGCGATGCAGTGGTATCACTCTTGATTTCGAAACTGACGATCTGGGTTTTTTCAGCCTACTTTCGGCCATTCCCTTCCATTAAAAATCCGCTATTTTCCTCCCGAGTTACCGAGAAGTTTTCGACTTCCGGAATTTCATGTGTTCACTGGTAATAGAAACGTCAATGAAAGGTGCCCACGAAAACTTGTTACTCCTAACCAAGTTCGGTTATAAAGGTTTCTCTGAGTGATTTTGATCTTATTTTTCGTTTAGAGTTTACATATTGAGATATTTTGTTAATTTAACTTTTTTAATTTATTCAGTAATTAATAATTCAATATTTCTACTTAGTTATAATAGCAAGAATCATTGAATAATTAACCTAAAATTATCAGAATTCAGAAAATTGAAAATTACAGTACAAAATGCGATAGCTAAAATCTGTCAAATTTGTTTGACTAAAATGTTTACTTAATATACATATTTAAGTCATTATTTAATATATTTATTCTCGTTCCCATTTTAATACAGCCAGTAAAAGTGATGGCAAGGAGGAAGACTTGATAAGTTTCTCTTCCATGAGACAACCTCCTCTCATAAAACAACTTAAAGGAATACTATCTGAATATCCTGACGGTGGTCAAATTCTTAAGGTAAGTACGTTTACTAGTAGATGGATGATATATTTAACTTAGCTCCTAATATAGTTTTTTCCCAAGCCCAGATGGTGTTTACTAAATTTCCAAATGAACAGGTCAATTGCCATAGCCCCCTTACGATATTCCATACAAATTATCTTACTTCATACTGGTATTTTTAAACGAATCCCATCATATTACAGGGTATGACGTTATAACTCATCCCTATTTCCATAACATAGTATCAACATTCTTCAGCTTCTATAGAAACTGTTGTCAAGAAAAATGGAAAATAACCAAGTATATCGAAGAAATGTAATAAAGGGGTAGATTGTGATTCGCTTTATTGAAGTCGGCGTTAGTAGCATTAAAATCGTTCAAAACTATCGTCCGACACCCTTTACGTTATGCTTTATCATTCTATTAGGAATTGATCCAAAATGCGGAAGATGCCGATGCAACAGTGGTTCAAGTTGAGTATGACACCAGAAGAATCAATGATCAAAGAAATAAAGATACACCAATATATACAAAGTTCTTTAAGGTAAGTACACTCCAATATATACAGTTTAAGTATACATGATTTGTAAGTAGAAACAGTGGTCCAATGGTAGAACGCGCGCTTTGTTTCAGTTTCTTTATTGTGTTATTTATGGCCTCCGGCCCATACACGCTTAGGGATCGAGAAGTTTCGGGTTCCAACACCACTAAGGGCACTGCTAAATTTCCTTGAGCAAGAAAATTTCCAGTTGTTTTACTCCACCCAGGTGTAAATGGGTACTGTAAGGGATCACCTGTCTGAAGAAGATTTAAGTGACCACGCTTTATCGTACAAAAATTGTAAAGTCGACTGAATATGTACATAAAAGCAGACTTTAAACCGCGCTTTCACTTTAAACATGGTGTTTCTGTGTGATTTCTTTCAAATATAAGATTAGCAATGATAAATTTAGTAAAATATTTTTTTAAAATCATAAAGAAAACAGATGACAAAAGCTTATTGGGGATTAACTATCTTACAATTGGTACATGCCAGTAAATTTACCAAATTAAACAATAATTTGTTTGAAGTAACTGTGATTTATCATGTTCTCAAACACAAGTGTATAATATATTTTAACAAACCCTGTAATTTATGCATACATGTAAAATATACTATGATACCAAATCCAGTAACACTGCTTTATATACGAAACATGTAATATGAAGTCTTCATTTAACTTTTTTATTTTTGAACATATGATAGCCACAACTACAGGCTTTTTTGTTATTGAATTTTTGTCTTTATTTTAATTGCATTTACATGAGAGAAAGTTTTCATTATTGGTACTGATTCCAATATTAAGGTGAATAGATTATCTAGGTAAATTACATGTAATCTACACATCACAATACTTTGACGGTAGTTTGATTTAGTATTTCCAAAACTAAATTTCCAATAATGATTTAATTACTAAGCAGGATTCTTTTTACGATTATTTTTTGCATTCAAAATATTATATTTAAACATGTAAAAGTTTGTAAAAATAATTACAAAAATAGATTCCCAAGGTCTCTTATCAGAAACAAATTGAATATCATAACTTTCAGAAAACATAAACTACTTTCCATTTTATTGAGCGCTCTTATTGTCATAAAGAATATTTTTGGAACTTTGCTTTTGGCTTTCCCTAGAGTCTTTACTAATAAGTAGCAGGTACTATGTCATGACAAGCATTAAGATATTTTTAAATTGTATTTTTATTATTATGTATGTTTTATCAAAATGTTCTAAAGCTTGTGAATGGGTGGATCTATTCTTCATTCCGGGCGGGAAATACTTTCGTGGAGCTTGGTCATGAAATTATTTCTACGGCCATTCTCCCTCCTACCAATGATTTTTAATTATGTAGGACAGTTGTCAGTCTGGAAAGCATGCACTTAGTAGTTGGTTAACAGCTAAATCCAGAGATTTAGTTTTTCCAGGAGTGAGTAGGTTGGCTAACCACCGTTATATGATATGTTGCTACGGCGTTTAACCCAACAAAACAAACAAACAAAGGGTCATTCCATCTCAAATCAACCAATGCTTCCCAGGTCACCCTCTCAGATCTGCTTGAAACTTTCAACATGTATTTGTACATCCAATTTATGGACAAAAATGAAATATTTAGTCAGTATCTTCAGTACTTTGGAAAAAATTGGCTTTTGAAGTAAAGGGGGGTAATTTTGCAATTTCTGAAATTCGTCCTGAGGCCATGTTTAGACACTTATATCTCTTCAAATAGTATTTCTATACTTCTGAAAGTGAAATATATTATGTACTTTTACCTGTAGAGTACGAAAATGGTGTTTAATCAAGTGTAAAATTGTTACTTTTTTGTCTATGGATCTCCAAAAATCGAAAAATCTTAAATTTGTCATAAAATTTGCCAAATTTGAACATTATTTTTTTCAAAACCATTACATATTTGGAACTCAAATTCATTTTATATTTAGTTACAACTTGTGAGATTATTTTAAAGCAAATTTGAATAGAAAATCTCATTTCCAGAATTCACAATCTGTGTTTAAATCAAGCGACGTCTCAAAATTTTACGAAAATTGCCTATGTTTGAACACCAAAATGGCCATGTCAAGAGTTCCCAATCATTTTCAAATTTTGTACATGAATTTTACCACATGTAAAGATGACTATATCAAAAAATTGTTTTGTTAATGAGCTTTTCCGTGGAGTTTGACGTAATTTAAGAGGTATTGTATTTTCAGTTCTCAGGGGCTATTACGGTATATTTTGAAGTTGGTTATGTCCCGGGGTGTGACTGTATATGTTTGGAATAGTCTTTAAAGTCCTCATATTATGTATGGAAATAACATTTGAACATTAATTTGCATCATATATCAATAGTTCAAAAAAATTTAATTTTACTTTCACTTTAAATAATTATTTTGTTGGTTACCTCGGTGCTCAAGTCGTCATTGGTGACTGTATTAAACTGAATGTCTCAGGGCCCATATTCTTTTAGTAATGATAAGATGTTTGCCAGCAAAAATGTTTTGAGTTACATGTACATAGATATTTTAGTTATATAAAAGCTTCTTTCTAAAATAAATAATAGTTTCTTCGTGGAGTCTTATAAGTAACATTTGGGGATATCACAGTATGGGCTTTAAATCATGCAGCCCTCATGTTATGCATTGATTTAATATTTTATCATTTAATTGTATTATGAACCAAACTATTTAAGCAAAATAAAGTTTGTGATCAAACTTCTCCATTGAGTTGTAAGACACTTTAACATGATATAAATTTTCAGTTTTTGTGGATAATTTGAACATGTTTTACACTGAAAGCTAAGTGCATTGACTAAAATGATTCAAAATTTAATTAAGAAATGATTTCTTAATTAGGGATACAATAATTCTGGATCTTTTGTATGTTTGATGTTTTAAAAAACATTTTTTAGATACATATATTTTTTTACCTTAAAAATATTTAATGCCTGACATTCTCTTTACTGTCACCTTATTCATTATGATAAAACTGCCAGAATCAACACCATATTAAAACCTTAATAAATACATGATTATATACTTATAAGCTAAATACTTTTAAGTATTTTCTTTAGATCATAAATTACTTTATTTTATTCAAAATAGTGTTCGGTGATTTGAATATTGAGGTTTTAATGTATTATACTTTTTTCTTGATCAAGACACACTGAACCTTTTTTATAAATACCAGTACTATTTCAGGCCTGCCATTGACAACATTTCCCCAAGCCTGAAATTTCCCTTTTAAACCAGAAAATACTATGTTAACTTATGCAAAGAAGACAACAGATGAAATCAAAACTCTAAAATATAGCAGGCCTGTATTTTAATATAGACATTCATAATGTATAAATCCGGTTCTTGGGAAAAATATATTTCACACATTACCGTGTAATCTATATAAGAGTGGTGTCAATCATATAAGAAAAATAATTTTACCAGTCTTACTTAACCAGTTGTTGTGGACACAATCTCCAGTGCAGGGCCGTACCATTCTAAACCCATGGGTTAGTGGGGGTCCAGACTTTTTCTAGGGGGGGGTCCAAACTTTTGAACCACAATCACATTATACGCATTTTGCAGAAAAATGCAACATATTAATAATAGTAAATACATAACCATTAAAAATAATGTTAAGCACCAAGACAAAATGCTTCATGCTACTTAAAAATGACTTACAGTCAGAGAATACACTAATGGACAGGTACATTTTGGAAATTCCAGGGGGGTCCGGACCTCCTGAAACCCCCCTCCTAGATCCTCCTATGCAATCATAACACTGCATGTAGAGTATTACAACCAGCTTACACTAAAGTACAGTGGACAGTTTTCTTGACAAAGTATTAACTTAGCTTTTAGTAAAAGGGAACAATAGCTTCTATCAACACAGATGTTAATCAATTTTTAATGTTCATGGTTCCAAGATCAGGGGCATGTCACTATCAAGAGTTGATTGCTGGATTAAGTTTAGAGGTTAGGTTCGAATCTTGTTTTAATAAGTACAAAATTATAATATGATATTTGTCAGAATATTAATTTCACATTAAAAATGTCCACTCTAAATTTATGTAAATTTTTGTCTAGCTGTGCAAAAAAGTTGTCTTCACCGGACTATTGAGCACATGAAAAGATAAACTTATCTGTAATTGGGACACAAATTAATTCTAGGTATTAAAGAGAGACGGTGTTTACAGGGACTTTTCAGATGCTATCAGGAGTCTTAAGACAATGTCATTTGTAGGTCTACATGAAAAAATATCATATTGAGATTCCCTGTAAAATGATAAAACTTGTATGTTTTTTGTTTGACAGATAAACAGTTTCACTGTAGCAACACAAAAGGAGACAGCTTTGAACAATAACTTGTTACAAGGACATTAAAAGTGCACGTACAGTTTAAAGTATATTATAACATTGGTTTTATGCTTCTTTCATGCATACAAAAAATCAATTAAAATTATCTTCATAATAAAATTGTAGAACTTATTGAAAAACATATAATTTTATTGTTGATTAATGTTTAAATTCCACCAATTGTTCAGTGGTAATATTGTGAAAAGTGTTATATTGTATAAGAGTTATATTATTAAAATAAAATTTTCAAATTTAATATAAAAAGATTACTTAGTTAAATATGAATTGTATTTTCTAATAGAAACATCTACTAGCAGACTTAAGTAGAAGGGAAAAAGGTACTAAATATCTACTACATGTACTTATATGCTTAAAGTTAATAACGTAAACTGTTTTAATTCTAGAAATAAGCTTCTATGGCAATAAAAATTTAATCATTTAAACACCTAAGCTTCACTAAAAGAATATGGACCCTGAGACATTCAATTTAATACAGTCACCAATGACGACTTGAGCACCGAGGTAACCAACAAAATAATTATTTAAAGTGAAAGTAAAATTAAATTTTTTGAACTATTGATATATGATGCAAATTAATGTTCAAATGTTATTTCCATACATAATATGAGGACTTTTAAGTCTATTCCAAACATATACAGTCACACCCCGGGACATAACCAACTTCAAAATATACCGTAATAGCCCCTGAGAACTGAAAATTCAATACCTCTTAAATTACGTCAAACTCCACGAAGAAGCTCATTAACAAAACAATTTTTTGATATAGTCATCTTTACATGTAGTAGAATTCAGGTACAAAATTTGAAAATGATTGGGAACTCTTGACATGGCCATTTTGGTGTTCAAACATAGGCAATTTTCGTAAAATTTTGAGACGTCGCTTGATTTAAACACAGATTGTGAATTCTGGAAATGAGATTTTCTATTCAAATTTGCTTTAAAATAATCTCACAAGTTGTAACTAAATGTAAAATGAATTTGAGTTCCAAATATGTAATGGTTTTGAAAAAAATAATGTTCAAATTTGGCAAATTTTATGACAAATTTAAGATTTTTCGATTTTTGGAGGTCCATAGACAAAAAAAGTAACAATTTTACACTTAATTAAACACCATTTTTGTACTCTACAGGTAAAAGTACATACTATATTTCACTTTCAGAAGTATAGAAATACTAATTGAAGAGATATAAGTGTCTAAACATGGCCTCAGGACGAATCTCAGAAATTGCAAAATTACCCCCCTTTACTTCAAAAGCCAATTTTTTCCAAAGTACTGAAGATACTGACTAAATATTTCATTTTTGTCCATGAATTGGATGTACAAATACATGTTGAAAGTTTCAAGCAGATCTGAGAGGGTGACCTGGGAAAATTTCCAAAAATTGGTTGATTTGAGATGGAATGACCCCAAACTATTCTTCATTCAACATATTTCAATTCAAGGGTCCAGCATTGTGCGTGTACAATGATGCTGTGTTTACAAATAAGGACTGGGAAGGTATACGAATGATATATAGTAGTGTAAAGGAAGATGATCGACTAAAAGTAGGAAGATTTGGCTTAGGTTTCAAATCCATATTTCATATCACAGGTAATGATGCTACCACTTAATTCTGCAAAACCTTATGTTTCAATATTGTTGATATTTAAATACATAATCGACAAAATGTTGACTCGTAGTGGTCGTTTAAAGAGCAGAATTGTCTTTACTATTAGCGAAGCAAGTCGATAATGTCGACGCATACGTAAATTTACACATTTCTCAATCATTATGTATTGTCATCATAAATGTAAAGTATACATTTTTTTCTCATTTTCACATACTTGAACGTTTTTGTTTTGTCTATTCTAATAAATTAATTAATGGAAGACTGTTTATAAGTTTGTATTCACAAAAAAAAAAAAAAAAAGTATTCACAACAAGCATGTCTGAAATACCTGTATTTGAAGCTATATATTTCATTCTTCCAGATCATCCTTGTGTACTTAGTGGAGATCAGTGTCTGATGATTGACCCTCAGCAACCTCAAGACAGAGTAAATGCTATGTTTAAATTATCTACAATTGATAAGCTTGAAAATACTGGCCTACCGGCAGCCGTGTTTTGGTCTGCTTTGAATAACAAATTTGGATTGACTCCAGATTGTATCAAAAAAGGATATTTTAAGGGTACAATATTTTGGTTCCCACTTCGAGAAAAACCTTCAAAGTTATCAGAAACTCTTTATGATTCACAGAAAGTCTATGATCTGTTCGATGATTTCAAGTCTGACTCGTCTAGTATTTTGGTTTTCCTGAAAAGTTTGGAGAAAATACAATTGTATGTCGTTGGAGACGAACCTTCTCGTGAATTGATCTCTTCAGTTGAAATTTTGGATGACAATGGTCAAGTTAAAAAACTAAGACGAAAGTTTAAAGGTGATTTGAAAAAGATTACAAAAGACTATAAAGGAGATGATTTTACTAATCAGATACAAATGACTATCCGAACTGAAATAAATCAAACGCCTACTGATACTCTATGGTCAATTGTGAATTATTTTGTTGCCAGCAGCGCTTCACATGAGTTTAAAAAGTTGATCAATGATGATAGTTTAGAATATAGTCCATATGTAGGCGTTGCTTGTCCAATATCACAAACCGATGTTAGTGAACATGAAGGCCACGTGTTTTGCTTTTTGCCATTGCCTAGAGAAGGATCAAAGTTAACTGGGTTACCTGTACACGTAAATGGATTCTTTGCACTGAGTCAAAGCAGACATCATATTAAGTTTGAAACAGATGGTCAAAGTGGAAAGAAAATTGATGACAAATCTATTTTATGGAATAGGTGTTTAATCAAAGAAGCTATTCCAAAGGCGTACTGCAAGCTTATTTTGAACATGATAGACTATTCTATTCATTCAGGTAATACAAGTATCTCAGTACGCAATGTATATGACTGCTGGCCTCGAAAGGACAAAACAGCAGATCGTTGGAGAGTTCTAGAATGTGAAGTCTACTCAAAGCTCAAGACAGAAAAGGTTTTTTATACAGCTTACAAAAATGCTTGGATAGCTTTGTCAGATACCTGCTTTGCTACTTTCTCGTCGCTATCAGAGAAGTTCATGTATGTATCAGAAGCTGTTAAACATTGTATGAATCAAGTTGGAATGAACTATGCAGAAGTTCCGATAGACATTCTTGAAACAATGAAACAACACTACAAGAAAGTGAAAAACATCAAACCTGATCTTTTAGTTAAAAGTATGCATCGATGTGATGCTTATAAAACAATGGAAGATAAAGACAAAAAAGATGTACTATTGTACCTGCTCCTGGACAAAAACTGTTACGACAAACTTAAAGGACTGGCTCTTTTACCTTTAGCATCTGGACATTGGACGACGTTAGATAACAAACACGAACCGGTCTATGTATGTGAGGACGAAGTTCATGACATTTTACCTGGGTTGGAGTTTCGTCTGCTAATGAAGAAAAATATCATAGGACTTGTGGTGTTTGAGAAGATGTCAAACTTATGTGGAAAAGGTTTGTACATGTATAATTCTGTTTTTCAAAATATGTTGACTTTGACTAGTATGTCTCGCTTTGATTTTTGACATATCGTTTCCTGGGAAATGTATAAAAATGCAAATAGGGGCTTTATTGAGTTAAAACAAAGCACTTGTATTTTTGTTGAAAAAGGCGTGCGACCTTACATTTTAACGGTCTGCTATTGTGCAGGATTATTCCATTTTAAATTTAATGAGATTTTAATTTAATAGTGTATGATAGTGGAGTGGAATTCATTGTATGTCCGATAATGTGCGCTCTAGTCTGCCATTTTAAGCTTGTCTGACAATGACACAATGGGGGCAGTTGATTGTGTAGTGAGCGGATTACAATCCCCATTTTCTTTCGTTAATGAAAACTTATTTCTAAAGGAAACGCCGAACAGTGTATAACTTGGAACTAAAATAGCTGAATTGTTTGTCCCTCTAAGTTAAGTGTTTATAATAGTACATGTACTGTCCTCGTTTCAGGTTTTTGTCAACTAAAACGGCTTGGTGAAGTAGATTTAGTTAAGTTGATTGAAGCCTGTTTGGATATACACTTCAGAGAATCAGGTAAACACTTTATAACATCATCCACAAAACTGACAACTAAATGGCTACAGTCGTTGTGGTCATATCTTATTCGACATAAAAACCTAGCAGCTTTTCAGAATGTTCAAATATTACCAAAGCTGTCTTCTGGAAATTGGGATGCCCCTCAACACGTCGAACTTGTCAAACTGTCTGATATTGTACTGGTTAAAACAGTTCCGAAAGCAAAGATTTCAAGTAGTATTGTCAGGTGTTTTGAGACAATGGGAGTTACAGTCATTGATGCCTTACCAACCTGGATACCCACAGACCACGTGAAACAATTTTTGTTTTTGCCCACATTGAAAGGCATCGTGTCATTATTAGAGCATGTATTTTTGAAGACAAAATGGCAGAACACGATTGAAGTTTTCAATCAGACTTGCAGAGAAGACGATAGAAAAGCATTAGTTACATATTTAACCCAATGTACCCATCTCATGACGGAGGACGTGATAAAGATGTTGAACAAATTGCAAATAGTTGAAGCAATTACACACATTGAGGAAAAAGGTCGGTATGTAACAATTGCTGAAACAAAGGAGTACATTCTAGACACGGTCAAATTTCCACAGGAGTTTACTTTACCGTTCACTTGCTGTCGTTCTACTTCCGAAATGGAGACTTTGATGTCAAAGATAGGAGGAAGAAATGTTGACTTGCATGAACTTATTCTAGCAAAGCTTAAATTGTTTCTGCAGAACAAAGACAACAATGAAATACCAAAATTCATGCAATACATCATTACCAATTTCAGCTTGTTTGAAATGAATGAAGAAATAATTCAGCTAGCTTCACAAATACCATTTCTTCGTGTTGGCAAAAAACGGCATACGCCGGAAGAGTTATTTGATCCGTCAGATGAAAATATTGCAAAAATGTTATACAAAGAAGACCTGCTCCCAGAAACAAAGAAACGTCTTAACAAAGAAGCCGTGCGAGCTTTGAAGGTTTTAGGGCTGCGCACTTCAGAAGATATAGATGCTGATTTAGTCTTGCAAATTGCAGAGTCACTTGATAAATGGTCAAAACATTGTCAATCGGGAGAAGAATATATAGAAAAATCAAGAGCATTGTGGAAATTCTTGAAGCAGCGTCCTTTAATTCTTGACAAAATATGTTTATGGGACCAAACGTTATCTAACCGAGTTAGTAGTTTGGAGTGCATAGTTATTGATCAAGAACATGCGCAGTATCCAAGTTGTTTGGCAAGATATGAGCTAGAGCATAAACTATGCAAACCAACTGATGTTAAAGAAATGAAACTTTCTCTTCTTGTCGGAGCATCAATGGCAACTATCTCTTCAGATTCCGATGAACTTATATCTGCATTTGGATGGCTTGATCAACCAGATTTGAAGACGATATTGTTTCAGCTTCAGACGATTATTAAGTGTTATTCAGTACAAGTAAGACCTGATTTAATGCAAAGCATAAATATGATATACAGCCATTTATCTTTAAGAGTTAAAGAGATAAGATTGTCCACCGATTTGAATGGCGATGAAAAGCTTGTGTGGACCGGTGATGGATTTCAAAGATCTAATAAGGTAATCATCAATAGAAAACAAAGTGATCTTGACCTTTCACCTTACTTTTATTTTCTACCCGAAGAGTTCGTGAAGTACGAAGAACTATTTGAAACTTTAGGCTGTCGAAAAATGCAAAATCATGAAGTACTTATTGATGCTCTGTGCCAGATTAAAGAACTTCATGAACGGAACACTCCTGAAAACCACATTACAAGAAGAGATCAACACTTAGTATGTAACATACTTGATCAAATTGCGTCATTCATCGACGATGGAGAAGACATAAACGTTGATGATATACCTGTAATGGTACATAGTGATAACAAACACAATCTTGATATGTTTCCAGTATCTGAATGCGTTTACGATGACGATCCTGATTACTTTTACGAAGACATTGGAGAAATGCATTTGGTGCATGAGATGATTTCTCAAGAGACAGTCAATAGTCTAGGCATACGGTCAATAACAAGAAAGGTTTTAATGGATGCCGAAGACCTTGGCATTGAAATCTGGGAACAGAAGGAACATCTTACAACTAGAATTAATACGTTATTACGGGACGGGTATGCAGATGGTCTCTCTGTTCCAAAAGAATTGATTCAAAATGCTGATGATGCAGGAGCTAAGACAGTGAAATTTTTGTTTGACGAAAGACAAAATCATGACTCACGGAAAAGGGTCCTTAGTCGTGCAATGGCATCTTTTCAAGGTCCTGCCTTGTGGGTTTTCAACGATGCACAATTTTCTGACGAAGATTTAAAAAATATAACTAAATTTAACGGGGCAACAAAACTTGAAGATTGCAAAACAATTGGAAAATTTGGACTCGGGTTCTGCTCGGTGTACAACCTAACTGACATCCCAAGTTTCGTGACGGGCAACAATTTGGTATTTTTTGACCCTCATGAGACTCATCTCGCAGGTGTTTTAAGTAGTAAAAAAGCAGGCTTGAAGTACACCTTGCCAAATAGAACTCTGGTTGCCAGACATGCAGACCAGTTTAAACCATACAATGGAGTGTTTGATTGTGACATTATGGACGATGCTTTTGAATCTTACGGCGGTTCCTTGTTTAGACTACCTTTAAGAACAGAACAACAGGCTCGAGAGAGTAAAATATCTTCAAGGTCCTATACAAATGAAGAAATGAAAAGTTTATTACATATGTTCATCAAGAATGCTGGCAATATGCTGTTGTTTTCTCAAAACGTTTGTTCTGTAGAATTTCATCATTTATCAGAGAATTCTCTGTCACCTAAAGATGCAAAGCTCATATGTAAGGTAGATAAAGAGTCTTATATCTTAGAACATGGTAGATTATCTTATGTTCAAAGACCTGTGCTTCACCGAGCATCGGACATTTTAGCTAACGGTGATCAGTTTTCGGAGATACATAAAAGTTCAATTCGACAGAATATACCAGACATTGACCATGAATTGTTTTTAGGACTAGACATTTCCAATTTGACAACATGTAATGAAACCTCGTGGTTAACTTCATGGGCAATCGGGTCAAAAACGTCGCTTAATTTGTTTAGAAAAAACTCTTCATATGGAACTATTCCTTTAGCGTCAGTAGCAGTACCATGCGAGCCGGGGTTGTCAACAACAGCTCATAAATTAGTTGATGTACCAACCGGATTCTACAACAGCGGGCATTTGTTCTGCTTTTTACCTATGCCAATACAAACCAAATTGTCGATGCATATCAATGGTTGTTTTGCCATATCATCCGATCGTCGACGACTGCTTACTAAGTCAGAAGATGATAAACTTGCTCCAACATACACGTGGAACGAGTGTCTTCTTAATGATGCCTTAGTTACTGCCCATATACATTTACTAGAAGTAATGACTAAGGGTGACACGAAAGACAGAATTAATATATACAATGATCTTTGGCCTGCCTGCTGTGAACCATTTTTGGATATCTTTAAATCAGCTTTTTACAAACGAATAGTGTCTGATAATGCTGTTGTTTTCAAGAGTTTGAGAACTTGGGAAAGCTTTCAAGATATTTGTTTTCTTGATTTTTCTATCCGAACGAGTCATATTGGAGAAATTGCTTTTATTTTTTTATCTACATTTCACCCAAGACATACTGAGCGTTTGGTGGATTTACCGGAAGATATTTTTATAAACATAAGAGATTGCAACACGGACAAGAGAGCATTGGTAGATTCCAAAACTATAAACAAGAATGAACTGTTGCTTTTATTTCTTGAGCATATCAATGATTCTTTTTGGGACGGTCTTGAAGACGAGCGCAATGCCCTTATTGTTGAAACTCTTAGAAGTTGTGATAAAAAAATTACAGATACCATTAAGACAGTAGAGTGTGTACCAACTGAACCAAATCAACGACTTCGCAAGCCATCAGACTTGATACATCCGAATGCTTCGGTGACAAAATTGTTTACGACTGAAGATGAAGTTTTTCCATCAAGAGCAGCAGGTTTTCAATCGGAAGACCTTTTACAGAAACTATTATATTTAGGCATGTGTGAAAATAGTTTACCAATTAATGTGTTGGTAAATAGATGTGAGAAAGTCAAGGAACTAGCAGAGAAATGCTGCCAGTGTGCATTACATCGATCAGGAAATATTTTGCAATATTTATCTAGTTACCGAATTCGTACAGAAATAAAGAATCAGATAGGAGCTCAAAAGCAATTGTCTGATATTTGTATGCTACCGATTTTGGAGAAACCAAAAGACTGGATTTTCTCATGGGAGACAGAAACTGCTAGTAACAAAAATATTTACAAGGCAAAATCCAGTTGCTGTGATAATCATAGAAGTTTTGAAGGCTTATCAGTGTTATTTTCAAAGCCTAGACATCTATTTCGCCAAAGCACCATAGACTTTGTTGGGACAAAGCAGCTGATTTTAAATGAAAGTTTATTCGATAGAAGATATGATGAGGCATACCGTTTTCTCTCTGTTAATGATATGGAACATGTGACGTCTGATATGATAGCGAGTCAACTTTTGACAATTTCAAAAGAATACAATAGAGAATCTCAATTTGATGAATTTTCTAAGTTGCATTCTAAATTACTAGCTACATTGAATGATAGACTACAAAACACAGGGGAAGATGATAATGCTTTAGATTCTTTGAAAATTCTGTGTGGGCAGCCAATTGTTCTGATTGGTAAAGACTTAGTGAAACCTGAAAAAGTTGCAGAAAATCTAGAGCAAGAGTGCAGACCATTTCTCTATAAACTACCAGACCATTATTATAAAAGGAAAAAGCTATTTTATTCTCTTGGAGTAAAAGAGCATTTTAAAGTGCTTGATATCATTGAAATCATGGATGAAGTTATAACAAATGATAAAAGTAATATCGACTTACTGAAAAATCTGCTCATAAATCTTGAAAACGTACTATCGGTTTCTGGAATGATGTACAATGACATTCAGAATTATCATGATCGGATTATTGCTCATGACACTGAAGGAAACCTGTGGCCAACATATGAGCTTGTAACTGAGAACGACAGTTTTCAGACTGATTTGCCAATGAATACACTTCATCCGACTATAGCTCCAGCACTTGGTGAACGATTAGGTGTAAAAGCAAAGCAGCGTCGATGTTATACAAACATAGCACGAGGTGTATCGTTTGGACAACGGGAAAAATTAGTTACACGTATACAAGGACTTCTTAAGTCTTATCCTTGTGATTCAAGCATACTGAAGGAATTGCTTCAAAATGCAGATGATTCTGGTGCCACTGAAATTCACTTTATTAAGGACTATCGTAGTCTAAGCTGTAAAACTCTATTTAGTGAAAATTGTGAGCCCTTACAAGGTCCATCTTTATGTGTGTTTAATAATAGTTATTTCACAGAATCTGATATTGAAGGCATACACAATCTTGGGAAGGGAAGTAAAAGTAACGATCCTTCTAGGACAGGACAGTATGGAGTTGGTTTTAATGCCGTGTACCATTTAACTGACACCCCGTCATTTGTTACAGTTGGACCTGGCGTAGCTAAAGATGGCTTGTTTTTTATATTTGATCCCTTGTGCAAACATGTTCCAGAAGCTACTCTGCTTGAACCAGGTATGATGAGTCCAGTAGAAATGGTGAAAAACAATTTTCCAGACCATTTATTGGGGTTTTCATTAGACAAGTTGTTAATTGATAAAGTAGGCACGGTATTCCGATTTCCTCTGCGGAAGACAGCATCTGCTATAAGTGAAAATACAGTAACAATATCTGCCATGGATCAAATAATTGAGTCATTTAGGGAAGATATGTTAGAGTGTCTACTGTTTCTAAAAAATATTCGACGTATAACTGTTTCAAATATATCTGAGAATACTTTTGTTGAAGACTTTACAGTAGAAATGAAAATCCATGAAGAACATTTTCAGAAGAAGATACAATTTATTGAAAGTATGCAAAAACAATTAAAACAGCATGCGGATACTGCAGAAAGTATTTTATGCATTGACCCAATTGAAATTGTTTATCCAGTAGAAGTATTTGACAGCAATAATTTGTCACAATCGTGGGTCATTGTACAGAGGTTTGGGATCGGTGATATCGAAAGTGAAGATTCACAATTCAATAGTGTAAAATCAAGTTTTAAAAGCGGCGATTTAAAGTACTCTCCAACAGGTGGAGTAGCAATTCCTACATTATTTCATAGGAAGACTACATATGCTGATCAATTTCAACCGCAAACTGTAGATAACATTAAAAGGAAACTGTCTGGAAGAGCTTTTTGTTTCTTACCGCTGCCTGTTCAAACAGGCTTACCTATTCATGTTAATGGACATTTCGCACTTGATCATGAATCAAGACGAGACCTATGGACTGACGGATTCCGATTGGAGTGGAATAAATGCATCATTAAAAATATTGTTATTCCAGCATGGATGTCAGGTATGGAGTTTATCAAAAATATGATGAACCCAGTTGTTGAAAATTCGAACACTTGGCATGATGTAAATCAAGAAATGGATGCCTATCACAAATTGTTTCCCATAATTGGCGATACAACAAGCGCATTCTGGAAATATGTTGCGTGTTCATTTTATTCATATGTATATAATAATGAAGTTGAGTTTTTCCCGAGCATTTTAAAACAACAGCCAAGTCAAGATCCAGCCAGTGAATCAACAAAGAAGTTTGACGTTTCGTGGGAATGCATTGGTGATCAAACAAAAAGTAGTTTCAATGGTGTGTTTAATTGTATTCCCTATACGTTCCAAAGCAAAGATATTCTAGTAAAAATGAAATCCTGCTCACTGTTGGAGAAACTATTGAAACGCTTAGGTTTGAAATTGCTGCAAGCGCCGCTAGTTATTGGTAAATCAGTCCAGGCATCAGGAATAACATCTCATAGATATTCTTCACCTGATTTAGTGATGGACTTCTTGCGTACCTACTCAGATCATTACGGTAAAGCTTGCCATTTAGGTCAAATAAATGCTGATATTGCAAGTACTAAATTTGAAACCATTGAGAATTTGAAGTTATTACTACAGTATATATCTATTGATGGCAACTTCTGTGAAAAGGTTTCTGGACTACCAGTCATATTGACAGCGGACGGTTATGTTCGTAAATGCTGTGATGAACGTCCCGTATTTATATCGGAATATGCCAGTCTTCTTTCTGGCTCGTTAGAATTATTTGTTCATGATTCAATTCTAGACATTTTTACTCCGAATGACTTAGCACTTTTTGATACTGATGCATTTAGATGTTTTACGTTCGACGACTTTCTGGAACTTCTACCTACAACATTAAGTCGTGAAAGATTCGCAAGTAAAGGAAATATTGCTCTACCAAAGAAAGATGTTGATGACGACGTTCTAACAATGAAATGGTTGGAAAACTTTTATGACTTTCTGTGTAAAGAGTCTATGAAAAAAGAAGGATCCACGAGTAGCGTCAATTCTGATATGCTTTTACAAAAATTAAAAGCATTGGACGATTGGAGTTTATTACCAGTAACAAACGCGGCGGGTGACCATGTATTGTTCCCTTTCAGTAAAATGAATTACATTCTTCATGTTCGGTCATTGTCAACCGATTGGGAGAATAAAGTTATTCAAAATTTCTTGATTCCACGCTTATATATCGGCGCACTTAGAAATTGCAGAGAATTGTCCTCACTATTGAAACACCTACCAAAGTTTGTTGCTTCTCTTGATCAACCATATCGTCTCTTGAAATGTTTTGTGCATCATAAAGATATTCTCATTTCGCAACTATCAAAATGTAGTGAAGGAAATGAACTACTGGAATTTTTTGATCGGTCTATGGATGTACTAAAGAAAGAATATTCATCCGACGAAGAACTTGCAGAAGATTTGAGACAATTACCACTTTACTCTACACTACAAGGAAAACTTACAACTTTAAAAAAAAAAAAAAACACTTATGTTCTGCCAAGAGTTATTCCAAGGGATGGTATAGAAGAGTGGGCCGATTCCTGCAACGTCATACTACTGCAAGAGAGTTATACACTCAAAACTATTTACAACTTTCTAGGTTTACAAAAAGCTGATGCAGATTCTTTTTATGCCGAAAGTATATTGCCAAATATTCATGCGCTACCACAGAAACATATCCTAGCACATGTCACATTTCTCCGAAGTAGTATGAGTACCAAAAAGCCTGTTCATAAGAAAATTATTCAGCATCTGTCAAATATTGCTTTCATTGAAGTAAACGGTGTGATGAGGAGAGCTAATGATCTGTATGATCCTGATAATAAAGTGTTCAAACTGATGTGCGGTACTATGCAATTCCCGCCGGACCACTTCCTAGACTCTGATTGGAAACCTTTTTTACACGATCTTGGTTTAATCTCTGAAGTAAACGATCAAATGCTTATAGAGTTTGCTCGTAAGATAGAACGTCAGAATGCACATTCTGACTCAAAAGCTTGTAGACAGTCTAAGACATTACTGCGCTGTTTTATAAAAAAATATAACACGTGGAAAAATGCAACTATACACGAAATGAAATCTATTCGTTTTATCGTACCTTTTATGGCAACAGATGAATGTACCAATGTGTATCCACAGTTAAATAATGGCAATCAATTGATATGTTGCAAGGGGTCTGTTTCTTCTAAACCTTCACTTCTTTGTTGGTCCTCTTCTAATATAATATCTGAAGAAACCTTTAGCAAAATCAGTAGTAGCATAAAAACCGAACTAGGCATGCTAGATCGCCCATCGCTCGAAAGTGTAATTTTGCACTGTCAGAACATTTGTCCATCACTAAAAGCAAAGTTTGCCGATTTAGATAAGAAATATATTGAGCGTCAAATGACAGCTTTTTACGATTTCCTTCAAGAACACACGAAATCTGATTTGTCTCTCATTAAAACGTTGGATTTTGTACATTTACCAGAAGATAATGTATTAGTTTCTGCTGCTGATATTGTTATAGACATAAATCAGGACAATGAAATCAAGCCGTATATTTACAGAGCACCTACGTACTACGGAAAATATTATCAATTGTTTGAAGCCTTGGGGAGTAAAAAGAATATGAGGTTTTGTCATTACGCTCGTATTATCACAAATATTCATGCCAAGACAGAGGATAGACAATTGAATCCTACGGAACGCTATTTTGTACGCAGGGCTATGTGTGGTTTGCTTCAAACTGATGTCAGTAAGGACGAAACCGTTCAGGAGATTCAACATCTATATCTACCTGATGAAAAAATGGTTCTTAAAGATTCCACAATGCTTGTTGTATCAAACAATTACCAAATCGAACGTCGGTTGAGAGGAAAAGTTAACATTGAAATAATGGCAAGCGAATCTTTTCTGAATGTGTCTAGTTTGTCTTTCGATGTTATTAAAACGTGGCCAACACATCTTAAGTCAAGGTTCTTGACAGACATTGTCGAAGAACAGTTTTGTTCCGTTGAAGATAATAATGCTGACTACTCTGATAGTAATGAGGTACAAATTCTTCAAAGGTTTTTACTTTCTAAAGAATTACTAATGGGTATTTGTCGTTTACTGAAACATCAACATTTGCTGTTAAATAAACAGTTTGATAGAGAATATCATGAGAAAGAAGTTTCACAACGATTAAAAGCTGTGGAGGTCGTACATTTACCTTCACTTCGTACAAAGCTAAAATACAATGGCAACCTTATTGATGGAACTGAAGCTAATATACTATTCCACATTGAATATGGAGAACCAAATATTGTTAGAAAGTTTTACTTTGTGAATGTGTATGATGCAATGAGAAATTTGAAAATTGATATACTTCCCGGTTTGACAAAAGTACTTCAGTCATGCGCATTGATGAAGTTAAATGCAAGTTCAATGCTGTCTCTGCCATTGATAGTTAATCAAATTGGATCACCACAACAAATTCAAGACATTTTGGACAGTTTAGATATAAAGTCTTACGACTGTTCAAATGTCAATGAATACTTCCCAGCTCCCGGTACTTATGTTGAACGCCAGTTTATACCATTTCTTGAGCAAGGAATTTTGCCTTTTGAAGAATATGAATACAGTAATGTAGCGATGGAACTGGAAGATATACCATTTGATCAGGAATGCATTGACACATTATTTATATATGTCAAGATATTACGTGAAGTCCCAGAAAAAAAGACTCGCCATACAAATATTTCCGGTAATTTAAGGAAAATGTACTGGGTTGAGACAGGTAACAAAGATGTCTATCAAGAGAAGATTCCAATTTATAGACTTTATCGATTTGTACGTCGGCAACTAGAACCAGGTGCGTTACGACCCATGAATGTTAGTACTGAAGATACTGTTCCTTTTGACAGACACTGTGTTATACTAAAAAACGAGTTGATTGAGGCATGGAGATTACCAGAGAGTGAAAGAAAAAGAATATTTAGGAGAATGCTTTTGAAATGGCATCCAGACAAAAACTTGGATAATGAAGAATACAGTAGAAAAATGTTCCAATACTTGAAAATCATTTATAGTCGTTTAGAAAATGGAGAAATCATAGTAGAAAGTGTTGAAGAAGAAATGTTCAGGGGTCCGTCGCACTCGTCACAGACTACTGAAGACTTTTTTGATGACATCAATAGAAGGGCAACTAAACAAGCTCGAGCATTCAAAGACAATGTTGAAGAATATTCGAAGTCAACTAGAACGGGTTTATTTTCTCACATAGAAAGTACATCAATGCAAACGAAACAGGGCGATGTAAAAGAAGCCATCAGGTGGATGAGACAAGCAAAGAGTGATTTTAACGCTGCTAAAGCATTTTTATCCTGCGCTGCTGACGTTCAAGCTTACAACTGGATTTGTAAAATGTGTCATCAAGTAAGCGTATTTTACTTACCACAATAATAATCATAGTTAATATGTTTGACTTGATAATTTCACGTTTGAAAAACGGCCTTTCAGTGTCAAAGTCTAGATCACTGCGTAAAAGAAATAACATATAAGAACAATGTCAACTTGTCAACTTGGTAAGAATTTTTATACAGGCAAACAAAGATTGATAAATGGGTTTTTAAAAACCTTGTCAGCACAAGTGAGCGACCTTTGGTATTTTAACCCAGGTCGATAGCGCAGTTGGTAGCGCGCCGGGATTTGGATACTCGTGCCCGAGGGGATGCGGGTTCGAATCCCACCCGGGGAGGTTATAGCCTTCCATGAAAATTTGACAATAATGTCGATTTTCCTCCATTGATTAGATAACATGGAGAAGTTTCCGGCCTTGTGGAAGGGTAGGTGAGTACTGGTTATAGACAAGGGTCCAGGAAAGCTAGGGTAGGTGCGCTGGACGCCGTAAAATGACCTAAAATTGTGTTGACACGGCGTTAACTCCAATAAATAAATAAAATACTTTGGTATTTTTCCTTTTGTAGATTAGCAGAAGCATTGACAAAAACTTGATAAAATGTATTCGGTTTTAACTTTCTTTTCTTAATTTAATATCATGGATTATTTAGGCATGTGAAACTGCACTAAAGGCTGCATGCTTGTACAATGACAGAAGTGCCATGCTTGGAAGGTTGACGAATTTAAGACGTCTTGCTCCAACTAGAGAGATCGGCCAACAGGTAACATTTTTCTTAATCAGAATCGCCGGGGCATACTTTCGTGGAGCTTGGTCATGATTTATTTCTACGGCCATTCTCCCTCCTACCAAAGACTTTTAATTATATAGGGCAGTTGTCAGTCACTGACGAAAGTATGCGCTTAGTAGTTGGTTAACAGCTAAATCCAGAGATTAATGCCCAATTTCTTTACATTACCAAAGTGTACCCCGGTGTGTTTCTTTACCTTCGAAGTTGTTAAATCCTCAATTATAATCCCGTTAAAAAATGATCTGAGTGTATTTGGTAAAGTGCGTTTCTTTAAAAATTCTCAGATTAACTCTGGGTTATTTGCCTATTGTTAAAATAATCCTACTATAGGGGTGGTTTAATTCGAGTGTATATTGGAATCTGAACTGAAATACTGATTAATTAAATGAATGCTGCTGCTGTGGAGCATAGAATGATATGTTATCAACTGTTGAATTAGGGATATTATTACTTAATGCTCTTTGAAGCTTTAAAATTGAGTTTGTTAGATGGGTATGGTCATGTTGTGGAAGGGGATCGCTTTATATGCTAGCGTTTTTTGGTAAAAGAATAAAATTTCAGGCTCCGAGCCGCGTAAATGTACAGCCATTCCAAATGTTATCTAGTCGGTAATTTGTAAAATAAACACATCCATATCAAAACTAACTCTGCATATTGAATACAAAATATATATTTATCCAATCGAATTGATAGAAAGTGTTTTGTATAATTTCAAGTTAAAATGTAATTGTGTCTGAAAGTCTGTTAATGTTGTTTCTTGCATTAAAAATGATCGAAACCGAAAGCAGAATTTAATAGTCGGTGCTAAAAATTTTAATTCGACCATAAGACATTTAAGTTTGTCGTAGATACTACCTACATATGGTTTAATGTAATTTTAAAAATAGTTTAGATAATGAATTCTTGAATTTTATCAAAACAACGGGTATATTTCTCTTTTTGAAAAGACACCATTAGAAACCAAGAAAAACAATTATTATAGTGCGAAGTGATTTAGATCGTATCTGTATACCCCAGATTTCCTAAATTGCAATATATCCATAGGTTCACAAGGAGCACCAGAGACCTTTAAAAATGTGCGTCGATTTTTCAAAAAACGTTTCCACGTGAGCCTTGAAATATTGTAAGAAAATTGATTTATTAAGTGAGAATCGAATATATTTCATTTAGATAGAATATTATTTTAAGTTAAATGTATATACATGATAGATAGTTTATTTGTGTTTATATTAATAATATTTATAAATTTATGAGAGCAAAACTATATTATAAAAGATGGCAAAACATGCATATCAGAAGAATACATAAAAATACTGTATTATGACAAAATAAATTATAATTTTTATTATTAAATTGATTTTCCATCAACGTATCAGTACATTCTTTTGATGTCATCAACGTTCGTATTGACAACATAGTCACATGGTCACCTAATGGGAACATTTTCAATTAATTCACGTGAACTTTAGTGAGTAAATCCGTACTCGTGTCAATTATTTTCTACACTCGAATTAATCTCGGATTTGCTAATTTTTTTTTAAAAAACGCAATAGAAGAAACCCCGAATTCAAAACAATCTAAGATTATATAGCGGGTTAGCAAACCCCGAATTTGTCAGGAGTTAATCTTCCAGTAAAGAAATTGGGCATTAGCCTTTCCAGGAGGAGTGAGTAGGTTGACTGACCGCCGTTATATGACCTATACAATGTGTTGCTATGGCGTTAATCCCAACAAACAAACAAACAAATTCAGAATCGCACGAAAATCGTCATTCCTGATATCAATGTGTAAGATACGATGTGATTGTTTTAGTAGTCACATGGATAAAATCACATTGTTGTAATTATGTATTAATAATGATACGATTTAATTATGGTAAGCCGATCCTTGCATTTTCTTTTTTCATCGTTGATGTGCTAATTTGGTATTCATTTGTCTTTATCATCATCAAACGGATGGCATGTATTGTATTGTAAAATTGTAAAGCTCAGACAGAAGTCGGAGCAATCAATGCCACACTTTTATCATACCTTTTCACCTTTTGCTGCTACTTTATATCTGAACTATGACACATTCTTAACCAAGTACAAACCACAAGAATATTAAAACTTATATCAACATGATTCACTCTTCAAACATTAATTTATCATTTGACGTTTCATCGCATAACTCTGTTAAAACAATTGTAAATATCATTTTACGAAAATTTCGTTACGCAATTTTCTTTGACATTGTATACTTTGATTACAGGCAAGTGTATTTGATGATAGGTTTGGTGATTCAGCTAGATTTACAACACCTGATACTGCATCGAGACCAAACATCCCATCAACTCTATTTGAATTAGAAGACGCGGAATACGCTCTTACTACTACAAAGGAAATATTAGAAATAGTGGATGATTTCATTAGTGATTGAGGAAATCTTTTAAACTCCTGTTCCATCATATTTATGGTTTCTTAGTGTTTAAGTTAGTTGCTTTAGTGTTAAAGGACAATTAATTTCCATTTGACTATTGTAATTTATGTGTGAATGTGTGAATTCATGATTATTTTTTGTCATTCATAATGCGGCTCTAAGCCATGTTGTTATGTTTTTAAAATAAATACTAATTTCACTATGCAAAGTTTATTCAGTACTTGAAGTCGTTAGATTCATTCTATACATTAAGATAAATGGTTTGATTGAAATTGTTACTTCAATTGGTGTTTTTTCTGAAATGCTGAAAATGCGATGTGTACATTTTTTAATCATGTGTGAATACTGCATGTACGAGTACGTAATTATTTTTGCTTAAATGATTTTGAAGTATTTGATAAGTTGATTTAAATATAAATGGATGCACTTAGGACTTAGGTTGTTATTATAATAATTGTATCGTTTAATGCATTATGAATGTGCATAACTCTGTTAATACAATGTATGTTATTATCTTCATTTTGGAGTGTCTATTATATATATTTACATGTATATATATTAAAGGGATATACAGGCAAATGACTGTGCCAAAAGTATAGAACCAAGTTTAGTCTTTAAAACAGTATTAAGAATGTAAGAAATCACTTACTATTAATATTTGTTACTTATAACATTCAACTGAACGATTTAAAACATGTGGCATACACATTGTTTAAAACGCAAGTAGAATACTGAGGGAATCACCAAGCTATTTATAGATTTGTAATATGCCGTACTTGATGAAATTAGACATTTTCACAGGTCGCTTCCTGTCTTTTCAACGTTCTTAGGCGGTTAGGATATCTTTTTAATAGAATTATACTAATGTTGCACAAAAACAAGCTCATGTATTATTCTCATCAGTAAATGCAATTTTTACTCTTTACTAATATATTTTTAGCTAACCTGACCCACGTCTGTCTAGTTAGGAAACGTCCCAAATATTACAAGAAAATAAAGAAATATTTGGCCAAGTAATACAACAGTGTGTCTGTTGCATTCACAGTTATAAAAAATATAATTCAAAATCAGGAAATATGAAGTTGAACTTTTGCCTGTATATCCCTTTAATATAACTATATTTATATATTATTATACTGCAGCTTAAAAACACATATCATTTATTACAAAAGTAGACAATAAAAGTCTTAAGGGATCTAAGTCATTGCTGTATCACATATTTTGTTTATGACGTAAATTTGTTTTGATATATTGGTGGCTATACTATTCATTGATAATTAGAACATTAAGTTATGTGGGATCCGCACAATGTAGAAATATAAAACAATGGGTGTTTTACTGCACTTTATGATATGTACATCTTTTGCATTTTTTTGAAATCGCCTGCTGAGGCCATTTTGTTTGGAATGTTATCCAAACGTCCTTGATAAACTGTTCGTTCCATATCTTATCAATTGAGCGTACTAAATTCCAAGATGTTTTCATGCTCAAATTGTATATGATCTATGTGTAATTAAGTTGTTTTTTTAATAAAGTGTGTTAGTAGATGTCCATGTTATCATCGTCTTACAATTTAGTCGAGCTCGACACCACGCATTATGCGTATGGTCGGTAAAATATATACTGTAGTCGAGTAATATATTTTTTCCTCGTAATTCTTTTTGGTCTATTTTTGTAGCTTATTAAATCATGTATATAATTCATGTGTGACATGCTTTATAATTAAAGTTTAAATTTGAAATAACAAATATTTTAATTAGGTGTTATTGTTTCAATATAGTTTAGCTTAGGACACGTTTAAAAACTTTCATTGACATTTGTCCAAAAGTCTGTCATTTAATTTTCAAAATGATTAACAACTCAAAAGTTATAGATTCAAAATCGCTTTCAGCAACACTATTTTGGTGATGGATATATAACTAAACACACTAAAAAACATGTGTGTATGTTTCATTTTAAGTGGGCAATTTGATTGCGAATCGTTTTAAAGTACATGTAATTATAATGTTAATTGTAATGTAAAAATGGTCTGTTTTAATATTTATGGATGTACAGAGACATATGGTAATTATCTATTCGAGTCGTTTATTTTGACTAATTTAAATGAATACGGTGTGTCACATTATTTCAGATGTATTTTATGATAGCAATATGCATGATTCGTTTGTTTTTCTTGGTTTCAGTATGATATCTATGTGATTTATGTTCCTTATATGTTTTTATTCAAGAGATAAAATATTCAATAATTGTCATTACTAATTATAAGCAATGTGCCATGATATAGATATATCTCTTATTAATTTGTCTTCTATACTTTTATTATAAAAACCAATAAGTCTCTTTGTCATTAATTTGATCTTGTGATTTACTGGTGAGTTATCTTTATTATACCCCTGCTTCGAAGAAGAGGGGGTATACTGTTTTACCCTTGTCCGTGCGTGTGTGCGTGCGTGCGTCCGTTACAAAATTTCCGTCGCAGTTTTCTCAGCAACTATAACATGCAGCAGCCTAATACTTTGCACATTGCTTCATCCCATAGTCCCATGTGGTGTAAAGCGATTTCATGCTCCTTGCTCATCTACTCTCTGTTTGTCGCGTATTTTTAGATTTTGGCGGGGGTATCACTAGTGAGCATTAGCTCACAGATTTACTTGTTCTAGTATGTAAATGCAATGCATAGATTATTTTTTCACATGTTTGTTTTGAAATGAATATATTTTCACAATCGTTTCTTTGTTTTTATTTTATTTTCCCTTTAAAACTTATTCAGAGATTCAAGACAAGTTTTTTGTAGGAACACTGCTCAAAATATCTTAAAAAACACATTGATATATTTTCCCATCTTCAAACGTACCATCTCATCATTAAAAAGCCGCCTGCCCAGTTGGTAGCACGCAAGTCTACTGGTCGTGGGTTCGATTCCCGGGCGATGCATACTTTCGTGGAACTTGGTCGTGAAATTATTTCTACGATCATTCTCCCTCCTACCAATGATTTTAAATTATATAGGACAGTTGTCAGTCACTAACGAAAGTATGCGCGTAGTAGTTGGTTTACAGCTAAATCCAGAGATTTAGCTTTTCCAGAAGGAGTGAGTAGGTTGACTGACCGCCGTTATATGACCTATACAGTGTGTTTTGCTACGGCGTTAAAGCCAGCATTTAAAAAACGAAATGAAAACCAACGAACCCAGTTTTGTCTATATCATTATACTGCAATCAAGACGTCGGTTCACAGAGATTAACTAATGGTTTGAAACAGGTCGACTGCCATGTTTGAACATTCAATCTGGGAATATGAAGCTACAGCTAATTGTCTGACTTTGTACGAAATAAATTGAGTGTAGCTGTCTAACAGCCTCTTCGTGTTCATAAAGATATGACTTATATGCTACGTGCCTACACAATCAAACATTTGCGGTGCATCTGTCAGTGCAGTGACCTATCGATTTGGGTAAAAGTATAATAGCTATGCATATAACTAAATATTTCATATTATTCCACTTTAAAGGTGGAATGTCCGGGTCTGTAGCGCAGTTGGTAGCAAGCCAGGATTTCTAATCTTGTGTTCTATCAGGGAACAGATTCGAATATCATTCGGTGCGGTTATACTCTTCCATGAAATTTATACAGGGCGGTTATACTCTTCCATGAAATTTATACAGGGCGGTTATACTCTTCCATAGAATCTGACAATAATGTTTTTCCTCATTTTTACACTGTCATGTAGCACTGAACGGTGCAGACAACCAAGATGGCGGCCGAATCACTGATGAAAAGGTCAACGAATTTTATTTTCTTGATTTCTCTAACTTTATCCACATTTATTGCTGTATAATCTGTTGTATTCAACCAGGCATAGACTCCGGTGCATAATGTACAACCTCCATTCCCTTGATATCCACCCAAGAGCTCGGAAATGAATCACAACGTTGGTCGATGTATGACTTTTAAAAATGAAGCGACAAAAAAAACGTTTAAGTCTGATTTTGACTTTAATTGAGCTCTTAGATTAAAATCCATTGACAGAGTAAATAGCCTAAAATGATCGTCTGAGTTATTCGGTCTTCTTACTTTTGAGGATCATCCTCTCCCTTCGGCAAAAAACTTTTTATGAGTATACACTAAGTGAGTGCAGTCACTGGTGTATGGTGCAGTCGAAACGAACATTTTTGAACGGTGAAGTCTCATAAAACTGTACGGTCTTGGTGGGGGTCATTATTACATTTTTCGTGTAGGGTGTTGTCTTAATTATCAATTTCAGTGCAAACATTTATGAACGATCTCTAGTGCTACATGACAGTGTTTTAAGGCATATTGTGAAGTTGCTAGCTTTAGTAAAGGGAAGGTGAGAAATGGTTATGGACAAGAGTCTAGGAGAACTCGTTTAGGTGCGCTAACCACTGGGAAATAACCTAAATTAAGTTGACACGGCGTTTCACCCAGAATGTCTTTGAAACACCTTTCAATGACAGAGGACCTAAGATAAAGCCAAACTTTCGAATAAAGCTCATAAAGCCTATGTGAGGCTGTATTCTTGATGAAGACAATAGTCTAGTTCTGGTGCATCCCAGAAATGATGGAAAAGTAAACTGTCCGTCTCCTTGTGCTTATGAATGGTTGTACGACTATAGCGCGTAAATAATATACTTTATAGTTGTACGACAATTGCGAATAAATAATATACTTTATAGTTGTACGACTATAGCGAATATATTATATACTTTATAGTTGTACGACTATAGCGAATATATTATATACTTTATAGTTGTACGACTATAGCGAATATATTATATACTTTATAGTTGTACGACTATAGCGAATATATTATATACTTTATAGTTGTACGACTATAGCGAATATATTATATACTTTACAGTTGTACGACTATAGCGAATATATTATATACTTTATAGTTGTACGACTATAGCGAATATATTATATACTTTACAGTTGTACGACTATAGCGAATATATTATATACTTTATAGTTGTACGACTATAGCGAATATATTATATACTTTATAGTTGTACGACTATAGCGAATATATTATATACTTTATAGTTGTATGACTATAGCAAGTAAATAATATACTTTATAGTTGTACAACTATAGCGAATAAATAATATACTTTATAGTTGTACAACTATAGCAAATAAATAATATACTTTATAGTTGTACAACTATAGTGAATAAATAATATACTTTATAGTTGTACAACTATAGCAAATAAATAATATACTTTATAGTTGTACAACTATAGTGAATAAATAATATACTTTATAGTTGTACGACTATAGCAAGTATAAATAATATATTTTATAGTTAAAAAAAAACTAAGCAATTGTGTAAAATTTATCAAAAGCAGGACATGTTTATTTTACTTGATATGATGAATATATATTACAATTTAGAAACAAGAAATCTAATACAAATTAAAAGTAACTCATTTTTGTAAAGAAAACGAAATTGTTAAATTTATATCGAAAATAATGTTTACAGGGGAAAACGATATGTTTAATTCCTAATAAGGGTCATAACCAGTTGGTAAATAATAATTATTACATTTCTGCGATAAGAACACCTGAAAAGCTTGCATATCCATTATGACTTAATTCAGTCTCGAAATTAGGTCTTACAAATACAAACTGTCCTTCGGCGACATAAGTGATGCCTGTATAGAATCCTTCATCAGATCCGTTGACACCATGAAGAGATATTTTCGCTAATGGTGCATTTCTAGCTGGACTTATATAGAGTTGGCCAAAATTAGTATTATTAATTTGATTCTTATAACCATAGACTGAAACTGAAAACAAATAAAGCCCGGATGTATGAATCAGTGCACGCCCAGTATTGGAATCATATATATTACCCACATTGAGGTGTACTTTGTCAAACACAAACGTTGCATAATACGGATGCCTTGTGTTGATCAATTTACTATTAACAGCGTGAAAAGCAACATTCGTCATTGGTTTGGCTGTGGGTATTGGAAGAACAAGTCTACGTAGAATATCATCACTTCTTGGATTCTTTCCAGACTCCGAGATGTTATTTGCCTTGTTTAAAGTCCCCTCTTTAGTTATATGATTTGCTTCACCAAACTGCTGGTCTGGATGCATACTGTCAGGGTATTCGCTTGATGGTAGAACTTTACTAACGTCGTCCTCTTTCGAAGTCTGCAATTTGACTGTCGTTGAATCAGCAACTGATTGGTGTTTGTCAGAAAGTTGTTTTTTGTAATATGCCAGCTCCGTTTGTAACTCTGCTACTATGTCTCTTAAACTTCTCACTTCTTTCTTCTGATCTTTTATTTCAGCATTCAGTTGGTGGTTTATCTTTTCTCGTTCAATACCTACAATAGAATATTAAGTAAACATTTGATTAGAAGTCAACCACAAACTTTATCTAGGGCAGGGAGACATGACTTCGTTTCCCTTGTGAACTCAGAGTACATCTTTTAAGTTATATGTTACAATTTGACCCTAGAGGATAATTTGTGATATATCATACTTCAAAAAGCATCTGATTGATTCATGTATCGCTTATGAAATAATTGATTAACAGACACGTGCATAAAGTTGAAGTTGAGATAAATCCTAAAACTCCTGACATCTAAAACTATCGATATGTTTTCATCATATCTTGCGAATTGTATTACAAAATGTAAATGCTAATTGCATTTTTAAGACAAAAATCTACCTTGGCAAAATGATATCCGTGATTTTGATAAAGGCGTAAAAATCAAATTCAGGCTTCTATACCAATTAAGTTCTGAAACCTTCTGTCAATAAAGATATTTCCAGAATGTGTCCATGAAGACCACATTAAAGATATGGTCTTCCACCAGGATCAACAAAACATTAACTTGGTGACGCGTGACGAATAGGTGCCCAAATTCCTGATATGTTTAAAGCACACCGGCGTTGTTTAGTGAGACTAAGACCAGAACAGACCATTGTCTTAAATAATATGAAAATAAATTGAAACCTACTTTTCTCTTCCATAATATCAAATTTATTCTCTAGTTTATCAATCCTTTGCAACCATTCTTTTTGTGCATATGTAAGCGTCACAACGTGACTTAAAAACAAAAACACTAATGTATAAATTGACAACGCCATGATAGAAGCGTCGTTAAAGGAATGGCTGTTACAATGAATATAAATTATCGTAAGTAAAATTATTTGTTCAACGATAGTACCTATTTAAGTCATTTAAGGTTACAGTTTTAGATAAGACAGACAGTAGGTCACTTACGATTTCTGTTAAAAAGTAGAAAATGGCTATTTTGTCACACTGATCGTGTCATCAAGTAGGTAAATGAATAAGTTTACTAGCATGGCGAAACCAATCACGTATATTTTTGAATTACTCGCTCTATAACAATTATATTAATTATGTTGACTTATATTTATGTAGAGTGAAATAAAATCATAAATTTGTAAATGAAAAAACTGTCCACTGTACGTGTTCTTTCACCATAAATGTATCTAATTTTAATAATGATACATCGACTAACTATATCTTTGACAAGTGATTTTCAACAGAGTTGTATTCGTTCCTATCAAGTGACCGCCTCCGATGAAGGTTTTATCGCTAGGACTATGCCACTACGACGTCACAATTACAACGGGAGGTAAGCGATATTGTACTGTTGGCAGAACTTATGTAGGTTTAAATTTAGGTTAAATATATCAGTTGACTAGGTTTTTATACGTTAACATACTCGTGTGTATGCTAAGCTACAGTAGATATACATGTACACAGTATTACTATATTGAATCAATGTTGTGTTTTCGGTGAAATTATCCTTTAAATATTATTCTTTCACATTCTTCTTCACTGAAGATGACAATATCAGGAAAACTATAAACTTTTTCTTGGATCTGCTGCTAGATTGATATTCTTGTAAATTCATCATGTCGAAAAGAATGTTTCGTCTAAAGAATAAACTACTTCCGACTGACAGACATATCAAAAAGAAAACTCTTTTGAACAACTGTGTCTAGCGACGTTACCCTAAATCTGATCACAATTTGCATGATCCATCGTCAAAATAGGCCCTTGTTAACTCCCGAGTTTAATGACAATCTACCAAATCAGGTTTAAATCTTTGCCATCTAGAGCATGTAGCATGTTGGTCCTGTTCAAGGTTTGCGTTTGATAGGAACATCAAATTTGAAACATTAGTTTATTATTGACATTTTATTGGGTGTAACGCCATAACAACACTTTATATAGATTGACCAGTCAACCTTCTCACAATTCCTGGAGAGGCTAAATCACTGGATTTAGTGGTTCACCAGTTACTAGGCGCATACTTCCGTCAGTGACTGACAGCTGCCCAACATGATTTTTAATCAGTGATAGGAAGAATAACGGCCACATACTCGTACATTATTCCATGACCATGCTCCACGTGTATGCGCACAATGTGAATTTTATCCTTCTAGATTTGTCCACACCGTTTTGCTGAAATGAAGATGTCAGATAACAGTAGAACCAAAAGTTTGCAGGTATTAAATAGTGCTATTAACTGTATTTGGTCGTCTGACTCTGACGTGTTGGACATTTAATATAAGAATATGAAACTACAGCTACCTGCCTGGTTTGCAAGAAACAAATTGGATTACGTCCAGGCGCGTAACTGTCATTCGGTTATTCTCATTAGATAGGTCCATCTGGGTTTGTGAAAATGTGAAAAATCAACTTCAAACAAATCAGTTGCAAATGTTTTGTTCGTTATTATGCATGTATCAGGGATGTTAATCTAAGTTTCTGGATGCATAACTATCTTATTTCCAGTGCTATGACCATATGAAGAGGATAATGTGTAAAAATTTGACTATTCGTTTTTGATATCTGATGCTGCACCCTCATTGAACACAATAAATGTGTATTCACAAATATGTACTTTTGTACCAAATAACTGATTTGGTTTTCAACAAGTATACATATCTCTGTCTAGAAATCAAAAATACGACTTGAAAGGCTTATTTGTTCAGCCATAACTCTACACTAAACTTTGGGAACACTTTTCAATACTAATGATGAAATCAACAGTGTAATAATTGTTGACAATCCATTTGTTTTCTATTATTTGTGGGTGTCATAATGATAACTTGCTGTTTCTTATACTTGACTTTGATCATTGTCAATACAAAAAATGTTCATATTACCTGTGTTAAGCTGCATACTTAGACGGCATGTACATGTAAAATGAACAAGTGCAACGGTAACGGAAATTTTAGACTGATTATGTAGGTTTAAAATAGCGTCAAATCCTTCAAGACATAAATTGAACCAACAAATGTGTTACTTTTAAGTTGCATTTTATTGCTTAGTCACGCAGCTAACATGAATAAAGCGTTATCTTTTTCATATCATTTGTTCTACATAGGAAAACTGCTTTATTACTAATATAACAAACAAGTAATAAATTTGAAAACTGTAATGAGTTTGATGAACAGATGACGACGTTCAGTTGAAACATTAGAAATTAAGACTTTAATTAAACATAGGGAAGATTATAACTCAGTAAAAAGCGCTTATCCGCAAAAAAACAACAACATAGTAACGGAAATTTTGTTCACGAAGATTTCTGCCTCCTGATATTGTTTGATCTCTGCAACAATATTTAACCAAACTGACGTTTATTTTAATTCAATAAGCTGATGCTTTTTTACATATTTGTATATTTATATTGAAATATAAAAAGGGTATAGAGGGGGTTCTACGGTGCCTGGATCGCTCACGAGAGCACCAGATTCTAAAGGCATCTGACTCGCAATCTTTTAACACATTCATATTTAGCTGTAAAAAATTGTGACCTTGAGTTCACAATGCAAAAAAATAAAGCACTGGGCCATACAGTTAAAGAAATTATTCTAAATATTTCTTTACATAACTTCATGTTTATCCTTGTTACCTCTGGGCAGGGCCAATATTTAATCTGATGACCCCTGGGGAGGCGTCAATATTGACCCAAGTGGCAAAATCTTTGTCGATGACCTTTATGAGTTGCTTTGCGCAGAAGTTGGTAACTATCAGCTTTAAATATTTGGCAATTCTATTTTTTACATTACATTACATATTTTTATTATGATTTTTAAGAAATTGTTGACGGACGACGGACACACACCGATCAGAATAGCTAACCTATAACAGTTCGTGCTCCGATGAGCTAAAACGTAAAAAATCTGCCATAAGCTATTGTCTAATGGTATTTGGTGAACTTGTTTCAGACTTCTACGAGTCTGTTATTAACCTTTGGTAAAAATAGTATTGACTTGAATCCATTTTCAAACTTACCACGCTGTTTTATTACTTACAAAAAAAGATAAATATCCGTTACCACATAGTAACGGAAATTTTTTAAACTTATAATCTCTGAAAGTCGTATTTTTATCATTTCTTGGCGTTAATCAATATTTCAATTTAAAGACATGTGTCTGCTCGTTGGTAATAATTTATAATAAGTACACTATTTTCAGCCAAACATATAACTAACATCGCAATTAGTAAAAGTACAGTAGACTTGAAAAAATTCTTCATAATTAAGCTATTTATCCACCATTTTACACACTTTATGATGTATTATTTAACCACGAGGCATTTTGAAGTCATAAATGACGTAAACATATGATGTACTGATTGGTGCTGCGTCCCTGCGAAAAGAAATATGATTTATACACCAAACGTGGTAACGGAAATTTTAATAACGGAAATTTTAAATTCGTATTGAATTTACGTCGTTTGAGCTCTATCGTGTTATAAACGATGAGTTATTCGATCATCTATAAACAGTTATAGTCAATTGATGTATCAATCGCCATAATACCGTTTCGATGTAACTGGTATTTTCAATAATACCGGTAACGGAAATTTTGCTTATTTACTTTTTATTGACCCCTTTCACTTTTGTCATTCAAATGTTTTTTTATTTCATATATACCACAGGTTTTTGTCAATTTGTTTAAGAATCAATGGAACTAAGATAACTTTTACACGTTCCTTTTTATTCTGTGTTGATATTTTGCCTTTCAATCAAGCTGTAGTAGATACGGTATCGGAAATTTTATGAAAAGTATAAAATCTGGCGACATGCAGTCTGCATTAAATATTTAAAAAATGTCTGACTTACTGTTTTATGGAGCCTTTTAAATACAAATTTCAATCGATTACCAATGTATATGCATGCAAATATAACTCTTTCAGTGACCGTGTTCTCTGCAATTTCATTGCAAACAACACAAGGGTGGACTGGCGACAGTAACGGAAATTTAAAATAAGGGTCTAAAATGGTGGTTACGATTTTATTAATTGTCCGATTTTTGTCATTTTTATGCACAAACATTGGCCATCTATTAGGCAATGGACGAAATACTTAAAAGTATTTTCTTACTTACTAACATTGAGTTATGTATTGTTTTGTCCGATGGACCTATCTATTGAGAATGACCGCATTACGCATTTTACGCACGTGCGTAACCTTGATTCCAGAAATCTAAAATCTAAAAGTGCCAAAAGCTCTGAGAAATAGGAGGCCCAACCCTGGTAAGGCATTATTTGACAAAAATGTCATATAAAAGGAGTCATATAAAGCAATACACAAATTATTCACTGTCTCTTTGTGCACATTGAAATTTCTGAAATGAACCATAATTGTCGTAATTTACCGGGGAAGGGGCATGCCCCCGGACCCCTAGCATTTGTGCGTTATCTCAAAACGGCCTAGATACGCGATTGGATTAGCAGTTTATTAGCCCTTACATGCTTATCACATTTTGACCAAGGTACTTAGCGCCTTCCAAATCAAACATTCACGGTACGTCTATCAGTGACCTTTTGATTTGGGCAGTCTACGAAATTAGGATATGAAAGTGGTTGTCCGAACAAATAATTTAAAGAACAAGCACTTTATCTCATTTGCAAAATTTTGGTTGCCCAAATGAATTGTTCGTTGCCCGAACTAAAAAGTGATTGCCCGGGCAACGGCACACCCACTAATTTAGTAGACTATTGGGGTAAAAGGTATATTGGTCATGCATATAACTAAATATTTCGTATTAAACCACTTTAATGGTGGGATGTATTAATCACTGAATTTTAAACACATTTCAATAACAGTGGACCAAATGTATACCCAAGCTTTCGAATGTGGCTTTTTATGCAAAGATGCATTCTGGATGAAGACAGTAGTCTTATTCTGGTGTATCCAAGAAACATAAGAAAGGTAAACTGTCCTTCTGATGTGATTATAATGTGTGTAGAACAATAACAAATAAAAAAAAAACAATTCAAAGATGTAAAATTTAATCATAAGCACGACATGATTTTACTAAATATAATTGATATTTTTTTACAACTCATGACGTGATTAACTGTTTTTGAAATCATATTTGATAAGGTCTTTACCAAAGATATATCATGCCAATGGTTCTCTTTTATTCGTCAAGCCATTTTATATATGCTGGTCTTAGATCCTAAAACTTTCCATAGCGTTCAAATGATATCAATTGTTCTCAATGACTTTGGTGGTTGTTTTACACATAGAACTGGTATCCAACTTTGTTTAAGTTATCAGAAATGACAAACCTCCATGTACGAAGGAATTTCATTTCTGTTGTGCTTGAAGTATAACCCAAATGTCTTTTTGTATTGCTGGTATGTTCACAGAAATAGTAATTAGCACACAAGAATTTAATCTAATAAAGGTTTCTTATTCAATACTGGAGTAGAACAAACTTTCAAAATTATCCAAACTTCATGGTGATCAAAATCTACTAATACTCCCTTTATGGGCTTGAACATCAGGCGTATTACATTTTAGAAACATAAAATTTAGTGTGCATTAAAGGTAAAGCGTTTTCATACAATTATAAATTTTACAGCAATAAGGGAACATTTTTATTCCAAATTAGAGTCATAAACAGTTAGTAAATAATACTTATCACATTTCTGCAATAAGAACACCTGAAAAGCTTGCATATCCATTATTAAAGAAATTAGACTGTACGAAAGGTAAAACGTAAATGTGCTCCCCTTTAGTGACATATGTGACGACTGTATAGAATCCTTCTTTAACTCCGTCAGTACCATCAACATATATTCTCGCTAGTGGGGCTAGTCTCCTTGCAGTTGAATAAAGATCACCAAAATAATCATTGTTTTGATTTTCAAGACCATAGACTGAAACTGAAATCAAATAAAGTCCTGATGTATGAATATGTACAAGTCCAGATATGGGATCATATATATTGCCCAGATTGAGATGTACTTTGTCAAACACAAAAGCTGCACTATGTGGATTCATTGTGTTATTCGACTTACTTGTTACAGCGTAAAAAGCTACATTCGTCATTGGTTTGGCTTTGGGTATTGGAAGAACAAGTCTACGTAGAATATCACCACTTCTTGGATTCTTTCCAGACTCCGAGATGTTCATTGCCTTGGTTAAAGCCGCCACTTTAGTTATACGATTTGCTTCATCAAGCTGCTGGTCTAGATGTATACTGTTAGCGTATGGGGTTGATAGTAAAATTTTACTAACGTCGTCCTCTATGGGAGTTTGAAATTCGGCTGTGGTTGAATCAGTGATGGATTGGACCTTGTCAGAATGTTGTTTCTTGTAATATGCCAGCTCCGTTTGTAACTCTGTTATTGTGTTTCTTAAACTTTCCACTTCTTTCTTCTGATCTTGTATCTCTGCATTCAGTTTTTTGTTTATCTTTTCTTGTTCAAAACCTATAATGGATCATAAATTGAACATTGCATAAAAGTTGACTGCATTATCTGAGGCAAGAGGTCGTGAATCCGAATCCCGTCTAATCTCAGAGTACATCTTTTATCATAAAAGTTTTATGTTTATATTATACTCAAAGTTTGTAGCTAATTTCTGAAATATCATACATCAAAGCATCAGATTGATTCATGTACAACTTATCGCTTAGAAAAAGTTAAAACGAGTAGTGTATAAAGATAAATGCTAAAACTCCTCACACCTAAAACGACCTATATGTATTTATCATTGTTTTGAACGCTATCGTCGGTGCAAATAATATAGTTACAATTTTATAGGGATTTTGAAAAAGATAAACACATTACTTAAGGTAGGTGGATACAATGTTTCATAAAAGTCAGTCAAACTTCACGAAAGTCGGTGTACATGTAGAGTCACAATTGTATTTTATAAATATGACAATTATTTTCATTTTGATCGCGACGTCACCATGGCAACGACGTGTAATCGTCACACGTATAAAACACGTGTAGAAAACGTCGCGCTAATTAAAACGTCGTTTTAATGTGTTAACAAGCTCGAAACTTCTTTAAAAAAATACATCATTGTATGCACAGAGAATTTTGCTTACAGTTGATATCAGGTTTGCTAGATAGCTACTAAACGACGTTAAATTTTACGACGATTTTATATTCTCTGTTCATACTATGATGTATTTTTTAAAAGAGGTTTCGAGCTTGTTACCATATTAAAACGTGATTTTAACTAGCGCAACGTTTTCAACACGTGTTTTATACGATTAAATGTCGTTGCCATGGTGACGTCGCGATCAAATGACAATAATTGTCATATTTATAAAATGCAATTGTGACTCTACATGTACATCGACTTTCGTGAAGTTTGACTGACTTGATTTTTATGAAACATTGTATCCACCTACCTTAATAGCTTTTTCATTGAAGACAAATAGCAATCACATAAATATTCAAAATTGTAATGCATGCGACTTTACAACGTAATTTTACTGTAAATCTAAGTCGATAAATAAATTATTTGTATCGTTTAATACAGAAGCAATTAAACTTATTGGTGTACGCAAAATTGTAAACATATTGAATGAATTTGTCTATTGTCTATGAATGTCAATTAATGTACACGCAAACTTGTAAACATATTGAATGAATTTGTCTATTGTCTATGAATGTCAATTAATGTACACGCAAACTTGTAAACATATTGAATGATTTTGTCTATGAATGTGTTCGATATATTATATTTAGCATGCTCAATTCTGTTGCTTTAGTAAAAGTCAGTTAAATAAAATGTATTAAACCAAAGTAGCCGCCGAGACATTTCATGTTCGAGATCCTGTTTATGTCTTATTGAATTTCTAAATATGTTTTTCCACGTGATATTCTCAGTTATTAAAGATAATAAATCGTGAATGAACCAGTCAGCTTTTTCTCTGACATTTAATAATAATATGATAGAATATTGGTCAATCAACGTACTTTTAAATAAACATTATAGTACTCAACCTTTATTTAGTGAGATTAAGACATAAACAGGTCATTGTTTTAAATGATATGAAAATAAGTTGATACCTACATGTATTTTTCTTTTCCATTGTAGCAAATCTTTTCTCAAGTTGAGTTATTCTTTGCAAACATTCTTCTTGTGCATATGTAAGCGTCAAAAGGTAACTTAAAAACAAAAGTACTGCTGTATTAGTTGACAACACCATGATGGAAGCGTCCCTAAAGGGCAGACGATTTGTCTTTAACTATGTTCCTTATCATGATTGAAATTTACAATCAACAAGAAAACATATAGAATCTTACAGTCCCAGATAAGATATTTAAAAGGTCACAAATGATTTCTATTAAGAAAGTAGAACGTGGCTTCTTTGTCACACTGATGGTGTCTGTATCACGTTTATTTGTGTATGAACGTTTTTTTCTTATTCGTGCTTTTGAATGGAAAAGATCAATTTAAGTTTGTTTAAAAATTATTTTGTATTCGATTTTAAAGACCATTATGTACTCCATTGTGTATGTAAACACATGTATTAACCGCCTACGAAATTAGGATATGAAAGTGGTTGCCCGAACACGTCATTTTAGCAGCTAGCACTATATCTTCTTTGTAGAAATTTGGTTGCCCAAAAGATATATTTGGTTGCCTAAACTAGAAATTGGTTATCCCCGTCAACTGAACACCCACTGATATCGTAGGCTGCATTAATTTATGTATTGGATTCATTCAACTACTTATAAATTAAACTGTTATAGATATAAGTCTTTCACATTCATCTTTAAAAGAAGTTGACAATATCTAGAAAGAATATTAACTTCATGGGTGTGCTGCTGCAGCGCCATTCTTTTTAATTATCTAATTTTCATCATGTCCAAAAAATGGTATTGTCTTATAGGTGAACCATTTTTAATTGACAGGTATACCTGTATATACAGTGAGTTTACCAAAATGCTGAACATTGTGCGCTGGATGCCATAAATAACTAAAATGTGTTGACACAGTGTTAAACCAAGTATAAATAAATCGTCACTTTTGTCAGAATAGGCCGAACTAAAATCAGTCTTGTTAACTTTTAAGTTTTAGGGAAATCTTCCAACTCCGGTCTGAATCTGTCATCTAGTTTTCTATCTAGTTGTTTCACATTTATTCAAACAATGACTATTATGTCAAAGTCAGACATCCAGAGGAGCCCATTGTTTTTAACATTGACTTATAGAAAATGAATATTGTGTTCACCAGATGAACAATGGGAAACCACTGCCCGTTTTATTAATGGGCCGACTTGATTTACCCGGGCGGCTCATAAACCGGCGTAAGACGCTCGCCGATCGGCTTGCCCCGGTGTGACATATGAATCAAGCGATCCGGCTAACTAATTACTGTTGCAGATGGTCTCATTTCAAGCAGTGTAGTAAATAAACCCATATCAGTAGTTAAAATTTTAAATTCGTGTCTGGCGAGTAAAATGTGTACTTGTAATATAACTCTAACACAAATGACGTGTAAGAGAGGTTTATTGAACACATCAATTAGTATTTTTTCCATAATCGTAGTATATTTTATAATTTTTATAATGGTTTCACCTGTATCTATTTATAGCCATATTCGTCACATGTTCGCCGCTAGCCGCTCTAACAAAACCGGCGCATTCGGCGTGCGCCGGTTGTTGACCCGGCTCAATCTCGGAGCAAATAAAGCGAATTGCCGGTAGCCGTTTCTGAATCGGCGTACGCCGGTTTGAGCCGCCCGGGCAAATCAAGTCAGCCCAATATTCACCAACTATAACTGTAGCCTTATATTTTGGAATATATTATTAGTATGATTATCATTTAAGTACTAAATACACTACCTTTCATTTGAAGAGGCCAAGAAGCATAAAAAGTCAGTCAGTCATGAATGGCTTTCAGGTAGAATCAGGCTGCAATAGTGAACATATCCATGGGAGACTGCAAAACTAGTTGAACTACATGTATATGTAAATAAAAGATGTAGACTTGCTTTGTGATGATCCATGCTACTTTCTATAAATTATAACTTCACATTCTAATAAAGAAAACAAACAAGACAGTCTTCATCTCCATGGTTTATTTGAAAGCAACAAGTTCAATGAAAAGAGAGACAAAAAAACATAGATCTTATTTACTATCGTATTATTTGTAAAATGAAATTCAATGTAAACACTACAATTTTAAAAAACATCCTAATTTTCAGAAAAGGACAGTACATATATGTGTAAAGATATAAACAAATTAATCAAAATACATGCCATATTGATAAGGGAAAAAGCATTACAACGTCTTTTATGCCATAACGTCGTCAGTTTACTACAAAAGAGCTATGACAAAAAACTTACAGACATGTTTTGTATCTTTTTTAATGTGTTCCCATAATAAAATGATCAATTTTTTCATCAAACGTTTAAATAAGTAACTCAAGGAAAGTGAAAGTAATGACCACTTTGATTATTGCACCAGAAAAACCTGATTGAAAGTTTTCTCAAACAAAAAAAATACATGTTTAAGATTAACAACATAAAATGGTTCATCAATGGACAACACATGATATTTTGAAGCATTAAAACCTACATCCTTCACGAAAAGAAAACACAACTATAAAATATATAATGTCTTAGAGTCATATTATAAGTGTGTAAATATAATCAACACAATTTCAATATAAGCATGAGAGTTCTGTTTTCAAAATCTGGAATTTCAAAATTCCAGAATTCCAGTAATTCTTCAGGGTTGATCCTTAAGTTATCACCCATGCATGTACAATGTGTCCTCTTAAAGCATAAAGGTACCATCTTATATAAGATGAAAGAGCAATATAATAGTACCTTATTGTGTTAAGATGGCAAATTGATCTAAACATAAAATAGATAAAAACAGACAATAATGTCTCCAAAAACATGGCATCTGAGAATAATGAGGCAAAATATATAAGAAAGATATACTCTAATATATTCCAAGTATTTAAATTTATATAAATATGGTAATACAGAGCTGCTAATTTTAATATCAGCTGAATCAGATTAATTAATACTGAAATCCATTCACTTTTTGTTTCATTTCAGTCTATTCATATTTTAAAGATATTTTGTCACAAACATGACTTAATATATTTCACAATTCAGAGTCACTGCTAATTTGACTGTGTAGACGTTATCACATTTCATCTAAGGTAAAGCCTATTTGCTGATGATCAAGCTAGGCTAAAATCAGCTGATACCTGGCAGCTTAGGTAACAGTTATACTGACATGAAATAAATTATATAGTCTGTACTCCAATGTTGGCACATCTTATGATCTAGTGGTTCCCTTCTATAACTGTAGTGATCTCAACTTTTGGTTAATAAAGCATTGTGACTATGTATATGCTTTGTCCATTTAAAGATATTATATATTCACAGCACAAGTAATGACAAAAAAGATGAATATTTGTATTATGGTTAGGCAAGGTTCATGCAAATGTCATTTTGAAAATATCTTTATTAATCCGAAGCTTATAGAGTTGTTTTAATCAATCAAACTGGCTTATATTGAATTTAATGTAACTATGCATTAATTATGATAAAAAAAACTTGAAACGTCTCAGTAGAAACACACTTAATAAGAATTTGCCCTATCATTTTATATTAACTTATCAAAATAAAATGTCAAGGCAGATACAAACTCTAACAAAAATAATGCCAAGTTAAAATGAAATATGTCAAAGCCATCAAAATAATAATACATGTACAAATAAATTATATACAACAAGAAATCCATGTACATGAACATCAAAAGACAAGAAGTCCCGATTATTATAAAAAAAACTCCAAATAATAATAAGTAATATTTTACAATGTGAATTAATCATTACGGTAAACAATAAACACTAAATAATAAATGAAAATAGGTCACTAATATACATTGATAATTTGACAGCATCCAATGTCTGATATTTCAATTTCAATATAGATTAAAGGCTGAATAAATTACAGACTACAGAATGATACACTTTATCCATTCATTTTTAAGTCAAACTCATTCACAGACTAGTGTTGGGACATTGGCAGGAAAAGCTTGTTGATTATGGGTTGGAATTGGTTTGTTAAAAGATATTATTAATGGGTTAAATAATCAGTTCACTATAATTTGCAATATATACAAGTTAATTAGTCTATTTAGGGCTTCAAAGCAACTTTTTTTTTTAAATATGTGCAGTATAATGTCAATTAATTCATATTCCCCTGACCTCATTTTTGCGCCTGAATGGTTAAATTTTTTTTACTCATTCTGATTGTCCGCCATGTTAAACATTCCAGAATTACTAAATACCGTCTTTTCAGACTCTGAAACCTTTCTTCTTTCCCAGTTTATTTTGTTTCCGCTATTGTGGAAGGAGACCAACATCAATTACCAGAATCGTTTGGCATTTTCTAGCCGTTAATCGATTATTCACCCTAATTGGTACATCACTACCACAGACTACAAACCCCTGACTTGAATGGACATTTTCTGTCAAATCATGAAAGTATATTAGTTAATTAACGCAACATAAAATTAAATGTATGTACAATATGAGGTTACACATAGTTTTAAATACATTTAACCCATACATGTATCACAGTAATGGTATAATAGAGGTTTAACATCACTAAATAATAAGTTTTAATTAAACAAAACCCTTGCATTTTCAATAAAAAATAAGCATTTTTTGTGAGGTAAAATTTGAAAATAATACAAAAAATGCTCCTATTTATATGAAAAAGTTAAATAAGGTATATAAATGTCAAGATTAGGTAATTTTTGAAGTAATTAACATCATCAGTTATCATAAGTGACCTGGTTCCTGGCACGTAGCCAAAAGATTTTATTACTTTAAATTAATAACAGAAGCGCAATTACGAAGTTTCCGTTATTAAACAAATCTCACAACACAAGAAACCTTCAGTTTATGGCCATGATGACCTAAGTAATTGTCTCATACTAATTTCTGTTTTGATTTTCCATACATATAATGCTCGATTTATTACAAAAAAATGTAGAAATACAAAATTGATTCAACCAGATATAATTCAAGGACGGTCTAACGAACAAAACAAAACATGCATTAAACTTTAAACAAGAAAAACAAGAGATAATAGATATGCATGATATGTTAGTGATAAAGCAAAAACAATGATAAGTGATAGAATATTTCACACAAAAATATGGAATAAAATGGTATGATAATGAACACAATGGTTTATAATAAATGAATCATAATCATCATACCAAGCATTTAGGAATATCATCTACAAGTGTATAAAGCTATATTTGATAGTGCATTGTTCAGCAAATCATCATTAGATTCATCAGTATAATCAAATAAACTTTCATCAAAACATTAATTACGCCTTTTGATACACATTAAGTATGAACACTTCAGAGAGCAGCAAAAACTTTTATCTAACAAGACTTTGTGATATATTCTGTGAACATGATACACCGCATGGCTTTAATTGCCAAGTTTCTTAATGTTTTGGGCATTGAAATGTAAGAAAAGTAAGATTTTATAAATTTTATTGAGAAATAATGATAACTCTATCAGTTATAACTTTATACACTTTAATATTGACAGCAAAAATATAATACAAAGTATATGTATAACAAAAAACAAAGGTCACATAAAGGTTTTAAACAGGCTGTATAAACTTACTAATACTGCAATACAACTTAATGGAATTTCTCTGGTGAAAAAACAACCTTTCAACTAATTGGTGAATAAAAAACCCATGTAATATCATATTAAATTTATAGGCATTTAGTTGGAAACAAATTTCACAAATCCAATAATAAAACTGTTTTACGCTAACAAACAATTTAAATAAAAGGCAATATAAAACTAATACAGGGCTGCTTATGTGTAATTTTAAAATCATTTGAAAAAGGTCATTCACTTCTAACAAACTTGACAATTTAGATGCATTTGTATCCTTACATGTTCTCAATGAATCTGCAAAATATTTAGACAGGTAGTTTTGAATCGTTGATATTTTAAACCTCTTTTAAAATTATTACAAAATATTTCATCAGATGCATAGAATATAATTTCTTTTCCTGTGAGAGTAAACTTAGCTATAATCAGTTGAAATTGAAAACTTGCAGTCCTGAAAGATGAGTCCTGATATTTAATCATTTAAAATTGACAAGAATCATACTTATAAGATTAAACAAGATACAATTTAACCTGCATTAACAGCCACCTGCTATCAGCCGTCACCTGCTGTAAGTGGCCAATTTAGTCACTTCCCATCTCTGGCTGCTTAATGCATGTTATATTGTATGTAAAGGTGAGTAAATGTTATCAATGAGTCAATCCTATGATTATGAGATTCAGTTTTCAATAGAGTAAATGCCATGAGTATACACATGTAACTTGTAAATAAAACTAAACTATCCTGTAAGTTAGACCTTGACATAGTTAATTTACAAAGATGATAACACAGGGGTATGGCATCATTATACCTAACTTGTCTGTTTGAAGTAAAAATTGCCATTCCACATGTCCATAGACAAGTTATACTCTTACATTGTGATAAGATGTACTATTTCAATGTCACATTAACTAGTTTTGACTGTAATAATAGTAGGTATGAGTCACAGGGTGAGAAAAATATGCAGACTGACTGGACCCCTCGTTTACCAGGCGAGTGCTCCCTCAACTGAGCTATCTGGCTCCTTTATCCTTCTCCCCTGTAATGTAAACAGGTAAGTACCGTGACATATGCTTTTATTTATCTATGATCCAAGGCTTTAATACATACCAATTACACACAGTCATACGCAGTGGTTTTTATAACTCTTGAAGTTCTGAAATTCAGAACAAGTCAATGTTGAATATGGACAAGTGAATATAGAAATTTCTACTGTCAGTAAACAAGAAGAAAATATTGAAATTTCCACACCCCTGGATAAACATATACAACATAGACCATTTAAAGCATGAATACAATGTATACTGGTAACAAAACATAGTTTGGTCCCAGGGTATTCTATAATATAAACTATTTGGAAGTATAAGCCATTTTGACTAAATATAGTATAATTTTGATATTTTCATTTATTTTTGAGTGCATTTTTTGTATTTATAATTGTTTTCACATAAGTTATGTTATATCCATTGCTTGTAAGCAAAACTCAGACCAATGTGTGGATTTTAAATAGAATATATCTACATATCATAAAACAAAATTGTTCACACATAACACTTAAGTGGTTTCACAAGTTTGCATATCACTTCTTTAAATTCTCATAGTTTTTTTTATACAAAAAAGCAAATAATATTTGTGTAGGAGACGAACACCAACAGGCTAACAATAAGTTCCTTTACATGATACTACATACATATGTGTTCGATTCATTCAACAACAGTTTGCAGTACATGTTTATAACATACTATATCTAAAACAACACATATTATCACTTATTTAAAAAAAATCATACATGCATTTTTTGTCTGTACGATTTGTAGTTTAGATTTCAATAACAAACGAGTCTAAAAAAACATCAAATAACATTCATTAACTATATAACATATATAAACAACAACAGCTTTTAAATCTGCACAGTTCATCAAATGAGCAGTAGTCCAAAATGTTTGTGTTTCTGTCCATTGCTATGCAAGCAAAAGAATCTAAGTAAGCATCTTTTGTAACAGAGTTTCTGATTGGTCGATTTATCAGCATACTGGTTGTGACGTAAGTTCTGATTTGCTGAGAATACTTGTACTTGAAGTTGTACTGGTTTTACTTCCACTGTTTGAAGGTCTTAATGTTGGAACTGTAAAAGCAACGTAGAAAATTTGTTTACCATAAATTTGATATTTATATAATTTAGTAATAGAATCTTATTTTATGTTTAAATATAATATGAAGTGAAAATGTAAAATTTTTATTTCCTCCTCATGTATTTGCACCTTAGTGAATCTATAATTTGAAAATGACATAAAAAAAATACAAATCAGCTAGATTGAAACATGATATTTAATACTTTTAGTGTATTTTTTTTTATTTCAATAAAGCAAAGTCAATATACACAAGGTATACAATAATACCAAGATTAGGATACCAATTACAGTCAAGACAAAAAATGAGTCAACATAACACAAAGCCTATTGTAAAATTCAAGAGTCATAACATATAAGTTCATAGATAAACTGACAAGGTTAATAAACTTAACCAATCTATACTGATTATGATATTAGGAAAGATTGGATGACTTAGTCGAGGACATATCAGATGCGCACATATTCAGCCAATTTCTTCCCCCGTGAGTTTTTAACATAATTTTTGCATTCCCATTTTTTATCAATAAATTTTAATATAAAGACAATTTCAAGAGAGAGAGTCGGGAAGCATAATGCCAAGATACATCGATTTGAGGGAAAAAATACAGGCAAGAGACAACACTACAGGGTGAAGCATTTTGCTTTTCGATTTTGGAACAGTAACTACAGTAAACATGTATATAATCTATTTTGGATGGGTACATACAATTTATCATTGGCAGACAAGTATTTCAAAATAATGTATATTATTGCTGGTGAAACATGCTTGCTTTACAAAAGTACATTTATACTTTAATACTTTTATAATCCCAAACAAGATAACAAAGACCTTTATACGAGTATACTTAGGAAAGTCAGTCACAGGAAAAGCATCCAACAAGAAAGTTAAGATACAAAAAAATTATTATAATTGTCATGTGAGTATCAAAATTTCAGAATCAAAATTTTGCAGGACCGAGTTGTTCTAAAACATCATTAATACAGTGAAGTAATCCAAGCAGCAAAATAAAATATCTCATCACATTATTTCAAATAATTCAAAACAAGAAAAAGCAAATTTACAAAATAATACTTTTACAAAAAAACTTGAAAAAAAAAACATTTCTTGCGCTAAAAATATTAAGAAAATGACAGCTAGTTTTCTGCACTCTAAGGATATTGACAAAAACAATAAGCTATCTTAAGTGCTTCAAATGAAGACAAAATAAATAACTTAAATTACATCACTATTACTATCAACATTGACCAAAAAAAAAACCTAATTCTGAATATAAAGCCACTTGTTTTTCATGCAAAATGTCCAAATATAATCAAAATATAAGCATGTGCATGAAGCTATCATTGAGTGGAGAACTACTTACTCTACGAAGACTTGATACTGATTGGAATAAAGAAATATGAGGTTTTAATAATCAGAATACTACAACTCAATTAAGTTGTCCTAGAACTTAAGTTACTAAAGTCTTCAATGGCTTAGTTATTTTTATATACTTGTAGAAGGCATTTTGTAGAAATAATCATAATAATCATAGACTGAAAATGTCATTAAAAAGTTCATGCAATGTTGCCATTCACTTCAAAATTGTTCCAAATATCAAGCTAAGCATAATTAACATAATTTATAACACTATTGTACATGTAGCAACAAATGGAAGCCTAAAACATCTAACAGCTTAACATAATTTATAACACAGCAATCATAACTGTCTATAACAAAACAAGCATTAAATGAAAATGACCATTAGTTGTTACACATAATTGAAACAAGATTATTCAAGGAGACAAGGCGGGTGGGTGGGGCCATCCAGGACATTTCATGGATACAACAGTAACTGCTAGATCAACGACACAAGTGACCATGATTTGTATTCAACAAGGAAAAAATATAAACATTTTCAAAACTCTTGCAGTCTGACAATATTAACCTGATACAAGCTTTAACCTCAGAAAAATTTTACTTCTTCCTTAAAAATTTACAAAACTACACAAGGAAAAGTGGAAGTTATATAATCATGTGACACTATGTTAATAATTAGAACAAAACTAATTTTCACCTTAATGAAATTATTTGTATGAAAAGCAATAAGATTCAACCTGTATTTCATGCTTTTCAACAATAATGTTTAACAACCTTTGATTGTATCACCTGTAAATGGACAGAAAATCTTGCAAATTTTAATTTCAAATTAGGTCTGTTACTAAGAATATAGGTTGAGCTAACAGGTTAAATTTGTCAGACCATACATATAACAGAAAGTAATAACTTACTATAACCCATTCCTTGAAGGAAGAGACGGAATGCTTCACATACTTTGCCTGGTTGTTCTTCAAGTGGCATACCACCACAATCACTGATCTGTAATATGATTTATATGTGACAAATATTATTTGCATTGTTTAAACTGAATATTGATGATATACAATGTACAAATCTTAAATAAAATATATATTCTGTTCTGTTTGATATAATATATATCCATAACACGAATCATTAGTCTGTGAAATTCAGATAAAAAAGGTGTTTTTTCAGGCTTTCTTAATTAACTTCATTATAAACTATGATGTAGAAACTACCCCCCCTAAAAACGAAAAATTACATGTCAAAACTGCACTAGAAAGCTACCTAGTAATCCCATATTTAACTAACCTAAAACCAGGCCTACCACTGGAGGAGTTTATATACTCCAAAAAATACAACATCAAGTTTGACTTAATAAAAATCCCAAGATACCAAAATTCAATTTTGACCTGTTCTTTTCCCTTCAGTGTACCTAAACTTTTTTCGATCCATTGCCACTATAGAGAATTATCATTTGGAAACCATTTGATTGAAAACAAGCTTGTTTCTACATAACCCCTATAAATGTTCCTAGTAAAGTTACAAATTAATTTTAATATTTCATAGTTAAAAGACACACAGATTATTTCATTCACTGGGTCAAAAATGTTGTTTTAAGAAAGTGAACAGATCGTGACATCTCATTGTTAATAATTTATGTTTAGACAACGTTTGCAAGAAAACATTGTGATTTCATAAATATACATTGTATATGTACATACCTTCATAAAGTCTGTTTCTTCAGGATCCATACGTCCATTCATATCAACAACATCATCAATGTGAGGTGAGTCATCACCAACTATCATCAATGTACGACATCTATAAAAAAAAAATAGTGAACATTTTAAACCAAAACCAAACAGTTCATGAGAGATTCAGAGATCCAGTCTTTGACAAAATGATGCAAAAAACAACAGCTATATCAAATACCAAGAGTTTACAACACATATAGACCAAATTTATCAAATTTCTCATAGCCACATAATTCACAAAGATTGCTTACTATGCAAGTAAAATAGTATGGTAAATGGTAAAATCATGTGAAATTGAGTTTAGTAATGTTTTGAGCTTTATGTGAACATGTAACATCCCATGGTTGGGGTGGGGTTTCATTACCAAACTCCAAAAAAGGTATGTAGATCCCACTTTGAATCAAACCCTAGACCACTGGATTGTTAGGCAGATGTGCAACAGACTGAGATAACCAAGATAGCTAGACTAAATCTTAACCAATTCAGCAGAAATGTAAGACCTGAGTAGTCTACACATATGTACAATCATTTGAATTTACATATGACTTAGGTACCCAAGAGTCATAATTCAATAAACTACTAAAAGAAACATAAATTACTTACTTGATAGTTCTGACAGTTCCCTTCTTAATGACATCCAATTCTCTTAGCATATCAAGATCAGTTCTCCTGCAAACAGAAAAATAAAGTAACCTAAAACTATATTTAAATTTTAATCAAAAGTTAGAACTATTATGTAAAATGAGCTCTAAAATCAGAATATATGTTACCAGCGTTTTTTTTCCTTCTTAAAATGGGTCCGGAAAACGGACCCATTCCCAATGACGACCGGACCCTTCCCAATCACGCCAACGGACCTTCCCAATTGTGTCAACGGACCCTTCCCAATCGTTTCTTTTATTGGTATTTTGCAAATCAAGAGAAAAAACAGCATAAGTTGTCAAAACTAAAAAAAATCGGCAAAAAACGGGTTTTGGAATTAATAAAATTTTACTTTTGTTTATTTGTCCAAGTATCGTTACTGACAGTTATTTAATGACCGTGTATAAATTATCACTTAAATGGGCAAGAGTCGGCAAATTTTAATGATCAATATCACTTATCATCAATTAAAAATAAATTAGAATCTTTATTCATGCCGTTCTTTGCGACATCGCTAATCCGTTAATGTTGGTGAATAGCGTCATCTTGTATACCGGGTAATTACCATCTGAGAGTTTGTGTAATCACTCTTTCACACGTTCTTTGTTCCGCTTCATTAGTTTTACAATCAAACTAATGATGTAAAATTTAATGTTTACAAACTCCTTTGTCTTACCGCGTAAAATTGTGCTGAAGTTTTATTTCCAGTCAAGGTCATTACATTGACTAATTTCTCACGGACCCGTGATTTTTACGATTTTTTTATGAAACTAGCTGACATTAAGCATAGAAATTGAAAGCTGTTCATGTCATGATGATTTCTCAACAATTCTCTCAATAATTCAGCAATGGTTGAAATAATCCAGCAGTAGTTTAATTGTTACTCAGAGTAAATTGTAAAACATTCGTCCCCAATAATTTCGTACCCGACAGTTTCGGACATTTAATGATTTTTAATGATTTTTTATTGTGGGAAAATGAGACATTTTAAAACCAAGCTGAATTGCTTTTCAGGAAGATTTTGAGAAAAAACTATAAGAAAGGTTATTTGATTAAATTGATCATAACAGATCTAAAAACGACTCAGACACTGAAATACTGGTAGCCTCCTTATTTCTGAATTATGCTGTGGTCTATCAGATAGTTACATTACATAAGAAGATAAGTTGCTGGTAACTTTGAACACATTTCCATCAAGCTTGAGTAGATAATGTGACTGAAGATAATTTTTAATGACATTTCCAAAATGTTATGATAAACAGCTTGTCACATAACCTGACTCGCGTATACCCTCTTTCTTTTAAGGCCTATTGACAATGGCACTATATTGTTGTTTGGAGTGTCCAAATTCTAGGCGTCATTATATGGATGGCCAAATTCTAAAGTTCCTTTATTTGTGTAATTTACCTCTGCATGTCTCAAAAACTACAAAATCTAGTTTAATGTAACTGTTAAAAGGCAGAATGATGCAGATATTTTACAATTTCTGTATTTAAACACTTGTTTATTAATATTCCCAATTTATTCTAAGTTGTGCATGATTTTCCCAATTTTTCCCATTTCACGACTAACAAAATTCCCAATCGGAGGGGTACAGGACCCATTCCCAATCGGGTGAAAAAAAACGCTGGTTACTGTTCATATCATATAAATTTAGAATCTAAAATGTATGTTTTTAGGAAGAATTTACTTCTCGCTTTTTGCATAAAAATGTGAAATATTTTTGCTGTTTAAATAGCTTTGAAATACAGCAGGTTTCAGATAAGAGATTATCAAAACTCGTCAAGAAAATATTACAAACACAGAGTAATCTAATATGGACAGCATAAGTGGATGTCAAAATAGATGCTAAGTGCATGAGAGGGATTCAGTCTCAATATAAACAAAAAACCATGACACTTACCTCAAGTAAGATTCAATAAATAGAGACAGATTTTGTGGATTGATAGATTTAATATAATCTTTGTAGACAGTGACTAAATCATGATTATCCCATCTGGTTTTCTGTAGTAAAAAATAACAACTTTATTAAGATAACCAACAATGACAAAACTTAACAAATTCATAAGACAGGTACAAAATTTTAAGTAATCAAACTATGTTAGCAATGACAGCCTACTTGAATATGATATCAAAGTAGTTGCCCCGAACAGGTTATTTTAGCAGCAAACACTATTCCATGTTGGAAGATTTGTTTGAAATAATAGCTTGTAAAAGGAATCAACCTCAATCAAGGTAGGAAAACTAAGATGACTTGATTATTTTCATGGTCATATGAAAAAGATCATTACTGTACAGCAAAGGGAAGTAATGATGTCTACAGCAAATAAATGAAAATCATCACTTATCTCCCTTGCCATGTATATACGCATCCACTGAAGATGAAAAAAAACTAACTATTAATGCAAACAAAGTACTTAATAAAGATAACTGTAGCCTGTTCAATTACCCCGAACATTCCAAAAGGTTCCGTAACGTTAGGGTCGGAACAACTCAACCCGAGACAACTCAATCCCCTACTAAAGGGGTTGAGTTGTCCCAACTTTGGGTTGAGTTATCCACAGGTTGTCTTCGGGTTGAGTTTTCCTGTACCCATCACATTCGCTAACAGTCATTACTGAACACACTGCTGATGTGATGTTCAAACCCAGGCATTAAACTCTCAGTATGACTATTATTTCTTCGGACATGCCCAGTACAGTGAAATATCACTATAAAGACCACCTTGGTTGCTAAATCATGGAATTTTTAGACAGTCTTTTAGTTCCAACTTCCAAATGCTTTTTTTTGAGTTGAAAAGGTCCCTATACTTAGACAATTTAGCTATTTAGACTATCAATTCTATAGCCCTAATAGTAGAATTTTACTATAAATGAAAGTTACCTTTCCAAACCAGTGCCACAAAAGATATTCTTCAGTGAAGTTAGTCATCTGACCACTCCATAAATACCATGAGTTCATCTGTAACAAAATATAAACGATGTCATTCATATGTAACTTAATCAATAATACAAATATCTATCAGTGGAAAGTCCAACAGATCAAATGTTATTATGCTACAGGGTTCACATGGCACTCCTATACATGTCCCTATATGTCATTAAACTTTGTTAACTTACCCAGTGGATTGAATGTAAAAAAGTAATGACCTTTACAAAATTGAATGAAGTGCCGTGTCAATACTGAGGCATAATACTGTAAAAGTTGATGAGTTCACAGCCACTAGTCTCTACTAAGCATTTGTTCATGGCAGACATCATAGTCTCTCCTGGATTAATTAAACAATAGTGTTGAGTAATTCATATTTTATGCTGCTTTCAACATTGTTTCAAGTAAACATTGTATTTGTATGCAGGTTTACCTGGACTTCCCAGACTCAGAACTAGCAGTACTGACATATTCTTTACAAGAAACTTAGCCACAAAAATGAAAAATACACAACTCTCCATAGAATTTTTCAAGGATGTATATACCTGCGATGGCGAGAAATTGTAAGCTGGATTGCTACATTTTAAGTTCAGTACCTGAGACACAACTTTATTAGAGATAAAAATATGATGCATGTGTTAAAGTTGATTAGTCCAAAAATTTCGTGATTTCTACAGCTTACACTTTCATATTCTAATTTTGTAGACTGTATGTAACATATAATTCTAAAAACAAGTTACCTTCTGATAACCCCATTCAATCCATCCTGGTTTAGTTGATGTAGGATTTATAAGTACCAGTGAGTCAACACGGCTTTGATGCTTCATCTGTAAGTAAACAATAATTATCAAATCCTAATACTAGGAAATCACAGCTGCAATATTCGAGTTGGACAAATTTCCAAGACAACTCAAAAACAGCTACAGAACTAAGGCATTATTTTTATACCATGTCTGTGTGACAGGAATATAACAAATTCTGCTATAAATGTTCAGTCCAGATTGGTTAAATATGCCCAATATATTGTTTTTGTTTTGTTTGTTTTTGTTGAGTTTAACGCCGTAGAAACACATATAAGGTCATATAACGGCGGTCAGTCAACCTACTCACTCCTCCCGGAAAGGCTAAATCTCTGGATTTAGCTGTTAACCGACTACTAAGCGCATACTTTCGTCAGTGACTGACAACTGCCCTACATAGTTAAAAATCATTGGTAGGAGGGAGAATGGCCGTAGAAATAATTTCATGACCAAGCTCCACGAAAGTATGCCCCGCCCAGGAATCGAACCCAGGACTCCTCTATCAGTAGACGGGCGGCTAACATGACCAATATAAAATATAGTTGAAATACTGTTGATCTACCGTATGTATAAAATATTTTGCATTTATAACATTTTCTTGTTGTTATAAATGTCATCTATCAGATAAATGTTTCAAACTGATGGCCGTTTAAGTCCTCATTCACCTTCAATTTAAAATAAATTAATTTCATCCAAATTGGGGCACAATTTTTAATTTTATGAAAGGACATTAAACAAGAATTACAAACTTTAGACGAGATGACGCCTCATTATTACATTGCTTATGTAACGCTCCAATGTAAAAAATGTAAACCTTAAAATTTAATGTCATAACAACATAAAAAAAGTGAAGCAAAAAATTGTTAGACATACTTAACATCTAAGAACATTAAAAAAAATCTTTTTGTTATGTAACAGTGCATGCTTGGCACGCTTGACCTCGATTTTATTATAAAAATCTACAAGGTACAACAAGTTCATACATTAACATTATCAAATTGAAATAACAGAGTAACAAATCTATAAAAACTGCTGAGGAAAATTTAAATGTTTATTTGATCATTTATAACTTTTAGTAACTTGATTCATCAGCACAGATTAATTGGATGTCATGTCAAAGGAATTAATTATATGTTCAAGGAATACAGGGTTCATACAAATTTTAAATACCAGATTATAATGAATTTTCTATGATTTTTCCATGATTCCTCTCAGTTTTCCATGATACAAAGAAACACATACAAAACCCATAACGAGAACAATTTTATTTTTGATTACTCAGATCTCTTATTTAGACTGCAGCTGATGATAATTATTGTTCGTAAAATTCTCTTTTTCGTACCCTGGTACCCAAGCATAATTTGTACCCAACATTTAAAGTTGCAATTAATGCTTGAATTTATGTTTTTCATTCATTTTTTGGTGAAATCAAAGTAGGCATGATATTTTTCTTGAAATCAAGATTCAATGATGGAATAACACATGAACCTGCTTCCAGACTAGATTTTTTAAAATTATAATACATTTGGACCAGTTAATCAGTTTACTTACTTACATAGATAGCAATGGATAATGGCATAGAGGAGATGGTAAGGTCAAGTAATTAAGAAGTTGGGCTAGTAATCATTGGATAGTCAGCTCTGCATTGGTTAGTACTTTACCTCTTTATCACAGGGATGGTTTTTAAGAACACTGCTACATGTAGGCTAACTAATAAGCCTTAAGATAAAACAAGATAAACAACTTCAAATACTTACAGCAAATCTGGCAAGAATGTTAGCACCAGATCCAACACCCATACCAATAAATCTTTTAACTCTGAAATTATAAACATATATGACAGTTTAACACAAACCTTAAAGTATTATTCTACAGAGTTTAAAAATTATTTTACATGCTTTATAACAGTACTTAGTACATGCAGACTACTAGTTGATGTAAAATCATGACAATTAAATATTGGTTTATTTGGAGTTGTTTCACTCCACCTAAGTGTAAATAGGAACTGTGAGAGATCCCTTGTCTGAAGATTATTTCCATGATCAGGGGTTATTATACAAATTGTAGTTGGCTTAACATGTACATGAAAGGAGACTTTAAATCCCACTTTAAACTAACTTATAACTTTTTTAGAAGTGCTCTATAATATTATGTTTAACAATTAATTAGCAATACAGTCACAATACATATTCTAGGAAATTTATTTACATACAGCAACAATCAATTTAAAACCACAAATACAAAAAAAGCAAATTGTGCATATCATTTCAATACATGACATGAATAGTAAATTATCTTGCAATGAAAGCCAAACATAAAATGTCATATATACAAGGAAATAGTCGAAACATAATAAGTTACATATCTGTAGAATTGAATGTATGGTAGTAAAGAAGTGTTTGCTACAAGACTTTCATTTTAATCTGTTTCAATTAACATATAATTCATTTTTAGTTTTCCCATATAAATTGATGTTGTTTTTTTTTTCATGGGACTAAATATAAACCATGCATGCAGGCATGCATCAGAAAACAAATTTCAACCAGAATCAGCTTAATTAATTAACTTAATGTGTTAGTCACGAAATAGGACTAAATAACATAGATTTAAGACCTCATTTGAATAATTCTCAGCACGAAAATGTTTATAATCCATCAAAAATATTTGCATTCAATGCAGAAAATATAGCCAGAATCATATTTGATTTTCTTTCATAATTAATTAAACCACTAATTTAAATATCATTATTGATTAATTAATCTTAATAAAATGATACAAAACATTGCCATGTTGGGTAAATTTTCATTCATGCAATACAAAATTAAATACAACTAATGTTTCTTCTTTCATTTAAAAATAAATTCATTAAAACTGGTGTCTTTGCAAAAATTAGAAGTTCTCATTTTGTCTTGTTTTGGCTATGGATTGTGGCAGGCAGCCTTACATAACAAAATAAGCTAAAAGAATCTTTTCACAAAAACATTTTTAAACCCTTAATTCATAGATTTTTCAACATTTGGAATATAAGTGAGAATGAAGAAATAAGTAATTACTTCTCTTTATAAAACATATTTAACAAGTAATTACCCCCTTCCATTTTGTATAAAATGAGAACATTATGAATTTGCTGGTAAAAATCTAAATCATCTTGCTAAGCCATCAAGTTGTTTATAATATTTCATACAAGATATGAGCTTTTTAGAGTTCTCAGCTCACTTAAAATTATGTATCTCTTCGTCCTTGAGAACAGAACTTTGTCTTTGATCAAAGATTATAAATTTTCTTACCCATAACGATCTGCAACTGTTAGCACAGCCTCAGCCAATTCATCCATAGTTGGATACAGGAATCTGAAATAAATAATTACATAATGTAAATTTTACTCCAAATAAACACTGGCCAAGAACAAATACATGTACAGTCGAAATATAGTGACCAACTTTGGAGGTATCAAAACAGTACTAATATAAATATGAATGAAATGTACTAATGAAATATTTTGCATGCAGTTTATGAGTTATGAGCACATTAATGGTTATAATAGCCAAATAAGGACAAGAAATCACACTAGTCATCCATAGTTTGTCTATTAATTTGGTTGGTTTGTTGGTTTTAGCGGCATGCCAACATAGTAAATGAATTTTTTGAACTTCATGTCATAGTCATGAAAACACAGCAAAGATGCAACAAAATATATAAGGAACTTATAAGAAGAATAAGTACAATTCAAATATACTTGTTAGAACTCAATTATATAACATTCTACAATTTATTAAAGCCATAATGAAGTATAAATAGTCTAAGGTATAGCTTGTACATGCATAATTAATATCATTGCTGTCTGTTCATTGCCAGTTCATATAAACATGCAAAAATTAGAATATTTGATTGCACTATTAACTACGAACTAAAAAATTCTACTAAAGAAATTTCAGAGGTACAATTCCCAATACTTGAAGAAAAAAGTTCTATAATGTTGTGTAAAATTTGTGTTTACATTCAACAGGTTTCTTATTAAATCTACAAGAAGTTTTCACTCAAAGTGATTTCTGACATTACATGACATTGGTCCTATGTTCAAGTGCATTAGAGATATTCTACCTATAATGTGCAAATGTAATATACTACATCCATATGTAAAACCCAGAAACTAAGCTTAATTGATATAAAGCAATTACAAAATTAATGCAACATGAAACAATACAATACAAAACCAAACTAAAATACAGCAACAATAAAAAATAAACTATCAATTAATTAAAACTAAATGTAGTTAATGTCATCTAATAATAGAACCATTTATTTTCAAAGCAACAGTCATTGAGGAAAAAATAACAGATAATGAAAATCATTACTTTATACAATGAAACCATTTTATAAATTTGTTAGAACTTGACATCATCAGTAAGTGCATTAAAATATAAAACAATTAACTTAAAAATATTAAATTGATGTAAAATTTTCTGACAAAACTTTTATTTACAAGTATATTCAATGAATGTTCAGTCACAATGCATGCTACATAATGGTGTAGCAACATTACTGGTACATGAATTGAACTTACACTCATAATTTCCCCATTATCTCATTTCTTGTAATTGATTTTAATGACAATGTAAATCAACAATTAACAACTAAAATCACCATACAAAGCTCATTTACAATGTTCAGACATTCATCAGACACTATTATGTTACCTTAGAATGAAATATTATATTGTAAAACAATGGAATAAGGACTACAATTAGACAATTATTTTATACAGAACATTTTAGTTATTAGAAATTTACACATACAATAAATAGGATGTGTATTGGGATCATTTTTTTATATTCAATTGATTGATGCAATTTTTCAGGGCTCACACAGTTTCACATTACATGTATACATGATGTATAATTGTACAAATTCCTGTTAAATACAGTGTAGCCAACATGGAATTTTTAAATCAGCTAAATTGAGGTCTGCCACTTCCCCCAAAAAAACTTTGTCAATTTTGGTTCTTTTCTCTCTTATTAAATGAATTTAGAGTTAACCTTTATTCAGATGGCACTATGTATACTTTACATCACAAAGGCCCTGCTAATACAATTTATTTCATCTCATTCCAAATATTAAATAATTTGCTTTCAGCTAAAATCCACACAAATAAGCTTATCATTAGCAGCAGTCTACATGCAAAAAATTATTTTTATGGATTTTTTTTTAGAATAATGATTTATTACTAGATAATTTTTACATATTAGGATTTAGATGAACACTAAAGCAGTAAGTATGGCTGAACACTTAGCAGTAAATGAGCTAAGTATGGTGATATTAACATGATAAGTAACAGTAATAAGTAACAAAGCCTACGCTTTTCTCTTCCAGCGCCTACGTCTATAAATACAAAATTAGTACTATGTTATAATAATCTACTGATAGAGGAGATGATATATAAATCTCTAGAAGCAGATCTAACACAAACAGAGGATATGATTTTCAGACGTTTCAATATGTACTTTTAATATAGTAGTTTTATTGTAAAATATTAACTCCTGGATCGAAACTTTGTGTATTAAAAATTTCACTATAAATTTACCTTTGATTTTTATTCTAAATTTCCAAATTAAACTAAATTAAATTTTAGTATGCAACCAATATTCTGGTATCAACTGTATAAAATAGAATTTGACGAGATGTAGGAATTCTTTTTATTCAAAATAATTGGATTTTGACAATAAATATTTATAAATACTTTATAAGACACTGTTAATATAAGGGTTACGAGGATTAAATTAGGTAGATGAAAATAATTAATAAACACAAGTATGAATTTGGTAGTTCATTGTATTCCAAAAGAAATTAACGACAAAAAAAATTACTATACAATTAATGGAGATTTTTTGCCAGCTACAATTAAGACAGTCAGATGATATTAGTAAATTGTTCTAACACCATAAATAAAGTTGGCTAAATACATTAAAAGCTTCATCCCAGCAAAATCTAGATATAAAATATTATAAGCTATACATCACTACAACAAAAGCATGTGAGGTTATAAAGCATGACGGGTGAAATATAACTAAAAAGGTTAGTTATGTATGGAGCCCCTAAAGTGACATTTTGAAATGCTTTTATTTTCAAACTTATTTTGTTTACACATGATGTTATTTAGTTTTTTTTTAAATACCTTTTCCTTTCAATAATTATTTTGATTTCTCAAAATAATATTACTTCAATTTTTCATATTTAAACAAAATAATGTGAAAATAAAATATTTCAAAATGTCACTGTAGGGGTTCCGTAGATAAGCACACCGAGAACATACCTCTCTTGTTCACTATTATACAACATAAAAGAATTTCAAAATAAAACATAAGAAAATATAGACAACATAACTACATGACCTGATTTTACTTAATTTCTTAACATTAGATTGGTCGCAATTGTCAATTTTCAAGAACTTGCTGACATCATTCAGTTTTCCAAGACATACAGTAAGATAGATGGATAATTTGTGTTTATTCATACTTTCATGTTCTGAAACTGCAACAGTGACCAACCTTACTGTAGAAATTTGGAGAAATCAAGCACATAATAATTACGATTGTTACTACCATAATGCATTACTGGGAAAATTCCAAGAATCTTAGGGACTCACAAAAGCATGATTAGTATTTCTCACAAAGACTGAGAATTACATTCTCCAAATTCTTAACTGCTAAAATAGCTTTTTGATGCAGCTCTACTTTGTACTATGGTAATAGCTCTTACAAAACACAATATATATTGGTACTAATACAGTATAATCAGTCCTCTGAAAACTTGGCAGACCATTATCAGCCATCATGACTCTTAAATTGATTTTAACAGTCTAAACATACTTTAAACAGTCCTAACATTTTCTTTTGAACATAAATTTGTATGATAGTATACTTATCATTATTCAACTTCTTACAATAAAAAACCCCCCAGAAAACCATTTCACTGATTTAATTTTACCATATTTTTAGACAAATAAAACAATAGTTTTCTATCAATCAGAACACTTTTTTACAGTCTAAGACTGTGGGACAGATAATGTTTCCAGAGGATAGAATATAATCAACAATAACTTAAAAAGACAATGTTTACACAAGTATAATGTTTACTATACACAACAAATAGAGGATATAAAAAATCACCATTTATGACAAAAAGAATAAACACACCGAATATACAAAAAAAATTCTTCCATGACGACAGAAAGTTTACCTACCCTTTACCCAAAGAATCAGGGTTACCAAGAGCATCTGAGCTGAATAACCAATATATATGATGCATTATATAATAGCATTCAACAACAACAAAAATTCTACACAAACAGTAACTGAACCATTCGTCAAAGCTGGAGTGCACAATCTATCAAGACTGCTCCAGTACAACTGACTATTGTTACTAAAACAAGTATACACATGGGTCAACATGAAACTAGTCTATATCCTTCTTTATTTTTATAAAGTTAGGATAGTTTTGCACTGATCTATTTATATACACTTTCTAGAAGGCATTCAATCAAAAATACTTTTAATGAAGCATACAAAAGACAAAGGGTCTATGTTTCAAGCAACACAGTTATTACTTTATAGTCAAAATGCAAGTTATCACATTGATGGGCCAGCAGAAAACTAGTCTACAGCCTTCTTTGTTAACAAGTTGTTAGACAAGTTTTGCACCAACCCAATGAAACAAGAGCTGTCAGAGGAGACAGCATGCTCGACTTAGTAAGTGTTTGTCACAGGAGATGTGGTTGATGATAAGGAACATACATATTTTAAAATTTGAAAATATAAACTTAACAAATTCAAAGAAAAAAAAAAGAAATAAATAGAAAACTATAAGTTCAAGGGGGATAACTCTGAAAAAATGTATAAGGAGTTATGAATCTTGTTACATGAGATGTGGTTGATAATAAGGAACATATATTTAAAGTCAATACCTAAAGAAATAAAACAGTTGCAGTAAAAACAAATATTTATTAAAGAAAACTATAAGTTCAAGGGGGATAACTTTAAAAATAATGTATACGGAGTTATGAACCTTGTCACATGAGATGTGGTTGATAATAAGGAACATATATTTAAAGTTTGAAATCAATACCTAAAGAAATAAAACAGTTGCAGTAAAAACAAACATTTTTTAAAGAAAACTCTAAGTTCAAGGGGAGATAATTCTGAAAAAAATGCATTCTGAGTTGTGGACCATGTCACATGAGATGTGGTTGATAGAAAGAAACATATATTTAAAGTTTGAAGTTAATATCTTAAGAAATAACAAAGATACAGAAGAAAGTATTTTACTGCACAAAAACTTTAATCTGTGCACAAAAACTTCAATCAGTTCAAGGGGAGATAATTCTTGAAAAAATGTGTTTGGAGTTATGGACCTTGTCACATGAGATGTGGTTGATAGTAAGGAACATATATTTAAAGTTTGAAGTTGATATCTTAAGAAATAACAAAGATATAGAAGAAAGTATTTTACTGCACAAAAACTTTAATCAGAAGTGTGGACGCGGACGCGGACGCCGACGCCGGGGCGAGTAGGAGAGCTCTACATTACTTCGTAAAGTCGAGCTAAAAATGCAATAAGATCTATCTAAGTAACAGCAAAGTTAGAAATTAAACTAATTTGTCTAATCATAAGAAATACAATAATGATCATTGTTTCATGCAGCACAGCTCATCAGTAAATCATTCAAACAAGGACATATACACCAGAATTATAATACCATGATTTATGAATGCATAATAAAATCTACTCTAATGTTGGCAAAACAACAAAATTTGTAGACATGCAGAGTTCAACTACTTGATAAAAAAGTTCAACGTAGCCTTGATCTAGTATTTCTCTAGCTAACAAAATTTTACAAACCACAACATGTTTCAAGTCATTGCCATTACTCTAATTGAGGTCACTGAGGGATGTTGTTTTGTCAAGTAACTAATAAGGTCAGAGCAAGTTGTAAGATTTTTTATTCTAAATTTTTTGTTTCTATTAGAGTAAAGCATTAACTGTCAAATAAAAATGGTATGAAGTCAACATTCCTAAGTTAAACTTTTCCACATAATTGACAAAAAATATGGAAAAAAACAATCGCAATAAACAAGAGATGACTTCTTAGAAGACATGGTTTATATAGGGCAACCTTAAAACTAAAATCTGAAGACTAACCCCAACTAGGGGCACTTATACTCCTATTGACACATAAAAACAGACAGGCACACCCAGTGCACCAAACCACATCCATCAAATTGTCTCAAAAGACATTAAAACAGGCTTAGAGTAAATACTAGATTTTTATGCACATGTATACACAACCATGACATGGCTCAGTTGAAATATGATAGTTTTTGTATTAAATGTCAGAGGTCTATTTTCAACAGACAACAAAAACATGTTGAATTAAAGTATGATGATTAAATGTACCATAAAATATTCAACAGTAAAAATGTAATTAAGAGTGTATTTCATTAAATGGATATGAAATTGCTCAACACTAAATGACACAGATTTATTTTCAAAATTGAAGAAAAATGGTTAAAAAAATGATGTACAGGTATGAGATTCCAATTAATTTAAAAGATCACAATCAGAACCAGTGTCACAGTATGATTCCATGATAACTAGCCAATTAATCCAAAAAACATTTTCATAGTCCACCACTTTTTCAACATTACATTAGAAACTCCTATTTTCATACATACGATAAATGACAGATAATGAAATCTTGCCAACTAACACTCTTTTTAAAATATCTCCCAAGTCAAGTTGTTCCTATCATAGGACAAAGAAAGCTATTATTTTAAAGTTTCAAATACTGGCTATTCAGTCACACCTAAAAATCAATGCACCAGTGGAAAGTCTTAAAAAATTGTAACCCCCCTCCCCCCCCCCAAAAAAAATGGACACAAACAATCATGTCAAAGTGTTATCCATGATAGGCTTGCATTGAAAAATGTAACTAAAATCCTGTGTAGCAAAATATAATAACACAAAGCTTACTCAGGTTTCAGATTCATTGCTCCTTCCTCCATACCAGGGGCATTAAGATGATAGACACAGAAATGTCTCATAATTTGTTGCAAATCAGGATAACTGAAGAAACCTTGGAAACAGGTTACATCTGTAAAATAAAATCAGAATGTCGACATAACATGACAAGCAGGTACATTGGACTGAAACTCTCATCACTATATCAAAGAGATAACATTCAATGACACTTAGTGTATTGAACTAGAAAGCCACCAGGAAAGCTCAGTAGGTAGCTCACAAGTCTTTGGACTGAGGGGTTGAAGGTTTGAACGATTCCCAGGCAGAATAAACTTTTGTAGAGCTTGATCATAAGTTATTTCTACGGCCATTTTCCTTCTACCACTGATTCTAAATCACGCAGGGAAGCCGTCAGTCACTGACAGAAATATATGCCTAGTAACTGACTAACAGCTAAATCCATTAAGCCTTTCCAGGAATGGTGAGTAGGTTGACTGGCTGCCATAAATTAATATAACCAATGTTGCTATGACATTTAACCCAACCAAAAAAGAACTGAATCTAGAGCTAAACCACTTGATCATAGAGGTTGCTTACATAATAAGTATGAGGCCATAATTTTTTCTATAGTTTTAGAAGAATATTTCTTGTAAATATTTGGACACTATTATTTCTTATCAAGTATAGTTTACTAAAATGCACTAATTTAAGAGTAAGTTTGTATGCACCACTGATATGAAATTATAAATAACAAGTAAATCTGTGAGCTAATGCTCACAAGTGATATCCCCGCAAAAATCTAAAAATATGCGACAAACAGGAAGTAGATGAGCAAGGAGCATGAAATCGCTTTACACCACATGGGACTATGGGATGAAGCAATATGCAAAGTATTAAGCTGCTGCATGTTATAGTTGCTGAGAAAACTGCGACGGAAATTTCGTAACGGGCGGACGGATGGACGGACGCACGGACAAGGGTAAAACAGTATACCCCCCTCTTCTTCGAAGCGGGGGTATAATAAAGCATAATTAGCAAGAATAAATGGAGCATACAAAATTGCAATAAACAACTTATGAACTTAATGCATTCAAGTACCAGTGCTAATACTGTGTAGAGAAATCAATTAAGTATTTACAATTAACTACAATAGTAAACTATTCCCCAGACTAACTTCTATTCAGCATATGGTTTATTTCAATAGTTTACTGCAAGTACAGAAGCTTATACAACAACTATGGTCATTAAGAACCATTCAAAGAAAAAGGAGTGGAAACAAAGTTGTCTAGACATTTCAATCTAGGACTGTTTCAGCACTAAGCAGTATTATCACATTTCATATATAAGGAGGGGGCAGTAAACCCCAAAATTGGGTGTGGATGATTTTTTTTAAAGTAAATTTTAGAAAAGGGGTCAATAAAAGGCTCTCAATATAAAATGTTTGTTTGTTTGGGTTTTACTGCGCATCAACACAGAAAGGCCATATCGCGCCCCAATATAAAAGAAAAGAACCAAGTCTGACAAATGAGCAGATGACTAGGTGCCTAAGACAACCATGTTTAATTGAACCAACTTGAAATCATTGAGCAGATATCTTAAAATAAATTAAAGGACACCTGCTCTTCAAATCTAAATTTCAAAGACTGGAAGTCACAGATATTTCTGAATATGTCTTCCTTTGGTCTTTCAACATTACAATCAGCAAATATGATCAATGATGACATTCTCTGACAATACAAAGCTTTGACACATTGAGAAATAAGAAGCCTTCTGTATGAAAATATAGACTTAAATTTACTTACGATTCAGTCCAATATCATGGAAAGTAAATATGGCTGGCTTAGCTCTGTCTCCCTGTATAGCAACATGAATATTACCATAGGAGGTTTCAACATCATCAGACTGTAATTATAAATAGAAAATATAACAACATGTTACACAATTGTTCAGTTAATTATCATGCCTACTGGTAAACCTAACAAGTTAACACTCTCCATGGCCTAGTAGACTACATACAGGATTTCTAATCTAGTGTCCTCAATGGGTTGCTGGATTGAGCCTTATCCATGCTGGTTATACCCTTTCATGAAAATTTTTGACAATAATAAGCATTTTTCTCCAGTAATAAGGAATATGAGGAAGTTATTGGACGTGTGAAGTAGGTGAATACTGATTGTGGACAAAAGGTTCAGAAAATCTAGGTAATCTCAAGCTGGTTCCAAAAAATGACCATAATTAATTTTGTGATGAATTGTCATTAAAGCCCATACAAAGACTAGTAAGATTACTTGGACTATATTGAACACTTACAGAGGATTCAGTTTTTTTTCAATAAATTAAAGTAAAATGGTTTAACCATTGTATCCAATAGGCTATAACCTTTCTTGTATGAGATTGAGTGTTTAGAAAGTCCAGAATAGACTGTACAAAACACCCAACCACTGCCTTGACTGTACTTAGTTAACCAATCATCTATTCTGACAGCAATGAAAATACTAAATAAACACACAATATAGCAATAAACTATATTACATGCATAAATTATGATAATCATAAAATGTGTCTCATCAATTTACCACAAAAGGATTTCAAGGAAAACATGTCATAGTTATTTCATTGACTAACAACAACAACAACAGCAAAGTTGCAATGAATATCAGAAAGGAACAAAAACAATTTTCAAAAATTATGCATGAAAATTACATATTTCATGTAGTGGGGCTGAAAGTTGATAATATTTCCCTTTACTAAAGAAACTGTGTTATAAAGTCTATGAAATTAGTATGTGTCTTATTATCAGGAAAACACAAGTAAAGTTTAGTTACATTAAACTTATATTTAAGTGAGTAATAATCAGTAATTCAAAGCAATTCTCAGTAGTTTATTCACGATGGATATTGTACATAAATTATATTCATGTGACATTTCATACATGATAAATGTTGTTCAGTTCAAGGATACAATTACAATAAACAACAAAATTACATTTTGACAAGAGTTAAGTATCTAGACATGTTAAGTTTCTTTTCTAACATTGAAAATAAATACCAATTTTGTCACATGATAATACATAACTTCACATTTAAACAATCCAAACTGTGAAGGTAATGGGGATATCAGAAAATATCTTCCATGATCTAGGTGATGTAAAAGAACATTTTTGAAATACTCATAACAACAGGGCTCGAATTTAACAAAAAATGGACTTGCAAATGAAAACAATCACTCAAATTTTGTTTCCAAATTTTAACAGCATACTTAGTAACTATTCATAATTATGCAATTATAAACACATTGTACTATATTTAACTATTTATAGAACACGTGTGTTATTGTGGCAAAGACAAGAAATATCAAACATGTTTTACAGTGAATCTTTAATTAATAGTTACCGTCCATCAATGCTGATTTGAGCTTCATTTGTTTGGATAGAAATATTTTTGTGGCAATTTTAACTCGCACAAATGTGCGAGTTGAAATAAAAGTTTTTCACTATTTTCAAATCCACTCACAATTTGCAAGTATGCAAGCTTAAATTCGAACCCTGCATAACAAGTACAATAAAACTTCTTGTTTTGTAACTTTTGACAATGATTCATGATCTATAGAGCTGTCATCATTTATTTTGTTCATCAGTTTCAATTCTTTTTCATGAGAAATTGATTTATCAGTGACTTTGATATATCACTGAAAACTATGTGAACAGTTTTTATTGTAGTAGAGACAGAGCAGGTGTGACTGAGAAGTTATCATGTTGGACTGGTAATCATTGATTAGTTCAAATCACATCGAAGACCCACCTCTTTGTTTCCTTTTCCAAGAGATTTAATTTCATAATCTTAGTACTGGGGGACTAAGAAGCCAATTCAAGAGGGATTAATCTATGTTGTAAGACCTTTCACAATCGAGCTAATATATTTAGTTCGAATAACCGAAGAAGTACCCTGTTCAGAAATATTCTTACACGAGCACCAAAAGAAGACTTGTACATTATGCATACCTGAATGATAATGCTTGACGCATTAGAATCAAATGCTCTAGGTTTTACATCTTGACATTGGATGTCAGTAAGTTCAATATGAGTCAACTTCTCCATCGGTCCAGATGGCTGAAATAGATGAAAATAACATTTTTAAATTACAAATTACCATGGAGATAAATGTTACGTAATAAAAAGAATATTTAATAAATAACTAATAGTATCTTTCATGAAATCATATTTTATGCACCTAAAATGTTTTAAATCAATTGATAGTAATTCATCCATCATTATGGTATGCAATAATATTTGACAATCAGGCGATTCTTGAAAAAGTGTTTGTTTGCAGTTTTCCGACCAACCCTCCTAACTGCCCTAACTCTGCAACTTCATTTTGTTTGCTTTCAAGAGGATCTGATGATATGAGTATAAAAGTTTTAATGTTAATAATATTATTGAATGCTCTAAAGTTCTGGGCTGAAGGATTATAACTGAGTTGTCAGATGTAACTTATTGCTTAAAAATATCCTTCCTTCCAACTCCAAAAAGTCTAAGTCGAAAAACTGCCAACAATTACTTTTTAAGAATGACCTAATAGTTAAACAATTCTATTAAATTGCAAAAAGAAACAAATCTTTATCAGATATGTATTTTGAAAAGTCTTACAACTTACTTTTGTACATAACTTTCATTAAAATTATTGTTCTGAAATTAACTTAAGTCTTTTTCTTTGAATGATTGAATGTGCAAAAGTCTCAAACTGACGACCTAAGTACTACATAATAAACTATTGAACTAGCAGCTAATATCCTCTTTATACAACTTCACAGACTGGATTATTTAATATACATGTACTGATTTTATAATGGCCATGAACCATTACATGGAATCAATTATTTAAGTCAATTACAATCTCAGAATAGAAATTTAAAGAAATAAATTTTCTATGGTTTATTTCAGGAACAATGTACTCAAACAACTACAATCAAGGATAAGGGTTTGGGAGGGGAATTTTGGCAAAGACAAAACCAACATTGATGATGGGACATAATTTACCATTATTCTTTACATACATGTACCATTGAACTGCAATAGCAAAAACTATAAAATGTTTCAAAACAAACAGGAGCTCTTAAATCATAAGACCTAATTGACATGACTTATGTAAGTAAGAAAAACAAAGCATTGTATCAATGACAAAGGCAACACCCTATATTGACAGCCAGTAACAACAAGAACATTGTATGTATAACACTAGCTTTGATGTACTGTATAGAACATACATTTACTTCTAGTAGGGTATCAATCATCGTTTTAAAATCACCCATCAATGTGTTTTCATTACATGTTACTTGTCACAGAAACCTATCAACTTATGTCTTTATTTTCTTATATCTACCCTAAATGACAAATTATGTGTTATTTATAACCTAGCCAAGGGGCATACTTAATTATTAGACCAGCAACAAGAAGCAACAAAATTAAGCAACAATACATTCTGGTGTTAGGAAATTCAACAATAGTTCATTAAGCTGGGTTTAAAAATTACATCAATACAGATGGGAATCTTTTAAAACACATTTTTGTTAGTCTTTAAATGAAAGGAAAATGATTAGTCTGTAATTAAATGAAAACATCAATGTATGATAATGGGCCACTAAACTTTAGTTGTCCAAATACATGTATGCATTACTTTCAACTGCAACTTTCTTAAAATATCCTCAAATCTAATTAAAATCATATATATGTACAAACATTGAAATTGTAAATTTGAGCACAGTCCATTCTTTAAAATATCATCGCATGGTATAAAGTAACTGATTTTAAACAGAAACGGAAAAAATAACAGCCAAGCAATCAGCCTGTAAGTAGCTAGACAAACATGCAAGACATAAGAGCTGAATGAAAGTTGCCAGACTTAAACATAGGACATTAAGTGTATAATAAAACTAGGTTAATGCATTTTAAAACACAGTAAATTACAATAGACTTGAAACATGGTAACAATCAATAAGCAAGAATTCCAGTTGGTAAAATGGTACATTACAGACATTGATTCACATTGATTAAAATTTCAGCCAATCAGAAAGTTAGATATATCCGCAATCAAAAAATCAAAGCAGGTATAAATATATAGAAGAGGTAAAGCCAAAAATGATCATAAGTATAAGCATAACAATGTAAGATTATGGTTAACATGTTTTAACAGTATAGTCAGGGCATGACATTGACCAGGTACTGGATATATTGGATTTAACAGGAAAACCAGGTCTGACACTGATCAAGTCCATGCTGTAAGGCATGAAAGATTAAGCCCAAAATTAGCCAGCACACCAATTTGAATAGAAACCATGAATAAATTAACTTATTACATAAACTACTTTAATATTTCATTTTGGGCTGAGAACATGATTAGGGACATTGCAATGTGAATAATGTAACTTTTTTACAAATAAAAGTCCCATTGGAAGCACTCTTTCAATATTTGCTAATTATACATGGACTTACAGAGGTAACTAATTTGCATGAAAAAAATAAGAAAATTAAAAAGCCTTACTATAATTTCATTAAAAGAAGTTTATAATATGGTCCTTAACTAGAATTGATTATTCAGAAACAAAACCTAAAGTTGAACTAAATATTAACAAATGTCACGCGAGATGAACTGTAGACTTGAGGTATAATGAACTACGACTAAGTGATCACAATCAATTCTTGAGTACATCACTATGATTTAAGCTAATAATGTAATGTATGGTGCATTACACAGCATTTCAAAAATATTTCAGTGATTCTGTGGCACTTGTCCACTCAATGCCCCTAAAGAGGCTTATACATACAAGATATCAATAACCCAATCTTTTAACTAATTCCTTAAGCCAGGGTTTGACACTTACTGTTTTTACCAGGGATCCCAAAAGAATCCCTAGTCAGTTACTCTGGGATTCCTTCTAAACATCAAGGATTACTCCAATAACAGACACAAATTTTGGATACATATTTGCCTTCACTATTTGTATTAAACAATTCATGGCAATTTTGAAGGGATCCTGACTGAATCCCTAGATGAGAATCACTGGGATTCCTCCAGACTTTGTGATCCACGGAATCCAAGGACACTGTTAGTGTCAAACTCTGTCTAAAGCACATACATTCACCAGTGGCTGTTGATTGCCTTTCTAGATAGGTACACATTTCAGGAAAAATGTCTGTAGAAAATATACATAGACCAAACTCCACAAAGGTTGAAAGGATCTAACTGGAAATCAAACCAATGACCTGTGGATTTATTGAGCTTATCATGAGGGTACAAGATAAGCAAATGAAAGATTTCTGAAGCAAAATTAAATATTGCTAAAAACAAGTTTCTCATGATTAATACTACAAGTGAAATGTGTTTAGTGAACATGATAAATGTTAGTATAAATGATGTATTAGTTGTTAAGCAATACACACTATTTTAAAGAAGAGAATGAGAGGAGGGACAATTTTAGTTCACACTTATATATGTAAGAGGAAGACAAACTATTAAGCCATCAATCACAAACAAATTTCATGAGTATGTCAAAAACATATACACGATCTTGAATATTAATTGTTCATTATTACAAAACAATGATTGTTTTTTCTGTAAAATGTTCATTATGTAATCTATTGAAATAAAAAATCAGGAGTCAGAAAGCATTTATTTTATTATAAGAATAAATGAACAATAAATTATGAGTGAATGGAAAAATATTACTAGAGTAGAAAACTTGTGTTAAATTAAGAATTTAAAGTAAAATGATGTTAGCTTATTTAAAAGGGTTAATACAAGTGAATATATAAAGCAATTCAAATACTTATCAAATATTTATCAACAGTCTTCATATTAATACTAGACTACAGCAAGAATAATCATTCTCACACTGAATCCGAAACCACTAGCCCAAAACAAAAACTAAAATAAACAGTCACCGCTTTAATATTCCTGAGCAATAGCCTGATTTTTTATGTTATATAAAGGACAAAGTTTTCAACTTGGCCAATTTATTTATGAAATTAGTAATTTTCACTAGCCCAAATAAATTTTCACAAGTCCAGGGCTTCAGGCTAGCGGGTTAAGGCAATGTATGAAACAATGTATAAAAATTAAAACTTGATGGCTTTATTCTTTCAAAAATCTTTTTTTCTACAGCATAATATTAATAGTATCAGAAATGAGAGGCAAATTTATCAGGCTTTCAAAACTTACCCATGATCTATGATTTTCACACACCAAACCTAAAAATTTTGCTTGACTAAAAGTAAATTGCTAACTGCCATTAAGCATGGTGAACCATGAAAGAGCTTTGGGCTAGAAGTTAAATTTGAAGACTGTATCATTTAAAAATAGAACGCATTTAAATCAAATTCTAGCATTAAAACTACATAGCAAACATATACAAAAACTTTGGGCAGAGATAGAAACAAAGGTAGAGTAAAAATTTGGGTGTTTTGTAAGAAGTTCAAACCTCTCTGTACTCTGGATCCAACAATGCATTGTGCTCCATGACTGAAGGTCTCGCCTCTGTCAAAATATAACATGTGAGAAAACAACATCAAAAATACAATAAAATAGCAAGTTTCAAATCTATAAAAATAAACAGAAAGCATAACAATAATTGATAATAATAAACACAAGTAACCAACATAAACATTCATGTTTACAATTATAACAGTCTTTGTCTTTAATTTCACATAAGCACAAACCAAGTTATTCAAATAATCCAGCAAATTGTCAACAAAATTGTTAACAGGAAACAATTAATTTTTTACAAGCCAAATTAATTTTCTCTATCCCTGGGTTTTGGGCTGGTGGTAAAAGACAAGGGCTGTAATAATACACAATATACACCAAGCATTGTCACTGTTCATACACAAACAATACAACATGGAAGTCTTGTGCATTTTGATACAACTGTTAAGATGTAATTTTGCAACAGGATTATTGTTGAGTTTTGAACATTTGTAGGACCATATTGTATCAGGAATTTTCGTTCAAAATAAAATAAAATAAATGTGTACACTAAGTTAGAATCTAAGTAAATAATGGAGAAATTCTAAAAATTTTGAAATGGAATTTCAGTCCAAGAGCATCATTTCAAGCAACTGTCAATATTGCAACAATTTGCAATGAATGATGTAAATAGGCATGAGTCAGAGGCAAATCCGAATACAACAATGCGTGACTCCTGATCATGAAGAATCAAGTGTCAATCTGTATCAAATGCACAAGTCTCATGAAAAAATTCACTTGCCACCTTGTCAAATGTAAATATTGAGCAATTGCATAATTCTAAATGATGGACAAATTTTGCAAGAATTCAATACATGTATTCTGATTGATACAGTCATGCCTCTTAAAATAAAAGTTCACCAAAACATTCATATCAAAGGGTAATGTCAAATGTATCTATATGATAGAAGACTATTCTCAGATTCATAGATTTTTTTTTTAATTGGGTTTAACATCGTACATAACACATATTTAGGTCATACATATGAAGGCCAGCTTTTCCTACTATAGGTTTCCTGGATACTTTTCTATCACCCGTACTAGCTTACCCTACCACGAGGCCGACAACTCATGTATAGGGTAGGACCTACGGCAACTGGACTCGAACCCGCGATCTCCGGATTCGAAGTCAGACATGCTAACCACTATGCCACAGCCATGGCTCAGATTCATTGATAAACCAGGTTAAGATTTATACCATATATAGTAAACTTTGATCAACTTCAGAACAGGTAACTAAAAAACAAAAACTTATATAAGTAATTTTTTAGTTTACATAAGTAGGACTATTTAACTACATTCATAAACAAGACTACTACGCAGCATTACTAAAAATGACCAAAGGTCAAAAACTAAATTTTTCATGTGACAAAAGTGACAAGTGAGCTTGTCAGGGTTGTGCCATTACACATGTATCACAGAGGTGGCTGACAGCTGTCTGTGGTCAAATACTGTTCAAGTGACCATTGTTTTTCAGATAAATCATAAATTGTGGTCATTGTTTATGAGCAAATGTGAGATGGCCTCAAGGCATTATTTAAGTAAATATTCACAGAAAAGACAAATAAACATCTATTTTCATTATTATTCACATGCCAAAATGGACCAATTAAAGTGATAACCAGTAAACAATGTTTTATATATAGAAACTATGGACCTAATTTTGAGGTAATGTAGCAAAATATTGTTTATGAAGGCCATTAGGAAGATGGATTCATGTACAACATTTTAGCCAAGGAAACTCCCATATAACGATGTATATAAATATTAAACAAGGATTTGTTATCAAAGGGATAAAAGTATTGTAAATGGGACTTGTAGGGAAAAAATCAATACTAGTGTAATGGCTCAAACCTGGGAAAAAATAAATAGGCTGCTCTGTTATACATCAATTATCTTGCATCAGTTCTGGCTTCCAAAACTTTTCAGCCGCTTTTATAACATATTGTTTTTTATCTTATCACTGCCTTTATTAACAGACTAGACACAAATACGCTGAAGACCTTAAGCTAAACTTGCATCACAAAAATAACAATAAGCCAATTTTATTAGATGGTGTTTCAAAGATTTTACTATTTATTGATCTTTTTTGGCAAAATTTGTATACAACCAGTAGCAACGAACTTTCTTTCAATCTGAAAGCAAAAACAGACCTTGTGCCACACTGACAGTATATAGCTGAGCAAGATATCAGCTGCCATTGAATTTGGCATTTAAGCAAACTGTGACTTTTTTGTTTTCAGAGTGGGTCATTTTTTAAGTATCAGATGCAATGACTGATAGTGATAAGGAAGTTTTTTCTATAACTTTTTCACTATTTCGAGAAGTAAAAGAAGCAGGCACTTCACATTATCTCATAAAAATGAAAAAAATAGTAAAAGTTATGGGAGAAAAGCTTATCTTGACAGTGCATTTGTATTGATATTTTGATTGAAAGTCACATGGTATCCTAATTGGCACCATAATAAAGACCTGTTATTCTAAATGAACAAAATCTAGAGCTATACCAGTTAGAAGTCAATGACATTTTATTTACCAAAACGCAAATGTGTATAACAGAGCAGCCAGTAAGCAAGATGATACAAAAATATGCTTTAATAGTCTACTCAGTATGAACACAATACATGTATATAAAAGTAAATAGAGAAATCAACCAAACACTTCGAGTAGATGAAAGCAGATTTTGACCATTTGTATAATGCTGAAAGCAATAAAAACTGTATAAAAGAAATTAACTGAGCATTATCTGGTGGGTTTTGAAGTAGTTCTGGAACATGGTATTTTTGTAGTAAAAATTTTAGACCCAAAATAATTTGTAACTTTAACTTAAAAAATAGCCATCACCTTATTTCATTAAACCAGAGCTAGTAAAATTGATCACAGCCTGTGACAATTTCTTATTTTATTAAGTTAGACTAGTTAAGAATTTTGCCTGTAACTATAAAATATTGGGCTAGTACTCACAAAAATTGAAGGCAATGACTAAAAAAATGTTAATGTTTTTTCTACTTTATATGACAAATAAATACCACAAAAATGGGTCATGCTTCAGATCTACATTAAGTTGTAGCTGCAAGATGCATCTAATAAATGTAACATAAATATTATGCGTAAAAATATGACAATTTATCATGTGCAGTCAGCAAACCTGTTTTAAAACAATAAGCAAAACAAAACATATATAATACACATATAACAACAACACCAAATATTTAATTCATGCTGCCTTTACCAGTACCATTGACCTTTTGTTTCTAATATGACCTTCAACTTTCACCTTAACTTTGTATACACACCTCTTTAAGCTGTATAGTAAATATTTCCCCATTTGATTCCTTATTATCCATGCTTGCAGTCATAGTCAGAAGTGATGGATTTCTCAAATCTTTGGATGATTCAACAACACAAATAGCCACAACAATCCACAAAATACAACAGTATTTTCTAACACAAGGTCACGTTTAAATAACAACACAATTTTCTGTTTTAGAATTTCAGTTTACAAGTTGGCATGTTTCCAAGGAATAATTTGCATACAAAGTCGTCATATAATCCACAAAAATATCTTTTTCTCTAAAATTGCACAAATCTAATTAAACAAGCCTTCAATCAGTCTGCTTCAAGTTAATTTCCACTCTCAACAAAACAAAATTCTGTTCTAACCTAATTCTGTAGTTTCTTTTTCGTACAACAAAAATTCCAAGAATTCAACTCATGCGATAAATATTATTTCACAACAAAAATACACGAGTAAATGAATAATCTGACATTAACTGTATGTCCTACGATTGTCTTTGACGAAGTTTAAACTAGTAACGAATATATATACAACCTTGGGACATGGTACGACAACTACGTCACGTCATGTAGAAATACTCCACTATCATTTGTCGCTTGTCATTGGTGAATACAGTTTAGCTATGGTACAATGTATAGACAGACTGGGCCAAAAACGCTCACTTGTCAAGAATATAGCAATTAGAAAATAAACAATTTCTGTCCTATATTGTAGTTAGGGAAAACCAAAATAGACCTATGGAAAAGTTAATTTGGAGAATTAATTTAAACAATATTGCTTCTTTTGAGCATTAAATATGTAGTGGTGATAAGAATTTCTGACCAAACTAATATACTTAGGCATGGAGACAATGAATCAGGTAAGAAATTACTTAATTAAAAGATTAATACCTAAAATAAGTTTATTGCTGTAAATGCATATATATATTTTGTAATCACATAATGTTATTTTATCAAATCATTTTAATACAACCATACCATTGTACATGCTATTGTTGTTGTGTTTTAAAATAAATAATAATTGCTTGAACCAAAAAGTAAATATTCTTGAACAAGTAACTTTTCTATTTTATACATTTATTTTTATAATGAACTACTGTCTTTGGAACTAGAACTAATGTTCATAGATGAATTAACATACAGTCATTTTTTATGGCATGATCTGGTTGTGTTATGTTAACTTTTAAACTTATAAAATTGTTACTAAGCCAATTTTAATTTTAACTAGGAATAAAAGTTGTCATTCAAATATACAGCTTGTTATTGATAATCCAGTATTGATCTAGGACTTGTGACAAGTATTAACACTTTTTTATTTTCCTTAATTCAAACAATATTTCCTTGACAAAAATGTTTAAGGGTATAAAATTTATGTTTCAATCCTTCATTATAAAGTTAGATCTCTGACAAAATTCAATGCTTTTATCCAGGGCTAGAATTTAGCAAAAAATTTGACTTGCTATTTTTTGCGAGTTGATTTTATTTCAACTCACAAAATGAAAACATCACTGGCATTCTTTTCTCCAAATTTTAATAGCATAATAATTACTATTCATCTATGCAAAAACATACTTCTATATTTAACTGTAAAGATAGAACATGGGCGATATTGTGGAATAGACAAAGAATAACGAACATTCTTAGGTTGAATCTTTATTCTTGAAATAATACTATTGATATATCTTGTCGTTTCAATGCTAATTTGAGCCTCCTTAGTTTAGACAGCAATATTTTTCATTGATTTTCAACTTGCGAAAAATTGCGAGTTAAAATAAAAGTTGGGGGGTCTTCACTGGATTTTTGTGATTTTACTACCTACGCGAGGCGAAGCACGTAACGGTTATACAAAATAGTTCTTGCAGTATACACACAGATCTTTGTCTAAACATATTTATTTGTTTTAAATTAAACCTAAATATTGTTCATTGATATCATTGAACTATGTAATCTAAAATTTACGGACTAAAAGCGAAAATTCAGTCATCGCCTAAACAAACGTGTATTTGTTTACTTCAACACCGGTTTTTCCAAAATGGCGTCTAAATATGTCCGAGGTTATTCGTAGCGAATGGCCGAGGAGTTCCGAATGTCATTTTACCATGCAGTTGATGATTTTTTCATCCAAACTAATTAAACACATGAACCATTCATGTACAATATTGCCTAGTTGTACAGAATCACAATAATAATTCCAATACATAATTATTGGCATTACCAAGTCACAGCTAAAAACTGTATCAAATTTTTCTGATGTCAAATAAACAAGTTAGACAACTCTAGATTTTTTTACCAAACAAGCATCGTTTACATTTACCTCCCTTTACTATTTTATTTTTTTAAGTTGTTAACTGGAGACAACACCAGAATTATTACCTAGCAAGAATTGCTTAAAACTAATACAATAAAGGGAGATAAATGCAAGCAATTCTTGCTAAGTAAAAATTCTGGAGTTGTCTCCCATTAAACATCATGACTCAGTAGTTTTATTTGATAACAATGCAAATACAATGGGATTTCAATTTATTCAACTTCTTTCTGAATAGGTGCATTGATATTTTCAAGCTCTAATAAAATAGAAAGTATTAACAAAAACATAAATACGGAGTCACACAACAATTACAACATCATGAATGGCTATGATCAATTGGAAATAATTCAGTGAAAGACTGACTCAAAAGGCAATATACATAGAAAGTAGTACATGTATTTATCAATATGTATAGATTTTTACAGTATCTTCAGACAGTATAGAGACAGATCAACATTTAACAATCAATAGTCGAGTCTTGCATCATAAGAAATATTCTTTAGTTCCAATAACACAAAAATATCTCAAAGCAAGACTTTAGGAGCCAAGACAGAGTGAATAATTAATGAAAAACTTGTTGTTTCTATATAGATCTAGTGTAGACATTTTTCTCTATCATAGACTATTCAAGCAGCATTATGAACTCAAAATAATGTTCCCAAACAACACCAAGATACTTTCATGAAAACATACTATTTGATGCAATGAATAATTTTAACATGATACTGCAAGCCATGGATAAGTGATTTTTGTTTGGAATGTAAAACAAGTAAATCTGTGAGCTAATGCTCACTAGTGATACCCCCGCAAAAATCTAAAAATATGCGACAAACAGGAAGTAAATGAGCAAGGAGCATGAAATCGCTTTACACCACATGGGACTATGGGATGAAGCAATATGCAAAGTATTAGGCTGCTGCATGTTATAGTTGCTGAGAAAACTGCAACGGAAATTTTGTAACGGACGCACGCACGCACGGACAAGGGTAAAACAGTATACCGCCCTCTTCTTCGAAGCGGGGGTATAAAAACTTATTTTTGTATGAAGCCAACACAATGAGATCACAGAGTCCAGTTCATGCATTTTTTAAAAGGTGGCAAGCAATGAGTGTGATAGAGAAATAAAGCAAGTATTTTCTTTGTCTTAAAAATGCAGCTAATTTAGCGACACCATTATTTCTATACATGTAGTTGTAGTCATGTACCTGGTTCTCCTTCAATTTCTAAAAACTTCTTCAACCTGAGTACATAGATCTCAAGTTTATGATTTCACTTGTATGTTTTTGTCATAAGTTAAAGCAAACTCACCATTTAAGGTAAATTTTACAAAAGGCAGAGGAAAGATACGGTATGGTAACTCTAGCCTTGGAGTCTAGAGTTAGGCCTAAATTAAAAATAAGTTTGTTTGTACTGCTCGACCGACCCGTCAAAAAGGCCCCGACTCAAAAAATTTTTCGAGTCATTCAGCTGACAATTTTTTTTTTAAATCTTTTTTACGATCGTTCTGTAGAAACTGTACTTTCCACTGTCTATTTCTTTTCGTTTTTTAAGCTTTCCGCATTACGCAGCATCCAAGAAAGAGGTCGTATTTTCTGTCACAATTAACATCGTTAATAATAAGGGTTTCCGCGGCAATTCGGCAAATGGCGAATTTAAAAAAAAAAAATAAGCATATTTTTTCATATGAGACTAAAATATAGTACCCTTATTGACCTACGATTGTTAATCCAGATAAGAAATGTGCTAAGTAAGACTGTCCGCGGCAATTATACATGTCAATTACGCGTGAACACAGTCATGTCAATTAGACCTTATTGTCGGTCACAAGCTGGGAGATTAACTCGCCGACAAAAGGTGTCAGAAAATCGATAAGGGAGTCGTCGATTTACTTAACACGCTCGATAACATTCATATATACCTAAGACTGGTTTATATAGAGAGTATTTTGATATAGGGGCCACCGAGGAATAACCAGTCAACTTATTTTCATACGATCATCAATATCGGGGGATTATTTTAAACACCGCGTGCGCGAAAAACAAATTATCTTTTCACGTTGTTGTTTCCTTAGGCATCGTTTGTTGAATCAGGATGAAAACATTGAAAACAATAAGCTTTTTATCTGTAAAAGACGTTTCATATGAAATTGCGATCTAGCGTGGGTCGCGAAAATGAATGTTATTACGCCGAAATGGTTCAATGCCATTTCGTTCCATGTGATACAAAAATTAAATAAGTCACAATGAAGGAATTTAGAGATAAATTGTAACTTAATTGTTCGCTTTGACGGTTATTTACGTTTATTTTCGGGAAAATCCTCTTTGTTTTTCTTAACCGTTAAAATCGGGAAAAGTGTGGTTGGTTAAAGGCCGAATTTTGCTCAGTTAAGATTTTATTTTAATCGGAAATGACGTCTCTGAAATGTCCAAAGATAATTGTATATTTTCACTATTAGATTTAAGACAAAGAAATAATTTTATTTTAAAATAAAAACGAACCTGTGAAGGTTATAATTATAGATCTAGAGTTGTTGAAAAATTAATTTAATTTAATGAGATGTGTATTATTTAAAATCATGCCAGAGCGAAAAGAAAGTATTTTGAAGGAAAATTAAATTAAGCAGGTCATATAGATCTACATTTGCTGATACTTATTTTTATTGTCTAAGTTAAACCTTAACTTGTTCTTTATTATGTCAAAACCAAGTAATGCACTCTTTCATATTAAGAAATGGTCATTGTAATTGGAATTATTGTTGTTTGAAAATATTTTTTATTTAGATTATGAGTTAAGTCATACGCATGTAGGTAAAAAGAAATAAACTATTCATCCATGGGCATTATATTTTATAAAAATGTTGGAAAGAATTGTCAGATTTGTCATTTGTATATGCTACAATGCAGTAAAACATTTATATTTATTTCAGCTCTAAATACCTTGCAAAATGAGTATAAAAGAATTAGAAATCAAATTTTTTCGACCCTCCCCAGTGGTGGATAAATAAAATTGGCCAGTGAGAACGGGAACAGGTCATTTCTCCACTAAGTCATCTCTGCCCTGGTCATTTCTCCCCTTTTAGTAGTCATTTCTCCACTCAGGTCATTTCTCCACTTTTATATATAATAGGTTTATTGTGTAAGGTGATAATTACCCATATTATTGGATTGTTATAATGAGACATTATATCAATTAAAAGTACAAACTGATATAATTTTTAGCATATTTATATTATATTTGAAATTGAAACTGAAACTATTTATCAATTTAAGCATGTTTTTATATAAATATTTTTTGTTTAATTGGTTTATCATTATGAAGTGTTATTGAATGTGATGTGTTTAATCAAATTATATGTTTTAAGTGAAAATGTTTCCTCTTATTTGCAATTGTTAAGTACAAATTTCATCTATTTTTAATCAATTAACAATAGTAATTAATACGTTTTCCATAGTTCATAGTGAAATAATCCCAGCAATTTCATGTGAAGTGATTTATTCAGTTAATTCATTTGCATTGATACTATATCATTTTTTTAAGTATAACATTAATAAATGTAATTGTAATTTTATGAATATTTGAATGGATTTAGCTGTTTAATTTTTTTTTTGATTGGAATGTTTGCTGTTCTTTGACGGTAAGATTATTTCATTATCAGGGACCAGGAAATCGCCGGTTTTTCAGTTTTTGGACCGATTTTTTTCAGCTTGGACCGATTGAGATTTCAAAATCCTTAAAAAAATCGGTCTGGAAAAAATTCGCTAATTTTGACCTCAAACCATTAATTTCCATAATTTTCAAGAAAACGTATCGATAAAATATTATCAAACAACTATCAGTTGCTAAAACCCACTGTTTACTGATGTAATATCCTGCTTAATTGTCCACAGGTTACACACCAAGGACCCTGTATAACGTATCCATGGTTACAGGTATCATGTGGGGTTGAGGCAGTGATATTTTTTTTTGATCGAGCACAGCAAGGTACGCTTGATTTGCACTCGATTACTTTGAAGAACAGCAGAAGAATATGTTCTTACTTAATCGTGTCCATCGAACCGATTACGTTTTTCAATCGGTCTGTTTGAAACCTGTAAACTTGTAAAAAACAATAATCTTTTATAAAGAATGTTTTATGAATAATTAAAGAAAACAATTTAACTGCTTTTGTTGTCAATTCCTGATTGATGTATTCGTTTAATCTTTAATTTGTTTGACTTGATTCATGATTTATTTTTACGTCTTAAATTGAGGTGTGAATAATAAGAAATTATCTTAGGACATGTATCTACGCAAATTCTTATTAATTGAAGGTACAGTTGTTGATGATCAAAATTCAACCCTCTCTTCTCCCTTAAAAAAATTTTTTTGGTGAACAAAATTAATGATTACTATTAAATTCCAAATTCGACGAAAATAATTTTCAAAACGAACAGTTTTGTCATTAAACTATCTATTTTCGAGACCCACGCTAGATCGTCACTTCGTATGAGAAACGTTTTAATCTACGTGTGTAATTAAAAAAGCTTATCATTATTTTACGTTTTCTTTCTTAATTAAGTGAACGACGCTTAAATGCGAGACATTTACTTTGGACCCGTTTTTCTGCGCATGCGCAGTTAAAATAATTTCCCCACATGACGGAGTTTTCCAACAACATTATTACTAGATGAAAGTTCTGTTTATTGAACGACCGACGACTGGGGGAGTAATTTCGGAAACCATGCTTTTATGCTAGATAGAAGTTTAGTTTTGTAAAAAATTAAACAAACAATGCCAATGTATTGTATGCCTTCCTAATAAAAGGGAGCAAAAAATAAGTACTAACATGGTCATGAATAAAGTACAGTAAACGGTCGGGTCCGTACGGTACACGTTAAAACCCGTATCCGGTACTCGGACGGCTTTGGACCGATTGACTTCGGCGAATTTCCTGGTCCCTGTTCATTATCATTTCTTTTTTATATTTTAGATATTTTATTTTTAGTCAGTACCAAAATTGTATCATAAGAAATATACTAAATAACATACATAATTGCAATTTAACTTACGTTTGCATATAAATTAATTTTATCAAAATAATACAATTAATTATCATAATATACTAAATAAACATTCTACATTGTAATATGTAAGTTCAAAAATAAACATTATTCACGAAATTACCATCTACAAAACTTAATAACATACATTTACCTTATATATAAAAAGTGGAAAAATGACCAGGGTAGAAAGTGGAGAAATGACCAGGGGAGAAACGACTTAGTGGAGAAATTACTGTAAGCCAGTGAGAACCCAGTAATAATCATATTAAGGCACAGACATCCTGTGTGTTGAAAAATAGAATTAGGCAGTATAAGTGTTCGGACACATTGTTTGATGTTTTTGATATAATTACTGCCGATAAAGACGTCCCTAAGGATGTTGTTGAGAACTTTGAGAAATGTGCAAAAATTGTGGTCAATAAGATTTTTAGCTTCTTTCGAACCACTGAACCACAAACCTATATTAAATATTGATGACCTATCTATGACAGGTTAGTAAAATAGAATAATTCTGAAGTTATTAAAATACAAAAACAACAAAGAAACATATTAAGTTTTCTCATTTTTTCGATATTAAAAAATGCATAGCAAAATATACAAAGTTCTAAATATCCCGGTATTCACTGAAAAATTCAACACCCAATGGCAAAAAAAAAAAAAAAATACCTACCTACCTACCCACCCCAGAAATTCAGGGTCGGAGCAGTACAAACAAACAATTTTTTAATGATGGCCTTACAGGAATTCTGTCTCCCATTAAATTGAGAAATTGTCCATTTCCATATGTTTAATTTGAGACTTCTCTATTGACGATCAAAATGCAGATCTGGGAAAAATCACAATCCTATTTGTGCACTTAAAATGTTACCTGTGTCAGCGTGTAGATAGATATAATAGTTAAATTGTAGTTATTTTTGTGTTTTATTACTATTCTTCCCATTTTGAAACAAATATCAACCTGTATTTTATGTTTAAGATGAAAAAAATCAATTTATAGGGTTGTTTAGGATTATGGAGTACCAGTAACTCTAGCCACTGCCTTTACTGAATACCTCCCAATCTTTTATTCTGGAAGTATCTTTACTAATACTATCGTAAGAAAAATGTCTGATAGTTCTGCAGAGATTTGCTTTCAAAATGACTTGACCATTGACCAGTCATTAATGTTGTTGTTGAATCTTCATTGATCTACTCAGCAAACTTAAAGCTTAAGAGTAGCAATAGTCTATAACTAGTCAAGGAGCACGCATCATGCATGGCTGAGGGGTTACTATGTTGGACGGGTAATCATTGAATAGCCAGCTCTGTGTTGGTTTGAATCCCATCCAAAACCTACCCTGTTATTTCCTTGAGCAAAAAACTTATCCTTTCAACCTTTGTGTCATGCTTATATTTATATTTTCATTACTTATAATATAAACCCAGGTCAGTAGCTAAGTTGGTAGCACGCCTGGATTTAGAATCTAGCGTCCCGAAGGGGGTACAGGTTCAAATCCCACCCAGGAGGTTAAATGCACCCCATGAAAATTTGACAATAATGTCAACTTTCTCAATTATTAAGGTATATGGAGAAGTTTCCTGCCTTGTGGAAGGGTAAGTGAGTACTGGTTATGGAAAAGGGTCCAAGAAAGCTAGGTTAGGTGCGCTGGACGCCTTAAAATAACCTAAAAATTATGTTGACCAGGCGATTAATCCAGTGAGGCAAAATTATAATACGGCACTTGTACTCCCTTGCCTTAAAGCTAGCTTTTATGGCGAAGTGGTAGAGTGTCCGCTTAAGACGTGGGTTCCAGTCTCAGTTCGGGTTACATCCCGTATAAACATATTATGAAAATAAAGAAATGTTATTTGAATCCTTTGGTTTAGTCTATCTGTCTGAGTTTTGGATTGTGTGATTACCCTGAAATGTACTGCAAAAGAAGACCTTTTAATCTGTCCCCAGTAGCATTCACTAGTCCATAAGGCTGTTCAGATTCTAGATGCCGCAGCATAAATGTAAAATAATACACAAATCACACGTATATGTTTTGATGTATACATCCAAAAGAGGAAACAAATCATTATGAAGGGCAATACATTCAATGGCACCAATAAAGGCAGCATAAATTATAAATTTGAAGGTCATTTTCACAATAATAAATACAACAACATCAATATGACAGAACAACAACATAAAGTGCAAACAAAAACAATAAATCATCAAATAAATGAAACAGATTCAAACAAAATATTAAAACTGATATTGATTTAACTTCAAATTGAAAGTAATGAAACGACTATCAAAGAAATGGAGTAGACAGCGTTCTTCTGTCAAAATCTTTTCTTGGCGAGTCTTTTTGCTAAGAAATAAATAGTAAAGAATTAAATTAATAACAGCTAATTGTCTTAAAATGTATGCTTACCAGGAAAACGTTGTAAACTAGAAGAATCACAGAAAATTTACCAAATATTAAAATAAAATTGCGAAATTTTTATCGTTTGCACAATTTTTAGCACTTCCTGAAAATCTGCTATAACGCGTAATTCAATTGGTTAATGTATTGAAATTCGACCAATCCAACGCGTCATAACATTTTATATTAAGGGAGGTAAATGCGTTGTTAAAATTGAGGCCCGTAAAGAGGTTTGATTTACATGGTTGCATTTTAATCTACCTTAGATCGCTAGAATGAATTAAATGTTATGCTTGCATGAGATTAGTTATAATCACGGACCAAAAATCATGTAGAGGTTGTTGAATATTCATATTAACTGACCCAAAATTAATTTTGACTCTGATTAGAATAATTTTTGTAAAATATAATCTACCAATTTAACAAATCCTAAATTTGAAGTAGTTATGTCTTTATTGATCTACTTTTTTTGGCAGATGTTATTATTCTCACTCTGTATTGAAGGACTAAATTCTTCAGTTGGGTTTAAATTTAAGTAAAAAAAGAGATTTAACTGTTCTTTAATTTAGATCAAATGTAAGAGCTAAAGTGGACCTCGCTATTTGACAATAGGTAAAGTGTACATAATACTACATTTATAAATACGTATATATATTATTAATAAAACAGGCTAGCTACGACTTTATTATAAGTATACATATGTAACAGGTTGACCTCATCAAGGTGTTCCCTCGGGCATTGTAAGATTTCTTTTGTCGATATGACATACTTTACGGACATGTAACTTGTGACTCAATCCCAATTAAGGTGGACATATGGGCATATTTTTTTTCATTTTTTTCATGTCGTCAAATATGAGTTTTAAATCAATTAAAGGCATTGTAGACATGTTCTGTACACAGTATAAAAATCTTTTCAGCTGGGCTAGTATACTTTTTTAGATATAGGCTGGTGAAAGGTCTCACCTAGCATAAATAAATGTGCTCATGAAAATCGAACATGCGCTGCAAATTTCATAATTTAAAAGTAGTAATGGTCAATCTGTTAAGAAATTCAATACGGTTGCATTCTATAACGTATTATGTTTCGGAATAAATGATAAAGACTGAAGAGTAAGCCAGATACTGTCAGAAAAACATAAATATTGAATACGCAATTTTCATTAGTTTAATTTGTTTTAAAAATGTCATTCATATCAATTGTTCCAGAACGATACAAACAAGTTTAATATAGAATAAAACTGTTTAAAATAGTTAGATACCATTGCTTTTGTGTTATAACAAAACTTTGTGTGCATGTGAACCACCACAAAGCAACCAATAAAGAATATAATTGTTGTCCCGTACGTTATCAAAATTGACTCGTACGTAATATACTTCAGTTCGGTCATCAGAACTATTGATAACTAAGTTAAACTGCAAGAATACAACTTACATTGTTGCGTAATTTGTTTTACGATTCAATGTACTTGTGTTTTACATATAAAACTGCAATAATATCTCCCAATTACAATGATTACGCGAACCATTATCATTTTTCCAAGAGAACAACATTCAACAATTTTGTGACAAGTTTAACAAAGAAACATAGCAATCCAACGCATAAACTAATAGAAACTATTTAGTAGTGGGGTAACATATGATTTAAAACCATCAAATCATTCGGCAAATGCATGTTTAGACAATTCTACAGTGTCCCGTACGTTATTAAATAAGTAAGATAATATATGGACCTGATCAAATTATTGCAGTGTGTGCTAAAATGATTCTAAAGTTATAATTTGATCAAACGATGCATTGTTTTAATTTATCATTTCAAAGCTAGATGGTATTCAATTGAGAACAATGCAAACTATTCATCAATTTTGGCAAATAACAAGAACTATACCTTATTTTCCCGTAACTCTTGTTTGTTACTTTTGAACATCATAAATTTCATTGTAATTGCCGTTCCGATAATAGCTTCGTCTGTGAAGATTAAATGCATGTTAAGGAACCTTACAAAAGCAATTTATCATAAATATTCAGACGATTATCAATTATTGTGTCACATTTTGTCCCGTACGTTACGGACTCGTACGTTATTTTTCATTTTGTATTTACTGGTTTTTTGTGTGTCACAAATATGCACCTTGAATGAATGATAAAAAACACTTTATAAACTTTTTATTTAATCATTGAATATCATTTCAATGAAGAATTTATATATCTATTTGAAAAGGTTTGTTAGATAATTTGGTTTTACTAATTGTCCCGTTCGTTACGTGATGAAAATTACGTTTCATTTTTTAATGAATGAGCTCATAAATTACCGATACCAATAAAAGGTCAGCTAAAATGAATATCTTATCATTAGGATATAACTTTATGGACTTTACTTACACAAAAAAGTGTGTAAAGAGTGCAAAGCTGTGAGCTTAATGAAGCCTTTAAATGAATGTCCCGTACGTTATCGGAGTTTGGAGACAACGTTTGTTGTATGAGGTGTGAAAAAATATTTTTGAATTTACATTATAATATGTGTTTTTCTGAAGGATTTAGTAATAATTGACATATAAAATATATATTTAATTGGAAATCTGTCTGAATTTTTTTAACAATTTGAAGCTAACTTTAAGAATTTGTCATTGGAGACATAGGGATTTTCTACACCCTAGCTTAATTAAGAGACAACATTTTGAAGAAATCGAAGTTTTCTTCAAGAAATATGTCTTTTATATTTGTACTATAGCATTATCACTTGTAAATATGCATTTCATTTTCATAAATTCTGTAAGTTATATTCCTGGAAACATGATAAACGTTGGAGACATCAAATGTACATTCAAAGCGGGAATGAGTCTTGTATTACAAATAAGATTATTATCTATATTTATTGTGTACAAGTATACATACAGGCAAATTAAGTATCCCATGGGCTATTGTCTTCATATGTAGGCATACATCTATCTAGTTGGTCTTGGTCAACAGCCTACGCACACGCATACAAATTTACATTTTATATGATTCTAGGAAATTAATTTACCCCCGGGCATTTGCCCCCTTTTGCCGAGGCGGACATTTGCCCCTCATACATGTATGTTTTGAAACGGCCGCCATTACTTCCCATATGGCCCTATCAAGGACCCTATTTAGTACATCAATTGTGTTGTAATAAACTCTTTAAATTTATTATATTTTGAACATGTTGTTTTCTACAGCGATGTAAGAATCGTAAAAAATCTTAAACACTATCATTGTGCGGAATAGCGGGTGTCAAGAGCGGGTCTACATCCTATAGGAATATTGGAAATACTTGCTTTAACATTGACAATGAAATTCAAAAGGTTGATTTACGTCTTTACAAACATTAGACCACATGTTAAGACTACATATCGCGGGTTTAGCGGAAAACGATCGTAACTCAATATAAGAAAAAGAGCGAGTTACGACCGTTTTCTCTAAACCCGCGATATATACATGGACACTTGTAATACATGTAATATTATAATTATATGCGTACAATTATTATAATACATGATAATAATTATGTATATAATGTATACAAATATATAATAATAAAATCTCGACTGTTTATTTATATATTTTTCCTCTTTTAATATATGTGAAGTTGGCTTAGACAGCTGCGCCGAAAAAATCTTTCTTCCACTACCATGCTTCTAAATAGTAATTACAGCGTCTCCTTGTGGCGTTCTTCTTTTTCTGAACCTCATTTGGAAAAGGCTTCGGTTATCTTTTCTATAAATACCATTTCAAGCTTAATGTTTATAATATCATTCAAAATACTGTATTCCACGTGTAAAGAAAACAATGACTTTATTCTAGCTATATATGGATGTACTTGCTATTTCTATCCTCATTACTTTGTGTGCATGAATTAATTATAAACGTTAATTATTCAGAAGAAATAAACGTCAGCTTGTAATATATGCAAATGTATATTCGTGAGAGTGAAAATTTTGACGGAAGAAACTTATATCTTTGTTATGTATATGCATTACAGTTGAACCCATGTTCAGTATACACAGCATCCATTGATATCGAGGTAACTTGATGTCATGGACTATACAGACCTCGATCTTACATGTTTATCGCATAGACATAATTCCATAGACTGATGACCTCAGGGTAGTTTGATGCCATGGACTCCGGACCTTAAGTTGACTTGATTCCATAGACTATTGACCTCAAGACAGCTTGATTCCATACACTATTGACCTCAACATAGCTTGATTCCATAGACTATTGACCTCAACATAGCTTGATTCCATAGACTATTGACCTCAAGACAGCTTGATTCCATAGACTATTGACCTCAAGATAGCTTGATTCCATAGACTATTGACCTCAAGATAGCTTGATTCCATAGACTATTGACCTCAACATAGCTTGATTCCATAGACTATTGACCTCAAAATAGCTTGATTCCATAGCATATTGATCTCAAGATAGCTTGATTCCATAGACTATTGACCTCAAGATAGCTTGATTCCATAGACTATTGACCTCAAGATAGCTTGATTCCATAAACTATTGACCTCAAGATAGCTTGATTCCATTGACTATTGACCTCAAGATAGCTTGATTCCATTGACTATTGACCTCAACATAGCTTGATTCTATAGACTATTGACCTCAAGATAGCTTGATTCCATAGCATATTGACCTCAAGATAGCTTGATTCCATAGACTATTGACCTCAAGATAGCTTGTTTCCATAAACTATTGACCTCAACATAGCTTGATTCCATAGACTATTGACCTCAAGATAGCTTGATTCCATAGACTATTGACCTCAAGATAGTTTGATTCCATAAACTATTGACCTCAAGATAGCTTGACTCCATAGACTATTGACCTCAAGATAGCATGATTCCATAGACTGATGACCTCAAGATAGCTTGACTCCATAGACTATTGACCTCAAGATAGATTCTATAGACAGATGACCTCAAGATAGCATGATTCCATAGACTATTGACCCCAAGATAGTTTGATTCCATAGACTAACACCTCAAAATAGCTTGGTTCCATAGACTATTGACCTCAAGATAGCTTGATTCCATAGACTATTGACCTCAAGATAGTTTGATTCCATAGACTATTGACCTCAAGATAGCTTGATTCCATTGACTATTGACCTCAAAAAAGCATGATTCTATAGACTGATGACCTCAAGATACATAGATAGATGACCTTAGAATAAATCTCAACTTAATGATCCATACAAGGTGAAGTTATTAAAGTCTGGCAGGATTCTCTAGTTGTTTTCAGACTACTAAAACCTATATTTAATTGATTAAAGTCTATATTTTGCATTCATCTAGTGACACTTCTAAAGATCTTTTGAGTATGTACTTAATTAGGAAACTTAACTCTATTTTTCATTAGCAAAGACTCGTTTTATTCACTATACCAATCCATAATACTGAACGCATATTGATGTTCTAAGTTAAAAATTAGACAGGTAGACGGTTTGCGATTTTAGAATCGAAAAACATTACATTTGAACATGATTTGTTTTGGGCTTTGTTGATTAATTCACTCGTGTTAGGGGCTTTTTAGGTGGCACGAATACCAAAGATAATTGACAGAAAGAGCAGTGGTCTAGAGGTAGAAAACACATTTAGCAATTTGAGACTTTATGAGTTCAAATCTCACCTAAGGCACTACCATTTTCCTTGAACAAAAATATACAACCTTGTGGTACAAATTACATATATATGGGCACCTGCTAGCTAAGGTGAATTGCATCCGAGCGTTGTGCCATTTGTCAGAACACAACACGCAAAATTTTAGACTCAAAAGTCAAAATGTATATATAACCTTAATTAAAATGTTCCCAATGTATTTCTCCATAACCACACGCGTTCTCCAAATCACTACCAAGTTGTCTTTCCATTAAAACTTTATTTGTACAGTCAGTTTTTATACATCACATATACCACCATTTACTACGTCTTTCCTCACATAATAAATGTTAAACCACATTCTATGTTAACCAAGTTTAGTCACATGGTAGAGAGTGTATCACATAACATGTGAATTTAAATTCAAAACTACTTTAAAGGCCTAGAGTTTGAAATGAATCTCAAATGAGAACTTAGGAGTCAAGGATATTTTGAATTTTTAAACGGTTAGTAGAATTAATTATTTTGTTTTTGATAATGTAGTTAATTAACCTTTAAGGTTTTTCGAAGTTCGTGAAATACGCTGAGCTCCTATATTAATATGATATGAGGTTTACGAACAGAATTAAAACCATCGTTCGTTTTGTTTTTGCCAAGTAGTTTATTACCAATCGACATACTTTGAATTCTATTATTTAAAAAAAATATACTATGCGCATATTAAAATGTCATATGAGCTTGGAAAAAACAATATAACTGAATATGATCTGTTTATGTTTATTTTTTGTTGCATTTTTTCTGGCCTACTTGATATAGACATCCATTCAAATCTGTAAATTGACTTAAATCAAGCGTGTTTATCTCATAAATCTAAGTCATTAATTCATACAATTGTATATATATATACATGATATAGATGCTTTGATGTTATAACTGTGTGTATTTATATAAATATTAAATATTATGAATAGATCGTATATAGGTCATGCATTAGGTCATGCTTTATGCTTTTAAACTTGATAATAAACTTATCTTGTCATTAAACAATCTACATATACATATGCACGATTTGAATTCTAAAACTAGATATGATTTCACCATAATATTTGTGCCAAGGATCGAAAAAAGCTCTTAATGCGTAAACATACATTTACTTATACATGAAGGAAATCCAACAATACAATTATGAACTGTGAAGTGGTTTTCTTTCAAACTTTTAAGGTCTATTTGTCTCAAAACTTCAATTACTGCTATGACTTTATAATACAAACTCAAACTATGGAAAGGCTAGTCAAACAAAAAAGTTTTCGTTTTGTCAGCAGCCATGTACATGTACATAAAATATAATTATGTATGTTTGATATTTAATTGCTTTCAATATTGCTACAGGATATTAGTAATTCAATTTATTGCCTCAATTGTGTGTGTCATTGATTTGTGTATCCCACTGATTGTTTTCTTGTTCTAAATGTTTCCAATTAAGTACTGGTATTGTATGAAAATAATAATTATATTGAAGTGTACGTATTGTTAACTTTGGACGGAACTGACCTTACTTGCTTAGTGACTTTAGTTCATTCACCCCAGTGTTTTTCCTCAATGCTTTTAGCATACAATGGCTGATTAATACATATGAAATGGACATGCTGGCTTGACTATAAGCGCCTTATTCGAGCCAGCTGTCTTGGACGAATTCGCTGTGCCTCTCTCCCACTCTATTCTAAGAAATGTGAAAACTTCATGTGGAAACGCTTGGACATATTTTAGAGCAAATATATTTGTGGAATACACTGCAAAAATAAATACATGTACCAAAAGGAACGCTCTAACCAATTATACATGTATTTTTTTTTTCATTTTTAACGTCGTATTCAACACATATATAGGTCATATATACGACGGCCAGCTCTTCCTACTGTAGGTTTCCTGGACACTTTTCTATCACCAGTACTAACTTACCCAACCTCGAGGCCGACCACTCATGTATAGGGTATGACCAACCGCGACCGGGTTTCGAACCCGCAATCTCCGGATTCGAAGTTAGACATGCTAACAACTACGCCACGGCCGCGGCTTGTACATGTATCACATAGACGATTGTACAACGTAGATTGTTATACAAAGAATATAGTAAAGTCACATATTTGATAGTCCATTGAACACGCCCATAACCTTCACGACGCCCATAACATTCATGGTTTGATTATCTACGTCTCTGTACGTCACATCGACTAAGAAGTTGCTTTAGTATATGGACGCGTCCAGCAATAAATAGCATGGCACACATACTAGGATGAAGGCTGTCATTCATGAACGTATTAGTCGATTGAAATGACTATATCTTTTTCATATAATGAGTTCATAAAATCTCCCTATCTCAAATATTGCAAGGCTGATAGCATTCGGAACACCTCGATCTTTCATGATTGAATAATAGTTATTCGTAGCAAATGGCCGAGGAGTTCCGAATGAGCTGATAGCTAACTCACGGCACAAAATGTAACAGGAGGAGAATAAGTTATATATTAATAGGGTTAGTTTAAACCTGCGACCCATCGGCGGATCTAGCGGGGGGGGGGTTCAGGGGGGCCGGACCCCCTAGAATTTCCAAAATGTACCTGACCATTAGTTTATTTCTTGTCTGTAAGTCATTTTAAGTAGCATGAAGCAATTTTTCTCAGTGCTTAGCAATGATTTAATGGTTATGTAGTTTTTTATTATTGATATGTTGCATTATTCCGCAAAATGCGAATAATGTGGTTGTGATTCGAAAGTTTGGACCCCCCTTGAAAAAGTTTGGACCCCCTAGAAAAAAATCCTGGATCTGCCCCTGCGACTTCCTGTGTTTAAGTGTCAAAAGTTCTACAAACTGAATCAGTCGGACCTATGAATATCACAGACAATTTTAGCGATGATATGAACATGAGCTACGTACAGCCTTGCACTCTTGTAAATTATGACTATGGGCATTTTTAGTTTGTTTCCTGAAGGTACGTACATGTACTTTCATAGAACTAACTGCCGGTTTCGTGCGGAAGGTTACGAAAGAACGAAAGTACGAAGGGTCCAGGGTGGCTTGTTATGTGCCCAGTGAATGCTAGAAAGCATGCTAATAAACGGCCTAATAACAAAACAATCTAACAGTAATAAAATACAATGTCACCGTAAACTCTTCTTTAATCATTATTCATTGTGAATTGTCTAATAACAACAATATACAAACAAGTATTTAATGACAAGCGGTATAATCAATTATAGTTCTTTTTTTATGCATATATTAGTTTCTCTCAAGACAATATACTCATGTCAAATCGATATAAGAGACATATCAATATTATAAGAAGGTTAAAATACTGATAACATTGGTTTGAGAGGCGCTGTATTTTTTACTTGATTGTATTTGTACACGGTATATATGTTTTATTGTACAAGTCTAGACCGGAGCCGTTTAATTTTAAGATAAAATTGAAATATTCCTGTCAATAATGACAACTGTAGAATTTCGCATTAAGTTCACCTTAATATACAGCTTATATAAATTGACTTGACACGGTTGAATAAGTTTCTCACATGTTTTCCTGCACTATGGATAACTGATTTAATGAATGCAATGATATTTGTATTGACTTGTATTGCTTGTTTGAAGTCAAGTTTGCGCACGTAAGCTATACATAAAATATCATTATTGTTTTTTTTTTAAATTGCAAGATTAAATCCTTTTCAAATTTTCCGATATAAATATTAGTCGGTTTTTTTTCGGGTATTTCCGTATCCTAGGTAAAATACAAATTGCTGTACTAATAGCCGATACCAAGGTCGGTAACATAAATGGAAACGCGCCGGGATTTCGAATCTAGTTACCGGTTCCAATCCCACCATTTAATGAACATTTGACAATAATGTCAAGTTTTCTCCGTCAATAAGGTTTATTGAGAAGTTAGCGAAGGATATGTGAGTACTGGTTAAAGACAAAGGTCCAGGAAAGCTAGGTTGGGTGTGCTGGTCGCTGTATAATGAACTTTTTTTTGTTTTGGTACACGTTAGTGCAATGAGTGTATAAGATCACTCGCAAGATATACCCATTGCCGTTTTCATAGACTAGGTGACCTCTGGGCAGCATATTATCAAAAATCTTACGAGAATTTAAGAATGCAATATAGAAGGATTTACGACTAAAATCGGTCTTAAGACGCTTGATAATACGGTGCGCAAAAAAGTATTCTTGAGTATTAGTTTACGAAAAAGATGGATGTTGATGTCAATAAAAATTGGACATGATTCAATTAAGAATGTTATTTGATAGGTACATAATTATGTAGATATAATCAATAATACTGGTCAAAATGTGCAATACGTATTTATAACTTAAATATATGTTTGTGAAATGACAGTAGCATAGCCTGGGGTGATTATTGACGCAGTTCGCGATGAACTGACTATACAACAAGGAGAAATTAAGTATTTATACTTCATATACAAAATTATTCAATGTACGACACGCTTCGTCAGCATATAAAATATCAAACTATTTCATCGTTAAAAATAGACTCAAATCATTTGACTGCCTAAAGTTTTTGATTACAGTTATTGATAAATATTGCGAAATATAAATGTATTTGCAATAAATCTTAAGATAAAACGTTCATATTTTGCAAAGACGTAGCAAGCTGTTACAGTAAAGTTTGGAGGTGTTTCGTCTTATCACCTTTGCTGTAACCTCACAACAGTGATATCCATGTGTTAATGTTTATAAATATTTGTAAGATTTTAAAATGGATTATTTAACTATACATCATAAATAGTTTGGTATGTATCAACTTTCAACACTTGACACTTGAAGACCTTATAATCTGATGGATACAGAGAAGTTAGGCCTGCTATCATCATCTTACGGGAGAAAACCACTTGATGTGAATTTTAAATTTCCTCTCGTCGCTTGCAATACATTTCCTGTTGTTGAGAACGTTTTAATAGCTGTAGGATTTATAAGCTATGAGTTATACAAACAAACCTTAACGTTTATAAAACTGGTTGATAAAGACCTTTCTTTTCTTATGTTTCAGGCTTTGTTATCACATACTCGTTGGTGGTTCATGTTCAGAAAGAACGCATTTATAAAACAGTTTACATAAGGACATTGAATCTAGTTGGAGATAACAACAGACTGTCATAATATGGAAAGTGGAACTAAACGGACGTCAGAGACGATGTCAGAAGGCGAAGCACGCTGCGAAGCCTTGTTTCAATCACTAGAATGTGGCTTCTGTAACAACCGAGTTACTGTTCCTAAGGAGTTTGTTTGTGGTCACGTGTTCTGTCTTGAATGCATACGTGAAGCTGCAAACTCACAGCCAGAATCAGTGAGATGTCCACGTTGTTCAGTGTATACTGACATACCACAAGATGGAGTCGAAGCTTTGCCAACCAATGTGTTTTATAAGGACATAGCTCGTGAAGTGAAACTTCTGGAAAGTGATAAAATGTCACGTGGGTCATGCAAATTTTGTTGTGATGATGATAAATACACAGCGACTGTTAAGTGCTTAGCTTGTCAAGTACCAATGTGCGAGGAGTGTGCCTCACATCACGTACATAATGGAGTAACAAACGTTGTTGCCATACACCGGAAACAAGACTCAATTCTGTGTGACATTCTTCCTAAAAGAGACACTTCTTGTGATAATCACCCATCTGAATCTATCATGTTTTACTGTATAGAATGCAAGCAGTGTCTATGCTTCAAATGCAAGGATGAAGGTCATGCTAACCACGCTGTGTCAGGTCTGACTGATACGAGCTCTCCATCAAGAACAACCCTTGCTGATGTTAGAGGAAAGCTTAAGGAATATCTTAATGAAACTAAAGATGCCTTAAATGACATTGAGAGGGTTGGTAAAGAGTATACGGCTAATGTCTCAAAAACGAGGAAACAGATTGAAAACCAAGTTCAAATGCTTATTGAAAGAATAATGAAGGAAAAGGAAAGGATACTAACAGAACTTGATGAACACGCCGATGAAATCCAAACACGACTTAGTGAAGGTCGAAAAGAGATGCTAGAAAAGGACTCTCGGGCAAAGGCCGCTCATGATTTGACTGAAAATTTGTTGATGTACGGAAACGACGTGGAGACAACTAAATACCTCGGCAAAGTGGAAGACTATTGGAAAGCTATCCAGGAAGAAAAGTTAAACCGATTTGGAAAAGGATTCAAAATGAATGTGCAGTTTTTCATGAACGAGGGTCTCCTTAGTACTTTATCAAAGGAATTTGGCAGGCTTAAAGTCACCCAAACATTATCCCCCTGGACGAGTAGGAAAAGTACATTCGATGTTATGCCAATGGATAATGGTGCGCCTGTTGACACATCCAATCTCCAAATGCTAAAGATGAGAGCAGCAATGTCCAATGATTTCTCTTTAAAGAGATCTCCTATATTTGCCAAGTTTGTTGATCCAAAATGGAACCTAGAATCATATAAAACCAGCAAAGGAACGGGTCAGACTGTGACTGTATGGCTGAAGGTTGATGACGACCAAGAACAAATGTCTAGAGCTTCTAAAAGGCTTTCCATGCGATCATTGTCCAATCCAACACTAACGGCGGAGCTTGAATCATTTAATAAAATGGGTGTATCGGAATACAAAAAGAGTTTTGAAAAACTACCTGACGGAACTATAATGCGCTTGGCCATTGGTACAAAAGACACAGTAATGTTAGCCGTGTATCCGGGGCTGTATGCTGCTTCTATTATCAGTCAAGTAAAATTGAAATCTCTCTCTAGAAAGGAAGCTGATGGTATCTACGTGGCTGTGCTACAAAGAGGGAATTTTGTATGTGGAGAGCTCAGGAAAGTCCCGATTCCTGAAGGTCCTGGATTTGACTTTGAGATCACTAACAGAGGTATGATCGTTGTAAAGCCCGTGCTTCAACCAGACCTGAAGATTTATGCCACTGATTGCTCAGAATACATAACAAATCATGCTTTGATGAATCAAACAGTTGTAAAAATGCTTGAATCACCGGATGGAGATATTGTGACCATTTACAAAGACAGTGAAGGGAATGTAACATGTGAAAGCATTAATGACAATGGTGATAGGGACATACTCTTCACATTTCCGTCTGACTTCCTGTCTAGTATGAAGTGTGTGTTTAGAGAAGCCAGATTTGACAGGATGGGGAACGTTTTTGTTCATTTCCAGACTAACTCTTCTCATGATATGCTGTATAAAGTGAGTGTGGAGTCATTTTGGAAGGAATATTTGGCTAAACCTGAAATGTTGCACAAAGTGGATAAACTGGCAGTGTTACCAGATGGTAGACTTTGTATATTTGATAAAGCTGAATGTGTGCTCATGACTCTTCGATGTCTGTAATTAGGCCACAACAAGTTGATCATGTGTTCTATGGATTTTTCTGGGGGAAAATGGGGCGAGCGAGAATAAAAATAAAAAAAAATCTTTATTTAGTTGCTTTATATAGCAGATTAACCAAATTTTTATGAGCGAGCGAGGAAATAAAAAAAATGTGTGTGTTAGTAAAAACCGTAAAAATTAAGGTGCGAGCGAATCCATAGAACATATGATCAACTTGTTGAGGCCTTAACATGCACATCCTGTTAAATTTATTCAACTGTCAGTGTCACATAAACTAACCCATCTGATTTAAATACTCACTATAGCACTTCGGTTTTCACGATCGATGAAAATAGATACATGTACTCGTGTTTATGTACGGTGATTATCAAACAAATATGGAGTATTTAAATCAGAGAGATTAATGTATCCGCTAATGATAGTTTGATCAAATTTAACAATAAAACATTTAATTTCATAAAAATGACATTTATTATTAGGAAGTACATGTACAGTGTATTTTGAAAAGGACATATTCTGATCAGAAAATAGAATGTATATTCTAGAGTGATATACTGTCCACTTCACAACTGTAGAATATGTTCTTTGTTAATACAGAAAAAATATCATTAAATTTCATTGAACTGTAGTAACCCCGTTGATTGAAATAGATCTTGAGTACAGTACTGATGTCACTATTTGAATCACTGGGGTAAATGTATGCAACACTAAGAGTTAAACAAAATTTAACAATACCCATGATGTTAATATACTAAATATTTTTGTTTTGTGTAACTATGGCATTGTTTCATCAGCTGATTACCGGAATTCATAACATCCTTGTTTTCTTATCATTGAATGGGTCGTGTTTTCAATTGTTAGAATTAATCGGAATAGGGTTTTGTTTAGATTGGCATTCGTTTTTCTTCATTTTTTTCATTCATTCATAGTCATTAGGAATTAAACTGTCATTACATGTATTTAGTGTCTGTATCTTGCCTTAGTATTGTTCAAATGTACGATGTACATGTATTTTCTCCATAAGCATGCATCAGTCGTTAGGGACAACTAATGTATACAGTATTTCATTCAACAATGGTACTGTCTGGGTGGGGTCTTTCTGGTAGACCAGATGTGGTTTATCAGTCGATGAGTGTTAATTGGCACATGAGTACCTGAGTCATTGTTATATTTTAGTCTATTATGTTATATGTGTATATAGACATTTAATCATTGTTTAATCATAGTCATACAGTAATGCATGATTCACCATTAAGACTATCGAAATCGATGGTTTCAATAATGGAATGGTTTTAATATCCGGGCATTCTTCTCAAATTAAGCAATTAAGACTCAAAATTGTAAATTGTAAAAAAAGGCAAGATGGTCTTAGCTGTTCTGTTCTGTTAAATGGAAAGATGAGTGACATAAAACAATTTAATCTTAATGAAAGATTATTCCAACAATCGAAAAATTTAATTTCCTTGAATGACCGTCTAAAAAAAACGATATTCATCATTGAAGTAATTTCCTGAAGATGCCACATTTGCTCACAACAAAGTAATTAGTAATGTTCAAATTGTCATTAACTTCTTAGGAAACCATTTGATGTCGTAAAATGTATGAGACGTATTAACATCTAAATGCTCATAATTTCCTTAAAAATCAGGAAAAATAATAAAAAAGTTTCGCCTAATGTGTTTCCCTGTCATTTGAGATAAGCTTGTTTGTGTCACATAAATTCCAAACTGTCATTTACATGCAACACCATTTGCCGCGGATTTGATCAAGTCTAATGTATGGTTGGCAATGAGGGGTTCAGGTGGTATGGACCACCCCCTTTAATTCTCGAATTATGTATTTGATCTTTAAAAATTTAAAGGTACTAGTTCACAGATTTTGTTTATTTTTCTTTAATTTCAAAATACCGTTCTGTGTCTGTAATTGTGTCAAAAAATAATTCTTCTTATTTTAAGACAAACTGACCTACATGTTGCAAGAAATATACAATAAAAGACACAAAACTAATGCACTAAAAGTGTCTATACCATGACATACGGGGTAGATATTTACTACATGAAACACCATTATTTGTAGTTGTATGTCAATTTGCACTAAAATTGTCATTATCAGAACACTACTTTCCTGCTTCAAAAATGTTTCCATACAATTTTGATAGTTTAAAAAAAGTTGATATTTAAGTTGAATTCTGTGAATGAGTATCCTTAAGTTGAAACTGCAAAAAGACTGCATTCTTTACTTTACATACCCCCTCCAAAAAACAGAAGTTTGGTTCAATGTCGACCCTCAGTAGGATATTTTTGCTGAGTTTAACCCACATTGTAAAACATTGAATCATCCACGTTTAGATCTGCCCTATTGGACATCATGTTTAATTTACGAGTTAATGTATTGTTAGGACATATATTTTCGCTGTAATATTATGTTTCATGAAAATTTAACATCTCTATGCTATTGTCGATAAACAATAGTTTTTCTCTGAATGAGCAGTCATAATTTGTTATAACAAGTAGGTCACACTTAATTTATTTTATGTTTAGGGTTTGTGTGCGGGTATGCTTTCAACCTTTCAAACAAAAGAAATAAATTAAAATACTTTCACTTACGTCAAAAACCCTCGATACATAAACATATAACATAAACACGCATTCCTGCTCTTAAATCAGTGCTAAATACGACATGGTTTCTATATTATTGCAATATTGACCGAAAATATGACGCTATACATTTTAAAATAGAGTTCAAAACAGCAAATTCACAAAATAACCAGAAAATTATCAACAATAACTAAACTGAACTAGTTGAACCAAACCTTTGGTGATTTTCGCCCGCGTTATTTGTGTTTTTCTGTCTGATAAGAAGGTCGAAACTTTGGACTAGACGCTAAACATTGAATCGAAATGATATGGCCTTGCTTTAATAGCCGTTTATTTCAACTACTGTTTAGATATCAGGAAGATAATTTTAAAACACCCAATTCATACATACCATGTACATAGATGATTTACATCGTAAATGTAATAAATATAGGCCTCTTAAATGATCTAGATATGTTTTATTTATCGTTGTACATATCAACAAATTACAATAGTTACAATGGATATTCCGTGACAAACTGCATATCCACTTCCTTCTAATATTTGCTTCATTTTATTTACATGTACCTTCATACATGTACATGTAGTATTATATTTTAAAGCCGAAAAAGGAGCAATGGAGATCCTAGTACCATTTTACCGTCTTTGATTCGACTCTGTCGGGGATTAAACAAGCGATCACTCGCACTTGGAGTAGTGTATTTATACTCTTGTGAACTGCACTGCTAGTATCTATTGGGTAATATTGTGAAATTAGAAGCACTCGACTTAATGCCCAGATAAAACTATAAATGAAGTTCTTTGTAGACTGCATTGGCTTTTTGGTATGGTCGGAACTGTTCAATGGTCGTTAAATAATAGCAAGGACCCTATACTACATTATGTTTTATAGGGTCCTTGATAATAGGGATGGCAACCGGAGAAGAAATCACTATCTGAATATAGGGATCAAACATCCGGATGCATCTGGATGTTCGTATCAATATTAATTCAGTTTGTGAATTCAGTCCGGTGATTTAATAAATATCAGACATGCAGTCTAATAGCAAGTGGTTTTATTTTAAAACAAAATTAAATGTGTGTGCCAACGTTTTCCAGTTCAGTCCTCAACGACATCATTTTATGTTATTATTTTCATACATCCTATACAAAATAGACAGACTATTATCCGACTTTATGTCATATCCTACTATTACTAAATGTATGCAATCATTGCAATATACAAAATATGTAACATGCATTTAGTGATTTATTCTACACTATACAAAAACTCTGGAGAGTTGTATTCGGAAAACCTCGAGTATCCACTGAATGAATAATATTTTATAATATTACCAGTAGGTAATGGCCGGAGAATTCCGAATGTAATTGTTGGTTATTGTTTTAGTGCGAACAAATAAACGGATCTATTAAATGCCTATCAAGTGTTTTAGTTGTATATTATTATGTGTGTGGGTGTATATTGCATTATATACATTCAAAAATTGCATTATTTGCTTGTACCTTGTTTAAATACAGTAAAAACTCTATAAGCCGGACCTTGTCCGGACAGGCAAACCGTCCGGTCTTAGAGGTTTCGGTTCTCTGAGATTTATACCGAGTCCTTGACTAAAGAGTGAGTCAGTTATGTATACAAACTATATATTCGGTTTCTTAGGTGCTTGAACCAGACCTTCCTTATAGTAGGAGCAGTAGTTCCGTGGTAAGACGCGTGCTTAGTGATCGAGAGCTCCCGAATTCGAACCACTATAGGTACACTGCGAATTTCCTTGAGCAAGTAACGTACCCACAACTGCACCACTCCACGTTTAATTGTGTAACAAGATCTTACAATTATGTTATTAAGGCAGCTATCTAATGCCACAGTATAAAATATTTATAATGAAGTTCATTATTTACGGGAAAATAAGAATAATTCTGAAAGGGTTTCGAACTTAGGAAAAGCTGGAAATGTTAGTATTTGTCAGACGTACGTCGTAATTCATTGGTTCTTAGCGCAACTACCTAGCTCTCTCTCCAAGACAGTTGCCTAAAACCAGTACTTACCCATTCTTCTACAAGGTCGGATTCTCTATACACCTTGTTAATGGAAGAAAACTGACATACATGTGTAATTGTCAAATCTTCATTGAAGGATATAACCGTCCCTGGTGGTATTCGAACTTAACCGTCTTCACGAAACTGGATTCCAAATCCCGACGTGATATTAATTGCGCAACAGTCCTGGGTCATATTATTTGTTCGAACGAGATTGCAATCCACACTCGAGATGTTTTCATTGTTTTTTTCTCCTCGTATATGTAATTATTTAGTATTTATTTTTCTGGTGTAATGTTTTCTTTCTGCCAGCAGAACCAGCGGAAAGATTTAATTCCTCTGCTGTAATTCAATCGGTCTGCCAACAGACCCAGCAGAAAGATTTATCCTTCTGCTGTAATTTTATCTTTCTGCCAGCAGACACAGCAGAGGAGTCGATCCTGAGATACGCTTGTTGGTGATGCGGATCATCTCACACTTGTCAGGGTGGAATACCATGAGCCATTCATGCTCCCACTCTTGTAACCTGTCTAGATCATCTTGAAGTGCCTCGGTGTCTTCTTTGAACTTGATGGTACTATAAAGTAGACAGTCATCAGCAAAGAGGCGTGCAGTTGTTGATACCCTATCTGGTAGGTCGTTGATGTAGATCAGGAACAAAGGTGGTCCTAAGACAGTACCTTGGGGTACGCCTGATGTGACAGGAGATGGCGATGAAATCTTCCCATCTAGAATGACCTGTTGCTGTCTGTCGCCAAGGAAACTGTTGATCCACCCTAACGTCTAGCCCCGTATATCCTAGTGTTGGAAATTGGCAGAGAGACGTCTGTGTGGAATCTTGTCAAAGGCCTTCAAAAAATCGAGAAAGATGCAATGTATCTGCTGTTTGTTGTTTAAACCCGTTGCAAGGTCCTGTACTGTACTGATGAATTGTGTTTCGCATAATATTCTCTTCCTGAAACCATGCTGGTGGTCAGAAAGGAGATTGTTGGTATCGACGAACTTCATCAGATGGCCGTGGACTATGTGTTCCAATGTCTTACAACAGATTGAGGTTATGGAGACAGGCCGATATTTGGAGGCTTTACTATTGTCTCCTTTCTTGAAGAGTGGTGTGACATTTGCATTCTTCCAGTCAGTTGGAACTTGGCTTTGGTCGTGAGAAGCCTAAAAGATGAGAGTCAGTGCTGGGGCTATTACTTCAGACATTTTCTTCAGAAATCTCGATGAGATCTGGTCAGGGCCAGTTGCTTTGTGAGAGTTTGAAACATCCAGTAGTTTCTTCACACCGTTAACATGGAATGTCAGTGGAGGAGCTTCAGCTGGCAAGTCTGGACCAAGATCTGGCATGGCCTCATCACCTTCCTGGGTAAACACTGGGGAGAATTGGTCATTCAGGATATCTGTCTTGGTGGAAGTATCAGAGTAGGTTGAGCCATCTTTCTTGAGCGAGGCGACACCTGAGCTGTCACTTTTCATGCTCTTTACATAAGAGTAAAGTTTCTAGTTGCTATTGCCCGGTTCATTAATCATGTTGTTAATAAATTCATTCCTGGTGTTTCTGCATAATTTCTGATTTTCTTTCTGTATCTGTCTATACACATTCCAGTCTGATGGGTCTTTCGTTCTTCTCGATCTTCTGTATGCCCTCTTCTTCCTTTTAGATAATCTCCTTATTTTTCTGTTACTCCACGGTTGGTTGAATCTTGGTGATGTTAGCTTGGATGGTACATGTGAGTCAACAGCTTCAACACTATTGTTCTTGTTTTTCCCATAGATCATTATTGGGTTTTGAGGGGCTATTCTCTTCATTGAATTTTCTAGTAAAGTTATCCAGATCTTCCTTCATGGCAGATGTGTTGGCCCGTCTCCATCAGTAAAACTATGCGACGCTTGACAGGCTTTTGACGTCTTTGGATGATGTTTGTGTTCACAAGCACTGTGTCATGGACTCATGGTCACTGATTCCAGGTAGGGGTGTGCATCTGTCTACTAAGGTATGACGATTTGTGCAGAATATGTCATGTATATTCTCAAGTCTGGTTTTGGAAGCGTATCATCTGTTCAGATCCAATGTCATTGATGGTGTCTATGAAGCACTGGCATATAATGATGGCATATTTGTCTCTGATAAACCCCACTGTAGATCTATGACATACATTTTTAAATATGAAATACAATTCATCACAAATTTTATTCAAGTAAATTTATAGATTTATGTAGCACATTAAAAATAATAAGGTACATTGTATATGGAGAAGTTTCCGGTCTTGTGGAAGGGTAATGGTTATAGACAATGGTCCAGGAAAGATAGGTTAGGTGCGCTTGACGCCGTAAAATAACCAAAACGTGTTGACACAGTGTTAAACGCAGTAAAAATAATAAATAATAATATAAACAAATAATACGCAACATCGTCGCGCCCAGTGATAGACAAGTCCGGAATATAACGGTACGGTACAGTTGGGTTTTAATAGTGACTGATACTCTTCATGAGAAAGTCGTTTATTTTCTTCCTGTCATTTTTTTCTTTTAACTGAATTTTTATTCCGTTGGTTACAATGAGTCGAGCAGGGGGAGATGCCAAGGATAAGTGAGTTCAATTGAATCATACTCAAGTATATTTTAACGTTCTATTCAAACAAGATACGATTTATGCGCGACTTTTTTACATAACGAAGCAAAAAACTGGGTATCATGCTTTGACATGTTTTGTTTTGATTTTGTCTAACTTTCAATTTCCCGGTTATAAAAAAAACCCCTACATTTAATATTTCTCCTTAGTCTCTTCCTAATAACTGTTAATGTCATGTTATTTGAAATTCATGTATACTTACTTACTGAAAGATTTACACCACATGGAACTGGTAGTCCTGTATATAAGATGGTGCCAGTCCTATATTATCAATATTGAATATCAGTTTGATGAGTTGGTCTAATGGTTCTGGGATAAAGTAAGCAGTAACTTATTTCACATTATTCTGTTACTGCAGGGTCTTATCAGCTCGCATACAGGTTGATGTAGCAAAACATGCACAGTTTGTTTTTGAGCCATGTATTTACCGAAGGCAGTGGCTAGAGTTACGGTACCGTAACTCTAGACCCAGGTTCTAGAGTTATGGAAGTTCTGTAACTGTAGACAACCCCGTCAGGGTTGTCTAGAGTTACGGAAGTCAAATAACATGCGTATGTTTCAACTTTTTAACATCGCAAAACTTGTTTATATTCATTATTACTCGAAATAAACAAATATTTACCGACGTGAATTATCCAATTGTTATTAAATTCGCCATTTTGGATATGACTAATAAACTTACCGGATGTTTAACATACGGCGATATGACGTTGTCGTCTTCAAAGTGTCACATACATAGTTTACTTTTCAAGAGCGATTAGTTATATAGAGCTGGATTATAATTTGGACCGAATATGTCTAATTTGGACAGAATTAATATATTACATTGTATTATTAAATTGACGATTCTTTAGTATTTTTCATTAAAAAATTTTAATTGTCCTATAAGAAAAACGGCGATTTTCGAATGCAAAATCGACCGTATTTTTGAACTGAATCAAAAGCAAAATGTCTTCAATTTGATAAAAAATGTTGTGAATTATATATTTTTACATTGTCACGTTTAATAGCGGCGATCTTTACTTAAAACATTGACCAATTCATTGAATTTAAAAATCTCGGCAATTTTCCCAAAGATTTGCATACTAAAGAATCACGGCGTTTTACTTACATGTATATTGTACGACAAGTATACTGAGCTTATTTGGCGGAATAAGCGAATTTAATTGAAAAAATAAAAAAACGCGATTTTTTTACTGGATAACTGCCGAGTTTTTAGTAAAATTGCTGACTTTTGGTTATGAATATGAATGGGTATTTTTTAACGAGATTGTTTATATTTTCGTTAAAATTTTAAAGATTTGGTGAGGAATGACAAGCTGGATTTTTTTACAAAAACATCGACTTTCTAACTATTCATTTAACGTTTTCCCCCAAGTATTAAGCTCTTTTTATCAAGCTATTTTTAATTCCCATTTTTGTTCTCGAAATTTAAGTCAATTTAACGTTCGAAAATCGCCGACTTTCTTACTAGACACTTGCAAATTATTCACAATTAAAATTACTCTAAGAATCGACTATTTCCTAAAAATATTTCTTTTAAATTCCGTACACAATTATACATATTCAGTCCAAATTATAATCACACTCTATAACTTCTCGCTCAAGTAAACTTATTATGTGACACTTTGAAGACGACAACGACATATCGCCGTATATTAAACATCCGGTAAGTTTATTAGTCATATCCAAAATGGCGGGTGTAATAACAATTGAATAGGTCACGTCGGTAAATATTTGTTTATATCGAGTGATATTGAATATAAACAAGTTTTTCGATGTTAAAAAGTTGAAACATACGCATGTTATTTGTCTACAGTTACGGAACTTCCGTAACTCTAGAACCTGGGTCTAGAGTTACGGTACCGTAACTCTAGCCACTGCCTTTATCGAAATACAGCATATTCCCCAAAAAACAGTGTATATCCCAAAATACAGTTGATAGATTAGTATAGTGATTTTAAAACATGATTAAATTGTGAAATATTGATTATAATGCTTAAAAGAACATTATATTATTAATATGCAACCCAATTTGAGGTGTTAAAAATGATCATTTATTTTTGATATCACTATACTAATTTATCAACTGTATTTTGGGTGTATTTTGGGATATACGCTGTATTTTGGGGAAAAAGATGTATTTGATAAATACATGGACTGGGTTTTTTTATGCGATATAAAAGAGTGTAATTTGTTATTATTAAGCAATTTTTGTAACAAACCCCTTTAGACTGCTAGTATATACAATAATTCATCACATTATAAGATGAGAATTACAATAGGTCACCTCAGCAAGTAGAAATATTCCATTATTTCAGTAAGTCCAAAATCCTAACCCACGTTAGTGGTAAACCCCAAATTAGACTTAATACCAAATCTGGATTACAAATTTAAACATTTATAAATTAGAGAATTTTTGTTTAAACCTCGTCCAAAATTGTTTCCAACAAATTAGTAAAACCCAAACAAACAGAAATGCATTAAAATTTAAATGTCAAATTTATTCACATTTGTCAAAACGATGATAATTTGAACCGTAATTTGGCACCTTTTAAAAAACAACCAAAATGTAAACCCAGTATAAACAATTATAAATAAATGTCATTAAAATTTAGGATGAATTGGAAATATAAAATTGTAGTTGTTTAAATGTGTAACCAGGTTTGTATCATTTGTACAAATTGAAAAGGATTTATCCTTAACAGTACGAAATGTATATTTGAGTATTTGTCATGTTTGTCATCATGATTCAAAGCAACTATAAATTTTAATTTAAACAAATATCTTTTAATTGTTACTACCAACTAAACATTTACTTTAAACTTCCTTTTTTCTTACATTGTCTTGAATATGTTTGTCATGTAAAATATTGTTCATGTTTCACTTGTTTTCTTGCTAGATTTTATGCAAAATTATGCTTGTGACTTCAAGTTTTGCTGGCTTTAGGCATGCATAGTTTGAAAGTATTATTAGCTTTTACTTATTCAGAAACCCTGTACTAATATTTATAAAACATTTTTTCATTTTTGCATGCATTGCGACAACCATGAAATTGTAGAAATATTGTACTTTTGTAAGATTTGTAGCCTAGTTTTGCTTGTCATGACTAGGGCTTTTTATTTTATCAAAAATAGCTACTGGAACCTTTTATTGTAACATGTTCAAAAACAATTATCACCAGATCAAAAGGGCAAGTATATTGTCAATGGACAAATGGAAAAAAATTAAATTCCCCACTCCTGAGCGTATAAAATAACAGAAGAGTGTAATCATCAAGCCCTAGTTGCTACTTGCTTTTCTTTTTATTGCTGATGCTTTGTCTTGATATAAAAATTGGTTGCTATGACGTTATTTAGTTGCTATGACATCTATTGGTTGCTATGATACATATTGCCAATTGGTTATTTATGAATCTATTTCTACAGCTCTGATCCAATGAATTCTACATCACCACCTATAGAGATAGTGCCTATGGAAGGTTCCCCTACTGTACAAATGTTGTAAGTGTAACACAATAGTGTGAATTGATGTGTAGAAACTGTCTAACATTTTTTTACTTTCTTACCATTCTTTCTGGTTCATTGTCGTACTTATACAGTCATTGACTCATGCTCTTGTTTTATTTAGCTCTAGTCTGATTTCTTGTGTTATATATATATATATATATATATATATATATATATATATACACAAAGGAAGTAAAGGGAAAATTATTAACTATTATTAATTACATGTTTCGAATATAATAGTAAAGTAATTTTAGGAAGCCCAAATCAATTTTCTCTGGTTTCTCTGGTGGTAAAATAATTAAATATATAACCATTTAAAGTGCAGTATAATAGATTTATTGATGTATTGTCCCTCCATCTGTCTGTGTCATAGTATTACTATGGTAACTAACTCACAAATTGCTGTTGTTCTTGTTGTACATTTTATAACAACTAACTGAAGTTATCATTGATATGTTCTATTTTTAGAGAAAGTTCTATAATGCCTCCAGTATCCTCTGTACTTGTTCCCATATATAGAAGGTGACACAGCATGCTCAACAAGATTTAGTTTATTTAACAATCATAGTTATAATGTATGGGCATCATATTATCAAAATTCTTACCATAGGTTTTAGTATTTCAATACAATATAGAAGGGTGTAACACTAAAAAAACAATTGTAAGACTATTGATTATATGGTGCTTTTGTTTAAAGACTTGACTGCATGGTTTGGTTTGGTTTTATGTCGCTTTATACCACTCATGGACCTACTCACTGTTCTTGGAGAGGCTTAGATTTCTAGACTTAAACTTAATCAGCCTTAATCAAACCTTCAACAGTAGCTGACAATAGTTTCTGTCCATCCTGATAAAGTGTTTTTTAATGGTTTCAGACCACTTTATCATGATACACATGTTAGATATCTTGTAAAATTGCATCTTGCATTCCAGCAACTTTTATGTTCTTATATAGGTTTACTTTATTATTGAGTGTATGTGTAACCCGAGACATTATGCATAAATACATTACATGCTTAGGTAACTGCACACAGGGCCTGAATTTAACAAAAAAGTGGACTAAATTGGTAAATGTTTGCGAGTTGATTTTATTTCGACTCGCAAAATGAATAAGCTCTTGCAATTCATTCTCCAAACTTTTAATATGTCAGGGTTTAGCTCGTGACATCAGTGCCATGTATATATGTACTTTCGATGCTCATTGTAACATGTTTGCAATACAGGTACATAGAGCTAAAGTCGGTACCATCGATCTATCTGGCAGTTTCATTGCTGATTTGAGCCCCATAAGTAAAGACAATAATAAAAAAAAATATTATTGTGGCATTAAAACAGCAATTTCTAATTGCAAATATTTGTGAGTTGTAATAAATGTTACTCACAATTTTCAAAACCAACTCGCATTTTGTGAGTATGCGAGCTTAAATTCGAGCCCTGCCTGCACACCAGCTTACTGATTAAATACTTAAATATAATAATAATAACGACTTTATTTATTGTGGATAACATATTTGGTGTAAACCAATTTTCAATATGGTCCACATATGTGTATAAATGATGTATAATGATGTATATAAAATTGTATTTCCTTGTCACAGGACAATATGCACAAGCTATAACCACCACTATATAACCATGTGATCTGTGTAGATGTAGAGTTTTACATGTAAACTAACATTTGGAACATTTTTGTTGTTTTGTAGTATGAGTGTTTTGTGTGTTAGTTACTCTTTACTTATAACTGTTGTAACTAATCTTTATTATATGCCGTAATGGTTTACATGTGGTCCAGAATGTGTTGTTCAGGAGTTTCTGTTACTTTGCAAAATGTTTGGTGTCCAAAAAAACTAACAAAATTGTTTGTAGGAAGTGTACTTAATATTACCATGTTGATTATGATTATCTGAAAAATCTGTTAACTAGGGAATATTTGTCATTTATTAGTGTTATCAACCAATGGAACCAGAATATACTTGCATAACAAACAAGTTGATAGTGATAATTCTAGAACACAGAAAGGGGCAGGGAGGCAGAAAAAAGGGGGTAGGGAACATGAGAGGGTTGATGTTTCAAAGTAACTATTTCTGCATAGGGTGGGGCAAAAATGGCAAAGAGGAAAGTAAAAGGGCAGAGTGCATCGCCATGCTTTCTACTTTAGAATATTTACTAGTTGAGATAAACATAGATTCTTTTAGATGTAACAGTTATTCCTGGACGATGAATTCTTTATCACATAGAAAATGTCTCAATAGTATCACTTGTGTATAAGTTATAGTCTTGTGAAATATTCACATATTTACTAGTTTAGTTTATATTATTCATTTATCTTATATTTTCTATACATGTATCTTCACTGTATTGTAATGAGAGATGTCTGTCAAGATTTTGAATGTGTGTTAAATGTTTTATGTCTAAATGCTAAATCAGTATAGCTAGTTTAGGATAACACTAGATATTTTTTTATACATTTGTAAATACAAATGTATATCTGTTGAAGTAATCCTAAATGACCTATACTGTGACTTACTGTTTGTAAATTAGTATGATTCATTGCTGCCAGTTAGTAATTATGTAATTATTTCCACGATATCTTCTTCTTAGCTTGACAGCTTAGCTTGAAGCTTTACCTGTTAAAAGACAGGACAAAAGATTTATGCTTTCCTACCAACAGTCTTCTTTATAACCTACATACATACATAATTATACATGTATTCATGCAGTTTAGTCTTGAAAAAAATCTACAATCTTTCTGCTTCTAATAATACAATAGTTGAGATAAGATTAGGAATCAAAATGATGCTTCTGTAGTCTGAATCTCTTCTCTCTTTGAAAAAATGCCTTGGCAGAGAGTTATCTAAATAAGTTCTGATTTTCGCTAGTAATTGTCTTACATACTTTCCTGAGCACATGCCTGATTTACTATCTGTATAGAAAAAATTTGCATATTTTTATAGATAATTAATAAACTAGCCCAAGTATATTAAAAAAGGTAATATTCACTAGCTTGAATCACTTTTTAATAGTCCTGGGCTTCAGACTGGTGGATATCTGCAATGCCTGTATTTCATGAAAGGATTCTATTTAAAAAATAACTTGATGTAGATTTGACAAATGTTAGTGAAAAAATATTCCTTATTTGATTATTTTGCTCTATGAAATAGTGTTGAAACATAGTAAAATCACTAAACAATATGTTTTTTGTTATTTCAGTGAAAATCAATCCAAGTTTATTCAGGATCGGATCACATCTGTGGAGAAGAACTTTGGTCAGATGTGTGAAACTTTCTCATCATATACTAGAAAAACAGCAAGACTTCGTGACAAAGGTACTTATTAATAGTGTATTTATAGTATACATTTGTATAATATTTATGTGGTCTTTGTTGTACCCATATACAGTTAAACCATGGTACAATGATGGTCACTGGGTCTATAGTGAGGGGTATTATGAGTAGATTTTAACATTACCAAAGCTGAAAATATTAGTTTTTGTGTAGTTATGAAACATACATAAAAATCAGTTTTAATGGGTAGCTATTCACCATTGAAAATATCTGTACTGTGTACCGCAGTATCCCAATTCCTTCGTTACTATTAATGACAGGCTGTCAACCAGTTCCTATATTCCTATATTATTCCTATATTTTGGGTGTCATTCCTATATTTTCAAAAGTGTCCTATATTTCCTATATTTATACTATATTTTGACTATCGTTCCTATATTTTTTCAAAACATTTTAATTTGTACATGTTGAGTATGTTTAATTGTATTTTATTATTTAATAAATGAGTAATTTTTCTTAAACTGCCTACAGTTGATTAATTTAAGTGCATATGATGATTTTTTTGGTAGGTGGCTGTCAGTTTTCACAATTTTGTAACAATTTATCACATCCCTTCGAAAATAGTCAAGAATTTAGAAAAGTTTTCCTTAGCAGGGAACTTTTGAATTATTTTTCCCAAAGAATTCTGTATAATGTAGTTGTATTTTTTAGTCCAGCTTATCTATTGCACACTCTATGCAGCCTATAAAATACACTGCCAAATTATACCACATTTTGTTGACATGAAGCAATTATTGGTAGAATATTTCATGTGTCTTTCTGTTTAAATTATCAGTGCCTCTGGTGGAACTGTAGAATAGGGGACATCTCAATTTGTAGAAATGCATCATTCCTCTGCTCATTCATTACTTTTTTCCATGGTTAGTGAAAGGAACCTATTTTCCAAACCTGGCATGGCAAGAATTTGATAATTTGTGTTAAAACTTTGTCTTGCAGACCTCTTAGTTGACTATGAGTGGTTAAATCAATTAAGTCCATGTTCAAAACTACCTGTGTGTGGGCATGATTTTTTCCCTGTATGTGTTATTGTACAATGTTTGTTATAGTATTTCTACAAGTATATTAAATAATTTTAAACCCCCTTTGACACCATTAGTCAAGAACATCCATACTTGGCTGAGTAAAAAGATTGTTCAAATTACTCTTTTCTTGCCAAAGGTGACCTATCCAGGGGTCTCATTTTTTGCATATAATTATGTATAGAAATCTTGAAAATATTATCTGATTAAATTATACATTGAAATTTCATATTTGGCATGGAGCATCTACAATGTTTAAAAAGTAAGATCAAAATTCACCTGACAGCAGGATTTACAACTTTGACATTGAAACATTGAAAAAATAGAAATAATAAAATTAAAATATTCTTGTCTGAAACCATTCTGCCTAGTGCATGTAAAACTTTATGTAACATCATTTAGGTGTGCTATACCCTACACAGATTTTTCAATCATAGACTGCCTTGGTGTCATTTAAAATTTTAATAGCAGTGTTTTTTTCACAATTTTGGGAATATGACCCATACCCCTAGAATTGGGAGTCTTATCGACATTTTGGTTCAAATTTGGAAAATACAATAATGAATGTCAAGCCAATTCAATGTCATTCAACAATGGCATACGTAACATTATTTTTAGTTTTTATTCTCCATTAAGTTTGTTTGCTAGAACTTTACAAAGCAAGATTTCTTGAACACATTTACTAATTATAGCAATCAACACAAGCCTCAAGCTAGATTTCTGCTTGTATCAGATAAAATAGTGAATGAATTAATCTTTCTAAAGACAAGTTTTTAAACTCATATACCACAATACATTCATTTAGAGTTTATATGAAATGCAAAAACTGTTTGGGGGTCAGCTTGTCATTAGTTGGTCAGTCTGTAGCTTTTACTTGTCTCAATTTTTCAACACCTATTGTACAGATTGGATTCAAACTTCTCACATAGACTAGGTATTAAGCAAGCATGTGCATATTCCATTTTGGTGACAGTCAATTGATTTTTGATAGATTTATGTCCCTTCAAATTAAAAAAGATTGTCTGCTCATTTTCTCAGCACATATTGTAGAGATTTGATTCAAACTTCTTTACAAAACCCTTTGGGAGGTATATCTTTACATCCAGTGATAGGCTTAGTGTTGCAAAGGCTGGGAAACTTTCCGGAAATTTTGGAAATTTACCTGGTAATTTTTGGAAACTTTCAAGGGCTGGGAAATTTTGGAAATATTGAAAAAAAATAATTATAAAAGTTATTTGACAAAATTTGATTTTAAAAGTACAAGAAAATTATGAAATATGAGGGTTTTCACCGTTGATGTCAGCAGCTGATGTCAGAATCTCACAGTCTACTTATGTTAATCTTCACACTTTTTTGATGATGAGGTTGAGACATCTGACATGGAAATTATAGACTAAATATGTTTAATTATTCTACACTTGATTGGCTACAGTTTGATTTTGTAATATTTTAGTTTATTTACAAAATTGGAGTTACCAATTCTTTTATTCAATGTGATTGTGTTAAATTGCTTTAGTTGTTATCACTATTCATTTTTAATTTTTTTTGCACCATTTTTAGCATAATGCCACAGCAGTGCATAAATATTGATGTGCTTTGAATGAAATCGAGCAAGACATTATTTTAGAAATCATTTAAATCTTTAAGTTTATGACTTAGTAGTCAAATTATAATCAATTATTAAACAAACTATAGAAGCAATGATCATGGTAGATTTATTCAGACCGGCGGTATATTGGAGTCGTCAGAATCTGATGACCATGGTAGGAGCAGTTCATGATTTCTTTTACTTGCGTCCTCCTTTTTTTATTTACAAATGTTGACAGTGCTAAATTGTAATAATTTTTAAGTTTTATAGTACTGCAATAAAAATTTCTGCTTTTGGGGGCATTTATTTTGGTAACTGGAATGGGAATGAAGTTTGACATAACTTGTTACGGTAAAAATGTTCAAAGCATCCAATATGACTATTTTGTGTTCTGCATTTCATTTTGCCAACATTCAAACAATATGTCTCCTCATAGACCTTTATCTTAATGTATACTACATATTAAGACTTCATAAATCACTATTGTTTTGTTTTATACAAAAAGAGACAAATTTATACGAATTTCTTAAAATTTCCAATTTTCCCCAATATTTCCAAAAATTCCTGAAAGTTTCCTCGAAAATTTCCCTAATTTGAAAATTCCGGAAATTTTGCAACACTAGATAGGCTTAGTTTATTTCAGTATAGAACATGTAATTTGAAATACTATTCTTTTAACTATATTTTGTATCAGTTCAGCACTTATTTTGCAGTCTTTTAGCAATGTCAGTCTTGGCATAGGAGCCTTACCATATTGGAATATCACTCAAAAGTTCCTATATTTTTACTCGGATATCTCTAAAAGTTCCTATATTTTGAAAATAAAATTCCTATATAAATTCCTATATTTTTATCACTTGATGGTTGACAGCCTGTAATGATTGCTCTGACACACAAAAAACAGATTCAAGGGGGTTAGACATTGTTGAATCTGTGTTACAGTACATCAATGAACAAATACCAAATTCTTATTGTTGTCATTGAATTTTAAACCCGATTTTTTCCCAAAATCAATTAGTAAATACTGAGGTTTACCAAATTCTTGTCTAAAGCTCTAGTTACATGGTTCCACTGTACATCCATGCTGTTGCATTGTTTAACTTTATTCTTACTGAACTATTTTCATTGTAATGTTGGTGCGTGGGACTGACTTACATATTTACTAGTATAAAAATGTTGATGTAAAGTTATATGTTAATGAAGTGGTTTTTGTAAGTTACTTTATATTGATTGATACTTCAGTATTAGTATTTCCTGAACTGTATATGGCTGGATTAGCTCAAAACAGTTGTAACTCAATATAAGAAAAAAGTGAGTTATGACAGTTTTGCACTAAAACAAAATTATGTGAATGTTAACAACAATATATCTAGTTAGAGTTATGTAATTTCTTTAATGTTTAATAGTTATTACTTTATGTTGTTTCATGAAAATGCATGGTGAAAATGTAAAATCTCATACTTTATGAACACATTACAAAACACACAAATATTCAAAAGAAAAAAAAATTAGTTTAAGATTATTATATTTCAAATTGTGAGCCCTGAAAATTATAGAGAAATGTGTCTTGGAAGTTAATAAAAAAAGTTTAAGTGCGGTTTAAAGTCTGCTTCTATATACATATTTAGCTGACTTTACAATTTTCTGTATGATTACTTCTGATCTTTGAAATCTCCTTCAGGCAGGTGATCCCTCTCTTACACCTGGGCGGAGTGGAACAATTGTCTTGCTCAAGGAAATTAGCAGTGCCCATAGTGGGGTTCAAACATAGGACCTCTCGATCCTTAAGCGGGTGTTCTACCACTAGACCACTGCTCCTACTAAAGAACATGCTATGTAAGTTTGTCCCAGAACCTAACCTAGCTGTATAAATTATTATCCCTCATTATAATGTTATATTGTTTCAGGAGATCAAGTATCTAAAGATTTAATGAGTTATGTTGAAGGTGAAACATTAAACCCTTCATCTAAACAATGTTTTACAGACTTTGCACAGAATCTATCAGCAATACAAGACTACAGAAATGCTCAGGTAAAGATTTTTCTCCCATCTGCTCATTACTCACTGTGTTCAGTATCAGTTATACAAAGTCCTACTCAACCCAGTTGCTCAATGCTAGTTGATTCCTGCCTAGTGAGTTAGAATACCAATTGACATGCTAAGGTGGCAAGTGTGTTCAATATATTTAGCTGTCCTGAACTGAATATATTCTTTCTGTGAGAGAAAATAGCCATCTGAAGCACTCAGTTGTGTAGAGCTGGGTACCGCGATTAAAAAACATACCGTGGTATACCACGGTATTTATAAGATACCACGGTAATTACCACGGTATACCTCAAACTTAACCAATGCCTTGTCTACCTATATATTGGTTAATGAAAATTACGATGAATTGCTAAGAAGTCAAACTGGGTTCAAAGTTAAGCATTAAAACACAGTGCAGTCGAATGAAATATCCCAAAATTCTCCTTACAAACTCTTTAATGTATTTTAATTCAATAACAATATCCTTTGCTAGCCGAGTCTATGAAAATTTCGCCCACGTGAAACATAAGCGTCGAGTATAGGATGATGATAATAGGCCTACCATGGGTGAAAAATGAAAATAAAATAAAAAACTGAAAATCTAGTTTCAATAAAATGAAATGGACAGGTTTTTTATATAAATCACATTGAGTAACTTATTATCAAAATACTGAAATCAATATTTATACTGGAAACTTTCACCCATGTAGTAGAAAAACTAAAGGGATTATTCTTATAAATTACCACGGTATTCCTGATAAACCATGGTATCATACCGCAGGCTTATTTACCGCGGTAACCGGTATACCGCGGTTACCGCGCACCTCTACAGTTGTGCATTTTGATAGGGTTACAATTGTAGGTAAATTTCTTGCTCAAGTATAAATTTAACCACAACTCTACCTGGCTTTATTATAGATAATTTTGTGACCAAATTACACTCCTAACTTTAATGCTTGTCCCCAAAAATATTCTTATCAAGAGCCCCAAGTGACCCCTGGCATAGAATGAAGAATCCGTATCATTGCAGTATGTATTTTGTAAACATTCTTGGCCAGTGGCTGACAAAGCAGGTTGGTGTCTTATGTTTTCTCAACTTTTTCAATCAAGCTGGTTTTCAAACTGATTTTCACCTGACCTTGTGAGAATGATTGTCACTAGGATTGTTTAAATGAGTTTAACAAGCAGGTCAATCTGCCATTGGGACTCGGGGTTAAAGGGCTCCTAAAATTATTCAATGCATTTTAGGGTATGAATTTACACATTGGAAGTCCTGAAAAAACATATTGACGATAATTGTTTGTCTTTGGGTTCATTTAAAATATTTTGGATATTGATTCTTTTTTCAATTAACTAATGGTTGCAGTAGACTGATGAGGAAATCTTGAATTTGACCCTGGGTGACCTATTTATTAGCCAGATTTTTCAACGGAAAAATTTAGGCTTACAGTTGGGCAAAAAAAACAACGGGCGGGCAGTTAGGTGTCCGGTGTCGTTAACAATTGCGTTGAAGTTTTTTATTTACCATATATTTATTGTCAGATCTTTATGAAACTTCATACAATTTTAACATAACATGTGATGAACAGAATTAGAAAGTAACCCTTTGTAATTTTGCGTTTAAGTTTTTAATATGTTGGATATCTCTGTCATTTATGGTCAGATCTTGATGAAAATTAAATATGTCTTTAATGTGGTTTCCACATTTCATTTCTTGTTGCTAATCATAATATTTTATGCTCATTGTTTACAGGTGTCACGTTTAGAATCTAAAGTTCAACATCCATTGAGTAATTATGGACTAAAATGTAAACATACTAAAGCAGATTTAAAGGCAGCATTTGCTGCACGTGATAAAGAACAAAAAATACGCAAAAAGTTAGAAGTGGCAAGAACTAAAGGTGATACTAGACAAATAGCAACCTTGGAAACAGACTTACAAAGAGCTAGTGTTGACTCTTCACGAACTACCAAGAACTTAGAACAACAAACAGATAAATTTGAACTTGAAAAATTACAAGATGCTAAGGTGAGGTGTTATATATGTTTCTTGTAACTATGAACTTCACTTATGTTCCACTGTAAAACTTTACTTATCGCGGATTTAGCTCAAAATGGTCGTAACTCAATATAAGAAAAGAGTGAGTTATGACCGTTTTGTGCTAAAGTCGCGTTATGTACCAGCTACAGCGGTGATAAAATTGTCCTGTTACACTGGCATAAACTTTTTCATATCTTGTTTTATATACTGAGATAACATTGTGTAAGAAGGATTGTGAACTGTCCAAGGCAGGGGAGGCAATTCAACTAATATTTTTCCATGACTTCCAAAAATATGCGGAGTCCTGTTTTAAACTTGTTGTGAGTAGAAGTATTCTTAAGATTCTTCCTCTGTTCTCAAACCTATGGCTGGAAATGTGAGGAGTTTGGGAAACCTATTGAAGCCAGAATTTTAATTTATGAAATTATATTACAGTTGAACCCATGATGAATGTGTCATGATATGAAAGAAAACTGATTTGAAGAGTACTTTTTTTCTTTAATAACATTGGCATGGTTGAAAGTTTTTCCATAAAAATACTGATTTCAGTGTTTTTAGAATATATTACTCTATGAAATTTATATTAAATCTATCTATTTCAGTATTTTGAATGTAGGTTTTCAGTATTTTTTAAAACTTTCAACTTTCATTCGTGCATTGAAGATATTGTTCATGTCTTTGTATACTGTGATATTTTTTCTGATAGTTTAATGTGTAGTATATCCTGACAGTTTTTTGTCATTTTTTTTCAGAAAATTTTAACAGATTTTGTTATGATAGAAATGGCGTTTCATGCAAAAGCATTAGAAGTATATTCACAATGCTATCAGAGTTTAAACAATATAAGTGTGGATCAGGATATTAAGGTAGGTTTTTTATAAACTTTATTTTTGTGACACCTGACTAGACTAGACTACTTACAGATGTTGTGTCATTTGAAGTGAAGGTAACCAAGTTATGAGACAACACCTGTGGTTGCTATTGATAAACTTGTTTTAAAGGTACTCATTCACAGATTTCATCTTAAATATCAACTTTTTCTAAAACTATCGAAATTGTATGGAAATATTTTCGAAACCAAAAAAGTAGTGTTCTGATAATGACCATTTTAGTGCAAGTTGACATACAAGTACAAATGATGGTGTTTCATGTTGTAAAAACTTACCCTGTATGTATGGTATAGACACTTTTAGTGCATTTCCATGACTTGAATTGTATATTTCTTGCAACATATAGGTATATTTGTAATGAAATTAGAGCATCTTGAAATAGCCGTAGAGCGTTAAGGTGAAAAAATGGCTACTTTTCACACATGTTGCATCCAGTGAAGGGTTTAAGTCTCAAATACTATATTTGAGAAGAGAATGGTTATGTTAAGACCTTTCCACTATTAAAACCATAGCTTTTAATGGTCATAATAGTGGAACTTTACTATGCTGATTTAGTTGTGTTTTTTACTTGTAGGCATTTAGAGCTAAAATGCGCCCATCAAGTAGCTCCACAAGAATTAATGCAGCAAGAGCCGGGTCGGTATCATCAGGAAATTCTAACTCAGTTTATGAGAATACACCAAGAGCAGATTTACAGGGCTCAGCTCAGACATCACAACAACAACCACAACAACAACGTCAGCTACCTACTAAACCTACCACTAATGGTGTAGGGGTAATTAATATACATAATTATACTGAGAACTACATTGGTTTACTATATTACATTCTCATTAAATTAGATTTAGTACATTTTTATTACTTCTAGTTAACATTTGTTTTGGGCTACTGAAATTTATAGCTGTTTGTCCCAGGGGCAACCTAATTAAAAAATGATTGTCAACCTTTTAAACTGTAGTATAAATACGATCTTTACTGTTCATTTTGTGTATTTTTCTATTTATAGAACATTATGGACGATGATGATGATGACGATGATGATGAAGATGAAACGGATGACGACGAAGAAGAAGAGACTGAAGAAGACAGTGACTTGGAAACAGAACTAGAAACTGATAGAAGTGTACGACATGTTACAGCTATAAAACCTATGCAGAGAAGATGAGATATCTGTATTGTAAACATATTATGGATGCTAAAATACACTCTAGTGAGGTGATCTGTATAACTGTGAGATATTAGGTGTACAGGGGTGCCAACTATTGCTGATTAGCTGATTTCAGCATATTTAGCTTCCAATAGTCATCAGCATATTTATTTTATATCTGATTAATTAAATATGGAATAGTGTACCAGAGGCTTTGAAATGTCAAATTCAGAACTATATAGGGCCATTTGGTAAATGTTATGTAAATTTATAAGTAAAGTGAGCAAAATTGGACCCAAAAAGACCTGTTTTCAGAAGGAATTGACCCTTTTTAGCTGAATGCATTGAGTCCATATTGGCAGCTCTGTGTGTAACTAAGAGATAATCTGTATAACTAGATCATTGATTAATCTCTAAATATGTGTTGGACAGTCTAAAAGTAAAATAATTCATTTTGCATTCACTTGATCTTGGATGAACTTCCAAAAAGTAACAAATTTTTTTTGAAGTTCTTGAGCAGCATCTGATCATTAGAGTATGCAAGGTCATTAACAAGAATTTGTGATGTGTGTTGAATATGAAACTCTGAATGAAGTGCCATTATAAAACAAAGTAGAAGTTTCTGGGTTATATTGAAGAATAACTTATTCTCTGACTTACCTTAAGGTATTATATAGTTAAAGAAGAATCAGTGAATTTTAATCATAAATTAATTTTTAATTGATATTTAAAATGAATATTTGAAAGGTTAAAACCAGTATTGAAAGTGCAAGCTGCGAGTTTTATTATGTTATTAACTGGATGGAAAAAGTGATTTATCTCTAACTGATAAATAACTTCTACACTCTAGGCATTAAAACAATTAATAAGTTAATTTTAGGGAAAGAAGAATCTGGATTCTATGTGTGCATCTACATGTATTTTGGATGGCATAAGTGTAGTGAATATTTATAACTAGAATACTTGTTAAAATTTTGTTCTAGATAGTAGCAAACTGTTACATAGCAATAGAGTCTTAGCTAGTGAAACCTTTTACAATAACTTCACATTTAAATATGTCCCTCAGGGAGACAGGTACATTTGACCTACTTTGTATAGACCTAATCTGGAATTCAAATTTATGGGTTTTTCCATCCTTGCACAGCCGGTACAAACAAAGTTTTCTACACATTATAGCTAAATAGCATGAACTATGGATTAAATCCTATTGTTCTTTGTACATGTGCTTTTACTGGTAACGGTGAAAGTTTGTTTGTACCGGAGGGGAAACTCCATATATTTGAATTCCTGATATAGTCTATTGTATCATAGTTACATTTTGATGTCTTTGTTACTACTTCATGCTCTCGTGAGTTATTTAACATATTCATGTATCATGATGATTTGAATCTTCATTTCGTACTTCATATTTTCAGCAATTTTTTGTGTGTGTTGTCTTACAATGGGAAATATAGACGTATAGTCCCATTTTAATAGCGTTGAGCACCACTTAGTCACTGTGTTGTTTTGTTGTACATGTATAAATCTGTCACAACTTTGAAAATAACACAGCCAATTAATGTGTTATCTTAAACTTCATTTATGAACTAACTGTGTAGGAGGCGATTCTGAATATTCTGGAAATACCAAGTTCACAAGGATTAAGATTAAAATTCAGTGACAGTATAATTATTATAGTTGTGACAGGTTAAACAAATTACTTGAAATGACTGGATATTTGTTGTGCATTCTAAATGTAATGGCTTGAAGTGCAGCTCAACTTAAATCATGTTTTCATTTTCGGGATGTTTTTTTTTCATATTATTTTTCCTTGATTCTACGGTGATGAATTTAACTTAGGGTGATCTTGTTTGTTTTGTTGTTAAAGTTTTTTATTACTTATCACCGGTGTTTGTTGTATTTTATACATGTACAGATATCGGAACGTGCAAGTTGTCACACGGTACGGACGGTACACGCACGTTATACGAACACGGACTGCACGTTACACGATACACGAACACGATAGATAGCTTAATTTGCGGTAAAATACACGATTCCGAGTCTCGATACACGTTTAACACGATTGTTCGAAATCCTCGGCTTTTTTCGCCCATAGAAAAACGTTTCAACGACGACACGTTAAACGATTAATGCGTCTCAAATGTAGATTGAAAACAAAAAATATTCTTCTGTTTCGTCGTAAATATGTAACTAAACAATATAAGTTTTGTTAAATTTATTGAAAATCGAGTTTACCTGCTCAAATTCTTAAAAACAAAATGTTACAAGTTGGCTTAAATCGAATTTAAATTCATGCACACGATTGTCAACTTCGAAATCACACCAACTTCGAAATCACACGATAGACAAAGAAATAAAAATTTAAATATGTTACATTGGTTCATTACACAGTTAAGCTTGATTGTAAAATATAATATTGTATCAATGAATTTATTGAATATCGACATTTTAAGTAGAAATTAAGGTACACGATAGGCGGGCAGTCAATACACGATAGACAAAAAAGAACACGATTGATAATATTTGGTATAAAAATTGAATTAGTACACGGTGTACAACAAAAATACTAACTGTATAATAAAGAATATTATTACTGTCAAAATAATTTAATGTCATTCTTAGTAAGTTTGTTTTAATCGAATTAAAAACCACGAAAAGCCGATCAACTCACACGATTGATAAAAATACACGTTTAAAGTTTTTTTCCTTTGTTTTCTTCAAATCATTCATTGAGAAAAGATTTCATTATTGTATGTGTATATGTTTCAAAAGTTAAACACAGTCTTAGTTTGATTGTAAAAATATAAGCAATTCATATAGTATAGATTATTTTATTGAATATCGACATTTTTAGTAGAAATAAAGGTACAAGATCGGCGAGCAGTCATTACACGATAGACAAAGAAGAACACGATTGATATTTTTTTATCAAACAAATTATGTAAGTACTTGATGTTTAAGAGAAATACAAACTGCAGAATAAAGAATAACATTACTGTCAAAAATTGTTTATGTCATTCTTTGTAAGTTGGCTTTATTCAGATTTAAAACCACACACACGATAGCCGGCGAAACCCACACGATAGAAAAAGAAATACACGTTTCAAGTGTTTTCTCTGTTTTTATTTTCAAGCCATTCATTGTGAAAAATACTTTGAATTAGTATATTTTTTCAAAACACAGTCTACGCGTGATTAAAAAAATATAAGCATGTCATATTGTATAATGGTCGCCTTTTTAGTAGTATGTATGCTAGATATAAACGTTTACATGCAGTGCTTGCGTGAAGACGCGGTATTAAGACAGTACACACACCTCGTGTTAACTTACTATTTTATGCCGACTACAAAATCGATATTTAAATAAAAAGTTTTACATATAAATACGCAAATATGAGGGAATAATACGAATAAACTGTAAAAACTAAATAATTTAATTTACTTAAAGAATTAAAACAATGATGACTTTTTTAATCATATAGAGTCGTGATAAACGAGTTCTTGACCAAGTGAGATGTCAATTATAACAGTTTGTTTACTAAACGCTTTAGCCACTGACAAACAAAGAAAATGTTTGATGATTAAGATAAATGAAAGCATGTGTTTACATTTTAAATATAATAATATTATAACGATTATTTTAATTTAGTAACAACATTTCGGTTGGGCCGCAATTTAATTGACCGCAGATTGGTCCGGAATGAGCCGCAGTTTATCGACGTACGGCATTTAAACAGGAATTTCCGGTTTAAACAAAGTCAACATTTATTCTAAATTCAACTTAATGAATCGCGTTTTTTTTTTGTTTACGGATGATGATTAGTCGACAATGCATAAGTATTTAATACATTTATACGTATGGATTTGTCAATATCTCGGGCACACGATACACGGTAATAAAACGCAAAATCACAATATCTCGGACCGATTTTTACCGTGTTTTTACACGATGAGCGGTCTACACGTTACACGATTGAAATACACGGTGAATTATACACGCACACGGTATGAATGATACACGCACGATACACGCACGATACACGCAAATTTCGGAAACTTGCACGATCCGAGATCTGTACATGTACTTTGAACACTATTATTACTGATGTAATCTTTATTTATAGTCAGACAAAATTAACACGAACTTGAACTACCTTATTATAATAATTACACGCTTCACTTACATTAAATGGCAAGTTTCCATATAAACTATACGATTATAAATGTGTTTATATCAACCTATGTGACTATAAATCAATTTTGTAAACATGGCGTATAATTGTACTTTTAATTTTGGACTCATTCATTTACGAGAAAAAAAAAATATTGTGGCATATTTTCAATGTATTCTTATGAAAACAAAATTAATTGTTCAGTTCAATCATGACTGAGTGTTTTGCTGAAAGTTTCCGATTTACCAACAAAGACAAAAATAGACAGTAAATACTGAGTTTAATATATTCATGCATAAAGGTCAAGCTCAGGTTAATGTTGTCTGACTATATAATATATATGAAAAGTATATTAGTGATGAATTATCAATGTTTTTAAAAAAATTTTTTCGTGTAAAATGCACCTAGCTGATTTTTGTTTATATTGCTTCATTTAAGCTTATTATCTTTTTCATGCATTGCCTAAAACAAGAACTGCTGTTGAAAATGTTCACTGTTCCATTATTACCATTGTTTAATGTATTTTTACCATGGAAATGCAAAAAAAAAATAATGAAAAATACTAACTCTATTAAGTGAGTAATACATTTTGAAATAGTTTACCTTAGAGAAATTGTGCATGTATTGAGTAGGGCAGCAAAGTTAAACAAATCCTAAGGTGATGAAATGATATAATGTAATGTGGCCATCCATCTTATTAGACATATGATAATACAGGTCCAATGGTAATTAATGTTTAACATTGTATGCTTTAATAGATCTAATTTGGAACTCACAATTTTACAAGTGTTTTCAATCTGTACAGTAGGTACAAATAAGCTTTTTTACATATTATTGCTGAAAAGCAGTAAACATGGTCTAAATCATATTGTTATTTGTACTCATATATTCAATATAACTGTGAAAGGTTGTATTTACTGCAGGGAAAACCCCAAATACTTTAATTTGGGAATACAGTTTATCACATGTCATTTTATCTCATACATTATAGTAACATCTATATCTAAACACATCATTACAAGGGGCCATGCAAACATTGGTGCTTTGTTCATTATATTTCATACTATAAGTATACTTCTGTATTGGAATACTGTAAACCAGGACAGGCTTCAAAACTTGTCTCAATCTGAGAAAAGTCAATAGAGAATATTTAACATACATGTTTTAGATATTTTTGATGATTTTAATGAAATTAATTTCTTCTATGAAATTGGAAAAATTCACAATTTGAGAAATTTTGTGAGATCAGGTACTGATGACTGTGTCATTTGTTAGTATTAAAAACTAAGTGTTGTATTTGTTTTAAATTCTTAAATAGGAAATTTAGTCACAAAAATTTCTTTAATCTAAATGATAGGGCTTCCTTAAATAAACAGACTTGAAAGATTTTTTACTTGCTAGGATTTTTCAGAAATTATGAGTATTTGAATATTGAAATTTCTGGTTACAGCCACATTTAGTATAGTTAGGTTATGTATTGGTGTTGTGTAAATCTAGGTTATTTCATTCATGACTTGCTAGGTTGTGTACTAATAAGTTGTGTAAAAACTGAATGAATAGTACTTGTTCTATCTCAGGGCCATCTGATTTTGATTTGTTACATCTTATAATGTCTCCAGTACCTCAATTCATGTCATTTGTAACTTTTTATATTAATATTTGGACTGTCAATTACATTCTGCTTGGCCTGTAGTTGGATAGTCTCCCTTTATATAATGACAATACTTTGTACAGCTGTGTATTGACAAAGTTGTTACTGATTCAAGATGAAGTCTCTTAACCTTGCTGCTAATATCTTAGTTTATGGTCTATGATGCTAAAATCTTATGCCTCAGTCCCATAAAATCGTGGCTTGTTACGAACCCGTATGTGCAGACAGTAGTGGGCTGTGGGAAGCCTTGCGTACCGAGCCGAAGCTGGAAGATATGCATGTTAAATCCATACTCGGCCACGATTTTGTTCACGATTTGACTCTGAAATTGATATGTGTATCCTGGGCTCATCTCACGGACCCTGGTAAAAATGTAACGGTGCCCTCACGGCTATTTTTATGTTTATGGGACTGTAGCTTAAGTTTATGGTCTATGATGCTGAAATCTTAGTTTATGGTCTATGATGCTAAAATCTTAGTTTATGGTCTATGATGCTGATATCTTAGTTTATGGTCTATGATGCTATAATTCTAGTTTATGGTCTATGATGCTAAAATCTTAGTTTATGGTCTATGATGCTAAAATCTTAGTTTATGGTCTATGATGCTAAAATCTTAGTTTATGGTCTATGATGCTAAAATCTTAGTTTATGGTCTATGATGCTATAATTCTAGTTTATGGTCTATGATGCTGAAATCTTAGTTTATGGTCTATGATGCTGAAATCTTAGTTTATGGTCTATGATGCTATAATTCTAGTTTATGGTCTATGATGCTAAAATCTTAGTTTATGGTCTATGATGCTGAAATCTTAGTTTATGGTCTATGATGCTAAAATCTTTGTTTATGGTCTATGATGCTAAAATCTTAGTTTATGGTCTATGATGCTAAAATATTAGTTTATGGTCTATGATGCAAAAATCTTTGTTTATGGTCTATGATGCTAAAATCTTAGTTTATGGTCTATGATGCTAAAATCTTAGTTTATGGTCAATGATGCTAAAATATTAGTTTATGGTCTATGATGCTAAAATCTTAGTTTATGGTCTGTGATGCTATCTTAGTTTATGGTCTATGATGCTAAAATCTTGGTTTATGGTCTATGTTTTACCTTGATTTGTATTTAAATTAAGAGTTTTAGGAGAAAGCTTAACATATTATTAAAAGTGTGCCAAAATTTATTGTGATAGTGTTAATGTATTAAATTTTGTTAATTAATTAATCAATGTCTTGTGCACTTGGTTGATAGGATTGTCTAACTTGTACTTCTTGTTTTTATATTTAATCATTTTTTTCAATTCTCATATGTTTATAAATGGTTACTGTGGCTAAAGGTTGTTTGATAGGTCATTATTGTTTTATATAAGTAATGAAGTATTGTATCTGCCTCTGTAGTAGAGAGTTAAAGGTTGATGACCTTGACCCATTGTGACCTTTCAATGATAAAAGCTTGAGGTATCTAATTGTATTTCTTGATATTGACATTTATGTAAGAAAGAAGAATTATGAAGATTGAGAGTCTAGTTCTGCTTTTTCCCAGAAATGTTGGTAATGTGAATTGTCCATCTCTTTTGACCATTGACTGATCAAAATGGACTTGATAACCCATACCAAATGTAAGTCATATGAATCTATAAAATGATTGGAGCAGACATGACTGAGCGGTTACTAGTTTGAACTGGTAATAAATGAATTGTTTGAATCCTATCTAAAAATTTACCCAGTTCCATGAGCAAGAAACTTTATCTTACTAGCTCAGTACTGGGGACCAAGAAGAGGACTTGAAAATGATTATTCTAACTTGTTTCACGATCGATCTAATTATTTTAGTATAAATTATTTATAAAATAATAGCTTGTGTAACCAATAACTTTGTAGCGTATTTTTAATTATAAATGTTGCTATTTTTGTATCATGTGTTTACTTTTTGTCCAAGTGTATATTACTTATATTATTTTTATAGAACTGTTTTTGTTAAAATTTTCGCTTGACTAGAATATGTTTAATTCATTGTGCTATCTTGTTGTGTTAAAATTGTTAAGAATTACATTTTTATACCCCCGCTTCGAAGAAGAGGGGGGTATACTGTTTTACCCTTGTCCGTCCGTGCGTCCGTCCGTCCATTACAAAATTTCCGTCGCAGTTTTCTCAGCAACTATAACATGCAGCAGCCTAATACTTTGCATATTGCTTCATCCCATAGTCCCATGTGGTGTAAAGCAATTTCATGCTCCTTGCTCATCTACTTCCTGTTTGTCGCATATTTTTAGATTTTTGCGGGGGTATCACTAGTGAGCATTAGCTCACAGATTTACTTGTTGTTGTTGAATGTATTAGTATGTCCATTTGATTTATAGTAAAATCAGTCAATGTAGATGACAAAATTAATTGACCTAATTTTGTTTCACTTTATATTTTTAATATACAAATTTTGTTTTTTACCTGTATTACCAGCATTGATCCATGTCTATTCAATAGCTTTTTGTTTCCATAGAAACAGAATCTCATATGGTCATACAAATCCTGAGTTTAGGACAACAGTCTGAAAAAGTGAGGTATGGTTGGCTCATATTTTTCTTTTTATTAGATGGAGCTTTTTGTGATTTACTAATAGACTTCTTGTCAGTACCCTCAAGGTAAAAATCAGTTTTGAACTTCGGTAAAATGCTGATTTATTTGTGTGAAAATGGATAGTCTTAAAAAATATCTCAAGGGTCAACAAGATGTTGGGGGCCCTAAACAAAGGATTTTTAGGCCAAGTACCATTTTATATATAAAACCTTGTCTAACTCATAGAGATGAAGTATCAACTCATCTTTCCTACCGTCCATAATTTTTTATGTAATTTTTACTATAGAATTCTATGTTTATTTTTAATTTTTGCTAATTCATGAAATCGGTCAGTGTTATAGTTTGTGTCTTATTGATTTGTAAGTGCTTCATTGATTTATCTCCCTTTCTATATTTAGCTTATATTGATTTAACCTTTTGCTGGGTTTTTATCTAGGCACAGTATTCTGATACCTCATTGTGTTGAAATTATCTATTTTACAGATTATTACTTTAAAAACATTGAAGTTTCGTTGTTCAGTTGAGAGCCATGACTTCTTGTTCAAACCAAGTGAAGTTTTGGTTTAAAGTGTCACCTATTTCTAGGGAACCATGGTCTCTTCACTTGGAAATGGCTATGCTTGTGCAGCTGACCAGTGATATTCTGCCTCTAGGACACTAAATTATTAAATATATCCTAAGAAATGGTAAATAGATGTAATTAGAAATCAGGCTAATGGGGGTTTTCCATGTATTTTATGTTCCTGTCTTTGTCTATTCCTTTTATTTATTTATTTTCCAATTTTCGATGTTACCCAAGTAATCTGTTAGTGTATTATGCAGACTTCTCTTAAATGAGAATAAATTTGTTGCTCCTTTAACATCCTAAGGCAAAGAAGTTGAAGTCCGTAAACTTCAGATTAGGAACTTTAAGTTTGACCCAAATTCTTATTTTTCTTATATATTGCATTTTTTAATTGTACCTAATTGGCAAAGTTTGTTTGCAAACTTTGCCCAGTTTTGTTTATTTGCAAACTTTGCCCAGTTTTGTTTATAATAAACAAAATAATACTATTTGACTTATTCATAATGAATGAAATCAATAGTTCTTGTAGTTATTAGTATGTAAGGCAACTGGCACAGTGCCAAACAATCAAAGACACTATTGCAATAATTTTCCTATATAATCTCCACTATGATTATTGCAAAATCATGTCACTTTTTTACCAAAATTGTAGTGCTTAATTTGAGAAGAAAAAAGATCGGAATATTAGGACCACGCTACTATTAAGACCTGTCCTAAATGACTGTTAAACTTTGCTGTACTAATCATGACATGTGTATAGTGTATTTGATGGTGTAGGATTGTGCTGCCTGTCTATTACATGTATTGTATTTATTATGATAGCATTTTTTCCTATAATAAATTATTATAGTTAAAACATCTACATGTTTGTTTTTGTTACTTTTTACCTTACATAGTAAAATACTTGGTTCATCATATTTTATGTCACTAATTTGACAATTTTTCTGTCATAATGCAATATTCCATGGACTTACTCAATGTCCCAAGTGTGGATTACATCTCCCAACTTAACCTTTAAACTACAAACCTTCACTTGCTGATGTTACTGTCTGTAGTACTTGATTAAGCCTTTAAAGGAGCATGTACAAGCTGTGGTCCAGTGGTAGAATGTGTGCTTTAGGATCAAGAGGTCTTGGGTTTGAACCCCATTAGTGTCCCTGCTAATTTCCTTGAGCAAGAAATTAAACTACAGTAACTGTTGTTCTAATCCAACTAGGTGAAATTCCTTGAGCAAGAAATTTACATACAGTTGTTTCAATCCACTAAGGTGTTAAAATGGGTTCTGTCAGGGATCACCTGCCTTAAAGTGATTGCAATGATCAGGGGTTATCAACTTATCATACAAAATTGTTAAGTAGACAGAATGTAATCATGGAAGCAGACTGCAAACTGCACTTAAAATGTTATGAAGAAGAATGGTAGAAGAAAGTATTTGATGACCACACTCCATGACAGTACATGTATATGAGAATATATGTCCTTAATGAATAAATGTTTCAGATACAATATTGGTACTTCTTATAAATACAGATGACAGCATGACATGTGTAAAGTACTATGGTATGAACAACAAGTTGTCAATAAAATCAAGGAAAGTTGTACTTGTTATAACAATTATGGACAAATACTATCATGGTATAACTTACACTAAACCTGGGTCGATAGCGCAATTGGTAGCGCGCCGGGATTCGGAATCTCGTGTCCCAAGGGGGGTACAGATTCGAAGCCCATCCGGGGAGGTTATACCCTTCCATGAAAATTAGACAATAATGTCAATTTTCCTCCATTGATTAGATAATATGAAGAAGTTTCCGGCCTTGTGGAAGGGTAGGTGAGTACTGGTTATAGACAAAGGTCCAGGAAAGCTAGGTTAGGTGCGCTGGACGCCGTGAAATGACCTAAAATGTGTTGATACGGCGTTAAATCCAATAAATAAAATACTTACACTAATGTAATATAGGGACAGTGGTCCAGTGGTAGGATGCACCCTTAGGGATAGGGAGGACCTAGGTTTGAATTCCACCATGGGCACTGCTAGTTTTCTTGAGCAAGAAATTTACCTGGAATTGCCTCACTTTACCCAGGTGTATAAGGGTACCTACCTGGATGGTGTAATTCTATTGCATCAATTTGTCAGCTGCACAAGAAATGGGAGTAAAGGACTACCCAGGAAGATTGATAAATTGATACAAGTAGCCCAATGACCAGGGGTAATAGCTGGTGAACATAAGCATAAAACTTTCACTATATAAACTGCAATTACCCTTTTTTATTTGATGTTATGTTACGTACATTGATCAGAGCATTCTAACTTGACAATATATCTTGCATTTTCACTCCATTTAATAACCAATTCATTACAATCGCTGCAGTTTACAAGGTTTTTTTTTTCATAGGGCATACTTTGACATCATTTTTTTTATGATGTGTGATGTATTTACATTCTAAGACTGGTTTTGTAGGCACCATATTTCAAATTTGTTAATGAATGATGCTCAACAAAACTCAACAAATTCAAAGAAGCACTTATTTCTATTAACTGCCATAGTTCAGAAAGCAATTATATGGCATTTTAACATTCAATGCCATACTTATATTAGTTTTCCATAGTAATACTTGTATGTCTTATTTGACATATATAATACATGTTTGAACATTCAATGCAACAAGTCCCAAAGGGGGTATTGGGTTAGAAACCCACCAGGGGAGGTTATACCCTTCCATGAAAATTAGACAATTATGTCAATTTTTCTATACTAATAAGGTATATGGAAAAGTTTCCAGCCTTGTGGATAGGTAGGTGAGTACTGGTTTTAGACAAGGGTCCAGGAAAGCTAGGTTAGGTGTGCTGGAGGCTGTAAAATAACCTAAAAAATGTGTTGACATTGCGTTAAACCCAGTGTGAATAAACAATGCAACAAGCCATCAATTTTATTTCATTTATGTAAGTTTTCCATAAACAACACAAGTCAACTTGGTATAATGTCATGGCATTGCTTTATTACCATTGGTTTTTACATTGGGTTTCCCATATAGAAGATCCTTAGCCAAATTTCTCAAGCATATTGCTAGCTATTGCTTTGTGCCCTAGTACCTTCTTACACCAAAGGAATACATACCGGTATGTGATATTAAATTAAGGGTACCAGGGGCAAAGCATTAGCTAGCAATATGCTTAGGAAACTCACCCCTAATATCAAACTGCAGCAGACGAATACATTAAGACAAGTATGCACGATTAAAGAGATAGTTATTACTGCAGTTAAAATAGTCTGCTTTACGGGCTTACACAAAGACAATGTAGTTTGTATAATTGAAATATATCTAATACAGTTAAATATTCTAATAATCAGTAAACATAAAGGCAATTGTCCTAGTCTCACTTCCATTTGTTGAATAATTCCATGTTTATATATACAATGTATTCCATCAAGACATCATGTTCTACAGAGCCATTATCGCTTTGATTGAGTAATTAATTACCTTAACTAAAATATGTATGCTTTTTAATGCAAGGAATTGAAAAGAGTGCATATTGATACCTCACACTGTTTTGGTTAATGTACAATGGTAATAAAATGGTGATTATTGATGTTTGTTTGTTTGTTGGGTTTAACACTGTAGCAACACATCATATAAGGTCATATAACGGCGGTCAGTCAACCTACTCACTCCTCCGCTTTAGCTGTTAAACAACTACTAAGCGCATACTTTCATCAGTGACCGACAACTGCCCTACATAACTAAAAATCATTGGTTGGAGGGAGAATGGCAGTAGAAATAATTTCATGACCAAGCTCCATGGAAGTATGCCCCACCCGGGAATCTAACACCTGACCCCTCGATCAGTAGACTTGTGTGCTATCAACTTAGCTAGCATTGCTGCTGGGATTATTGATTCAGTAACAAATTATTGCTAAGTGTATATATGTAAGTCACTTTTCAAATGGCTAAAATATTCTTGTAAAATAGTGGAACTTCTTCCAACTACTATTTAGTTGTAACTTTCCACCTGTATCAAATTTTCATGAAGTGTCATCATCAATGACCAGGAATTCTATGTGACAATTGGGTTTAGTTTACATGTATACTAACTTATTTTATCATGATTGTGAAACAAATTCTTACAACTTAGATTAATCACTTTTAAGTTTAGAGTTCTAAACTAGGTCTATTGATTTGATACAAGCAATACAGTTTCAATTTAACAAGTAAATCACAGTGTACACAGATACTGTAGTGTGTAACATATAAAAACTTGCTCAGGACAATTTGCACTAGCTATACCTCTATAAAACAGTGAGTGAAAACATCCAAAAAGGTTTCTCTGCTCTGGATCATTCATGGAGTAAATTTTCCATCAACTCCATAGAAAACTAACTATAGAAAGTGAAAAAAAATAAAGAAATACACAACACAAATGTTTCTTTCTATTATTTTATTTTCTATTATAAAATCTAAAATAAAATAAAACATTTACAAATAAAGTGTAATGTTTTAACTGACAAAATAAAATAATAAATAAACATTAACTGTAACCCACAACAAAGTTAGCTGTAACAAAATCAAACTAGCTGACTAAACACATAGAAAGCATTAAAATACATTGGATATAGCAAATACTTTTTAGTTTGTTCAACCAAACTTTTCTTTTGGGCAACCAAAAATCTATTAATAAGATATAGTGTTTGCGACTAAAATGACCTGTTCCGGCAACCACTTTCATATCCTAAATTTGTAGACTGATATAACATTATTATCCTAGTTAACCCAGGGTATCATTCATCATTATGTACCAGTACCATGGGTTTTCCAATGATGAACATACATACAGGGTTCGACATTAACAGTGTCCAGGGATTCCCAGGATCACAAAAAGTTGGGAGGAATCCCTGGGATTCTTTCATGGGGATTCTGTCAGGATCCCTAAAAAAATGCCATAATCTTAAGTGAAATTTATTAATTGGAGTTTCCATGAATTGGATTCACAATTAGTAATTGTGAATCTATATAAAAATTTTGCCATTTATTTTGGTCCGAGGAACCAAATCTCTGAATAATTGACTCAGGATTTCTTCAGGATCCCCAGTAATAACAGTAAGTGTAGAACCCTGACATATGTACTGTTACTAGCAGGGCTGCAATGATTCATATCATCATTAGTAATTGTGAGGGGTGCCGATTATGAATTTGATTTCATTATGAGACCTGTGATAAACATGTATACGGAACTGGCTGAACATGTATATAGAAGCAGACTTTAAACTGCACTTTAACTTTTTTAAAATTTTAAAGTGTAACCTTTCATTGAATCAAATCTGACAACTAATGAATGAAACAATGCAGCCCTAGGAACTAGCGACACATGATATCAAAAACAAGCCTTTCATACAACATTTAAACATTGTTATTTCAGTTGACAAAATGAACAAAGAACAGACCAAGTCATACTTTTTTTCTATGATAAAAATGGGCTGCCTACAAAAAATATAATTTTGGGCATGTTTGAAATGAAATAAATTACATTTGTGTATGTCTTGAAATGATTTAATAATATATGTCTACACCTTTGTTAACATAATTGCAAAGATGAAAACAACATATTAAAGGTTTAAATACATTGGTTCATGTTAATGAGGGGAAATAATTAGTGGTAGAATCGTTTCTTCAGAACCTACCAATTTCTATAGTATGACTTATCATAATAATAGAGAAGATAAGCTGTGAATAAGCTCAGCCATTCAAATTGCAACAATTTTTGTGTACAACCAATCAGAACTAATGTTACATACTATTGCTGACATAATATATTTCAGCCAATCAAAATTCAGGAATTTTACTTTAGAGCATAACCAATCATAACTTGTGTCACATACTATCACAGACATTACAAATTTCAGCCAATCAAAATGTAGCATTTATATCAAACAATCAATCAGAACTCATGTTACATACTATCACAGTCATAATTATAAGCACACTATACATGTACAAGTATATACAATATATAAATAAATAGAAAATCACTAGAATACAGTATCTATCACAGTTTGTACAAAATATAAATACCGGTAAGCAACATTTAATGTTATACTGATACATACTTCTAAACCTTCTCTTACAATATGCAGCCAAACCTAGGGTAGACATGCTTACAAAAACAAATTGATATCAGTTAATCGTTAGAAATCTGTTTCTGGGCAGCTATTTTATATCATAGGTTGCACCATTGCAGTCATATGCCCATTGATCTATGGTTATTAGAAAAACATTTACAGCGCAATAAAATCAATCTTAATAGTATGCAGATGTTATCAAATACTGGCAGAAACAATTGATCAACCTGACTAAAATGGTGGGAAAATGTAACAAAATTGTCACACATTTTTTATCAATTTCAAAGAGTCTGAATAAACTATAACTGCCACTTGTAAAAATTAAAGAAGACATTGAGAAGTATGTATAAATAGAACATAAACAATAAGAAGCATTCAATAATCTAACATATACTGGCAGTGACTAAACTTTGCTACATACATGTAAATGAATGCATTATGTTATAACCTGATAAGATAATAACATCGATTAGGAATACAATATAAATACCATCAATATTCACTAATCAATTGGCCACAGATATATTTTTTTAAGTGTGTAATGTATTTATCGGTCTCAGGTCACTCTGTACAATTTACATAACGCAGGCTTAGCACAAAACAGTCGTAACTCACTCTTTTTTAAATTGAGTTATGATTGTTATGCGATAAGCCAGTGATAGGAACAAGTACTATATACAATGATACATAAGTCAGGCAAGTGAAAAATAAATAAGATGTAACTAACATTATACACAGATAAGAGATGGGTAAGGGTGTATCTGAGGTGACAGCTATCAAGTGGGGCTGGTATAGACAAAGGGGTCTTTTTTGGTGGTTGCTGTTTTTATTGGTTTGCTGTATACAAACATGCTTTTTGGGGGGAATTTTGGGGAGTTTGATTTTTAGGCTGTTTTGAAAGTGCTTACTGTATTTACATCACTAGGAGTAACCTTTTAAAGTGATGGTGCACTATTTATTTAGATAGAACCTACTACCATAGTAACAATTTAATAAAATCAAGACAAGTAAAATTTGAATAAAAGTGTTTAACATTATAAAACTGAAATCATTATATAAAAATATATATCTCTTGACGTCATGGCATTATGGACATATACTGACATGGAAAAAGCACAACATACTTATACACTAATATATCTATATGTAATAACTCTATAAAATATCCAATAAAAAACAAATTTTTATAGGTGGAGCCATAATTAAAAACTGTCCAACAGTAATTTTTACTCTCAAATTTAATGGTTTTCAAGCTGAATAATGTTTGTTTGCACCAGATATATCTGAGCAGAAGGAGGTTCTTTTACATATTATTGGTGAAAAGTATGTAACACAGATAAAATCCTATTTTTCTGTGTATACACATTTTAATTAAACTTTGTTCTGCATGGGTACATTTGGTAAAAAACAAAGTTTTTTCTACAGAGGTAAATTATGTATTTAAAATAACATACAAGGGTTTACCACTTGCACATTAATAAAACTTTTATCACATTTAAATTAAAAAGATATAGGTACATTTCTAAAGAACAAAAAATATGACACCAATTTTCAATTTGTATTTCAATTCTCAAAAATAAACTTGTGAAATAGAAATGGTACTGGATATATGAACTCAAAAATTCTTTTGACAAAAAAAATAGCCTGCTTCAAAAAAAGGTAACAACTCCTTACAGAAGTTTTGAATTATTGTATTACGTATAAAAATGTCAGAGATTATATGCTATTATCTACAGAAAAACTAATAAAGGGAGACAACTCAGCAAAAACTAGAGTTTCAAACTATTTACACTTATTCTTACAGAGTTACCTCCCATAGACTATATCTACCTTAATATAAAGTATGAGACAGCTTTATTCTATATTCATCACATTTCACTTCATAAAATAAACAGATAAACTATCTATGTATTTATTCTCATTGCCGTCTTATAGGTTTAGAGTACATTTGTGGATCATCTTCATCATCCTCATCATCGCTGTCGTCATCATCGTCATCATCATCGTCATCATCATTATCATACATGGATTGCTGAAATAGTCAAAATAAAGTATACAACTACAAGTCAAGTGAACATTCTTAATCACCATCATTATACCAGTCATCTCCATAAACCACTAGCCTGTATCCTGGGCTAGTGAAAATTTACTGTTTGTTTTTGTTGGGTTAAACGCCGTAGCAACACATTGTATAGGTCATATAACGGCAGTCAGTCAACCTACTCACTGCTCCTAGAAAGGCTAAATCTCTGGATTTAGCTGTTAACCAACTACTAAGTGCATACTTTCGTCAGTGACTGACAAAACTAGTGAAAATACTGAATTTACACACTTGGGCTAGCTGATATAGTTGCCTATTACTATAAAACATGTCGTAATAAATTGGGCTAGTGCTTAAGAAAACTTAAGGCAAAGATTGGAACACAATATACATTTGAAGTTAAATAATTCCAATCAAATGTCTAAGAGGGGTTCAGGGTTTTTTAACCAAATATTTAACAAGTTTCTTAAAATAAAAATCATAACACAACAAAAGGCCACATTTTCAAATTTGGCATTCCACAATGACATGTCAGTTAGTAAGCTTAATAACATGTTAAACAAACTACAAGAAACATATTCATTGTTTTCAAATGGACAAAATACAATACAAAAGCCCAATATCCTATAACTAAGTCAAATATAAAAGTACACAGATTCACACTAATATTGGTCAAGTGAGAACTCAACACTTTCTATAAGCTAGCCAAACAGTTTTACCTCTAATATACTCTCACTTTAATTGAAGTATGTACCAGATTTTACCTAAAACAGATTACATTCATTAAAACAACCAATGATAGCAATATCCTTGCACGAGATAGACTCAGGATTACTGTCAGGGAGGGCATCACAGATTAAGAAGTTTTCAATCCGATGATTTAATAAGAAAAATTCAAAGGCATTTCTAAACCTACCTGCTTAAAATCTATCACATTTGATAAATAATTTAAAGTGGAATACAAATGTAATAACCCCCCTTTTATATAAAAATAGAGTAATATATAAATCTGATGTAGATTAGATATTGTTGCTGAAATTAATGACAGTCACTGGAAACAATTGTATAGTTATCTCCATATTACATGTTTGTATTGCCTATGGACAAATGTCTATAATGCAACAAAATTACGTCAATGTCTATGTTAAAGTCGTTCATTTTACTGCTACCTAAGTGAAGGGTTTTGAAGGTAAAAAAAAACTATGGAAAAATCCTATCAACAATGGACATTTTCAATTTAAGAAATGATGCCCTAAATATATACATTTTTATGTATTCAAAGTACAGTATTGATAATGAAAAAGTAGAAGATTAGTTCAAGCGTGTCAGCAAAATATAAAGTGCATGGTTTTAATTCAAACTGTTATTTATAGGCTAAATGAAAGAAATAATCAAATAATTGAATACTGTCAATTTGATTATTCACAAGCTTACCAATGCTTGGAAAAAAACTTAGAGCTGTTCATTTAAATCTTGGGAAAATGCCAAACATTCTGTCTCAATTACATAAATGAATGAAATTTGGTAAATGATGCTTTTGCCCATTTCTTTTTTTATTTTAGAAATACAAAAAAATGTATCTTTAAAATAGTTTTGAAGAAATGGTTATAAAAAGTAATTTAGAGAATACTAATCTGACCCAAACCTATATGACCGTATGATAAAATATATTTAAATAGCTAAAAACACTTCTTTTATTTAATAATTGAGCCAGAGACATCAAACAATGTCTTGCAACTGGAGTTTTAAAAGGTTTTACAAGAAGGTCAATTAAATGTTAAATACTTTTTCATACAACTTCAAAAAGGTGAAAATTATGTATACATGAGCATAACAATGTTAACGTTTTGCGGGGAAAAATGATGAAAATCATGAAAAGAATGAAATCATGAAACAATGACTTTTAGCAGATGGTTTTTTTTTAAAAAAAAGACATAATGTAGCTACAGGTTAATATCAAGTTGGATCTGATTTATATTTTCTAAGTCACGAATATACTGGTCAAGGTAAATTTTCATACTAAGATTTGAAGTCAAAGGGTTTGGGGTTCTCCAGTTATCCTGTAGACAAAGTTTAGCCTACTAACTCTACTGACTTTCATAGGGATATAAGCGACAACAGGTTCATGAGGATTCTTACTCACTCACCTGAGAACTAGATTCAAAGGGCATCTGACACAAAATCATTCAACACTTTCATATGTAGCTAAATGAAAACTGAGACCCTTACTGGAAGGACCAATTTTGACTCAAGTGGCATAATTTGAGCAGATTCAATTTGTACTCACTTGAGCTAAAGATAGGAAAGGACATAAAAATAAGAAAGATAAATCATATCCAAAGCTAACAAGAAAGCAGCCAAGTTACACGTACAGTTTGAATGCGTACTCTTTTTTCTGCACTAGATCCAGTCGATTCCCCGTATGTGTATGTATAAGAACTTCCTGTCGTGTATTCACCGCTAGTATACTCTGATGTCCCCTCCATGTTTGACGATCTTACAGTTGAACCAAGGGAGGTAATTGTACCAGGAGGGACCTCCATACCTGGAGGTAATTGTAATGTACTGGCTGGTGATGATACTTGTTGTAAATTAAGTTTTCTACTAAATTCCTGAAATGAAACAGTTACTAATCTATATGCCTGCACACTAATATTTGTTCTAGAATGGTCTATTAGACATTGTTAAAGTTTTCTTACAAACTTTTTTTATTTATTATGATATATACAGTAAGAATCTGCTATTAAGACCCCATTAGATATTGCAAAATCAAGTGACTTTTGATGATTTTGAAGTCCCCAATGCTTAATTTGAAATGAAAAAAATCCCCCTATATTATATTAATTTAATGGTCTTAATTGGAACCTTACTTTAGTAAGGGTTAAAATTATCAACAAGCCTAACTATTTGAAAAAAAATCATTTTCACTAGCTAAATCAAATTTATATCATGCTAGCAGGTTAAATTGATGTTTAACAGACTATATCTGGAATTCAAATATTTTGGTTTCCCCTCCGGTACTAACAAACTTTCACCATTAAAATGAAAACATGTGTACAAAGAACACTAGGATTTAATCCACAGTTTGTGCTATTTAGCAATAATGTGTAGAAAATTTTGTTTGTACAGGCTGTGTACGGACAGAAAAACCCATAAATTTGAATTCTGGATTACATCTATAACCATCTTATAACAGAATACATAGCTTTCCATGGGTCACCACAAAACTAGTCTAACTAGTAGTAAATAAAGAAGGATGTAGACTAGTTGTGCATTGACTCATCACAATGTTTTACTCTATCATCTATCATCTTGCTAGCATTTTGTACATAGGATACATTGGGTTAACTAAAGATATTTTTAACTTATATATTATTAGTTTTTTAAAGCTTGATTGACAAAAACAATTGACATGTAACTCTAAGTGAAAGTTATTAAGAAACCAATTTCAAGACATTTTTGTCATCAACACATGTATCTAATAAGAATTATGTCCTTACTAAAAATTCAAATTTTGCTCATACATATCAATAAGATATTGAGCTTATTAAGCGAAAAGCACTTATTTCAAGTCCTGAGACGGCCATTTTGAATGGAAGGTCCAAACATGTAAAAACATGGTTGACAGTAAGCGTTAATATCTAATCATTTAAGCTTGTATTGTTTTTGTCACTCAAGGTATCCTTTATACAGGGATGTGGAATTCCTATGCAAGATTTGTCCGACTTGAACATTGTGGACAAGTCAATATTTTCATCCCACTTGTCCAAGGAAATGTAATAAGTTTTAGCTGTCAGTATACTAATATTGCAATAGTGGATGAAATAGATGGTTGTCTTAATGTTTTAATACAATTCAACAATTAACTACAAGTATTTCATTACCAACTATTATTATGACTAATAGTATGTATTTTATATCATAGTTCTCAAACTTTCTGTTTTAGTCTTTAACTTTATCATAGACAAATTGCATTTTGATCCTGGATAAGTTGACTTTTAGATTTCACTTGCCCATGAACAAGTGGAAAATTCTTGAAATTCAACATCCCTGCTTTATTAATCATACATATGTGTACTTACATCTAGATCAAACTCTTCATCTATCATGGCAAGATTCTCAAAACATTGACTGTAATATTCTATAGCTTTAGCATGAAATACCATTTCTATACTGACAAAGTCTGCTAATATACGCTGAAATATATACAAAATAAGCATGAAATACCATTTCTATACTGAAAAATTTGCTAATATACGCTGAAATATATACAAAATAAGCATGAAATACCATTTCTATACTGAAAATTTTGCCAATATACGCTGAAATATATACAAAATAAGCATGAAATACCATTTCTATACTGACAAATTTGCTAATATACGCTGAAATATATACAAAATAAGCATGAAATACCATTTCTATACTGACAAAATCTGCTAATATACGCTGAAATACATACAAATTTATAAGCATGAAATACCATTTCTATACTGACAAAATCTGCTAATATACACTGAAATACATACAAATTTATAAGCATGAAATACCATTTCTATACTGACAAAATCTGCTAATATACGCTGAAATATATACAAATTTATAAGCATGAAATACCATTTCTATACTAACAAAATCTGCTAATATACGCTGAAATACATACAAATTTATAAGCATGAAATACCATTTCTATACTGACAAAATCTGCTAATATACGCTGAAATACATACAAATTCATAAACATGAAATACCATTTCTATACAGACAAAGTCTGCTAATATATGCTGAAATATATACAAATTTATAAGCATGAAATACCATTTCTATACTGACAAAGTCTGCTAATATATGCTGAAATATATACATGTATGTTCACAACTTGCATTAGAGCTATCATTAAAAGCATGTCAATGATCAATCTGATTTAAACCCAATCTAATATTCTCATCTCAAGTATTCACTTTTATGACATCAGACAAGCTAGCAATACAGGTCACATTCAGCTGACTGTTGTTATTAATATATTCATGACACAAATTGCAACAAATGATCAAATCACCTCCCGTGAATTACATACACTATCAAAATAGCTCTAAAACCTGATCTTAGAGTAGAAATTCTGAAGCTATTAAACCTTTACTGGTTGCGACATGTGTGAAAAGTAGCCATTTTTTCACCATTACGTGATAGGACTATTTCAAGATGCTCCAATTTCATAACTAATTATCATACAGATATGCAACTTGGCCAAGTTCTTCCCTGGGTGACTGTCTTTCAGAAAAACCAAGTTGAGCCACGATTCCAGTTACCCTGGCAATGCTTGGGTGGAGCAAAAAATTCTATTGCAGTGGACTGTAGAATATCTATGTACAGAGATTAATGGTATGTATTTCTACATCAGAAGCCAACTATCAACAAAACACCCATATTAATACATGTACATGTGTATTTAATTTAAAATAATCTTTATATGTTAAGTTTTGTAAAATTTGACCCTGGGTTCACAGACTACAGGTATTAGGAAATATTCCAGTACCTGTGTCAACCTACACATAAGTAATTTTACCTTAAGATCTGTAATTTTTTCTTTTTCAAATATTTTCATCTGATTCTGTAACCCTTGACTACCAATAGCAGCATCGGCTGCAGCTTTCTGTAGTTCTGTCTCTGCCTGAAATAACAAATTAAATATGTCTAGTTCAACTACTGTAAGTATGTTTAGTCAGCAGTCAAACATGTTAAACTCATCCACTAATCAAATATGTTAAATTTTGTCAAGTCTATCAACACCATATCACTGAAAATTTACCTTTTTCAGTACAAAGATGAAAATTCTAACATTTTTCAAAGCAAACTCAATCTCTATTTAAAAGGCATAAACAACCTAAGAATTTTAATATTAGACTCTCTTGAAGTTCACAACGCTAAGAAAAAAAGCCACAAAAGGCAATTTTCACAAATAAAAGTAGAATGAAGAAGCATAAACTGTTAACACTTCATATTAAAGTTGTTAAGATTTTTTAAGTACAACTGTAAAGTGGCTATTAAGAATGACTAATGAATAAATCGTTGTTTCTTTCCTAGTATGAAAAATTAAATCACTCAGACGTTACCATTTCATTCTATGATTAAAAGTTCAAATTAAAAGAGATAGAAGATGTAAATGAAGATCTTAAACCATTATGATCTTTCTAAGAATAAATCATGGTGTACTGTTAAGATGACAGCCTTAATGGTTACAATACTATCAAATCAGCTGATGATTTCAGATAGTATTAAAATTGAATCAACAGAAAACAAAATTAATGCTAAATGAGTGAATGTGACAAGTGACATTTGTGATTTTTTTGTGATTTTTGTTACAGTAAAGTTCCGCTATTAAGACCACTTTTGTTATTTCAAAATCATGCAATTTTTGACAATTATTCAGACCCAAATGCTTGATTTGTGAACAAAAGGGTCTCTATAATATGGCCGTTTTGCTATTAAGACCTATTAAGATCAATTTTGCTGATAATAATAGCAGAACTTCACTGTAGAATCAATATGCTCCAGTGATTTTGACTTGTCTACAACCCTAAAATAGAACTTTGCATTGTTGAAAACAATAAATCACAAATTCTGCCAGTTTCTACTAGAAACAAGCAAACAGAACATTTATTTCTTTGATGACTGTAAAAAGATGTCCATTTTTTTAATACCTAGGATATCAAAATAGGACAAAAAATAAAGTTGAAACAAAATAAAAGAAAATTTGGGATTGGGAATTTATTGAAATATTTCATGCTTTAATAGAAAATTTGGTCAACAATAATTCATGCATTGACAGAATAAGAACAGCAAAAAATGGTATGTATAGGACTTAAAATTACACTAATACATGAATATACATATTTACTTTGTACATTGAGAGTGGCAGTAAAGATATGTAAGCTTAAAGTTTGAAGAAAGCAGGGAATATAAAACAAGCAAAAGTAAATCAAAGACCCAGAAATATCCCTCATTAAACAGGGAAACAAATCAGCATGTTGATAAATATATCCTTGGATTTAAACATTGTAGAGTAAAACAGTACCCCTACACCAAAGACATATGAAAAAGAGTTTATTATTTCATAACTAGCCATTTTGTGCATACACATATGTCTAAGTAACTATCAAAAGGGTACAAAATTTGATCAGAAATGAAAGTTTTTAAAGCCCAGATAAATGTTTTCAGATGATTCTTAATTGTGCTTAATTGGATTCTACAGTTGTTGAATTATAGACAATGAAGTCAAACAATACATCATATGCTTTAATATAATTAATAACTTAAAGGAATCATTTCAGAGTCCAACAGAATAACAATACAGTTAACATGTATGTCTGTCTATGCATACTAACCAAGATATTGCTTTGAAGTCAAGTAATGTAGTATAGTGATCAAAAGTTACTACAAAATTAGGTGATTTTCATAACAATGAAAACAAGAAGTGTACATCAATTTAACATTGAAATTATTACATAATGTTACCATTTTGTTACAGTGCGCTACAACAAGTTAGCTTGATGAGTGAAAACAGTAACATATAAACAATGTATTATCTAAAAATATTGTCTGATTAACATAGGGGAGTTAATATATATCTCTGTAGAGTTGTAAGGAAGGAAATATCATAAACTGTCACTAATTATCTCAGAAAACACTTGATAAACCTAATTTGGAACCCGTATTTATGGGTTTTTCCATCTGTGCACAGAGCGGTACAAACAAAGTTTGTTACACATTATTGCTGAAAAGCATGAGACACACATTAGATCTTATTGTTTTTAGTACACATATTTTCATTGCAACCATGAAAGTTTGTTTGTATCGCAAGGAAAAACCCAAATATTAGAATTCCTGATACAGTCTATTAGGTTAATATACAGAAAAGTTAAGTACAATCTCATGAAAGTATGACTAACAAGAGCTCCACTACATTATCGCTACAGTAGTTCTGAAGGTTTTAGTTTATAAGTAATATTCAGTTAAACTTGCAATCACATGCAGAGAAGTTGCACATTAATATCTGTATGTGGTCAACATCCTGAATGATAGACTCAAGCTAGATGAAAGTGACCTGCTGGTTGGACATGTAAACTTTACTCTCAGTCTGACACAAAAATTAAAAACAAGTCTATCAAGATCTTAATCTGGTAGAGTGCATAGGCCGCTGACATGGCATAAATCAAGTAAAAATCTAAATAGAGTAAGTCTGAATAAAGTAATCTATAATGGAGAAACAGATACTTATTGAACTTGCGTAAAAACAACATTTTCAGAATAACATAATCTCATACGTTCATACAGTGTTTTTTTTATTTAGAACTGATCTGACTGCCAATGGTGCATTGGAGTGCATAAGTCTTCACTAAAATGAGATTGGGTTATGTAGAAATAAAAGTTTTCATCAAGGTAAATAATTAGTTTATCCAATAATATCAGTATTGTAAGTAATTAGAGTTATTTCCCTTGATATAGGAATTATATAGTTTAGTTAAAGTGCAGTATATAATATTTCCTTGTTACCATACAACCCTACACCAGGTGTACAACAAATACAGTCGAAACATCATTAATATAACCATAAATATTTGGTTTTGAAATATGCTTTACACATGCCACGTTTTGGCTACTTTTCAGTCATATCATCGCAGTCAGTTGAAACTATTCACTATTCTTGGACAGGCATAGATCTTCGGATCTTTTGATCAGTACGAAGCAAATACTTTCACTAGTGGTTGACAGTTGCCAGATTTGATACAGTAGTAGGTTAAAGAATAACCAACAAGGTATGTATCAGCCCATAAGCCAATGAATGGGTGTTGGAAGCTATGTGAACTAAGCTAGTCAGAAACAAATTGACACCAATGAAAGTGATACTTTAATAAATACATGTAGACAACAAAAATTGAGACATACTTTGTGTGCTACTGATTGAGCTAGCCAATGGGGGCAAAATAGAGACATACTTTGAAATGAGAGATAAAATTATATATATAAATAATGATGTTTAAACTGTGTGACACCATACTTACAACACTGTGTAAATAAATCAAGCTTTTACCTGATTCTATTTGAAGCAAAATAAAACATACAAGTTAATAGAATAATCTACAACACATATTATAAACACTTAGTACCTAAAATAACTGCAATTCATTCAAATGAAATTAAGCAACAAAGTACCAGGGTTAAAAGAAGCTGACAATAAACCTTTGCTTAAATAGTTCATATATTGATGAGTTGTCACTAAACAAGCCTATATTTCTCTTTATTTACATGTAGTTTTTATTCAATTTTAAAATTCAACTGTCAATGATTTAAGTATTCACTAAAGTATTTCTGGACTCATGATCAATCAAAAATATCTAAATCATGCACCACTGACAGTTGGGTAAGACAGGTAAGAGTTGCACTGACCCATCAATATATTTTATGGTCACCATTAGAAACTTCTCTCATCAAGCTGTGCTGCCACCATAGACAATGTGTGCAAATATATTAAATTTAACAATTGATCTATTTCCTCACTCTTTGCCTCATTTCAACATTTCTAGTCATATTGCAATACTCTTTGATACTACTCACTATGCCTGAACAGACCTAGGACCTCAAGACCATACTTTGTATCAATTTAACATTTACATATTAACAGACATAACCTGAATTTAGCTTATTTTTCAACAAAAATCATCAACTTATTTTCATACATTATGTCTGCCAGAATCCTAATTAAATATAATCCAATCAGCAAGAATTTCAAATCTAATGACATAGATCAATGGCTTTATTTCAAAACCAGACTTAATTTGTAATGGACTTTCAAGCTGAAGTCACTGAGAGAACTTGTTATTAGAAAAATTTGATATGAATACAATTTCATGAACAGTTCACACCAGAAAACACACATGTTTACAATGAAAGAAATAAACTCCACCAACCTTGTTGGTTAAACATAGTATTAATTGAATTTTCAAAGAAACACATGAAATAAAAATACTATGTTCAACATTTAAAATGAATGGGTTTATTCTGTTGTTTAATACACTGAGGGTAAACATGTAAAAATTTTTATGTTCAAACTTTTACTTCTATTCCAATCATGCAATATATTCATTATGACAATACATGTATATTGTACTTGATTTACAGGGTTCCTGCAGTTCAAGAGGAATTTTCCTGACATTTTATAACTAAATCCCTAATTTATTCAAGACTAGAAGCTGCAATTATGAAATTCTTGGTTATTTCCCATTTTCTCTGTAGTGCAGGAACCCTGTAGAAAAGCTTACATGCACCAGCGAAGGATATACATGTACACACAAAGTCATAATTAAAGCTAGTTACATATATGTGGAGAGCATAAAGGTTTATCCAAATATATATACATGTAAATGTAATGCAAAAATAAAATATCACAGAAAATATTTAACAAAAATCATATGATACCAGTTTGCAAATATAACAACAGTTGTCCAGTTTTTCAATTGGGCAACCAAAAATGGCAAAGAAATCATGGTTTAGATAGCTTAAAAGGTTTCGAGGCAATCCACTCTTTATATCCTAAATTACAGACTCTGTTACAGGTATCATAAATATAGCCAGGCTTTATTTCAATTTGGTATACTATCATGCATAATTGAAAAAAAAATGAAAAAATGCTACTCAGTGTGACTTATCAATAAAATTTCCAGTCAAAAACAAGCCTTCATTTAACATGTAACACTATTTAGAAATGCTCACTTCAAACATATAACAAAAGCCAAGCATGTTTTAAAATTTAAAAAAAACACCAATAATTGGTCATATATTTCTCATACATGTAGCATCTCTTGGTGTATAAGTTATACAGCTCATACAATGTATGCTATACCACGGGCTATTTAAAATTACTACTTACAAAACTGTTAAGTTTCTGAAATCAACTTACCGCAGACTGAATAACGGTTAAGGAAGACAATTTAAAATAAAGTGAAACAAAAAAAAATAAAAACATTATAAGAGTATCAATATGAACAAAAACATAGGCAGATATTATTGATGATGGGCAACTGGTTTAAATTTCCTGCTGATCATTAGCTCAAAATTGAAATTCCAAGCTAACTAGTTTCTGATTGTCTAATCATTTTGTACTAGTGTATATTAAGTTAGTTTAAGCAATATTCATTTACTATAATATAGAATATTATATTTAACAAGAAATGTAATGTGGAAACCACATTAAAGCCAGATTATAAAACGTTAATGCAAAAATTACAAAGGGAAATAATCCATAATAAAGCCATGTAAAGTTGTTGCTACTGTGTAACTCTGTCCATCACATGGTATGTTATCATTGTATGAAGTTTCATAAAGATCTGACAATAAATGACAGAGATATATGCTAAATTGAAAATTTTAACGTAATTGTTCATGACACCAGATGCCAGCCGCCCGCCAGCCTATGTTTTCGCCAAACTATTAGCCGAATTTTTTCGTTGAAAAATATGGCTAATAGACAGAACAATTCATACAGTCCAGACATACGGTATATTTTTACAATTTAAACTTATCTAAATCACATGAAATCTCAAACCAATTGCAATAAAACGGACTATTTTCCAAACGGTAATTCCAATGACAAGCTGAAACTGACAATTATACCCTAAGCAGTCATCACTTGAATAGAACACATTTTCTATGTTACAAGCAATTCAATAATAACAAAATAGTTCAACAGTTGTTCACTAGTAGATTCTATCCTTTTGTTTGTTATTAGGGTACCTGTAACTATTTTTCACTAATTTTCCAACCATAAATTATAACAAGCAAAAAGAAATCACGTGTTTGAGACAATAAGATATTCAAAAAGTAACATTTTGAGAAAGGATACAATAGAATGAGCATCTCCTGGTTTTTTATCTCTGACTTTCTCTAAATTCTTTCTTTGTTTTATTTCTCTATTAATGGCACTTTGTTCTGACTTTATTACTTGCTGAAATGATATAATGATGAATAGTTAAATTATTAGGACAAAATGTCTATAAATGGACACCTTCAACAATGTAAAATGTAAATATGTATGACAAGTATACAAACTATGCCAAATACTTAAAATTGAAAGTTACTTTTTCGTCCCCACATTCTTAGAATGGCCAAAACAAAAAAGACATTTTGTTAAAAACATGCACAGCAAATCAAGATATAAAATTAAAATAATAGTCAATAATAATCTAGCTATGTAAAGAATGACTTAAAATATGCTAATGGTTTTAAATGCCGAGAACTTAAGTTTGACTATTTGCTGTTAATGGTAGAAGGTCCATAACTCACTGAGATCAGCTGATAATTGATAGCCCTTCAGTGAGAGATAATCATAAGTTGTAAGAACTTTCCACAATCAAGATGGCTCTGTATGAAAAACATTGTTTATGTTAAAGTAAATATGGTAAACAAACCTTCATCTTTTTACATTTTGGACCATAAGCTGTTAATGGCTTTATTACTTTATTTTCTAATCTGTGTATCTGAAATACAGGAATATATACAGTTAAGTTAAAATATTAGGACCATCATAATCTATGGTCAATCTCCGTAAACAGATATCCTGTCAAGCATTGTCGTACAGGATCTCTACTGTCTCCGTGGAATGTCACGTCGAGATGAACTTTGTTTGCGACCAATCATTGCGTAGCTTTCATCTAGACAAAACACTATTAATAACATTTTGATTTCGTAATTTTTATTTTTAGACCAAGGTCGGCAAGCTAATTTAACAGCGGTATTATTCACAGTCTGCGATTGGACGGCTCATTTCAAATTGCGTGACGTAGACGATGTAAACAAGTTACATATCATAACAATCTCGTCATGAATATTATGATGAGTAAAGGTCACCTGAACATGACCTTCATTTGAAAAAGGCCAGATCTAAATTAGCAAGTAGGCGAGTGGAAAATTTTAGATCGGGTTTTAATCAGATTGAATCAATGGTCATAATGACATAATGGTCTTAATATAGTGACCATTTTTTCTCATGATAAGCATTTGGAACTAAAAAGAGTTTGGACAACAAGTTTTGGCCACAAGTCTTTCAAGCTGGCAACCAGTAAATAAACATTTTGTTTGGGCAAGTAAAAATTATTTTTGGTTTTTCTACTGGGTAACCAACTTCAAAAGAGTCCCGAATAGTTATACACAATACATGTACTAAAGGAATGGTTTAAATTGTACAAGGTAGGAAAATAAAAGTAACAGAGATGAGAGTAACAAGGAACAGAGGGGGGGGGGGATTATAAGAGAAGGGTGCAGCACCCTACTAAAGTACAATCACTATATAGGATAAAATACCTAATACAATTATACATACCTCAGCATCTCTATAATCCTGTACTGCAGCTAGATTATGAGCAAAATCTGATAAATTCTTTTTTGTTGATAAACTAATCTTTTCTTGATTTGTAAATTCTATAACTTGTTTAGATAGTAGATCACCTAGAGGAAAAAGTTCAATACATGTATTCATGGTTACATCGTACAAATATATCATCTCAAAGACAACAAATTGATTAACTCTGTACAACCAGTTTGAAATTAGCTCTAAACCAATCAGCTAGATAGTCAGGAATGAAATTCTATCACAACACTTTTTCTGGTGGTCAAAGGTTTGTCCCCTGATATTTTACTCCACATTTGTCATATAGAGCTCCATTTATTCATATACATGTATGAACCTCAGTATGCCTCAGTGTACCTATGCCAAAGCGATATCCAACAAAACATTCTTATTACTTTGTTCATCAACAAAGCAATCACAATACTACAACAAATTTCTTAAGAAATGTATTTTGGACTCATTCTTAACCACATATCAGAATCAAGTCAAGTCAAAGCCAAAATATTTTATTGGCATGAACAATATGTTCATCGCCAAGAAAAACTTTGGCAGTATTTTACAAATAATAATAAGGCCACAACAAGTGGATCATGTGTTCTATGGATTAGATCGCACCTTTTTTATGGTTTTTACAAAAAAATATTTTATTTCCCAGCTTGATCATAAAAATTTGGTCAAACCACTATATAAATCAACTAAATTAACATTTTTTATTCTTTGCTTGCTCTACCCATTTTTTTCTTCAGAAAAATCTGTAGAATATATCATCAACTTGTAGTGGCCTAATCCAAATAATAGAACAATATTTGTAAGCACTTACCTTTATCTCTCATTCTAGCTATTTTTCTAGTCATAGAACTAAGTGTTTCACAAAATGCTCCATAATTTTTCTCAACAAGAGTAGTTCTGTCTTGACAAAATTTAACTTGCTTCTCCCTTAAAATAAAAAAAAGTTAAAAAAATGATAATTATCCACACTAACAATTTATGAAAGTAGGGAGAACAGGCAACAGTTGGGCCCTGTACTAACTAAAATAGCATATGCTGTAGTACAGTTTAACCACAGGCATGTATACCATCAATGAATGCTTCAGTTTCATTTTGAACTTGTTTGCATGCTCAATTACAAATTAGATTACATGGTTCAATATAATGGTACAGCAGGTCTTTTCCAAGTAAATTTGACATTATCTTTTCCCATGATTAGGTCAGTGAGTAAAGAGAAGACCATTATATTCCTGTATTTAGGTCAGTAAGTGAAGGAGACTGCAAAAAAGAAGCAAAGGAGAATGCAAAATTCCTCACAGATAGAAAACAGTGAAATTATTAGTATTGTAAAGTCAGTTGTTTTTACATTATTTATCTGACAAATTTATCCAATTTTTCTTTTTAATCATACAGTTAAAATGAGTTTTCAAGAAACTAACACTTTGATTTCACAATTAGCACATTTAGTAACAAGTCTGCCCAAAATCAACAGTTTAACGCCTCTACAGTTGAAACAAGAGGAAAACCCTTAAAATCATATAATAAAATAAACATACAATGGTACAGGACCATCATGAAGTTTATCAGAAACAGTTTCATCTTTAGATTCATTACAATTATCAGCAGAAGTTTCTTCTTCTATCATTTCCATTGTAGTATCTAAAGACACATCAAACATGCTCTTAACATGAGCAGACTTTCTCTTAGACCTTCTTGGTTCAACTGATTCAGAAGTCTCAGTCCTATCAGTTAGTTGATCAATATTCTCAACTGAGCAATTCTTTTCACTTTTTGTTCTTTTCACAACTTTGGGTTCTTTTCTTGGACTCTTATGCATACTAGTCATACTACATGAAGATTGAGAGATATCATCATTGTCAATGGTTCTATCAGTATCTAGACTTCTTTCAGTAGAGCTGCCAACACTTCGAGGAGTATGACTTCTCCTCTTACTTTTATGTTTAGACTTTCTACCACCATCTTGGTAATCAGAATGCTCACTTATATCATTTCCTCCATTTTCAGATACAGAAACTTGATCTCCATGGACATTACCATCAAAAATCTCCTCAAGAATGTCATCACCCTTAACTTGTTCCTCAACAAATTCTCTATGGTTACTTTTAGTATCAGTTTCATGAATATCATGATATATACTATCATTTTCTCTTTTTGAATCTATTCTTGAAGCAATACTCTCTTCATCTTCGCTAAATGTCATCAGTTTATATGATCTTACATTCCCTTTATTTGTCTTTCGTTTCTTATCCTTTCTCATGTTTTTCTCAGCCATTTTGTTAATTGTTTAGTTAATAAATTGTTTATCTTAATCCTTTTGACACTTGTTTACATGTATTAAAGACACACATAAGTAATTGTTGTGGACAAGTTTTTACATACTTATTCACCAAGAATATTCACTATAAAATATGATTTAAATCAATGAGATATTCCACACTGATCACAAGACCATTTCAAGTCATAAAAGCAAAGAATATTAATTAAAAATGTCAAATATTTCAAAGTAACATATTACAAAAAAGTTTCAAACATTTTGTTAAAGGTGTCATTAAAAACTATTAACATCTAACCAAAATTACTTAAAGAAATTCATTAATAAATCCATCACGAAAAAATCTGATTGAAACCAAAGAAACCTCAAAGTAAATTGGTCAATACAGTTAAGAGTAGAGAAAATCTAAGAAAACCAATCAGTGTGATTGTTTATTGATTTGTATCTTATAACCAGAGACAAGATGATATTTCTTGTATAGATTTCCTATTGTTTTATTGAGTTTTCTGGCATTGTTATCATCTTATTAATTATTCAAATATAAACATTGACTTGTTAATGTATAAGAAAATGAACATGTTAATTAGCTCTGGGTACTTGTAAGTTAATTGAAGGCAACAGAGAATCAATTAATATTGAACACTATATCAATGTAAATTACATTACTAAAATTGCTTTTTATTTATAATAGCGAATGATATTAAATGAAATTAAAGAATACATAAAGCAAATTTTATACATGTACAAGTAATCAAAAAGTAAACGCAGGTTTAGCGCAAAAGGGTTGTAACTCACTGTTTTCTCATATTGAGTTACAACTGTTTTGTGCTAAACCCGCAAAATATCTATTAGATATCTAACAATTTTATATTGAGGGTTACAAATACTTTTTCCGTGGAATATAATTAATTCAGGAATAATAGTAGATGTGATTCAGATCAATAACTTAATATAAATAATACATGTATCTGGACTCTCAGGTTAGGGTAGCTAGTTTAAATATTTACAACATGCACAGTTGTACCTTTTTCTTCCAAATGCTGTTTGCAGCATTTAAATGTTGTTCTACCTTGTACTGTGTACAAACCTCATTTGCTCCAATGAATCTCAGGGAGTCCTGAAATCCATTTATCACTTGGGATGTCATTTATCATGTTGATAGAATCCTTCCAATCTTTTTAACATCTTATGATCTTGGATCAAAGTTTAAAGTGAGTTTTTAGCACAGAACATCTGGTTCAAAGCTTGAATAACATATCTCTCCTAATTACAACATTTTATGCCTTTCACTTCCCTTCTTTAAAAATGGTCACCCTGAACAGGAAAACACTGTTTTAAATCAATTAAAACTTAATTTTGTCCTAACATGGATTTGAAGTAGCTAGGTGAAGTGATAGAATGCAAGTATTTTTAGTTATAATCAATCCCTAAAGTTGATATGTTAATTAACTCACATTTTTGAATTCAAGTAGCTAAGACGCTTAACATGCAAATTAATAGTATTCAAATAAAAATATTTTCACTTTATGTTTCCTCTTATACTTGATTTTGTCATTTTTCAGCCAAGGGCAAATGGGAAAGTATTAATGTTAACATGTATAACTACATATATATCTTATCATACTTTTGCAAATCAATTACAAGTTTGCAACTAAATTAACTCAACAATGTCCAACATAAATAAATGGGAGATAATTGTGATAACCTTTGTGAAAATGATCTCATGAGTTACATTTCTTTGATTCACTCACTATTTTCTCCAATTATCCAACACTGCTCTGAAAATTCTGGTTGTAGTTTACAAGGTTTCTTCCACTATCACCAAATGTTTTTGATTTGTACGCATTATGATACAAAATACAATGTATGTGGAGTAGCTTAACTTTGTCAACAAACATCTGTATATCCTGGGTAATGCCGTGTAACCATATATATAAAAATCCATGATCCAAACTAAGATTCAAGTCATCACCTCTCAAGTAGTAAGCAGACACTCTATCACCTCGCCATAAAAGCTACAATGTAGCTTGATGGCTAGGCAGTACAACTACAAGCGCTGTATTATACCTCTGCTGCACACACCCCCTCCTTAACAGAATTTGTCCTCAAATTCTTGGAGCTTGATTGTCTGCGCAACAATCTTAAGAAGCAATCACACAATCCCTGAGTGGTCATTTATGTTGGGTGCCAACAAGTATGCGATTAAAATCCTTGGTCAGAACTAAGATTCGAACCCACAACCTCTCAAGTCATCAGTGGATACTCTAGTCTCTACCACCGCACCATAAAAACTGGCTTAAAAGCAAGGGAGTACAAGCATGATCAATCCCTGAATATAATTCCTCATCTTCATTTATAAGTTTACAACTCTATAGAGAGGTGCCCAGACTGAACTATAATTTGATGAGAAAGAATATGTTGCTTGTATCACGGAATGCCAGGACGAAGAGCAGTCTTAACATATGAAGTTAAATGTCAGAGCTCATCAGGTCATGATATTTTGATAAAAAATGAATCCAAGTCGGCAAAAGGGGATAAAACATATATAAGCAACTAAAATAATGTTTAATAAACAAACTTACATTGTTTCTTCAAAACTTTTGTTTCAAAATTTGCTATAAAAGTCTCGTATCTGTTTGCTGTAAAAGTTTGTTTACAATTAGTTACCAGCCTTGACTTGACTGACTACCATATTTAACTCCGTAAGAAGAGTGCACTGCTGGCGATTCGTCCTAAATATTTTCGTACCTTACAAATGATACACAGATTTATTCTATAAATAGACGATGAAGTGATTTTAAAATTAAATTTAAAACTGCCTTTTGGTTTTTTTCCTATTTATGCATGTTTACTTAAATACAATTTATTTGTGAATGAAAAAAATCTTATCTATATATAACGTCTCAAATAAATAGAAACTTTTCGCTATCTTGTCTGTAATTCAGCTTAAAGATTGGTTTTACAGCAAATCACATATTTTTTCATAAAGTTATTTTTTATCTACATTTTGCGTGCATGTAAATGAAAAGATCTAAAACATGCGAACCAGTAGATCCAGTTGGTGTAGTGGGCATTTAAGAATTAAGAATCTAATTAGTTTTGCATTACAATGGTCCATAATAAAAATTTACATTCCCGATACCAAAATAGTCTAAGTTAATATATATACGATAAAATCTTAGATCAGGACAGCAACATTTACTTTTTATTATTATGTAGGAATTTATTTGTTAATTTAGGAGAGAGTGCATCCATTTGGGCAAGTTGGAACGCGGGGTAAGGAAGAGCGTCCGTGCTTTATACTAGTACATAGCTGCAGTATATAGGTATATCCCCGTGCGGATAACCCGGGTGGTGAATTTTGACTCACATCATTTATCATCTACAATTATTGGTCTACTTACATTGAAGCTAATCTAACAGATGTGTCTATCTCCGGGTCTTTGGTGCTGACTATCCTTGCTGAGTCCATAGTCAGAACTCAAGATTTAGAATAAGAAATTACACCGAACTACCTACAATGAAATTTAAACAGTCGGCTAAAATTTTATCTATGATTGAAATCATACACTATCTTCATATGTTATATACACATGTATCCAGTTATAAGAATTGTTTCACAAATATCCACAGTTCGTACAAACTGTTATAAATTCATACCAAGCTGTTAAAGTGGACCTAACTTTTAAAATTTCAAGATAAAAGAATTTACCCATGTATAATGTGTTCACTATATTTTACAGCTTGGCAAATGATCTAAAGCTTAGAGTGTTTTATCTAAAAACAAACACTGCTGTGTTTTAGTATCGTTTTAGTATAACACAAATATTATTCCATGATTTCTTTGATAAATGTAAATGAGCAAATAAAATAAAGTTTACCACTGCTTTAAAATATTTACGTTTAACATTGGTCAAAAATAAATTTAAAGTAGGAACGACGGTTTTGTGTCAAGGCTTATTTTTATAAATCCATCTTTATCAGAAAATTTTTGACTTCACGTCAATTAAGATGTTTAGTAACTTTTACGTACGGTCCATAATTTTGAACTATGATGAACATAAAAACATAACTAAATATGCTTAAAACATATATATCTAAAATCCAAAGATTAAGTCTAATATAAACTGACCGTATAATTTCAAAGCACTTTCAATATTTGCTTGATTTTATTCATTGCTTATATTTGCATTTTAAATCAATAATGAAAACGACATTATTGAACCGCATGTATTCAGTTAACTCGGCGACAATGTTTCTCTCTAAACATAGAAATGCACCAATTGTACACAAGAAAAATTTCTACGAGAATATAAAAAAGTCACATGTATATTTTTTACTGTCAATAATTTACGACTTAATAATGGTTCATTAATTTTGTGACAAAAAATCCAAAAAGTATTTGAACATACACGAAATATTTTCCCGGTAATATTTTCACTGATAAATGTTTTATGTTCAATCCAATATACAATGCATACTTTCGACAATAAAATGCGGATTAAAAACCGTTTAAACCATTGCACAGTAAGTTTCATCAACACACTCAAGTTATGGACGATGAAACTACAAAAATTAATGTTTGTATAAAGTATAAAATTTAACTTAAAGTACAAGTTCTGACAAGCGTATACCTAAGACCGTTAGTTTGAATTATTCTCCTGCAATAAATTAGTTAAAGTCTGATCATTATCATATAGATCTTTATAATTCTATTGCAGTTTATATGCATGCAGTATACATACGGTACCTAAAACAGTGTTAATACTTTGTATTGAAAGAAAGAATGTTGAAAGATAGACCTGCATGTGAATAAAAATATATACTAAGTTGTAAACTACGACAATAAGTCATTCGATCCAAAATATCTCGCCGGTGTCGGCTGCTACATAAGCTAGGCCGTTCTGCTATTTTTTCAAATATTTTTTTGTTTGGTGTAACGCCGTGTCAACACAAATGATGTTAATATATAGCGACCAGCTCACCTAACCTAGCTTTCTCTGACCTTTATCTATAAAAAGTACTCATATACCCTTCCACAAGACCGACAACTTCTCCATGTTCGTACACCTTACTATTTTTTATCATTTTTAATTAACATAAACAGTTTTCTGACTTGTACTTTTAGTTTCTCTTACCTTTACAAGCAATTTCTTGTGGCTTGACGGACAAAATATAATACGACTACATCCCTGGTTTATTGACACTAACTGTCAGATGAATCAATGTTTGTTGGTCGAGTGGTTACAACAATCGACGTTCCAGCGTTACAATCTTTGGGTAGCCGAGTGACTACAATTTTCATGATATCATGGGCGGATCCAGCGGGGGGAGGGGGGTCCGGACCCCCCTAGAATTTGGAAAATGTACCTGTCCATTGGTGTATTTCTTGACTGTAAGTCATTTTTAAGAAGCATGAAGCAATTTTTCTCGGTGCTTAACATAGATTTAATGGTTATGTAGTTATTATTATTCCCAGCCAGCATGACCATATCGGGCCGATATACAATTAATGTCGGCATGTCGGCAAAATGTTCCGATTTGGGGCCGACATCGGACCGCTGCAGTGCCGACATACCCAATATTTTGAAAAATTCTAAATGCAATTGAATTGTATACTTAATTATGTAAATAAATAGTCGTGTGTATGATTTCAATTACTAGAAGCACACTAACCACATTTCATGTTACATCAAAAAAGTATATCGGGTCTGCGTCGGGCCTACATGATCAATTAATGCAACTATTTGTATATCGGGTTGACATCGGTACGATAGTGCGTTTTCTGCTACACGTCAATATATTGTTAAATCGTTAAAATATTATGAAATAGAATTATTCCAATGAAACTCCTTTGTAAGTTACTTATTATATTCACGTACTGTCATACCGGCAAAATGTGCCTATTTTGGGGCCGACATCGGACCGCTGCTGTGCCGACATACTCAATATTTTGAAATTCTAAATGCAATTGTATTGTTTACTTAATTTTGTTAATAAATAGTCCTGTGTATGATTTCAATTTCCAGAACCACACTAACCCCATTTCATGTAACGTCAAAAAACGTATATCGGGTCTGCGTCGGGCCTGCATGGCAATGGACGCAACTATTTTGTATATCGGATTGACAACGGTACGACATTGCATTTTCTGTTACACGTCCATATTTTGTTAAATCGTTGAAATATCATGAAATATTTTTTTTCCAATGAAACACCTTTGTTATTTTATATTATATTTGTACGTACTGTTGAAACGAACCGGCATTGTCGTTTTGTTCAGCGACTTTGTCGAGAGCATTTTTCTTTGTATGCAAGATCGCCTTTGAACAATTTCTTTGTTGAATGGTTTTGACAAATTATCTCCTTTTACTAAAATTAAATGTTTTGGTGAATTTTCTTCTTTTTCTGTCATGTTTAGAATTGTGATACGTTTTAATTGTCTAAAACTATGTAGTATTAAGCCTTTTTAACTATTTATTTAGAACTTTAAGGGAAATCCATACCTTTGTTTTATCAATTTAAATCTATATATAATATTTGGTTAGGTCAGATTGGGAAAATATATAAATTACCTCCCTACTCGTTTTAGGGCCTACCTTCCGGGTTGGAAAAGGACTGTTCTGTAAAATTGACTCGTCCAAGAGTTTATAAATGCGTGTTGACTTCATTTGGTATTGTTTTGGTGTTAGCCCAATGTAGGCAAGAAATATCGGGCCGATATTGTTTAGACATCGGCCCGATATTGTACTACCGATATCGGGTCGACATCATTCCTATTTGCAGCCGAGGTTAAATCCGACGTTGGGCCGTCATAGAAAACCATATAGGTTTGATGTCAGGCCGATAAAGAATAATTTCTACTGTTGACCGACATCACACCGCTATTGTTTTGATGTTGGCCCGATGTAGGCAAGAAATATCGGGCCGATATTGTGTAGACCTCGGCCCGATATTGTACTACCGATGTCGGGTCGACATCATTCCTATTTGCAGCCGAGGTTAAATCCGACGTCGGGCCGTCATAGAAAACCATATAGGTTTGATGTCGGGCCGATATAGAATGTTGGCTGGGTTAATATGATGCATTTTTTTTCTGTAAAATGTAAAAGTTCGGACCCCCTAGAAAAAATCCTGGATCCGCCCCTGGTTATGATTATTAACAATGTTTGCTGGTAGTGTAGTTACACCAGGTTTTCAGTTTAAGCAACATTCTGTGCACAATAATAAATCAGCTGTACAATGAACAAGTTGAGTGGTCAATTTGTTGCTAAGTTGATTTACTAGTTGCCAGCAAAGTTCGATGGCCCAGTGAAAGATCTGACCCCAAGGTAATAACGTTGGTTTACTCTTAGTTGACACCATTGGTAGGTAGGTCGAGTTGCATTTTCAAGTTTAGCATTCGATGAGCAATAAGTTGCATCATTTGATGATTGGCCATGTGAATTTAACGTTTGATGTAATCAGGGTACCAATGTTTAGAGACCTGTGGTATAGTTCGTTTTTCTCAACTGTCAAAACATGAATAATTTCACGGAGTGGTCTTTGTCTAACAATCGTTATATTTTGACCGTGTGTATTCAATTACCGTAAAATTATTCAAACTTTGACAGTTGTGAAAAATGACTATAGCTTAAAGTAAACCAGTCATCTACCGATTGTCTTCGATTTTTGTAAACCTTTTGGATAGCAATTGTATAAAAAGAAGCTTATCCTCACCAGTGACTGACCTGGATAACATTCCAGATAATTCTGGCTAAAAGGTCTTTAGCACATTTTTTTAATCATCATTTTTCTGTTTTGTTTGCCAATTATACATGGGTTTACCAGACAACACTGATATGAATTGAGAGTAATTAATATAAGATTTACGGACATGCTTCAGAGTCGGACAAATTAACATATACAGCACCCTCCAAAAGTACTGGGACAAATGAAATTTTGGTGAAAAATAATGCCGATTTTAGAAGAACTTGCTCAGGTGACCCATTGTTTTTTATAAGGTAAGTGTGAATATTCTAAAATAACAGGATTGCCAAAGGACTTATGAACGGTACTGTATATGTGAGAGTAAGTCAAACAAATAACACATTATAAAGACACAAATAATATAAGACAGCAACATAGATACTCATTTCAAAACACTTTATTGGCAACACCTGCCGATTTGCAAAAATCTTAAGGCAAAATGCAATGAAAGATTATGTACAAGACGCTATATGACATATTACATACAAAATGACCACCATGTATTTACAAGATGATAAAATACGAAAAGTAATAAAAACAATATCATACAAAATAATAGCTTAATTGACAAATAGTAACTTTACATGATAATTATCATCTAAATAATCTCCAACTTATTCGAGTGCTCATTTTCAATACTCCATCATAGCACTTGAGAATGTTACAGTTTTTTAAACAAATACACAAACATTATGATTAAGAAAAACTAAACAAAACGTTTAAATGAAGTGGTGAAAAGCAATTATAAAACTACTGATACATTTATGCTTTTTAAGTTATGCACTGATTCCTGTTAACATAAATAGTTGTTGAAAATATCCAGTTCATGTATATATTGGGTTACTTCAAAAGATGCTATCTGGAACTCGAATAGATAAAAATTGTCCGGAACTCAAAATATTGGGGTTTTCCACCTGTACATAGATGAGGTACAAACAATATAAACAGCGATTTTTAGACATTGTTACTCAAGATCACGAATTACAAGATTAAGCATATTGTTCTTTGTACACAAACTTTTCTTTGCAACAGCATACGTTTGTTTGTACTGCAAGTAAAAACCCATTAATTGTAAATCCAGATGATGTCTACATAAAGTAAGTACAAAAAGTAAAGAAAATCGAAAAATTAATCAATCAACCTATCACCAAATTAAACGAACACCTTTTTTGACTAGACTGCTCACAGAAGTACAGATAATTATTCTATCAGGGTATATCATAAACTACTAATTATACAAAAGATAACACATGCCCATTCAGTATGAAAAATAACATAAACATACAAACAGCCGGGCATGGATTTAAGACAGGCCTAGTAAAACTAAACCCATCATTAACTTACTGAGTAACATCATCATACGTTTATCAAACGCTAGTTCTATAATAAAATGAATAAAGATCAAACATAATTAATGGGTCGTGGGACAGTGTACTGGTAGTTTACAAATAAATACAAGGAACATTTTGAAATCAAATTTTTATGAATTGTTGTTTTTGATAAAATGTTTATTATAAGCAATGAGTGTTAAGTCCGACGTCTAATCATAATTTTATCAAAATGTAATTATAATGTACTTTAATGTGCATAACGCGTAGTGAGCACTAGCCTACTAATTCCATGACAACAGAAACATTTTAATTGCAAGGAAAACAATGATATAACAATACATAAATAACAACATCCAGTAAAACAAAAAAATCTAAAATTATTTCTGTATGATAAATTGATATATGGCATACATGTACAAATTGTAAATTAAGGTAAATGATAAAATGAATGAAGAATACTTATGATGACATAAAATGATAATAAATTAACACAAATGCTGCTTTAACAGTAATCAAACCGTAAATGAAATGAACCATTTAAGTCAAGTAATAAAAGAAACACATGATAATGATTAAATACAGGGTGGAAATATCTAACCCAAAGGAGATCTCTACAACAAAAGCCTTTCTAGCCATTGGTAGGTAATGAGACAAGAAAGATTTATGAAAAAATGGAGGAGTGTCGATGCCATCTTTCATCGTAAAATGTAAAAATGAAAATTCTAAAATTCAATACATGTATTAAAAATTTTCTACACTATTTACATCTTCCTTTTCAAACGATTTATAACAAACATATTTGAACATAAATGCTCATTACATGATGATGAAGAAGCTCTCCTTAACACAAGTACACATATTCCAGGTAATGAATACTAATAATTAAACCATAAACAAGTCATAAATCATGTATACATGTTGATAAGCACATATCACCGTGTCCCCTATTTATATCATTAAATGAGATGAACTAATGATGATTGATATTCTAGTACATTAATAAATCATGTTCTTAACAATGGTTATCAACATGCAACGACACACAGCACATTGATTTATAAGTTCGAACGTACGGAGACTTAATCCAACATCTATATTAATGAATAACACGTATCACAATGACACGATGTTCTCAAACCGAAGTTAAACTATAGGCAAATCAGTCTATGAATCTAGTGCTTAGCATTTATACCGTCTTATGATCATTTAAGCGTCAATAAATTTGGACCACTTTCAGCACATCTTGTAGAAACGCTTTCCACACTTTTGTAAATTTCAGATCAGTAAACGAGTGAACCTGATTACAATTTTAATAACGAGATCAATGTTAGATTGGTTTTCACGAATAACTTTTACAAAATTTCTGTACTTGTGTAAATTACTAAGGCTGAAATTATTTTTCATCAACACTTCTCTAAGAGGGAGGTGATTAATTCTGCCAATCGTACACAATTGATGAGAAACAATTCCACCAAAAAGTTTACCTGAAAACAAATGAAAAGAACAGACAATCACTAAGAGAATGAAATACATGCATGGTAAGACCTATTTATTAAACTTTTATTAACCATGAATGAAGACTTACAGAACGCTTATGTCCGGCTTGCCATTTTAATTTGTTCGTTCCAAAAACACATACAACATACATTACGTAACTTATTCAACAAGAAATATAACCATTGTTATCTAGTTAAGAATCAACAAAGAAACTGCAACGTTAAGCCTTCAAAAGTAGTTGCGCCATCCTTATTTGAGATGAACATCAGTAAATACCAAATCAATGTTTTGTATGTTTGCTAGCCCTTGCCAACACTCAATGCAAATAATAAAAGACAGAGCGTTCACCTGAGATTCAGAACTAGACCCTCATACTCCGTAAGTAATCACGGAAAGGTATTGCATAAGGTACAAAAATAAAGCAAAAACAAATGTGAAAATCCCTCTCTGAGATTTTATACTAACACTGGACTCTTCTGTAAAAATAAAACGCTGTTCAACAACAAGTTGACTATGTATAAAGGACATAAGAATGATTGTCTAGGAAAGTAAGTACAAAGTGAGCACTAAATTAAATTGGGTGGTGTAAGGCCTAAGACACTATTCTTATCAATATAAATGAGTAACTATTTTGTTAGATAATATATATCATCAGATATAATTTCATATGCTTTTATGAAATTAAAGCAATACGTAAATAAAAATCTCAATTACCTCATAGAACAACTTTTGATAAAGCAACTGACTTGGAACGCATTTGTTTTCCATTGTTTGAAGATATTGCTGCTTCAGCATCCTCACGATTCAAGAAACCAACCAAGGCTGTGCTGCAGTCACTTGTCGCATCATCTCCGATGTTCAGTCTAATTGATTCTGGAGCAGGATTAAATCCAGAGAAGAATTTAATTATCTCTCCAGTATTTACAACTTTAGGAAGATTTGCAGCCTTGACAAAATAGAACACAGCTTGAGTAGTGGGTACTTCCGGGTTCACAGCTAATCTTGAGAGTCTCATTTTTTCAACCATTTCCGGTTTTGTCACAGCGTTTATGCTGACTTTATACGTGCCGATCATTGTTCCATTTTTATCAAGACCTTTATGAGCGTCATCAGCACTTAAAAACTCAACACAACATTCACCCGTTGGTTTGCCAACAGCATCGTGGCAAACTTGCACTGTTCGAATACTTCCTGTACCTTCAAATAAACTACGCACATCTACCACTCTAATCATAGGTGGTAGATTTTTCAACCACAGATACACTTTATTAGGATCAATAACAAGTTTGGAACTTGCAATCGATGCCCTGGTATTGTCACTTTTAGATGGATTAACTGTAGCTACGTTTTTATCGCGCGAATCTTTTGTTTCCAGCTTTATTGAACTTTCATTTTCATTACTAAAGTCACCAACTTTTCTTTTTACTTCCTCCATATCTTTCTTGTTTCCAGCCATTATATTTATTGTTGTACGGTCAAAAACTTTCCTATGTTTCAAAGCATGTTTGAACGACTTTTCATCAGCAAATTCAATATAACAGAGACCAGTAAAGTTTTTATTATCCTTAGTTTCAAGCACAATAGCTTCACCGTTTTGAGCTATATTACAACCTTCAAAAAACTTTCTCAACTGACTTTTCTTCGTGTTCACTGGTAATGAGTTAACCTTTACCACAAAACTTTTAGGAATACTTGCAGGTTTACTAGATTGGATAGTTTCTCCCTTTAATCGACTCAAAGTTGCACTTAACGAATTACACACATCTAGGTCATTAGAATAATTACCATCTTCTTCATTGGTTGGAATAAATGAATCAACAGCTGAATCATATTCTGTTTTGGAAACAGGTCTGATTTCTATAGTTCTACCACCCATTCTTGACTTATCTTTTGTAAGTGCTCTTTTAAAAGACTCATAAGAGGAAAATTTTACATACGCCTTTCCTATTCTGTGGCCTTCATTGTCATTGATAATTTTTATGCCATCTTTAAGACTTTCCAAAGATGCAAAAAGTCGACGTATGTCTTTGTAAGTTGTATCTTTCGGTATTTTTTGCAACACAATGGCAAGAGATGATTGCTCTCGCTCACTTTTTAATGATTCTGTTTCGTTTCCTGATGCACTACTTGATTTGTTAACTTTTTCGTCATTCTTACCCTCATTACTAACTTTATTGCTTCTGTCCAAACTACGAGATCTGTCTCTTTCACTTCTACGGTGGTTTTTGTCATCTTCGTCCCTATCCCTCCGTCTTGAACTTTTACCATCATCCATCTCTTTGCGGTCTCTATCACGAGGTCTGCGCTCCCTTTCCTGGTCAAATCGTGATCGATCTCTGTTAATTTTTCTATCATCATTTCGTTCAATGCCTCTCCATTCTCTTTGTCCACGTTCTCCAATGCCATGTTCATTAGTATTTCGAGGATCATATCGTCGAGTTTCTCTGTTTGACCGGTCAAACTGTTCATCTCCTCGACTATCAGGACGGGAATCAAAACTAGATGAAGTGTCAGCGCCTGATGATGACACCAATCCCTCTTTGTTACCTGGGGTATCCAACAAAACGCGAGGACTACTACCGGCATTATTCATTGGTCTGCCAATATTATGCATGTCAGGTTTATTCATCATACCATCATTTCTTGATGCCCTATCATAATTATATTGACCTTCAAATTCACGACGATTGGTTTCTTGATTTTTTCTGTCAAATGGTTCAAGTGATTTTTTTTCTGGATGGTCAAGCAAAGCATTTCGTCCATGAGGGCCACGAATTTGACTTCTGTCGCCTGTACCATGAAAACCTTCATAATCATACGAAGAGTCATATCCTTCAGTAATTTGACCAAAATTGTCCATTGATTGTTCATCTCCACTAGATGGAACATTAAAGTCTCCATGCACATCACGTCCTTCTCTCTCTTCACCAGGGAAATATCTTTCATGGAAAGGTTCGCGATTGCCTGGTTGTACAGGTGGGCCATCATGAAATGGAGGGCGACCTCGCCCCCGGTGCATCTCATGGAATGGAGGACCTTCATGAAAGTGAGGCCCACCACGCCCACGAGGACCATCTCCACCAGGTGGCCCGCCACGAAACGGAGGACCATCTCTTCCAGGTGGACCGTCAGAAAACGGTTGACCATCTCTACCAGGTGGACCTTCACGAAACGGAGGACCATCTCTTCCAGGTGGTCCTTCACGAAACGGAGGACCATCTCTTCCAGGTTGGCTGTCACGAAACGGAGGACCATCTCTACCAGGCGGACCGTCACGTAACGGTTTACTATCTTTTCCAGGTGGGCCATTACGAAACGGAGGACCATCTCCTCCAGGTTGGCTGTCACGAAACGGAGGACCATCTCTACCAGGCGGACCGTCACGAGACGGAGTACCATCTTTTCCAGGTGGGCCATTACGAAACGGAGGACCATCTCTGCCAGGATGGCCGAGACGAAACGGGGGACCATCTCTTCCAGGTGGACCGTCACGAGACTGAGGACCATCTCTACCAGGTGGACCCTCACGAAATGGAGGGCCATCTCTTCCAGGTGGACCGTCACGAAATGGAGGACCATCTCTACTAGGTGGACCGTTACGAAACGGAGGACCATCTCTACCAGGTGGTTCATCACGAAATGGTGGACCATCTCTACTAAGTGGACCGTCACGAAATGGTGGGCCATCTCTGCCAGGTGGACCGTCACGAAACGGAGGACCAACTCTACCAGGTTGACCGTCACGAAATGGTGGACCATCTCTACCATGAGTTACGTCATGAAACGGTGGACCATCTCTTCCATGTGGTACGTTAAGAAACGGAGGACCATCTCTACCAGGTGTTCTGCTATGATACGGAGGTGCATCTCGAACAGGCGGACCATCACGAAAAGAAGAACCATCATTGCCAACTGGAGCTTGTAGAAGAGGTCTTCCTCGAACAGGTGGAACTTCATGTCTGGACGAAACATCAGGAGTTTGAGGACCATCTAGAACAGAACGAATATCTCGACGCGGTGGACCGTCACTGAATGAAGGCCCATCTCTACTGGTTTGGCTGGCATTAAACGACGGACCATCTGGACCTCGTTGACGGTCACGGAATTGTTGACTCTCTCGACCAGGTGGACCATCACGGAAAGAAGTGTCATCACGTCCATGTGGACCTCCATGAAATGGAGGTGGTCCATCTCGGAATGGAGGTACGTTACGATCATTTGAGCCATCACGCCCAGATGGACGATCACGATATGGAGCACCAGCACTTCCAGATTGACCTTCAAGGAATCGAGGACCATCGCGACCAGGTGGGCCATCACGGAAGGGCGTACCATCTAGATTCGGTGGGCCACCACGACCAAGAGGACCATGTCTTCCCTGAGGATTATCACGAAACGGAGGAGGACCACCTCGACTATTTGGTTTATCGTGAAATAGAGGTCCATCGCGACTATTTGGACCAGCACGGAATGGTGGGCCTCCTTGGCCAGGTTGTCCAAAACGGTTATCAAAGTCTTGAGGAGGAAAGTCTTGACCAGCAGCACTGTTATTGGTTGCTGATTCTTCTTGGGGCTGAAAATAGTCAGGTTGCATGGTACCATATAGCTTTTCATTTTCTTGCTGTCGCCCAAAGCCAAATCTTCCATGCTGAACACTATTATCATCTTGACGAGATCGTCCATCTGAGCCAAACTCTGAATTCCATGGTGGTTTATTTCCATCAATTGGAACGTTTTGTGAAACAGTTCCAGGGTCTTTTAGTAATGGAGCCCGCTGGCGATTTGATTGTGTATTTGAAACATCAAAAACTGGTTGAGGTTTACTTCCAGTAGTGTGTCCATAGTCAAAAGTTTGGGGTTGACCAAACGTGCTGTCTTCAGAGATACCAAATGGCATTTGAGCTGCACTGCCAGTTTTAATTTCAGGAATTAAAGCTTGGGTGGTTGGTAAAGTAGTCGGCGCTGCACCTAAAAGTCCCTTGGAATTGTTAATAATAGGAAACAATGGTGCAATTGGTCGATTTACAACTTGAGGCGTTGATGTGGGATCGATTCCAATTACAGATGAAGTAGTAATCACAGGTTTGTTAAAACTTGCATTAGATGACGAGATACCAGCATTACCAGATGAAACGCCATCTTTCTTATCCATCAACAGTTTCTTTTCATTTTCATTTTTATTTCTACTACTAGGAGATAGTGATCTTTTACGATTTTTACGACTTGAATCACTAGCGGGACTATTTTTTCTATCACCATCTTTTGAATCTTTGTACCTGTCTCTATCAGACCTATTATCATCTCGATCTCTCCTACGATCTCTGTCTCGACCATCTCTTCTATACCTACGATCGTCTTCATAACTACGACGACTTCTGTCCCTCCTATCACGATCACGTGGACTATCGATTCGGCTTGAACGATCTCGAGATCTTTCTCTATCCTTACTTTCTCTTCGAGTATTATCGCGATCCTTACTATCCCTTCTAGACACATCTTTTGATTTACTGATAATCCCGATCTGATCTCGAGTACTAGGTGAATCAGATGCTTTAACTTCCTTCAAGGGAATGTTCCTACCGAACTCATCCTTTTTATTAGACAGTGGTAAAACGACTTCGTTTACATTTTGTTTAATGGAGGAGGTGGCAGGTATGACCTCAGCGGTAGTGTTTGACATGCTAGAAATATTTGGATTTCCTAGACCATGACTAAAACTAGACGATACAGGCCCTTTTTGATTGTTGTCTTGTATATCACTAAATCTAGAATATCTTACTTTAGAAGTCGTTTCAACTGCTTGATTCGACTGTTGATTATTCGGAGGAAAAACTTGACCTTGGAATTTATTATGAAATGAGTCTTCTTGTTTTAACTGGCCATGCGGTCCTTGTATTCCACCACTTTGGTTAAAATTTAAGGGCATATTTGGAATGATATGTTGCTGATTACGTCTGTGGGGATCCTCATTCCCAAAAGGTTGATGTTGTTGTTGTGGCATTGGCTGCTGACCCATAGAAGGCATTGGTTGAAACTGTGAATCTTGGTTAAAGTTTTGTTGACTACTGAAAGGATATGGCTGGTGTTGAATCTGTGCTGGGTTTACTTGTTGCATTGCAATTTGCGACTGACTTCCACCATAACCATAGGTACTCTGCTGTGAGGGTTTCATTCTGTCCATAGTTTGATTTCCTCCAACGGCATATTCACCAGGTAATGGATCAAATTGTTTCGAATTATTATTCTTCGATTGTCCGATTTTATTTCCAGTAGACATTGTTATGGGCAAAGTATTCATAAAGCCAGATAATGACGGAGTCACAGAGGTTTGTGTGTTACTGTGAAAACCTCCTTGAAATTGATTCATTTGAAGAGGTGGTTGCCGGCCCAGACCCAGTGTATCGATTAGCTGACCAACAGCTGGAAATGCTTGAGATATCTGCTGAACAGAAGGTATCTGGGATAGTACAGGTGTGGTAACGGCAGGTGGAATATTTTGTTGCGGCACCGGTGCAGCTGTGTCTTTAGCTTGAGATATGGTATTTTGCATCTCAGTTTTACTACTTAGAAATAATTGTATAGGTCCATCGTTTAAATGTGTATTATTTAGCATCATTGCACGTCGTGCATCTTCATCAGTACTGAATGCTATAAAAGCATCACCTTTTTCACCTCCAATAATTCTAACACCACCAGGAGGAATATTTAATCCTTGGAAAAAATTCCTGATGTCCATAGCACTGGCGGACCATGATAAGCCCTGCAAACGGATGATAACAGACATGATGATCTTTACCTGAAAATAAAGTAAACAAATTGTTAAGTTTTATATTACTTTACTGATACCCAAATATTCCGCATGCTTTATGTCAGTTTATCAAGATACACAAGTCACCTGATGACTCTTCAAGGTTTACCCAATTCCAGACTGGAATATTTTATGACTTGCAAAACAATTTATACAGAGGTAAACAGGAGAAAAACTGAAGTAAATATTTCAAGACCATTCTCGACGATGGTATGTAGGTCAAGCCCATGAACCAAACCCACCATTCATGAATACGTGGTTGGACGCGCTACATACTAAGCTAACCAGGCTGGTCTGATATTCAACAATGCTGACTCTTGGTGCTAAACTGTGTGCTTCATAGCAACATAATTTGAACACCTTTTAAAGAATGCAATGTGATGCTACATGCCTAATATGATAGCACAGTAAGAAAGACAATTCCTAAATATTTTAACTATTTCTATGATAAAACAAGGACAACCCTTATGACGGCAGTCAAATTTGAACAAAAAGGAATAACATATATGTATTTTAAGAGAACCTTGGAAAACGGATGCTCTAAGTTGGTTTAAGTAAAATTTTAAGATATTATAAAAATACATCTAACATACATTATTACAGCTTTTACTTAAACATAACGTTAAATACGTCTTTCAAATTTCTAATCCACTACATGCTGACGTGTAACAGATGCCACATAGATACATAGGCAGGTTTGTGAGTCATTCCTTCGATACAACATTTAGGCAGTCAGAAGATGCTATCAGCTGTTTGAAACTTCGACATTTTCTAAACATTCTGTTTTAATTAAGATTATATCAAGTTTACTAAAGCTAATGTCTTAAATAACAATTGAAAAATACATGTTATGCATTTAATAAACTATACACAAACTTGCAATATTTGTATGGCATATTGAAATGAGCTTATACTATAGGCCTATGTGTTAGCTGTTGAATCCTTCTGGTAGCCTAGATAATATGATAGAATGTGTTTACTCACTTACTTGTAAGTTTTTGGTTTTAATAAGGTACATGTATTTACAAAATGTAATAGTAAAAACATAAAGAACATTACATCTAACTACCTATCTTTTTGAGATGTTTTTGTTGTTTGATACAACACATTGACTAGTTAAAAATTTATATGAATTGTACATGTGATACTGTGTAAATGAAACTAATATTATTTTTTAATGTAAATTATTGTCTAAATAATAACAAAGAACAAATAAAAACAAAGTCAAACAAAAATTATTGTTTTTACATTCAAGCATTAAGTTGATAGAACCACTCATCATTAAAATGGCTCAAACAATTAACTGCCAAAAGGGTCTGTTAGAAGTTTAAGCCAAATACAAGTATGAACTATATATCATGACTAACATGTTTTGTGTGTGATAAATGAAGACCCTTACTGGAACAATTGTTATTTTGTGTTACAAACATTTCTTGGTGCACTAGAATGTTTTTTATTAGGAATTACTTTGAACTTAAAGAAATGAGACTTATCTGGCTTTTAACAGTGGTTAAGTGTATATATTTAAACTGACTACTTTCTAGAATACACAGGTTGACTGTCTCAATTAATATAGAAAAAACTCTGCAATGTGTTCAGACTTACATAATAATAATAAGTTAATGTAGAGGTGAAAGAAGTACCTATGGGCTTTTGCCATGGACTGTGGCACATGCATTTTCCTCGAATTTGCAATACAAAAGAGCCCTAAAGATTTCCGGTTTTCTCTCATAAGAATATGACTGACACGGGGTTTTACACTCGTACTCAGCTAAATGAAAACTTAGTAATTCCAGTGTGGAGCTAATTTTGACCCAGGGACACAATTTATAGAGGACACTGATGTGGTACTACACGCTAAATATGCAGGTTTCAGGCGCCAAGGTTTCATATATAATATATGATCGTTAAACATTAAATAACTCTTTGTAAAATCTTAGATCACTTGAGCGGACCTAATTATGGAAGCTAAAAAGTTTTTTTGAAAAAAGGATTTTATAAGAAATTGTTGACGATGGAAGTGTAATATAAGCAAATGATACAACCTTTTTCTAGTACTGTAAAGCCTAAAGCTACCTATATTGCATGTAGCATATCATTTTTAGGTCTTCTACTAAGATTGTTCGAGTTATGCCCGCAGTCTTAGAGATCAAAATTGGCCTAGCCCAGGTCATTTTTCAGACAGATCTTTATGAAATTTAGACGAGTTTGATAATAGGTCATTTTAAGTAAAAACTACGTCACTGGTTCAAATTACAGGAATCCTATCGATAAGATAGGCCACATTTTAACTTCTACTTTCATTTAATGGAATCAATGAAATCTAGTAGTAGATCGATAAAGGGTAACGCCAGGTCAACATGCTAACACGCTTAAGGTAACATTTTAAATTAAATGTTCCAATTTTGACAGACCTGGTTTACAAAGGACTAAAATTCATTTTAAATAAATTTTTAAATAAGACCCACATTAAACATGCATTCGGAACTCTATTGCCATGCACTAGGAATAACCTCGGACGTATTTTAACGCAATTTTGGTACTACCTTCGCGTCAAATGCTTTCACAAAAGTAAACAAATCCACGAGCGTTTAGACGGTGATAAATGTCTTGTTTTAGTCCATAAATTTAAAATGCACGATAATATGACATCCGCTGAACTATATATAGTCACAAATATAGTAAACAAAGCCTTAGATGTTTAGGACAGGAACTATTTCGCATAACCATTACGTGCTTTGCCTCACGTATGTAGCAATAACCCTGGGTTATTGGTAGACCCCACGAATCCTTCCGAGGCTATTCATTCGGTGAATGATCGAGGTGTTCCGTATGATCAAGCATGTAGTGTTACTTTCCAAAAAGAAACAAATTTTAGCCCTACATTTTATAAACAAGAGGGCAAAGATATTGTCCTATATCGCTCACCTGAGAACCATTGCACAGAAACATCAGAAATCAGGAAGAACAGACCCCGTTGCAAACAAGTTTTTTTAAGATTTGACCCCGTGACATAGGTTTTGACCCCAAGTGACCCATAAACAATCCAAATCTAGAATTCATCAAGACACACATTTTGACCAAACATTAGGAAAATCGGTAGGAAAATACAGCTTCTATTGCATACACAATGTTGTTCTAATATTTGACCCCGTGACCTAGTTTTTGACCCCATATACGATCCAAAACTAGATTTCATTAAGACTAACATTTTTATAAAATTTCATAAATATCCAATAAAATATACAGCCTCTATCGCATACACAAGGCAAATGTGAACAGACGACAGACGCCGGACATCCAGCGATTACAATAGCTCAACCTGAGCATTCGCTGAAGTGAGCGAACTAGGGACAGCCTTTCAAAGGAAATATCACAAAACATTATCATTTAATATTTCCAATCAGGTGAGCATTACGGCTTTCTTGTTATCTTTACACGTCATTTAGTAGAAATCGTCTTGAAGTTATCTTATGGAACGCCATCTAGAGCTGTCTGGTGTTTTTTCAGCCGTATTGATATGTCCAAACTCTATCTAATCAAGATAGTGATATCATCTCAAAACTTAATGTTGAATAGTCTAAATCATGTCTTATTATGTCACAGAGTGATTTAATCATGTACAAACAAGTACTGAAGTTGGCTTGTTTTATTGTTGTCCTATCATGTCACAATCATGTACTGTTATCAAATTCAAATGTGGAGTTGACGAGTCTTAACAATGCCTTATTATCCCTACATATATACATGTACAGTGTTGTCTTGCCTAAATATAGTATTGACTTGTCTAAACAATATCTTATTATGTCTAAATATAGTGTCGACTTTTCTAAATGAAGTGTCGACTTTTCTAAATGTCATGTTGACTTGTCTAAACAATGTCTTATTTTTTCTAAATGTAGGGTCGACTTTTTCTAAATCTAGTGTTAACTTTTCAAATTATCATGTTGACTTGTCCTATCAATGTCTCATTATGTCTTTAGAAAAGGAGTGATTTGTCTAGTTTATTTGTACAAGTCAATACCACATTTGAACATAATAAGACATTATTCAACAAGTAAACAATACATTTGGACATAATAACACTACGTTTCTACGCATGATAAGACGGTGTTAAGACAAGTCAACATGATATTTGGACATAACAGCACTACATTTGGCCATAATAAGACAATGTTTAGACAAGTCAACATGACATTTTCAAGAACGTATTAAGACAGAGGGTTAACAAGCCAACGAGGCTGATTACAATACCAGACAGCCATGGCGTTCCATATTATCTTGTATATTATATTTTTATGATAGCAAGTTATGAAAAACAAGAGGGTCGAGATAACCCGATATCGCTCACACGAGTGAAAATGATGACAACGAAACTAGAGTAAAATGTGGCATATAGAGTGTTTACAAGGTTACTAATTTTTTTTATTAAACCTTAAATTATGACCTAGTTTATGACCCTATTTAAACCATTATGGATCTTGTCTGCGATATTTTTGACATGAATAAAATTTTGAAAATTAGAGAAAAATCGTAGCTCATAGAGTGTGAACTGTGAAAAGCTGACGACGCTTAATTGACGCCAGACAGTCCATCCAATTGCAATAGCTCGGTCTGAGAATTCCACGCTGCAGGTGAGCTAAAAGAACAGTGTTCAAGAGTTCTTCTTGATAATATAAAAACAGTCAACACTGAACAAGAAGGTTACCAGCGAAAATGGTTGCTTGAAAATTCGTTTTGCAAATCTTATCCACAAGTTTTGTCAAAATACTAGTTAACCATGCAGTGATACATATTTGTATTTTATGATAACCGCAGATTAAAAATAGAGTAATAACTAACAATTAACGCATCTATAACATAAGAAGATACTTTAAATACAATTGATACAGATAACATAATATAATAAAAACAACTTGAAACGAAGTATAAAAATATACAAATCACACGTACGCATTTAATTGGTAAATGTGCAAAACAAAACTGTCAACCCTAAATGAAATGAGAGATGGCCAGGGACGAAACGCTCGACTTTTTGGTGATTTGTTTAAAATAATTAAGGCTTAAGTTTAAACATGATAGCTTTATTTAACATGACTAACGATGAGTAAAATAATTGATCTGGGGTTTTGGTCACTCATAGTTCTGTTGTTCTGATGATCGCCTCGAAAACCCCTCATTCTTAAATGTTTAAACACTCAATGTCAAAAAAAGTGGACAATTTCACATTTTCAATGTCCCTTCGCCCTCATTTTTTAAAAACAGAAGGTATCTGAGATTTTTTCTCATTAGATGATGTATACAACATATATGTACCTCCAACAAGAGTTTTGTCCCTCATTGAACATACTTTCTGGTGAAAACTTTAATCCAAAAATACAAAAACTGTTGATTTTGCGTTGTCCCTGCATAGGGTACTTGTTTTGACTAAAATATAATTTGAAATAATATACCGTTTTGCTGCAAATGTTACCTTTACTAGTGGTCATTTGGGGTAAATCAATGAAAACATAACCTTCCGAAATCAGACAAAAAAATTGGCTAAAATTAAAAATTATTTTCCTGTGTCCCCAAATTGGTTGTAAGATACGTTAACAGTTATGGACATCATGCATTAAGTCCAAATATTGGCAATTTAACTCGGATTTATGCCAATATAAACTCCCAAGTGGTTAATGTAAGAGATAAAAAAGGCCCTTGGCGTCTAAGATCTAATACAGATTAACCATATTTTTTAAATAATGAAAAATTGAATTGTTACTTTAAGATTTGATAAGATACGTTAACTTTCCATATGTTACAACACATAAGCTAGTTCAGAAAGCAGGCAGAGTTACCTAATTTCACAATGCCTACTTCATGCAGGCATAATCCAGAGAAATTTCATCCTCGAAAAGTGCGATATGCTTACTTTATGGTAAAAAATAGTAAATGTCAATAAGATACGTCAACATAAGATACGTTAACACGTACCTGATATTTCAATATTTGTCGAAAATAAATCATCTTTGGATTTACTTTCTAGCCAATTCCATTGCTAATTACCAAAATTTCCACTCAAAACAGAAGTTGTAAAGTATTCCTGGCGATTATGACTAAACAATCAAGCATTTTATGACAACTCCAGAAAACTGAAGCCGTCTAGTTATTTTCTATATTTATGTCTATCTGGCCGTGGGTTTCACCTTTTGGCGGTCTTGCCGTCCAGATATGCCATTTCGGCTTGTATATATTGTGTATATGTTATGTTTTTATGGCATTTAAAATAAAATGCCCTTTTTCAATCAACCTGATTTCTGTTATTTTTTGCCTCATGCCCTACTAGTAGACACTTGTGATGGACAGCACATAAATGGATTTTATGCCCACATAAAATTTTTTATGTAAAGTACATCTTTACCCGACAGCTTTGTCGGCTTTAGATATCAGGTTACTTTTAGACCTGACCCTTAACTAGGTTTTTATTAGCCAATCGGATCAAGTAAAATGTATCACATGTTTATTTTGACCAATAGCTGATCAGTATTTCAGTTCCTTTGTTTAACTTGATGAGATAACATCAATTTATTTTGCTCTCGTTAATTTATACCACCTCCTCCAGCTCCTCCTCCTCTTATTTTTGTAAATGTTAGATATTTTGTTAATGTTAGGTTTGTGATTATATATTATTTAATTTTTTATTATATTTTTTTTTTTTTTTTTTTTCCCCTTTTTCTGACATGACTATTGTATTATGTTTTGTTTTAGGGCGGTCTTGCCGTCCAGATATGCCATTTCGGCTTGTATATATTGTGTATATGTTATGTTTTTATGGCATTTAAAATAAAATGCCCTTTTTCAATCAACCTGATTTCTGTTATTTTTTGCCTCATGCCCTACTAGTAGACACTTGTGATGGACAGCACATAAAAGACAGCTAAACTTGCTTTTCATGTGTAACAAAGACAAGTCAGAACAATTGTATGCATTGTACATGTCTTATTTGCTAATTGATTCCAACAGACGTGAACAAACTTGTTCAACGTATCTTACTCAATGTTAACGTATCTTACATTGTTTAAAAGACATGATATAACAAGCAAATACAAACTTATAGGATGTTAACTTATTAGAATTATAAAGTAAAATGGACAACTTTTGATATAAAACCTAAAAAAAGCATTTCTTTCATTGAGTATTTGACAAAACTTATACATTGTAGTAAAGGTTAACGTATCTTTCTTTCCAGCTTATGTATCTTAAAATACTAATGTACAGGAGGAAAAAATAGACTAGAGCTTAGTACCAGCAAGGGTACAAGAAATGAAAAATGACAAATGGTCAAATATACCTTCTGAATATGGAGCAAAATTAAATGCTAAATCAAACAAAGTAACAATAAAATGTCTGAGTATTTCAACAAAAGAAAATTTATCTGCAGAAAACACATTCCGAATGATTTAGGACAAAACAACAACAGAAGAATGCATTACAAATGAGGCTTTTACGCACCCAGCACAATCTACAAGTTTAAATGAGAAAGAAATATAAGGTTTCAGGTAAATTCAATATTGAAAAAGTTCTGAATATAGTTTGAGCAAGTACATCAGTCCAATGTACACGACAGATAGACAAAACAAGATTGTTTTTTTTGAAAATGCCAATTTGTGACCTAGAAAAACAAAGGGCCACCTTGTAGTTTTAAGACAAAGGTCAGCGGCATACAGAAGTTGGTCTTGAAATGATCAGGTGAAAGCGCTTAAACAAAATTATGAACCTTTTTTTTAAAAAGAAAAAAATGCAAAAGTCTTAACATGAATTCAGATTGTAAGGAATTACCATACGACTAAAACTAATGGAAACAAAACATCGTCCAGCACACCAGGATCTAAAACCAAATTAAAACTCAATGGTGCAGGTATAGTTTCGGGCATATTTCCACAGAAACTCAAGAAACACTTTTCATGCAAATAATGTAATCGAAAAGTTTAATTTCATATAACAACGCCACGGTCCAAAACGGTACACCAGCAGAAAGAAGGACAAGTTGAAAATATATTTAGATAGTTGGACTTTTAAAACAAATTGTAGAACCTCTACCTTGTTGAAAAACAAATCGACAATTTTGTTGCAATAAAGCTGACAGCAGCTGTCTAAAGAAATAGATAATATGTAAAGTTATATGAAAATGGACCATATATTTTGAACTCTTAAGTCATGAACTGATTTTGATAAATGAGTAAGATACGTTAACAGATACAAAATAAATGTTTACAGAAAAAACAAATAGATATGTCTCCTTTCTGATAAATAAACATATTTGAAGCAAAAGAGCTAGCATTGTTTTGATTTTAACATAAATTGTGCCTTAACTAGAACGTCTTTTAAAATGAACAGCAGTGGAACTTATGTGAATTGAAAAAGTAAGATACGTAACCTTTTTAAGTTTACCAATGTGAACATTTGATTGTTGTCTAAACAAACTAAGTTTAATTTTAGATTATCGTTTTGAAGTGTTTGTAAGCAAATGCTAGCATAATTTTTGCTTATTGATTACATTTACCTCAAATATATGTTAATAATTTTTTAGTAAGATACGTTATTATTTACCTTGTACAAATTAAGTGATTAAACCTTACACTAGAAACATAGTAGCGGCATTAGAACTGGGTTTTTAGTGTGTTCTTACATTGACTCCTGAACTACGGTTTTATTGTTTTATTAGCGCGAGTAATTCCTGAATAAAACGAATTGATTTAGAAACACCTTCAAATTAAAAAAAACTATCATTGTGTTTATTGTTTAATCAAGGACAAATAGAACTTCATGTCATAAGAAATATATAAATAATTGTCATAAAGTTTACCGTCATACTATGAAATACCTTTTAATAAATAATTATTAGATTTGCTATTGTCTATCGGTTCTAGAAATTTTATTTTAAAAATCTTAACGTATCTTACTTTACATTTATACTACCTTTCGTTAAGCCATGACAACTTTCAGTACAGTCCTTTATAAAATCTCCGATGCGTATTTTCTTCTTCCAAATAGGTTAATGTTAAAGATTATAATGATAAAAGATGTTAAACTCCTACTTCATTTTTTATCAATTGTCAAATCCTAATTGTGCACTTTTTTTGACATTGAGTGTAAAATACAAGGGGCGTTACTCAAGCTTAAATCCAAAATGATAAAGTATGCAAGCGGCAAGACTTCCGGAATAATTTATCTAGAGTTATTTCCTTTCATAGTTGGGTAGATGTATAGTTCTGTTTTATCAACCTGTCACAACTTGAATAATTACATGGTCACTGAATCGGTTATTTTTAACTCCTTTTGAACTTGTTATTTACCCGATATTCAAAATTGTCGCATAATTATATAGTTAGATCATCAATAATCTATATGGCTCGGTGACTCAATGGTTAAAAAAAGTTGAATAATAACACATTCAGTGACCGTATAATTATTCAAGATGTGATAGGTTAATAAAACAGAACTATAGTACTGACAAATAAGCATATACAAACTCACATTTCAGTATCTTCATTATTTAAATTTGTACAAACTATCACCTTAAAGGGGCATAACTATTCAAAACCAGCTTTCATTAAAATAGTTTACTTATACTTTAACCCAGGTCGATAGCGCAATTGGTAGCGCGTCGGGATTCGGAATCTCGTGTCCCGAAGGGGGTACGGGTTCGAATCCCACCCGGGGAGGTTATACCCTTCCATGAAAATTAGACAATAATGTCAATTTTCCTCCATTGATTAGATAATATGGAGAAGTTTCCGGCCTTGTGGAAGGGTAGGTGAGTACTGGTTATAGACAAAGGTCCAGGAAAGCTAGGTTAGGTGCGCTGGATGCCGTGAAATGACCTAAAATGTGTTGATACGGCGTTAAATCCAATAAATAAATAAATATACTTATACTTATGTATTAAATACTTAAATTGGAACAATTTGCGTTGTAATCTCTGGAGTCGAATTTTAAAAATCCGCATGACATTCTGCCATGGGCATTCGCGGTACATAGTATCGCTCTAGTTAGTGTAAACTAACAGCGAGAACAGCGTTCTTAGTAACAAAACGTAGTCGAACCGTTTTTCACACTTTTTCAATAAGTAGGAACAATTGGGTTCGAACAATACCGACTTTTAAAGTATTCTCGATTGCATTAGAGACATATTGATCACATGGTAACATCTCTTTTGGCGTCATCATGTAAAATTTGCTATGCATATGTATAATGCTTTTTCTCATAATAGTTGATTATCTTTGACAACCCTATCGATAAAATATCTTGTGTAAATCTCCGTTACATATGGCACTACGGACATAACACATATAAATACATACTGATATTCAATTTAAACATGCATTGACATTTTGTAATGTGTAAATCACCATTTAATATAGCAGAATGGCCGTTGACAGACACATTTTTTAATTTGTGAATGAATTGCAGATTGTAGAAAATGCCTGTTTTTTGCTACTTTTTTGCCATTAAATGAATTATGTAAACTTTCAAGCAGAATTTTGTGGTACTTAGTTGTTATATTTAGAAAAAATACGAAAATAATTGCCTTCATCAATTATCAATTCTAGAAACAGTTTTTGGACATACTATAGGTTCATAGTACTTCCGTATTAATTAAAGACAATCAAACGCTGGTAAATAGTTACGGAGATTTATTTGGAATTGTCAAATTGATTTATTTCATTATTCATTGAAGATTAATCATAATTTACTACAAGGTTAACATCGTTCGAACCCATAAAAAGGTTCTCCTTCATTTTGGAATTTATTAATAATTTGATGATGAACCATTATTTTATACAGATATAATACTTATAAATAGGATATTTACAAATTAATATTGTTGTCATCAATATGTTATTAGAAACACTATGTATTAATATATATGTTGCAACTAGTACGCCGAAGATAAGGTACACAATTAACAATAACGAGCTTTACAGTGTGTGTTTATTTGAACGATAACGGAGATTTAATTTGACTCTGTCCTTTATTGTAAATGTCGTCCACGTAGCTCATGTGAGTTATAATGTTTCCTTGTAAGTTAACCAGGTCAAGGGATGATCAGTTGTCAGAAAGTAGTTGTTGCAACACTCCATACGTAAAATGTATTGTAATCTAAACAAGGACATAAATACATGTGTACGACTAAATGATTTGCTTCATAGAAAATAATCAGATATATATATAATCAAATAGAATCAACCAATCAGAATTTAATTTCTTTGTATCAGCAATATATTGTATAACAAACTTTTCAGTTAAGATTGTAGTAAGTAAACCATGTAAAACACAATGGACAAACCCAAAGTATAAAATATCCGTTTCTTAAAAGTAACGGTGATTTCACCAAAGCCTCACTGTAACCAGAGCAATGAAAATTGGTGGGGTGGGGAAGAAAAACATCGAATTGGAAAAAGAAATGTGTCTATAGCTGAAATAAAATGTCATGAATAAAATATATGCAAAAGTGTTTAAATAGAAAAATAGTAAATGAAAGTTACTTATCTCTACAAATTTAAATTTTACAGCATGTTTTTAAAATAATGAAATCTATATATGAAAAGGGCGGCCGAATAAGTTTATTTGACATAATCAAAATTTGATTTTTGACAAATTGCGCCATACATCAACTGTCATGCACAGACAATCTCAGATAATGGAACCAATTAGAAATTGGTAACGGAGATTCAGGTGACGGAGATTCAGGTAACGGATATTTTACATGACGTAGTTTTAGAAGCAGACTTTGAAGTGTTTTTTATTAAAATATTAGTCATGTTCTGAAAGAAGAAACAAGGTTTGCGTGAATGTTTGGCTCGCGCTAAAAAGCACACGAAAGTTGTACTAATGGTGTATTAACAAGGTCACGGCGATTTAATTTTGTGCTTTAGCTGAGTGGGGTATGATTTTGAAAGACATCAAGTCGAATATTTAAGTTGAACACTGACAGCAATTTGCTATGATATGTTGTGCATAAACATGTACATATAAATGAACAAAAACGATCGTTTTGTGTAATAACATCAATGTTGTGTTCGACAATTATGCTTGAGGAAAGGTAATGGAGATTTTTCTGCAACTCTGCATTTCGGCGACACGGAAACGCTTTATTTTTGGAAGTATCTATATTTCTGACTCTGAAAGTGAACATCGCCAATACCTGACAAATAGAATTTAAGGTATGTTTTCAACTCAACACTGTCTCGTGGCGACAGTAACGGATATTTAAATCGGGTCACATATTGATCAAAGGTGATTGTACAGAGAAAGCATATCAGCCAAACACCGTCTTATTTTCGTCATTAGCATCTAGTTATTAGGTCTGAAATACTATTTTTGGTCGGTTGATATCCCATAAAAAGAATTATATCGGTGACAGCATTTGTTCCTTCTTATTGAAAAAAAGTTTAACAGTAATGCATAAAATGATGCATAAAAGATACACAAACAACGCTATAAAACTGGTAATTACAAAATGGAAGACTAAAACAAGCTATTCAAATATATAAAAAAACCAGTTATATTACATAAAAATCCCGTTTACCCGGTCCTGTTCAATTGGGTTGTGCTTAATTGTCAGCCATCTATTTACGTCAAATTCACGTTCACTCGAAATAAATTAAAGAGTAATTTACACTACTTGCCACACTCGGGTGAGGTTCTAGAGTATATATGTATTCTATGATAGTCTAGACTTGTTGTGGCGCAACACTAGTGTGTGTAAAACAAATACAAACTTTAGCTACGATTGTGTTCGTGTACATACAGTTCATTGTTGCTGCTGTTTTTGCGGAAAAAATATTCTAATTTGACACAGATTCTAAATTATCAACTTATAATTGTCTCAACAGTAAAGTATTGTAGCCAATATTTGATTGGTAACAGACAATTCAAGTTAAGTTTTTTTCAAACTAAACGCATCTTCCTAACACATTATTAAGACTATTTAAGTGTAATTTCTATACCATAATTAGAGTTTGTTTTCATTAAGTTGTTATATGTTTGAATATGCAATGGATTAATACGGTGTATCGCTTCACAAACAAGAGCTCTAGCTTGGCGGGGCATTATACGCCCGTGTGTTGTCCATGCTGTGTTCTGTCATATTAAGTCCCAGTGACCTTGACCTATAATCGCGGGACCTCAGAATAGGCCACATCCTTGACCAGAGGGCAACCCAAAGAAAAGATTTTGTAAACCTAGGTACGGCCGTTATCCGTTAGCCGAGTTATCACCGAGACAAACTTTTCCCATATGAACTTCCAGTGACCTTGATCTTTGACCCTGGGGCCTCTACACCAATAGAGAACACCCTTGACCCAAGGAGTATCCACACATAAAATTTGGTGAACCTAGGTTTGATTGATTGCTTGTTTACTAGGTTTAACGCCGTGTTAACACAATTTAAGCCATTTTACGGCGTCCAGCGCACCTAACCTAGCTTTCCTGGACCCTAGTCTATTACCAGTACTCACCTACCATTCCACAAGGCCGGAAACTTTTCCATATTATCTAATCAACGAAGGAAAATTGACATTATTGTCAAATTTTCATGGAAGGGAATAACCTCCCCGGGTGGGATTCGAGCCCGTAGCCCCTTAGGGACACGAGATTCAAAATCCCGGGTGCGCCATCGACCCGGGTGAACCTAGGTAAAGTGGTTGTTGAGTTATTGTCCAGATAAAGATTTTCCATTTGACGTCCTTGCGACCTTGACTTTTTACCCTGGGGCCTCAAAACCAATAGGGCACACCCTTGACAGGAAGGCTACCCTTACATAAAATTTGATGAACCTATATAGGTACAGTCATTGATGAGTTATTATCAGAACATAGTTTTCATATATATTTAGTCCAAGTGACCTTGGCCTTTGACACTTGGGTCTAAAAATCGATAGGGCAAATTCTCTACCGAAAGGCTATCCACACAAAAAATTGGTTAACCTTGGTGAAGTGGTTGTTGAGTTATTGTCCTGACAAAGTTTTTCCATATGATGTCCATGTGACCTTGACCTTTGACACGGGGCCTCAAATCAAATAGGGAACATCCTTTACACAAGGGCTACTCTCACATAAAATTTAGTGAACCTAGGTACAGTCATTGTTGAGGTATTGTCCGGACAAAGTTTTCAAATAAATTTAGTCCCAGTGACCGTGACCTTTGACCCTTGGGTTTAAAAATCAATAGGGCACATTCTCTACCAAAGGGCTATCCACACATAACATATGGTGAACCTAGGTAAAGTGGTTGTTGAGTTATCGTCCGGACATAGTTTTTCCATATGATGTCCCTGTGACCTTGACCTTTGACACGGGGCCTCTAAACCAATATGGCACCTTTACCTTCGTGTAAAAATGTAAACACTTATCATTTTCACGTCATTACGCAAAAGCAACATATACTTAAAAGTCGTAAAAAAGTAAACAATTTAAATTTTAATGGTCAAATGTACATGCTTATTGAGAATGGGAGAAAACATACTTGTGAACAAGTTTATCCGTTTATTAATTTGACCTTTTTATGTCAACATCTCATAGCGTTTCAGACAACTGATCAATGCAGACTCGCACGCCAAACATTGCGTCTCATGCATTATATGAATATTGACAAAATTTAAAAGAATTTAATTTCACCCATTCTTAAATAATGCCAATTGGTTATAACTTCACATTATTCTCGAAAATGGATTATGTTGAGTGACTTCTGAAAAAATACCATTTAACTCTGTATTTCCGACAATTATTGTAGATGACTTCATAAGGTAACTACTTAGTTTGAACTTCATGGTATTATTTCGTATAATAATTCATACTAAGACAATACTACAAAAGTTTAATAATCTAAATTTAAGTAACAGTTTTTTAATTCATACACAAAAATATACCCAATTTAATGATCCTAATAATTTGTTCGCTGCTAATGGACACTTACGGCATTTCAGTTTCTAAAATATAAAAAATATAATAAAAAAATGTCATGAGTAACATGTTACTGTACCTACAAAATTACTGCTTCAGTTGATACACCACAATCAATTAGTTGTGATATACAGTAAACGTTCATTGACTCCAACACCCTGCTCACTATTTCTCAAGAACCTTCGAGTTCGAGCCAGCGAACTTTTAGTGTACACGTAGGGGCCTTATGATACGTCAACATAAAATCATATTTTTGAAAATGACACAATGGCTTGGGCAGATACAGGACAATCAATGAGAGGCAAATTTTCTAAAACTTGGAGTGATGTACAAAATAAGTTCAAAAACAGCAATACATTATTACATTCACGCAATTTGCAATCATTACATTATACACTTCAAAAGTTCTAAACTGCCACTAAATAAAAATCGAATAACTTGAACCTCGTTTGATTTTCAAATATGAAATTTTGCATGGTAGTCAATAACAAGTTGCAGAATCGTATTTTGCAAATACCGACATCGGTTTTAGCAATGTGCGGTGAATTGGAACGGAAGTGGCTATTCCAATTAAATGAGAACAAAGTTCCCATGCAATAACCTGCACACGTTTAAAATTGACCTTCGTTTCATCTAGTATTCATGTTAAGACATAAGAAAAACAAAGTATGGCGAGAATATCACTTGAAGAACGCGCTAAATTGCAGTTGGAATGAATGAAGCTGGTACCTCTGGAAGGCAGGTATGTCAATTATCAATCATGCGGCCGCATAGAACTTTAGCATTGACAGTAGAGAAATTGAGTTTTATTTAATGTCCTTATCAGGGGCACGTCCAGGTTTTTTTTAAGGGTGTCCGAACTTTTTCTAGGGGGGGGGGGGTCCAAACTTTCGAACCACAACCACATTATATACTGTTTGCAGAATAATGCAACATATTAATAATAAAACCTACATAACCATTTAATCTATGTTAAGCACCGAGAAAATTTGCTTTATGCTACTTAAAAATGACTTACAGTCAAGAAATACTGTAATGGACAGGTACATTTTGGAAATTCTAAGGGGGGGGGGTCCGAACCCCCAATGCTTTATCCGCCTATGCTTATTTGAGTGTTTGATTGCGGTTGAGAGGAGATTCCATAGGCAACATTCTACCACCGGACAAATAAATGATAAATACCGACGAACTGGAAGTCTCGACCTAAAAACCGTTGGAAATGTGGTTAAAAAGAGAGATTGGACGCCAGCCACAACCAGGCAATCTGCAAATGTCTGGTTGGCCGTGTATTGGACAGTGTTTTACAGCAACCAGTAACTGTTTCGGGCCCATAAGACGTCGCTGTCAAGTTGTCATTGCAGCTGCTGGTGGTCACATTCCGCGTTAAGTTATAACTGTGAATTTCCAAGTTTTGGGTTTGTTACGTTTTCGTTAATTTTGTGATTAGAATGCATTGCTGAAATAAACGCAAGAATACTATTTGCTTGTACGTTAGAATAGGAAACAAACCACTCCTTATTATTTAACAATAAAACATAGCCATGTATCTAGTGGCGGTTTAGAACTTTTGAGTAGTGTACATTGTATAAATATTGTAGTAAGAATTGCATAAATCATTCAATTACAATAAGCGGGTGCATTTTGGAGGTATGAAAGACAGGAAAATCAGTGTCTTAGAATTCTTTATTTAGCATTTTAATCGAAAAATATAACCTTTAACCTACAACTTTCTGAAATATTTTGATCATGACATCAGTAATTGTTGCCATATGCTTATTTGAAGTAGGACTGTCAGGGGTACAAATTTTGCCATGAAATGTTCGTTACGCTAACTTCCAATGGTCACTAACAATAAATAGTTGGTATGCAACACATTTAAGAATTTTAATTTAAATAAACAAAGTGTTATTCTTTAGAAAATTAAGAAAGATATTCGTAATGACTTATAATATTCAATTGCTATATACTAGGTTGAACTGAGTACAATGTGGTTCAAGGAAAATTGTAATCGATTAGAGAGTAATGAATCATATTTTTTTGTCTGTATATTCCACGTTTATAATTCCATTTAAATCGTACTCCGGAATCTTTGAAGGGTAGTGTGTGATTGAAGAATTACTCTTATATGTGTTTTTTCTCAAGAATTTTTTTCAAAATGCTATCAAAATGTCGCCGAAATATTCGTTACCAAAAGTATGTAATTTGTTTTCTCTATCTTTCTTTATATAGATTCACATTGCTTTTGCTCTGTTTAAGACTTAGACGCTATATTTTTCTGAATTCCTGCCCTTGATTTCATCAGAAAAGAAAAAAACAATATGAAATGTCCGTTACTAATCTGGACATGTTCGTTACTAATTGTTCATTGGTGTATCTGCAAATAGAATACTGTCATGAATTGGGTTTGTACTCTGCTTAGACGTGTAATTGTTTCAGTTTTAGTTTTACTCTCAGAGACATTTTTCTGATACTGACTAAAGACAGGAACAGACAATTTAATTCGTTGGCCATACAAAAAAATGAAACGAAATGAAGGTGTTGTATAATAAATACGATTTCAAAAGAAATCATGCTTCAGCTAACTTTAGAAATTGGTAAAAATTGAAAATAAGGAAAGGATTATATACTTAAATTGAAGAAACAACTTAGTTTTATGTTAGACTGGTACAGTGAATCGTTAATGCAGCTGACATGTTCGTTACATTTTCGTCACGAACATGTCATACTTTTGCTATGACTTATATTTTGAACCTATACTATGCATCAAATTAAACACACTATATATTCAAATTTCACTCCAATATCAAATGATTTAGCAAATCAAAATATGAAAAAAAAAACAATTTAGGCAAATTTGTGGCTTAAAGAAAATGACCATACCGCCGTATTGCGAGATCTCCATTTAATTTCTATATTAATGACATCATGTACAAAGAGATTTTAAAACTGCACTTAAACCACCAAAAACACGCAGTATGTATATTTCAGTCACGAACTTGTCAGTAACGGACACTTCAAATAAGTAGCTTCAGTAATTTCAAAAGAACATAAAGTTAACATGTTCTTTTGAGATAATACGCATCAATACTTATTTCAAGGTAAGTTAATGTCTCTCAAACGGTATGGTATTTTAGAAACTTAGTGTAACTAACATGTCAATTACAGTCAATTTAGGGCGAGTATTAACTTTAATCTTATATATTGTCTAGAGTACTTAAATTCTTAACATGAATTTAAGCTTTATGTAATATTATAAGACTAACGTCTATGAAAATAACAAAACCGATACAATTTGATGTGTTATTCTTTTAAACACAGCCATGTAAAAACTAAGTAACGTACATTTCCGGATAATATGATTTCTAAAACCCGGACTTTTTATGAGCTTGAAGGTCAATTAACAATCGAAAGTTGTTGGGAAATACATTTGGTTTATTACTATAAGGTTTAAGTTTCTCAATAACCTTAACAAGATTGCTTTGTTTAATTACTACGCATGTTTAAAGACACAACTTATTGATCGGCGATAGTAACGAACATGTCAAAAGTCAACTTCATTCGTTGAATTTTTTGCAAATTTGGTGAGATAATACTGTTTTTAAAACATGCAGTTGAAGGACTACTGCTATAGCATATTTTAGGTAGATAATTCTAACTTTATATCTTAAGGGACAGAGAGAATAGACCGGCGACACCATTTGCACCCGCATTGAAAATGAACGAAATGTGCAAATAATATTAGAAATTATTAATTAACTAAGTAATTAACTATCAAGAAATGGGATTTCTAATATAAACCGGTGTAATTAAAATGAAAAAATATTTTTAGCCATTTAAAAGTAAAACTATCCATTCTTCAGATTGTCTCCAGATAATGATAAAAAACATAAACCTTACAATTATGATGATGTTAAATTACAAGGAGTTGCGTGCGCCTCGTCAATGCCATTTCACCGTGGTAATAGTTATAAAGTCATATGACGAAAAGTTTGATATTGCGCACGTGTTTTACAAAGTTAAAACTGATATTTGTGACCTAATACATGAAACGTGAGCGTGAATAATGCATACGTGAATGTTTTGCAATATAATTCGATCTACGCATCCCTGAAGTACACTGAACAAAAGTTCTAACCGATCACTTTTTAAATTTTGACTATTTTATAACGGGCCAATGGATCCTTATTAAATTTTGCAGAGGTGATTTTTGTGTCATTTTCTACCGATTTGTAGGGAAAAAATAATTTGATACGGTCCGATGCACTCAATCGGCACACATGGTGTGGTTTACACATTTTGACACAAAATCTTCGTGCAGAGAGTGGTGAGTATTAAATTTCACTTTGCATGAATCCTTATTAACTTTATAAGTAAGAAAAACATAAAACATTGCACGAATGTCGAACCTGTCGGTGAGTTGTAACCTTTGTTCTTGGTCTTCGGCGTCAGTCAGAAACGATTCCGGTCCCTTGCTACATCGTCCAAAGTCGCGATTGTCGAAAAGACCCGATTAAAGTGTCATGCAACTTGAAATAGGAATGAACACATTGAGAATAATAAAATTATAGCATTTTTCTATTTTAACAATACTTTATCGATATTTTTTAAAGATATTTCCATGAACAGCCACTCACCTGTTTGATAGCGGCTCCAGCATTCATCATTCCATTGGCTACGCCACGATCTTGCATCGACATTCGTGCAATGTTTTATGTTTTTTCACTTATTAAGTTAACAAGGATTCATGCAAAGTAAAATTTAATACTCACCACTCTCTGCACGAACATTTCGTGTCAAGATGAGTAAACTACACCCTGTGTGCCTATTGAGTGCATCGGAACGTATCAAATTATTTTTTTCCCACAAATCGGTAGAAAATGACACAAAAATCACCTCTGCAAAATTTAATAAGGATATCCATCGGCCCGTACGTTATAAAATAATCAAAATTTGAAAACTGATCGGTTAGAACTTTTGTTCAGTGTATTTGTTATTCTGATTGTTATAGCTAGACACAAAAAATATTTCCCTCACCATAAAAGTAGCACAATGATTGCAATAAATAAATACAAAATATTACGTTACATAAAATACAGACCAAATACTACCTCAAAATTCGATAGGTGATGTAAACACTAAAACTTGTATAAGTTGTTCTTAAAGGCGATCTGACCATATGATGTCATAAAAGTGTAACGATGAATAATATTAGTGGGAAAACGCCGAACTATTTCATGTGCAAAACCAAATATAGTGATTAACTTGAGTTGTCCGAGTCTAGAGATAATATATTCATCGTCAATGTAAAAAAGGATGCATCAATACGTACATACAGATATAAGCAGGTTTTAAAACACATGAAAATGATTTAAGTAATTGTGAATATATTGGTAATATATGTCATTCACAACGCGAGTTAGTTTTATGAGGCGATTAATTATGACGATTTTCAAGAAAGAAAAGTCTCTCTATAAAAGTATTGTGTTCGTATTTTTTCTACCAATTCAAATTTTACTTCTTTAGTAATTTTGTCATGACTTAATCAACTTCAATGTTTAATGGTTCTTTTATTACATCGGCCATTCTCTAGAAATGGATACCATTTTGTAAAAAGTGTCTCCAGGTTATATACGGTTATACATACTACGGATGACAATACATTTTGATATTATCACTTGGTACAAAAGAAACATGGAAAACTTACGCCTTTTGGCAAGATTTCACCAAGAAAAATGACGAGTCTGCCGTACAATTTCAATATATGATTTGAAAAAAAGGAATATTATAAGGTTTGTTATTGCCTAGGATATATATTAATTTAAAATAGATGTGCAATACATTGTATGATTTGATATTCTACATAAACGGATCAGGATTTTTTTAATTTTTACATTTTAGGATTGTCGACAAAACAGTTCTATATGTTACCATAACTTTTTTACATGGTTAAATGTCTTTTCAAAAGGTGCTGTTCCTAATTGTTTGTTCTTAATGTTTAACCATTTTCTATCACTACAATTAATCAATATCGTGTAAAACAAAGTTTGAATCTTATCTATTCAAAGGAGAATGAATGAAGACATTTAAGAAACTATGCTCCATAACGAGCGTAGCGCGGTTGTTCTTTTACATGTATTACTACTTTTATATTTATTGAAGGAAACTCATTAGAAACTCCTGTGTGTTTGTAACGACTATTTCCGTAACAAGCATCTGGAATGTTATAATATGATACACTTTATGGAAGATACAAAGATACGGTTGTTTTCGATAGTCTTCTGTTGATGGAATGAGAATGTTTAGGGCCAAAATTATGACTTAGCACGTACAGTTACGATACTTGTGTAACGGAAACATATTTTAGTACAGGAATGGGATGAAGCATGAATTTAAAATCTATGTAATGGATGGCTTATATATATATATTTTTAATTTTCCAATTAATCTTTCGTCCATTGATGTTTCTTTAAGTGGAAATGAAAAATACTGTTGTTTTATCACTACGAGTATAAATTAATTCATTTTATTACTAAACTTTAGTTTTATGTAATTGATATTAAAATGCGATTCAATTCTTGTTGACAAGACAGTTAATTTTTTCTATGTTCCGTAACATATAAAATATGTCATACATGAGCATTCATCGTCATGTTTCAAAATAGTCAACAATTTATTTTGTTCATTAAATGTTTACGTTTTCGTCAATGTGAACGAATTTTCAACATTTCTTAACAACTCAAAATGATGATGAATTCTGCTTGCGCCATTCTTACAAGCATGTATATAGTGCAAAATAATTTGCTTAAAATAGTCTCACAACTCAACATTGAGTGATATTCCGAAATTACATTAGTAGAAATATTGATCTTCATTTTAAATTTAGATTTTAATTAATTGTACTCGTACTTTTATGTTCCGTAACGGTGTAGTTGGTATATAGTTTTTTTAACTATTTTATCTTTCTCATTTTAAGAATGGTGTGCGTTATATTTTTTAAAGACCACAAAGGTTTGTAATTTGCACTTTTGCTAAAATTTAAATGTTTACAGTTGGTTTATTTTTCGACAATTTACTTTTCAAAATGGTAACAATTATAGGTGAATGGCCGATTTACGTCCTATGTTTTTGTTTTATCTGGACATCAGTTTATCAAAACTCTAATTCGAATTTCAAAGACGAAAGAAATAACTACTGAACCTCGTCCGCGTTCCAAGTGTTCCAGGGATGCGGTACTCATACTTGTACTCGAGTATTATGAGTACAATTACCACTTTTTCCAGTACTCGCCTGTACTCAGAATTCATATAAATTGTAATCGTACTTGTACTTACTCAAGTACTGAACTAGCAGTACTCGATACTCATGAGTATTTCTGAGTACTAGCCATCTTATTTCTATCTAATTATGTTTATCTTGAATGAAATGATAATGCATTTTTAATTGCCTCTCTGATTACAAGTTTTATTGGTAGCTATTGTTATGGGATTATCATTATTTGATATTAAATGTATCATATGCATATCAATGGGATGTCTGACACCTTTTTGCAGTTTATACCTCTTCATACATTGTAAAAACAATGTTTGTCACAGTTTGTTCCTCATATAATTCATAAATTATTAAAATCATAAGCTATTCATATGCATCAGTCATAATAAAAAAATTAAAATGAATGTTAAGATGATACAATCTCTGAAACAATCTTTTGAGTGATGAAAAAACTGCACAATGCTTTGGTTTGAATTGAGATGAAATGCCATGCAAATTTAATAACTGTAGCAGATTTGGCAAAGTTTTTAGATTCATTTTTCATTCAGTTAATTAGTTAATTAAAAAGAAAAAAATACTGGGATGTATAGTTTTAAGCTGAAACATACTTACAGAGCTGTCTTTTTTCAAAAATCTTTTTTTTAAAATTAAATCGGGAGTTTTGGATTGAAATTTGGGGAAAACGATATGATCTTAGCTTGAGAATATAGCCGATAAACGGCTATAATATTGGCCAAAAATAAACACTGCTGCATAAAATGTTTACATTGACATTTTCACTGTCTTATTTGAAATTGAATTTGAAGCTTGATTTGACGTTTTTAAGTTAATAGATAAATAAAATTAGTCTCTTTTATTTCTACTAAAAATCTTTTACATGCTCAAACAAAACAATCTGGTACTCAAAATACTCATGAGTACTTAAGTACTACTCGAGTACTACTCAAGTACCGAAGCCAAACAGTACTCATTACTCATAAGTACGAGTACAAAATTTGAAATACTCAAGTACTGGAATACAGTACTCGACCCATCCCTGAAGTGTTCACTTTCCCAAACATTGGTCTAAAAAGTATTACTAATCTTTGTACATTCCGCGCTGAAATAATTTTCACGTCTTTCGAACAGAAATCAATATATATATCTGTTGAGGTCATTCCTATGTCAAATTCATCTTTATCAACGGCTAAAAAGTGGTTATCTAAGTGATCGGAATGAGGTCGTTTCCAAATATCTGCCTTTTCCTCACATACTCTCAAAAACAAGTCTATTCTTTATACCTGTGTAAATACCTGTTGTGATAATTACACCATCTTGTAATCACTGGCACTCGAGTCCTCACATTCTTTAAAATGTCGATTTTTTTATGCATCAAGACTTTTAGTATAGGACGCAAAGTTGTTTAACGCAAATCTTTTAAATCCGTTCATTAAAGTCCAACGCCGAGACGATCGATGATCGTCGAGATAAATGGACATGTTGAGCGTTAAAAATTTATGACTAAATTCTTTTTATTGATAAACAGCCGTAACTTATTCTTTGTTTTAAGTAAAGTACATGTGTTTCAGACAATTCATTCCAATGTCATAAAACAACGTAATGGTTCAACATTTAAAAACATTGTTTCAACGTTATATATCATCCTTGTAACGACCAATTATCAAGCAGATTTCAACCATTAATCAACCAAATGATCGTTGAAGTAACGTTGAATAAGCCTTGTTATAACGTTTGTTTGTTTTAGTTGGGTTTAACGCCGTAGCAACACATTGTATATGTTATATAACGGCGGTTGTTATAACGTAAAAAACAACGTTGAATCAATGTTGAAAATTTCAACGTTGCCACAACTTTCAAATCCTAAAATAAATTCAACATAAAAACAACGTTGGGGTTCAACATTCTAACACATTGTGTCAACGCTGGTGTGTCTGCCGGGAAGCGACAGAAATGTGTCAGCGCAGTCTTGGATTTTTTTAATTAGTGAAGTTGAAAGTAAATCATTTATTTTTAAAATTTCGTACAACATGGAAACCCAAGAATGAGATTACTATAGCAACTGTTTCATGGGAATCAGAGTTCAAACTTCATCCACATTTACGCTTAGTTAATAACCATTCCTCGTAATAATTGAAATATGATATAATATATATAAGTACGTGGCTGTAGAAATCATAATAGATACTGTTAACTTTAGATATTAGATATAACGAGTTTTTGTTGGATTTAAATGTCGTGACGACACAACTAAAGGTCATTTTGCGGCGGAAATGACCTACGTTTACACAGTTCCAAGGGTCATATGTCAATAAAAGACAAATGTAATCCAGTTTACAATAGTAGTATTGCGCAACTGCAAAATTTATAAATCACATACGCTTCGTTTTTATATAACTTCAGAGTCGTTTTTATCACTTCTGAAACCGTAATGGTCAATGTTAGGACATTAACATAGATATATATGTACATGAATTAGTAGACAAAATCTTATAATGCAAGTAGAATAAGCGTTAGGGATTAAATATCCACGAATAATCTGATTACAGCTGCATATTAAGCGTTCTCAGATTATGAACTGTTTTTGGTTGTATGGTCGATTAGTCCGGTGGACAACACCAGTGATTTTCCAAGTCTGGTTTAGAGTAAATCACAAACTTGTAAAATTATTTAAGACCCACAGCTCAAAACAATTCAGCGCATACAGTAAACCTCATAAACAGGACCAATTCAATAAATGAATCCAACGTTTAAGTCTACATACATGATTCCAAATTATTAGTCACTTTTGTATCTCATAATTATAATTTACAACTCTAAAGTCCTGTTCACAAAAATATTTTAACTCCTTCGTTGTGTGATAGTGGTAGATAATTCTGCCAAAATATATTAAATGTTGGTGTCCCGACACATCTCTGAAAAAAACTTTGGATATTCCCCCCTGAAAGTCTGGATCAGATCAAATACACAAAGTTTGATTGTTATGATCATAATTATACGTCAGCTTGAATATCCAGATTTTTAAAGCAATAATAAGTCAACATCAAGATGATATAAACACTCTTGTTAAGTGAAAATGTTTGTTTGATTGGATTTCACGGCACACCAACACAAAAAGGTCATATCGCGCCGAAAGCAATTGATGATAGCATTAATTCAGTCGATACTAATGATCTTAAGTCCTATATTTTATGATACATTTTTGTATATTTATTTCCTTTAAATAGTTAAGTATCGCATATGATGGTACCGACTCAAAAAGTTCTCTAAGTGAGTTAACCTTAAAATGTTTGTCACGGATGTATTTAAGATCCTGACAGTCAAGTAGAACGTGTTTGACATTGAAATATTCGTCACATGGTATACATTTAGGTACTTCTTCTCTTTTGAGAAGGTATGAATGTGTTAATCTGGTATGACCAATTCTACGTCGCGAAATCACTATTTGATCTCGTCGATTAGCAAATATTATTGACGAAGATGAATCAAGGGTTGGCTTTATATCATGTAACTTATTAAATATAGCATTATTCCACATAGTTTGAAAAAATGTTACATAAGTCAAAATCTAATTCAATCTGAATCCGATAGCTCCAAGGTTATGTGTAACACTATCTTTTGCATTTCTATACATATATTAACTAATATAATATTATTTTGTTAGTGTACGCAGAATAAATAACTGAGCATTTTAAAAAAAGGACAAATTCGAAGGCCATTTTAAATACATGTAAAAGTATCAAAATTGAAGAAGAAAAACGTTGAAATTATTTTTGTCATTATTTTTATGAGCTAACATCCGAATAAACATAATAACGTTTTTAAACATGATAAAAATCACGAATCTTTAATTTGATTAGAGTGTCAGTGTGTATTGTGCGTTGGAAAGATAAAGTAAATATGATAAAACAAACAATCCCAGATAATAATAAGTTTATCAGAAATTACAAGATAATCAATCGTAGTAGTAACTACATTGACTACTACTAGTAGTCAATGTTGAGTTTTTTTTCTATTATTTTTTTTTCTACGATCATTTAACCGTACATTTTAATTAAGCTAATAAAATTATCTTCCTAAGATATCAAAATTATATTATCGATTAAGTTATTTTATTGTATATTGTTTGAAAATTTAGCAAGCCATTAGTTTTGTTGTGAATAATAAGAATCTAAGCTGTGTTAATGCATTTGCCCAACATCAATATATAAATGTAACCATAGACATATAAAGAACTATATCATATACAATAAAGTGATGGATGAATGAGTGTTCTTGATAATGCTCAAGATTATTCAAAAAGAACGTTCTCCATCAGTTAATGATCAGTTAATAGCAGGATAATATAATTTATACTATTACTTTACAATATAAAAGATGCATTGTCATATTCACAATTGATAAACTCGGGATTACTTTCATGATGTTTGTTTGTTTGTTTTGGTTTAATGCCACCCCATCATTGTAAGATTACATAGAGGCAACCTTTTTCAAGATGACGAATTATTTCATTTAAAGTTTTGTTTTTTTGTTTTTTGTAAAGCATACATAAATGTTTTCGGTTAATGTGTGTTTTGTGGCGTCATTAACTCATTATTGCTGGAAGCACCAACCCTATCATACATAAATTATAAGATTCTTCCAAGTTGATAAGGGCTCTTCGTCAAAAGGAATTCCACGAGAACTCTTTGATAAATAGCCAACTAATTTGTTTTGGGTTTTTTTTTGTTGTTTTTTGGGGGGAGAGGTTTAACGTCGTATTCAACACATACTTATGTCATATATACGACGGCCAGCTCTTCCTACTATGGGTTTCCTGGACACTTTTCTATCACCAGCCAACTAAGACGTGCGTCATATTTCTGAAAATGCTTTTAATAGCATCTGAAACCTGGCTGTGGAGACGTAGTTTATCACAGGTGAGAAACCACAAGGCCAAGAAGTGTCACATCTAGTACAGGTATGCGGAACTCGAAACTGTTAGGTCATCAACAAATTCTTACACATCATAAGCACATACATTACCAGAGACAAAGGCATCAAGAATATGTGAAGCTGTGGTATCTGTAGAAATAATAGATCCTAAACTTAACCTGTTTCTTAATGTACCTTATTAAACATCTCAGCAACGGTAGAAGATGGCAATGTGTTTCCTTTTGTTAGTGTTAAATATGCTCAGAGATGCAGCACTTAGTGAGTAGTGTAATGGTTTTACGAAATTACAGATAAAGCCAAAAGAGCTACACTAATTTTTTTTAATGTCTTCATTTTGTATATAATTTATAGATAAGTAGAGTATACATCTTTGCAAGTATTTCACTGAGAAATTCCTGGATACATCCAATTGTTGATCACACAACAGGCTTAGTGGTATCATAAATACAAAGTCTACCATGTATGTTCCGTGTCATTTGAGGTGATAGGCAAATGATCCATTATAACTGCAAGTCAGTTCGTTTCTGCTTTCATTTGCAACAATTAGTGTGCAATGACACGATGGTGGATGGTTCCAGATCGTTGATGCCAGGATAAGTGAATGAGTTCTACTTCTGAGTTGCATAAAATGTTTCTTTTCTCAAACTTGTATTTTGAGGTAGCATTTTTTCCGCAGATAAATTAAACAGAAATCTAATATTTAAGACAAGAATAAATATACAAGAGACTTCCCCCAACGTTCAAAGAAAGTTTACATTAGATCTAATAGAAGTTAGCATTAGTTTATAAAATAATCTATACTTTATAATTTAACTTATATATTATTATTATGATTATAATAAACATGATAGTAATGTAGCCATAATAGTTCACAAGTACACGCTTATTTCTATTTGTATAGTATATGTAGAGATTGTGCAAACTGACTTGAGGTGAACAAATTTATGTGAAGTACCAACTTTAATAAAGCTCTGATTACGCATTACTTGATTATTAATTACATCTTGTTGCATTTGCTCTCATGTCAGTTTGCACAAGCTATAACACTTCAGTTGAATCTAAGGTGATTTCAACAATACTCTTGGCATTGTACATCTGTATATAGATGTTACACAAATCCATGGACAGTTTATCCAGTTAACGGTGGGTTATTATCATAATGACCACAATGGAAACAAGGGCTTGCCCTTTTTTGTGCTATCCCTGGTGTTGGTGTGCAGGTCATGGTTTAATTACAACATGCTGTGATGTAATCATATGTTTATGTAATTATGCTATGTGTACACTATGCCAAATAAATATTATTATTATTATTATTATCATGTTTTCTAACATTTTTAAGTGTTTCGTAAGCAAAGGCTTCAAAACGCAACTAAAATGCACAAAAAAACGTTTGAACGGTGTATGAGTCATAGTTGTCAATAAGAAATACTGAAGACATTCATTGTTTGAATTACGTAAGGACGACTTTAATTAATTGAATTATGTAAGGAAGACGTTCCTTGTTTAAATTATGTAAGGAAGACGTTCATTGTTGGAATTATACATGTACATGTAAGGAATACGTTCATTGTTTGATTTATGTAAGGACAAACTCTAATGAATTGGAAAGTAACTGGTTAACATTTGACGATTCATATCCGTTGTGATGCCGAAGAAACATTTTATTAAGTACAACTGTATGATTATATATTTTACTCAACTTGTGCACATCAAACTGACTTAAATTATCTCCATGACCAAAGTAATGACGGTTTATTTTTCAAATTCTGAGAAAAATGTGATGAATGTCTAATGAATTTTGACTGTTACTTACAGAGATTTTTATACACTCCAAAATCTAATTATAGATTAGAATGAATAATGAAGGATTTTCGTATACATCTACCATTGAAGAGTGATTACGTTCTCACGTAATATTAATATTATTGATTGAAAACTATCAATGAATTTATATTGACAATTTTTCATTCTTATATCAATGGTAAATTTCTATTTTAATTAGATCTGTTTCAGAAATTTAATTACAACTGTACAAATTTGGTACAATGCTTTTGGGGAGAAAGATGTATGTACATGTACCAATAATTTGCTATTGTCGCGTTTAAAACTATAACTACAAGACTAAAATGATGACAGCGTTGGCTAGCTCATTTACAAAATATTAAATAAGTATTTTTATGATAAAAAAGAACACAATTATTTCATATGACTTTGAGGTTTAAGGAGTGTCAATTGGAATTGATTTGAATTTTTACTTTTAAAAACCGACAGATTCGAAAAAATGCCATGGTCGTTTGTTTCATACCCAATCATTTCGTACTTTACATATACTTTTATAATATCTTGATTTTTTAATTGCAGTGTAATCTTCTAATGAAGATACAAAACTGTGTGTACAAACGGAAGTGTGCATATTATTTGTTAATGACTCATGGTGCATTTTTGCAGTTTAGGGTTTTTTTACTTGGTAACTAGGACATATCTACGTTTTATTTGAATTTTAAAATGCAAGCAAGAAATCATTTTAACTTCAACTTATTCCATAGAAGCTGAGAGTTTTTCTTATCTAAAAACCATCAATAAAACATTTTATATGCATTAGGGAGGTGAAAATCAGTTATATATGTTGATAGTATCATAGGTGACGTCTAAAAACAAAAAAGACATCGTAAAATTCAATTTTGCCAAACAAGTTCATTTATTACTAGATTTTTTTCGAATCAAGTTTGAACAAGAAATGTTATGTGGAAACCACATTAAAGCCAGATTTAAAAACTTTAACACAAAAATTACAAAGGGAAATAATCCATAAAGGCAGGTAGAGTTGTGATTTCTTTCTAATTCTGTTCATCACATGATATGTTATCATAAATGGCTGAAATATATGGTAAAGACAAACTTTTACGCAATTGTTAAGGACACCGGATGCTTGTTGAAAAATCTGGCTAATAAAAATGAGTTTCTGTGTACGGTTCTAACAGAATATTGTTTTTTATAAAAAATTGACTATGTTTTTATAATTGTGGCCAAGTTTAAGCAAATGTTTCACAATATATTATGTTATTTGTGTACGTTTAAAATGATGTCACATTTGTCCATGATCAACAGTATAAATGAACTGAAAAACGTCTATAAGTCTAAAAATCTTGAAATCTGCATACAAGTCTAAGGATATTTTCATCAAAGTTATGTTTGACTATAACATACTTAGACTGAATCTTTAACTCATATATTCAACTCCAATCATTGGTAGATTAATTATAGCATTTCAACAGTAGAAATTAAATATTTAAGGGTCATTTACGCACGTTGGAATTTTACATGAAATAAGGGAGGTAATGCATATGCATTGTTGTGAGTTATTGTTGTAGTTCTCTCCCTTGACTGTAAGAAATATTTAATGCCAAATGTGTGTGCTCAGTTATTGTTGTATTTCTCACCCTTGACTTGTTAAACTAATTTAATGTTCAATTTGAGTAGAGTAATTGTTGTTGAAGTTCTCTCCCTTGTCTGTTAGAAATAATTTAATGCCTAATTTGTGTGTTCAGTATAAATTGTTGTAGTTCTCTCCCATGACTTATTTTGATACAAGATTTGTGAAATTGAATGGAAAAAGAAATAGTGAATTGCACACGTGATTATCCTTATAAAGATAAGAAAGAATTTATTCTAGACTTCAACATAAGTAAAGTACATCTTCAAGATATGATTTTACAGTAATAACTGAAAATATATGGAAAATAACTGTATAAAGAATGCTCAAATTATTGTTCCAATGTTAATTTTTGAGAATTGAATATATTATTGAACATTATTGTTCTATTTTTGATGTACACTTATTTATTTGAATTATAGTATATCAAAAAATATCCAAATAGCATGACCTAGTGAGATACTCCGGTATTTCTTCTAAAATCTATGCTGGACAATAAATGGCGATAAATGTACTTGTATTTCTGAGCTTGGGTAACAAAAATATTTAGATTTACTTGTATGAGTATCTTTACGACATTTTGTGGACAAAATAATGCCCTTTTCCAGAAAAGAAAATATATCATTTTCCCCTTTCCTGAAGTTTCTGTCCTTGTGTTTGTACTATAGATTGTGTTATTGTCTGCTTACATAGCATTATAGAGAAATCTCAAAAGATGTTACTTCTTAATTGATTTTTTTTTGAAGAAAATACACTTATAATCCACTTCTCAGAAAATAAGTTTATAAACCCCTGTATGTTGATACCTTAAGAATTGGTGTTTATCTTCCAATATTTGACATAATCACTATTTTGCTTGATAAAGGATCCATGCTCCTTTTCTCCAAAAGAGTGGGAAGTGTGGGGGGGGGGAAAAAAGCTAAAAGAATACCCAAAATGTCAGCATACCAAAGAACAAAATGTCAAAATGTTCAATAATAAAATGATGTTATTATTGACAATTTTCAACAGCTGCATAACATATTAAATTTTTATGCATCTTGGTCATAACTAAACAACCATTTTCTTTGCTGAAAAATAATTGTCAGGCTAAATTATTTTAGCCTTATTCTTATTATACACTATTTTTTCAAAATTATGCACTTATTTATTCTGTGCACTTCCTGACTGTAATATCTGTTGCATACAGATAATCTGATATACTTTACGCCACTTATGAAGTGATTATTGAATTCAATTCTGAAGCAGAAGAGCAGAGTGCTGCACTGTGTTCTTTTTCTTTTCGGCTAACTTTTTTTGCTCCTTCCTACGCAGAAATAGTATTTTGAAATGTAAACTATGATTTGCCCTGCCTCACATCTGTGTTTTAATAATTACTAGTTTCAGTGACATAATACTTAGCCTAGATCTCAAAACCAGAATTAACCACACTAACTAAATGATTTGAAGAAAATATGACATGCCACTTTTCTTTTGAGTTAAAATAGAGCTATAAATCTAAATTATATATCTCTGACTGTGAAATGGATCATTGTCTACATAGCATAAAACAGAAGAAAAGTGAAAATTGATTTCAGCTTTCACAAGCTTCAACAAACTAAATCTATCAGTATCTACTATTAATCAACTAGACTAAAAAATTAGAAAATGCTTGCGGTTACAGGTCTTTTTAGCAACCTGCATTATTTATTGTCATTTGTTTTTTATTGCTAAGAAAACTTTTCGGTACACTGGACGAAAACTTAGTTGCTAGGACAACTGCAAATGTTGTAGACTGAAAACAACATTCTTAAACTATGTTGAATGATCAAACAATCACAAAATTCCCAGTTGAGCAATATTAAAGTAAGAACATGAACAATTTGATTTGGCAGATAGTTATTCCATTTGTGCAATTTGTGAAAGTGATGATTTTTCTCATTTCTGAGAATGAAACTGAAGACAAACAAACATTTGTAACATAAATACAAAAGAGTTACCTTTCAAAGCAATCTTTGCTCATAGCAACAATGTAATATCATTTTTATTTACTAAGAACCAATAATGCTGTTTTTCTCACAACATAATAATTAAAGATGGTTCATTCATCACGAGGTCTATTATCATCCTGCTATTATCTAATCTGAGCAATTGTTAAATTAACTTCTATCACACTATATGATTTTAGTCAGTTGGTTAAGATAGATATAATAATTCATGTCTGTGTAAGTTCAAAACAGTATCAATAGCTACCCACTTAAACATAACGCACAAATGGAATACCTTTCTGGGAAATTTAATTTATAGTTTGGTGCACTCTCCAACGCATCGGTTCTAAAGATTCACTTGTTCACTTTTTACCCCTGCTAAAATACTATGAACAAACTGATATTTCTATTTTTAGACAGAGATACATTAACGTTTAAATCGCATGACTGTCACATTGTTCTTTTTAAATGTGTATCTCTGATCTTTTAACTGTTAACATGAAGCAAATTATTTAATTTAAATGCAAAGTGTAGCTACGCTCACTAGTATGATCAAACCATAGAAGGTGTTGTTTACTCATTTATTTATTTGTCAGGGGATCGTTACAACCAATGAAAATGGGTATAAAGTTTTTCGGCTGAATTGAAATTTGGTAAACTTTCATTGGTTGTTAAAAGGTTGATGGTAAAGGTCAATATCATAAATGGTCACGTTTAAGGCAACGGTTGAATGTTATATGTATTCACTGAGCTGCGAGAGGAGCGTAAGTTTGGAGCTTTACACATCTTTTCAACATTATTTTTCAGTCATATAGTGGCATTCTGTATTCTTACTTACGGTTTCTGAACACAGAATTTGCCATTAGTTTCACAAACACTAGCCTGATTTTCACATTTTATAGTACTTTCCAAATGATAAACTTGCCCAATTATACCAAGTAGGCATTTTGCTGTGACCCTGTAGTTCTAAGTAGCAAATTAAGGCAATGATTGTTGAGAGTCCTAAATCTCAGCAGCTAGGCTTTTAATCTAGTGGCTGGCAACTGCTCTTCTAGAGACAAATGTAGGGCAGCAGTATGGCCATAGAAAATATTCAAGGAGTTTACCAATTCAATTTTTGATTAGTAGCAAGACGCACCAATGACTTAGCTAACCAGACTAGTATATACCTATCTGGAGCATGAATAACAACCTCATTAAATGTAGACATTCCAGCACAGTTATTGTTATAAATGGCATGAGATTTTTAGTACAAAATTCAATTTGTAAGTCTTATCTAAAAATCGCAGGTCAAGAAAGCAAGTTTCATTTGCCATAACTTTATATATTTCTGAAATTTAATATATCACGGTTTGTAAAGACGCTTAGCTATGGGGTTAAGTCCTTAATCATTATAAAATTATGCACGTCATCCCAGTTCAGACAGGGGAGGTAACCGTAGAGGCCAGATAAACCAAAACGATTGCCATGAACATGCCGACATGTTTTACATCAATATGACGATGAGATATCGTATATTGTAATACAGACATTGAGTACATCGATGTAAACAATCACTAACAGAATAATTTTGTATTCTAACGCGAAACAATGGCAACATAGCCAACAAATTTTTACAAAACACTTGCCTCGATGTGATAAAGAAAACAGTCGAGTTATATCGTTAATCTACGAAGAATCTAATCCTCCAATGCACTGCATATGACAGATTATTGTCTTCTTTTTTAGTTGTTTACAATGTCCAATCCATAATAAAATATCAATTCTCCAAGTTTTCATCGAACGTATTGTGAAGGATTTGGTGTGTTTCCTTCCAAACCAAAATGGCGACGTTTGATCGTTCGAGCTTCCGATTGGTCAATATAAAATATCATTAAGTATCCATTTCCGATAAAACCAGTCTCATATTATTTAATTTGTCCACTAATGATTTAAAACGTACAAATTTGGAGAAAATTCGAAGAAAATCGGAGCAGTAACCCACTTAGAAAGTGAACTAACTAATGAAGAACATGTTCCTCTTATTTGACCGAAGTATTACAACCCGGAATTCAACAACTCAATCTGTTAGTGCGACCAGTGATTTATATTGTTATATAAATTCCCTGGTGTGACAAGTCAACCCGTGGACAAAACAACTTACTGGTATATTAGCCGGACGATTTATCCGCAAATTATTTTTTTAATAAATGACCTATAGTCACTTATTTCCGAAATCGTATTCTATAAAATAGATCTATATATGTTACAGGCAATCTGTAAATTTAGGCAATTTGTAAAATGCTTGAAAATTCAGGCATTTTGTAAATTGCATAAATGAGTCAGGCATTTTGTAAATTGCCTGAAAATATCTAGTCATTTTACAAATTGACTGAAATTTCAAGGGCTTTTTATACAAATTGCCTGAAAGTGTCAGGAAAATATATTTGAATTAATATAATTTATGTGTATCTTAATGCATAATAACTGTTGAACATAATTTTCATCCAAAAAATAATGGCTAGTATTGGAAACGTTCACAATCAAGTCTTATATTTAAATTGGAGTGTACCAACATACCATATTGCAGCCAAAAACAATTGACATGTGGACAGCCTGATATTGACCTTGTGCAAGGTGAACTGTGTCATCCTTATATTTTGAAAAGGATTGTGGACGCAAAAATTCTGAATGTATCATCACCTGTTGAAATTGTATAACTTCAAAGAAAGTGTATATCTTTTTATCATATGAAACTGTCTTCATCAGAGCCAGTCTTACCTAGACCTAATCTCTATTAGCACAGAAGCTTTCAGCCGTACCTAAGACTGTTACTGTTGAACAATATGAATATTATATGTAACAGGAGCCTTACTCTTGGCTCTATCAACCCAGGTTCGAATCTAATTATTTCAATATCTATGGTTTTCTGTTGATCTTAAGTTATATTTATTGAAGAAGCAAAGCCAATTCAATTCAAATTATACTTTAAGGTATTATGTCAATTATAATTCATTCCTGCTACAATAACATAACATTTCTTAAAATTACAGTAGACACAATACACATAGTTAAATTGCTACAAAATCGCAATACATTTTGTCAAGTTTACAATTTTGAATCAGATGGAACTAAATGTGCTGTGAACGTAAAAATGTTCCAGGGGCGGATCCAGAATTTTTTTTCTAGGGAGGGGGGGGGGGGTCCGAACTTTCGAAGGGGTCCGAACCTCGAACCACAACCACATCATACACATTTTGCAGAACAAAAAGTAACATATTGATGATAAAAACTACATAACTATTAAATCTATGTTAAGCACCGAGAAAAATTGCTTCATGCTACTTATAAATGACTTACAGGCAAGAAATACACTAATGGACAGGTACATTTTCCAAATTCTAGGGGGGTGTCCGGACCCCCTGACTCCCGCTGGATCTGTCTATGACAACATTTCACTTGTTAACATTCTTTCCTTTTGATGTCTTTTTAATTGGCTGTTTAAAGTAATTCAGATTACCATAAACAATTTTTTGATGTAAACAAAGGAAGAAACGACCCTAAATACTATTTGGATAAGAAGGAATGAAATCCTGAAACGTCATGATCATAAACTACATTTAGGTAACGTGTAGAATATTGAGCTCCTTTTTAAAGCATTTTGTAAATTGCCAAGAAATTTTAGACATTTTACAAAATGCCTAAAATGGCCAAGCAATTTACAAAATGCCTAAAAATTTCAGACATTTTACAAATTGCCTAAATTTACAAATTGCCTGTAACATATACATGTACATCAAAAACAGTTGGTGCAAGGAGGAAAAAGAAATTTAATTTAATTTTTATACAAATTATTGCATTTGTGATATGCATGAATATATAAGTGATATGGGTTCAGAGTGACAACTTTTAAATTTAGTACCACAAAACTTGTGAATATGCTCCTCTGAGTATTTCAAATGTTGATGTGAATTGTTTAAATGTGGTATGTGTTAAACTATATTGTTGCTTCTAAAACGTGTATTTACATACAAATTGACATTATTTAAATATATGTGTGAACTTACTGGAGTAATGATCTAGTATTATTTCAGTGACAACATACACTATTAATTACTTTTAATCATATTTTGTAGGAAGACATTATATATCTTTCAAAATAAAATTATACATTATAATTTATATAGTGTATTGTATAAATCATTTCACATTATATGTGGATATGTAATGTTCACTATCTCCAATTGACATACTGTAACTATATAAATTAGTAAAAATAGTTTCTTGTACATATATCTATATCTATTGAATTAAGCATTTATATCCATTTTCAGCTTCTACAATATTAATGTTATGCTTACTGATAAGAATGAGCCAGCTAGATATATTTATAGTATATATAATTCCCTGAATGATCATTATAAGTAGAGTCTATAAGATGTTTATATAACATATTTTTATATTTATATAATTATAAATGCTTACTTTATATCATATAAAGTTTTATTTATATATTTAATATTGCATGAACATTTTGTATATGCTGTTGGAATTTGTATAAAAGTAAAATAAAATTATGTTCTATTAGCTATATTATTCTTTATTCTTACTTGTTTGTTCCCATTAAAATGTTGCTAATCAAATTGCACACACTTGTATCAAACGTTTAATTCAACATAAATTTAAATTCAATCATATAAAACATAGAATGTCAAAGACAATTACCTATATCGCTATTTATTTATTTAAAATTTTCACACAAAAATACATAAATAACACATTTCTAATATAAAAATCTAATAAATATAATCAAATGATAATTCCTATAAATCTCTTATTTTAAATTGTTGATCTAAAAAAAAGTAAAAATCTGACAAGCTGTAAAGAGGCTAATTTACATTTTCACGTTTTGTAAGAACACTAAGCAGGGAATTAGATACATTGTTATCTATGTCTCTGCACTATGTATCTATATCGTCTGCGATTTACTACAATATTCCTATTGTCTGCATTAGGGACAGGTGTATTCCACGGACCCACCTATGTTTTTTATAGAAAATGGAACGATTACATGGACCCACCCCTTAACTTTCTTAATAATGAATATATTTTTTATATGAAGATACTGTTGGAAAGCTAAGACAATACGCTTTCCAAAAATGAAAACAAAATTAAAATCTGACGGCAAATATGTATTTTAAATCAGGTTGAATATGACTCATTTTCATCGATAATTTACCCCTAAAAATATCGCAAAGATTCCATGGACCCACCCTTTATCTTTTTTACTTTTTAATATATTTAAAAAAAAACTTTATATCATTTTAAAGCCAATGTAATGTAGTTTTCGTGTATGTTTTATTTTTTAAAATCAGATTATTAAAACGATTTCTACAAACGTTCAAACTTAGATGTATTTTGTGATAATTTTTTCGCTTATATTTTTTTGTTAGAGCAAATGAACCCACCTTTATGTTTTTTACTTATGAATCAATATTTAAAAATAATATATCATTTGAAAGCTATGACCATGCCATTTTCAAAAAGATTAAGATGAACAAAATCGGATAAGTAGTAATTTATTAACGTGCATTTGAACACAACTCTGTCCCGCACGCGTGAACTATCAACTATACATATTGTATATATGTATTATAGCCCATCGATATTTTACCCATAAAAAATCGCAAAGATTGCATGGACCCACTTCCTAACTTTTTTATTTCTCATTATATTTTTATAAACTGGACATCATTTTAAAGGCAATGGCATGTAGTTTTCGCAAATGTTTTTACTTATTAAAATCAGCTCATTAAAACTAATTCTGTAAGCGTCTGAGTCTTAGACTGGCCCACCTCGAACTCGATTAAGATTTTGTTCATACGCGGAAGTAAACATAGGTTGAAAACCTCAGAAGTACTCCGAGTGGTATCCAAAATCAACAAAAATGGCGGCGCCGTGGACATTTTTGACTTTCGTATTTTTTATAAGTTACGCAAATCTCATCTATGGTCAAATTGTTATAAACTCAATAGATCCCATTCCTTTAATAAGTATAACAGATTGTACATCAACTCAGTTTTATGATTTGACGAAACTAGCATGCGTAGATTGTGGTGGAAATCAAACAAGGAGTTCGGATGGTAAGTTTAGACTTGTCTTACAAAGTGGTCTTTCCTCTCATTTCGAATTTGAGGGTAATTTCATCCTTGTAGAATATTTCTTTGATAATTAACTAATAATGGGAATAGTCTGCATACGAAAGAAACATACAATGCCTTGTAGACCTTGCACAAGATGCTGTATCTAGTTGGTTTAAAAGCTCTTTAGACTAAGCGCTTCTGTTTACTTGTTATTTTGTTGTGACAACTTTAAGTGACTTATGTCTGTCTTCAAAATTAAAATGTTGGACGTCACCCACCAGTCAGACCAGTAACTTTACAATTATCTGGCTTGGATGATTTTATTTATTTACACTGGGTTTAAATGCCGTGTTAACACAGTTTTTAGGTTATTTTACAGCGTCAAGCACACCTAATCTAGTTTTCCAGACCCAGGTCTATAACCAGTACTCCCCAATCCATCCACAAGACCGAAAATTGACTTTACATACAGTGTATGAAATTAGGATTTTTGGACACAAGCCCTTCGGGCTTGTCACCTTGCAACTTTCTCAAGCCCGGACTAAAATTAACAAGCCCGAATAACAGGATGATTTAACATACTCTTAAAGTATCGAAAATTGGGGAAATCGAGGAAGTTTAAGCAATGAGACAAAATCAATAAACACATGTTATTGTATCAATACAGCCTTTTATTATTTATAAATGTGACTAGAACAAAGCCATGCCTGCTGACAGTTGTCTTGTCTTAACAGGACATCTATCATTTTGCACCTCTTGGCTGTGCCAGAATTAATGTTTCTTACATTAAATTTGCTGTTGTGTGGCAAGAGTAACTATGCCAACCAGGAGTGCCAGAGCTCACACTTACTTCTTTTTTCTTTGCCTCAAAGAATTTGAATATATGTATTAAAGTCTCAACGAATAATATGGATAGCATATTTAACAGACCCATTTTTAACATTACACACACCATGGCAATGCCTTTGTCGTTACTTAAATCTTGTTTTACATGCATGTTGTTCAAAACTGACAGAATGATACAGATTTCCTTCGTAACAAACTCACGATTATAGAAATTTCAAATGTATTTAATCAAAGACCCTTAAATTTTAAACAAGGATGAGCCTGGGTTCCAAATTTAGGGAGAAGAGACTTCTCCCTCCCAGTAATTTAGGGAGAAGTGCAGTGATGTGAGGGAGAAGTTGGGAGGATAGACAAGCGGGAAAAGTTAGATGAGCTGAATGGAATATTTTGAACAGTATTCACAAACTTCTCAAATGCAAACTTTTCTAGAACTTCTATCCTTTAAATACATGTTATTACTATTACATTTAGTAAATAATATGTCTGCTGTAACTCACAAGTAGTGTGAGAATTAGATACTTCCTAGATGTTTGGTTACTGAGTTATTCACTGAACACTGATTTTGTATCAAATTGAAATCTTAAATTATCTAATTTTCATTTCAATGAAAAGTTTATCTTTTTGGTTTAGCATTTTTACTTGCTAGTATATGTTCATCAAGAGATTAAAAATGCAGAAAGGCCATTTTTTGAAAAAAATGTTTTCAGTGTCCTCGTTTTTGACACTTCTTTGTTTAAATATTTTTTATTTAATTAGTTCTGCTGTAATTAACATACTTTTTCTCAAACATAACATATTATGTAGCAATATATGATTATCATTGATTTTTTAGAGTCTGCAAACCGACTTTAGCTGGTAAATTATGTGACGAATACTTTGACAATTTTCATAAATTCAATTGAACCAACCGGAGTTTATTCTTGAAATTGAAAGATTGAAGGAATTTCCTCGTTACTAATAGCTTAATTAAGAAGAACTAACAATCAAAATAATAAGGTTATTTAATTACTAAAGTAGATTTAACCTTGTTCCATTTGATTTGAGATAGCTTGGGTCGCGAAAACATATGACACAACGCTTAAAAAACAAATAATTGCAATCATTGGCAAACTGCTAATTACATCTATTCAACTGCCTGTTCACATGCTCATAATTGAATACAATTATCAATTTAACGGCAAGCATCCAAAAAGCTTTATCTACTTATATAATTGTAGTATCACAGTTTGACACGTGTTTGCTTATTACAACCGTTTAATTACGATATCAATATTATCTGGCCGACATATAGCACTATTGATTTTTAACAGGATGCTGGTTGGTCTTAATGGTGACAATATACACAGGGGCCATCAATAAACAATCGAGTCACTAATTATCGGCTTTTGAAACGTGTATACTACCAGCACAACTCCCGCGTAGTTGATTGGTAGATTACATAAGAAACGCGGATGTTACATACGCTTCATCCGTTGTTAAATAGAAGTCTCGAGGACTGTCATAATCTGGGTCATATTTTGTTTCATTGATTTCCGAAAATGTCGGCGACTTCGTTTTCGCTTTGATGTGCTAAGTTTAAACAGAGAGGGCGACTTCTTCGCCCGAATAACCCCTCCAGCCCATCCATTTTGTCAAAAATGTGAACAAACATGGAAATATTTGAATTTTCTAAAAATTAAATGTTAAAAACGGGTGTAATTGACAGTTATAAGTAAATTGAAACAAAGAAAATTTGATTTCCTACGATCGCTGATATCATTTTCTTTCAAAACCGCAATTATTTGTTCAACATGTAGTCAACAATTAAAAAACTAGGTCACACTTGTTTTAAGAATTAATTCTACCTAACAATTAAATTAGACTCCATAGTTACACAATGAGACATTGCAATTATGTCATTAACACGCTAACAAACATCTACTGAGTGTGAAAAATGCTGACACACTTCTAAAATAGTTAACATCTATTTCCGTTTAAAACTGCGAATTAAATACATTCTTGTCACCAAACAAAGGATTAATATTGATTTTAATTGCTGCAAACAATTAAAATATAGACTCCCCCATGTACATGACAATTTGTGACGTAATTAGTCAAGATTGCTACTTGAAATAATGACAATAACAATGATTGAAAGAAATACTTTTTACAAAATAAAGTACCAATTATAGATTTGTTAATGATGACAATAAAAGTTTGTTTTGACGATTATTTTCGTGTGGAATTTTACGATTTTGTTTATGATTTAATAAGAGATTTGGAGGGGATTTTCGCGCAGTTACGCCGAAAATGTGCGCGATTTTCGGCCATTGTTGTGACTTAATTTGCGATAAGCCCGATCGGGCTTACTAGACAGAAAATTGCCAAGCCCGACTTAAAAAACACAAGCCACGGGCGTCGGGCTGCCGCTAATTTCGAACACTGTACATATGATATATATTCTAACCTGTACCCCCTTCAGGACACTAGATTCAAAATCCAGGTAGACTATGATTACACAATGAGACATTGCAATTATGACATTGATACGCTATCAAACATGTTAAAAATACCGACACACATCTTATCTTAAATTGTTTACATCAATTTCTGTTTGAAAATTGCAAACATTCGCTCGTCATGAAACAAAGGATTACTATTGATTGAATTGCTGCCAAAAAATAATTATTTACTCCCTGGACATGGTGTACATTACTATTTGTTACGTACATTAAGTCAAGATTACTACTAGCAGTTGATATGAATATGATATTCACCCATATGACATACGCATGGCATAAATATAGTAACTGATTTCACGATAAACTTTTCTCGGAAAATGAAGACTGTCGGCAATGTTACTTTCTAGCTGATTATGCGATAACTCTGCTCGGTGAATGTAACTATGCATGTCTAGTGCTTCCCAACCACATTTTCAAGCAAAGGGAAATAGAACACTGTCATATGGGGCATAATTTTCACACAATTACAAATGTGATTGTATATCACTAAAATCTGACAATAGGGCAAACAGAAAAAAAATGTGACATGATTTTAAAATTTTACTCCTCAGGGCAAATGAACGAGTGCTAATTTCAAAGACTTATTTATTTTTTTGCAGAATGGTTTGGCGAGGCAAAGATCATATTTGTTATTTCCTGTTGATCACAACTTTTCATGCTTCTTTCTTTAGTCAAACTACAGATGCTGCTTACCCAGGAAGCATCTATAGATTTTTTTATGCAAAAGGCAAATCCTTTGTGCTTGATGAAAGCTCTACTTATAGTTATACAACCAAAATATGAAGTGGTTGGACCAGCCCTTGAATAAACCAATGCACAGTACAATTCTAATGTTTGCTGACTGCTGACAATTTAATATGAACTAGTGAGCGCAGTTTGTTGAAAAGGTATTTTTACTACCCAGCAGGTTTTGCTTGCTATCTATTTCAGGCTTGTCTTGTGTTTGTAAACAAGGATTCAAGTATGTTGAAAACTTTGGTGGACAGAGTGTCATTTGTGAAAAATGTCCCAATGGCCAGGTATGTATTTTCTTTTTAACTAACATACTCAATGTCAGATCTAAGAAAGCCTGCTTTGATAAAAACCTTTTGAATTGATGTGCCGTAGAACATGTCTGTGGGATTTCTGGACTTTTTCTTCTCCAAGGAAGAGTTGGACAAAACTTTTAATTCATTAAAAGCTACAAACTCTTGTCCAAAAAATTGAAGAATTTATTTTAAGTTAACATTTTTATTCAACATTTCCTGAACAAAAATTGATAAATATGTTTAAAAAATGTACATTTTATAATGATTTTTTTTAATGTTTGCAGTGCAAGTTAAAGACCTTAATCACAAGGCTTTAAAATATATGAGTCCTCATGGCAGGAAGTATGCACATCATAATTTAGCATTTTATCGATTTATTTTATATACTTAGCATTGGGTTTGTAAAACATGCAAATGCATGAAAAAGTGTGTATTACGAAACAAGAGATAATACCTTCATTATTGATGCATGATTTAATAACGATACTTGTATTTTAAAGTTACAGACTAAAGCATTAGAAATTAGTTTGGACTCCAGCCTAACTTCATAAGTTGGACAAAACAGACTTAAGAAAATTAAACTTTGAATGACAAACAAATAAACCAGGGAAAATAGACTATAACATACCATTACTTAAGTTTGTGTATTATTTTCAGTATGCATCATCAACTGGCTACAATTGTATCAGCTGTCCTACTGGGATTGACAATACAACAAATACATGTAGATTGTGTCCTGGAGGAAATGGTTAGTATACTTGTACTTGTTTTGTACTTACAATGATTCATGGAGCTCTCTATAGTATAATCTGGACATGTCTTTAAAACTTCTCTTGTAACTTAAAAATTTTGCTCCAAAATTGACTTTTCAAAAATACTGTTAGAGCCATAGATTGTGCTATTAAAGTGCAGAATAGTATTTGTACTTCCTGTTGAAATGTTTAAACTTTATCAGAGGAGTATGCAGCCAGGACACTCATTTGGCATATTTTGGGGCCGAATATGGGCCCCATTCCCCTCTCAAAATCATATGTTTTTTACCCTATCTCTGATAAAAATTCCACTCGAAATTTTTAGAAAAAAAAAAATGAAGATGACTCTTGAAACTATGTTTGTTAGTAATATTACCTGTTCATAAACATTTTGAGCATGGAGAATAAAATAGTTTAGAATCAACTACTGGTCATTTGTTTTATTTGTCATTCTAGTAATCTACTGTCAAAATCTTTACAAGCTATTCAAATCAATGGTAGAAAAGTGTTTTGAGTAACTGTGCCTAGTTAAAGTTGCAGCTGTACCCATTTATTAGTTGACTGAAAATTCCCCATATTGTCTTGAAACTAGGCAAAATTCTCGATCCTGAGGGTTTTGGAACTTGTCCCCAAAAGTTGTCTAGTGCCTTGGTATGATATTTTTTGTTTATGTCTGTCAAATGTGTATTTCATCGTTGTCTAGTCAAAACCTTGTAACTTAACCTTTTTGAAATTGAAGTTACAAGGTTTTGACTCGACAACAACAATTTGTATGTTCAGCTTGTGATAAATGTCTGTCTGAGAAACCATCTGTAATCTTACTGATTGAGTTAACCTGATGAGTCATAAGACTGTAAATGTTTGTCTTATGTTGAATGTTACTTACAATGTCTAAGAACATATTTTGATTGTTAATTTTAGAAATTAGTCCAGAGAGAGATTTACTTGGCGCACCGTACTCAGGTATCAATTGTCAGCCATGTTCAGCTGATACTCAACCTGGTCCAGATAAAACTAGGTAAGTTATACTTTATCCTGGTGTGTGGATTTCCAAGGTCTGATTTTTGCAAAAGTGAAAACTTCCATGATACATGGCAGTGAATAAGCATAAGTTTTAATAGTCAAGGTATAGATGATAGTTTTTATGATTAGCCTTCAAGTTAAAAATACTAGGGACCTGAAAATGGATTATTTTACTGTTTAAAAGCTGCAAATATCATGAAAGTTTCTTTCTATCTCAAGACTTCATGTTTAACATACTGTGATAAAACTATTGTTTTAAGTATTCCCTACCAAATTTTACTTTCTGTTTGGATCTACTTTCACTTTGAATTTGCAATAAATAACAAAAAAGATATTTTAGCAATAATATATTAAGTTGTTTTTCATTGGAAGTGTTAGACATAGAATTATGTTTGCTTTACTATATATGGTCATTGTTACTTATGAAAACAGGGACTGTAAGGATACACTATGTTTGTATATTTCAGATGTGTTAAATGTATCAATAATTTACCAATCACTGGTAATAATAACTGTTCCTGTACTGGTAAGACTACTGTAAGTATATTATATAATATAACTTTCTTGTTGTTGCAGAGTTGATTGTTATAAAACCAATAAAAATTAGCTCAGTCTGTAGAGCCTCTGATTATAGATCTTGGTTGTCGTGTGTGATTTCTAATGGAGGCGTTCATATCTTTGTTTAGTTTTTTCATTAAATATTTCTTATTGCAATTCTCACACCTACCTCTGTATTAAGTATTTTGTCAGCCACTGGCAAGTGTATATGTTTAGTTACTATAATAGTACTTAGTATAAGTTTGTGCCCTGAGATCTAAACCTGTTCAGGGACAGTTAATAAGTAAGAAGACTTACTGTCTTGGTAATTCTTGAAAAAGTCTTGAAATGCAATGAAAGCATCCTATGTACATGAAACAGTCATTGTTTTAAATTTTCTGGAGCTCTAGCCCAATTCATTATGTTATTTAATTAAGGGCAAACTTGCAAATTAGCCTGACTGTGAAAAAATTCGAAATTGATTTCCACTAGTCCAAGACTTCAGGCTAATGAGTTGTAAGTCTATGACTGATTAAAGCATTAATTTCTATTTGAATGTTACATTGTATAATACTTTAATAGCCTAAATTTTAATTGTAATAGTTATTAGTATTACTATTTTCTAATTTTATTTTTTTCAGGCCGGTGGATTTTGTTTTCCAAGTTCATTTAACCAAAATATAGATACAAGAGACCTTTATAAAATACCAAGAACTGTGAGTACATTGTTATGATAAATTATAATATTGTTGTAATATATCAACCATACCCAAAACTTGTAAATACAGAATAACCTCTGCAGAGTGGCCCTGAACAAATCCTAGCACAACAACATTTTTTTGGCATAACTTTAACTGACTTGAAGTTGAACCTCTGAACAGCAACAACGTCTGAACAGTAACACACTTCACTTCAGTCCTTCCTAGTAAGTGTTGCTCAGGAGAGGTTGTACTGTACACACAATATAAATCTTTGTTTCTTCTATTTCTGTAATACAAAGCTATTTCTATGACCACAGAACATTTCTCTGAAAATTGAAATCTAATTGTGCAATGTATTCCTTTTAATTTCCTAGTGTTTTCACCATGTTTTATTTTATAGTTATATTAATTATATTTTATTCAGACAAAGAAAATTTTGTATTAAAGGTTTTCATGAACAATTATGCAATAGAATGGTGCTTTATAAATCTTGTCCATGCAAAATGATAAACATTGTGTAATGAATGAGAATTATTTTGTTTTTAATCAGTAATCATAGTTTTTAAATATATAAATGTCTGTAAAATGTCATTACAGTAATTCCACTGTGAAATATATGTAAAAAATAAATAATTTATGGTTTCGTTTGAAGAGGTAATCATTTATTGATAAAGCTATGTATATCAGCAACTAGACTTGTGTAAAAATTACCCAGGATTTATTAATATCAATATTAATTACAAAATTTCCACTACTATTAAGGTTTGATACTCTAGTATATCAGGGATCCTGAAGGAATCCCTGGTCACTTACTTAAAGATTCCTCCTTATCATTAAGGATTCCTCCAATAATAGATAAAACATAGATACAGATTTGGGGTCATAAATTGTGATGAACAATTCATGGGAGCTCAAATTCATGTTGTAACAGCAATTTAAAAGGATCATAATGAAATCCCTAGCTAAGCATCACTGGATTTCCTCCAAAATATTTGGGAGCCTCAGAATCCAGGGACACTGTTAGTGTCAAACTCTGTAACTTTATTACATATGACCTCCTGCATGACCTAAGGTCAAATAATAGTTTTATAACTTTTATTGATTTTTTATATATATATATATTAACAGGTTACTGCAGACTCCATATATTTACAATACAATTTACTAGCAGCATACTGGATGTGTCTAGAATATAAAAATCTCACAGCTTGTAATGTATTATCAAACCTATGTGTACTCACCATGTATGAAGCTAATTACGTATCTGAAACTCAAGTGCTGACCAGAGCTTGTGAAATGTATTTTTCCTGCTTTTTTGGAGTGTAAGTATAATGCTTCTTTACTGTATATTGTACTACAAATAATTGTAAGTGAAAAGCAAAAATCTGCACTTGGAATATCAGCCAATACTTCAAATATCTCAATATAAACTTTTTATTTTTTTTTGGTTATCTGTTGACAGTTTTTTGTTTAAAGAATATGTGAATCTAGTTAGAACTAAGTTATGCATGCATGCAGATCTACCAATGTGGCAACGGTAATAAAGTATTTAAACTGTTCGAGATCAATAGCCACAATTATACAGAATTGGAAAAATAATTAAAATAATGCTAAGGTGGAGATTGAGGAAGAATGGTGTATGTGTGAATGTATATTTTGAATGATAAATTATACCTTTATTTTTAAAACAAGCAAATACATAGTTTCAAAACATGTCACTTGTATGAAGTGATCACACATTGTAGAAGGATTGTTCTTGGCCTCCTGGAACAAAATTATACAGAGTTATCCATGCTGATCTATCGAATATATTCAAAAACAGTGCAGTTGGAAACATTAGATTTATCCAGATTGATCTTAGACTTTCGTGGGCTTCTACTGACACCACTGGTGCCAGTTTCTTATGTTGCTACCTTGCCCTTTTAAAAAACACTTTTTGTAAGCCTGTAACTATGTAACAGTTTTGATTTAAGGTAGCAAACCAAGATTGCAGCATCTGAAAATGTCAGTGTGTTCTTGGTTTATTCAGGCAGCTCAAACAATTCTTCTAACTAGAGCTATAATGTAACTAACCTTTGCATGGAAAATGTAGCACTATGTGGTGTTACTCTTAGTGGTCAAGGATGATTATCTGTAGTAGTTTGACCATGACATTACTAAATACTATCACTTGTATATCTATTACAGATCAGAATTTGTACCAAAGTTATATTATTATAACTTAGGAGGAGATGATGTTTTGTTAGACAAATCACTTGGTGTAGTGTATACATTCTCACCAGAGTCCAGACTAGAGTATCGTGTAGCTAGGTACTCGTTAGATGGAAAATATATTGGTTTGAATGATGTACAGAATGGAAGAATCCAACTTTGTCCAGATACCTCAGATAAACTTAATGCTGCTTATGTATTTGGAACAACTTACTCTCAGACGGTGAGGATGTGCGAATAAAGATATTCTTAACATCTCATTATTTGAATCCATTTTTGGAAGCAAGCTATTTTCATCTTTTGATAGTGCAGGGCTCAAAATTGATATTAAAAGTGGGTTGCCCAGTTGGACAGCCAGCTATATATTTCACTTGCCCAAACCTGATGTTTACTAGCAGAAACAAGTTGCCTGAACTCAATATATGTTGTCAGGGACAATAGGACTACCTTTAATGTTGAGCCCTGTTGTGGTGTTTTGGTGGAGAGAAATGTTACCATGCAACAATTTGTACATAAAACTCAAGATGTTATATTTGATTATATTTGGAAGATATTATTTTGAAAATCATTTAACTTGTACTATTCAATGTATTGTTCTTCTATTTTCAGTGTAAAATAGCTGCCATCAATTTCTGGGATAAAACAAAGTATCCAATGGAATTTTTTGACATATGTATCCTTTCATTGACATCATTTTTATACCCCTTCCACTAGTAGTGGAGGGGACTATATAGAAGTCACTTTGTCTGTCCGTCTTTCCCTCCTTCCTTCCGTCCAGAATTTTGTCCAGACCATAAAAACCATCATGAAAATGACTTGGCACAAATGTTAACTGTGATGAGACAGTGTTTCCTGTGCAAGCATTGTGTCAAAACCTCAAGGAGCGTGGCCAATGAATGAGGTCGAAGGTCAAATATTGTTGAAAATTCCTTTGTCCAGGCAATATCTCCAGCATTGACCAATGAATTTTATAATTGATTAAACTCTCTGAAGTCAACTTCCTGGTCCCCTAGCACAGTGCTTGTATGATAAAGTTTCTTGTTCAAGGAAACAACATTTAAACCAACCCTGAGATGGCTATCAAATGATTACCAGTCTGACATTGTAGCCACTTGGCCATGCCCAAGGTTTAAAAACTTATTAACAATAGACTAAATAATCAATGAATGAAATCTTGATTTTATTTTCATCTGCTGCAGGCATCTCTCTAAGTGGGTAGGCAGCAGGTGACTGTATCGCCCGACATTTGATCTCCTCAAAACCCTGTCAAAAATGTTTTATTTATGATAACCATATATATTTGTTCTTTGTCCTTAACTCTTGTTAAAGATTTAGAAAGAACAAAGGATGGAGTTAAAGAACTATTTCCTATACCAGTGAATGTTCTAAATTATAGAAGATTGATTGATGGTGACGAAATAAACAGAGGTATGATGTTTCTCCCACCTCCCCAAGCTTTAACCTTTAACAATTTGCTGTCATTTTCTGTTTGACCTCAGCAGTGATTATCTCTAATCTTGTATATTTCTCTGGCTTTTGTTTAACTTGTCATAAAAAGATTAGTTAATGCTGAATATTTCAAGAAAAGAAAATACGAAAATATACAACAAACATCATTATTTGTGTAAAAATATCTCCTATGAAACTCAGAAAAAATCTTGAAAGAAACAAACTATTCATTAATTTTGGAATAATGTTTTTTATTTTAACTTGTGAGCTCAGAAAATTGATATTTTAGTTGTGGCTGTGCTATTCATGAAAATATGGTTTCTGAGCATACTTAGTCAAATAAAAATTGATCTTACACCAAAGTAGACAAATATTGTGTATACTTTCTATACAGGTCCCATTGCTGACAGACAACTATTTAGAAGATTTTTCTTGGTTGATAATGTTGGTACTGTTACAACTGAAGGAGGTTTGTTACTCTTATATTATTATCATTACTGTGGTACCATGAATAGTATGACTAAGTTTGAATGTATTGATTCAATTTGGATTCCCAGCAGTGGCTGGTCAAATCGTTAAGTGAAAGTTTCACTACATATTGATTTTCTTCTATGTAGAGAGAAGTTGGTAAGAAAACTGGAATGATGGGTTAGACACCATAAAATTAATAAGCTTATAAAGTTGATAAGAAAAAACATGTATATGCAGGGTATGACATTTTAGGGTGTCCTATTGTCAACAATTTGTTACTGCTAGTAAACATTTAATTTGGTTGTCCATCTAGTTTAAAAATTAATGTCAAGATGGCCATAGATCTGCATAGTTAATTACCTTGCATCTTAATGGCCAACACTGACTTATTCCCTGGCAATATTTCCGTTTTTACACTGAAATTGCTAGACAGAAGGAATTTAAATCAAAAGTTCAGAACTACTTTTTGCAGGATGCACTTAATTTGTTACAATGTTAGAGTGATTCATCTTAAGAACAAATTACAGGAATGCAGTTCCTGTCTTTATTAGGGAAATTGTTGATAGTTTCGATTGTTTGTTAATAAAACTATATTATACTTTTAACATTATAGGTCAAGCAGAAATGGTGCGATATGCTAAATCAATAAAAATTGCTGTTGCATTACAAACTGACACAACACAAGGTGTGATATTTCCACCAGCATTAGAGATAGAGTATGCTCTAGTATCACTGGTTGATGCTCAGGCTGGAAATGAAGTAGAAGTAAGTTTTACCAGTTTACAGTATATTGTAAAAAACACACACAGGCAGTGCCTTCCAAAAGTTCTTGGACCAATTAAATTTGAGAAAAAGGATTATTGTGCTAAGGAATAGAAAATATTGACTCATGCTGAAAGAAGTTCCTATATGTTAACCAGGTTCACAAATTAAAGCTGATCCACTAGCCAATGGTGACCAAAGTACACTATGGATGACCAAAGAATTTTCAATTTTTTTTTGGTTGGATTTTATGCCTTAGCAACACCTTGTATAGGTCAAATTATGTCTGTCAGTCAACCTACTGATTGTTTCCTGAAGGCTAAATCTGTGGATTTAGCTGTTAACCAGTTACTAGGCACATACATCAGTCAGTGACTGACAACTGTCCAATATGGTTAAGAATCAGTGGTAGGAGGGATAATGGCCATAGAAATTATTTCTTGACCATTTCTTAACTCTATGAAATTTTGCCCTGCCTGGGAATTGAACATACGGCCCGCTATCAGTTTACATGCTACTGACTGACCTAAATAAGTAGGCTAGATTAAAAAAATGGCTTAGCTGGCAATCTATTGTCATACTACAAGAATTGAAGGTGATTTTGGATTTATTGAGCACCCTGTCGGAATACTTTTATTGCATATTCATTATTTGGATTTAATGGAAACCAGTCATAATTTCCAACTGAACAAATACCTGAAATTGTTTTTTTGTATTAGAATTTTATGGTGTTTTTTATAAAGGAGTGTAAGGAACCTAGTATTTTCTATGAAGAATGAAGTATTAAGCCCAAGTGGCAAACATCAGTAAGAAGTTGTCTAAAACTCTAGTAATTACCTCTGTACCATCGATCTTTAGTTTATATTTAACCTCAATTGTGAAGCAAGTTCTTAAAACTTAAGATAATCACTTTCCAGTCCATTTCTTGGTCTCCAAGTGATGAGCCAGTAGGAAAAAAATTCTAGCTTAGAAAAAACAACAGTGTAGGTTTTGGATGGGATTTGAACCTATACTGAACTGGCTATCCTGTGGTTACCAGTCCAATGTCGTTACTACTTAGGCCACCTAAATAATCTTACACTGATGCTATATTTATTTTTACAGATATCATTTAATGTAGAGTATACATATGAAGATACAAGTTATCTAAGAGATTTCCAGATTGCTGTTGGTACACTAAGTACATTAGGTATACTGTTTGCTGGTTACAAGTCTTGGGTATGGTCTAAAAGATCTGGTCGACCTAGTATTGATTTCCCTACTATAGCCAACTTTTTCTTCTATTGTGCTGGTGTACTAGCTAATGTCTTCTTTGTCATCACATTTGGTATGGCTTTCTACTGGTTTATCTTCTTCAAGGTAAGTCATAGATCTCTATACTGTATACTCTATTAATGCCCAACAGGGGCATAACAATTTGATAAATAGGGGCTTTATTAGTAATAGAAAATGCTGAAATTTCAACCCCATTTTATGGAAACAGTACTGGCTTATCTCTTCACAAAAGACTGGCAACTTTTACCTGTGTAAAAAATTAAGATGTTTTGTTTTCATTTTCTGAAATCTGTTGTTAGATTTACTGCTAGTGTAGTTTTGAAAGTTGTATGATAAAACTGTATATACATGTATGTTCTTTCATGGTGTACTGTCCAATAAACAAGAGTTTTATTCTAACAAATTATTATTTTAACACAAATATTTAGAGCCTATAGACTGTAGACAGTATCATGTTGAACACATGTATGATTTCAGCTTATCATGATGGTACTATACAGTGGTAGAATTGTCCTTATTTATATTAAAAAAATATCATCATCAACCAGATGCCCAAGAGGAGCACAAGATACCTATATGCTACAATACAGCACTTAGTTGAAATAAGTTGCTGACTGAAAATTCAGACATTTCTAAAGGTTTCAATCTTGGTTTTGTGATCTCAAAGCAAAATTTTGCTTAGTCATTGGCTGACTCTGAAAAGTACCAAGAAAACCTAATTCAGAGCACAAATATATGGGTTTGTTTTCCACCTGTGCACAGGTGGTACAAACACAACTTTTCACATTATTGCTGAAAAGCATAAAACACTGATAGGATCCTATTGTTGTTAGTACTCATATTTTCGTTGTAACAGTGAGAGTTTGTTTGTACTGCTGGGAAAATCCCAAAAATTTGAATTTGTCACATAGTCTATTGGCTTCATTCCAGAATTCTATTTACATTTATATATTTCTGTTATTCAGAGACAAAGTGTTGTATATTTAGTTCATCCTACAGACCAACAGTTAAGAGATTGGTTAGGTTTATTTGGTGCAGCATTTGCTCTCAAATTTCTAGAGGTTGCTCATTTAATATTTCAACAATGTTGGGTTGATGTATTCTTTATTGATTGGGAGAGATCTAGAGGTGTGGTCAGTAATTCTGCTGATACTACCAAAACTAAAGAGGTATTGTATATATTTATATGCTTTATTTTAACATTTTCATTGGCCAGTTAGCTAAGGATATTGCTAGGTAGCGCTTTGTCCCTGGTATCCTTCTTGCACCAAAAGGAATAAGCATGTGATATTAAATCGATGTAAGCAAGCGACATGCTTAGACAATGGGCCCAATGTTTTCTTTTTAAACTGGAAATAAGACAAAAATGATTCAAGTTTGTGAGAAGTCTCTCACTAAAGTACATAATGTCACTATAAAGCCACAATCTTATTAAAATCAGCTTACACCATCTAATTCTCCTGTACATTCCACTACAGTAGATCTGAATGGTATTATATTTAGATAAATTTTCATTATTGAGCATTGATATCTAAGATCTATAAAACTGTATATAAATGTAATGAATAAAATGTAACAAAAATGGCATAGTTTTTAGAACCAGGTAGAAAGCCTTATTGCTGTTTTGTAACCAAAACATTTTAATTTGGTAACATTTTAGCTAACCTTAGCTAGCTCAGGGTGAGCTTTTAGGATCCTTGAATGTCTGGCATATGTCATCTGCCACATTTGTTTGTGAACACTCTGGTGGTCACGTCTTTGTCTCAATTATCATTAAACTTTGTGAGGGTGCTAGTCTAGGTAGTTGCTTGGATGAGTTTGAACAATAGAAAAGATTTCATTACTTAATACTTACTTTGATTCATGTATACATGCATATCAATGGTACTCAGGTGAGCCATAAAGGGCCATCATGGCCCTCTTGTTAAAAAAAATGTAGCTTATAAATCTGATATAGATTTTTTATAAGGCCACAACAAGTTGATCATGTGTTCTATGGATTTTTCTGGAAAACAATGGGGCGAGTGAGCGAAGAATTTTTTAAAAAAAAAAGTCTTTATTCACTTTCTTTATATAGCGGTTTGACCAAATTTTTATGGAGCGAGCTGTCAAAAAACCGTCAAAATTAAGGTGCGAGCGAATCCATAGAACATATAATCAACTTGTTGTGGCATAACAAAAATATTTTAAAACTAGTTAAATTCTATTTTCTATACAGGTACCAGTATCTATCTGGAGAACCTACTTTGCTGCTAATGAATGGAATGAGATTCAAGCTGTAAGAAAGATAAACAAGACATTTCAAGTATGGGCTGTAGTGTTCTTTCTAGTGGTTGTAGGATTTGAGAACACAGCAACCAGAGATCCTGATGGTAGTGTAACAAAAGATGATAGTAAATATAAGGCTGAATACAGTAGAGTGTACAGATATGCTGTTGCTGTCTTAGTTTACATTGTTATTGGTTAGTAGAAGTTCTTAAATTTACTGGTCTATATTTGACTCTTAGGGGAGTTGAATTCCCATGTCTGACTTGAGCTACTTATACATTTATGCCTGCTGACAAGTTAATATTTCCAACCATTTTGTCCATGGACTAGTAACATTTTTAGCTGAAATATACTAATTCTTACTTATAATGTGCATTTTATATCACAGTACACTATATACCTTTTTGAGTATTGAACGTCTGGGCAAGCGCATTAAAATCTTGCACAAGTTGAGTTTTAGATATCACTCTGTACACAAGTAGAAAAAACTTGTTATTCCACACCCCTGACTATGCAGTGCTCAAGATCAACTTTTTCATAATAGCGCCACTTAGGTTTCCAACAGCATTTAATGTCTTAATCCAGTAGCTATAAGTCTAGGACTAGTGAAAATTGAATGATAACACTAGTGAAAATTGAATGATAACACTAGTGAAAATTGAATGATAACACTAGTGAAAATTGAATGATAACACTAGTGAAAAATACTGATTTCTTATAGTATGGCTTGTTTATAATTTTGTCTATCATGATGAAATGTAATGAATCAGGCAAGTAAGTGCTTGTGAAATTTTAAGCGATGATATATGTAAGTTTTAAGCTTACAATGGGTAGCACACAATTGTGGGTAGAATTCCGAGGCAGGGAATATTTTCATGGAGTTTTGTCATGAAATTATTTCTAAGGCCATTCTCCCTCATACTACTGATTCTAAGTCATTTAGGGCAGTTGACAGTCACAGATGGAAGTATGTGCCTATTAACTGGCTAACAGCTAAATACAGAGATTTAGCCTTTACAGAACAGATTAGTAGGTTGACTGCCATGATATGACCTATACAATGTGTTGCTTGCTGCGACGTAAAACCCAATAGAAAAAAGAAAGTTAGATTTGCAAGGTGTTCTAATATTTGATGTACTATTTAATTTGATTAGGTGTGGTACAATGGATCTTCTACACATTTATATATGAGAGATTCTTTGAAGATAAAGTTCGTCAGTTTGTAGATCTATGTTCTATGAGTAATATAAGTGTATTTATAATGTCACATACACAATATGGACATTATATACATGGTAGATCTGTACATGGTAAAGCTGATACTAATATGAGAGAAATGTTTGAATTTATGAAGAAAGAAGAGGTTTGTAGCTTTTACTTTGTTCCTCCCTAAGCCTGATAGTAAATATTCTTGAACTTAGACGAGGACAGTGAGGTCAAAAAAGAAGCTGGCATATTAATGAGAGGATGTTTAGAGTAACTATTTGTCAATTATTACAAAATAGATCAAGAAGTTGCTAGATAGCACTCTTAAAAGGTGTTTTTACATTACCTAAGTTTGATGCAATGGTTTTCAGTCTCTGCTAATGTCAGAGTGTTTGGAATGTATTCTGCTGGCAAAAACTGGCTCCAAGTGATTTGTGAGACTGGTAGATTTATTATTTACTTTATATTCCCTGGTTCTTATGCACAGCAGCTTGATTTGGGGAAGTATTTTGCCCTTTTTGGCTTTATACGAGTTTGGTTTATTTGTAAATTTTGTTTGTAATTCTAAAATTTCAGGAAGATATGGTTGGTCAACGTGGTTTATTACCTAATACAGAACAACAAACATTTGTCATGGCCTTACCAAAGAGACTTAGATTAAGATATGAGGCTGTACTATTGCCTGCTCAACTTGAGGTAAAACTTTTAGATATTTCAGTTAAAACAGACATGCCATGTTACTAGTGCACATTTTCCATATTTGGGAATGCTTACTATCTTCCATGTTTTCCAAGTCTATGAAATTGCACCAAGTGCCAGTTATATATCTCCAAAATCTCAAAATTGGCATTATGCCAGACCTCACATATCTAAATATGCATAATCCATTCACCAATGAAAGGATTTCATGTACTTTGACATTTAAAACCATACTTGTGGGCTCTATATTTTGTGTTGAGTATACATAAGACTAGGGGGGGGGGGGGTGAAGGGTACCCTACTCTACAACCACAGTACTTTCTTCGTTACACTCCATACGTACCGTGAGCAATTTGACTGGAAAAATCTCGTTTTCATAAATATGCATGAGGCAGGGGAGACCAATCTTCTTCCAATGAAATCGTGTGTTACAATTAAAAACTCTTCAATAACAATGATGTCATACTGGGGTTTTCATACTTAACATAGAAACCAACGCAAATGTTTATTTTCAAAAAATGGTTTCATAATTTATTGGCTAGTTTTCCACAGTGAGTTCCTTGCGGAACCAATGAAGCTGCCTCATTAATTCCAGAAGAGTAGGTGAATACTGGTTTAAGACAAAGGTTCAGGAGATCTAGGTTAGGCATGTCCTAAAATAATCTAAAATTGTGTTGACTCAGTATTAAACCCAGTATAAATAAGTTTATATTATATATTACAGAGTGCAGCAGCTGCAGCTAATCCTGGTTCTGGACGTGCAGGAAGAATTTCTGGTACAGCTATGGAGAAACAAGTTGAAGCTTACTCTACTGTTAATAGATTCTTATCAGCTTTTATTGATAGGGTAATAGTATAATCTCATCAATCTTCTTGTATTTCCTGACTTGGTAGCATATACAGTGCCATCCACAATTACCTTGTACACTTGTAAAGTTTATGTATTTCATTTATACAATTAAACTTTATTTCATACATATTTATGCATTATGATAGTTGCAATAGATTGTATCATTTGAAAGGGCAGTACTTATACTCTATACAGTTGTAATTGTTATATGAATATGTGCACCTTAAGATATGCTTTCATTTTTAGCTCGACTTTACGTAGTAATGTAGAGCTCTCCTACTCGCCCCAGCGTCGGCGTCCACGTCCGCGTCCACCTTTCTGATTAAAGTTTTTGTGCAGTAAAATACTTTCTTCTATATCTTTGTTATTTCTTAAGATATTAACTTCAAACTTTAAATATATGTTCCTTACTATCAACCACATCTCATGTGACAAGGTATATAACTCCAAAAACATTTCTTTCAGAATTATCTCCCCTTGAACTGATTAAAGTTTTTGTTTACAGATTAAAGTTTTTGTGCAGTAAAATACTTTCTCCTATATCTTTGTTATTTCTTAAGATATTAACTTCAAACTTTAAATATATGCTTCTTATTATGAACCACATCTCATGTGACAAGGTTCATAACTCTAAATATATTTTTTTCAGAATTATCTCCCCTTGAACTTAGAGTTTTCTTTCAAAAATGTTTGTTTTTACTGCAACTGTTTTATTCCTTTAGGTATTGACTTTAAACTTTAAATGTACATTCCTTATTATCAACCACATCTCATGTGACAAGGTGTATAACTCCAAATATATTTTTTCAGAATTATCTCCCCTTGAACTTAGAGTTTTCTTTAAAAAGTGTTTGTTTTTACTGCAACTGTTTTATTTCTATAGGTATTGACTTCAAACTTTAAATGTACATTCCTTATTATCAACCACATCTCATGTGACAAGGTGTATAACTCCAAATATATTTTTTCAGAATTATCTCCCCTTGAACTTAGAGTTTTCTTTAAAAAATGTTTGTTTTTACTGCAACTGTTTTATTTCTTAAGGTATTGACTTCAAACTTTAAATATATGTTTCTTATTATCAACCACATCTCATGTGACTAGGTTTATAACTCCTTATACATATTTTTTACTCCTGTGACAAACACTAACTAAGTCGAGCATGCTGTCTCCTCTGACAGCTCTTGTTTTAGTGCTTGTAAAAATTTAAAAACAAATAACAAATTTATAAAAGTGTGAATGTAATTACAGATGGCATTGTATATGTTACTTTACTTTATTGGCAGTATCTGTTTCTACTTGTCTAGGGTATATATTATAATCTTTGTCAAATTATCTTCACTTTTACAATTATCTTTCATTTTCTTAAAATTAAGATATCTGTTGATCATTACAGTGGTTTAAAATACGCCCATGGAGCAAAATATTAACCTGACCAAAAATCAGTAGGCCTTGAATTAAAACTAGGTATACAATGTGATAACATGGCATACATCATAAAACTTTCATACAAGTTACATCCAGAAACAACTTGTATGAATAACTGAAAAGTCATGTTGATTATTCTTACATAGGCACATACTTTTTTGCTCTATATATTTAACGTGACGTCATCTATATTTTATTATTGAACACATAGGCTCTAGTTTTGATGTGCTTATCAAAAACTCATGCTTTATTCGATATTTTATATACACAAAACTTGTGCCTATGTTTTATTACACAACAAAATATGTACAACTGAATGTTATTTTTTAAACTTTATTTATCAAAGATGATACGAACAAGATTAAAAATTAAACTCTTATGTATATATACTTTTTCAGTCATTGAAGGATATAGATTATGTAATTAAAGATAAGACATTGTTGGAAAGTATAATGGATACAGAATTTGATGATACAAATGAGACTGGTGTTTTCTATAATGGTGGGTATATAATATTTACTTTTAATGTTTGGAAGCTTGAACTTGAAAGTTAGTGACAAAGTTTGTCCCAATGAGTTTGTTTGTTTGTTTGGTTTAGCACTGTAGCAACACATTGTAAAGGTCATATAACGGCTGTCAGTCAACCTACTCACTCCTCCTGGAAATGCTAAATCTCTGGATTTAGCTGTTAACCAACTACTAACCGCATACTTTTGTCAGTGACTGACAACTTCCCTACATAATAAAAAATCATTGGTAGGAGGGAAAATGGCCGTAGAAATAATTTCATGACCAAGTTCCACAAAAGTATTCCCCGCCCAGGAATCGAACTCTCGATCAGTAGACTTGCGTGCTACCAACTGAGCTACTTGGGTGGCTTCACCATGAGTTTGAGCAAACTGGGGCTGCAAATTATAAATAAACTTCTAAAAATATATAGTTTGTGACAATGAGTTTGAGCAAACCAGGGCAGCAAATAAAAAAAATTGTAATAATATAGCAATACAATATAGTGCAATTTTCAACAAAAATGGTTCATGAGACCTTTGATAATATGGGCAGACTGGTATTTGAGTTGTCTGAGTAAGTCTTATTTTGCTGCCCGTTTGTTTCTTGCTTTTAAGGGGCTCTTTTTACAATGATAAATAAGGGAAACAGATTGATGCCAGGTAAAACGTTAAACCCATCTAGGTAATTGGAGTTGTTAAAGTTTGATCCTTTGAACTTTCACTGTATTTGTACATTAGAGATGTGGAATTCCTATAATGTAATGTACTGTGATTTATGTCACATTTCAACTATGAAGAACTGCTGTAGTGCAGGTAAACAACGGGGCTGTATAGAGTGGTGATTTCAAAATTGTAGAAAACAAAAAGGCAAAATTGGCAGCATTTTTAGCTTTGTAAGTTAAAATGATTATTTTGATGTTGTTGTTTTTGTAATAAAAAACAATTGTGATAATATCACAATTGTTTTTTTACTATTGCATAAGTACTTATACTACCACAATACTATGTGATAGCATTTTTGGCCCCAATAGTCACCCCTACTTATCAACAATATATTTGAATGCTGTATATATTTACAGATGATGGTCATTCATTTGATCGTGTGTTATTCTATGGTAATGAGATGACTCTACTACTGTTTGATGTCCTAACATTCTGTATCTCTGATTTGATCTTCACTAACTTTGTTATAGCTGGAGTTATCACGTATTTATTATCAGAGGTCAGTATTCAATTATATTGTCACATTTTGTATACATTTGCTTTTGGCTGATCTCACTTTTATTTCAAGTATGATTATACCACCCAAAAAAACTGGGGGATATATAGGAGTCAGCTTGTTGGTCAGCGGGTCAGTCAGGCAGTCTGTAGCTTTTTCTTTTCTGCTCATTTTCTCAGCACCTATTTTACAAACTTTTTTTCAAATTTCACACATATACCAGATATCAGGCAGACATGTGCATACATGTATCTAGTTTTGGTTAGGGCTCATTGATTTTTTGCCAAATTACAGCCCTATGATAAAAAATCTTGTCCTCTCATTTTCTCAGCACCCAATTACTTGACAAACACCCATTGGGGGTATTTTGTTTGATTTTTTTTTGTTTGATTTTGGGTTGTTGTAGGCTATACTCTTCCATCAATTAGTGAGATAGGTAAATTGAGAATAATAACAATAGGTGTTACATGTTTTGCTTGCTTTTTTGCATTTTTTTTGCTTAAATGCATTTTATTTTCATTCTTATGAACTCTGTTGCTGTAATTTGAAACTAAATTTTAAGGAACTTGTGTAGCCAAGTGGTTTTTAAATTCGACTGGCAATCTGTATATAGCCTGCTCTGTGTTGGTTTAAATAACATTCAAAACTTACCTCATATTTTCTTGAGCAAGAAGCTTTGTGTCCTTGTGATGAGGGTCCAGAATGTGAGTAAGCAGAACTGGAAGTGATCAATCTAAATTGAAAGAACTTGTTTCACTATTTAGCTAAAATAAATTAGTATAAATTAACAAATATTCCTACATCCATACAGCGTAACAAGGATTTGGGATCCTTGTTAAAGTTCTAGTATTATTCTATATTTTTATAGTTAGAGTGTCATCCATAATTACCTTAATATTTTTGTGAAATTCTTGATTAGTTTTTAATTTTTTACCATTACTGAAGAAATTGAAAATATGCCTCAAGATGCGTGTACAGTATAACCTCTGCAGAGTGGCCCTCTATGGAACAAATCCTCTGCACAACAACATATTTTGATATTTCTCTTAGGCATAATTTTAATTGAATTCAATCTCTGCAGAGCAATAACCTCTATATAACAACACACTTTAGTCCTTCCCAGTGGGTGTTGTACGATAGAGGTTGAACTGTATAGTTCAACAGAATTAACCTGAGCTTGACCTTTATGCAAGAATATATTAAACTCAGTATTTACAGTCTATTTTTGACTTCGTTTGTAAATGCACTAAATCGGAAGTTTTCAACAAAATACAGGTACTAAACAATCAAGTTTGTTTTCATAAGAATAAATACTTTGAAACTGTGCCATAATATTGTTGACTTACTTGTTTCCCCAAAAACTAATGTGTTCAAAATTAAAAGTACAATAACATGCCACTTTTAATAATAAAATTGATTTATAGTCACATCGGTTGTTATAAACACGTGTATAACCGTATACACGCATACGGAAACTCACAATTTAATGTAAGTGAAGTGTGTGATTATTATAATTTGGTAGTTCAAGCTCAGGTTAATTCTGTTGGACTAGATGTAATATGTATAACAATTAAAATTACATAAAGTATCATTACTCTTTTTTCAAATGTTATAATCCATTATAACAATGTTAATGTGTAAATATAATGTACATCTGAAGTAGAAAATAAATTATATCGATGAAAAACCTTTTTTTTATAAGTGTAAAGGTAATTTTGGATGCACTGTATCTTATGAATTATTATATAATATAATATTATACTAACCATACTTGATTCTCATAGGTTGTATGTCTAGCCAGGGATGCTGGTGGTAGAAGAAATTTAACAAAAAAGACTTTAGTGGATGAGAGATTCCTCATTTAGAACCAGTACTTGTTTATTCTTGAATATGTTTGTTCCTATCACTGTTTTCTCTAATATATTACTTCTTTGTAGTGTTTTTTATAGCTCACAATTAATTACTGTTCTATGTTGGTGTTAGGGTTTATTATACACCTTTTAATGATGAATCATGACACATTTTGTTAACAGATTTCTTATAGTTAGGTTGACACAGTCTACATAGTTAGTGGGTGTCACTTTCCAGGACATCCACTTCCCAGTTCGAGCAACCAAAAATTTCTTTCGGGCAACCAAAAATCTACAAACAAGATACATAGCTTGCTGCTTAAATGACCAAACAAACCAGGGGGTCAATTTTGGAGTCTTCATAGTACATGGTCATGTGCCCAATTTAAGCATTCAAAGGAATACAAATAACAGGTCTTCTAGCATGAAAACCAGCATCATGTAGTCCATTTCGTATTGTCTGTTTTGCATTATGTAAGTTTTTTTCTTAATGAAGTAGCACTCTGAAAGCAATTGAGTCCCACAAAGTTTTCATGCTTCACCTGATGTTATACAAGTAAAAATAAAAAATTCCTTTTTGGCTATCACACAAATGCTATACACATTATTTGGATCCAAATTTATCTCTTTTCATTTTATTGGCAAGGCATTCATAAAAAAAAGTGGTTCTTAGTTTGTCAACTATAGGATATCGACACTATTTGAAGACAAAATGTTCATGACAATTCACTCGATGATTCACTATCCCATAATATATCTAACTGTCAAGTGTATGTTTAACATTTTCTACTGACATCTTGGTTTTTTGTCAATTTACTTTCCAATATATGAAGAAATATTTTCTTTCTTCAGTTTTTTTTGTCTTTTTTATTCAGCAAACAAAAAAATTCTTTATTTTCTTGGCTTTTCAACAATATTGCCTGAAATGTGGGAGGACCTTGAAGTGTTCTTGATTAGACTTAAATTAGATGAACATTATTGTTAATTGATGATCACTGAATTTTTTTATAAACAACGATTTAACCAATCTGAATAGACTGTTTCTTTTAAAAGTGTTCTCAAGGATGAAATTTTACAGGACTAACCCTGATGTTCAGAATCCTAGGTACCTGATAAAGGGTTTTTTATATGGAAGCTAACTAGTTCAGTTTAATTTTTCACATGTAGGATTTGACTAAAATTACACTTTAGATAACACTTGGTGGGCTTAGCACGAAACGGTCGTAACTCACTCTTTTTTAACTTGAGTTAGGATCATTTTGCGCTAAGCCCCCTACTTTATAAAAAATAGGAATGTAGCATTGCAGTGACCATCAAAATAGGAGTGTTACTGTGTAGCACTGCAATGACCTTGTTAGTTTGTATTTGTCTAACATTTTGTTATGTGATAGTGATAATGTTTTATTTGGTTCTGTGAATGTTTGTTAATCATTTGTTAAGTGTTTGTTCTGTTTTCTAATATATAATCTACCTACATATAGCCATGTTTGAGACTGTCATCCTTTGATCAAGCTATCATTGCATGGGTGAAAATTTTCAGTATTAATACTGATTTCAGTATTTTGAGAATGAATTACTTTATGTAATTCAAATGAACTGTCTACTTCAGTATTTTGAAATTTTCAGTATTTTCAAAACTTTTATAGTTCACCAATGTTATTGTTTAATTTTGTTTTATAAATATAAAGCTATGTTTATTATAAACATTACCCAGAAAGAAAGCAACTTTAGTATGGGATCTAATTTTTGAAACAATTCAATTGGATCTTATTAATTAATTATTAATTATAATTATAATTAAATAATTATCTTATTAATCCAATTAATTAATTTAATACATATTTTATCCAATTCATTGAATAAAATATGTATTAAATTAATTAATTGGATCTTATTACTTATTACCTAAACATTATTGTTTGACAAATTTCAACAAAAATCACAAATTTTACAGTAAAGGTTATCTAGAACTCATAGCACAAAATCCCATATAAATAAAATCAATCCTACTGTTCTCTGTACACATGTATTGCTGGTAAAAACACACAAATTTGAATTCTGGACAAAGTCAATTGACCATACATTAGATTTAGTTTATGTATACCAGTATATAAAAAATTTAGATATAAAGATTGTGTACTGTGTAGGATAGTTTATATTGATATTTATATCATGATTAATCCTTTAGCTGCTATTATATGTGTTAATAAACTAGTGTTTACAGTCTACTAAATTAGTGGGTGTCCAGTTGCCCGGGACAACCATTTATGTTCGAGCAACCAACAATTTCTTTTGAGCAGCCGAAATTCTTCAAATAAGATATAGTGCTCTTAAAATGATCTGTTTCAACCACTTTAATCTCTAAATTTCGTTGACTGTGTTTATATAATTCTTAACTAAGGTTGTTGGTACAGTCCCAAACCAAAAATGCTATACTAGTACATTGTACCTAATGTTTATGTGGGTATCTGCCTCTGACAGCTACCTTGGATTCTTTATAGAAGTGGTATTCTGAATCTCTATTATTTTATAACCATATAATCCTTCACTCAGCCTGTCTTCATTCAATTTCAAATATAAATGCCTATATTACAGGACATTTTGTAATCATTGTTGGACATAATATAAATAGATTCGTACTTGAAATGACATGATTTTTTACTAATAAACCTTATACATGTGGGTTACTTGCAAGAAATGGCAGGCACTCCATGTTATCCCTTAAAATGATGAACTATTAAAAAGTTATGAAAGGAAAACCTACTTTTAGGGTGCATTTTTTTATATTATGATTCTCACTGGTCACAAAATGTCACATGGTAAAGGCAATGTGATAAATGTATTACATGTACTTTTATAACAGGACAGACAGAGACTTAGAAAACTTAGTATCATAATTATCTATGTCTCTTGGGTTTTTTAATTCATTTATGGACATGTTGTTCCATAGTTTTGATTTTAACTTGCAACAAGATGTAGCCCGGAACCCCGTTGTATCAATCTACTTAATTGTAAACATTAAACATTAAAACTAAATAAACCATTTAGCTTGTTATTTCTGCATTTCAACATCCTTTAATGTATATTAAATCCAATTATATCGAAAGTTTCTTTAATATTTATTATTTTCTGCAAATAAATTGTCAATATACACAAAGGGGATAAGTCTTAGTGAAATATGACGTCACACCATTGAATCGATGCATTGTGGGAAACAGTTCAAAATATGGAAGACCAGAATTGTTTTTGTGTTTACAACTGTAGACATACTGACAGTGTCCTCCTTCTCTGTTAATATAATATTAATCATTTAAAGGGAAATATTATTCCAGCAAAAACAACACTGGTTTTATAGGATCTTACACATGAAACTTACAGAAACAAGCAGAAAAACAATGATAAATGGAAAAAACAAGCAAAAAAAGCTACATTAGACATGTTTCCATAGTAAAATTCCGTCAAAAGCCATGAAAAGTATATGTTACCTAGTTAATGATGTAAACAATCCGCAGGTGGCGTTGCAAGTAAAAAATTGCAAGATAAATAAATAGCACGATACAATGGATAGATAGATACAATGGAGTTCACCTGCATTAAATTTTTGTTGCAACTACAGTAATTGTCATTATTTACTAATTGTGATTTTTTTTGTTAACATAGTAACTTGCTACATTTGATCCCAAAATCATTGATATATTGTGAAGAGTATACTATTTAAAATAATTTATACACTGAGGCTATTCATCAATAATGTTTAATAATTGATTGATGACACTGAGAGAGCTTAGAAAATGTATTTTGGATTTAATAGTGAGAAAGCCATGAGTGAAAATAAGATTTTATTGAAATCATGAGTTAAAATAAAAAGGTATTATTTCTATTAAAAGAGGTCAAATACCCTGTATTTTATATGCATTTTTGTTTTGCTTCGTTACAAAAGAAAAATATAAGATTTTATATTTTTTTCTGTGTTTATTTCATTGAAAACCTCCCACCAAATTTATTTTAATTCCTGACAGAAATTCTAGTAAATTGACTTAAATTCTGAACTTAATTTATGTTTCAGATTGTATGTATTATCAGAGCTAATGGTGGAGAGAGAAACTTGGCCAAGAAGACACTGGTTGATGAAAGATTCCTTATATAAACTGTTTTATCATATAAATGTATGTGTGTGAGATGTAGTGCTACTGATGTGAAACAATGGGGGAAAACTGTGTGCTACAATATCTTTTTCAGAGAAACAGTTATGGAAGTTTACTTTATACTCTATGTTCATTATATATATGTTTGGCTTGCTTCAACAATCTTAGACATTGATCAAGACAGTATACATTCATGGATATAAGATGTTATATTGTGTAGTTTCATGTATACCCAAGTAGCAGTCATTGTTGACCTGTTGCCTGAAACTACCTGTTGTGTTTATATCTTATGATTAAGAAGATTTACCATTAAAGCATACATGTGTAACAAGTGGCTTAAAAAACAGTTTCAGGCATCTTCCCTTAAATCAACAGACTGATACACTATAATTCTCACTATATCATTCCAGTTTTATTGTATATATACAATGTACTTTTGTCATTTTTTTTACCCTAGCATGTCAAATGTAAAACTATAAAAAATTGAACCAAAGCAAACATTATTAATTTCAATTTTTTTAACAACTCCATTTTATTTTTACTTGTCGAAAACACATATCTCGGAATATAATTTCATTGAAGCAGTGTTCTTGAGTACATACCCCATATGATGTGCCAGGGTAAAAAATATGGCTACATAAAATACTGTTTTTACTTGCTTGTTGAAGATATATAGTTTTGCTAGTTTTTGTAATGAAATATGTTATATGTAAGAAGGCCTAGCTGTTAAGATGTTGAAAACTAGTTGATAACAAATGTGCTCATTATAAGTCCAAAATGTTTAATATGAGTAGAATAAGTTCCGTAATATTAAGACCAATTTGCTATGAAGACCATCAATTTTAATGGTCCTAATAATGAAACTTTACTTTTATGTATAAGTTAGTAATTGATATTTAATTAATACTTTAGAGCTACGCAAGGTAGATTTATTGATTTACTCAGTGTCTCAGATGGACTGGTTTATTTATGTATGTACAAATGATCTTTGACCATTTCAACAACAGTTTGTAAAATAAAATCTGCTAGGTTTCATGTTGTTCTTTGCAATTTAGCAAACTTTATGAAAAAATTCTGTTTGATCTTATATTGATAAACCTTTAGCTCAAGATCTAGATATAGTTTATTTATTAAAATGTAAGGATTTAGGCTTCTTTTAGTTGTTAAGATTTTCAGAGTTAGTGGCCTTTTGTTTTTGATTGTATATTTTGTCCCATTTTAATCAATTTTCACAAGGGATAATAAGTTTATGGTGTGTTAAGACTTTAAATATGAACTGGTTGTGATACTAAGGATTTAATATAGCTCATTTTACATTTGTCTCATTTTTATGAAACAAAAAACAAGTACAGTGTTTCCAGTGAAATCTTAACACTTCTGAGGAAAATACAGAAAATCTGGTCTTAAGGTTGTTGGATTTATCATGTTTTTCAGGTGTACAGAATTTTCATGTTTTCACTGTTAATGTATTTGGTGATTTGTACATTTTATGTATATATTGTGTGGTCCGTCCAATTTGTTCTTATACTATTTAAACATTTTTACATAGAATTAAAAAGTTACTACATTTATGTATATTGTACATAATGGCTTTATTTATTAATATACTTGTACACTTGAAATCTTACAATATGGTAATAATTATTATAATGTATTATTGTTAATTACAAATGGCCTAGGTTTGAAAGCTTGAGATCAAACCCCATCCTCAAAACTCAAAATTCAAAAATTCTCAAAACTTGGTTCATTCTAAAGGAATTATTTTGTGAATAACATGCAAATTGAAAAATATCAAATATTTGAAAGCATTTATCATCATACCTGCTTCTCTAATATGACTTGATGTATAAAAGTACAGCTTGAAAACTAAGTAAGGTTTAAGAGCATAAGGTTGATCTTCAAGTTTTATACCCATAGTCACAAATTGCCAGAACTTCCATGGAATCTCTATGAATGTATTCTTCATGAAGTGTATATTTACAATTGTTTATAATGGATAATGTATAATGTACATGTATATATTGACCATGTATTAAGATGTTTATACTTGAATATCTCAAGTCCAACATTTCCACTCCATGAATCAGTTATTTGGATATCTCAAATCCAACATTTTTATTCCATGGATAGATTATTTGGATATCTCAAGTCCAACATTTTTATTCCATGGATAGATTATTTGGATATCTCAAATCCAACATTTTTATTCCAAGAATTGGTTATTTGGATATCTCAAATCCTACATTTTATTCCATGAATTGGTTATTTGGATATCTCAAATCCAATTTTTTTATTCCATGCATTGATTCAACTTGTACCAAACTACATGTTTGTACATTTGTACTAATTGTAAAAAATATAATAGGTTGAAATATCCCATTTGTTCTTAATGAAGACTAATGTATACATGTTTTTTTATAGAATATTGATGCCATTTTTACTTATATTTAACATGTATGTTGATTTCTATTGCTCCAAAGGTTATTTATTATATATAACGAATCATGTTTTTAAAGGTAGATAAATTATATTTGTATTTTATGTATAACTTCATAATAAATATTTTTACTGTGACATTGATGTTGTCTTTTATCCTAATTCATGCTCAAAGTTTAATGCTGAAGTGCATTTACAAACTTAATAGCAATTACTCCTGGTCATTGGGAAAGAAAAGTAACCATAAGAGACTTGGTTGTGAAGAAAGAAGCAATAACAGATTATTAGAGAAAATGAACATAAAACTAGGTGGGAATACTGTAAAAAGTACATATAGGAATATATTATCAACGTCATGAAGATGAGCATTAAGGTGGATGGTAAATATACATGGCTAGGAGAATTAGATTGTTTGGTTGTAAGTAACCAGGTGACCATGTATACGCTCCAATGATAACTGTTGCAACAAAAATACAAAAAAGTATGTTAAAGTAAACATCTCTAAATGCACACTACAAGATATAAATAGAGGCTCCTAGCATGAAAGAGTCTTTCCCACCCCCCTAAAAAAAATATTGTTTATGCATGTTAATGTATTCAACCTCTCTTGAGCAACACACACTGTGAGCAATTAAAATTTGTAGCTATTCAGAGGTTGTTGCTCTGCAGATGTTAAATTCCATTGAAATGACACCTAAGGAAAATAAAGCTGCTGTTGCACAGAGAATTTGTTCTACAGAGGGTCACTCTGTAGAGGTTATACTGTATAGCACTCTATATATATTTGTGCACTTGTTTTCTTTTGGGGGGGCTCTTTCATGTCAGGGGCCTGTAGATATAATGTCAAAAAAACACTTCTAAAAATGCTTCTGTACCTAGATAAACTTTGACTCATTCACGACCACCACATTCTTTACATTGTGTAGGTAAACTGCCAAAATGGGAGAGAAAACAACTTATAAAATGTGCATTTAATTACAACATTGACTTTTGCATAGTCACCTGCTATTGTCTGGTTTCTATGGTAAACTTTAGAAAAATCTGTCAAATCTAATCTAGTAATAATGGGTACTTGTGTAAGTAAAACATGTGCCTATTGAACATGAGGGTGACAGGTCAAACTTGTAAGTTACGTCACTGTGTTCTGTTACCTAAATGTAGACAATGAAAATATCACTTGTCTGTAAGCGCAATGAAGTTACTTATTACAAGCTATCACTAAGGTAGACAAAACTTGTTACATTGTAATATCATCTCTATTATTATAAAGTAGAAATAATTAATCATAAGTTTTTAGTTTAACACATATTTATATAAGTATAATTGGTAACCTTTTCACTTTGTATATTGGAAACTACATATTTACGTCATTGCCATTAAATGTTGCAGTCCTTACGAGAGTAGTATAAGCACCTTTAACCGCAGCATGTCCCTACCTACTACCCTGCATTTAAGTTCCTGGAAGAGATTTAAGGTCCTCAACAAAAATTGTTTAAATAATACCCCTAGGGTTAAAATTGGCCCCGCCTCAGAGGTCACAAAGTTCACATTGAGTTACATAAGGAATTGATAAAAAGAAACCTCTAAAAATGCCTTAAAGGCCTAGAGCTTTCATATCTGGCATGTAGCATCACCTTAGGTCACAGTTTTCATACAACTGACTATGAAAGATTTTAAAATTTTTGTGTCAGATTCAGTCACAATTTTGTTCTCAGGTTAGCAGTTCATGGTCCACATAATCCTCTTGTGCTCAGTTACATACTCATTAAAATTGTTTTCAAAATTAATTAATGTAACTACAGTATAAAGACATAAAAAACAATTCCATGCTTGTAAATAATCAACCTTAGTACAATGCCTCAAGGCAGGGCAAAGCTGAGCAGTTTACAACGTTGAGATAGTCATCATTGGAATCCCTATACGTGGCCTCAAACAAAACATTATTACTTCCTTGTCTTAATCAAAGGTGATACTGTGCTTGGCACGTTGATTTTTTTTTAATAATGAGTGTATGATGTAAATCTGTGTGCCTAGCAACTACAGTCACAATGTGGTATTACCATAATAAAAGAAAATTATATACCCCATCTCATACGCTCATTTCGCAGTCTTAGTGCCAAACGGTCATAACTCACTCTTTTTTAAATTGAGTTACTACTGTTTTGCACTTAGCCTGCGATTTGTATGTTATGACAAGTCAGTGATTTTTCATCAGTAAACATATCACATTCTCTTAAGTTCTCATTTATATTATAATAAATTTCAACACTTCTTTCTAACACCCTCATTGTTAAGGTTTCATAGTTTTGTATACCAACTCAAGCTGTAGCCGAGATGTTACATATTTGACTGGTTATCAAAGATAGCCAGAACTTCTTTTGTTCATATGTTATCCAGGCCCAGTTGGTTATTGCCACAAGAAATAAATTTGATCTCCATTGCTTAGTACTATTGCACCAAGTCAAAGACAAAAAGGTTGGTTATTTAAATTGTAGTAAATTGTTCCCGATTCAAGATAATGTGAAGTCGATTGTGCTCATTCTAGTCATTCAACTACTAGTATCCATCCATCTTATGCCTGCCCGACAATGTCAGTTAGTAGTGCACAAGTCAACTAATCAACTGGTAGTGGGTTAGATTATCGGGCCGGGCATACTTTTGTGGTGCTTGGTAATGAAATAATTTCTACAGCTATTCTCCCTCCTACCACAGATTCTAAATCACGTAGGGCAGTTCCCAGTCACTGATGGAAGTACTTGTATGCTCACAGTTTCTGGTTAACAGCTAAATCCAGAGATTAAGCCTCTTCAACATAACAGTCATTGCTTGAAACTTTCTCGCACACTTGTCCTATTAAGTGTGTTATAATATAGGGAAAGATTATTTACAAGCCCAGCTATATGAAATAAGTACTTCTCACTTTCCTGAATCAATTCCAATAGTCCCGGGCTTCAAGGGCTTGGGTTAAGATGATGACTGCTTAAAAAGGGCCAGGACAGAAGATAAGTAAAGGAAAAGAAACAAAAAGAAACTCAGCAATTCCTACTAATATTTTATTACATATTTCTTCATAAAAAATCTGATATATACCCAACAAAATTTGTAGTGTATATATACCGACATTAGCATTGATACCATAATAATATATTCCACGTCAATGCTAAATGTTCATCACATATACACAAAAAAAACAGCTAAGTCCGACTGTGTGTATGCTTATATCAAATTCGGTAATAAACATACAAATGCTATGATTTTAATTCCTTTAAAATAAGCATGGTTAGATCTTCATATTTTTTTTTTCACATTTTTTCTTTTAAATCTAGCAGGGCGATTGCATAGAACACCCATTGTAATTATGATGTATTTAATTGAAAGCACTAATATATATCTAAGGGAGAGAACTCTGTATGTATATTATAATGAAAGTAACATACACACAGTCTAACAACATTAGCTTTATACTCCAGCTATAAGCGTTTTAAGGATTACAACTGCGCACAACAGTATTCAAATTCTCCTATATATTATATTAATGGACAATTTTCTGTGAAATATAAAGTATATCACTATATCAATGACCAATTAAAGAATGTAAAATGGTTTGTGTACAGACAAAATTGCACAGAGATAACAGGAAATCTATGAAAATATTTTTTGGGAATAAATATATTAAAACAAAGGGAGGTAATCCAAAGAATTCAATGAAATCATCAAAATTTAAAACATCAGACATTAAGAATGATGATGATTTTTAAAATCGTGATAATATATACTCACAAAATATTGCCCATCAAAATAATGTTAAAAATACATGTAAAAAGAGTTCCGTTTTTTAATTTAAAAAATGTTAACAAAATCACATGACTGTAGAAATACCAATATAGAAACACTTTGTTTTCACAAATAAACTGTGTTTCACACTATTTGGAAGGTAAGATACTAAAATAATGATTTTGTTTATCGTTTTGAGTGCGAGCCATGAGAAATGATTCATTAAGAATGTAAATGCTATTTGTATCATATCTTAAAAACCAGAACAGTTTTGAGGCCTATTACAATGTGTAATAATGTTTAATACATAATCATTGTATGACATTTGATATGAATTTGTTGGCAAATTTATATAGTGGACAGCTCAGGAAATCTTGGGTTAACATCATGCCTCTGGGTCAAAAAATGGAAAGTAAGAAAATTATTAAAAAATAGTGTAATGATTTCTACTTTATAGAGAATAAAAGAGTTCAAAACCTAGCACAAAGTTAACTAATGTAAAACAGAAGGCATGAAATAATAACTTCAATTAAGACCGATGAATATTTTTTCTCAAAAAAAAACAACAACACCACCTACAGTGTTAAGATAGTGTCGTCAAGATTTTATAGCAAATTACTTTAAAGCTGTAACAACCTTAACAAAGGCATTAATTATATTTAGACCAAAAAATATAAAACATTTCTTACACAGTAATACTGTATTGTTACAATCAGCACTTTCAAGTAAACATTCCAATTTGTTTATAAATACAAAATTAGTACAATATATCACACTATAAAAAACAAAACAAGCAAATATAACTTTAATATCAGTACGTTAATACATTATGATACTTTTAAATACATTAACTCTAGATCTCTTTAAAACAGAGTTAGTATCTGACAAAAGAAAAAAAAACATTGACATTTTTCAATTAGCATAGAAAAAGTGTAACAAGTTAGACCAAATCATAGAATGAATTTAAAATGAAGAACAAATTTTCTTTAAATGGTTTCATGCAAACAAACAAAAAACCCAAAGTATTAAAATTTACATTTCATGAATTTATATCTGACTTATGGAAAAAGTAATAATTTGTGACCAAACTTAGTCCAAGATTTCCAAAATAGTAAATGTTTGATAGAAAATCAACAACAGAATGTATCAGGCTATTACGTTTTGTAAACAAATGTCTACCTTCTCACAAAATAAACCAAGACAGCCGATTAGGCTGGAAACTAAAATCCTCAATAACGGTCAGCCAACTTCACCATTTATTCACAGTAGTTGGTCACAAGTGAACAGGTTTAAATCTATAATATGTATCATTGTAAGGCCCAAGTTATTCAATTAAACTTAAACTATTATACCTGTATAACAGGTGCTACCTTAATCATGGCCATTTTGATATTAGCACATCAAATTTAACTTAAAAGCTGGTTTAGTACAATTGTTCAGTCAAAGTAGGTAAAGAGGGTAGAGAAGATAAATTCATTAAAGAGATAAGGTGCAAAGTTTCAGTCAGAGTGTATTTTATATATAAGATATATAATATTTTGAAAATGTTCACTGTTGAAGACAGTGAATGCTACAACAAGATTTAAAGCATGATGAGAAACAGACAGGCAAAAAAATACATACACATTATTAGAATGTGATATAAAAACACAGTGGTAATGTAATTAAGTACCTTTGTATACAAAACTCTAGGCTTGAATAGTCTCGCACACACAAAGTACAAAATGAGTTCCAAAATGATAGCCAAGGACACAGGGGTCAAGGACACAAATATGATATAAAATGACAATAATGATTAATGTCTCATATTCACATGTAAACTTGGTAGCTAAATTACCAATAAAATGATAAAAAGAATGAAGTATTTTACTACTTACTATTTTAGCCAAAATTATATCTAAACAAATCTATTTACTTACACTAACTTAAATAAAAAAACAACAGAAAAAGTAACAGTAGCTCCTGCTACCAAAATATACAAGTATAAACTTTAAATATGATAGCATTAAGTTGTCCATGAGAATAAGGAAACTTAAAAAATACATTGTTTTAAGATTGAAGTGAATGGAATAGACTGTTTTACTCTTTTATAATATCAATGAGAACAAACACAAGTACATACATTTACACTGGATATACATCTCATCATCATTTCTCTCAGTCATATACCTCTGTCTATCACATACAGGTATATATATTTATAAAATTGGTAGAGAAATCTCTCCACAAGAAAATAGAATGCAAAATACAGTCACAACCAAAAAATAAATAATATTTCCTAGAAACATAACCTTTCAGTCAAATATTTGTCCCCGAAAAAAAAATTGCATTTCACTTTTGACAATTATGATAGGGAAAAAAAAACAAATCTACTTTCAAAGATTTAAGATGATATGTTTTGTAGCATAACTTCATTTATATAGATTCACACTCTGTTCATAATGACACAAAATATGCTTCAAATCATTCCTCAGAGATACAGACAACTGACTTTTTGGTATTGTAGATTCTGCTGCCACGAAAAAAATGCCATTTTAAATTTATTTTTTTGATAATTTCATTGCAATCATTTTCATCTTTAAAACAAAATACACATATTTTATTAAAACAGTTTAAAAACAAACTAGGCTTCCTAGACAACGACAAAATAGGCAGACTTTAAATTGATAATAACTGACTTAATATATATTGGTACTACACACTGTAACAAGCTAACACTTGTCACAGTTCTTTCAATGCTTTGATCAACACGTACCTCATACATACATTCAAGTAAAAACACGTGGACAAACCTTGAATTAAATCATCAACAACTAGTTTTTTTTAACAAATGTACAATTTATATGCATGTATTGTCATAAATAGCTTTAAAAACAACAAAGTACTATATATATAAAATAACAAACTTATAAACAGAAAATTATAATAAGACATACATATAAAAAAATGTCCAAAAGCAGTGAATGAAAATGCGACAATGAGCTAGGAAGAAAAAAAAAACAATAAAAATAGTGCTTAATACCTTTTCACTATCATTGGCGTATGAATACAATGTTCAACAATCCCAAACGTGATTTTCAAAACCATTAACAACAATGCATCAGTCAAATGCTAAAAATAGATTTTTGCAAAGAATATAACAAGACAGTTTTTCATTAACTATAGTACTATCATGAAACCAAAAAGAAAAAATGCATGATAAAAAGTAGAGATTTTTCTTAAAATGTTAAACATTATTATTCCATGTTGAATGCTGAACAATTTGAAAAAAAATATCTGAAGCAGGAATGCATATACAAAAAACATCAAAACTGTGATTCTGTAAATTAAAAGTAAAAAAATGACAATAAAATCATCTCAACACAAAAATATAGCAGATATTAATGAACTCTGACGCGTGATGCTCTGTCTGAACTCATACCTATTATTTTACTGGTAAGAAAAAACCATAATTTCTTCAAAAAAGCTAGATATACCCGGTTATGATCAAAACAATTATGTCCTACTTAATGAACTCACTGTAATTAAAAATCATAAAAGCCTAATTTCATTACAAGTTGGAATCCAATACTAAGTTTACATACAAACACATATTAACTGACTAAGCTACAATGATTATTTGTCATCAGAACAGCAGGGTGCTACACCATGTATATTACATACTAACTTTTTCTCTTTTCCCTGTCCATTGTCTCCCACAACTCCCACACTTCATAAAAAACATCATGAGAGCTCAAGTAGATGAATTGAAACTTGCCCCACTGTTGCACCCAGTCTGTATTTTCTTTTTTTTTTACTGTTTTAGAATATTCACCGCCAGCCAGTAGTGATAACAACACACAATTCTAGGATGTTATAGAAATCTTGAAATCACCAATTCAGTTAGACTAGAACCTAGTAATGGTTACATAATTGGTTATTGTCTTACAATGTTTCAGAATGCAAAAAAGTATAGATATCTTCCAATGACATAATGTAATTCTATGACTCAAATATGCACCCACATACATCATCACCATGGTAACAAATAACAATAATAAACACATATTCCCAGCAAATTCTGAATCACAAATTATTCTGAAGATCAACATGAGTATTCAATGGTACAGGTTCTGTGTTAATTGATATTTTTAATTAATTCTAAGAGCCCTTGGTGATTCATAATAAATAAAGCTTATACATCACTGAGACAAACATATTGGGTCAAATTAAATAACACTTGCTACGGTATTTAATCTGCTTTGAAACTTAAATAAACATAATTCTTTCACAACAAAAATCATTACAGATCCAGTGAAAAAAAGAAACCATTTAAAATTAGAACTGGCCTAAAAATCACAAAAACAGAAAAAATCTATTAAAGACAACAGCAAGAATATTTCAAATGGAAGTAAACTTGTTTTTCAATATAATATTCCATTAACAAAATAAATTCACTATTTTATTCAATTATTGTGATAGACAGCTTAGCTAAGAAAGATAAAAAACAAACAAGAAAATAACAAAACTTCACATGGTCGAAGCTAACCATATTTCAAAATGAATGCTTTACAAAAGCAATGATATCTAATAAATTGTAAGATATACAAAAACAAATCTCCAGTCACAACAAAATGAGTTGCCAAAATAATGGATAAAACAATCATGATACCTGCCTCTCAATAATCCACATAGGAACAAAATTGTTTACCATCGAGCCATTGTAACAGTTCAGACTAGCAGCACTTACATGACAATAAAATGTGCTTTGCATAATTAGTCAAAAAATTACTTAAGACTCACTTTAAGCTCAATGATCATTATCCAAACATGACACAAAATTATAAAATGTATAAACTTCAGACATATACAATGTGTACTTCATCTTTCCAACTAAGCACTTGCTTCATCAATTTCTCATGAGATGAGGATCACTCAAAGTTTTATTTCTTACAATACACAGAAACATGCCCTAGCAACAGTGGCCTAGTTTTTGTTTTATTTGACCCCTACCCCATTCCCCTAAAACCCCCACCCTGTCCCTATAAACATAAATATACTCCCTTGAATGTATGAGGCAGCAGAAAAAAACAAAAGCAAAATATGATAATATCACAAAATACATACACTGTACCAAATATAACAATGCTACGACTTATAAACTCACAATATCATTTAGTATAAACATAATTTCAAAACTTAGATGGTCTCTTATAAGTCTATGAGGATGCTGCCATATTTGTTTGGAAATATAATAACTAAAATCTATTTCATTTTTTTTTATTTTTAAATGTTTGGCATTATCATTGTTACTGAAGATTTTTTGACTTGCACTAAAAATTTAGTATTCTACAAATCCTAATTTAAACCACATTGTTTTTGTATTTTCTAAGACACAAGGATCCATTTCAGGTGAATATAAAGACTAAGAAACATTGTATCTTATTTTTATTCACTTTATTTATCCACAAGAAATTAATCCTTTTTTTGTAAAATGTTATAAATTAATGAACAATAGTTTAAACCAATGTTTTGATATAAGGGTATCTGCAAACTATATTTACAAACAAAGTGTAAGTAAATTTTCAATTAAAACACAATTCAAAGCTTTTTTATCTCCTAAGAAGCTATGAAAAATGGTGTTAAAGATAGCACATGTTTCTGCCCTCCAATCAATATAAGAGGCAATCTAAGTTTTGACAGTATTTTATTGGATATTCCCAGCCCTATAACCAACAGAGCAGATTACACCTCATTTATTTTGGCTAGGATGTAAAACAACACATATAAATCAGCTGTCATGATCCACAAAAAGCAATAATTGGTTATACTTGGCATTAACTGCTTTCCATATTTACTTTACCGATCTTAAATTACTTCAAGTTGTTTGGTAGTAAGTAACTAATATATATCAAGTTATTCTATAAAAAAATTATTCTGGATTTTCTTAAATGTTAAAATTTCAGTTGCCATGGAAACCAAAGTAACATTAATACAAACATTGTAATATTAAAGGACCTACAACTTTACAATGACAAAAAGAAAATTTGGGATAATTTCTAACATTTTATTTTTAAGGATAAAATCAACTGCATTATTTAACAAGAGCTCCGCTGGGCGGGGCATTATACGCCCGTGTGCAGTCCATGCTGTGTTCTATCTCATATAAAGTCCCTGTGACCTTGACCAATGACCCCAGGATCTCAGAATAGGTCCCATTCTTAACAGGAGGGCTATCCAAAGCAAAGATTTTGAGAACCTAGGTACAGCCATGGTTGATTTATCACCGACACAAAGTTTTCCCATACAAACTTCCAATGACTTTGACCCTGGGGCCTCAGAACCAAAAGTTCTCACCCTTGACCCAAAGAGTATTGATACATAAAATTTGGTGATATTAGGTAAAGTTGGTTGTTGGACAAGGTTTTTCCTCATGATTTTTCTTTTGACTTTAACCTTTAACACAGGGACCTAAAACCAAAGGGGCATATGCTAGACATTAAGGCTACCCTTAAATAAGGTTTGGAAAACCTACAATGTAGGTACAATTATTATTGAGTTACTGTCCGGAAAATGTTTCAATATGAATTAAGTCCCTGTGACCTTGACTTTTGTCCCTGGGGTTTCCAAATCAAAAGAGAACATCAAATACCAAAGAGCTATCAACACATTACATCTTGACAAATGGGCTGATCCACATAAAATTTGGTTAACCTAGGTACAATCATTGTTTAGTTATTGTCCGAACAAGGATTGTCCATATGATGCCCCTGTGACCTAGATCTTTGACCCAGTTTTGACCCAAAACCAATTGGGAACATCCTTAACACATGGGCTACCCTCACATAAAATTTGGTGAACTAAATTCATTTTACTTATTAAATATAGCATTATTTCCATGGTCTGCCATTTTGACTTTTTTAACATATTGATTGAACATTTGAAGTCTCTGCTTGGTAATTTGATATCTTCTGGATGATGGTTTAAACTTGACCCAGGGGCCCCAAAATCAATAGGGAACATCCTTGACACATGGGCTACTCTCACATGAAATTTGGTGAACTTAAGTGCAGTCATTATTGATTTACTACACATACAATGTTTTTCAATATGATGCCCCTGTGACCTTGACCTTTGACCCAGGGGCCCTAAAACCAATAGGACATAACCATGACACATGGGCTACTCTCCTAAAAAATTTTAGTGAACCTAGGTACATTGGTTGTTCAGTTATTGTCTGGACAAGGTTTTTCCATATGATGCCTCTGTGTCCTTGACCTTTGGGTCTGGGGCCCCAAAACCTAATGGGAACATCCTTGACACAAGGGCTACATTCACATAAAATTTTATGAACCTAGGTACAGTCCTTGTTGAGTTATTGTCCAAACAAGGTTTTTCAATATGATGCCTCTGTGACCTTGACCTTTGACCCAGGAGCCCCAAAACCAAAAGGGCATATCCTTGACACAAGGGCTACCCTCACATAGACTTTAATGAACCTAGGTAAATTGGTGGTTCAGTTATTGCCTGGACAAAAGTTTCATTGTTTGCCATTTTGACTTTATAAACATATTGATAGAACATATGAAGTCACTGCTTGGTAATTTGATATCTTCTGGTTGAAGGTTTATACTTGACCCTGTTTCCCCAAAACTGATAAGGCACATCCTTGACACATGGTCTACTGTCACATGAAATTAGGTGAACTTAGGTACAGTCATTGTTGAGTAATTACCCAGACAATGTTTTTCAATGTGATGCCCCTGTGACCTTGACCTTTGACAAAGGTGCCCCAAAACCAATAGGGCATAACCTTGACACATGGGCTACTTTCATATAAAATTTAATGAACCTAGGTACATTGGTTGTTCAGTTATTGTCTGGACAAGGTTTTTCCATATGATGCCTCTGTGACCTTGACCTTTGGGTCTGGGGCCCAAAAACCTATTGGGAACATCCTTGACAAAAGGGCTACCCTGACATAAAATTTTGTGAATCTAGGTACAGTAGTTGATGAGTTATTGCCCAAACAAGGATTTTCAATATGATGCCCCTGTGACCTTGACCTTTGACCCAGGAGCCCCAAAACCAATAGGGCATAACCTTTACCCAAGGGCTACCCTCACATAAAATTTGGAGAACCAAGGTACATTGGTGGTTCAGTTATTGTCTGGACAAGTGTTTCATTGTTTGCCGTTTTGACTTTATAAACATATTGATAGAACATTTGAAGTCACAGCTTGGTAATTTGATATCTTCTGGTTTAAGATTTAAACTTAACCCTGTTTTCCCAAAACTGATAAGGTACATCCTTGACACATGGGCTACTCTCACATGAAATTTGGTGAACTTTGGTACAATTATTGTTGAGTAATTATCCAGACAATGTTTTTCAATATGATGCCCCTGTGACCTTGACCTTTGACCAAGGTGCCCCAAAACCAATAGGGCATAACCTTGACACATGGGCTACTTTCACGCCAAATTTAGTGAACCTAGGTACATTGGTTGTTCAGTTATTGCCTGGACAAGGTTTTTCCATATGATCCCTCTGTGACCTTGACCTTTGGGTCTGGGGCCCAAAAACCTATTGGGAACATCCTTGACAAAAGGGCTACCCTGACATAAAATTTTGTGAATCTAGGTACAGTAGTTGATGAGTTATTGCCCAAACAAGGATTTTCAATATGATGCCTCTGTGACCTTGACCTTTGACCCAGGAGCCCCAAAACCAATAGGGCATAACCTTTACCCAAGGGCTACCCTCACATAAAATTTGGAGAACCTAGGTACATTGGTGGTTCAGTTATTGTCTGGACAAGTGTTTCATTGTTTGCCGTTTTGACTTTATAAACATATTGATAGAACATTTGAAGTCACAGCTTGGTAATTTGATATCTTCTGGTTTAAGATTTAAACTTAACCCTGTTTTCCCAAAACTGATAAGGTACATCCTTGACACATGGGCTACTCTCACATGAAATTTGGTGAACCTAGGTACAGTCATTAGTGAGTTATTACCCAGACAATGTTTTTCAATTTGATGCCACTGTGACCTTGACCTTTGACCCAGGGGCCCCAAAATCAATAGTGCATATCCTTGACACATGGGCTACTCTCACATGAAATTTGGTGAACCTAGGTACATTGGTCTTTCATTTATTGTCCAGACAAAGTTTTTCCATATAATGCCCCTGTGACCTTGACCTTTGAACCTGGGGCCCCATAAACCTGTAGGGCCCATCTTTGACACATGGGCTACTCTTACATAAAATTTGGTGAACCTAGGTACAGGCGTTGTTGAGTTATGGTCCGGACAAGGTTTTTCAATTTGATGTCCCTGTGACCTTGACCTTTGACCCAGGGGCCCCAAAACCAATTGGGAACATCCTTGACACATGGGCTTCTCTCACATAAAATTTGGTGATCCTAGGTAGATTGGTTGTTAAGTTATTGTCAGGACAAGTTTTTTTCCCATATGATGCCACTGTGACCTTGACCTTTGACGCAGGGGCCCCAAAACCAATAGGGAACATCTTTGACACATGGGCTACTCTTACATTAAATTTGGTGAACTTAGGTACATTGGTGGTTCAGATATTGTCCGGACAAGTTTTACCTATTTTAAGTCCCAGTGACCTTGACCTTTAACCCTGGGGTCTCAAAATCAATAGGGAACCTCCTCCACCCAAGGGCTATCAACACATAAAATTTGAGGAACCTAGGTTCATCCTTTCTTGAGTTATCATCCGGACAAGCAATTGTCCACGGACGGACAGACGGACAGACGGACAGACGGACGGACGGCCAGACGGACAGACGGACAGACGGACAGACGGACAGACGGACAGACGGACAACAGCATAACATAATACGACCGTTTTTTCAAAACGGGCGTATAAAAATCAATATATAGTTATACAGGCAATCCAAATAGACATTTTGTTACTGAACCAAGTTTGCTGTTACAACAAAATTAACACAATTCAATTACCACAAAAACACTTCAGTTACAATGTACCATACTTAATTGCCATTTAATTAGAGATGAATATCCGAATACCAAATTGTAGTTAATATGAAGGCCAGCAGAATATGTTCTATTAAAATAAGTTACAAGATAAAGCAAACACAGCCCAAATATATCATTTTTCTATGTTAAAATTCAAGAAAATTTGCTTTATTTTATTGTTTAAGAATAAATTCATTCACTGAGGTTTTTTTTTATCGTTTAAAGACTAAAAATCAAAGATGTTTCAAAAAGAGTATCCAAATTTTGCATTCATTAGGCAACAAATTTATGAAACAATGCTACAATAATAATGCAGACCCTACGAAGCTAAGGACACTTATTTGATGTTGTTTGTACATAGAAACCTGTAATATAAATACATAAACCCAGCCTGATCTCATTCTTTAAAAAGAATTCGGCATTTTTGTTGAGTAAAATAGATCCATGAAAAATAATAATCAAAACGGAAAAAAAGTATTTTCTCTTTTCCCCTTCTTGCATCGAAGCATTATATGACAAGATTAAAATCATAGGTATAAGGTTTTTATTTCTCAAGACAACATTAAGCATAAAGGTTTATATGTAACCAGAAAAAAATAAGTGGTTGATACATCAACTTCAAAAAAAAATATCATTTAAAAAAAAAAACTGTCACAAAAAACTAGCGACAGATTTTGTATCACCATACATTAATAACTTACAATCATATCATATATCCAATCAAGCATTTTACAAAAAAAGTAAACTATCACAAATAATCATATGTTGTGTGACGAACCATAAGACTGGTTTGTTTATCCGCACTGTCTGTAAGCAGTCCTACAGTAGAAAACCTATGTTATTCTTAAATGCAGATCCAGTTTGTTCAAGAGAATGATATGTCTTTCTAAATTCCAAATCTAGCAGATCCCAACTTCATACAATTTTTACAATAATAATAAAAAAAGAGAACTTTGCCCAAAAGCAAGCACCAAAATATCATTCACAGCTTGCGAAACAATTCAATATTTTAAAGTTTCAGCTGTTTTTTTCTATGTATTTTGTAATCCTTTAATTTTCAAGCTGATTTTCCTTCAATTATTATATAATTATTATTCATTCCTCTTATCATGGTTAGTTTTTCATCATGATTGTAGAAATTGTTTGATCCTCAGAACAAAGGTTGCTATGATATAAAATCTTCTATCCAATAACACTTTCACTGCACTATTTAAGTTAACATAGAAAACTCAGCATTTCTATAATGGGTAGTCTCCCTTACTTCAATCTTTAGCTACAGACATGTGGGTGGGGTACATTTGTATAAATTAGTACCGTAAACAGCACATTGTATATCCTTATTTATACATTATACACAGATGTAAATACAAATTCAAAAATGCATCACTCCTTGATATCGCCACACAGATGTTTATTCCAAGCTCGGAGTGTCCAGAGGCAGATTAAGCAAAGTGATGATACAATAATCAATCACAGTAACTCATATTGTCTAAGGTGCATTCTCTGTATAATATCTCGGCAGTCATTGAAAACTCGACGTATGTTCTCTGTATCTACAGCACAGGTAAAATGTGGGTAACAGTAGTGACGTCCATCACCACTTGCGGTACTTATCCGCTGAAATAGAATAAAACACAAAGTTTCCATATTTTATTTCGTAAGACAGTTTAATGTTATGTTATCAACTCTTACCATGTAGTGAAGGTGAAACAGAAAACACTTAGCCTCCAGCATAGAGACAGACCAGTCTAGAAATTGGTACAGGCTAAACTGACTCAATAGTGTAGGTGACTTGTAGTGGTACAAACACATGAAAATTAAAACTTTGAGCCCAAAGTTTTGTAACTAAAACATTCCTGATGACTGCAATCTCCTACAGGCAGACAATCTCTCACAGTACCCACTTACACCTAGGTGGAGTGAAACAACTGTAGTTAAATTTCTTGCTCAAGGAAATCATCAGTGCCCCTAGTGGGGATCGAACCCGGGACCATTCGATCACTATGCGCACATCTTACCACTGGACCACTGCTCCTACTGACACTGTAGTTAGGCTTTCCCAATAAATGCATACATCTTTCTACTTTCTTTAGCTCATTATGGGAAGAACTTAATACATGGACTAACTCTGATAGTTGTACCAGACATGAAATAAAATGTATGGTCATGCTTTTCAACTAATTTTCAGTCATATTGTAGACTGACTGCCAATCATACTGCCTTCAGTGGTCCAACTCACTGTGCCTGAAGAGGCTAAGATCTGTGGATCCAACCCACTTATAGAATTATTGTCAAGCCCTGATTATAAAGATATATTATACCTTACATATAAAAAAAGATAAAATTGCCTTTTCTTTTCGTATATAAAACATAGCAGGCGGTTATAATGTGATAGTGCCCGCTGATATGATAGTGGCCCTCTGATGTCATACGCCACTAAACACTTGTTTAGAGGCGTTTAACCCCCTTGTATTTTTCAAGTAGCAACAAATTTCGGCACCATGTAATCAAAGTTTATGCTATAAGTTTGACCTATTAAATGTTTAACAATGTTTATTCTTCTGCTTTTGCAAAAAATCAAGTGTTAAAAAAATGTGCGGTATAATATAAGAAATAGTATGCATGAAAAAGGGCCAGCTGATCTGAAAGTGACCTCCCAGTCAGCCCACTAACATATATAAGACCTCAGCCTTTGGTCCACTCTATGTTATAGGGATGACTGGTCAGTCATTATTAGATCAGGAGGCCCTTAGTGGTGCAATCTCCGTAAACATAGATCCTGTTCTACTCGCGTTATCGTACTGGATCTCTACTTAGTCAATGCAAGGTCACGTCGAGATGAACTTTGTGTCGCCCAATCAATGCGTAGCTTTCATCTAGACGAAAATACAATTAATCACATTTTGATTTCGTAATTTCTATTTTTAGACCAAGGATTGCAAGCACATTTAACAGCGGTATTATTCACAGTCTGCGATTGGGTGGCTCATTTCAAATTGCGTGTCGTAGACGATGTAAACAAGTTACGTATCATAACAATTTCGTCATGACTATTAGGATGAGAAAAGGTCACCTGAACGTGACCTTCATTTGGAAAAGGCCAGATCTAAATTAGCGAGTATGCGAGCGGTAAAATTTTAGATCGGGTTTTAATCAGATTGTTAGTGGTGTGTACTATTTCTTATATAATATCAACGTACCAGAAATTCATCTCTAATGAAATATTTAGCTCTAACCACTTCAGGATCATCCCCAGGGTCTAGTGTTACTGAAATATATATAGATTATAATATTACATAGTAAGATATTTATATATATATTTACATTGGTACATATATTTTAAAGTCCTGAAATCAGACCTAATTTAAATTAAGTTTGTTTGGCCTTTACAGACAGACCTGAAAAAATGCCGCTGACTCAAAAAATTATATATAAAAAATGTTGTTCTTTTATAGGTCACGATCATTTATTATATTTTTTTCCAATAGTTTCTTTTCGCTAATTATTTAAAAAAAGTGTTAAAAATAAAAAAAACTTTCCTTCCTACCAATCCAACCCCAAAAAAGTTAAGGTTGGTAAAGGGCAAACAAAGTGTTTTTTAGTTTAGGCCTCAGCATTTATTTTTTCTTTACTTTAACATTGATAATTATACAAATAAATACATAAATGAATTTGGATTCCGAGAGTCAAGGTCTTGCCCTGTAGGCAAGGCTATCCATGTCCCCTACCGACCAGGCTGCATAGTTTTCTAACCCTGTGACACACACAGCATTATTATCAGAAATCTTACAATAATGTAATTTTACAATTCAGAAAGATTTAAGACAAAAATTGGCCGTAAACTGTTTCTAATACTATTTCTGGGAATAGATTTCATTTGGATATAAAGTTGATGAGATTTTCCCACCAAAATATTTGTTTGGACTGGATGCACCTGAGACTTTAAAGTTATTTTACATTTAACTTATGGCTGAACACACAAGCAGAAATAGTCAAAACCTATTGTACATAAGGCCACAACAAGTTGATCATGTGTTCTACAGATTTTTCTGGAAAAAAATGGGGCAAATGAGCAAAGAAAAAAATCTTAATTCAGTTGCTTTATATAGCAGTTTGACCAAATTTTTATGAGCAAGGAAATAAAAATCATTTTTTTTGTAAAATCTGTCAAAATTAGGTATGAGCGAATCCATAGAACACATGATCAACTTGTTGTGGCCTAATCTTTTATTGAAGAGAAAAATTGCTAGTATCAGAAAAAAATTAATACTGTGAACTAGTATGAGGTTGCTAGGCACCAGAATTAACAAAACTATCACAAAATACTACCTATAATTATGAAAAAGGCATTGTCCTAATAAGGATATTACTGAAGCTCAGTTATTGAGAAGATTATGTTCTCATACTTCAACGATCAATGACTATATTGAACACAATTTGAATTTTGATCATAAACACTGGTCCCACATAACCATCTTTGACTCTTTTAACATGACAGACGTTGGCTAAAATCATGTAAAAACCTTAGGAGAATTTTTTCTAAAAATGGAGTATCTCTCTTGTACTCTTACCTTCACTAGGTATTTGGTATCGTTTAAAGTCTTCAAAATACTCTTCTATTTTAGACTTGCCAGATTTAACCTTTTCTGCTAGAAGATCTTGCTTGTTTAAAAATAAGATAATGGAAATTGTCCGCAACCATCTGAAACAATAAAACATCCATACATTATACTTGGCATGAAAAGTTTACTTTAGATCAATTGTGAAAGAAATCCTTACAACTTAATTCACTCTTGATTCTGCACACTGGTCCCACAAAATTAGAATTGAGCAAGTGTTTCCCCCAAGGACAATGAGGTTGGTTTTGTATATGATACAATCTACACAGATCTGACTACAACATAGTATCTACTCAGTCACACTCACACCACTAGGTCACACCCATGCCACTAGGTCACATCCATTCCCCTAGGTCACACCCATTCCACTAGGTCACACCTATTCCACTAAACCGCACCCATACCACAAGGTCACACCCATACCACTAGGCCACACCCATACCACTATGCCACACCCATACCACTAGGCAACATCCATACCACTAGGCCACATCCATACCACTAGGCCACACCTATATCACTAGGTCACACCCATACCACTAGGTCACACCCATGCCACTAGGTCACACCCATACCATTAGGTCACACCCATGAAAAGTATCAACTATAGTTCACCATTTACAATACATGATGAAAACCTAAATCAATATACCTGGTATGACATCATATTTTCACACCATCCCTTTCAAAGTTTTCATAACATAAATTATAAGAAAGGGGCTTGTCCCCTGCATAAATTTTGGGTTAGAAAAAAATGTTAAAAGAAGTATATATTTAAGACAGAATGAGTTAACTGTTACCCTCTCCAGCATTGTAAATGTGTATTGACATTTTAGAACAGAACACTTCATTTATTATTATTGAAAAGCATAAAATATTTGGGATTGCCAAAAAAAATGAAAGTAGCAACCATTTGTTGGGTGAGTTGGTCAACTGCTAACAAATACTTCTGTAATAATAGCCTTAATAGATGGGTGGTTTACTTGTATACTTATAACATGAGTCTACATGTACAAGGTACACAAATGAATAAATTTATTGCAAATACCAATACATTTTTTATAAACTTGAACTTAGATATTTTTACATTCACTTAAGTTTTTCAATAGTTCTAATTTAGATAGAACTATAATAAGGCAAGGTTGTACCTGTATCTAACTGATACACAAAAAACTAATAAAATAAAAATATGTTCATTCATCAATATATTCAAAAGAACCTAACCCAAAAACCATACATAACTTTATAAGTGAATGACTTGAATCAAAGTAGAGTCTATTATCTAACTAAATAAAATAGTCTTAATACATCAGGTATCTCTGCATACATTAATCTACAAATAGTCCACAATTCAACTAACAGTACTTAACATATACAGTAAAACCTCCCCTTACTGGCCACCTTATAATAGCAACAACATCTCAATAACAACCACATTTAAATAACATCCATCTCTCAGGAACAGCTACCTTTAAACAAAAGATAATTCTTAACAACAACCACTTCTCAACAAGTCACTTCTTTATCCAAACCTCAATAACATCCCCTCGCAACAACCATCAACCCTCAATATAGTCACCTCACAACAACATTTACCTCTCAAAAAACAGTCAAATCTGAAAAACAACTAGCTCTCAACAACAGCACCCTCTCAATAAAAACCATGTGCACCTCAACAAAAGGCTCATCTCAAGAAAAGCCACTTCATTGTTTGTTTGGGGTTTACGGCGCATCAACACAGAAAGGTTATATCGGGCCTAAAACAGCCACTTCAAAGTAGCTATTGCCACACATTACTTAATATTAAATGACCACCTCTATAACAGTCATTACTCAATAGCAATCAATTAAGCATTTTCCAGCTAGTGGCACTATTAAAGGGGTTTCACTGTAATTCTATCTGTACACAAATAAATGGCAACCTCTAATCTTATATAAAAATACTTTTTTTCTATCTAAACCAGTCAATGACAAAGATCAGTACAAAGATAACTCTTTCAATGTAAATACATTAAATATTACCCATATTTATTTATATATGTACATACATATATTTGTGTGTATTTATAAGAGCAAGCTCGCTAGCTCACTTGACCTGTTTTATGATTAGTTTTTACATCATACGATTGACATACATTGTATGCCTATCGTGATTATAAATCTCTCTTTAGTCAATAACAAAAGCTTGAACTTTAGACTATTAAACTTGGAAGTATATATACAGCCCATACATGTCCCTACACTATACCTAAGATACAAATAGAACTGCAGTAACGATACATTGCACCCAGACATTGTCAATACAAACTTTATCAAGATAGTAAACCCTCAGAGCTTTTTTTTTCAATGGCATATGCTGTAATACAAGTGTCTAGAGTATTATATAGTCTATATTTAGAACAATCAATTATAATACATACATGTACTCATTTTAATATACATTCTATCCTATAATTTTCTATCAAGTTTAGAAGTGACCTAGATCTGTTTATATTTATATAAAAACTACAAGAATATGGTTTATATTAGGGTATTTTCTTTTTCTTATTTGTTTGCACATTTTATACACAGTTGAATACAATAATACTACAGGTTTTCTCCATGATGTACTCTAAAATATTAAGATTTTAACTAAGTTAAGCCTTTATATAATACAGATTTATTGTTCTTTAACAGATAATAACTGTGTTCTATCCTTTCCTTTTTATTTCTTGCAACCTTCCTAACAAGTATTATCTCCCCTAACTTTCCCTTCGTTTTGAATTTTCTCTCCCCTCCCTCCCAATAGTTTTCTATCTGCAACATCCTCCCTGAGTTTTGACCTTTCTTTCTACCAAACATCCCAGTTTTGACCTTTCCCCCTATACCCTAACAAGTATTCTCTCATCTTACTTTTCCTCAGTCCTTAACTTTTCTCTCCCCACGGTCCTGTTAGCTTTCTCTCTTCCACATACTCTTGGAGTCTTAACCTTTCATCCTTCCCCTCATCCTAGTCTTGACCTCCTTCCCCAAACACTCCCCCAACACTTCCCAGTTGTTTTATCTCCTCTCCAGTTCAGATTTCAGAGAAAAAGCACCTTGAAGGAAGAAATAGTTCTATTACAAATTGTTTCACTTTTGTTCCTATAATATTCCATCTCCCTGACCTAGTCTTAAATCTAGAACAAATCACTGATAACAATGATAATCAATGAATTATCAACATACACAACAAATTCAAACAACCCTACCTGGATATTTTCTATTAATACTTTCAAACAAAGCAGGGTAGATCTGACAGTGGTACAAGGCCAGTATATAAGCAGAGATTCCCAATATTTACTTTTATCAGTACTGGCTTACCTTTCCACAAAGAGCTGTCAGCATCTCCATATAAGGTGGAAATTATTAGAATTCAGATATAACAAAAGATTTAGTAATCTCCCAATAAGAAGAAAATATTAGATTTCAGAAATTACTAATGATTGAGACAATGGGAATAAAAACCTTGCATAACTAGACTACAGGTTCTTTATAATGGTTTAGGAATTGAGTGGAGTAAAATCACCAAGGTCATAATTTAGTCAACCTAAACTTTGAGAACTAAGGCAGAACAAATAAACTTATCAATCTTGCATATTTTTTATGACTCACACTTTCAAACATTTTCTTTTTCTGATCCAACTTACCAGCAATCCAGAGATATGAGACCCTTCAAACAGGAGCCAACAATGCATACCTATGCTGAGATAAATCGACCAAACTGTGAATTATTTAAGAAAGGATATCACCTGACACAGCCTAAGGAATAAATGTTTGACAGCCCGATTATGAGTTCAGCATATTTACCACTGGACCAAGACAAAGTCAAACATACTAATTACTGGAACCCTCACCTCTTTTCACAGGAGGAAAGCAAGGTTCTGATTGGCTAATCAAGTGAGAGCAAGGTTCTGATTGGTTAACTGAGTGAGAGGAATGTTCTGATTAGTTAACTGAGTTAGAGCAAGGTTCTGATTGGTAAACCCAGTGAAAGCAAGGTTCCAATTGGTCAACTGAGTGAGAGCAATGTTCTAATTGGTAAACCCAGTGAAAGCAAGGTTCCAATTGGTCAACGGAGTGAGAGCAATGTTCTAATTGGTAAACCCAGTGAAAGCAAGGTTCCAATTGGTCAACAGAGTGAGAGCAATGTTTTAATTGGTAAACCCAATGAAAGCAAGGTTCGAATTGGTCAACGGAGTGAGAGCAATGTTCTAATTGGTTAAGCGATTGAGACCAAGGTTCTGATTGGTAAACAGAGTAAATGAAAGGGTTTGATTGGCTAACAGAAAGAAATTCACATAAGAAAGAAGAAACAAACAATTTCCCTACCGATTGTTCCAAATACTTTTAAAAAGTTCCAATGATTCTTTAAGTCTATTTTGTGTAGCATCTTCTCGTAGTACAAGATTGTAACTACTACAAGCAGTAACAAATATAATAGCTGTTACATCATTAAAGCACTGTATCCATTTACGTCTCTCATCTCTCTGGCCTCCTACATCAAACATACTGAAAATATATAATAAATTGTTTCAAAACTTGTAAGAAATAATAGGGATATACAGGCAAATGACAAATAACACATTGTTGAAAACGAAAGTAGGATACTGAGGGAATCACTAAGCTATTTATGAATTTGTTATATGTCGTACTTGCTGAAATTAAACATTTTCATTGGTCGCTTAGGCGGTTACAATATCTTTTTAATAGAATTATACTGATGTTGCACAATAACAAGCTCTAGTATCTTCTCATCAGTAAAGGCATATTTTAACACTAATCTATTTTTAGCTAACTTGATCCATGTGGGTCTAAGTAGGAAACACCCCAAATATTACGAGAACATAAAGAAATATTTTGCATAGTAATATAACAGGTGTCTGTTGCATTCACAGTTTAAAAAATATAATTCAAAATCAGGAAATAAGAAGTTGAACTTTTGCCTTGCAATTCCTTTAAGGGCCGAAGTGTATTTTTCAGACAGTTTTAGGTCGTTGTTGATTCAATAGTTGAAATTTACAAACAAAACTGAAATATAGCTTTGAGCTAGTGGGTTAAGGTGAGGACAACATGACTTGTTTTGAGCAATTTGTTTTAGGGAAGACTTTGTGACTAGAGGGTAACCAGTCACTGAAAAACTAGGTTGTTCATTACTGGACAATAGGTCCTGTGAAGATCAAAATTTTACAGGACCTAACCAAGTCTTACAGAACTGAAGACATTTTACATATTTTGATGAAGTGAAAACTGTGTGGATGAAATTAAATTATTTGCCAGACAGTCGGTCCTGTAAACCTGTAGATCTAGACAGACCTAATTTTTTACAGATTTGTCAGTCAGTCTGCCATGTTTTGCAGTGACTGGGGTTACAATGAGGATTGCATGGTTATTTCTAAGTCAACCATCACTTCCTTATTGACTTGCTGTATATGATACAATCTAAGGTAGATCTAGAATGTCATAAATATATATGTCTGACAGACATTTTAGATGTTAGATAATAATATAAAACTATCCTACAGACAACCAATCTGTATATACACTTCATACTCTATATAGTGACCATCAGAATTTACTGATTTTATGTCTAAAACAACCTTAGCTGAGCATGAGTATAAAGGAAGTTTGCAAAAACCCGGGTCGGTGGCACAGTTAGTAGCAGGCTGGGATTTTGGAATCTCATGTCCCGAAGGGGGTACAGGTTCGAATCCCACCCTAGTAGGTTATACCCTTCCATGAAAATTTGACAATAATGTCAATTTTCCTCCATTAATAAGATATATGGTGAAGTTTCCGGCTTTGTGGAAGGGTGGGTGAGTACTGGTTATAAATGGTCCAGGAAAGCTAGGCTAGGTGCCCTAGACACCGTAAAATGACCTAAATTGTGTTGACAAGTAAAATGTTTGGTTGTCTGAACTAAATAATGGAAGTCCAGACAAACTATTTTACACCAACTGTTATGGATAGTTTAATTGTGTTTTATACAAATACTGAACAAGCTTGCAACACTAAACTTATAATTATTGTTTTTAAAAAGCTCAAAGTTTCAATTACCCAACAGTTCTTCCTCTATAAATTAAGTCTCAATGCCATAAGTATCATTTATTCCAATCTCCCAAGAGATTTAAATATAAATCCATAATCCTTGAAAACTCATTGTCGGACAACCCACAATACACTTATTCGCTATGCTGCGTTATGTACCGTGGGCCATTTGGTTAGAAAAATCTTCTAATCGTGAATAATTAATGATGCAGTTTCATTGGTTCTGCAAAGAAGCCACTGTGGAAAACTAGCCAATGAAATTACACAACCATTTTTTGAAATAAACATGTGCGTTGGTTTCTATTTTAAGTAAGAAACACCCAGTATGACTTCATTGTTACTGAAGAGTATTTAATTGTAACACGCAATTTCATTGGAAGATGATTGGTCTCCCCTGCCTCATGAAAACGAGATTTTGCCAGTGAAATTGCCCACGGTATGTATGGAGTGTAACGAAAGAAAGTACTGTGGTTGCCAACAATGTTAAAACTTAGCCTAGAGGTATACACATGTCCAAGGACAGTGATTAGATTGACTTACCACTTAAATATGACTGAAAAATTGTAGAAAAAAAGCAGCAAAAATCCCTATTAATTACTTAATTGTTTTTAATTAACCCTGAATTTTTAAGTGCTCAGTCTAAAGACATCCTCTAAAGAGAGCCTATTTCATAACTTCAACCGATGGTCAGGAACTAACCTGAAGTTATTAAATACAGGTAAGTCTGTACAAATGTTCAACAATGCACCTTTATAAACAATACATCGATCATTGTAACAATGTATAGACAAACAATACCACACTGTTGTACACAATCATAATGTATAGAATAAACTACAGAAATTTAAACTTAGTTTTTTTATGTTGTAAATCTATTTTAATAATGTATTTATAGACACAACAGTTTTTTATGCATGACCTTGACATTTGGGAAAATTTACAGTAAAAATGAACAAGTATGGTGTTTTTGACTTAACATCTCCTTTTCATGAGCATTTTCTTTACAAATTGACTCACTGATAGAATCAAAAGCCTAAAATCAGGCCTAAGCCTGAAAATAGCAAGCTTTTAAACTTAATTATGTTTAAGAATCGCTTAAGCATATTTACGTGTGAAAGATAAGTGAAGTCTTTGTTTTGAACCACTAGCCAGCAGCAAAGAACTAGTGAAAAGTTATTCAGGGTAGTGAAAAATACTGATTTAATTACTACATAACATAAATAATGTGGCTAGTGCAAGTGTAAATGCAGAGTTGCAAGAATCAGTAAAAGGAGGAAGAATGGTAGTACAGTAAAGTTCCGCTAATAAGACCACCTGGCGGTCTTACAGAAAGTGGTCTTAATAGCGAGTCGGTCTTAATAGCGAACCCACCTATTTATATATTGAGTATAACAGTTAGGTATCAAAAATTATTAACGTTGCCAGTGACTATTCATATAGTTAAAATGTCTTGTTAATGGTTACAATGTACAAATAGAAAGTAAGAATACTCATGCTATTTTTTCCAAACATCTGCATTTAACTTATTAATTTCAGACACTGTTTAAATCACAGTCCTTTCAGGGGCAGATCCAGAATTTTTTTCTAAGGGGGGAGGTTCTTAACTTTTTCTTGGGGGTCGAACCACAACCACATTATACACTTTCTGCAGAATAATGCAGCACTTAAGTAATAAAAACTTCATAACCATTAAATCTATTTTAAGCATTGAGAAAAACTGTTTCATGACTTCAAGTCAGTAAATACTTTTGAACAAGTCTATTTAGGAAATTCTAGGGGATGATCCAGACCCCCCTGAACCCCCCCCCCCCCCCGCTAGATCTGCCTATGCTTTTAATGATATTTTGTTAATTAATAATCTAACCAAGAAACTGACTGACAATTTAATTTCGTCACCGCAAAATTCACCAAGTCCGTACCGTCCCAGGACTTTGTACCCATCGTGCTGTTCCGTATACTGGAGTTTATACCTTTCCGACACGATGCTATGTTTAATTTTAATTTTGGCAGTTATTTTAATTTTAACAAATTAAAATTAGATTTGTACGCAAAATAATCAGATAACTGGAACATATTTGCTCAAAACCGTATGCAAATTAATGAGACAGACGACTTTTCACATAGTTGTAAAGGAAATTCTACTTTCGTTTTCTTTGTTTAGAACGCTCTGTAAGAACGCTTACGTAAGCAGACGAAACGCATTCTTAACTAATTTAAGTTTGATATATCAAACAAAAATCATAAATTATCGCAGTCCGCCTGTTTAACTTTCTTTTTAATTAATCTTAAATTATCAAAAATTAATTCGCAACGAAGTTTAGTTGATTTGAGGGACTAATCGCCGTTTCACTTCATCAAACATTTGCAATCATTGACAATTACATTTACAAACAATTATTTTGTTATTGATCAATGTTGACGCTGTTTTATCACTTATTTTGTGGTTACTATGGGTATCTTGTCATACCTATTACGTAATTGTATACATGTCAAAAATCAATTAAGTTGTATATACTCGATAAAAAGTTGTTACACAACGTGTCAACGACTGCTGTAGACTGGTCGTATTATTGGACCCCAAATTAGTGCAATTAGACTGGTTGGGTCTAAAAAAGCGGTCGTATTACGGAATAGCGGACCGGTCTTATTATCGGACCTCACGACTATTGAAATATATAGAAAATAATTCCGGTCTTTCAAAAACTGCCCGTATTATGTAGTTGGTCTTATTATCGGACCGGTCGTTAGGTGAGACTCTACTGTATAAATTATTTCATGGCCAAGCTCAAAGAAAGTATGCCCCTGTCTTGGAATCGAACCTACAACCCCCAATCAGAAGACTTGGGCACTACTGACCAAACTAGAGGAGAGGCTTAAATGAATGTAAAAATTGATTAAATTGAATTTATTTTCTAAAAGTAAATTTGCACAAGTTATAAATCATATTTTTTGAACAGCATTAATCCTATGGTAACATTTACTCATTGATTCAAACTTTAAAACATAGGCAGATCTAGCAAGGGGGTCAGGGGGGTCCGGACCCCCCCATATATTTCCAAAATGTACCTTTTATTTTTTTAAGTAGCATGAAGCAATTTTTCTCAGTGCTTAACATAGATTTAATGGTTATGTAGCTAGTAATATTAATATGTTGCATTATTCAGCAAAATGTGTATAATGTGGTTTGAAGTTTGCCCCCCCCCCCTAAAAAAAAGTTTTGACCCCTCCCTGTAGAAAAAAATCCAGGACCCGCCTCTGTAAAAGATGCAAAAAAAACATTTTGAGATTTTTTGTGTGTGTATGTTGTTTTTTTTCTTCATAAAACTAGAATCAGGACCATGAATCTTCTAGAAATTCTGACTGTATATAAATAAATATCATGCTTAACAGACGAGAAACTATTCAATATAATTTACAACATTTTCTATTTAAATAAAATTAAATAATGAACAATGTGTTATACTCCTGAGATATAAACAGATTAACAAAAAGCCAGTTAATTTTATATACACCAGAGACATGATATCAATGTTGTTTTTGTACATAACAACAACTCTGCAAGCTTGTTACGAGTTAGACATACAGGTGTAAAAACTAACAAAAGCAAAAATATCAGCAATTTTCTGCACTATTCAGAACAATAGTTTCTCTATTTAGCCAATTTGCACAATTCAACACATAGTTCTAATTTCTTGCAATTAAATAAATAATTGGAAGGCTAGAGAATGCCAGGCATGTCAGTTTTTTGTCTTCATACATTTTTGTTAATTGATCACTAATGAAGGAACAATAATATCAATTGGATATTAAGATTTTAAAGTAAACAAAGAGGTATTATAATGTGATTTTAGCACTAAATTCCAGGACAATGAACAATGCATTCAATCTTCATTTCATTTTTTCTATTTTTTGTTGGGTTAGGTTAGGTTCAAAAACTGTATATTATGCCTAAGTAAAAAAAAACAGGGCCCTGTTCCCGCCTCCCCATTACATTTTACTTTAAGATTTCATTAGGAATCTAAGTTTTAACCCAATATTGGTAATCAACCAGTGTTTGGTGCTTAACACCACTTTTTGATAAATTTTCGGTCAAATTGTAGTGGTCAGTGAAAGAAGTCACAGTAGCTGGACAGACATAGATTTCTAGACTAACGCGTTTAACATCAAAACTAAGCATTAATCTTCATCATTAGCAAACAACATCTCTCCTTGATACTTAGGACAGAGTAAAATGTCTGTAGAAAATATTTTTCATGAACTCCACAAAGGTATGTAGGTTTTACTTAGGAATTGAATAGGGCTGTCATGATATGCAGGAGCATATCGCGATATGGCACAGCTGCATATTGCAATATACTGGTATATCCGGTGACAGCCCTAGAATTGAACTAGAGACAACTAGAATTGTACTCAGATGAATTACAGATTGAGTTAACCATTCAAGTCCCCTTTTATTCAGGTAAGAAGTTCATGACAATAGGAACACTAAAGTAAAACAATTAAATATAAATTACAACTTACTGAAAATTAACTTTATCAACTGAAAACTTAGTTTCAAAAATTCCTGAAGTTAACACTCGACACCTTAATATATCCTGAAAGTAAAACAAGACAATATATAAGAATAAATAAAATGAAAGACTAATAAGTTATAACATAAAAGGATACATACAGGCCTCAACATTAAACTTTAAAAGTCATTCGATTACCCCTGACGACTTAAATTTGGGTTTGAGCAACTTGTTACTGCTAGTAAACATTTGGATTGGGCAAACATATATTGTAGTTGCTTGTCCAATCAGGCAACCTACTTTTAAAATCTATGTTGCGACCAATACATAACCAAGAACTTCCAGATGAAAGTTTTTGATTTAACATAATATAATTGAATAAACAAAAAAATGCATAAATTTATGAAATATTTTCATGGGTGAAAGTTGTGAAAACTGAAAATACTAAAGAAAAAAAAACACTGGGGCCCAGGGGGCCACTAGGACCCCGATGGGCCCAGGGCAACGCATTGGAGGCCCTTGGAAGCTGACATGTAGAATTTTACTTTATAGTACTTTAAGATGCAAGTTTCTGATTTAAGATACGCAATTAACCAGTAAAACTATGTTCTATGGTAGCTATAACTTACAAGTTAACCATGTCATATTTTTAACACGGTCAAATCAGACTTTCAATGGCCACATGTTCAAACAGCTTTACTTGCATATGAAGGGAAGTAATAACTTATTCCTGATGAAAGTTATTATCAAATAACTTTCCCATCACAACCTATGCAACCCTATAAAAATCCATGGTCTAAACTAACCCACAACCTCTCAAGTCATATGCCGACACACTACCATGTTGCCATAAAAGCTAGCTTAAAGGCAAGGGAGTACAAGTGCTGTATCATACCTCTGTTACATCTATGCTGTCTATCTTATCCATACAAAATGATGAACATATTATCAAGAATAAGAAAATATCCCACTTTATAAGCATGTACCATACTAGCATCAAAAATCAGGTTTTAACTGTGAAAGGCATTTAGGGATTGTTTAACTATTTTTGGAAATTTGTTCAGTATTACATATCATATATCCAAGCCAGCTTTGCATTGGTTTGAATCCTATCCAAAATCTACCCCATTGCTTCTTATATAAAGAAACTTTATCCAATTAGCTCAGTACTGGGGGACCAGGAAGTGGACTCAACATTTATTAATCTAAATTGTTATAACTTGTTTCACAATTGAGCTAAACTAAATTCAGGATTAGATACAAACTGATCCCACAGGAATCCCTTATCAGTTACTCAGGGATTCCTCCTAAATGTTTTAAAAAGATTCCTCCAATATAAGACATAAATTTTAGATGATTGTAGGATACAATTCATGGCAATTTTATGGGATCCTGATGGAATCCCTAGTTGAGAATCACTAGAATTCCTCCCAAGTTTTGGGGATCCTTGGAATCCCGAAACTCTGTTAGGGTCAAACCCTGAAATTAGTATAAACTAAACCAATATGTACAAGATTACAAGTACAAGTGGCAACCTAGTTCAACCCACACAGGTTGTACTACAGCAGTGTCTATATATAGAAGAATTAATTAACAATGTTTCATAACTATGAACCAATCTGTTAATACATCAATCATTGTACAAACATAGAAATGTGAGTAAGATATTATATAAGTAATACTATATAAATATCATATACTACAGAGGGTGATGAACGATATGTTCTGCGCAATTGGAGGTCACTCAAAATGATTGTTTTAAAACTGGGGTCCGTTATTAGCAAACTCAAATGCAGTAGTTCCCATCGCTTTAAGTGGGCAGATAGACGATGTCAAACAGGCTGTAATGTATAAGAATAAAAAATTTTTTTTACCTGTTCATTAGGGGTGTAATCAGGCTGTTTTACCAGATGTACTCTGTCTAAAAAACTGAAAATAGAAACAATGACAAGATATTAATATACATTACATAAAGCATAGACAAGATATACAAGAAACAAAATCTTTTATCAATTCTGAATACAAGTCTATTTATATATTGCACAAATTTGTAGTCTATTAATGCACTTCACTTTGACTTACATCTATCACCCCGCTAATACCAAATAGACTTAATTTGGAACTCAAATGTGTGGGTTTTTCCATCTGTGTGCAGGCCGTATGAACACAGTTTGTCACATCATTGCTGAAAAGCATGGAATACAGATTATATCGTTCTTTGAACACATACTTTCATTGTGACAGTTGAATTTGTATGTACCACAGGGAAAAACCCAAACATTTGAACACTGAATATAGTCTATTTCAGTATTTTGGGTCATCAAATAAACATATGATTTCAAACAACTCACATACATAATTTAATAAATTGAGCCATGCAAATAAATACATAAATAAGTATGCAATAAACAATCTAGAAAATAAAAGGGCACTTCCACGGATTGTTGTTGCTGCTTTACCCTGGGTATGGTACAGGCTCAGCCAAACTAAAGATAACATAATCTGCAACAAGACTTGTGATAGAATGTCTTTACTCTTGCTTGTGATTTAAAAGAACCCAGAAGTGATTTGACATGTCGATATGTACATTTGTATATACCCCAAAGAGGATTTGACAAATGGAATGTCACATTAAATTAACCATTTCATTATGAATAATGAATTCACAAAAGCAATGACATTGGGACAAACAATGACAATGTAACAAACTTGCCGTGCTATTTTCATAAACTACTACCATTATAAAATGTTATAAAATTTTACACTGGTCAAATATAAACAAATTATTGTATATAAATACCCTTACAATACATAGACTGACCGGTCAAGAAGCAGTCAATTATTACTAATACTGTAATCATGTAACTTTAATACCTCTAGTCTAAAAACAAACCACATTTTTACCCTCTTGTGTACTTCAACTTATAATATTATAACCATATTAAGTTATACACAGAAACCTCTTTTCATTGACCCAATATTCTAAAGAAAAACTCAAAAAGCTCACGAGTAAAATGATAAAAAGGTTGTAGGTATGATTCCTGGGGGGAAACTAGAGCTGTCATTGATTGGGCTCAAAGCCTATTGATGATATCAATATATTGAGAAATAAATATCGACGATACAGCGATATATATGGCGATACATTCATTGCAGTACTATACAAACCATTTTTGTAGTCATAACCTCATAATAGATGCATATTTGTCATGAATGTTATACCTTGGTATTCTGCATTAAACTGGTTAGTAGTTGGTAAAAGGATTTGTATTGATTATAGATAAAGAAAAAAAATTATCACAAATTTCTGCTCATTATAGAAGGTTCATCTAGCAAATTTTTAAACTTTTATTTATTTACCTATACAGGCTTTAATATGGATATTTAAAAATGCATATCGATTATTGATCGGAAGAAAGATTATGACAATACACAGATATTGTTGGAATTAACGAGAGCTCTAGGGGATACTTTCGAGGAGTTTTGGTCATGAAATAGTTTCTATGGTCATTCTCCCTCTTATCACTGATCTAAATCATGTAGACTAGTTGTCAGTCACTGACAGAAGTACGTATGCACCTAGTTAAACTGATTAACGGCTAAATACAGAGATTTAGCCTTTCTAGGAACCCTGAGTAGGTTGACAAAACCAAGTGTTGCTATGGTGTTAAACCCTAACAAACAAAAGATCTATAGTGAAATATCTAAACAACAACTCTGACTATTAGCTCTATTGTGAGTGTGTTTCACCAAGTTTATCGCTATGACAGAATGATATTTTTTTATATTTAATTGTACAAGTCATTGCATTTCATTGATTAACCTGACTTTCCATTGAACCACACAGTGTACCAGCATCATTAAATAAAACAAATAAGTTATTTATAAAAACCAAACAGCTATCAACCACAAACAGCTATCATACAAACAGGAGAAAAGTAACAAGTTCAATAAATTAGTCTCATTATGACAAAGTAGACTTGTATTAATCAATATAGAGGAATGGTATAAAGTTTCATTATTTCAGTTAAAACTTGAGGTTAGCTTACTTCATATAGCTTTATACACTTTTAGAGTGAGTGCAAATATTGTCACTCGGCACCAGATTGAAATGATAAAAAAACCCAGTAAAAATCAGATTTTAACACACAGACAACAGACACCCCCCTGTCCACCCTCTCCCAAGAAAAAACAAGTAAATCTGTGAGCTAATGCTCACTAGTGATACCCCCGCAAAAATCTAAAAATATGCGCCAAACAGGAAGTAGATGAGCAAGGAGCATGAAATCGCTTTACACAACATGGGACTATGGGATGAAGCAATATGCAAAGTATTAGGCTGCTGCATGTTATAGTTGCTGAGGAAACTGCGACGGAAATTTTGTAACGGACGGACGGACAAGGGTAAAACAGTATACCCCCCTCTTCTTCGAAGCGGGGGTATAATTACACCATGACCAAGTGGACACAAAAAATGGTAATTAAATAAACAGTATTTAATTATCTTTAAACATCAAATGAACACACCTTTCAAGGCATCAACTTTTAAAAATAAACCTTGCCCAAATATCAAAAACAGTTGAAACAAGGGAAGAAATTTCTTTAAAAGAACACCAAGATCAAAAAACTACAAACAAAACTTTTTTTCCACAGGCATACCATTTTTTTTTACCAACATTGGGTTAAAAATGTACGCTACAAGTCTAATCATACATCATAGGTGTCATAGCGACTGTACAAAACATTCTATTTATAGTAACACAACATCAAATAAACAGCCGTCAGCATCTCTATATGACATTGTTTTAACCATATATATACTTAACACTCAAAGTTTTCATGATTCTAAACCAATCATATATGATATAAACAGCTTTAGTTGTGTCTATACATAGCTAACATTAAGTTATTTTGTTTTACATTATATTTATGTTCACAATTAACAAACTGTAAATAGTTCAGTACATGCAGTATAAACAGTGACACTATCATACTTAACAAGATATCAACCAATGACATAAACATAATCATATGGAAGATACAGTGTATTTTATGCTGCTTTTTTGAAAATTGTTCAGACAAATGGCAGGAGTCAGTCGTCCTACTTTCTGTTGCTGGAGTGACAATGGACTATCATTTAATAATGAATAAATACAAATTAAATAAATTTCACATTAAATGGTTTAACTTAATTTAGAAAACAAAAACATATCCATAGATAGGTTTTCTACTTTCCTCAATTTTTTTTCAGTTATTAAATATTCAAAAGATATTAACAACTACAAGGACAACTGTGAAAAGCTAAGAGCCCCATCACTGCTATCTCCATGAATAGATATCCTATAGACCTTTTATAGGATCTCTTACAATCACTCAGGGGGTCACATCGAGATGACCTTTGTGTCGACCAATCACTGTGAAGCTTTCATCAACACAAAACACTATAAATAGCATCTTATTTTCCCAATTTCTACTTTTAAATGGAAGTTTGGGAGCAAATTTGACGGTGGTGTTATTCACAGGCTGTGATTGGACAGCTCTTTTTTATAATTGCGTGATGTAGACAATGTAAACAAGTTACTGAACAAAAATGATTTCATCATGATTATAATTTAAGCCAAGGTCAGCTGAACATGAACTGTGATATGAAGTAGCAAGATCTAAAATAAACTGTTCGAGCATACAATTTTAGATCGGGTTTTAATCAGATTGTACCCTTAGAGACTTAGAGCCCCACCCCCTCATCCACCTGTAAAGAAAACCTCTTCCATCTGATTAAAACACAACTTCACTATGGTTGAAACACAAGTGCAAAATACACTCTGCTGTATACCGGTAAATTGAATTCACATAAAAACCTCAGTAAAAAAAATAACAAGTGGACAAAAATAGTTTTCAATTTATCTACATATGACTAGTAATCAAAGCCTTGTTAAGGTATATGAATATCACATTTTCACATTCCCCAGTAAGCCATAACACTACTTTTACAATGCTGAGAATTGGATGGGGGCGTCTTGCTTCATACTAGCATAGAAAGTTGTCTATTTTTGAAGTAATTGGTTTTACAGCTTCAACAAAAGCTAACTAATACATGGTTCCCTATACTTGTAAATACATACAAGCAGAATCAATACATACTAGAAGTGAAAATCCTGCAAAGTCATTCTTCCAATATCTTTACCCATCAAGCATATATTTATAGCAGAAAGTTTACAGATGAGAACTGTCTGGGTAAAAACAACAATTTTCTGTTTAAAAAAAACACCATTACAAGACATAGACGGAATCATTGCACGATTAAATCTTAGTTTTCAAAATTTTTGTTGCCTTATTAATTATGTTTAGATTTTCTAGTTTTTGCAACATTTTTTTGTGTTGATATAGTTCTGTTTTATTAACCTGTCACTACTTGAATAATTACACTGTCACTGAATATGTTATTATTCAACTTCTTTTTAACCAATGAGCCACCGATCCATATTAATTATTAATGAATTAACTATATATGTGGCGATTTTGAATATTGGGGAATTAACAAGATAGAAATTAGTTAAATATAACAGATCCAGTGACCGTGCAATTATTTAAGCTGTGACAGGTTAATAAAACAGAACTATAACAAGTCACGCTAATACTGTAAATAGACTAGGCTTGTCAATTAATTAACAGGGTCTTGACTTCATATTTATGTCTTTTCACTTTGATACAGTAACTGGCAATAAATGATCGGTATAATTTTAGATTTTGAAGGTTATGCTTCAAGTTAAATCAAAGCACATATTACTGCACAATAGATTGTTTTTTAAAAGATTTTTGTTTCTATTACATACATGGGTCACAGCTTTCTTTGACTTTGCCTGCATAGGTTTACATTGCCAAATGAAGTATTTTTTGTTGCAGTTGTGTTAAATGCCGTAGCAACACTTTGTATAGGTCATGATACTGTGGTCAGTCAACCTACTCACTGTTCCAGGAAATTTCTGGATTTAGCTATTAACCACTTGCTAGGCACATACTTCCATCAGTAACTGACAACTGCTCTACATAATAAAGAATCAAAGGAGGGAGTATGGTCAAAGATATTATTATTATTATGACCAAACGAAAGTATGCCAGCTCAGGAATCAAACCCCTGACCCCTTAATCAGAAGACTAATGTGCTATCCATCGAGCTAGCCGATTGTTCTGCCACAAATAGTGAACAACTCTCCACATTATGAGGAAAATGGACAGAAATGTTGAATTTGTTGGATGCCTTCATAGGGTGTAATCTGCTACTACCAGAAATCAAACCTGAACCATCAAATCATTGTTTAGCTAACTACAAGTATAAACGATTTAATTAAGATGTAAGATGTTATTTAATTCAATGTCTCTATGTCTGCAGCCCCCCACATATAATCTTGTTGCCTATTTGGCTTTTCTGAGACCTAGAATAATCTTTACAATGGTTTCACAAAGATTATATCAAAATTTAATAATTTCTTTTAACGCTGTAGCAACACATTGTATAGGTCATATAACGGCAGCCAGTCAACCTACTCACAGTTCCTGGAAAGGCTAAATCTCAGGATTTAGCCGTAAACTAACTACTAAGCACCTCATACTTTCGTCAGTGACTAACAACTGCCCTACATAATTATGAATCAATGGTAGGATGGAGAATGGTCATAGAAATAATTTCATGCTCCACCAAAGTATGCCCTACTCGGGAATCGAACCCACGATTCCTTGATCAGTAGACTTGTGTGCTACCAACTGAGCTAGCTGGATGGCTTTTAATAATTTCCATGCAAAGATTGTCTTAATTCAAATTTCAAATCACACAAATAGCTACTATATTATATTATAGAGACCAAAAACTTAACAAAGAGTTTTTTACTGTATTTTTTAAACCAGGAAATAGATCTAGACAATAATCTTACACTATTAATGCATGTTAAACATAAATATCTGACTTATATAACCAATAATATAAACTAATATTATATAATTTATTTGTTGTGACTGAGAGGTAGGGTCCATGATGAACATGCTAAGTAGACTTCCTGACCGGTTTCATACCAATTTTTTGTACTCTACAGAGGAAATTGTCAAATGGTGACAAACTGTATTTGTGCCAGTATGTTTGGCATGGTAGATTTATATACCCAATGGTGCCAATATTGGTGCCAGTTATGGTGCCGGTCTAGGCATCTAATGCTCCCCCAATCACTGCATTAATATAATCATATAACCTTACATACTGTAGGGAACCTAACCGTACATACTGAACATACAGAGGACAATTACAACATGCAATATTATCTAACAGTCTATGTAATAAGCAGTTTTCTAGTATCCGGGGAAACCATTTTTCAAATCAGACTTTCAAAAATTCTATGGCAACCAAAATATTACACAAAAATTAACAACTAATACAGCTTATTCTAAGAACTCCACCTAACAACCACTTTTCAAATCCTAAATTTGAAGACTGCATTAATAATTAAATAATGCTTCAAAATTATATAAATAGATTTGATTCTTCATTACATAGAAATTACTAGGATCCAGGCAGTAAAAAAAATACACAGTGGAATAAAAAGACATAAAAAAACTATTTATTGTCAGCAAAATGCAAAAGAGAGAAATCAGGCCAGAGTTAGGAGAAAAACTGATAATAATCAGCCAAGAGCATATTGTAATATAGTGAGCACACTGTAGCAACCAATACATGACTGAGAGAGAAGAGAGAGAGAACACAAGTTATGTCTGTTCTATATACAGCCGACTGAAGCTATTTATAGATATCCCGTTATAAATAATGAATTTTCAGCCTTGTTATGAGAGCTTTCAGTGGTAGAGAAGAACATAGCAACTGTCTCTGGAGTCATATAGACATTGGATCAATGACAATTCAAAGATTCAGTAGAGTTGGTGAAACAACAATATTCACTGGCTTCTCTTGTAGGGAGAAAATATTCACAGTGGCTAGTTTTCTTGTTAAATAAAACAACACACTCTTGACAGAAACATGGTGATCTTGACTTTTTTATCACTATAACTATACAATAAAACAATGTTAAATTTTGCTCATTAATTGAACCTAGACAATAGACAAAACCATCAACAAATACATAACACTGTGCATGTAGCTTCAAAGTTTCGTTTATACAAATTTTAATATCAAGCATGTTCTTACACCTTTATTAATCACCTTAAGTTTGGTTCCTGGTCTCCCAGTACTGAGCTAGTAGGATAAATATTAAATTCTCAAAGAAAAATAGAATGGCATTAAAAGTCACAAGCTATAATAGGGTTCAAGAAACTTGTTACTGCTAGTAAACATTTGGTTCCGGCAAGTAAAATATAAAGTTGCTGGGCAACCTATTTTAAAACTAATGTTGCGCCCTGAATGGCTTTTAGTCGAGATATCAAACTGCAGTATAACCTGCATTAAAAGCCACCTGTTAAAAGTGGTCACCTACTTTAAGTGGCCAATCTGGCTACCTCATGAATATAGTGATGAAAATCACCATATTTAGAAACTGTAATAAGCAGCCACCAGTGGTCACCTATTTCCTTACAAATTCACCAATTTATCTATATCAAGTGGTCACAGTCAATCAAATTTTTGAATAAACATGTATAATTGGTCACCATATATTACAAGTAACCACTCAATCAGCCACGCCCATTGTTTTATTCATTGATACATTAACTTCCTGGTACTAATAGGTGATATTAACTTAATGTTAAAAGTTAAGGTGCAGTTTAAAGTCTGCTTCTATATACATATCCAGCCGACTTTACAATTTTGTGCAATAACTCCTGGTCATTGAAATCTCCTTCAGGCAGGCGGTTCCTTACATTACCCATTTACACCTAGGTGGATTGGAACAATTGTAGGTAAATTTCTTGCTCAAGGAAATTAACAGTGCCCCTAGTGGGGCACAAACCAGGGACTTCTTGATCCCTAAGCACGCGTCCTACCACTGGACCACTGCTCCCAACATATGACTTCCTGGTACTACCAGATGAATTCATTCATTCAATACATTAATTCTTTAATCTTATCCACCAATGCTAAAGATTTAAAAAAAAATCATTTCAAATTCCAACCTTTTCAAATACTGAAATGATACAAAAAATACCATAAATCTGTCAACTCATTTTGTTCCTAGTTTAGCTGTTTAAACAGTAAACAAGTATTTATAATAGAACAAAAACACACATTGTTTCTAAAAATAGAAACAGTTTAAACAACAATAGATAAACAATCTATACAAAATAGACAAGACTAGAAGGCCAACCATTGTCTGAACAATGATATAAAACAATGAAAATTCAATTTAATACAACCACTTAACTTATCAATGAACATTGTGAAGTACATGTAATTCATTTGCAGTTTAACAACTGCTCACATAGTAGACAGTTACCACCTAAACTTTTATAAGCACTAGCCCAAATTTATTATGTTCTGTGGTAAAAGGCAAAATTATCAACTAGCCCAACTATCTGAAATCAGTAGATTTTACAAGGCTTGTTAATAAGCTTTTTTCTCAACATTTTACAGTGATTGCTTTAAATTTTCTCGAGTACTAGCCAAATTTATTATGTTATTTAGTGAAAAACAAACTGCAAATAGCAAGACTACATGGCACAAGTAATTTTCACAAGCCCAAATTAATTTTCACTAGCCTGAATCAATTTTCACTAGTCACTGGCTGTGGACTAGAGGGTTAAGGTGATAACTGTCTAAATAAATGTAAGGGAGTTACAAAATGACAATTTTATATTAAAAGCTAAAACAAAGGGCAGCTAAAACACTGTTCAATTTAAAGCTCTCTTTGATGAAGACTGCCAGGGCTGGACATTCAAGGCGATCCTATTGCAACTTACAACCTAAATTTTGGGTTTCGAGCAACCTGTTATTGCTATTTAAGATATGGTTCAGGCAAGTTAAAAATATAACTGGCTGTCCATTCGGGCAACCTAGTTGGAAAATAAGTGTTGAGGTCAGGACTGCTACGGTGAAAGCAACCATAACCAACCCCAGTACAGCTGTAGTAGAGCTCAGCCCAGTTCCAATTCTATAGTCCATACTGTTACCAAGAAGTATTTAAAAATGGCAGGCTAGGTCGTATTTTTTATCTTCATTTTATATTCAGCTCAGATTCTAGAGTGTATTGTATGACACTGTCATATAACAGTAAGAAATAATGAATTGATTTAATCATGGTTTTATAGACAAGGATTATTATCTAATAATTCAATAGTCAAACAAAACTTACATTATTTGTTGAATAATAATGATATTTTCAGATCAATATTATTGAATGACACAATATATAATGATATTCATCTATGCAGTATGAATCAATGATATCATATAAACCTCAAAAGAACAAAAATTGCTGCCAATTTACATAAGAATAAAATATTCGGAGTCTCTCTCTCTCTATTTCTCTCTCTTGATCTCTTTAACAGGGAATAATAACATTGTATAACTTGGATACTTTATAATATCATTTATCATTATTATGACTTTGTAAACAAATTTTTAATTCATTTTGTTTTTGTTTTTCTTCCACTCACAGTGTTTTCTCCAGGATCAAAAATTAGGGGGTCACAAATGACCCCCATGTTCAGAAATAGGGGGTCAAATAGGAATTTAAGGGGTCAACATTAAAATTACACACTTGTGCTTAGATGTTGGGAGATGTTCTTTAGCTAGCCAGTACACAGATCTGATGGCACACACAGCAGCTTGTCCTTTACTTGACAGAATAGTTTCTGTTTGTTTAGCCATGTTGCGTCGTATTGACTGAGCTTCCAAAGCAGCCTTGTGTTGAGATGAGGAGATATGTCTCAACAAGGTGGAATGGCGAAAATTTGTACAACCATGCGTAGATGGATGCCTTATTCTCAGATAAACAAATTGAGCAAGTCATTTTATCGTTATCAAAGTTCAACCAAGGGTTTTCCTTCAACCAATTCTGACGGAACGCTCTTTAAATGGGATTTTTTCTCGGACTTTTCGTCGTTAGATTTGTTCGATTTTGCTGTGGCCATAGGCGAAATTTCAGCGGATCTAACGCCCGTAGACGACGTGGATGGTTTTTGATCATCGTCAGGTGATATAGGTCTATAATCTGTCTTAGATGTTTGCGTAAAAAACGCTGTTAATCGACGCTGTTTGGTGCAGACATCGCGGAAAATGACGACTTGTAATCAGAATCATTTAGGCGCTTTACTACGTGATTACATAGAGTCTGACAAGCCCCTGTATGACGCGATTAAAATTGGGCAAGTATAATCCACTGACGAATATGCAGATCTGACGGACGTGACTATAATTTGACGACGATTTTTGACTGCGTCACAAAATACGCACTGGCCGTGTTATAGCGCGTCAGAGCCGAAAAAAGTGCGTCAAAAACGCAAAAACGCGCTCTGGAGAAAACACTGCACTCAAAATGTCTCTTGACAATTTTTCAGAAAATTCATGGCAGTCAATCTACCTATTCACTGTCCTTAAAAAAGCTAAGATCTTTAAGCCCAAGCAACAACCAGTAAAATGACTATAAACTTGCTTGTAGCAGAAAACAGTTCTTTTTAGTAGTTCATGATCTAACTCCATGAGTTTGTTTAGGCTCAGTCATGGAATTGAACTCACAATCCCTGAATTGATGATAGGGGTAACCAATTGAGCAAACCGGATTTGATTGAATTCAGTAAATCTAAATTTGAGGGAACTAACCAATGCCTCAAAACATAGGCTTGATATAAAGTCTTAAGTTTCCAATGTAAAACATGCACATTTAACAATAGTCAGTGTAGTTACAGCATCTAACAAAAAATGAGATCTAACAAGAGAAAGGCACAGTTCTTAACCCCATAAAAATAGCAAGAATAAATATAAATGGAAAACACTTGAAAACTTCAAAAACCAAATACTTTATCTCTATTCTATGTAGAGAGAGAGAGACAACAGACATGCTTCAATAAAGTAAGACACCACCAGGACAATAAGAAATATGGAAAATGCAAAAATGGGCGTGGCAGTCATAAGATATGAACATTTTTAAGATTTCATAAAATCCTTACAAACAGCTGACAAGCTTAGTCACCATAAGTTTTTGCTCTTGATACAATCTTGATATTCTTCACTATAGTCCTAGAAAATGACCTTTTACTTAAAGCAGATGAGAGAAATAATAAACCTTTCATCTCTGTTATCACTTTCAGTGCATGTGTACTGTAAGTTAAAATCTATCACAAACCAATATATTGTTGCAAGCATAATAAAATACATTCAACAACTTCACTAAAGATAATTTACAGGACTCCACACTAAATTTTCAAACTAGATTGTTATATATTTAACTTGCCAGAAAAGCAAATACGAGTTGTCAGGGGCAATAGAACGACCTTTAATGTTGAGCCCTGATTTAGTCTTTATCCTTGGAATTTACAGAGAATGCAGTGAGGATGGAGGTATTATGAAGCTTTTCATTGGCTAACTAGGTTCATGTAAGCTTTTTATTACTCACAAGTCACATGGCAGAGGTACAACTAAAGCAATTTTATGCAAATTGTTAGGACAGTGTTTCAAACATGAAGTTTTGATATCATCTAAAAGGAGTCCACTTTCGTAAACCCATCATGTTCAGGTTCAAGTTTTACTCTTGTTGAATTATTTATAACATTTTTGGTAAATTCTTTATTTGCTTGTGAGCAAAAAAACTGCTTAAGTCAGCTAATAAAACTGACTATTACACTGGGTAGCACAGACAAAAAGCTTTGCTGTTTAATGCTACTTGCTGAGTGAAAGTCACCTTTGCATTTGTATATGATAACATAGTCATTATTAAGTCACCATGAAAATATTCTAACTTTGAGTCTGACAGTTGATAAAAAAAGACTGTAACATTTTTTTTAAAATTCTACTAGATTACAACAGGTGGTGCGATCACAAGCAATTTAATTCATAAGATCCTTCTACCAAAGTCATAGATTCCTGCCCATCTCCACCCATACCCAGGCAACTTCATTGATCCTAAGTCAGGGTATTAAATGACATACAAAATATTTAAAGTACATGTACAGGCTAAACATAGAATATTTTAGTCATTTATAGATACATGTATGGGGGGGTTTATTATCGCCACTACTGACTCGTTATAACTAAATCTAGATAGAAAAATTTTCCTTCTAAATACACTAAGTAAACTGTACCCCACTCAAAAGAAAATTTCAGATCAATAAATCTATTGATTTATACACCTTTATTTCTTATATTAAACATTCTCTTTATACCCTAGAGGGGTAAACTAAAATTAATAAGCTAAGAGTAAAAATAGTAATAGCCTTTTAACCTATGAACAAATATGTAAACCTAGTAGAGCTGTCATCGATTCCAACATTGATATCGAAGTATCGTCCATATTTTTTTCCAATCAATGATCGATATGCGTTTTGAAATATCAAAAATAAAACCTATGCAGGTTAATTGAATAAAAGTGTCAAAATTTGTGAGACAAACCTATCTTGAGGGGAAACAAGTGCACTGTCATAATAATAAATATTAACACATAGGTATTAACCATAGATGGCACCCCCAATGACAAAATAGCCCTATTCCACAGATGGTACATTGTTGCATTTCTATAGTCAGAGGCACGACAAATATACTTCTATTATGAGCTTATGAATCATTAATGGTCCGCAGTGAATGTAGCAATATATATCGCTATATCGTCAATAATTGTTTCTCGATATATAAAAATTGTCGATACGATTCGAACCCAATCAATGACAGCTCTAAACCCTAGTAAGTGACTTTGTGCCAGCCACCTAGTGAGTCTTTTTCCACAATGAATCTCAAAATACTGAAATAATCAGGTTTAGTAGATTACATTGAGTAATTTATTCTCAAAATACTGAAATCAGTATTAATACTGAAAACTTTCATCCATGAGTAACTGACTTAGTGAGCTAGCCATTTTCAACTATAGACGACTATAATTATAAACTTTAACTGTGACTTAGTGTCAGCAACCTTATAACCAAGCTACCGAAGTTAAAAATGTTAATGTAAATGCATATATGACACAGGTATGTATATCATTGTAAAGAACCTCTTTATTTTATGTACACCTTTAGTTTATTCAGATAATCATCTTTATACATGCTTTATCAGCCCATAGCAATATGTCATTAAGCCTTTACCTACTTTAACCTCATCAATAGAAAATTATTTCACTAAAATTATTTCACTACTTCAATGAAAACTAATTCAAATTTACTCTAGAGTGTATGCATAGGCCAGATAAGTAAATACAGATAAATTGAACTGGAGCTATTAATAGTAACACTTGAGCTATTTATAGGAACAATTTACAATAGTGTACTCCAGGCATAAAGATCTACAGTAAATGTGTTATAACTTGACATACTCACCCACTTGAAGTGAGGAAATTAATTCAAGTAAGGTACAAACTGGCTGAGAAACTTTAAATTGAGAATCTTTTTACATGATATATATATAAGCACACAGCCTAGCACAGCTTAATGGGAAAAAAGTGAGAAATGAATAACTCTAGTTTTAACTGGTTGCAATATGTTGCCAGGAGGGAAAAGTCTGTAGGTAAAATTGAATAAGAAGGTAAAACTAATTGTACATAAGATTTACTAATTAGAACACATTAAAGAATTATGTAGCAAATTCACTTATCAAAAAATAGGTCTGCTCTAATTTTGTTTTCAGTTAATAAAACAAATGAGAAACAAGAAAATACAGGTTATGCATCATAACAAAAGTATAAATTTATTAACAGTCACACCCTAACTTTTCTCCAACGCTAGCACAATTTATTATGTTATATAGAAAAGGGCAAAATTATCAACAAGCCAGACTATTATGAAACAAGTGATTTTCACTGACCTGGATCAATTAGCAATAGGGCTTCAGCCTTCATGCTAGATGGTTAATAAAATGTTTCACTAGCCACAGGTTTTGGGCATGTAGGCTAAGGCAATGATTTCAATTTATTCAGTCAGTCAATTCATTTATTCTAAAGTTTAGTATACTTGACTTTAACTATGTCTATGACAATGGCTTGATCAAAATAACCTAAATTACAAGTCCTAACCCCTATGCCTTACAACCTACTCACTAGGTAAGGAAAATCAACATTTTTTGTTAAATTTTTCATTAAAGGCTATGACTTGCTGCGATTAGGAATTAAATGAAGATCACAATGCAAAATGTTCAGTGTAACAACCACAGTATAATGGTCACTTGCTAGAGCTAGCTTAAGATTAATTAATATTTCACCAGTGAAATAGTCATTAAAAACATGAATTAATGAGACTATATGTATACTAAAATATTGGGTTGGTGAATTTAAACCACCTACTAGCACACCCTTACACACATAAATCGTTATGCATATATTAACCCCTAATCACACATATGCACCCCCACCCCCATTCACAAAGTCATGTAAATCCAATTTTGAGTAGTCCGTTAAAAGCATGGTTTTCACTCAGTATAAAAGTCAACAATTTTTGTAATATACAAAACATTTTATACATAGAGATTCGGAAAAAAGTTAGTTCATAGAACTACAATGAAACAAATAACCCCGAACTCCTACAATAGTGGGTACATAAAAATCTGAACAAGGGCAAGCTAACAGGTGACGTGCAACAAGACTTCTGACTATAGTGATATAGTTAACATACATGTATGTTATGACTCTCATGACCTAGGGATATCATTTTAAAAATGACATCTAATAACAATATTATTTATCATAAGGCCATACAAAGTTAATGGTTAGATTCTCACCCCGTCCACCCCACAAGAAAAGCCCCTACCACGTCTTTTTAAAATTTTATTCCAGAAAAAAAATGGAAAAAACTTTAGACATTCAAATAACATGTACATTTTTGTACTGAAACATTACTGCAGAGTCAAGATATTTTTCTCTTACATTTGGTTTAATGAAATTGCTCCTCCCTTTGTTTTCTATGAATCTTAAAATTATTTTTCTGTGGCATATAACACCATTCTGGACAAATACACTATGGTACAGAGGGGGGATATTCAACATATAATGAATTGTACTTTAACTTAAGTTCATTCTTCAGAAGGGTAAACTATTTTATGGAACACTCAAAAGAAGAAGAAAAATGCAATCTTTCAACGCAGTATAGGTGATTATAACTAAAAGCAGTCAAGAGGTCAGTATCTAGTTCAAAATCCACCAGCATGTTCAACACTTTAATGATAAAACATAATCCCCTAAGTATTGTTTGGCATGTGTGACCCTTTAAATTTTGTTCCAAGAATGTTAAAATATCATTTATCAAACAGTACATGTTGGTGAAATTCCAAATAAGATATGAACTGGACTGCCAAATATCACCCCAGTACACATTGTTGAGAAGTATTAGAGAAATGATTACTTACTATTGGGCACAATCTATAAGCTGATACTCATTGGACCTTTCAAAACAAGTCTGTACACCTTTATCCTTCCATAAAATCTCAGTATGCTCATAAAATTCCTGAAAAATAAATAATACAAAAAAACTGTAAAATTCGCAATTATATAAACATTCAAGATGCCCAATTCAAGGGCCATTACTCTCAGGTAGACTGACTATGTGTTTGAATTCATCAGAGTTATTGGTCAGCCATTGGTGGAAGGTTGTGTTAAGTTCTTATTAAAAGGGTCAAGAGATGTAGGCTTATCCATGGACAGTGAGTAGGTTAACTATTTACCATGATAAAATTCAGGCATTTTCAAAAATCCAGGGGTAAAGCATCATAAATTGTTATTTTCAGCTTAATAATGAAAATAATGATCATAGAAAGGGTCATATGTATTAGGTCACAATTCAGCAGACTCAACAGGTCAACCAGCCAATAAAAACTCAAAACAGATGTTTGATAAAAGTATTATCCCTGAGACGTCATTTACCTATTTATAGGTATCAAACAGATCAAAAATGGCATAGAAACGGTACATATTTAGAAATATCTTTTACGTACAATATAAATATGGTTTAATGTCGGGGGTGGGTATGTCACTATAAATTGTCAACTTGTATATACAAATCTTATCTTTCTACTGATATGAACGGCTTTAAATAGAAAAAAGTCAATATTCCAAATCAATAAATAATTGATCTTTAAAACTAGACACAAAGATAAAAGTAATATAGAAACAACGAACCATTTAAACAAACACTGATTTATAGACATGATGCCTATATATAAAATATATTAGATACACATCGAGGTCAGGATATATAGAGTGACCCTGGGCCCATATTTTTAAGCATCTTACGACCAATTTTAATTGTAACCTCTTCTATATGTTGTTTTGTTAAATTATTGTAAGATTTTTGATAATATGCAGTCCTGATTTTTCAATCAAAAGGTGATCATGTAGTTGGCTTGTTTTTATACAGTGCTTTATGCATCTGAATCCCGTATTATCAGCATCATACGACTAATTTTGGTTGTAAATCCTTCTTTATCTAATGCTAAAAATGTTCTGTAATCGCTTTATCAAATTTTTTTAAAATTGATTTTAATGTCGTATTCAACGCATATTTAGGTTATATAATGTATACTATATATACTTTTTTATCACTAGAACTAACTACCCTACCAGGAGGCTGACAACTCATGTATAGGGTATCACCTACCGCGACCGGGCTCGAACCCGCAATCTCCGGATTCATATTGCATTACTCAGTAAACACACTCATAGCCCCTGTTATGGACTAGATCTCAAGAACTTAATGTTTAGCCAGTACTATACACATCATGGTTTTTTTTCAACTGACACTGGCACAAACAATAACCCTGCTGATTAAAATACACACTACGGTACCACTGAACTCACATGCATATATCTTTAGAAATAGGTTTCTGTATTTGTGTACAGAGAATATCAAATAAATATCTGTATTTAAATCAGGGGGGTTAATGTATGCACCACTGAGAGTTGAACAAAGGTCAACTATGCCTAACTTGACACGAGAACAAGAGAAAAAAATACTGTATAAAGTATTTTACGACTACATTGAACATGTTTGGTTGGTCCAGTGTTGAAACCAGATCCACCAACCCCTGACGTCTTTACTCATAACAAAATAGTATACAAGAAATGTAGTGTGGAAACCACATTAAAGCCGGATTTAAAAACTTTAACACAAAAAATTTCAAAGGGAAATAATCAATAATAAAGCCAGATAGAGTTGCAGTTACTTTTTAATTCTGTTCATCACATAGTATGTTATCATTGTATAAAGTTTTGTAAAGATCTGACAATAAATGGCAGAAATATAAGCTAAATTGAAAACTTTAATGCAATTGTGAACGACACCGGAAGCCCGCCCGCCAGTGTTTCACCAAACTATTAGCCGATTTTTTTCGTTGAAAAATCCGGCTAAAAATTGCTTACTGACAGTAATGCCAGTCTCACATCAATGACAACGATACTTTGATCAACAATGATAATTTCTACACAATTAGATTACAGTATAATCTATCAGTTTCAATCTTATTTTCAATTTATCCATAAATTATTGATATGCACATGAGAGTAGACACACTGTAGGCTTTGATCATAGCCATAATGGCTTTCAAGATCAAGAATTCTTGAATGTATAATAAATGTTTATAATATCATGACGAAACAATAAAATACACAGCAAATATAACTGAATTAAGAATGTGTGGGCAGTCAGTATAAAGTTTCATTCATACAAAATGCATTCAATTTTTTTGTTGAATAATGAAGAAAAAGAAAGTTCCTGCACACACAAAAAAGCTTTAAGAACATATTCTTCTGAATAATTTTGGCTACGTGAAGAATCAAGCATTCACATGCTATTGCTAACATTTATTTTAAACAAAGTCAACTTGTTTTCTCAATAAAATAATCAACTCAATGTGCTGCACCCCATCTCTCTCTCTCTCAACAGTGAGCTAACTCATATAATTACAGGCTTCAAAATTAGTGGATGTCTGGTTGCCCAGGACAACCACTTTTCAGTTCGGGCAACCAAAAATTTCTTCTTGGCAACCAAATTTTTACTAACAGATACAGTGATAATTGGTAAAATGACCTGTTTGGGCAACCACTTTCATATCCTAATTTCATTGACTTTAATTAGTTTATAACAAAACTGACCTCATACAAATATTTTGAAAATATTAGCTACTAACTGTTCAACTAATGAGTAGCCTGACTTCAACAGTTAAGAAAACATATCTTTATTTAATGCACCCTGGTAAACATATCTCTAAAACTTAAGTTTTGTTCTGATTAAACTTGTATAAGATATTTGTCTTAAGCAGTCATACTGTGTGCTTCCTCAGTCTGGCTTCTTGGCACAGTATTGACTCAACTACTAAATGAAAATATCTTAATATATGAATTTGATACACAAAAGTAACCATTAACTTAAGTTAAAGTTAAAAGTAAAATCAACAAGAAATGTCTTTAAAAAAGACAAACGGCATATAGAATCATGTGACAAGTATAAGAACATGGAGAAACAATCTTTTCAGTTTTTGTGGCATTTTTTGCTATTTTTAACCAATATTGGGGGGGGGGGGGGGGGTTCACCTACGTTGCCAAAGAAAAGTTTGCTATTGTCCAATAAAATGAGATTTTATAAATAGGTTTGGATAATCAGAAAGTCAGCTTAGACAGCTATGCCGAAAAATCAAGTAACTTCAGTAAACCAAAGTTCAAAGTAACAGTTCTAAGAAAATTCTTCCTACTACTGTCAGTAAACTGGTTTAACAAATCATTATCAGACTTTCAGGATGACCTGGTTTCCTACTAAGTACAAGTTGTGTAGGAGGAATTGATGGTAATTATGTAATTTTAGATAGTTATTGTATTGCTCATGACAACTACAATACCAAACAATAAAAAGTACCAATATATGAATACAACTATAGAAACAATATATTAGTGACCACCTACAACAAGTAGCGATTGAATGTATTTAGGTTTAATATAGCAATATAACCTAAACAAGAATAGACAGAATTATATCTATGTTTATTATCAGAAATTAACAGAAATCATAATTATATCCATGGATGAAAGTTCAAAGTTTTGAAAATACTTAAAACCTACTTCCAAAATACTGTCATACACAGATTTCATATAAATCAGTTAAATAATTAATTCTCAAAATACCGAAATAAGTATAAATACTGAAAATTTTACACATGAAATAAGTATAAATACTGAAAATTTCACCTATGAAATCAGTATGAATACTGAAAAAATTTCACATTTTTTATTATTATTTCATTTTGGAAAATTTTGCAAAAAATCAGGTATTAAATTATAAAATTCACTGACTCAATTTTGTATGGGTCTAAGGCCTTTAAACAAATAAATATTTGTCATTGTCATTGACTCATGTATTCCCTCTTATAGAATCATGTTTTAAATAGTGGCATAAAAATATCAAACTTAAAATCACCACAAATAATGTTAATAACATTAAAAGTCTTTCCTGATTTAATAGTTTATTCATACTGGTATTAAAACCTTACTGTTACATACAGGTTATAAAACTTTATGTAACAAATACTACGGTGTATCAGTCAGTGCTAATTTTAGATTCATGATCAACTCGGCTTTATAAGTGCTACTGCTACTAGAATGTTCTACCCTGCATATTCTGCCACAATATGCATTAACTAAGCAGAGAAATGCCTCATCTTTGTAAACAATTTAAAAAATTACGTCAATGATATATCACCTTACTCATTTATTCAAAATTACATATTCACATTCAAATAATTTTTATATAGCATAATTGTACACTCCTTTCATAAAAAAGAACTCAGACATATCTAAAGACCAAAGCATGCTGTATTTAAATTCAGACAAAAATCTTAAATTTGATTGACATTAAACCACTCAATATCAAAGACGACTCTAGCAGCCATTTATACAGAAACAGTAATAAGTGCAATGCACTTTGAATGACTTGCTGACAATTCAAAGCTTCTATATAATATAATATTAAAGGTAACCATATAAGAATTAAGTAAATACAAGAATCAAATTCCATTGCATTACAATGAAATATTAATGACATTAAACAATAAGATCACTTAAATATATTATATCAAAGTAATATGACCTTGACATTCAGACTTTGACCTTGAAATACTAAGCAAAATTAATGAAACATTTGAAGATTGAGAACTAAAAGCAGAGAACAAAATGGACAATAATAAAAGACTAACAATAACTATGCAAGTCATATGTGTGGCTTGATAATAGATCAATGTGGAATAATTCAAAAACAACTAAAATAAATCTATAGTTCTCATTAATGGCATTTTTAGCAATAGCAAGGAACATGCATACCAAGTTTTGAGTGATTTTAAGTAAATTGACAAAGTAAAATGCCACTGGCAAACAAAATAAGCTGCGGCCACTTCCACTATTTACAGGTCTTTCTGTTGTCCAGTTAAATGAAATAAAAATATGAGACCTTCGATCTGGCATTAGTTTTGACAAACTGTCAGATTTGATAGTATTTAAGTACATATTGATAAGGCCACAACAAATTGATCATATGTTCTATGGATTCGCTCGCACCTTAATTTTGACAGTTTTTACAAAAAAAATATTTTTATTTCCACGCTTGCTCATAAAAATTTGGTCAAACCGCTATATAAAGCAACTGAATTAAGATCTTTTTTATATTTTTTTCTTCGCTCACTCGCCCCATTTTTTTCTAGAAAAATCTGTAGAACATATCATCAACTTGTTGTGGCCTAACTGAAGAAAAATGGGTTCTGCCAAGTTAATAGTATAATATGCACATACATTAACCCCACTGTTTTAAATATTCACAACAGTATTTCTGTACTCACAATCAATTTAAATAAGCAGGGTTAATGTATGCACCACTGACAATAAATAGGCTATTTATAAGATAAAGTATTTAATACCATAGTCACAGTCACTTAAACCTTGATGATGTCATAACCCACATTTGAAAGTATTTAAATGAAGGTCAGATAGAAATTGGTCTAATTAATTTTACTTTAAGCTTAGTGGCATGAGGTCATAATTTACAATATCAGTAGGTATGCAAATGCATGCATTAGAGTAACAAAATTCAGACATAATTATTCTAATCATGAAAACAATTTGTATATAAAGGATAAAAATAACTTTTAGATGCACAAATTAGGACTTAATAAGTAAGGTAATGAATTTAAAATAATTCTGATAACATTTATTAGATGCCTTAAAACCAGACAGCCAAAGACATGTATAAAATGTTTGACAAGACTAACCGTTAACAACTATGATGACCAGAGACAGTGGAAATAGATATGTTAAAGAACTTTAGTTGTTGGCCATAAATGTCACAAAAATCATAGCTGCCACACAAAACAAGGGGCACTACTCTGGTGTACCACAATTCAAGGGACATTACTCTGCTGAAACACAATTTAACAGACATTACTCTGATGTCACACAATTCAAGCAACATTACTCTGATGTCAAACAATTCAAGGAACATTACTCGGATGTCCAGAAAACAAGGGACATTACTCAGGTGTAACACAATTCAAGGGACATGACTCTAGTGTAACACAAAGGACATTACTCTGGTGTAACACAATTCAAGCGACATTACTCTGCTATAACACAAAACAAGGGACATTACTCTGCTGTAACACAAAACAAGGGACATTACTCTGGTGTAACACAATTCAAGGGACATTACTCTTGTGTACCCAGAGTAGATTGATGGTCTACATTATCAGATCTATTCAGGTGACTTACAGTCTGATGAGATTTTGAATTAATTGGATGAACAATTGTTTGAGTAAGCTGCCATATTACCATGTATAAAAGAACATGTAGAATTTTAAATTGTGTGAGTCATTAACATTTAGCAGCCATTTTTAACTAGTTTGCCGGAATGGACAGCCAGCTTTATTTTTAACTGGCCCGAGCCATATTATTTATAGCAGTAACAGGTTGCCTAAACTCAAATATAGGTCACCAGGGACAATAGGACGGTCTTTAAAGCTGAGCCCCGCATGTTTGTGAAATGTTGAGTTTAAAATAAACAGTATTTAAAAACGCTCTTTAGGTGTTTGCAGAATATACATTTACCATTTAGAGTATAATTTATGTTTTATGACCTCTATAAGCACATTGAATGCATTAAAGTTTATAAATGAAATTTTATTAAACACCTATTCAAAATTATATAAAATATACTCCTAGCATCAATCATGTACTTCATAGAACACCAATAGATGAGTAGTGTTAGTATAACATTTTTTTCAAAGGGTTAAATGGCCTGTCAACACATATTGAGGTCATTTTATAGGAGCCAGAGCACCTAAGCTAGCCCTTCCCTAGACACTTTTCTACAACCAGTAGTCACATACCATTCTATAGGGCTGACAATTTTCCTAAAAGAGGATAATTGACATTATTGTCAAATTTTCAAGGAAGGGTGTTATCCCAGGACAGGATTAAAACCTGTAAGACCATGCCCCCATTTGGTATGCTATATATGAATTATCAGTGCATTAACAACTGTGTTACAGACCCACATAATATAACTTGGCATCAACCTTGATACATTTATTATCATATGGTCAAAATAGCACGAGACATCTATTAATAAACATTCAAAAGTGCATCGACATATAGGACATCGTAATTTAGACTTGAATCATGTGAAAACTATGACATTGTGTTTAATTAATGCATATCAACGTACGGCACATCATAAAATATGTCATGTCAGAGCATGAAATCTAAAAATAGATTCAAATATTTTATAATTGGAATGTAATTATTTAAACCAACTTATTATAATAATGTTTTGAATATATCATACACTGTTCAGACAGTCTTCATTTAACATGTCAATAAAAGATTAGACAGCTGATAATGTGCAGTCATATAACATAATAAGACTTACATTCATCATGTATACATTAATTTAATAAAATGCATGACAATCTTACCTACATAGCTAGCAAGATTGCGGGCATTTTGCGGGTTTAGTGCAAAATGGTCATAATTCAATATAAGAAAGATAATGATTACAACTGTTTTGCGCTAAACCTGCGAAATTTATTTGGCTGTATGTATTTATTTCAACAACTTGAGGCCATGAGACATTAAGTTTTACATCTTACATTTAACAACCAGGATTTTGCAAACAATTGATACATAAAAGTCATGGCTAACTAAAGCAGATTAATCACAATCAGCCTGAAACCACCTGATAGAAGTCCTTTTGATCACATGTATCAGGTTAATGTTGACAAGCGATGTTAGTTTGCAGACTAAGGAGCAGTATTTTGGTATGAATCAACAAGGCTCTTTGACTTTGAGAAATATTATTTGTCAAGATTTTATTCAGGGTGTAATTATCTAGCTCCAACGATAGTATAAGTATCCCTCAATTAGTGACTATCCAAAAGTAGAAAGGCAGGGTGCTACAACCTGTCTTTTTTCTCTCCTCACTGCCTGTTAGAGCTCCTCTTTATGCAGTAATAGTTACTTCAATTTATCAACACTCTGATGCATCCTGTCCCTTTTTTCTGCCTTCTGACTTCCAAGTTCAAGGATAATCACTGACTAACAATAATGGATAAAAGTAAGTAAAAGTTCAACTTACCGGAGGGTAGTTAAAATCTGGGGCCATAGAATCATTCTGGATAAAATCTACTCTGAATTGATCTTTAGGATTCTCCAGATGTACGGGTGGATTAAGTACAGACATGGCACCTGTAATTGTCTGAAAAAAAAAAACAACAACAAAATTATTATATTAATAGTCTATAACTGCATAATTATATTTAAAAAAAACAACAATCGTTTTAACATCAATACCAAATTGTAACTCCAGTTTCTTTTACCAGATTTAAAATCATATTAAAATCATGAGACCGTATCCTAACACATGTGACCTATTTCTAAAGCATTTGACCTTATCTTAAACAATTAGAACATATTCTAATGTAGTTGATCTTAATCAAATGCAAGTGACCTAATTCTAACACATTTGACTAAATTCTAAAAGGTTTGACCTAATTCTAACAAATTTGACCCAATTCTAACATATTTGACCTAATTCTAACACATTTGACCTTTTTCTCGCATACATTCCCTTAATCTAACATACAATTCATCTATCCTACGCATCATGATTTTCTGACTTATCTAAAACACATACTTATTTATTATCATGCAAGACCTCATTTAAATCCTAATGATTTTGCAAGTCCCAACTCAACAACATACACAGTTATTTGGAAGAGAAAGAAAGGTGAGAATTATTAACAGACCTAACTTTATGAGTTAGTATTTTTTTACCAGCCTTAATCAACTGTTCCTTGGCTTCTGGCTAGAAGATTAAAGCAATAACTACAATCGTCTCTAGAGCTTTTCACTGTTTCTAAGAAGACTTAGTCATAATGACAATTACTACAACTGGACCTCTAGCCAGCAGGAGCAGATCCAGGATTTTTTTCTATGCACCTATGGCCAGTATCAAGTTACCAACCCATCCAGACCTTAACCTAAGTTGAAAGGACTGAACCATCAACTAAATGAGTTTAATAATACACATTTCTTACTATTTAGTGGTTAACATAACCTATTCTGACAGAGAACCAACCTACATTACTCAGATATAAATCCAGAGCAATAATCACCAGACCATGACCATTCTTTCAGACCTTATTTAATTCTGATGAGTTATTTATACCTTATGTAAATAATGCAATTAAGTAAAGCAGTATAAACTCTCATTAATATGCATGTATTAGGTATTGCAATGCAAGAAATTATTATGCAAAACAAACAAAACCAGAAGTCAAATTAAAATAATGAATACAAAAGAAATAATCATTCTGCTTTCTCAAGCAATTTCTACCATTAGATATTAATTACTACAATTGAAAACAGGAATATCTCCCTATGTAAAATGTCACATTATCAGCAAAGTTGTCAATTTTGGTTAAATCAAGTATTACAGACTACCCAGCTGCATCCATACTGAGTCTATTTAAAGATTTTCTATTACCATATATAGCATAGAGAGACGAAAACATAGTTTCAAACATCAATAAACCAGCTATTTTATACATCAATGCAAGAAGCAAGACGTTCTACAATCAAATTACTAAGAGTCATTTTCTCCTACAGGCAAGGGATAAAGAAATACTATAGAATACTTTTATTTCCTTTCAAAGATATGATATTCCATCAGAAATGGCCGTGATGTAAAATTACAGAAAAAAATGGTAGGAAAAAAATAATGCACACCATAGATCTACCGTCGTATTGATCATCATAGCAGAAAGATTTACTAATCAATAAACTGTAACTTGCAGTGTGGGTCAACGTCCATCAAACAAAAAAATGTAATGTAACATAGACAGCGGTGAAGTATTGAGACTATGGGAGGAGAGTATTATAGTTAGTTAGCTACACGAGGGTGTTGAGTGGTTCTATATAAGTGCACTGTATACATTTATATATCAATACTTTGAGGGTTGCCCGCAAGACTGCAGTAAGTGCATTTCGCTCAAGAGTGAGTTACTTAAGTCTTGTAGGCAACAGGTTACCCTTGACTTGATAATTATCACTTGTATTCAATCTAGTGCTAATATCTCATAAAAAAACATAAAAGGCAATGTTTTCATATTGGTGTTGCATCAAGCCCATACTATTACTTTAAGTTAAAAATATCAACATTATTATCTAGAAAACCTAAGTAGCTACTGTGGTTCAAAAACTATTACAAAATACTTAGAATTCACCCATCATGATTTAATTTCTTGCTATTGGTATAGCAGGTCATACCTTTCTATGCAAAATTTTACAAAAAATGTTGATTTTCTTGTATTTACTATGAAAAGTTTCACCAACTGATTTAAAGATAGAAACTGCTTGCTTCTTGCATGAAGGTATTGAAGTTCAATTAAAATAGACCATGAAAGCTACCATAGTTAGTAAACCAATCATTGAACTCAACTAAAATCTTTTAATACAACTTATATGAGATTACTAAGGTCTTAAATAAAAATAGCAATTCCAAATCAAGAATAGCATTTTTTCTTGTATAATTACAAGTGAACGAAAATGCTATTGTACGTCCATTTGAAAATAAAGGGAGTTACAATAGTGTTTCGTTCAACCCTCGATTATTTAATGACCTAAATATTTCTAAATATTTTCTCCTTGTATTCAAAGCAACAAAGCATATTGATCCAGCATAATATACAACCTGGCATTATCATACCAGCTAACATAATAACATATTGTACATTGACCTCAATTCAACCCATATATCACATAATACTCTATAAAAAAAAACTCTATAAATAAAATTTAGTCCAAATTTTGGACCATCTTGAAATATTGGAAAAAAATTCCCCTCAGAGTAAAAAGCATTCACTTGATCCAACCTTATTATATATGCAAGTCATGTCAGCCATACAAGGTAAATAATCACTAAAGTCAGAATATACATTATATTAAATGATATTGGCATTCAAAGGTTTTAATAAAACCCATACTTTTTCTCGTCTTTTTTTTCAATACATAAATCTATCAAGTATTTTTTTCTATTTAATTTAATAAAAATGTCTTAACGCAATAGTTCCTTAAACCTCAGCCATTTATAAATGCATTCATTCAATCTTAAAGTTTAAGACTATATCTACTATATGTATGTATGTATGTATGAGACTTTATATCAATCATAAAGTGAACATGTTATACTGCTTATAAATTGATGAATAATTTAACAGTCTGCAAAATTGATAGTTATCCCATTAAACCACCACCAGAGGCTCAGGACAAAAGCAAATTGAATCAGGCTAATAAAAATAACCCACCTTCCTGAGGCTCAGGACAAAAGCAAGTTGTTCAGGCTAATTAAAATAACCCACCAGCCTGAAGCTCAGGACAAAAGCAAGTTGTTCAGGCTAATTAAAATAACCCACCACCCTGAAGCTCAGGACAAAAGCAAGTTGTTCAGGCTAATTAAAAAAACCCACCACCCTGAAGCTCAGGACAAAAGCAAGTTGAATCAGGCTAATGAAAATAACCCACCAGCCTGAGGCTCAGGACAAAAGCAAGTTGTTTCAGGCAAATGAAAGTAACCTTTTTCCTAATAGTCCACAACCAATCAATGAAATCCATCTGCTGCGGGTATTCCTTTCCCTGTTAAGAGGATCGGTGTCCACAAGGTTGCATGCTTAGAGTCAGCTAGTAGATTATTTTACCCTTTACTATTAAACACATAAATCAGGCAAGTGATTGAGAAACTTTAAGGCCCAAGACTGAAAACTGACTGAAGGTTAAATAGTTCAGTTTAGGTGAAAAATGAACAGGTGTGGCCAAGTGGTATTAACTTTATACTTGTAATCATTGGATAGCCAGAATTGAATCAAATAACATCAATAATTTACCCTTTTCTTTCCTTGCCCAAGTAACTATATCTCAGTACTGGGAGGCAGGACTAGACAATAATTTTTATCCTGGATTGCCTGAATAGACAGCCAGCAATATTTTTAACCTTGCTCGAACCATATATTTAACAGCAGTAACAGGTTGCCTGAATCCAAATATAGGTCATCAGGGGTAATAGGACAACCTTTTAATTTAGAGCCCTTGGGAGATATCTGAGGACCAGGAAGCAAACACAAGAGTGATAAATCTAAATTAAACATATGTTACATAATTCAAGGGTTGCCCACAAGACTGTAGTAACTACACTCTTTTAACATTGCACTTACTACAATCTTGCAGACAAACTTCATTATATACATACAATAAAGGCTGCATGCATGCAAATTAATACCATGATAAATCAACATACAATATAATTAACATATGTAATATACAAGTTAATCTACTAACCTACTGCTTCAATGACAGTATAAGGTCAAACCAATGTATTAAAATTTTAACTAAGTACTCTCTTACAAATGATATTAATAATACAATGACATGTATGGCATGGTTTTTCAACGTTGAACATTTCTACATTTTTCTTGTTTTAAATCAGACCAGCTGAGTTTTATTTATATTTGTTTCCATACAATGTGATTATTCTAAAGCAGAATAGCAGGGCGCTACACAAAGCCCTTTTCTCCCCTCACTGGCGTCACTGCTCTTTTTCTTCATAAATACTGAAATAGCTACTTTGGTACTTCAACCATCTGATGTGCCCGCCTCTTTTTTCTGCTTCCCTCAGTCCCTGCTATTTTTTAAATTCCAAAATAATCACTAATTTATACACAAAAAATACAAGTATTCATTGAGAATCGTGCATTAATTTGTTTTACTGTTTATAATATTTATGCAAATGAGATTATCAATTCGTTTTGTATAATATGCCATTCCAAATCCATCAAAAGGGGGCAGTTTAATATATCTTGCTCTGTTTTATATCTAGTACCAAATCTTAAGGGAGCCTTTTCTCTCCTGTAGAATTTGTTATTGTTTGAAGACACATCAACCACTCATCGGTTATATTTTCATGTTCATGAATAGGAAGTGACAAGACAAAAACTATTCAAGTCAACCATGTTACATTTAACATGCCTTTTGGCAATTTGAACGCTTGTAAATTACAAGTCAACATAAATGACTTTATCCTCCAAGGATCAACACCACTTCTCACAACAGTATTGACAGAGGCACTTTTATGAGTTTTATCATACCTAGACAAGTTAACTATGAACAATTTAAATACAGTACACATTGACTGATTATTTAGTTTTGCAGCATATTTACATCTTAAATTTGCTTAGTTCTATGCTCACAAATGTAAGATGGCCTCCATACACATCAGTTAAGAATTGGTACAAATGAAAAAAAGACATACAAACAGGACTTGACATTATAATTTATAGGTCCTATGATTGCCCCTGATTACCTATATTTGGGTTCAGGCAACTTGTTTCTGCAAGTAAATATTTAGTTTGGGGGTGTGAAATATATAGCTGGTTGTCCAATTGGGCAAGGTACTTTATAAATATGTCAAACCCTGACTAATATCCAGTACATGCTTATAAATTTAACAGCACTTACAAGAGCAGTAAGTCAATTGTCTACTAAAAAGGGGAAACCATAGACACAAGATCACACTACTAAAATGTTCACCCCCCGTTTACATCAATTCAAATGCATATAAACTACCACAATATGCATCAATATACTTAAGTCATGTTTTAGAAAATTTTGTGTTAAATATTTAAAGTATATAAGTCTAGGTATAGACATACATCAAGCCTTATGTCTGAACATTGCATTAAGTAATCAATTAAACACAAATATGCTGTAAAAACAATGACAGCTACGTAATGTATTGTTAGTATAAGAAGCTAAACAACGCCGTGTCTCATCAACAAGGGACATAAATTTCACATTCTTTATAAAAATAAACCTCAAAATGCTATTTATAGCTTCAAGTAAGACAATGTACTCCACTAGAGACGATGTTACGAAATGTACAACACTAAATTATAGTTTCTTTCTCTATATGACATTACTTCAACGAACCGAGTGATCTTACATGACAAATGGTCATGCCAGTATTCATCATCCATTGGAAGTAATGACCTTTTACGACATACTTTCCAGTAAAAGTAACAGATTTTAATATCAAGGACACCATAGATTTACAGATTAAAATAGGTTGTCTTCATCTGATCCATAGATTTTCTTTAAGAAAGGTTAAAGTTTCAAATGAAACTTCCTTATTCTAATAAAATAGAGACCAATTCTACACATAAAGCTTGTACAGTATTGCATTTCAGAATCCAGATTTTCAAAGATAATATCACAAGTGTTAAAAAGCACACCAGAAAAAATGAACAATCAAATATTAATAATTGGTTCATTGACTTCCTCAGAAAATGCAATCAAACTTAAAAGCATGGCAATTATTCCAAGTAAATTAGGTCAATTCTGAATTGATCAATATAGAACTCATTGAGGCAGAACCAGAGGCAGTCAATGTTGTAATACAGAACAACTCCCAATGGTCATTTTTTTAATCATTTATATAATACCACACAAGCTAACCCAGAGGTCAGTGACCGCTATGATTACAGATATTAAAACAGTGAGTTAAACCAGCTATCTAGTTCTTACAGTCATATCACAGGGGAGAAGGTTATAATTGATATTACATATCAAACATTCATATTATATACAGTTGACCTACTATCACTTCAAAAAATGATAAAAAGATGAGAAGACTTAACTCAACTTTTATGGGGGTGTTTATAATGTTGGTGAAAGCAATAAAACTGTCCAACAACAACACAATGAAACAAACCTAGTATTAACATATTATTATTATTATTTTGTAATCAACAACTGACCGATCCTGATAAACCTAACAAAAATTCAAATAAGTATAACCAGGGCCGGCAAAACCAAATGTCTGTATTGTCCGTGTTGTCCCAAGGCAAGTACAGACAAGAGGATTTTTCAATAATTTTATTCTATAAAGTTCATACAGACAAGTAACTTCACCAGTTGGCAAGAACAGACAAGTAAACAATTTTAAGAATAAGCCGGCCATGTTAACTAGCATATAATATGCTTGTTTGAGGCAACAAGTGATCTACTAAAACAGCTCATATTGCGTAAATCTTAATTAAAACCTGATCACATGACTATACACTAGCATTGAATGGTCTTACACTAATGGTGTGAAACTAAAACAGCTCATATTGCGTAAATCTAATTAAAATCAGATTCATGACTACACACTAACTCTGAATGGTCTTGCACGGACAGTGTGAAATTTTACTATTCCAATCAACAAGTCTGTATTACCAAGCTGTAAGTGACATAATTATAATCACCAATATTTTACTTATACTATAGTATCTATAGAGTATTGATTCTTATAAGGAGACAGGGATGTGATTGACAAGTTGGTTAAAAAGACGAAATATTTAAGAGGGGGCCACTACATGCCAGTTGGGTCAAGAGTATTGACTTGGTAAGGCTATTAGGGGATTGGAGACCCTTGGAAGCTCTTGAGATTTAATATTTAATATCTACTCAGACATCTTTTTTCATTTTTTCAATTTTCATGTAGTTGTGTTTTTTATGAGTGAAAGTTTGAAATGCATTAATCAAGAAAACTTTCACCAGGGCATGAAGAGGACAAAAGTAACAAACAGTCATAGTCTGAAAACTAACAGACAGTCACAGTTTAAAAACTACCAGACAGTCATATTTTGAACTTTTCTAGCAGACAGTCACATGTCTTGTTAATGTATTAATACAATTAAACCACAATGTCCTTGAATGTAATTGGTGCATGGCAACAATCCAAGACACCTCAAATTAATATCTTGACAAATAAGTGTGTAGATAATTAAGCGACAATTTCAGAAAACACCATCTCTGTCACCAGTTATTGATATTTTGCTATCACTTGAGTAGAGCATTAATTGATGACCCTTGCAATGTTGCATCCATTAACAAACAACACCAATTATTGTTTTTAGATAAAAATGTGAGCAAAATTATTGACGGAACATGACTTCATAGTTCATGAAAAATACAAATCTAACACTGATTGGACAGAGCAAAATCGTTCATTGGAGAGCACATATAAAAATAGAATGTAGAAATTTTATCTATACAATAGAGCATCAAGTTTTCTACCTTAATCAATGAAGAGCGTCTACACTTCTAACAACAATATATACGATCAATATACTCTCTCACTTGGCTTTCTTTACACCATCATCTTTAAACAGGACATTATAGTTAAAGATAAAATTGTGCATTTTTTACAAGGAAGGCAAAATCAGTAGTCAGCAATGTCATGGTACTACTTAAGTAAAACCTTCAGATTTTTCACTTAAAACAGTATTTTTAAAAGTTTACTTTCTCTTTTGATGACCAAAACATTTAGTAACAGGGCTCAACATTAAATGTCTTCTAGTTGCCCCTGACAACCTATATTTGGGTACGGGCAACTTGCTATAGCTAATAAACATTATGTTTCAGCAAGTGGAATGTATAGCTGGTTAAACTACCAAGTAACCTACTTTAAAAATTAATGTTGAGCCGAGTAATGGTCAATTTAACCAAGCTTCTAGTGTCTACAATGCATTGTCTAAATATTTGAGAAAGATATTCATCAACTTTAGAAAGAAACCCATCCATCCACTCACTCATACATAATTACATTTATCACCTTACTCACAAATCACACATGTTCATAAAAGGTCACACTTTTGCCATACAAATCACGGCATCTACTAACTAACTATTATTACAATACAATACAGACTTCCATATAGGGTTGCTAACTTAACCAAGTCTCTACACTTACAATAGAAGAAACACACAATTTCCATGGACGATGTCAAAACTGGGAAAAGCCATTATGATTATTATATACCTTGTACTACTGTAGAATGTTTCTACTGTATATATCAATTAACCCTTACTATACTATTGCCAATACAGCATGACCTTTGTCATCAGTATTGATACAAACTAACCTGCTCATTCTTGCAGTCAAAACTAGTTCTAACTACTATACTGGTAGTGGCAGGCTAGCTGCTGGACTTTACACTTTGAACTTAGATGTTTTTGTACGGCTAAAGACTGCCCTATGTTACAGACAAATCTTCAAATAAAATTAAACAGGTTAAACTGTTAATGGTTAAGTTAATCTTACATCTTTCACAATTTTCTAAATCTCATATATATTATCATTATTATAAAAAAACCCAGCTGTACAACCTGTCACTAAGTAAGTCAAAATGTCAAACTAGGACACAAAAAACTGATGACCGTTAGTAATATAATATGATACAAGTTGTAGCTAACTGATTAAATTGTACTCTGACCCATATAATATACATAAATATATTATATACATCCTAACAACAGAGTGAGATTTAAATATATAAAACAATTTCATGAATCTTGTATATTGAGCTAAATCTGCTTCAATCTGCTTTAGTGAGATGACAAACCCAGTGGGTGGAGATTCAATTATACTTTATATTAAGTTTTTTACTAGAAATGTTGGAACTTCGTCTGAATAAAAATTGATTAACATGAAAATATAGCATAACATTTTTACAATTATGCGGCCAAAATTCATGTTTATATTATATCAAAATTTATTTTCAACTACATTCAATGGAAACTTTGCTTCAAAGTTTAAAAGTCTTCTACAAAGTATGGTAGGGAAAACCTGGCACCAGGATGATGATACAATCATGTATCTTAGATTAGGGGTCAGTAATTGTTCAAATCTAGTCTTCAAAATTAGCAGTTGTCTGGATTTATAACTGCTTTTCATTTTTGACAACCAAAAATTTATAAATGAAATATTACAAAAAACAATGTATCATGTTGTAAACAGGCATCCTTTAGACCTTTCTCATAGATAGGACCTCCCAACATTGCACAAGGGGAAGGTTTCAGATATCTAGTGTCAACCAAGTAATAGTAACTTAGAAGAAACACATCAATAGCATCAAAATTTCAATTCAAAGATGGAGTTTTTGAAAATTATTTTGACAATGGGTGTAATTTAGAAGCTGAGATATGACAATATGTTGCGATTTGCTTCATGAATGTTACAATAGCAAAGGTCAGTTGAATACGACCTATACTGTAAGCATGTCAATAAGAGAGTACACAAAGTGACTTTGTCACTTCTAGATTGGGTTTTTATCAGATTGTTCTACAGTGATAGCCGAAATTGCTAATTCAGTAATTGCCCTATTACAATAGCCTTCACCATTAAAATAACAAGTTCAATATGTTAAAAACCATCTATCAGTAGACTTGCGTGCTACCAACTGAGCTAGCCGGGCGGCTAAATAACAAATTCAATATGTATACAAGACATGTAAAATACATGTAAAGGTACATTTATATTTCTTACCAAAATAGCATCACGGACATTTCTTTTAATATCTTCTATCTTCTGCTTTCTCTCTCTGGAAGGTAAACAACAACAACTACATTTCACAACAACAACAACAAATCAAGTTAAATGCGATCTGCATGAAAAATATATTAAAATAAACTGGGAAACTCAACAGTTTAGTTAATTACTGGACCTACTGTCAGTGAAGTTCAATATTTTACAGGACCAAATCAAGTCTTACAGGACCAAAGACATTTTACATATTTTGATGAATTGAAAATTGTGTGACTGATTTCAAATTCTTTGCCAGACAGACTGTAAACCTGCAGATCAAGACAGACCTAATTTTGTATTTGATTCATCTGTTGGTCTGTCATGTTTGGTAGTGACTGGGTAGAGCAACTTGATATTTTTGCTTATTACTGGGTTACTACATAAACATAATACATGTACATCTGGCTAGTGCTGGAGAAAGTTTCAGGACAATGACTGTATATCAACTTACTATGACAGAGGACAATAAATATTCGAGGTTAAAAATAAAACACAAAATGACATAAAAACTCATAACGTAGATTAATACACTACGTGACATATCACATTCTGCTCTTGCAAGACATTTTTTCTGTTTAAATGTACCGGTATATCCAGGCCTACTTAGATAGCATATGAAATTAAGCTGTACAAAAAACACATAGTCATACCATGTATAAAAAAGTAAGGCAAGTTAGATGTATCTATGTACTTTAACATGCTGCAATGTTCTGACTTGGGATAATAACTGCCAGTCATGTTGAAGTTGTAAGTAAAATTTGTTAAAAATCTGTCAATTTATTTAAGATTTTAACAGTAATGTTATTCATCATGCATCATAAAGTACCCCCCCAAAAAATCAGAAAAAGGCTTCCTAGCGAAAAATTTGGCTCAGGTCATTGTTAAATACAAAGTTAATGTTAACACACTACGGTATTTACATACAGTCATGAAGGCTCTTAAGATTTTTCAGACTAGTTGAGGTGAGAGAGGCATTAAGCACTTCCTTTTGAAATCATTTGATTAACAAATTAGAATCTAAAATATCTGGACTACTTTACAGAGAGTAATTTATGGTTATACATGTATCCAGGCTATACATGGGATACTATTCTCTGTCCATCACGTGGATTCTTTTGACCATATCATTAGATAAAGTTTAAAATAGAAATAAAGACAACTATGTCAAATTGCTAACTTAAGTTAACATAAATCATAATGGTAGGAGCAGTGGTCTAGTGGTAGGACGTGTGCTTAGGGATCGAGAGGTCCTAGGTTCGATCCCCACTAGGAGCACTGCCAATTTCCTTGAGCAAGAAATTAACCTACAATTGTTCCACTCCACCCAGGTGTAATTGGGTACTTTGAGGGATTCCCTGCCTGAGGGCTCGCGTATTTCAGTAATCAGACAGGAGTTATCGTACAAGATTGTGAAGTCGGCTGAACATGTATAAGGAAGCAGACCTTAAACCGCACTTATAAAAAAAAAATTCTAAGTGACTAATATGATAATATCCAATGTTCATTACATGCTACTAATTTGTCAATCAAACATAGAATTTAGAAACTTTTTCAAAAACATGTACATCAATTTCATTGTTTTGTAAAGTATTTTTTTAAGAATTTAAAGCCCCCTAACTGAAATAGATATGTTAATATTCCTGATATTAACTGCAGTACAAATCATAACATGTGAACAAATTCTCCTTTAATTTTTTACAAGCACCAACCAAATTTATTTTTATAGCAATGAGTCAAATTATCAACTACTGAACTGTGGTGTTTTTCACAAAAATTCGTACAAAAAATCTTCGTAAGTCAAAAGCAAGAAACATTAATAATACGCACACTTTTTGGCTTACCAATTTCAAATATTATAGAATTGTGTAGAATATTTTGTACCTTTAAAATATCATTTCATAGTTATGCTTATTATTCATCTGGCTTTGAACTGCTAATTATATGAAATTGACTTATGATAACTTTTTTCGTAAGAATTTTTGTGAAAAGGAGCACTAGTCCTTATAGTAAATGAACCAAATTATCAACCAGTTGCAATTTTTTACTAGCCCTCAGTTTGAGCTAGTGAGTTAATGCAAGAACTGTATGCATCATCTAATGTAATAATTACAGTAATGTCTTAATACAGTCAATATGTATAATTTAGCATATGCCACGGTCATATTTTGTAGACATTTTATCACTAATTCTGTAAATATACATTTTGAAAAATATAAAACTAAAATGATGTGGAAGCAAACCTGCATGACGGCAACATACACAATTATACACATAATTATAAAAGCTCTGATTATTTTACACATTCTATTTCATTCTACTCAAGAAAATTTCTGCATTGATCAAATTGTGTGAATATTTTGGGCATCATTATTAATATTACATTTAAATGTGCGCATAGATACACAAAACTGAATCAATTACAAACACATAATACAGATTTTTTCGGTGTGATAATCATTTTTGCAACAATTAATGGATTATTATAACGGAAGAATTTAATCAAGTTTTTTGAAAAAAATGTATAAATTAATTTATTATTTTTTTTATTTTATATATTACGTATACGCAATTTGTTTTTGCCAGATTATGTATTATAAATTATGTATCCCTAATTACATACATATTTTACATAAAAAAAGACTCATAAGATAAGAACCCTATTTAAAAGTATAAAGGTTTAAAACCAATACACATTCATCAAGTCTTAAATCTAACATTCTACTTAGATCTAGTTGTAACCATATCAACTCAATAAAATGTTTTCATACAGCGAGTGAGTCATAAAATGAATTCATACTGGGGTTTAGAGAGAGAGTATATAATGCAAGGAGCAATCTCTGTTGAGTATTTATGCACTGGAAATTGGATATTTATAGATTTACTGGAGCTATTTATAGATTATAATCTATTTATAGACAAGGTCAAGGTGATATAATTACATCAAGGGAATAGCTGAAAACATCTGGTTACAATACTTTACTAGGCATGTTACAAATCAATTTAGATTTTAGAAACCATACAATGCAGTAACATTTTATATACAGCTACGAATATCCATAGCAATGTAAATAGTAACATTAATTACTAGAAAATATTAGCTCGAATATAGAAATAGTATTTTCAGTTAACGAAAACAAACATATAAAGGATCTTATAATTACAGTTTGTTTTTAACAACTAATAAAGAATTTCTTACGTAATTATTGATTATAATAATATATTGATTTATTAGATTAGTAGGAAATCGGCAAAATTATCACTGACTAAACAGTATATAAAGCATCATCAATTGTTTGTTTTCCCTTCACTTTAACTAGTCATAGTGGTTTTCTACAGAATCCTTATTGAGTGACAGTGAAAAAAGCATCCATTTAGGAAGAGAAAGGTGTTTTACTGACAATATTTTGAATGTTATTTTACTATGTATATAAACCAATGAGTACATTTATTTTTACTGCATCAGAAAATTGCATGATAATATTTGAGAATTAAACATTTGCATGTTGTTTGTTTTTTATTGCAGTAAACACAACCATAAATTTGATATCATTTGATTAGCATGTCGTGATATTGTGAGAGATTAATAGGTGGGTAGGGCCTCCATGACTGTTGAGTAATGATATGAGTTTCAGAGCAGTCTTTAGTCTTGATATCATTCTGTAGTCACGATTAGGAACCAGGTAAACCGTGTTGAAAAAAACAGATTGATATTTGGTAAATATGTAAGTCTAACAGACCAAATCATAACATTAGGGATTAAGAAGTAAGACTATGACTTCAGTCAGTAATATTAATGAAGCATTTGGCATGTCGAATATTTTCTAGGTCAGAGGATCTTAGATAGAGAATTGTCATAAATTATTCTTATGATATTGAAAAGGGATATATCAATGAATTGAATAGACTACTTACTCTGGACTAAATCCATTAACATGAAGAATTCTCATCTGTTTTACAATTGTCGACTTTCCAGATTCCCCGGCACCTATGTAAAAAGAAAAGAATGAGGTACAATAAGGGGAAACTATAACAGTATCCAAGATATGTCGGAAAATAATTGCCAATTAAATCCAATTAACGACGACCTTACCTAATAACAGCAGTCTATGAGTGGCTCTGTATGTTTGTTTATCTTTCTGTAACTGTTTCTCAATGCGTTTATTAGTTTCTTTACGCAACTTTTCCTCTTCATCACTCGATGTTCTTTTAAAGCACCCCATCTTGTGGACAAAATGGACGAAAATTCGTCTAAATATGAAATGGATCACACCATAAACGAATCCGTCTGTTGTCCAGCAAGTACACACTAAAATCCAAGATAACCGTGATCCGTGCCTCCCGGGCTATAAGGAGGAAAATCCACGGGAGAGCCCGAGAACACTAGAATTAGTCATGAAAACAACACAATATCTCCTGGATCCGACATTTCATTTCTACCGATCATCAACCTGACAGCACTGGGTGGGGTTACGAATGCATCATGGGAACACAGAGTAAATTATATGGCAAAATTTGATGACATCACGAGCAGGTGCGCTGACGTTTTACACGTGGGAAGGGAGAGCAACCAAATAACGAACAGAAATTAAATTCACAAAAATCTTAAGAGTTACTTCCCTTTACATACTTAGTTCAACACGGTTACTCAAATATACGAAAAGGACTTTTTGGGCGAAAAGGCGCAAAAAGGACTTTTACCGGCGAAAAGGCGCAAAAAGGACACTAATATACGAAAAGGACATTTTTCGTAAAAAAAATTATTTATTATACTATGAAAAGGGCTGAATTTGAGCTAAAAGACGTTCAATTCTAAGCAAAAAGGACTTTCAGCGGCAAAAAGGCGCTAAAAAGTACACTTTTATACGAAAAGGACATTTGCGCATCCGTGAATGCATTAAATACAGTATGAAAAGGACTTAATGCGGACGAAAAGACTTCAATTCTAAGCAAAAAGGACTTTTAGCGGCAAAAAGGCGCTTAAAAGTACACTATTATACGAAAAGGACATAAGCGCATCCGTTCATGCATTAAATACAGTATGAAAAGGACTTAATGCGGGCGAAAAGACTTCAATACGAGGCAAAAAAGACTTTTACCGGCGAAAAGGCGCTAAAAAGTACACTAATATACGAAAGGGACATTCTTTGCATCTGTTCATGCGTTGAATAAAGTATGAAAAGGACTTATTGCGGGTGAAAAGACTTCAATACGAGGCAAAAAGGACATTTACCAGGTGCAAAGGCGTTGAAATTTTAGTCCTTTTCATATCTTTAAAAGACTCCAGAATGTCCTTTTCGCATTTCAGTGTCCTTTTAGCGCCTTTTCGCCGGTAAAAGTCCTTTATGCCTCGTATTGAAGTCTTTTCGCCCGCATTAAGTCCTTTTCATACGATTACTCTATCTAATGCATGAACGGATGAACTTTTCGTATTTTAGTGTACCTTTTAGCGCCTTTTCGCCGGTAAAAGTCCTTTTTGCCTCGAATTAAAAGCCTTTTTGCTCAAATTCAGCCCTTTTCATAGTATCATAAAAGATTTTTTGACGAAAAAAATGTCCTTTTCGTATTTTAGTGTACCTTTTAGCGCCTTTTCGCCGGTAAAAGTCCTTTTTGCCTCGAATTAAAAGCCTTTTTGCTCAAATTCAGCCCTTTTCATAGTATCATAAAAGATTTTTTTGACGTAAAAAATGTCCTTTTCGTATATTAGTGTACTTTCTAGCGCCATTTCGCCGGTAAATGTCCTTTTTTGCCTCGTATTGAAGTCTTTTCGCCCGCATTAAGTCCTTTCCATACTCTATCTAATGCATGAACGGATGCAAAAAATGTCCTTTTCGTATAATAATGTACTTTTGAGCGCCTTTTCGCCGGTAAATGTCCTTTTTTGCCTCGTATTGAAGTCTTTTCGCCCGCATTAAGTCCTTTTCATACTCTATTTAATGCATGAACGGATGCAGAAAGGTCCTTTTCGTATATTAGTGACGTTTTTGCGCCTTTTCGTCTGTAAAAGTCCTTTTTGCGTCGAATATAAAGGTTTTTTTGCCGGATTTAAGTCCTTTTCATACCCTATTCAGAGTTTGAAAAGACGATAAAATGTCCTTTTCGTATATTAGTGTCCTTTTTGCGCCTTTTCGCCGGTAAATGTCCTTTTTGCGCCTTTTCGCCCAAAAAGTCCTTTTCGTATATTAGTGTAACCCGTTCAACACTGTCATTACCCCCTCTTAAAATTCACTAGAAAACTAGCGTTCGAAAATAGACAAAAACGTTTGATAAAGCTAAAAGAATGTTGTTTATGCTTGAAAGGCCTTATTTCATCAACAGTCTTATGACCAAGTTTCATTGTAAATCTTTTTATATTAAATTGTTATAATTTTTAACATGTTGCCCAGTATTTTAATTGTTTTAATTGTATTTTTATACAAGACTCTACCTCCCTCTATGCACATGCAACATCGTGCAAGTAGTTGTGACCACACCTTTGACAATCAGCAAAGTTGGTGGTTAATTCCACCAATACTACCCCAGACTAAGGGGACAAAGCACAAATGCTAGTACACTCAATGAAAATAAGATTTCTAAATATACATCTATATCATTATAATCGAACAAATTTGATAGATATATAGGATTGATATTTGTTCCATAGTCCTTTTTAATTCCATATTAAAAAATATACTATTTCTTACAATCCACCATTTTGTAGACTTACTTTTTATATCTTTATTTTGAATCTAGTCTACAAGTTTGCCAATTTCCCTTACTTGTATTTTCTTTTTATCAATTGTTGGGTATCACAATATCCCATACCTTTGGTTAAAAAAAAATCAAAATCCAATCTAGTTAATTCTTAAAGCATGGCAGACCAGTGGTGCTTTTCACAAAAATTCTTACGTCAGTTTCATATAATTACATAGGTGCAAGTTAAGAAATTTGAAAAACCTGCAATCCTGAAAATTTGTTAATTTATATAGGGAAAATAAAGAAAATCAATCATTTATAGACACACAAAAACCTGAATTTCAGGCATAAACCTGAAAACTTGCACCCATGTAATTAGTACTTTAAAGTAGACGGATAATAAGCATAACTATGATATGATATTCAAAGTTATACACAATTCTGTAATATTTAAAATTGATAAGCCATAAAATGAGCGTATTGTTACTTGCTTTTGACTAACAAAGATTTTTTTGTAAGAATTTTTGTGAAAAGCACCACTGGATATTGAACAAAATGATAATACATGTAAGTTGAAATAACTTCTTTCACAATGAAGACAGTTGTACATTTCGGAGTATGATAATAAAACAACAACAATAAAACAGATACATGATTTAACAATTTATTTTTACAAATCAGAAAGTTTTTACAAAATATATCAAGAGATGAACACATTGGTAATTAATTGAACACAAATTGGGAGATTAATCAATTATTTTGAACATATTACTTCCTCTATACATTAACAGGTCAACAGAGAGAAACCTACAAATATAGTAGAAAATGTTCATGCTATTTCAATACTAACTGCTAGTAGACATTATATATTAGAAATTTACATTCTCGAAAGTCCAAATAGTCACGTTATTTTCTGTATCTTATGCTACAGAAAGTGGTCCAGATAAATATTCAAAATATAATTGAAGTATGGTGCTATAGGAATAGAAAAAATATATAGGAGAAAATTATATGCTTTACACGAACAAAAGTGGTAATAGTCAATGAATATTCAAGTTATATAACACAATTTTTATCAATGACATCTAATAAATATATACAATACTATGATATCAGAATTAACCAGAGAAACTAATATCAAAGAAAAAGTACATTGCTGGCTATTTGCTATAGCTAGTGCAAGTTGACCTGTGACAGATTAACACATTACATGTTTCAGAAACTACACTACATTTAACAGACTTTAAGTATGGAACAAGTCTCAGGTCATATGTCACAAGCTTTAACATGTATTATCCATAACTTACTATCAGTATTCAAAGTAATAATGCATCAGTAATGAACTAAACATTTTCCCTCAGCTTCCAATAAATACATTTCAAGCACTAAGAAAATCGGTAATTAACTAAAAATACACAAAATTAACACAAAACACACGGCCATAAGATTATTTAGACAACTAATAATACAAATATAAACAATATCCAGACACCATATTCAACTACTCAATATCTTATTTCAAAGAGTTATAACAACAGATAGCAGTGTATAAAGCTATGCCTGATGATTTATTACTTGACAAAAATGATTCTTGTCCAATGGTAACAATGATTTCAAATGTATCTATTATTTCAAGAGCCAAAAAAATGACAAGTATAATAACATTCACATTTGTACTAAATGCAATGGTCATTATAATGTGTGAGACTAAGTGAAGTAATACATAGAACATTTTTTTAAATTCAAAAATCTTAATCTGTTAGATATAGCTTTATGCCCTTAAAGAACTAGCACATAATCCAGACAATAGTGTCAGTCAATCACTGTTTCATGTGGCTGGTGTATAGTTCAGTTTATGTACATAATCTGATAACTTTGTTAGTAACAATCAAGAAATCTTCATCTTGAAGTTCCTTTAATGCTTCCTCAAATAGATCTTTAGGAACAGGCTGAAATAGAAAGAAATAAATTGTGTCAATTGTCTAATGTATGGTAAAAACTAGAAGACCAAAATAAATGGGTTAAACATTGCATGATGCTGAAGTCTTGTTCCTCCTTACATTTCTGCATAGATTATTCATAGCTAGAATAAGCAAATATGGCCAGGCCAACAAAATAATAGTTTTATTTTGAACTTTTACACCCAAGATGTTTATCAAGAAATTTTCAGGACAGATCCTAACATATAGCATGAATAACCCCCAAAAGGTTCTTAAATATAGAATAGGCTCTCTTTGGGTTCATTTTAGTAACAACTCAATTTATTCATATTAAGCAATTTACAACAAGAGTTCAAGCCAGGAAAATACATCTCTCATGTTGATTTGTATCTCCACCACGAAATGTGTCATTTAGTCAACCCACAAATTGTGTGGTGCTTACCACTGATTTTCAGTCACATTGCAGTAGTCACTTAACTTTTTTCTCTTTCCTGGACAGGCCTTGGTCTCAGTACTTTATAAAGCGTTCAGCCAGTAGTAGGCACATACTTTACCCTAGTGGCTGACAACTACCTTACCCGATACAGATATAGGTAACTGAAAAGCTGCAAAACTTACTTCGCGACAATACTCAATAAGGTAAGCAGTTCCAACTTTGATTCGAGGTCAGACACGATACTGAGGGACTAAGCCAGGCTGCTAAAAGTCTGGCAGCATGAAAGTCTCAAACAGAATATTTAATGGTACCTACCACATCAGATCTTTCTCTCAGTTCTTCGAACAACTTGGCTTGTTTCAAAGTAGCCACCTTGCCCTTCTCTTGTATCATTTTCTTCAATGCTTGTGTAACTTCAGCCTTACGTTTACGTGCAGCTCCACTGATACCAGTAGTCAAGATACTTATATCTATCTTACCAGTACTTGGATCTACAGCGGCTTGTTTTAATGCTTCCTTGTATAACCTGAAATATAGGTGATAATTGAAATATGGGTGATGATAATATAGGGGATGATTAAAATATAGGGGATGATTGAAATATAGGCGATGATTGAAATATGGAAGATAGATATGACAGGTTTATCTAAGTTATTTCTGAGTGATGATTTAAAAGGGTGAAAGTTTAATATCTTTCAAAATCCTGACACTCCTACAACAAGTAATTTCAGCAGTGTTTTTTTAAATAGGAAAATAATGCTTGATCTGTCTCATCACAGGACTTTGAAACAGAAGGGGTGCTGGGAGATTAGACACATTAACAAGGAGCTATAAAGTTTACATTGTTGAATTTATATAAAAAAGTTTTGACAAGCAATGGCAGGCCACTGAATCTAGTATATACCAGATTTTAATTTGAGAATGCTAACCACTACAGCATAGATAATAACTACTTCTAACATTAGTATTAAAGTTCCCTAACCTCATGGCTTCCTCAACATCAGCGACCTGTACTGTATCAGACAGCCTCATTCTGGCATGAGCCTCAGCCAATCGTATCAGAGATTCTAACTGACGAGGGTATGCTGTAACTTGACCACGCCCACTACCTATCTTTCTCATGTTGACATACTCTTGTATCAATGACTGGCCAGCATCTTCACTTATCTTAGGTTGAATAGTAACCTTGGCATAAGCAATAAAATCTCTCAACACACTCATATCCTGTTGATATAAACACAGGTATTTATCATCATATTATGTTGTGTCAAATAGCCTTTACAAAATGTCTGTCATAATAATAACTTATTATTTAGTATTAAATTTAAAGCTCTTTGTTTTTTTCATGGGTTGAAGTTTAAACTTTCCAATATTCCTATGTTCTGAATCCTATAAATAGAAGGATTTCTCTGGGGCCCATGACATCAAGCGTCTTACGACTGAATTTAGTCGTAACTCCTTCAATATAGTATTGTTAAATTGTCGTAAGATTTTTGATAATATGCTGCCCAGGTACCCAAATCCTTTACATCAGGACTAGTCCTGAAAACTTTTATCCATGTATCTTGCATAAATTTTAATTGAAATTTGGTTGAGCATTATACATGACATTATTCAATTAGAACATGGCAGTCATTCATTGTATCTTTATTTCATGGGTGGAAATTGAAAGTTCTTAAATACTGTAAACCTACATTCAAAATATTGACTTGGACAGACATAATGTTAATGACATAGGGCAGTTGATTTAAAAATACTGCAATCAATATCAATTAATGAAAATATTCACCAATGTTATTTTTACAGAATTTTAATGTTAAACCTTCAACCTAAACTTACCAAGAATTCCTCTTCTGATTTCTCCTGAGCATGGAAGTACAAAGACACAAGATGGTTGGCTAGTTTTCTGTCATATAACTCATCTTGTGGATCAAGTATTAAAAATATCAAATCAAATCTGAAATCATAAGTTAAAAGTTACATCATATAAATTTATTCCTAACAAGAAATGTAATGTGGGAACCACATTAAAGCCTGATTTTAAAAACTTTAACACAAAAATTACAAAGGGAAATAATCCATAATAAAGCCAGGTAGAGTTGTGGTTACTGTCTATTTCTGTTCATCACATGGTATAATATCATTGTATAGAGTTTCATAAAGATCTGACAATAAATGGCAGAGATATATGCTAAATTGAAAACTTCAAACGCAATTGTTAACGATACCGGACGCCCACCCACCTGTGTTTTGCCAAACTATTAGCCGAATTTTTCCGTTGAAAAATCCGGCTTAAAATGGAATTTTGTTACTAGGTTCTATAACAAAATATTATACCTCACGATTTCACATATTTGCTCTTCCGAAAACCAATATCTTTAGCATAAGTGGAATAATGAATTTATAAGTTGATTCAATCACCATGATCAAAGCAGATTTTGTTCAGTTGATTAAAGAATTGCATTTATTGATATTATAAAAAGTTAAACATAAAAATACATTCAACAACTTTTATTCCATATCTATCAACAATTTACATTATCAAACGGTTAAAATCATGTTTTTGATTTTCATGTTTAGTCATTGAATGTCTGTTAGTTAACCCAAGTGAACTTTTAAGTCTATAATACTCAGTACAATAACTCAACCAACCTTGACAATAATGTATGTTGTAACATGATATTCTCTGTAATAGTTTTATTTTTATTCCACTGGGATTCTACAGGGTTAGCTGCAGCCAGTACTGATGTTCTAGCATTTAGTGAACAAATTATACCAGCCTTAGCTATAGACAAAGTTTGTTGTTCCTGAAAGTATAAATAATATTAATCAGCGCCATAGAGAATAGATAACTAGTACATGAAGTGACAAGTTAGGTTTCAAGCAGATTGCCTTAATCCACTAGCCTAAAGCCTGGGACTAGTGCAAATTGATTTAGGCTGGTGAAAACCACTCATTACTTAAATAGGTGGGCTAGTCGATAATTTTACCTTTCACTTTATAAATCAGGCTAAGACTCAAGAAAATTAAGGCGATGACACATTTAAATCTACTATCATAAACATATGCAAATACCATAGAATCTTGTCCCCTGACATGTCAACCTTCATAGTGTAAAACCGGTTAACTTGAGGTAAATTATATTTATAGTGGACTGACTTTGGATATCTATACTCGGGCTATTTAGAACCACTAACTTCTGGGTCTGCAGCGAGTCAGGTTACATGAACTAAGCATGCATGATTTAACTCAAGACATAAAACTTACCATAACTTCATGTAGAACAGATCTTGTACTATCATTCATTTTATCAAATTCATCAATACAACATACACCATTATCACTGAGAACAAGTGCTCCGCTAATAAATGAAATAATCATAACACAAAATTAATTAGTTAGAACATCAGACAACATACTTTTTTACTTTTTGGGTTTATTAACACCTTATAAGGTTATATAACCAACTCAACAATTTCTCCAATTATCAAGTTAATTAGACATTACAGCCAACTTTATTGGAAGGATACCACCAGCCAGGCAGTGAACGTTGATTTCAGAATTAAAGTTGAATGTGCTACTACCGCACTATGATTGCAGCTTAGAGAAAAGAAGCAATTGGTGTAGCATAATTTTATCATAGACAAAGCAGAAAAAAAATACTTAGTTGGTACCAAATATACGTAGTAATAACTAAGTCATTGTATCTGGATTATGAAACAAGTTCTTAAAACTCTCAAGTCCACTTCCTGGTACCCAGCTAATAGGATCAATTTTTTGCTCAAGAAAATAAGGTAGGTTTTGGATGTGATTCACACGATGGGGAGCATATTAATCGAAACAAATTATGTACGATCTAATAAACATTTTTAACTTACGTTTGAAGAACAAGTTGTCTAGTATCAGGATCTTTAGTAATATAAGCAGTAAGACCAGTAGCACTAGAACCTTTACCAGATGTATACTGTCCACGGGGAACCAGATGATGGACATATTGTAATAGTTGTGACTTACTGGTACCCGGATCACCACATAACAATATATTGATCTCAGCTCTACAATTTATAACAATAATAAACACAAATATTATATTATAAATCCATGAATTTAAGATTTATCAAATGTAGGGAATTTAGGTCCTTTTTTACTTTTATGGGATGAATTTTACTAAATCTAGTCAGATGGTCCGAGGAATTGTCGAGGCTACTACTACTAATATTATTAAGCTATTCTCATCAAATCCGACCTAATTACAGTAAAATCTAATAGCCGATAATTATGAAAGACTAACATTTTCTAAAATAAGCTGATCAAGCGAAAAATGACAGCCTTGAAGGTTGATATTTTCATTTAAGTTACCCTCTTTAAGACAAAGTGATTATTCCAGAACTCAGAAAAGGGCAGGGAGGCAGAAAAAAGGGGCAGGGCATGTCGGACGGTTAATGTCTTAAATGTACTATTACTGCATAAAAAGAGGCTAAAAAGGACACGGAGGGGAAAAAAAGGACAGGGTGCAGTGCCCTGCTATTCTGCTTTGGAATAATCACTAAAGACAGTAATGTCAAGTAATGCTTGTATAAACAGTTTCAAATGTTATGGAGTTAAAACAACTTGCCCCAAGCAAGACTGGTCCTATGTCGAAAACATTAATAATAATAATTACTTTATCCAAAGGGTAATAATAATTTGGGTTAGGAAGACAGAAATAATGAGTTTACTGTTTGTTACCTGGCCTTTCCTCTTCCAGTATTGTTGAAATCTTTTCTTGTACCACCAAACAATTGTAACAATATTCCTTTCTTTATATCATCATTCTCATAAATACTGGGAGCTATAATAATAGTAACATAAATATACATGTATCATTACAATAGTTTATTCAAAACACTCCAAGCACAGTAAGTAATAACTTTATCACTTATTCTGATTGATTCTAGTTAGGGCAGTCAGTGATGTTATGATTTCGAAAAATGATGATCAGAACTAGTCATTTATGCAGCATTTGCTATATTTTCTTTGTAATAATTTTTGGTTTCTTTTGAAAGTTCTTACTGAAAAGTGGTTGTCCATGACAACAGTAAATTTCCAAGACTACTATGGCGAAGTCTTTAAACATTTAAGTAGTAATAGGCACATTCAGAAAAAACATCTAGTTGCATTATAAATGTTAAATTTTGTCTTAAAAAAACTACTAAAAGTTGATTGATTTTACAGACTCAAAAAACTTGGTAACTATATTTCAAAAATAATATACATACACAACATTATTGTGCAACAAAGCCAAAATGAAAATTTCATCCAGACCAAGGCCAATATTCCAGGATTAACAGTAATATAAAGTACTTACCTATTGCTCTAGCAAGTCTCTCATAAATATCTGGTTCCTTAGAAAGTTTCTTTATTAATTCTATTCTCTCAGCAGGTAAGCGTGAAGTTTTCCTGAAAACAGACAAAATTGCAATGTAATTTAAATAATTTCTCATTAAAGTTTGATGAATTATTGGGTTCTACTAACATGGGTGCAAGATGAAAATTTTGAAAAACCTGAAAACTGTAATTTGAAACCATTTTTCTTCATAATTTAAAAGCAAAACATTGTCTAATTTGTTGTGAAAAACCTGAACTTCAGGCATATGCCTGAAAACTTGCACCCATGTACTAATCTTTCACCTTTAGAAGTCATATTATTGTCTCTTATTTTTACTTTTAAAATAGAAATATCTACATAAAAATTTATAAGCAAGCTCGACAGGTTTCCGTTAGTATCAGCTTTATATAATATATAGACATCAGTTATTGCCTTCAGCCCAATAACACTAGCTCAATTTATAACATTTAACATAATTAATTGTCTAATTATCAACTAGCCCCACATATGATACAAATTTCACTAGTCCAAATCAATTTTCAATGTATGAAGTTTCATAAAGATCTAACAATAAATGGCAGAAATAAATGGTAAAGAAAAAACTTTAACGCAATTGTAAACGACACCGGACGCCTGTGTTGCCAAACTATTAGCCTAATTTTTTCGTTCAAAAAATCAGACTAATAAAATTCAAAGAAACAAAATATTTATATTTACGTTTCATCCTCCTCAGCTTCATGGAGACGTCTTACATCCATCTTTCTAAAGTGGACCACATCAATATGAGTCTTATATACTGACTTGACATTACGCATACGTGGATTCACACGTAGAGGCATAGCACGATATATACCAGTAATAGTGACTCTATCACCAGGTTGCACTTTATCTACTAGATCAGAGTGAGCATATAATACCACTGTGTGGGGAGTTTGTCCAGGTGGCATATCATCTGTAAGATAAAAATTGACAAGAAATTAAGATTAATTTTAATATTCTGTGACAAATGCCTTTTCAAACCCTGCAAGTGCTTAAATATCTTTAGTAGTAAAACAAAAGAAAAATAACTATTGCAGATAAGGCTATATACCATAGATACAAATCCTCACCAAGTTATGGCCTTTTTTTATCAAGCACTACCTAAACATATTATGTAACATAGTAAAGGGAAAATAATGAACTAGTCTGACTAAATGAATCTAAAATGTTTTAACTAGCCCTAGTCAATTTTCACTAACACTTGGCTCTGGGCTTGAGGTGACGACTACTTTAACATTTCAGTTTATGCCCGTATGAAAGTGTAAAATGTATTATTGCTTGAAGGTTGATGGTAAAATCTACATTATAAACACCAGTTTCTGACTATCGGCTATATTGGTCCTGTGATGTACCAGTACTCAACATTTCTAAATCCTCTATAAGCAACTGCCTTATTTCTTAGATAACAAGAGCTCCGCTGGGCGGGGCATTATACGCCCGTGTGCAGTCCATGCTGTGTTCTATCTCATATAAAGTCCCTGTGACCTTGACCAATGACCCCGGGATCTCAGAATAGGTCCCATTCTTAACAGGAGGGCTATCCAAAGCAAAGATTTTGAGAACCTAGGTAAGGTTGATTTATCACCGACACAAAGTTTTCCCATACAAACTTCCAGTGACCTTGACCCTGGGGCCTCAGAACCAAAAGTTCTCGCCCTTGACCCAAAGAGTATTTATACATAAAATTTGGTGATATTAGGTAAAGTTGGTTGTTGGACAAGGTTTTTCCTCATGATTTTTCTTTTGACTTTAACCTTTAACACAGGGACCTAAAACCAAAGGGGCATATGCTAGACATTAAGGCTACCCTTAAATAAGATTTGGAAAACCTACAATGTAGGTACAATTATTATTGAGTTACTGTCCGGAAAATGTTTCAATATGAATTAAGTCCCTGTGACCTTGACTTTTGTCCCTGGGGTTTCCAAATCAAAAGAGAACATCAAATACCAAAGAGCTATCAACACATTACATCTTGACAAATGGGCTGATCCACATAAAATTTCGTTAACCTAGGTACAATCATTGTTTAGTTATTGTCCGGACAAGGATTGTCCATATGATGCCCCTGTGACCTAGATCTTTGACCCAGTTTTGACCCAAAACCAATTGGGAACATCCTTAACACATAAAATTTGGTGAACTAAATTCATTTTACTTATTTAATATAGCATTATTTCCATGGTTTGCCATTTTGACTTTATTGACATATTGATTGAACATTTGAAGTCTCTGCTTGGTAATTTGATATCTTCTGGATGATGGTTTAAACTTGACCCAGGGGCCCCAAAATCAATAGGGAACATCCTTGACACATGGGCTACTCTCACATGAAATTTGGTGAACTTAAGTGCAGTCATTGTTGATTTACTACACGGACAATGTTTTTCAATATGATGCCCCTGTGACCTTGACCTTTGACCCAGGGGCCCTAAAACCAATAGGACATAACCATGACACATGGGCTACTCTCACAAAAAATTTAGTGAACCTAGGTACATTGGTTGTTCAGTTATTGTCTGGACAAGGTTTTTCCATATGATGCCTCTGTGACCTTGACCTTTGGGTCTAGGGCCCCAAAACCTATTGGGAACATCCTTCACACAAGGGCTACATTCACATAATATTTTATGAACCTAGGTACAGTCCTTGTTGAGTTATTGTCCAAACAAGGATTTTCAATATGATGCCCCTGTGACCTTGACCTTTGACCCAGGAGCCCCAAAACCAATAGGGCATAACCTTTACCCAAGGGCTACCCTCATATAAAATTTGGAGAACCTAGGTACATTGGTGGTTCAGTTATTGTCTGGACAAGTGTTTCATTGTTTGCCGTTTTGACTTTATAAACAAATTGATAGAACATTTGAAGTCACAGCTTGGTAATTTGATATCTTCTGGTTTAAGCTTTAAATTAACCCTGTTTTCCCAAAACTGATAAGGTACATCCTTGACACATGGGCTACTCTCACATGAAATTTGGTGAACTTTGGTACAATCATTGTTGAGTAATTATCCGGACAATGTTTTTAATATGATGCCCCTGTGACCTTGACCTTTGACCAAGGCGCCCCAAAACCAATAGGGCATACCCTTGACACATGGGCTACTTTCAAATAAAATTTAGTGAACCTAGGTACATTGGTTGTTCAGTTATTGTCTGGACAAGGTTTTTCCATATGATGCCTCTGTGACCTTGACCTTTGGGTCTGAGGCCCAAAAACCTATTGGGAACATCCTTGACAAAAGGGCTACCTTCACATAAAATTTTGTGAACCTAGGTACAGTAGTTGATGAGTTATTGTCCAAACAAGGATTTTCAATATGATGCCCCTGTGACCTTGACCTTTGACCCAGGAGCCCCAAAACCAATAGGGCATAACCTTTACCCAAGGGCTACCCTCACATAAAATTTGGAGAACCTAGGTACATTGGTGGTTCAGTTATTGTCTGGACAAGTGTTTCATTGTTTGCCGTTTTGACTTTATAAACATATTGATAGAACATTTGAAGTCACAGCTTGGTTATTTGATATCTTCTGGTTTAAGATTTAAACTAAACCCTGTTTTCCCAAAACTGATAAGGTACATCCTTGACACATGGGCTACTCTCACATGAAATTTGGTGAACTTTGGTACAATCATTGTTGAGTAATTATCCGGACAATGTTTTTCAATATGATGCCCCTGTGACCTTGACCTTTGACCAAGGTGCCCCAAAACCAATAGGGCATACCCTTGACACATGGGCTACTTTCACATAAAATTTAGTGAACCTAGGTACATTGGTTGTTCAGTTATTGTCTGGACAAGGTTTTTCCATATGATGCCTCTGTGACCTTGACCTTTGGGTCTGGGGCCCAAAAACCTAATGGGAACATCCTTGACACAAGGGCTACCTTCACATAAAATTTTGTGAACCTAGGTACAGTAGTTGATGAGTTATTGTCCAAACAAGGATTTTCAATATGATGCCCCTGTGACCTTGACCTGTGACCCAGGAGCCCCAAAACCAATAGGGCATAACCTTTACCCAAGGACTACCCTCACATAAAATTTGGAGAACCTAGGTACATTGGTGGTTCAGTTATTGTCTGGACAAGTGTTTCATTGTTTGCCGTTTTGACTTTATAAACATATTGATAGAACATTTGAAGTCACAGCTTGGTAATTTGATATCTTCTGGTTTAAGATTTAAACTTAACCCTGTTTTCCCAAAACTGATAAGGTACATCCTTGACACATGGGCTACTCTCACATGAAATTTGGTTAACCTAGGTACAGTCATTGTTGAGTTATTACCCGGACAATGTTTTTCAATAGGATGCCACTGTGACCTTGAACTTTGACCCAGGGCCCCCAAAATCAATAGGGCATATTCTTGACACATGGGGTACTCTTACATAAAATTTGGTGAACCTAGGTACATTGGTCTTTCAGTTATTGTCTGGACAAAGTTTTTCCATATAATGCCCCTGTGACCTTGACCTTTGAACCTGGGGCCCCATAAACCTATAGGGCACATCTTTGACACATGGGCTACTCTTACATAAAATTTGGTGAACCTAGGTACAGGCGTTGTTGAGTTATGGTCCGGACAAGGTTTTTCAATTTGATGTCCCAGTGACCTTGACCTTTGACCCAGGGGCCCCAAAACCCATTGGGAACATCCTTGACACATGGGCTTCTCTCACATAAAATTTGGTGAACCTAGGTAGATTGGTTGTTAAGTTATTGTCAGGACAAGTTTTTTCCCCATATGATGCCACTGTGACCTTGACCTTTCATGCAGGGGCCCCAAAACCAATAGGGAACATCTTTGACACATGGGCTACTCTTACATTAAATTTGGTGAACTTAGGTACATTGGTGGTTCAGTTATTGTCCGGACAAGTTTTACCTATTTTAAGTCCCAGTGACCTTGACCTTTAACCCTGGGGTCTCAAAATCAATAGGGAACCTCCTTTACCCAAGGGCTATCCACACATAAAATTTTAGGAACCTTGGTATATCCTTTCTTGAGTTATCATCCGGACAAGCAATTGTCCACGGACGGACAGACGGACAGACGGCCAGACGGACAACATCATAACATAATACGACCGTTTTTTCAAAACGGGCGTATAAAAAGTCATGGTCCGTACATAACCAGGATTTCACGAACAATATCAGTAAGTCACCTTACCCACTGGACCATGAAGGCTGATAACTACCAAATTTAACAAGCTACACTTTTCTAATCTGCTTGCTCAGTTGGTTTTACACAAGTCTGCTGATTGGTCATTTGCTTAGATTCCTGGGAAGAGCATATTTTGTACAGCTTGGTCATGAAATAACTATTACAGCCATTCTTTCTCCAACCACTAAGTCTACATAAGGTAGGGCAGTTCTTACTGACTGTCCACATGACCATAACTAAGATTTGGCTTTTCTAGGAATGGTGGGGTTGACTGACGTCATTATATAACCTAATCACTGGGTTGCTACTGGGTTAACCCCTCCTCCTAAAAAAACTAACCTGGTGACTCTTGAAGTTTAATATGTTGTTTATCACTAAATTGCGATCTGTTGTGAACCAAAGCAAAGCTATGGTTAGTGTTACAAACTGTACATAAAGTTGGTTCAGCAATTCTACCACGTTCAATCTCAACACTTTTCTGGTTATGACAATTGTAACACTGGAAGAAAGCTTCACGCATCTCGGGTATTAGTGGAGATAATCTAATTACCATACCACTGATTGTGATCAGCTGATCAATATCTGGAAAAAATATTTTGATTTAATGCACATGTAGTTCATAGAATGGTCGAATTTTGAATTTTAATAATTTGAGAAACTAGAAGCATAGATAAAGCAAGTATGTACATGGGTAGAAAGAACAATTGTTACTATCCTGCACAAATGGGTATAATTTTCTTGTTTTATGCCACTTTCAATCAAGACTTTGACCATTGTTGACACTCTTTGCAAAATGAGTGGTTTCCAGTAAAAAATACCCAACATTTAACAAAGGCAAGTATAGTGCAAGGAAAATATATCATGGGAGGCTAAAATGTAGCCAAACCAAAGTTCTTTGTCATAATTGTTTACAGATAACTGGAGTCTTAAAACTATTGGTGTTTACAACAACATTCAAATATAATGCCAGACTTTATATCCCTTCTGGTAGATGAATAAATTCAGCTCACATGTCTAGTTTGTAAAACTAGAAAATGAAAGCGGTACCCAAATGATCAATTTAAATTGCCTGCTCCATATAAAACTTCTACTTATAGGCTATCTTCAAGTAATTTAGCTGAAGCAAACAGAAAAGTAGTCATGATTTAGTGACTACTTAACTATGTGGAATAGCAAGATACTTAATAAATGGAAATAATACTCATCTGTGGTGTAAGCATGTGTCTAGTACAACGTTTTGGCTCAGAGGACCAAAAATATTACCAGGACAAAATATAATGAAGTATGGTAAATGTAGCTTTAACTACTGTCACAACAATTGCTTTTCAAACCTTCTATACACATACTGCAATACTTCAGCAGTCTACGAAAATTAGTATTTGAAAATGGTAACCTGAACAAGTCAATTAAGTAGCAAGAACTATATCTTGTTCTAAGATTTTTGGTTGCCCAAACTAAAGAATAAGTTGTTCCGGGGCAACCAGACACCCACTACATTTGAAGACTGCTTCAGAAATGTTTACCTTCTGGATTCAGAGATCTCATGTTTCTTGTTTTCTCAGCATTGTAAGGTCTCACTTGTATCTGATGTTCCAATACAGCAGCAGGATATTTATCAAAGAACATTTCATTCACGGCCATATCAAATGTTGGAATAACTTCTTGTGGATAGTTAATCAACTGACGATACAAGTCTGGATCGAACTCACGTAGATGTTCACAATTGATGTTTAAAAATGGCTCACCTATCACATTGATCTGCAAGAACATGACCCGATACAGGATTTGTAGATCAATAATTTCATTCTTTACTTAAAATGCAATCAAATCAATGACATGTTTATGATAAGCATTCGAGCTATAGATATTATTTTAATAACTTTAACAACAGAAAGCTAATGTGATGTTAGATTGTAAACTATTTGAATTTCTATT